>WWPN01000002.1:1737723-3035446 GCA_013177575.1 Candida sojae | reverse complement strand
TAGCGGTTTTGCATCCTTACAATACGTCAGAGAACACTCTATTTAATTGTATTTCCGAAAGATCCCTACCGCATCCTCCACATCCCTACCGCATCCCCTCCAATTTCGAATGTTCCTCACACCAATACTCCTCCTACAACTCAGTCACGTGTTCGCACCTTACAATACGTCAGACACAAGAGTTTATTCATGAGATCCCTACCGCATCCTCCACATCCCTACCGCATCCCCTCCAATTTCGAATGTTCCTCACACCAATACTCCTCCTACATCTCAGTCACGTGTCCACACACAAATACTCCTCCTACATCTCAGTCACGTGTCCACACACAAATACTCCTCCTACAACTCGGTCACGTGTTCCCACACCAATACTCCTCCTACAACTCGGTCACGTGTTCCCACACCAATACTCCTCCTACATCTCAGTCACGTGTTCCTCCACCTCGGTCACGTGTCTTCACTCTCTACTGAGGCTCGGGCCCAGTCACATGTTCCTGCCTTCTCTCTACTCAGTCACGTGTCCAGTCACTTGTTCCTGCCTTCTCTCTATCTCTACTCTTCTCACTCCGTTCGTTCTTCTCTCTATCTCACGCTCAATCTTCTCACTCCGTTCGAAGATTTCTCCGTTCGAAGATTCTTCTAATTTTTGTTCAAATTTCTCACGAAATTTTCACAGCTGACGTCTTGGAAAAAATGATGTCGTCTTCGCGATTTTTACTATGCCAATGACGCCCACTTTTTCGGTTTACGATTAATGCGGAATTTCCTAATCGGGACTGAGCCGCACACTTGCCTCAGCAGTTTAGACCCCTAGTCATTTCCGCAAATATACACATAATTGTTGAGGTGGTGGTATAATCTTGCTCTGGTATGCCCCCTGTGTACAACCATATACATTAGGCTACTGTACTATCATTCTGTGGTGACTTAGTACCCTGGTATTTTTGCCACTGTGTTCTTTCTTTGTTCACGTGTTCACCTACCTCGTGCAATTTGTCCGCAAGTCAATTCTACGAATATTAGCGTACATATTACAAGACTTATATTTTCTTACTCTACTATCTCCACTGATCACAGATATACTTCTCTTATTCCAGTGGCTTGTGTCTGTCTGGACTTAGTATCTGGTCTACTGTGCTACATTTTCCTCATATAAATGTCGTACCTACCCCATGGGATATTGGTCCATGTCATTTCCACCAATATACACCTGCTTGGTGAAGTAGTTATATAATCTTGCTCTGGCATGCCCCCTGAGTATAACCATATACTTTATGATTACCTACCATCATTCTGTGCTGACTTAGTTCCTGTTTGACTGGTTTGGTTAATGTCGTGGTTACGCCATACAAAAATGTCGTACTTATATCAGCAGTTTAAGCCCCTAGTTATTTCCACCAACATTGTCCTGGTTGACATGTAACTTATGTAATCTTGCTCTGCCAAGTTCCTGGTCATTCAGATATACTCAAGGTTGTACTACCATTACTGTGTCTTGCGTTAATTTTGGGTATCTTTTTACTAGTGTTTCCTAATCGGGACTGAGCCGCACACTTACCCCATGGGTTTTAGACCCTAGTCATTTCCACCAACATCGCCCTCGCTGCTAAGTTGCAAGTGGCATTGTGATCTCCTGACTCCCCTGAGTATATGTATATACTTTAGGTTTATGTACTGTCATGTTGTCTTGAGTTAGTGTTGGGTATTTTTCCACTAGTATTTGTATGTGCGCTCACGTGACCGCTTACCCCAGGCACTTTCACCCCTCGATATATCCTCCATTCCTGCTCTTAATTAACAATTTGGCTAATTGATATACTCTCCTGGCTTTTCTAATTCCAATCATATATTCCTTGTTTCTCTATGACCATTCTTTCTTGAGTTAATTTCCTGTTTGGTCTACTCTTGCTTACGTAATACTTTTTGTTTGTTTGTTCTGGTGGTTCCACTTTTAAAATTAAATTTTTCCTTATTGTTACTTGTTTTCTTTGTTCTGCGGAGAACCTTCTGACTTTCACAGACCACAAGGTTGGTGGTGGTAGGGGTTTAGCCCCCCGCAGATGGCTCGGGTAACTTAGCTGTCAGGCTACGCTGTTGGTCTAATAACAGCGCCCTCTCGTCATTAGGGGGGTTAGAATAATGGCAGCCTTTTGGACATGAGGTGCATGATGGTCCAGTCCTGGCTATAGGATGCATAATAGCCAATATCGAGTCAACACGTTCTGTCTCGATGAAGAGTGTCGCTCATATCCCGTCCCTGGATCCTTTAGAGGGCATCTGGACATTGTCCAGAATAGAATTGACAGGCTGGGTGTATTGCAGGAGAGAAGTTTACTCGATGTGATAGATGATGCTGGTTTGGTATAACAACCGCTAATACACTTGTTAGTACAGCCTAGATGTTATCAGCAACTAAGTTTGGGTTTCCCATAAGAAGGTGACGAAAAAAGTAGCCTGGTAAAAGTTGGTTTCTGCAGTTGTTACTACAAGTTTAATAACGACTAAAGGAGGAGTTTTCACTTATATAGCTTTGCTGTATAGGTTTCTCCTTCAAGGGAGGTTGGTCGCTCTCCTCGACTTATGTATTAGAGTAATTATATAGACTTACGGATAATATATAAGAAAGAGAAAAAAAAAATACTATGCCAATGACGCCCACTTTTTCGGTTTACGATTAATGCGGATAATATATAAGAAAGAGAAAAAAAAATTCTTCTAAAACAACCGAGTTCAATGATAAAGGACATCCGCTTAAAAGTTCCAAAGAAACAGTTGATTATTGCAACCATTATGTTCATACAGGTAAGTCCGGTGTGAAATACATTAGAAACGTTAATAATTCTGTGGAAGGTTATCCAAAATTGGCAAAGTTGCACCATTTGAAACGTCTTCAAGTTAGGAAGCATGCTTTACAACCTTATGGGGTGCGATGCGCCACTAATCAAATTGTACCTACATTAAATCACTGGATTGAAAATTACAACATAAAATTTGATGTGATAATGATCGGTGCTTTAGTTGAAAATCAGTTCATATTGCCAATTTTAAATAACATTCCAATTCATAAGTTATGTTCCAAACCAGGGTTTCTTTTCATCTGGTCAACTACCCAAAAGATTCAAGAGTTGACACGACTTTTAAATAATGATAACTTTAGTAAAAGATTCAGAAGATCAGAAGAATTGATATTTTTGGCAGTAGACAAAAACTCACCTTACTACCCTCATGGATCTGGTGCAACAGAGGTCATTCCTTTGTTTGAAAGACAACAATGGCATTGTTGGATGTGTATCACAGGCACCGTTAGAAGATCTACAGATAATCATTTAATCCATTGCAACGTCGACACTGACTTACAAATCGAATCTCCAAACGAAAGTTCCGGTTCAAAGTCATCATTGCACAATGCCGTGCCAGAAGCTATTTATAGAGTTGCTGAAAATTTTTCCAACGCCAATAGAAGATTGCATTTAATCCCATCAAAATTAGGATATGACACTCCTATTAAGTTACGTCCTGGTTGGGTTATTATGTGACCTGATGTGTTGATCAATAATTTCGACCCAGTTCGATACAATGAAGAATTGTATGCAAAGTCCATGATCAAGTATAAACAGAATAGTAATGCAGATACAGGTAATACAAACGTCACTACTCAATTCTTAGTTCCTCAATCAAACGAGATTGAAGATTTAAGACCAAAGAGTCCTATTATTTCTGCTAAGCAAAGTTGAGTTAGTATTCATAGAAAATTCGTCGTAATCTATAATTTATAGTAATATATTATATTATATTATCAGCTAAAGATGAATGTTGGAAATAGGAAATTTTATCAGCATTGTCAAGACTCTGAGTGAGCTGAGTAAGGTTTTCATCATAAACATAATATATATATGCACTTTGTAAAGTGGAAATATAAACATACTATTTGTAATGTTTGTAGAAAGAGAAGCGATGAAGAACTAAAAAAAAATTTTCAATAATAATATTATAAATTTATAGTGCTCTAACAAAAAGGCAATCCTATTAAAAAAAAATACCATATCACGTGCACAACCCTAAAAGTAAATTTCTTACATAGATTTCACTCTTTTCAAACCTCTGATATGGGCCACAAGAGCTGGACCAAATCCAAATAAAAGAACAAGACCACACATCAAACCAGCTGAACCGGCAAAATTCAAGTTGTCAAACATTTCAGGGAAGTAGAAAGGTCCAAGGAACCCGTAAATAGATCTAACAAAGTTAATGTACAACCCAACGTCAGCAGCTGCAACTGGGTTAGCATCAATGGCAAATGTAGTGATGACAGTAGCAACAACGTTATTTCCGGCGGCGGCAATAGCAGCTCCAATCAATGGTCTGATATTCCATTGACCTTTCTTGGCTTTGAATAAGAATACACCCCATACAATTAAACCGACAATGACCAAGAAAAATCCAATGTAGGCGACCCATAATCTATCGTAAATGACTCTTTTACCATTTCTTCTTACAATACACCTCTTCATCCACCAATCGGAAGAAAATCCAGATATTTCACCAATAACACTACCAATGATAAGTGAGATATATTGCAATGACAACTGTTGTGCATCCAAGTGGAAGTATGGAACCATGACTTGAGGCATTTCAACAACTAACACAATATTAGCATAACAGAAGGTGACGGAAGCAGCAATTACTGCACAAGTGACATTAAAATGAGCAGCTTGTTTGAAAGGTCTAATGGAATCTTTCCAGTGATATATTTTTCCTTCGTGTTTCCTTAATCCTAAGAATTTGCAGATACCTTCACTGGTGTAGTTGGTATTTTCTCTAATATAAACAGTCTCCTTTGAAAATAAACTCAAAACAAAGTGGAAAAAATTCATGATTGCAAAAACAAAAAGATCCATTTGGTGCCTGCGTGTTGTTGAATAAAACCAGTGATGAAAGGCCCAAATGGAGTACCAATAACAAAACCAACTGACCACCAACCATTCTTTAATCCTCTCTCATGATGGAATGCTAAATCACCAACAACCGACAGTCCAGCTGCGGTAACTGTTGAAATAAAAATAGCGACTAAAACTCTTGTTGCCATTTGTTGACCATAAGTTGTGCAAAATCCTCCTCCAATATTTAAAACAGCACAGGCAAAAGTAGAAAAAACAATAAAAGGTTTTCTTCCGTAAGCATTCATTAATGGAACCCATATCAAAGGTAACACACCAAAGCAGGCAATAGAAGCAGATGTAAAATAAGCACAAGTAGGCAAGTCAACACCATACTCTTCAGCCATTGTTTCAAATGCTGGAGTCAATCCAGCAGCCATGAAAGTAGATGAGAAAGCACCAAAAGCAATAAGAATAATCTCGTAATTCTTTTTCCAATTTGCCCAATTCAAAGGATCTTCTGGATCTCTTGAAGGTAAAGGATCTAATTGTACTGAACCATGTCTTTGAATAAGATAATCGTGGTGATCTGAAGAAATTTCCACTGGGTCAAACTCTTCATTGTGTTGCGTTGTACCTTTTTCTATATCGCTAGCGATAGAACTTGAAGACATTGTATTTTTGTTTGTTGGTTGGTTACTAGAAGACATTATTTCAGAGTGGTTGAAGAACTCGAGGTATATTTATACAAACACGGTTGGTGGGTGAGTGAGCACAAACTCCGTATTTATCTAAACAATGATTATAATAACCCCACCGTATTTTTGCATTCATTTCTGGGGTACTATGACGGCAAGAACATCCTTAATTTGGGGTTAGTTGGGGTGTTTTAAGAGTCGGACTCCGGTTCCGTTTTAACGCACAAATATTGGAAATCTCAAATAATAATACTCGTCTTGCTACACAAAACAAAACCCCTCTCATTTTCGATCCTACAAAGGAAATGCTCGCCGATTTTCAAGGTGCAACCCTTTTGTAACGTTTAGATAATAATGGATCTAGGCTTGTTTTAAAAGAAATTAACGGTAAAGTGTACAAATAGAAAGCTGGGGAAAGATTATGTCTGGTAAGAGCCTTTGACGTTGTAGTCTTCTGATGAGATTGGTGTATAGAACTTATATGCAGCCAATAGATAGAAAAAGTAAACTGCAAAAAAATAAAGGTTTCCGAGATACCTCATACATTATGAAGTAAGTTTCATCAGAGTTGGAGCTTTAAGATCGAAATCAGTTGTTACGGATAGTACTATGGATGAGTAGTATTGAAAAGGTTCTCTTTAAAGTAACTCTCCGGGCTCATGAA
Organism: Candida sojae; assembly: GCA_013177575.1. Taxonomy (NCBI): domain Eukaryota; kingdom Fungi; phylum Ascomycota; class Pichiomycetes; order Serinales; family Debaryomycetaceae; genus Candida; species Candida sojae. Next base: position 3,029,204 of record WWPN01000002.1, on the reverse strand, counting down.
GAAGTATTTCTCATTCATGCTATCAGGGTGGGGAATGATTGATAACAGACTTAACAAATGGATGCAGTAGAACCTAATTTCTCCTTTAATCTAACGGTTTGATATAATTTGATTGTTAACCCTCTTTCTTTAAGCTTCAACATCTAAAATAGAGATCTCGTATACAGAATGAGGTTAAATTGACAAAGATTAGGTACGGAACAAGGGAACGTGGAAACAGCATCCGGTATGCACATTTTTCTTTTTTTCGACAACTGCAATTTCTTTTGAGAAAATTATTCTCCATACTAAGACCGACAAAAATCACAGACATCACGTGACTTGGATAATACAACTATTACCACTTCATTTGATTTGAATACCTGTGAAAGTATTCAAGCAATAATTAATGTCCTCTGGTTCTAGTCAAACTTAAAATATTCACACAATGTGTATTTAATTATCCACAGTTATGAAGAGGAAACCTTAATACAAGATGAAAACCACTGGATTATTTGCGGTCACTGTTTTCAGTACCATCGATCTTTTGAAATAGACTGGTTCAAATCACAGCATCAAACTATGATAGACACAGTTCTGTCAAACAAGTACAATTTATTTGACAACAATAAACTAGAAAACGTTTTAAAAACTAGATATATAAAACCAAACTGTTGAGAAAATAACCAATCTACCAAAGCTTTTGGAACAGTCTAAGTTACCTCGCCTCCAGATTCATGCACAACTTCCATAGTTAATTATCAACATAAACGTCTTCTTTTATAACCTTTCCATCTTAGTAATCGTCAGGTGTAAAGTTTGATTAGTATTACAAGGTTAGCTAATGGTGAGTCAAATGTCTATAGGTTGCTGTTGTAATAACATAACACAGATAGTGATGGAACAAGATTAAGTATGGGGAATAAATATAGTCACGTGATATACATAATGATTTTCGCGCAATGGTTTACCAAAGATGGCATCGCACTCAAAAATTTTTATTCTCAATTTTTTTCAGTTTTTGAAGAATCATATCATCAAGCACATTTAACCATGGCAGGTGACCCATTTTTATCTGACCCTTCAAAGAAGAGAAAACGTCTGAATAAATTAACAAGTACTTCGACGAAAAGAAACAAATCAACGACACAGACTCCAACTCCAAGCACAGCTAGAGACGAAGAGATATCTAGTGATTCGGATAGTGAAGATGAAAATGCAAACCAGATTTCCGATGACAACGAAAATTAAGAAGACTTATCATCAGAAGAAGAGTTTGCTGATGAAACCGCAAACGATAAACGTAGAAGATTGGCAAAACAATACTTGGATAATTTAAAGGACAATGAAGATCAACTATATGAAGAATTTGATGCCAAAGATTTAGACGATGACATTTTAGCAAGAAGATTACAAAAGGACGTAGCTGAAACTAAGGGGTTTGTATATAAGTTTTATGGGGATAAAGTTTCTTCACAATTGGACGATGAAAAATACCCTTTGAATTTAGTAAATACTAGAATTGGGAGTAAGAATTTAACTAATATGACGATTCATTATCCATATTTATACACTGTTTCTAAAGACATTGAAATAATCAAATGGGATATAAGTAAGCATAAAAAACCAAAGAGAATAAAACATTCTAGGGGTGGTTCCAGATATTTCGAATTAAACACCGCTAATCCAAATGCTAATCATCACTGGGAACAAATAAATTGTATTGCAGCATCACCAGACGGTAAATATATCGTTACTGGCGGTTCTGACTCAAGATTAATAATTTGGTCTAGTGAGAATCTTACATGTTTGAAAGTCTTGGAAACTAGAGCAGCAGTGAATGCCATTGCATTCAGAAGAAACACTGATCAATTATTTGCAGCATGTGCCGATTTACGAATTAGAACTTATTCAATCAATCAATTCACCCAGTTGGAAGTATTATACGGACATCAAGATAATATTAGCGACATTGCCGCCTTGGCGAGAGAAACATGTGTTTCTGTGGGTAGTAGGGACAAGACTGTGATGTTTTGGAAGATTGCTGAGGAATCCAGATTGACATTCAGAGGTGGGGATTCACTTGAGAAGAAAAGAAAAAAGAAAAAGACGAAGCAACAAGAAGGAGAAATGGAAGATGACGGTGAAGACGAAGCACCATTTCATAATGAAGGATCAATCGATGTGGTAAGTATGATTGATGAATCACATTTTGTCACTGGTTCTGATAACGGAAATGTGGCATTATGGTCATTGGCTAAAAAGAGAGCATTGTCGACAGAGAGGTTAGCTCATGGATTACAACCTCAATTTACTCCTGCTCAAGCAAGTTCTGAGACCTCAACAGAATTGGCATCACAACAAATCCCTCAAGCACAACCATATTGGATTACTGCCATACATGCCATTCCATATACAGATATATTTATAAGTGGATCCTTTGGTGGTACTGTGAAAATATGGAGATTGGAAGATGGATTGCGTTCATTCAAGTTAATAGGGGAAGTCAAAGGTTTAAACGGATGCATAGTACAAGTTGATGCTGTTGAAGTTCCCAAAACTAAAAAATTGAGCATATACATATTATTGAGTAAAGAGCACAGATTTGGAAGATGGTTAGGTAAAATACCTGGCGCAAGGAATGCATTAGTTAATTTTACAGTTGATTTATAGATTAAATGCAAAAATAAAAACAAAGAAACATGCAAAAAAACATTCACTTTCTTTTTTAGAAAACTCTCCTATACGTTCGACTCTACCTAAAATGCAGCTTCATCATCACCACCATCGTCGCCACCATCATCATCGCCATCATCGAAATATTTTTCGGCATTATAATCATCGTCATCATCATCTTCAAACTCATCATCAATATCTTCCTCTTCGTCACCACTATGACGTTCTTCTTTTTGATCATCATTATCCTCCGTATTAATCATATTCAACATCTTTTCTTTCATAGCCTTAACTTTCTCTTCTTCATCCATATTCTCCACTTGTTCACTTGATAAAAATTCTTTCAAACCTCCATTTGACTTGAATTTCGATAACGGTATAATCTTTTTCTTCTCCTTATTACTTATCCCCATCACTGAATATAACTCAGTTGGGAAAAATTCAGTTTGATACGGATGTTCTTCAATAGTACGACCAATTTTTTGAACTTTTTTATATCGATCAGAATATCTCTCTATGCCATCCGGTGCAGTTTTCGAATTCTTCGTTTCTTCTTTGCTATGAACATGAATAGAATCTAGATTTCCTGTGAAAAAAGGACCCTCTGACATCAATTTTGTAAAATTAATTGATTGTTTAGCTATTATGGATTCCACATCCGTTGAATCACCATTTATTGGTAGTAATAATTGTGGTTTTTCTGTCTCTTGTGTGGTTGATATTATATCGGCATAGTCTAGCCCAAACGGAAGTATAGTTCGCTGAGTGGATCTTCCTCCTCTAAATGACATTTTGCTTGTGGGATATGCTGGTTTGGTCTTGTCAGGTTAACGGTTCATCGGTATAGTGAAAAAAAAAACCCTATAGAAAAAAAAAATTCTGCCCATGAAGAGGATTGGTTGCACAAAAAAAAATTCGATTTCAACTACCACGCCCATCTCATTACTGAGAGATGTAAGAACATGAGGAACGTCACTGCTTATTATAGAACGACCGGATATCTTACAGTAGGAAAGTTACATGTTTTCTTGCTCTATGAATATAAAACACCATAAGGAATTTTGAGAATTCCCATTCCAGAAATGTGTAACAGTAAAAAGTTTAGCACACCAAAACGTAAATGATCTAACAACCACAATAGATTCGCATCAACTAAACTTATAATCGTAAACAACAATATAGTGAGCCGAAACAAGTTTATCTTATCAGTTGTCATCAAAATCTCCGACCAACAGTTGGAGCATGATAATTTGGAACCAAAATTACATTGATTTTCCCAATCGAGAACTTTCCACAACACCATCACGTGACGTATATCGAGGCACAGCTTACGTATGTAAAAAAACGAAAATTTATGACCGTTGCCAATCCTTTCAATTACGAGCATCGATGTTTTTGATTACTTAAGTGATTCTTTTTCCTTTTCTTTCTTTCATTCAATAAACTAACCATTCCAATAATGTACTCCAGTTCCAATATTTCATCAGTTGGGAGTGCTTATACCAACAATGGGAAGACTGTTCCAGCTCGGCTGATGGGACACTTGTTGTGATGGTTATACGAGCCAAACATTTACCAAACAGACGTAAATTGGACAAACAATCCCCTTATGTGATTGCGAGGATAGGTACTGTTGCCCAAAAAACAGCTGCGGATTTCCGAGCAGGTCAAACTCCTTCTTGGACACATGAAATGAGATTTCAAATCTCACAACTCATCGCAAACTACACCTTTCTGTGCTTAGATTTTATTTATCACTTATTTGTTTTGTATTCAAAATTGTATGAGACCTGTTTTTGGCAGATATTTTTAGAAAAGAATCATACAAGTTTACAAAAAATGAGCAATGCTGCCAAACAAGGATTCATGAATTTTGTCCAAAACTTTGAACATACGACAAATGGAGGGAAAGGGAAAGAGAACAAACTGCTTTCCGCTTTAGAGGATAATAACTATGATTCAGATTTTGAACCAGAAACAACAATATTGAAAAATGGAAATGATAAATCACCACTCAAGAGAGCAAGTCCAGCTCCAATGCCTTTACCAGCTATAAAGAAATTAAAACATGCACCCCTTGATTATAAGGATCTTCTGATATCTCATAAACATTTGTATGATAGACCTCCTACTAAATCGGTGGGGGTTTTAGATATGAACAGATTGGAACAGTCTTCAAAATCCTTGCAGAAAAGTTTATCTACCATACTTGAACAATCCTTAGATTATAACGAGTTACAATACTTGATTTATTCGAGCCGTGCTGATTCCGGGACGAAAATAGACCTACAAGATAATGAATTGATTGATATAGCTGCAAAACTTAAATCTTTGCATAATATAGGTGAATTACCTATCATAGATCAAATTGTTACAGGTAACATAGAAATAAGCGAAGAAAATTTGAAGAAGATAAAAGAGTCATCCCCCTCTAATGAATCAATAAAAGTAAATTTACCTAGTAACCCAGTACCTGATATTGAACCAACCGGTACCGATAATACAATGCCACGCTTGCCAACAATCAAAGATCCACGTTTATTTGAACGTGTCTTCGTCCATAGATCCATGGTGAATGGTAAACTTTATCTTGGAAAAAATGATTTACTTCACACCCATAACGAAAGATTGGAATTTTTTGGTGATTCTGTTTTAAACAATTTGGTGACGACAATAATTTTCAAAGAATTTCCTAATTCTTCAGAAGGAGATTTGTCTAAAATTAGATCAAGTTTAGTGAGTAATAAAACTTTGGTTGAATATGCATTTGATTATGGATTTGATAAAAAATTAAGAACTAAAATCAATACCGATGTGCTCAAATCAGGTGATAAAAAGATTTATGCCGATGTATTTGAAGCTTATGTAGGTGCATTGGCTATTGAGAGAGGTATGGAGTTAGCAGAAGTGAGCGAGTGGCTCGCTAAATTATATGCTCCATTAATAAATCAATTGAAAGTTGATTATATTCTTGAACCAATTGACAAGGACGCCAAAAGTAAATTGTATGCACTTGTTGGTAAAGACGATTTGCATCCATTATATAAAACCAAAAAGTTGGAGATGGAATTAAGGAAAAATTCATCATTGAATGCACCCTCAATGACGAATTTTTGGGTCGTGGTGAAGCGTTCAATTCACGAGAGGCAGGTTTGAGAGCAGCAATGGAAGGGTTGAAAAATTCTGCTGTATTGGAAAAGTATTTCCTAGCTCGTCAAGAGATTGAAAGACCTATCAAATTACAAAGAATGGAGAAAGAAGCTGCCCGAATGCAAAGATTGGCCGAAAGAATAGAGCGTGACGAGGAGAACCTTCCTTCGACTCCCCCGTCACCTATAAGGACTTCAATTTTCCCTATTTCTATTGATGAGAATACACCGCTTGATATCGAAGCAAAGAATAAATTATACGGAATACTTGGGAAGAAAATAGGGGATAAGCCAAAATATGTTGTCTCTCAAGTAAATGGGAACCTATTCAATGTGAAATTGTATGTAAGGGATATTTTGGTCACTTCTGCCGACGATGCATCCAAGAAGAAAGCAATGGCTAGAGTTGCTCAGGCCGTGTTAGAGAATGAACCCGCTATGAATGAAGTTTGCAAAGATTTCAGAACAAAAGAGCTGTCAGTAGAACTGGATAAAGTATAGAAAAAAATAAAATATAAAACGAATTATTATACACAATGGATATATTTATATATATACATCTAAAGCTTTCCATACTCATTGGAAAAGGCATTCCATCCGAATAACCATTGTTGGAATTCTCTGTCAGACCATTGATTAGGGTTGTGGCCATCTCTAGCTCTCATCAAGGCATCTCTTTCTATTTGTTCGTCACCGTCTGGTAAGTGCCAAATATCACCATTCTTTCTAGCTCCTGCTTGAATTATTTGTGCTCTGTTCATTCTCTTCTTTTGATAACAAAGTAAAGCTTTATTGATTTCTGAAACACTGTTAATTTTGTCCAATTCTTCAGCTAAAGTAGCACCATCTTCAAGAGCTTGTGCTGCACCTTGTGCTAAATATGGCAACATAGCATGACAGGAATCACCAATTAAAGCAACATTAGAATTGACCCATCTTGGTAATTTAGGTAAATCAGCTAAAACCCATTTCAAAACATCATCAACGTGAGTTAATAATTGACGAATAATAGGATCAAAATTCTTGTAGTGTCCTTTCATCTCTTCAGTGTTACCAGGTTCGTTCCATTTACCAACTGAAGCTTGACCAGGGTGGGACATGACAATGTTGTACATTTCACCGTTTCTAATTGGATAAGCCATGATGTGTCTTCTGTATCCGATCCAACAATTGGAATTAACATCAGTCATCAAGTGACTGATTACTGGATCAGCTAACATAACATCACGAGGAATGGTGGCACGATAAGCACAGTTGGATGAAGGTAATGGAGCAACAACTTCTTCTGTAACAACAGCAGTGTCTCTAACTCTGGATCTAATACCATCGGCACCAATAATCAAATCAGCAGTGTATTTTTCTCCGGTTTCTAAAATCACAGTAGTTGTTTCAACGTCCACTCTAACAACACGGCATCCGGTTAGAATCTTCACACCTTGTTCATCAGCCAGATCGTATAAAATTCTTTGGTAATCAGCACGATGAATCAATAAATATGGGAATCCGTAACTTTCAGTCATATCTGGATCTAATGGAGTAGTTGAGATTGGCACACCATCACTGTATCTTCTCAAGATGATGTTTTTTGGTCTAGTAACAACTTTTTCAATTTTATCGAAAACTTTGTATTCCTCTAAGATTCTGACAGAGTTTGGAGGAATTTGAATACCAGCACCGACTTCATTAATCTCCTTGGATGCTTCTAAAACAGTGACTTTATGACCTTTTCTGGCCAAGCCAATTGCACAGGCGAGACCACCTAAGCCAGCACCACAAATGATAATGTTGAATGAATTTGCCATTTTTTTTTTTGAAAATATATGATTATAAGTTGAAAACTTTGATGTTATTATTGAAACAAAAGTATATCAAATCATCAAAAGGAAGACATTGCGATAGTTTATATATTAACTCATCTGAGCCTTCGCTTCAAATGTTGTCACGGAAACTTGATCCATGAATTTATCGGTTGTATACCCAGCGGAGCTAAGGTCCGTCCATAAGTTCTTCCGGCCCCCACACCCTGAAAAATTTTTAGTCTAAAAAAAATCTTAATCGTGACAGCGAAAAAATGCGGAGCGAATTTGATTTTTGTATATTATTGAATTCTCTCCACATCTATGGGGGAGAAATTAATATCCGGGGTAGTTTCATTGATAGAAATAGGAGTCATAAATCAGATCATAGTATATTCAAAATATACACCACTATTCGGCATAAAAAATATTATATCTAAACTAGAATCATTCTTTGATCATAATATTATCATGTTTCATGATCAGATCCAGTTTTTCATGATACTGATAATTCACTCCGGACTCAATAATTTCCAGCTCCATGGAATCAACTACCGTGTTTGTCGTCTCTTCTTTAGTTACCTTTGACATATTGTTTATCCGTGCTCGTTTAGTATCACCGCAGCATTGAGCTTTTTTGACCAAGTCACCTATCTTTCTCTTTCTAAATGTTTCTGGGGGGTCATCGTAAAGGTAAAAGTCTACAATCTCTTCATATGTGTCGCTCTCTTCAATCGTACAATCAGTAATTGTGCCAAGTATGTCCCATACTTCCTCTGATTCATTTGATAATCGCATTACTATATCTAAAGTTGAATTTTTAAAAAGATTCTTTCAGATCTGTAAACATCAATTCATAGTATTGGTATATATATATATATATATATAACTAAACAGCTAGGAAAGTGTAGCACCAAATCTAAGAAACAACAGATTTCCATGCAACAGTTTTGCACAACAATAACAAAAAAAAAAAAACTATTTCGCAGCTTTATGAATTCCTAAATTTTCAAGCAATGGAGTATCGTTGAAACTGAAAAGATAGGCAGTTTCATCAGCATCGTTAAAATGTTGGAACTTTTTCCAGGAAGGAATACAAAAAGTATCATGTTTGTCCCATTTCAAAACAGTATTTTCACCTTCAATAACTGTATGACCACTACCTTCATAAACATGGAATATAAAGGAACTATTTTCTTGACGCCAAGGGCTAGTCTTTCCTGCACTAATACGTTCTGCTTGACCAGCAATAATAGTAGATAATGAAGAACCATTAACATTAGTATAAGTGTAGATTGCATGGTCACCTTCAGCGGCATCAAGGAACTTCTGTGTTGTTGCCCATGGGAACAAGATTGGTGAAGTTTCGACTAATGTGGAAGGATACTGATCATCCTTGTAGTGTTCAGCAAAGTTAACTGGGATTGATTGGAAAATTGGCAAATCTAAACCATCCAACCAAATCATTGGACCTTCACCTTCCTTTCCATGATCGTGCCATTGCCATCTTGGTGTCAAGATAACATCACCTCTTTTCATGTATATTTTTTGTCCTTCAACAGCTGTAAACCCACCATCACCTTCAATGATAAATCTCAATGCAAAAGCAGAGTGTCTATGAGCACGAGCAACTTCACCTGAATTTATGTATTGTAAACCAGCGTACAATGTATCTGTGGTTTGTGGAGCTTTCAATGCTGGGTTAACCAACATCAAGACTCTTCTTTCTGATTCTTCAGCAGATACTAAACGACCGGATTCTTCCAACAAAGGACGTAATTTTTGTAATCCCACAAAGTTGGGACAGCTTTGGGTTTGGGAATGGTGGCACCATAGCAGACATAACTGTCCATAATGGTTCCACGTTCTTGGTTGTTAATGAATCAAAGAATTCATCTTTTTCTTTAGCAGCAACAGGTGTCATATTGTAGTTTTATGGTAATTGAGTATATATGGGGAAACCAAAAAAAAAAAGTTCATATGATCTTGATGTACATATATATATATATATATATATATATATCATTGTACTTTTCAACGGAGTAGTTTTCCAATCATCTGATAGTGACTGTTTATCAAGTTATCCTGATTTAGTCCCCTCCTATGCATAATTTTGTGGAGGTACGGACGCGATGTCCGCTCGTTATGGGGTGTGGTACTCTGCGCGGACAAAAAAAAAAGAAATAGTACGCGGGGGTTGTATCCGGTCCGATCGAGGTTATATATACTCTGTAGGATCGCTTCCAGTATCGTCAACCCCCATTATTATAACTCCTTTTTCCCTTTTCATTGTATCAAAAATGTCATATTCAGGATCATGCTTATGTGGTAACGTTAGTTTCAAGTTGGAAGGTGAACCAGCTACTTCATTCGTTTGTTATTGCGTTGATTGCCGTAAAGGTTCAGGTCACTTAGGACAATTTATCAGCAAATACGATACTAGCAAGGTCTCCATTGAAGATAAAAATAACAGTTTAAAAGAATACGTTGTTGAGAAAACAAAGAGTGGGTCCCCTAAAAAGAAAGAGTACTGTGGTGAATGTGGCTGCACAATCCGCACATTGCCTATGAAATTCAACGGAGAAGTTTCTATGATGAGACAAACGTTAGTTGATGGAACTTTGGGTACGTTGGCACCAAAAAATGCCATCTTTGGTCCAGAAAAAGACTCTTTTACTGATAATGTTAAGTCTGAATTGTATTGATTGTATAGTGCTTAGTAATAAATTGAAATAGTTTGCGATTGTCGCGGTAAAGCAATGTTTATTCTTAGATCACTGCCAAAATTGTTTTTATTCCACTGGCAGCGCGCGCCTGTCTACCACCATCGCCACGAACTTTATTTTTGTTTTGGGAAATCGCAATGTAAGAAATAGTAGAGCAACTCGTTAGAAAGTAAATATAATATATTTTTTATTGATTTCTATGAAAATCCTAAACAAAATCCATTTTGTTGGAAAGAGTACCAATTTCTGAAATTTCAACTTCAACAACATCACCATTTTGTAAGTATTTTGGTTCTTTCATTCCCATGGCAACACCACTTGGAGTACCGGTCATTATGACGGTACCTTGTTCTAATGTAGTGTTTTGAGAAATGAATGAAATGATCTTAGCAACATTGAACAAGAGATCATTAGTAGGAGTATCTTGACGAACTTCGCCATTAACACGTGTGTACAAGTGCAAAGTGGAAGGATCAGCAATAACACTGGAAGAAACCAATTGTGGACCTAATGGTGCATACTTGTCAAATGATTTTGAGAAACACCATTGTGGAACACCACCGGCAAATTTAGGGTTTCTTTGCCATGTTCTAGCAGAAACATCGTTACCAGCAACATACCCAGCAACATAACTCAAAGCATCTTCGACTTTAATATCTCTACCGGTTTTACCAATAACAACACACAATTCCCCCTCGTAGTCACATTGATCTTCTTGAGCAATTTTTGGAATTGGAATTGGTTCATTGAAATCAGCAACACAGAATCTTGGCTTGTAGAAAATAGAAGGGTATGGTGGTGGGGTTCTACCACCTTCTTGGATGTGCTTCATATAGTTCAAACCAACACACTTGATGATTGGAACATCATTTTCAGTCAATGGACCCAATAATTCTTTAACTTCCAAAACTTCATCAGTAACAGTAGCATCAGTAAAGATGTTGTCCCCCTTGACAACCTTAGCACTAATAGTTTTACCTTCAAGAAATTGTTTACCAACATCGTAGTTGTTGTCAGTGACAATTGGCTCACCTCTATAAATTTTTCCGTCCTTTGCGACAAATCTGATAAGTCTTTTCCAAGTCATGAAGTTGTTGTATAGTTAGTTTTTGTAGTATAAAGTTAATAAAGAAAAAAAAAAATAGAAAGAAAAAGATTATTGAAATATTCCAAGTTCATTTGATGTATTTATAGTTCACAAGGATGCCATTTAAATCAATTTGTAATCTGATGAACATATACAATATTTTTCACGGAACTAACAACCGTGCCGATGCTGTTGTGAGCGATAACATCCCCACAAAATGATTTCACGGACTGCTGTCCCGTAGCACAAAAGAAAAAAACGGGTGTCGCAAAATTGAAGCTAGAACGTTTTTATTTTATTTTCCGAAAATACATACCCTATTGATCTACTGTATTATATTATTATAATCGTCAAAGTATCTGAAGGGTCCACCAAACGGTCCCAACGTATCGTACAACAATGAGTACAAAATATCATCACGTAAAGCATTATCAGAATTGTCAAGCTCATTTGTTGGATTAGAATTCATTTGAGAGACGGCTTTTTCCATCTTTTGTAATTCATCTATGCAAAGAGCAACAGATTTAGATTGATCTTTGTATAATTCTAATATTTCTATTCCTTTATTCCAGATTTCCTCTAGCTCTTGCCAATTAATATCTTGTTGCAACCAGTTCTGTACTTTGGCAGCCAATATCATTGTATTGGCGGTATAAACATAGTAGACATTATACCAATAAGCTGGCAAATAAACACTTGAATGATCCTTATATTTGTAAACTATTGTGATTAATTCTTTAACATGATTTAGCAACTGTAATGCCGCGATTTTTGAAACCCAGCAACCAATGTAGATGCTCTGTCTATTGTCAACGTTGGTCTTAGAAGCAATAAATTTGTGTGAATGAATCTAAGGTGCAAGACAATGCTCTGACGTTGGAACGGCATTTGTTTTCCATTTTCCAAATCAAGCTCTAAATGTGGTGGCAATTGTGATTTAAACTTCACTAATCTCTCATCAAACCCGCTGATTGTAGGAATCAATGGTACATCTTTCATCTGATCGGAGTATAGAGTTTTCAAAATGTCACCTAATATGTTGTATAATTTGATGGTTTGTTGAAAAAAATCAAGTTTCGATGGCTGAAGCATCGGACGAATTGCAAAGTCGTCAATATATTCATCATCAACACATACTGGTAGGTTTGTAAAACTGGCTTCGTGAACCATTAAAGGTCTACCCATGGTGACAGATACAATTCTATCCATGATTAAACAACCTTGCCATATACGTTTCCTCATCTCAGCATCAATATGGCTTGATACTTCTTTTTGATCCAGATGTAACCCAAGCCCTTGGGCAATTCTTATAGTTAATCCAACAATATTCCAACATCCTGCTACACCAGCTGTTGCTTGCAAAAACTGACCAGTCAAAAGCAACGCCTGAACCAATAGAAATGATCCATTTTCCATTAAGTTGAACTTGAGGTATTTTTGCAGTCTTTCTAAATACACTTCAAAGTTATCTTCCTTGCTTCTATTAGGAGCCAATTGACACCCAAAGGCAAAAACCAAATTCAAAATCGAATAGTATAACTCGTCAACAGTTTCACCATCCCATATCAGCTTGTATATTCTCATGAACGTAGGTTGATGAATGAAAGGATACAATGTGTATGCGTAATTGAAATAATTGGAAACATATCTGTCGGCGTCACTGCGTGATGGAAGTAGAATGTCCTGTAGGTCTAATTTATAATGACTTTCGGATCGAGTCATTCTATATGCATTGCCTTCGTCCGAATAATCCATAAAATTATTCCCGGCGTATTGATCTGTTGAAATTAATTGTTTGACGAAAGAAGTAGCAGAAGAAGCTCCAAAATATAGTCCAGGACTTCTTGTTGTTCCGGTTGCCATTCCATCAACATCATCTTCATCTCTTTTTCTTTTCTTGGTTTCATTACTAATATTAATTGAACTTGTGGGTGTCATGCTAGTACTATTAGTATTTTCAAGTTGTTCTTTCATTGAATCTCTGGATATCCCTGTTAATCTTTCATATTCAGAAACCACCTCTTCCAGTACTTTTGCAAGAGTAATTTTCACTGGGTAAGTACACTCCAACTCTTTTTTATCACATCTTCGACAAGGCAGATCCCCACTGCATTTATATTTAGCTTTGCGACAATTGGTACAAGCAATATAAACCTTATCACGTTTTGAACCTGGATCCATTTTAATGAAATTGTTTCGTTGTTGGTTTGGGTGTGAAAGAAAAGAAAATCGAAACCCGGGGCGGGACGTGAGTATTTACAGTCTTTGCCCTTTTAATTTAAACTCAGAGCCAAAAATTTTTATACTTGGGTGACAGAATTATTGAAACCGAGAAAACAAAAAATTGTCAACCAAGGCAGACAAAATTATTTAGCCAAATGTCGAATATTTTTCTACCTCGTGACCTCAATGTTTACACCAAGGCGTACATATAAATTGCAACCAACAGATTGCAAAGTTTTCAAACTCAGGGGGTATCCAGCACGGTCAAAACTATGCTTGGTACACTAAATGTGACAGGAAGCAAAAAATCCCACCCCCTTCCTATGCTTTAAATATCCCCTCCTATTTCTGAACTCACAGGTTTCATTCTACCTCTACCTGTAATATGCATGTTGATTTGTAATTATGTTTTTCTGTTTTACTTTTATGGTCTTTTTAGGGTTTTGGCATTTTCAATTTTTTACATTTTGAATTTTTCTATTTTTTTGTCTTTTTTATGTTTTCATTATCACTTAACCATAGATGCGTTTAGAACTCCTGCTTGTCCAAACAGAGTTGAACGTGACTTCCTGAATGTCTACAGAAACCTTGATAGCTTTCTTTCACTATTTTGCTGGTGGCTTCCATAACCTTGGGTGTCAACTGTTCCTTTCTGTTCAATGCCGAGCGTTTAACTTTGGACTTGCACACAGACCAGAACTCCTCGATTGCATTCAAACTGGGCGAATATGGAGGCAAGAAGACGAGCTCCAATCCGCTCAGGGCAACCAACAACTGGAGGTCGCGGCGCTTGTGAATAGCTGCGTTGTCGAGGATCAAGTACTTCAAGTCTTTGAGATCTTTGTCAGCACGAATTTGCTGGATGACTCCTTTGATAAACGAATAGAAGTGGTTGGCTGTTGTGCCTCTACCACTAGATTCGGTAACAGAAGTATCAGAGTTGATTTTTCTTTTCTTGTTGGCCACAGTTTTTGATTGGCTTCTTGCCTTCAAGTCGATACAGCCCTTGGAACAAATGGCACCGAGGAAAGACACATTCACCCCTTTTGTTACGGGAACTTTGATCACCGCCTTTTCTCCAACAGCAGACCACCCGTATTCTCGTCTCATACTGATATTAAAACCAGCCTCGTCTATGAAAACACAGTTCTTGTTGAAGTCGAGCTTGTCTTTGTACTCGGTAGCCCAATCATATCTCTGTTGCTTGACGTCATCCAGTCCTCTTCTCATGGTCCACTTTGAGATCCTCTTGACACTGAACTTCAACTTTCTGGTAATGAACTTGTAGATAGTCGAGACACTTGCTTTCATATCATTGAAAGTACTTCTGAGTTTTTCCAACAAGAACTCCAATGTGACAGTGGCATCTTCAGTTATCAAGTTCTTCAAGAATTCTCTGTGTTCCTCAGTAAGAAGAGGTTTACGTCCACGCTTCTTCGGTGTCTCATAAATCCCATTGATTTCGTTCACAATCTTTCTGTTCCAATTCCTCTTCCAGGCGTATGCTGTCTGCAAGTTTATGTCATTGAGTTTGGCTGCTCGGAAGGCTGAGTAACCTTCTTCAAGGATCATATTCCAGAATCTTTGTCTCTGGCCCTCAGAGTAGTACCGGTATCTCCCTCTTTTGGGCTTACTGCTTACAACTATATCTACATCTACGTCAGTTTCTACATCGATATCGATATCATCATTTTCATTCAATCCTGAATCATCAAAGTTAGTATTGTTTAGACCATGCAATCTTTTATAGTCACTGTAGCTGAAACACGGCTCCAACCGCCCCAATTCACACTCCAAGGTCATGCGGTCCCTATCATCAATAGGGAACCTGTTTCCAAGTCCATCCACATAGCCGTCTTCAAGCCTTTCCAGTCGAAAATCCATACTTACTGTTGTTATGATTTTCTTATTCACCTTTCCAGGAACATATCACATAGGAAGAAAGAAATAACTTCCTTCATTAAAAAAAACAAGGAAAACAGTGGAGTATTTATACAAAGATATTACATGCCTGCTTCTGAGGAGTTTTATTTTTTGCTGACTAATCATTGGGAGAAAGATGACATAATATCATACATTCTGTTCTCAAACTACCTCAATTTGCTGGCTAACTCTACTACAAACAAAAAAAACGTGACCACATTCAAAGAATACACCAGCATATAAATAGTGTCATCCAGCACTAATAGCTTTGAACATGAAGGATAGTCCCTAAGTTTGAAAACTTTGCAATCTGTTGGTTGCAATTTTTTATATGTACGTCTTAGTGTAAACATTGAGGTCACGACGTAGAAAAATATTCGACATTTGGCTTAATAATTTTGTCCGCCTTGGTTGATAATTTTTTGTTTTCTCGGTTTCAATAATTCTGTCACCCAAGTATAAAAATTTTTGGTTCTGAGTTTAAATTAAAAGGACAAAGACTGTATATAACCGATCTTGAAAAGTTCGGGTCATCCTTGTGGTGCTTGCCCGCAATTCTGAGGGGAGACACAAAATTGGTCACTATATATCGCACATGTAGGGAAATGTACCCTAATCCAGTTAAATGAAAACGCTTCGCTACGCGTAATATGTGGGGTACCCTTTAAAGGGTGAGGAAAAAAAAATGGTCCCTAGCAGGATCGAACTGCTGATCTTGGCGTTATTAGCACCACGCCTTAACCAACTGGGCCAAGGGACCATTCAAATTCCAGGTAGGCTAACTGGCCCATCTGTAAAATTTGTAATGTAAAGAAGTGACTGTGTGATGAATATTGTAAAAAACTATCTTTTTAATATCTCTTTACAACCAATCTTATCTTGCCTTTATATATTCTCTATCTTATAATTGGTAGCATTGCTGGCGATCAGCACTTCAAGAAAATTTAGAGGGTAAATTAAAGCAACACCAAAGATGGGTAAATCAAAAACTTTGAACAAGAAAAGTGGCAAACAATTGCAAGGAAGAAGATCAAATAGGCAATCCATCCCCCCATTAGCAAGACAAACCAGAGCAACAACTCTTTTACTTGGAATCCCACTCCAACAACCACCAATTGATTCAGAACGTCAACTTGCAACCAATCAACCTCGTCACGTGTTTCTCGGCAGATGTTTCTCGTCAGATGTTTCTCATCAGATGTCTATCTTCACACGACTTTTCACATGACTTTTTTTACTATCGTTTTTGTTCAAATTTCTATCGAAATTTTCACACACCACAGAATTTTCACACTTTCTGACAAAA
The DNA here is from genome assembly GCA_013177575.1 of Candida sojae. Taxonomy (NCBI): domain Eukaryota; kingdom Fungi; phylum Ascomycota; class Pichiomycetes; order Serinales; family Debaryomycetaceae; genus Candida; species Candida sojae. The sequence continues at coordinate 3,012,339 of WWPN01000002.1, read as the reverse complement.
TTTCCTCAGGCATTCATTACTAAATTCACACTAAAGCCATGATCCAGTTGACCACAAGTTATCTTCACTTGGTTTATCCTCCAGATTAATCCACTATTCGTGTTACTCTGCGCGACCTCCAAGTTGATATTTTTTTTTCTCCATTTATTTATTCGCGACATTTTTTTTTGCTCACCGACAACACATCAATGATCACCAATCCATATTCGATCAAGAACCTCCCCCCGTTTGTAATTGGCGGTGCAGTGTTCAACTACCAGTATTGTGCAGACCCATCATCACTTCCTGTACCCCAATTAATCGAGAAAGCTTTTCTGAAAGGGTTCAATGCAATAGATACTTCTCCTTATTATGGCCCATCAGAAGAAATAATAGGTGAGGCGTTGAACCAAATATCCTTCCCTCGTGATCAATACTACATTTGCACCAAAGCAGGGAGAATCAAGTTGAACGAGTTTGACTATTCTAGAGAGAATGTACGCAAGTCCGTGGTGAGATCATTGCAAAGATTGAACTCCAGTTATCTTGATTTGGTTTACATGCACGATATTGAATTTGTCAATCCCACTCAGATCATGGAAGCATTAACTGAATTACATCATTTGAAACAAGAAGGGTTGATTAGAAACTTTGGGATTTCTGGGTACCCCGTGAAGTTCTTATATGAGATTGCACTCAAGTGCAAGAATGAACTTGGTCCATTGGATGCTGTGTTGTCGTATTGTAACGGGTGTATCCAAAATACATTATTATTTGATTACTATGATAAGTTTATCAATGAGTGTGGGGTTCAAGTAGTACTCAACGGGTCAATTCTTTCTATGTCAATGTTAAGATCAGGTAAAACCCATGATTTTCACCCAGCAGCACCTGTACTCAAAGCTAAAGTTGATGAAATTGCCCAGAATCTCAAAGCCAGAGGTATAGAGTTAGCAGAGTTGGCTACAAGATTTGCCATCAGAGAGTGGTTACAGAAGTACAACTCAAGTATCGTCTTGGGTGTATCAAACATAGAAGAGCTAGATGCTGCTGTGGAGTGCTATCACAATGTGAACAAGGTTGATGATGATGAGCTTGTTCGTGAAGTACAGGTTGCCTTGGGTGATCATATGAACGAAACCTGGCCAAGTGGTAACTACTGAGTAGATAGATCGTGTAGAATAATCAACAACAGGTGGTGTGCGGTAACATATGTCTATACCGTTTCCAGAGTTTACTCACTAGCACACTCGCTAATTCTCCTACATAATTCGCACGATTAAGCACCACTCTTTCTTTATAATTTATATACTTATCAAGCCAATTTAGGTTTCAATACACGATTTAAATAACCTTCGGGGCAGTCTTAACCTTACAGACCACTACTTACTCCATTACTTTAGTTTATACAACTAGTGTTTTTTTTTTTTTGTATTCAGTGCTTTCAATATTTATAGTTTTTATAGATTTTATATTTTATTTTAGTAAGTGTTTTATATTGAATTAAATAATATATATTTCTATTTAGATCAAGTGTAATGGCACCATCAGTGGCAAAGATAACCGGAAAATAGTAAATTGAATGCAAAAAAGAGCACGGGCAACAAGAGGGTGTAGCAAAGCCAAAATTGATAGGGCCTCAAACCAGAAGGAAAAGGAAATGGAGTGTTGGGATGGCAAGGTACGGACTCTTGAAAGAAGATAAAAAATTTAAGCAAAAACAGACAATGAGTAGCACGAATAGCAGTTTGGATGATACGGACAAATAAACATTGCCACAATATAAGGTGGTAGCAAAAAAAATGGAATGGAGAGTAGTAACTGCAGAACCAGAAAGAAAAGCAAGTAATCACAAGCCCAAAACACTATAATGGAAACCGCCGAATTTGTTGGTCGGGTTGGTGAATGGAAACCACTGAATTTGTTGGTAAGGTAGTGATGGCGAGCAATATGAATGGTAGGAGTCCAGGAAGTATTGAATTAAAACCGGATCCCCCTGACAGACCATAGAAAACCAACCAATTAGTACTAGTGACTATCAAAAAAAAATATTCGGGAAGATACTGATAGGTACCATAAAGGACATAGGTGGATGTAAAAGGTAACCAGGACAGAATAATTCCAGTTGAGAAAATTTATCCAACCGTTTAACCACTGGGGTATGAAAAACAAAGTGAGAACACGCTTCAGTGACATCAAAAATTGGATACGAAGTTAACGCCATCCTGCAAAGGTAAAATAGTTGAGAAACAGACACGAGCGATCAACATAAAAATGGTGGAAGTGATTTGTTATGTAAATAAGAAATAGACCTGAGAAATGGAATGGATTGATGCAAATGGTAAAAAGACCACCTAACGCCTCGGGTACGTGCAAACCAAGTAAAGTGGCCATCAGAAAGAACCTCACGTAATTGAGGATGACGAACAACGTAATGGCACTGCGTGTAGGAAATGACCGGGAATAAACGAGACAAACAACGATGATCAGCAAATAGAAACCAACAATGCCATCCAAGAACAGGTACAAGGAAGGTTAAACTTGTGAAACAATCTGGAACGCTTGAGCAAGGGCTATCAAGTGAGCAGCTACGACGGGTTTGTAGTAGAGAAAGGGACCACAACGAAGACTATCAGAAAACAAAACAATAGTGCGCCGAGATGGATGGTAAGCCTACATCGCCAAAGTGGCATTTGGAGGAAAACCAGCTTCACGAAGGTCTATCCCGGAAATGATGAGGATAGACAGCAGCAGATGAAGAAGAATGTTAATAGCACCATAGAGGCAGCAAGATGCAACGCTAGACGGGAAGGCACGGAAGGATGATAGAATCGTTGTAAATACCCTTGTGAAAAATATAGCGGGGATGAAATCGAGAACGGTGTCGCTAATGGAGAGCCAAACGGTGAATAAATAAAGCAAGTAAGTTGGAATCCTAATGACTGTGAGTTCCCTAAAGAAAATATCCCAAACTATTAGAAATGAGTTTACCAAACACTGCAGCAAAAACAAAGGCCAACTCGAACAAAATGACCCAACGTGAAGTAGGATAAGGGTGAAGCTGTGTGGAGAATAAGGTCGTATCAATGTGCAGAGGGGAATAACTCAGATGACTTGACAGGTGAAATAAGTGAACCTGGTATATAATATAAATTTCTGAAGAATGTGTAAGCAACAATTAAAGTCGTGGGGAATTGTAAATCAATGGTCGGTAGAGAAATTGTTTGTTCAACGCGACGAGAGCCATATCTGGGACAGTGAAACGTATGGTAACGTACCCCCAAGGTACGCATTACACCAGTGACTTGTGAGAATACGGCGATCAATCTTAGGCATAGAAACGAACAGGGACAAACAGTGAATCCATGATGAACAATCGACAAGGGAGACAAGCAGCGTTTGATTTTGGTTGAATCAGTAATGATATTGGCAGAGAGCCCAGCGAAGTACCAGGGACTGAATAACATATGGAATAATAAAAGGTGTAGTCAAAAGTTTCCCGAGGACTAGTTAAACTTGGAATAAAAAACTAGGTTCAAGCAGATGACAATTAAGGTACTTCATTCGCGAGAAGCAGGATCCAAAGTAAATTAGTGATGAGAAAGACGATGATGTGACAAAGATAGGGGAGAGTCTGGTAAATAAATCCACGTATGACTAAAGACGGAAACAAGGGTCTGGATTTGGATCTCAAGACAAAAATGTATACTGGAAGTCATGAAACCGTGTTACTTGAATGTGCAATCAAAACGGAAAAAGGTATATCAAGATGAACCCCTTAATTGAAAAACTTGTAGAAGGTATTAACCTAAAAAATAGTGGAAATCGGGTAGAGAAAGATTAACAATAGTGTAGTAGTGGGCCAGGGTGACCAACCGAAAACAGGCCAAAATAAAACCAACAAGATGTCATGCAACTAAAAAAAAAAAGTTATCATGATAATGTCGTTGAAGGTAATATCAAAAGGAATGTGCAGTTATGGTGTCATGGAATGGCCGATGTATAATATCTTAGGGACTAGGAGCACTATTGGAAGCTAGACATGGCTACAACAAGTATGAGATGTAGGTGTAGTCAAAAGGGAGAAGGATACGTCTGGTGCTAGAAACTGATCTAGTTGAGTACCTGAAACATAAAATAAACTAATTGATAATGTTGAAATGTGTAAGTGGGTGTGGTAATAAAATCGAAGATCTGTGGGAATTAATGAGTCCAGAATGTCAACTTTCATAATACGTGCAAACAAAATGAGAATGGAAAATCGACTGACTACTGTCGTATGTTGCGACCTCAAGGTGGTTTTGGAAGACAATGGAAATGACACAGGAGAACTTGGAAACTCAAAGGACAACAGAGTCTTCTTCTTAAAGTAATATGATGGTCAAGTAAGAACATCCATAATGGTTACAGATGCTAAGCCAGGATAAGCAGCATACAAGACACAAATAAGATATAGGAAAAAAAAATTCATTCTTTAAAGGTATCAGTGAACCAGTCATCAACGGCAATAGTAGGGCAATGGACAATGTACAAAAAATAACCACCATCAGAATATATAGTAAGCTCGATCGGTGTGGGCTAAAAAAAATATGTCTGGGGGCTAGAGAACAATGAACGTGGGGCCAGAGCCATGGTATAGGAAAAGTTTGAACCAATGTAGAATATATTATAGAAGAGTGTAACGAAGTGGGTCGTCACAATTCTAGGAGATGATGATGGAATTTAATCAAAAAGAAATCTCGAATACATGATAAAACAGAGATATTCTCACTATGTGTAACAAAGGGATCTGGAGACACTACACATGACGATTTGTCAGAACTGGTGATTGAGGACCATTGTGGCGTGGTAAAAATCGTGTGTGAATATGTGTGAAATAGTGTTGACGATGATGAAATCAGCAAAAGAAGTTACCTCAAGAAAATTGAAAAGGCTAAAAAAAAAAAAAATTGTGAGTAAACTCAGGAAACGGTATACACACGTATTACCGCACACTTAACATACTATATACTTTTAGTCCCAATCTAATCATACCATAAGAATACAAGATATATTAAAATTTAAACTATATAAAGAACTAAACATAAATTCTTAATGAATAAATGTTAGTTCATATTTTCCATCAGTTTCGGTTACTTCCATACTTTTCAAAATCTCTTTAAGAGATTTTGAACCATCCTTTGAAGATTGTTTGACAATCTTGTAAAGGTTCTTTGAACCTGTAATGTTCTCTAATGGGGATTTGGTTTTCTCTGGTTTGGTTTCTGGGACAATTGCTTTCTCCTTTGGTTGAGGTTTCTTCACGGGTTTCTTCTTATACAAACTCTTTTGATATTTCTCATCTTCAGTTATACAACTAGTGTGCTTTCTGTATTCAGTGCCTTCAAAGGTGGTGGAACAATCGATGCATGTAAAATATGCACCATAACATCTTTGAGTATGCTGGTCCAACTTCTTTTTGATTATAGTATCATTACAGACCTCACAAGAGAATGATACCATGATTGTAGTTGAATTAGTCGGGGGAATAGATCAATCTTGATAAGACTATTGCAGATTTATTTATTTATTTATTTTTTTTTTTTTTGTTTCTCGATGAGGTAAACAATCAAATTGTATGTGGAGATAACAACAAACTCAGTATTTACCTAAACCAAAGCGTCTGAATACTAATCACATCAGTTGTCCTTATAATATCTCTATCTATTATTGACCCCAATGGTCATCATTTGTTGTTCCCCAAATCCGAAACTCCATCCCAAAGTATGCATCGCACTCTCCATACTAACAGCATTAGGGCTACAACCCTAACCACTCACGTGTAAAGATTTTTTTCTTGAGCAACAGGATTTTTTTTTTTCGTACACAGAATCTTTGCTGTATTTTTTTTTTTCTCGCCCATACTATAGATTTCACCCCACGCTTAACTATGGGCACGTTACTTCTATACAGTCCTTTACAGTATCAAAAGTAACTCGCATTCACAGGGGAAGAAAAAAAAAATACACTAGAAATTTTCACTAATAGTCTTATCACCATATTAGAATATCCATCGACAATGAGTGACGCAGTTACTATCAGAACTAGAAAGGTTATCTCCAACCCATTATTAGCCAGAAGACAATTTGTCATTGATGTTTTACATCCAAACAGAGCCAATGTCTCCAAAGATGAATTGAGAGAAAAATTGGCTGAAGTTTACAAGGCCGAAAAGGACGCTGTTTCCGTCTTTGGTTTCAGAACCCAATTTGGTGGTGGTAAATCTACTGGTTTCGGTTTAGTCTACCAATCCGTTGCCGATGCCAAAAAATTCGAACCAGCTTACAGATTAGTCAGATACGGTTTGGCCGAAAAAGTCGAAAAGGCTTCTAGACAACAAAGAAAACAAAAGAAGAACAGAGACAAGAAGATCTTTGGTACTCAAAGAAGAGCTCAAAAGAGAGCTGCCAGAAGAAATGCCGATTAGGGTGTATAGTTGTAGCATTTTTAATAAAAATAATTTATGTACAATAGATTCGGAAAACATTTTAAAATAAAAAAAAAAAAAAATTATGTAAGAAAAAAAAAAGAAGCCCCCCATATCAAACACACAACATTAAGCATATACTAGTCCATAACACACCTTATCATGTCTGAACGTAAGGCCATAAACAAGTGGTATCCTCCTGACTACGACCCGTCTAAACTACCGAAGAAGAAAAAACCCAAGAAAAATGAAACAATCAAAATTCGTATGATGGCACCATATTCCATGCGATGCCTTAAATGTGATGAATACATTGGAGAACGAAGATCATTTAATGCCAGAAAAGAAGTCACTCAAGAGAAGTACCTTAATATCAAGATTATTCGGTTTTATATAACCTGTCCTGGATGTAACAACACCATTACCTTCAAAACTGATCCCAAGAATGCTGGATACACCCCTGAAGGAGGTGCAGTTCGGAATTTTGAAAAAAGAAAACCACAAAAAACTGAAACTGAAGATGATTTACTTGATCGATTGGAAAAAGAGGAACAAGATGACAAGAAGTTTAAAGAACTTCAAGAAAAGAGAAAGAAAAACCCATTTTGGAAAGAGCAATCTACAGGTATGGAGAATTTGGAGAAAAGATTACAAGAACAACATAAACAACAAGTACTTAATGATCAACTAGAAGCAATACAATCCAAAGTGGACACAATGGGCAAGGATATGCTAGAGGATTTGGCTCGAGAGAAACTAAATCGAACGAAACGAAAACTTGATATTCCAAGCACTATTAAACTAAAAAAGAAACCTAAACCATTGGTCAACTATTCTAGTGACTCTGACTAATCTTGAAATTCAAAATCATTCAATGTAAATATTGGAATTTCTGGTGGTTCCACGTTTTGATGATATTCACTCTTTATGTCTTGCAATATTGGTAATAAACGTTTGACTTGTGTCTTATCCATGTCTTTTCTACATAAACACACTCCTCGGATATACTCAATGGAACAGTCGTAAAATTTTGGTAGTACCATGTGTTGCCATGCTTCCTGGACATTGTTGATTTCACATGTACCCAATTCTTGCAACATTTCAATAGCAAGTAACGAAGAAAAGAAATACTCAGCATCTTTTTTGGTAAACAATGGATCCAATCCACTGAAAAGTGTTTCCACATCACGAAGGATGGCTTCATTGAAAGATTTGTACTTTTTGGTGGCATGGGGGTCGATTTTCTTACCATCTCCGTGTAACACATTCTCATACCCAATTCTAATATACGTGGGAATGAAATTATCCAAGAAAATTCTAAACAATAATTGGTACACCGGATAACAACAGTATTGTCTCATCTCTCCCATATACTCACTGATAGTATCCACAATCAATTCAGCTATGGTTGGTTCACCGGTTTGTGAATTGCCATCATCATACCATTTCTTAGTAAACAACTTGCATAACGCGGGGGTCAAATCATTCATTACGATATCAGAAATGGCACTCAAGATCTCAGATATCAACGAATTAGAACTATCAGATGCATCATCAAACGCACGGGAAATCCTCTTATGATACAGCGTGTGAATCTTTTCCTTGAACGCAGGGGCAAACTTTTCATTTAAAATTCCGTCACTGATATCTAATGAATTGGCCAACGCCACCAAATACTCTACTAAACCTTCTCTGGACAATTTTTCTTGTTCCTCGGGCGATAAATTATCCAAGTCAACACCTTGAGGTTTTTTCTTTCTAAACAATCTCTTTGCTTTACTTTCCTTAATCAAATAATTGTCATTGTTAAACACCGACATATATCTGTCCATTTCATCATCCACAAGTTCTCTAAATGACGAGATTCTTTTGATATAACATGCCGACCAATTTTCAATAACTTCCACCAAAATTCTTGCATAATTAGAGTCAGCAGCAACATCGGCCTGTTCCTTAAGCATTGTCAATGGGATTTTGAAATCAGGCAAGACATAAACATTTAGATCAATAGGCGTTGAAATCAACTGGTTATTAGCATCTAAATCTTCAATATCTTGTGTAATAGGATAAATTTCTGGTGCAGATGGTCTTTCAGAAAATGTTCTTGTCTCTCGTCCAATCAAATTAGTATACCATTCATTCATCTTGTTGGTGATATTCTTCAAGTAATCATCCAAAACATTTTCCTTCAATTCCTCACCTATGATCGAACGCTGTTGAACATTATATTGGGAAACAAATTTTCCATACTTTGAATCATACAGCAAAATCTTTAACAAATCTTCAGCAGGAGGATCGGTTTCAATGATATCCATAGTTAATTCATGAAGCCTGGTATAATAAACTTCTTCTATAAAAGTACTGATGCTCCATGTACTTGGAAAAGATTTATCCAAAGTCTCAAATATAAACCTCAATTCATCTTCTAACCAATCAAGATCGGTATAAACCAACACCTTGTCCTGTTTATAATGTTCAACACATGAATCAAAAATTTCATTAAGATTTGCCTTCAACTTATCAAAGAAAAACTTTTTGTAATTTCTATTTCTTCCCCGAAACGTCTTGTAAGTCACCCCCTTTGGATCTTCCGAGTTTAATTGCAACGAACTAAGCAATGTCAACTTCATATCTTGCTTTTCTTCCCACGTCAATACAGTAAATAAATTGAAGAAATTAGTATAGTTACCAACTTTGGTCACTTCTGTCAAACTAAAAATAGCTTCCTGAAGTAATTCATCAAACAACCTGATGGTCTTTTTCATTGGTGAAACCACCTTGTAAACAATCGATTGCAAATCATCCGACAAGTTTCTTGAATACACTTCCAAATAATCCTGGAAATTCCGGGCTTGTGTATATGCCGAATGTATCAGAAAAATATTAGGTAGTGGGTACGACAAGTCGTTTTTCAATTCTTCTGTCTCATTTTCAATCTGTTGATTCAACACGTCCAAAAATTTTTTAAACCCCGAAATATCTTCATATAAACTGGCCACCTGGTTCAAAAACTGGTTGACTATAGTTATCTTCTTGATGGTGTCATAATCACGAACAGAACCAACTGTATAATCATGGATCTTTTGCACTTCTCCAATGTTTTCCTTTATTGAAGCCAACTTTCCCATGGTCTGTTGAAGTTTCTCGACATTCTGGAGCATGCCGGTCATTTGAATGTTTGTGGCAGTAGCAAGTTTCACATCAACCAGTGATTTCTCCTTAAGAAACTGTTGACGAATACTACCAATCTTAGCAAGATCATCCTCTAATTTAACCAATTCACTTATTTTAGACAACGTTGAATCACTCATTGTTGGTACTGCTGGTGGTGTGTAATCTTTTGCGCTCTCACGTAGAATTTTTGTATTTTTATTTTTTGAATTATTTTTTTTTGCCGTACTGTTTATTTTCTGTTGACATATACACTATATATAAAAAAAAAAACTTCCTTACTCAACTATGTCCAGGCCCGCCCTTCTTGGAATACCTTCTATTTCCTTGATACTGATAAGGATTACCCATCATCATGTTTGGATTACCAAATTGTGCTGGTGGCGGTATAAACCCTGCTGGAGGAAAGAATGTAGGATCACCGTAAAACATTGGAACCTGAGGAGGGAATTGTTGTTGATACATCATGGCAAACTGTTGTTGTGGAAGATGAGGCTGTTGTTGTGGATGTTGAAGGTGCTGTTGCTGTTGCTGTTGGTGGTGCTGTTGCTGCTGCTGTTGTTGTTGTTGCTGCTGTTGAAGTTGTACAACCATGGCGGCAGCAGCTTGTTGTTGCTGTTGTTGTGGTGACATTGGGAACTTATTACCGTACGGTATTGGAGCAGCCATCATCGGACTAGGCACAAATGGTGTTGCAGCAACATGCCTGGTAAACAACTTGTTGTGAGCCTCTTCAACTGTAGAATCCCAGGTGGGTGGAGTTTGAAACGTTTTCTCGTAAACCACAGGGCTAGCTTTCTTTTGCTTATTTCTTGTAGTGACAAACATACTATATCCACATCGGAACGAAACAATCTTTTGATGCTGACTCTCTTTGGTAGGTACATTATTGTTTCCACCAAAGAAATCCACCGCAGAAACGTGGTGATGCTTTTTGTTGGTTCCTTGTGAACTGACACTACCATTGGAAGAGTATGGTCTTGGGTGTGACACTTTCGGTGATGGGTTGATGGGAGATTTGTGAAAGTTGGGTGGTGATGTTATAGTAGCGTGTTTTGAAGATGGAGTGAACGCCGCAGCCTTTGGATTCAACTTGAACGTTTTTGATTCTTTCTTCTTTTGTTCGCCTTGGCCACTCTGTTGCTTCTTTAAAATTTCATCTTGCTTCAACTTATCCTTGGATAAAATTGGTAATAAATCCTGTGGCATCTTGTGTGGAATCTTGAAATTGGCACTAAATTCACGCAAGGAATTGATTTCACTTTGAGCATTCAATCTAAACGATTCATTTGGAACTGGAGGTTTAGGAGGAATAGAATCAGGTTTCTTTTGTTTGGAACTAGATATGATAGCTGGATCATTGTGATGATAAGCAGTTTTATGAGTTGTTGCTGTTGTTGTTGTTGTTGTTGCTGTTGCTGTTGCTGTTGCTGTTGCTGTTGACGCACCCAGTTTACTAGAAATACTTGCATTTCTTAACGCTGCCATTAATTCATCGCCTCTTCTATCAACACCAGAATACTTATCTTCTTCATCCATACCACTATCATCAACTTGAATACCCCTTTCTTCCAAAATATGCCTATCGGTAGTGGTCTGCTGTTCAATTTCCTTGGCAATTTTCTCAGCTCTTGCCACACGCTCATGGTAGTCCGGAGCCGAGGTATCAATTCTAGTGGTGTACAAGTGTTCATCATAAGTCGACTCAACACCAAATTTTTCTTCATTAACTTTAAACTGATCCCATTCACCACCGTCATCTTCCAAAGTCAACTCCATATCGTCTTCCGGGACCCACCTCTGAAACTCACGTTCCTTGATCGCAGTCTGCCCGGAAATATCAGAATCTTTCTTAAATCCAAGGCGAGGCTTGACTTCTTCATTCAAATCCAAAACTACTTCCAAATCGATCAAATCCTTTGCTTGGATGATCAAGTTCTCGGGCAAATTGTCAAGATTGTTTTTCTCATTGATCAAACTTTTGCTGACCAATCTTGGTTTGAACAAAACAACAGACAACGGAGCCGATGCTGTACCTTGTGCCGGGGATACATCACTACTCACCAATAAACCTTGGTACCGGGATCCATCAGTAATTGTGGCAATACATTTTTTGCCCATAGCAGAGGTAATCAAGAAAACTAATCTCAGGTTTCCGTTCTCGTCATTGGAAGCACGGGAACTTGAACGGCGGTGACCGTTCTTGACATTATTAGCACGATTGGATTGACTCTTCATGCTTCAGTAGATTGAAATGATCAAGGGGAGGGGAAAATCAAAACAAAATAAAAAAATTCAGGAAAAAAAAAAAGAGACAAGTATCTCTGTGTTGTGGTGAAGTTCGATTTTTTTTTTTTTTTATTTTATTTTTATTCTTACAGTTGGCTCGATTTTTTTTTTGTTCTTTTTCTGATTGTGCCAGACACACACAAACAATCAACAACATATATTAGTCAAACCTACACCAATCTCTACATCATCCACAATCTCCCAGTATAATATGATAAACTCCTTAATAAACACCAAGTCTTCTTTGGAATACGGGTCAAGTTCCATGTCCAAAATGTCCGGATATGTAAGTTTAATCGTTATTCTTTCGGTCAATGGTTGTTCTTCAGATATTGCCTGATCATCTAAAACCTCTAGTACCATTTCATTGATTATATAATACCATTTCTTGGTTAGTTTATGAAAGTACCCCACTATATTGATTAAATCTAACAAGTCAGTTTCGTTTTGTACATGGTGAATTGATGACCTAGTTACTGGGGTCTCTAAATGTTGACCCGCCGTTGCAAACCATGAAAATGCTTGCCAAATACATTCTGTCCAAGATACTGGTTCAATAGCATACTCTCTCCACCATGATGGTTCTTCAATATTGCTTCTCAAATCTAATTCATTATAGTTCCTAACTGATTCTGTTCGAAGCGAATTCAAATCATCTGTTGAAATATTAGAATGGTTACTAATGTTGGTTGACCTTATGGGCAAGTCCTGGTAGATCAACTGAAACTTCTTGTAGTCTTTATTAGTGGTTTTAAGTGGATGTGATGGGAACCTAAAAACTCTTGTCTTATCGTCAATCACCACACCAACATCATAAACTGGATTGTCTTTTAGTATCTCATCATTGGTGCTACCAATATACCCCTTAACATTCAATAAATCCCCCGTTAAATCATTTAATCCAATATGAAATACCGGTTGTGAGTAAGTAGGAGTAGTGGTTTTGGAAATCAAATCAATCTCTTGGGGAATGATTGATAAAAGCGACAACAAATAACAATACGAACTGACATCAAACAAATGGTCGATACCTGTGGGCAAAATATCTTGATCATCGTGAGTATTATTATGCTGATTGAATATAAGAATGTTTTTCCTTAAAAGACTTTGTTTATACAAAACAAACACCAATGGTCCTAAACTCCTAAACATTTGTGGCAACTTGGTCAACAAGTGGTTGTTTATATTTGGTCCCGCGGGAGATAATCCACCTACCGTTTCAAATACACTCTCAATTGGTTTAAAATTATCGTATTGTTGCAGATGCACAAATTGTTCCAACTTTTCATTCAACAAATCCACATATTCCCAGCCATTATTGATAAACTCGTTTGGTTTCCAAGTGGTTGGTTTCGGATCACACAATACACCCAATGCAAACATCTTGACATTTTTCCTATCACTGGAATCATCTCCAATTATGTATTGACAAAACTTGCTCAAACCATAGTACAATCTACCCTGGAAACTATGACTTAACAAAACCGTGGAACTGGTAAATTCATGTATCCCAGAAGGAAATACTTTATAATCTAATCCTTCAAAATCAAAGTTGGGAATAACAGATTTACTCCAAACTAACTTGTATCCCGACTTTACATCAAATTCAGCTACGAAAACCCCAATTATATTAGATGAATGATATGACATCTTGCTTCACTCAAGAGAAAGAGAAATCAACACCGTGAGATATTTTTTTTTTCGGGTAAGATTTTTCTAATTAATCTTTTGTTATCCATATATTAAATATTAAACATTTTCTATACAACGTCCTGAAGCTATGCTCTTATTCTTAAAATAAAATTGACAATTACAGCAACCAACAAGAAGAAACATAACATGGTTGGTCCAAATCTATCATCATAAGGTCCAGAACCTCTCAATCTAATAGCCTTAGCTCTCCAGTGATAAGTAACCAATGCATAGATCATGGTCAACATGGCAATAAATGTGAATAATCCGGCAGAAATTCTACCAACTGAGTCCCCAAAATTCAACAAACCAACACCCAATGAACCTAGAATAATGGTAAAATTCAACCAAGAAAGAAAAGTTCTTTCGTTAGCAAAGAACACTTTTGGTTCAACTCTGGCTGGCAATGCAATTCTCTTATTTGTAGATGACATGATGATGATTATAAGATAATGACAAGTAGATTAGAAGAAACTTTTTATCTGAAAAAAAGCAAAAAAAAACAAAAAAAAAAGAATTAGGATTAAAATTATTGAAAGAAAAATTAATGGTTACATTTATGAAGCTCAATTTGACAATCATTAATTTTTTTTCTTCTTTCGAAATTAATCATTCCGAATTTGGAAACTCGCCGCACCCACGTGCGCATTTTAGAGAAAAATTAAAGCTCGTGTGTACATTATTATTTTATTTTTTTTGTGCTTATCTAAGTGCTATCTATTTATATCATGCAGTACGTGGTTCTAATATGAGCCTACCTAAAGGTTTATTAGAATGTCCTCTGCCAAAAGCAAACACACGATGTCCTCTAACCATTGTTTCCAAAACTCTTCCTTGGAATTCCATTCCATCGTAAGCAGTTAATTTGTTCTTGAAATAAGTCTCTTTGTTCTCGATAATGTATTTTGTGTCTGTATCGAAAACCAACAAATCTGCATCATACCCAATCTTGATTTGACCTTTGCAATGGCTCAATCCAACTTGTTTAGCAGTATTAAGAGAACACCATTTGTTGATTTCAGCTAATGATATTGGTGGCAGCAACTTCAAACCTTCGGTGTACAATATAGGCAATCCAAATCCAACTGACGAAATACCACCCCACGCTTCGAAGAAGTCACCCTTTTCCAAACCCTTAAGATCAGGAGTACAAGGTGAATGATCAGACACAACCGTGGTGATTATATCATTACGAAGTGCTCTCCACAATAATTTTCTGTTGTCGTCTGTTCTAATCGGTGGGCAGCATTTGAAATGAGTTGAACAGTTACCAATCTTCTCAGCACATAAAGATAAATAATGGAAACAAGTTTCAGCAGAAATAGGTAAACCTTTAGCTTTGGCAGCACGCAACAAAGGAATTGCTTCATGGGTAGCCAAATGGACAATATGTAACGGGACGTTAGGTAAGAGCGTTGAGCAGTTGATGATTTCAGCTATGGCTGTGGTTTCAAAATTGTCTGGTCTTGATGCCAAAAATGAGGCATATGAAGTGGCATCAATGTCTTTCAAGGCAGAATTTTCTTCTTGCGCCAATAACAACGGGGTACTGAGCTTGGTATCTTCTTCGGCAAAATAATATGGTGATTGGTAGTGTTTGTTGACTTTTCTAGCAAATTTACCGTGAATAGGTTCTGCCCCTGCCAAAATTGGAGTATGTGCCAAAGCTCTAGCTTGTTCATCAGACAACACTGAATGATTCATGGAGCCAGCATGATTGTGCGGCAAGTGACAGTTTTCATGTTCTTCATGGTGATCACCGTGATCGTTGGTCAACAATTTGACAACTGGTGTAGGTGCTCTGTTGATAAAACTTGCTGACATTCCCAAATTGAAATCCTCAATATCAGCAGTCAATGTATCTGCTGAACTGTTAAACTTGATGTTGTCCTCCTCTTCTTCACCATCTTCTGGGATGGTAAATGAAACTGCACCTGTGGTAGTTGTTGATTCTGGTGGTTGCATTTCAGCGTGAAACATTAACAAAGTTTTTTCATTTTCAACTTCCTTCATGGCTGCTAGGATATGTTCAGGTTTAATAGCTGGGAACTCATCTACCCCCGATTCAATTAAAAATGATTTAAACCCACGGACACCCATTCGAATTAAAGGTTTCAAATCTGCAATGTTACTTGGAATCAAGCCACCCCAAAACCCAACATCCACCCATGTTTTATCCTTGGCCGCATTGATTTTCAAATTAAAATTACCCACAGTGGTGGTTGGAGGAATAGCATTTAGCGGCATATCGATAACGGTGGTGACACCACCAGAAGCAGCAGCCTTGGTTCCTGTTTCAAACCCTTCCCATTCGGTTCTTCCTGGTTCATTCAAATGAACATGTGCGTCTACCAACCCTGGCATAATCACAGCTGGAGAAACATTTCTATAGTCTATTGGAAGAACATTGTATGCCTGTAAGATCGGGTCACCTGGAGATAAAACTTTTGGAACCACCTCGAGAATTTTTCCTGTCTCGGATGAAAATATGATTGTAGCTGGAACGATACTTGTATCGATTAAAACTTTTGTAGATGATAATGCTCTGGACATGGTGATAGTAGGTGCAGAAATAAGAATAAATATAAAAATGTATACTTATGAAATCACATCCAACGGATTCTGTAACTTATTTACTCCAATTGATAAGAAATCAATGAAAAAAAGAAAAAAGGAAAAAACTATCGCGAAAAAGATAACAAAAAAGAAACGATATTGGACTACCCGATGATATGATTCTTGTTGAAAAAGAGAGAAATTATTCAAGAGAAAACTCCAAAAATGACATAGTATGATTTATATATTTATTTATATAACAGATAAACCCCCCTTCCATCGGGGTACAGGATTTACAAAATCACAGTTCGTCTTTCTTTGTTTATTCTAGGACCTTCGGTCAAATGCGAGATCGATACCGGGATGTGATTTCCGCGCCGATTAAGACTTTCTTTTTTTTTTTTTTAGTAGGTGATCAATTGTTTTCCATCTTTGGAGTTGGCAACCCCGTCTTGGTATAATTCATGGAGTGGTTTGGAGCCATCATAATTAGTTTGAATAGATTTAGCATCCGACAATTCACCATCTTCATACCATGTGATAATCTGGTTCAAGGTCAGAGTTTTCAATGGCTTGTTATTCTTTAAAAGTTCAGTGACCCAAAAACCTGCACTGGTGAAATTTTTGAAAATGTGTAGTGAAGTTGGAATAGTAACTGGTTGGAATGACATTCCTCCATAGGTCAACATCAACCCGTTATTGTTTAATTTTCTGGCAATACCTGTAGAACTCTTACCACCAACACAATTAAGAGCCAATTTGGCTTCACCCCCGGTTTCTTTGATCCAGTTTTTAATAGTAGGACCAAACTCTCTGGAGTTATTCTGCTCTTCAGTAATCACCTGAGTAGCACCCAACTCTTTGAGTGCATCAATAACTTCGTCAACGTTAGGTCTGTCTCTGATCACCGAAATAGAATTAAAGTTTAATAATTTACCAATCTGGGATGCGTACTTACCAACAGCAGAAGTACCACCATTTTGAATAAACCAATCCTTTCCTGGTATCAACTTGACATAATGAGTCAACATAAGGTAAGCTGTCATTGGGTTTACTGAGATTGTAGCCCCCTGGTTGATAGTCAATCCATTTGCTTTACCATTGGCCTTGGACTGAGCAGGATTTGGCAATTGAATGAAATCTTCTTCGTTTCCCAAGGCATGGGTTCTCCAAGTACCAAAATTGACGTTAGAAGGAATGACCCAGTCACCAGCTTTGATGGATTGCACATTTTTGCCGACTTTGAGAACTTCAAATAACCCTTCATTACCGCAAGGGGCCGCTGGCTCAGATGTGCCGAATGCTGTAGTTTTTTTTGGCTTGGAAGGGTAGACACCTTGAATTTGGTTAATATCAGAAGGATTGACTGGTGAGGCCAAAGTTTTCACCACAACTTGGTTTGGTGCTAAATTTTCATCATCAATTTCAAACTTCTGGGTGAACAAGACATCTTTTGGTTCTCCGTGTTGAGTATAAAGAACAGCCTGGGCAGTAATCATAGTTCTCAATTGTTGTTGTACTCTTGGACGAATTGATTGTCTTATAACAGAATACATTATGAGGTATGATTAACGTGGGGGGTGATATTTTGAAAAAAAAGGGGGGGCACTAAAAAACAACGATAGTAACAATCCCCAAAAAAATAAAATGGTTCGGATTTACAGTACAACAGAGAAAGTTGAAAGAAAAAATTTATTAAAGCGCTCTGAGTGGTGCAGTACAGTACAGTAACTCAACCCCACAAACAAACTCCGGGAAATCAGAACATTTATTATATAACTAATTATCTATTCATCTTTTTTTAATAATCTTTGTTGTTTTTGCAATCGTTTCAACTTTGTATTTTGATAAGTTCCCAAGAAGAAATACACCAAGTTGAAGAAAACAACCCAGAGTTCTGGTGGAACAAACTTTTGAGCTACAACCAAAGCACATGATGAAACTACCAATGAGCTTTTCAATACTGGAAGGTAACCTTTCTTTAAGCCAGCTTTAATTGCACCAATAATTTTCTTCAATTCTGTAGTGACGCTGAACTGATCTTTTGTAAACTTGTAGTTGTTGATTAAGGCAATCCAAGAAACAAAACAGGCAGAAAGGGTAGGGGTAACCGTAAATAATGAAGTCAATATTTGGAGGATTTTTCCCCTGCTGGATAACGGACCTTTGAAAAGCTTGGTGTTGATGATCTGATACATAAAGTGACTAATAGGTGTGGCAATACAACTCCCATAAATAATCATGGTCAACAACTTTTCAGTAAACACATGTTTTATTTTCAATCCAGCAATGGTGGTTTCTTTGTATTCATTGGTGAGGACAGAGGCCACAGTTTCATTCAAACCCGAAAACACGCCCGCGGTAATGGATTTGGTCAACAATGGATACTTGATAATATATGCTATATATTGAGCATTCAACTTTTTAAGGTTTGTCATAGTTGGGGTCTTTTGTAGAGGTGTTGAATTTTTGGTCGAGGAAGGATAATGATGACAATTTATAGCGTAGACAGATTTTGATAGATAAGCGGATAACTCCGCAGTAGCGATTGATTTTCCGTTGGACGAGAATGAGAGAAAAAAAAAATCTCCTGGAGAGAATATCAATGTGCATCACAAATGGTGGAGGGGGGACTACTTGACCGTGGGTTAATATAAGAGGGGGTAATACAGATACTAGAAGTAATATCTAAGACAGGCAGTTTTGCAATCATGATATACGCGAGGTATTTCAAAAGTTCTCTTTTTTTTCATGTATCATTAGAATCTTGTTAATCTTGTTGATCAAGATTACAACAGTACAGTAGTAAATTTGCCATGTAGTTAACTATATCTAGTCTTCTAGACCAATATACAGGTTGTCTTTTATTAAATACCTGGATATCGAAAAATATTGTGGGGATTTATTGTGATAATAATTTCTCTGGATTCTCTTACCCAGGTATTATATAGTCATTCTTAGGAGTATTTAATTCTATTCGAAATGATGATGTCCTGAACGAAACACACTCATTAATACCCAGGTTGGTTTCATTTTCTGTTTGGTGAAGAACTTTCATGAAAATTTTCAACAAATTTTGTACAAATACCCACCTAAGCTCTGATACTCCCAAACCGTTCTGTACTACCCCAGGAATTCAAACAATAGGATTTTTCGTAATTTAATCTAAGAATCTCACCTAAACCACATGAACCCATAGGCAATATTCTCGATATAAACTGTTTTTTATTTATTTTTGCAATTGTAGATTTTGTATGAACCGGTGAAACAACAAAATATCTAGAATACTGCAACATTGCTGATGCACGACCCAGCCTTGCACTTTTATTGGCCGACAGAAAAAAAATGTTAGTGCAATGTCAGACATTTTTTTACTATGAAGCAACAAATTCCCCCACATAATGCCACAAAAAACAACTTCTAACCACAAAAGCCACCAATTTAACAATTTTCCCTGTCATTCGGAAGAACATAAGAAAATATTTGGCATTTGTATCAATAACAAGACGCGATTCTCTTGGGTAGATTTTACCTGCTTGGAAGAAGAACCTACAAATGAGGTGCTCAACATTACTACCTTTTCAAAGCCCAGTTTGTCCAACACAACAAGAAGAATATTATTTGAAGTTATTGCCGTGTTGGTAGAAATTTACATGCCAGCACACTCAACAATCAAACAGAAAAAAAAATATGCAATTACGTCATAGTTTTCCTTAAGTGAATATGTACGAACTTGGGTATGACCCCAAGTTATATTTATAGTTGCTCTTTCGAGGTTCAACTCATGATACTTTTCAATGAATACCTTATCAAGATCAATATCCAAATGTTCATAACATGGCTTCCTTTACTCAACAAGAATCTAATCCTTTTCATTCTTTACCCCCTTCCTTGGACCTTATTAAGGTTTAGTTTATACACTTTTGATACTACTTCAGATTATAGATACAGTACCTTCCTTTACCCCGCTATTTAAATGCTTGTAATTTATAGTCCCATTGTCTTCGAAAGGCATTGCTACATTTCATTTGGTTAATAAATCCAGCTCATACTCTATTTTTATGGGCGCATTAACCTAAAAATATATTATTCGTATCAGTATTCCACAAAACGACCTCTTTCGGAGGAATACAACTGTACATTCCCATTTAGGGTTTTTCTTTTTATTTGCAAAGTCTAATCTTTGTTTGTACGTTTTGGTATACATATCTTCCCCGGAACATAAGGCTTTTCGTATCAGTAATTAATCAATTAAACCTGGGGTAAATCCCCCTTGGAAATATGAACTTCGGAGGAAAAGCACATGACCGGCAAGTTATACGTTTAGAAGACCACTTGTGCCACACTACGCAGTCCCTCTGTAGATATGTACTCGTCTTAGGGTAAACTAAAAATGCACTATAGGTTAAGCAGTAGTTCTTCTTGCTCTTTCATGTCAAAAGTCTAAATAGCAATAAATGCTTCTATTATATTTGCCATGACCTATGACCTCTTTAGATAGATAACAAAATTATTCCCAAAACCTTATAACCAATTTCGTCTTGAAGTTCAATACCATGCTAGTCCGACATTTCCATTGGAACAATAGGAGTTGGATTTTCCCACCCTTCTGGGTTGTCATTTTTTATTTTTTTCAATCGTGGGATAATAATTTTCCTTCTCTGGAAAAACTTAAATCAGGAGAAAAAGAAAAGAAAAAAATAAAAAAAAGTGTCTGCATAAATGGATTATGGTTAATGTGTTGTTAATATCTGCAAAAGCAATATCAGTAACACATATTTAGACATTTAGTTTAATATGTTTGTGGAATTATAATGAAGCTGTTTAACTTACATGCAAAAATTTTTTTTTTTTTGATGTACCCAAATGGCTGACTATATAACCATCCTTCCATTGTCTCTCCTCCCCATTTCTAGTATAAAAGGAATAAACATTTTCCATCCCAAGACTTTTTTTTTTCTAATTCAAATTTTCACCTTTTAATCTAATCCAGAAATCTTCTCGAATACTGTTTATTCTTGTCTCGGAGTTTTATATTATTACGAGAATATGTCTAGTGCTACAGAAAAATCTATCCCAAACCATGATGAATTGTTTGAAAATTCCAACTCCAGTTCACAATCCAGTGTCAGAAAGAAGGATGCTTCTGAAATGGAATCCATGAATTCAGAAGCTGAAAGAGAACAAGGTGAACGTGGAAATGTTTTATCTCAATACACCGAAGAACAGGTCATACAGATGGGTAGAAACTATGCTGCTAAAAACGGATTAGACCCAGAATTGTTTGGTAGAGCTGCTGCTTTAGCCAGATCCCCAGGTGCTTTTAACTCCATGCCATTCATCACCGAAGAAGAAAAACAAGGATTATACCTTGAAGCCACCAAGAAATGGCACATTCCTTTTGAACTTTGGAAAGTTATTGCTGTTGGAGCCATGGCAGCAGCTGTTCAAGGTATGGATGAATCAGTTATTTCTGGTGCTACTTTATTCTATCCAAAGGCTTTTGGTGTTACCGAAATGAAAAACTCTGATTTGCTTGAAGGGTTGGTCAACGGTGCTCCATATTTATGTGCTTCATGTATCGCGTGCTGGACATCCGATTTGTGGAACAGAAACTTGGGAAGAAAATGGACCATTTTCTGGACCTGTGCAATTTCCGCAGCTACTTGTGTTTGGCAAGGTTTTGTCAACACTTGGTGGCATTTGTTCATTGCCAGATTCATGCTTGGATTTGGTATTGGTGTGAAATCTGCCACTGTTCCTGCTTATGCTGCCGAATGTACCCCAAAACATGTTAGAGGTGCCTTGGTTATGTTGTGGCAATTCTTTACTGCAGTTGGTATTATGTTTGGTTATGTTTCTTGTTTGGCCTTTTACTACGTCCCAAAAAAAAGTTTTGGCACAGGTTTGAATTGGAGATTGATGCTTGGTTCTGCTTGTATCCCTGCTTTTATTGTCTTATTCCAAGTTCCATTTGTCCCAGAATCCCCTCGTTGGTTGCAAGGTAAAGGAAGACACAGAGAAGCATTTGAATCATTGAAAAAATTGCGTTTTGAAGAAATTGCTGCAGCTCGTGATTGTTTCTACCAACATGTCTTGTTACAAGAAGAAGGTTCCTACGATATCCCAACCTGGAAGAGATTAATTGAAATGTTTACAGTTAGAAGAAACAGAAATGGTGCTATTGCCTCCTGGATTGTCATGTTTATGCAACAATTCTGTGGTATCAACGTTATTGCCTACTATGCTTCCTCCATTTTTATTCAAGCTAAATACAGTGAAATCAGTGCATTGTTAGCTGCTTGGGGATTTGGTATGATCAATTTTACATTTGCTCTTCCTGCTTTCTTTACTATCGATAAGTTTGGACGTAGAAACTTGTTATTGTTTGCCTTCCCATGGATGTGTGCTTTCTTGTTGATTGCCGGTTTTGGGTTCTTGCTTCATGATAGACAAGGTAGATTGGGTATGGTTACCACTGGGGTTTATCTTTTCTCTGCTGTTTATTCTAGTTCAGAAGGTCCAGTTCCATTTACCTACTCTGCTGAAGCTTTCCCATTGTATATTCGTGACTTGGGTATGAGTTGGGCCACTGCCACTTGCTGGTTCTTTAACTTTATTTTGGCATTCACCTGGCCAAGATTACAGAACGCCATGACATCCACTGGTGCCTTTGGCTTCTATGCTGCTTGGAATGCTGTTGGTTTCTTCTTGGTTTTGTGGTTCTTGCCAGAAACTAAAGGTTTGACATTAGAAGAATTGGACGACGTCTTTGCCGTTCCAATGTATGAACATGCTACCTATCGTACCAAAGAACTTTGGATCAACATGCAAAAATACGTCTTGCGTCGTAACGTTCGTCCATTGCCTCCATTATACGAACATCAAAGAATGGCTGTCACTAATCCTGAATGGAATGAAAAAACCGAGGTATCACATATTGAATAGCTGGGCGGATTCTAGACTATATTACTTTTTAAGTATATATATGCATATAATTCTTTGATTACTATTAGTATAATCTGCGTTTATTTCTTTTTTTTTTTAATATACACTTTTAGATAATACAATCTATCTTAAGAAATCTCTCAAATAAGAACCTAATTTAGTAGCACCGTCTTCCAAGGCATCTTTCAACACTTCCAAATCTTGGTTAGCATTTCCAGAAAATCTAGAAGCAAATTCCCTTGCACTTGCTTCTAAATCGCCCAAACCAGTGGCATTGGTACTACCACGAGCACTACTGCCTTCTTCTTCTCCAAAGTAAGAGGAAGATGAAATAGATTGTGCTCCATTGTATGCTTGTAGTTTAGATCTGGCTTCATTCTTGGCTTCCTCATCAAAACGTGGACCTCTACCAAAAAATTCATCTGAAGAAATACCCTTTTGAGTACCAAACTTGTTTGACACTTCACCAGTGTATTTAACTTCCTTGTACTTCTTTCCTGGTGCACTACTAACCAAATTATCCCCTTGAGTCATACCAAAACCCAACTTTTGGAATTGTTGAGTAGTTTCTTGAACTGGTGCAGGTGTCAATTTAACTTCGTCATTTTCTTTCTTTAAGGATAATGAACCTCCAGTAGAAGTAGATTTCTTTGGCGTATCAGGAACAGTGCTGACACTTTCTGTAGGTTTATATCCCAATTTCTTTGCTTCTTCAGCTTCTTGTTTAGCCTTTTTCTCAATCTCATCAAAATCAATGTCTTCTTCTGCCTTAACTCTCTTGGAAGCTAAACGAGAGTTTCTTGGTCCGTTCCCTTTGCCTGACAAAATTGACTTCTTTGCAGTTGTGTTCAATCGGGAGGAGCTGCTAGTGGTGGTACGAACAATTGTCTTCTTCTTGATAGTCAAATCATCAGTGGATGCATTAGGAGTACCATTCTTGGAAGAAACAGGAGATGC
The DNA here is from genome assembly GCA_013177575.1 of Candida sojae. NCBI lineage: Eukaryota > Fungi > Ascomycota > Pichiomycetes > Serinales > Debaryomycetaceae > Candida > Candida sojae. The sequence continues at coordinate 2,988,281 of WWPN01000002.1, read as the reverse complement.
AGTGTTGGAATTATTAACTGGCTTGGTCCAATTAGAAAAGAAATCATCAGTGGATTCACTTTGAGAATCACTCAAAGATAAAACATCAGTGATATCATCCAAAGTAACAATATCTGGGTGTTTTTCTGCATCTTGTAATGACTTTTGTTTCAATTTCTCTTTGTATTTATTGGCACAAGGAGAAGAGTACTTTGCCGTAGCATCAACACCATTCTTGTTATTCACATATTGGGAACCACCATTTTTGAGAAAGAAATCCTTGGCTTGTTGGTTACCACCAAATTTAAAGTTTCTTAATTGAATACGTTGCCACGAGTCTAAGTTAGATGACTTAACAAATGAAATATGAACACCCAAGTTTCTATGAACAGCTGAACACTGTAAACATAAGAAAATACCAAATGGAATTGAAGTCCAAGTTGGGTTCTTGTTGGAACAATCAAAACAGACTCGATTAGCTGGATCTTTTTTCAACCTATCAAAAATTTCTTTTACTTCAGATTTATCAGCAATTTCTGACATTATTGGTAATAGTATTTAAATGATTATTTACAATACTAAGTTTTATGTACTATCAGGGTTTTTTTTTTATTTTTTTTTTTTTTTGGTTTTGTCTTTTGAGGTTTGATCTCGTTGTCCAAAAGAAAAAAAAAAAGTACTGAAAATTTCTTTACCTGAATGTAATGTATGAAATGTCGTCGTGCGATTACCAAGTGTACGAGTGACTGGGTTTCTTTTTCTTTTTTTATTATATTTTTCAAGAAATGTACAGCTATATATACAGTGCGATTAGTGGAAAGGTCTGGAGCCTCCACGGGCAAATTCCACAATCTTCCAACCCTCAGTAGTCTTGTTGTCAAACTCTTCTGGGATTCTAGTCAAAACCATGGCGTATGTACTCAATTGAATGTGATCTTCAGTGCCAGCAGCAATTTCCCCAGTTTTAGCTTTTCTATAAAGATGAATTTCTTGTGCTCTACAACTGACAACAACTACTGGAACATCATTTGGTTGTAAGCTTTTACAAGTGACAATTTCAACACCTCTGATATCCAAGACTCTACTATCAGAGAAGAGACCTTGCTGTATAAATTGTTTGTTGTTAGCTTCCCAAACATTGTATGGAGCTTCACTCAACCACTCTTTTAATACTTTAGCATCGTTCTTAATATAAGCATCCACCACTTCAGGGACAATGTAATTTGTTAAGGTTCTTTGGAAATCGGTAAGTCTAAATGATGGGTCCATTAATTTCAATTGTTTGACGACTTTGGCTTGTTCGGTTTCAGAGAAAAAACCAGTAACCTTCTCAATAATTGTACGGATCAAGGCAATCAACCCATTTTCTGATTCTTCCCATTTCTCTTGCAAGTAAGCAATTCCACGCCCGACTGGTGATTTCAATTTGAAGTCGTCCCATTTTTCACCCAAACTTGGTCCAGTAGCCTTGTGTTCAGTAGCAATCAAAGCACCACCGGCTTCTTCATTTTCTCTGACTGGTCCTTTGTAACCGAGTTTCTTCTTTCTTTCCAACTCCTTCTTTCTCAAGGCCTCTCTTTGTTCCTTGGTCAAAAATCCACCATATGCAGTAGAAGATCCATCGTCAATTACTTCCGAAACATCTTTATAAACCTGGGTTTGTCTGACTGGTTCAAACGCTTTATCAGCAACATCAGCAGTTACCTTAACCCCAGTTCTGACACCTTTACCAACAGGAGATTCCCATGCTTTGTAAGCAACGTCACCAACGGTTTCAGCCCCTTTCTTCAAAACCTTACCAGCAGCAGTACTTCCCAACTGTGCCTTTGCGTAAGCTTCTTTAGCCTTCTTGAATGCTTCTGATTCAGCCATTCTACCTGACTCATCTTGCAAGGCTTTTATGTTTTCTTTCAATTCGTTAGATTTCTTAACTTCACTTTTAAAGGTATCAAAAAACACTTTCATAGGTGAGTCCGAGGACGGTGGTTTGTCATTAAAATTAACATTACTGTAATGGAAGGATCTGGTAGCGGACAAGACTATTGGTCCGACAGTGGTATTACTTGAACTCAAAAATGGGTTTCTTTTTATTATGGTAGATCTCAACATGATACTAAATGGGAATGTATTCTAAATCGTTGACTGATAAAAAGAAAAAAAAATTAAACAACAACAACAACTAATAGGAAATAAATAAATTTATGCTATTTACAAGTGAAAAAAATGTGGTCCCTAGATGAAGCTTATAGTTCAAAGTGAAAATGTGATTTTTTTTTTTTTTTTTTTGTGGGCAAAAATTTTTCAAATCCCAAAGAGCTCAAATAAAAAAAAAGGAAAAGAAAATTAATAAAAATTAAATTGGTAATTCGCACGACTATATATGACACAGAATTTTTTTTATCTTCGGTTCCAATATTGACCGAGTTTGGCTAAACCATAGATAATACCAGCACCAATCACTCCAAATTGTACATCTTTCAAAATACACTTTTGTCTTTTTTCGATTTTTATAGCATTGGAGTAGGATATATCGTCTCTGAATGAGATCATGGTGTATAATGGCAACCATTTGTTCTTCAAAATTCTTCCCAAGGTGTAATCTAACTTCTTTCTAATCAAGTATCCAACATCAACGACTTTAGACGACATTTCGTAGTAATTATCTAATGCTAACTTACAAATTGCATCAAGATCATCCTTTCTACTAGGAGAATATTGAGTAAATGCTGCCTCAATATCACCATCGTTAGAATCAATCAATTCCATCAAGACTCTAACGTCCTCAAATCCGCAATTCATACCTTGACCATAAAATGGAACCATGGAGTGAGCTGCATCACCTAGAATTATACCCTTTCCGTTACTGTAAGGATAACAACTTACTTGCATCAATGACCCCCTAGGATTACTGTCAAAAGCTTGGACTAAAGCGTCTGCACCAATGAGCTTATACGCATCCGGAAAGTTCTGTCTAAAAAACTCTAAAAATGTATCACTAGTTTTGATACCTTCAATTACAGACCAAGGACTAAAAAAAGTCGAAGTGAATGATCCATCTTGGTTTGCCAACGCAATCAACATAAAATTATGTCTGGGCCAAATGTGCAAGTGGTTGGCATCGATAGAGAACTTATTCTCTGGGTCATTACTTGGTGGAATGTACAACTCTAAGTATTGCATGTCGATGTATTTTTGCGAGTAATCCATTCTCATACCTCTTTGTAATTGATATCTAAATTGTGAATGAGCACCATCACATCCAATGACATAATCAAACTCAAAAACCAGAGTATCACCATTATTATCAATAAATGTCATTCTGGAACTATTGTGGCTATCGAGTTTGATCAACTTATGGTTAAACAACGTTCTAACATCAGAGTTATCTAATTCCTCCAACAAACAGTTGTTTAAGAAAGATCTGTCAATGGAATTTATACACTCTCCATTCAACCCGTACACCTGTGATTCCTGTTTGGTGCCAGTAATATCATGAATCATTCTTCCTTTCATAGGGATAATATGTTTCAAAACTCTCTCTGCCATATCCAGATCAATGTATTTCAATGCTCTAATTCCTCTGTTACTAACTGCTAAGTTGATGGATCGTAAGTTTCTTTGACTTGAATCAACAGTTCTGGGGTCAGGTCTTAATTCAAACAAAGTTACAGAGTAACCCTTTGCGGCGAATGCCAAAGCTGTAAGACATCCAACAAGCCCAGCACCAACAACCCCAATTGTTTCTTCTTTATTTGAAGTACCCATTTATGTATGTGGAGAAACGAAAACAATACTGAAGGAAGAAGAAAAAGAAAAATAAATTAGAGTCAAAAAAAAAGAAATGAATTCGCCAGTGTACATAATCGTACTACTTTTTTTTTTTCTTTATTCTTATTTTCTACCCTTGATTATACGAGAGATCTTGCGCGTTATTTTATGGATCAGACGTTCTTTATTTATGGGTATATAGAGTGCAAAGATCATACTTTAATTTTAGCCAATTTTGCTTTCTTTTCTCCAATGGATTTCTTTAAAGATGTAATTTGTTGTTCTAGTTCGTTGTTTCTTTGAGAAAATTCTTCATTTGCTTTGATGGTATTACTCAAGTTTTCTGCCATGGTCAATTGTTGATATTTCTCTTGCAATTCTTCTTGTTTCTTAGACAATTTTTTGTTCTCAGTTTCAGCTTCATTCAAGTTGGTAGTATATTCTTCACTCTGGTTGGATATTTCGAGATGAGTAGCTTGTAAACTGTCTATTTTTCTTCTCAACTCATTTATCTTGATTACCAATTCATCATTAACTTCCTTCAAATTAGTCAATTCATTGCTGTTATTACTCAATGAATTGGCATTTATCAAGTAAAATTCATTCTCATATTGTATGATTTTAGGTTCTTGTGATAATGTATCAACAAAATCAATCCCCACGTCAGTTAAAAATTCCGGAGAGGCAAGAAAACGGAGCAATTCATCACCATCTAGCTCCATAATTTTAGATCTGTTACTATTGAACAATGATACAATCAATCGAAGAATAAAATCATACCCTTCAAATACCACGAAATCAAGCACCTGTAAACAGACTTGTAACTCAAGCAATTCACTATTGAAGAATTGAACAGCAATGTTTCTATACAAGTTGTTCAAGTTGATGCCTTGAACACTAATGTGCTTAAAAATATCAAACAATTCGTCCTCCAACGATCTGCTGATCTTGTAAAAAAACTCATCCTTGTTCAAATTTGAAAATACTCTATTAAACTTAAGAAGCAAGTAAAATATATCCTCTTGTGAGATATCTGGAAAAGTTGATATCAAACTGCAAACATTTATCGCAAACCGACTCACTGGAACTTGGACCAAGTCCTCTTGCAATTCTTCAGTGCTGCTCTCAATTTCTACCTTGCTGTTTAAAATTTCATTTATATAATAGTTGAGCACCATCAAAACTTCTCTACCTTTGGATTCCACATTCAAGTTTTCGATATATTCCTCTCTTGTTTGTCTGGCTTTCGTCAACAATCCAGAAAAGCTTTCCTTCGAATTAAGCTTTTGTCTAAGCACCAATGTTTTAACATAAATGAAATACCTGAGGGTTTCTGGAATGCCATTCAAAATTTCTTGCTCCAATTCTCCCACCTCTTTGTTTTTCAAAAACTGGTTGCTATAATCTTCAATTATCCTAATCCAGTATTTTGTCTTTTCATCAGTGTCTGATTCAATACTATTCAATTTCGATCTGATTGTATTTTGTCCCAAATTGTAGTTCATAAACAAATCAGAAGTCTCATTTGATAGAGCCGAGTTGTATATTTCACACTGTCTCACAGCAGATATTTGTGATACAGAATCGTTTAAATCGAATGTTATTTGACCTGGACTTACAGGGAGTTCAGGGAGTTTCTTATCGTTCCCGCTTCCGTTCGGAGACTGTGGCAGTGTGGCATCAAGTGATTTTCGTGGTGGCAATGGTGGAGGAGGTGAGGAAGAATTATCTGAATTCATCATATCAGCATTTGTAGTTTCTTCAGACATGGTGGGTAAATATCCTTGATCGGTCATAAATAAGTAGGAAGTGTTGTTATTTTCTTAGTGGTGGATTTTTTTTTTTCTGTTTCTGTTTGCGTGTCTCTCTCTCACTCTCTCTTTTGTGAATTTTGGGTTTAAGTTTGCTTTCGTGTACACAAATAGCGGTTTTGCATTGGTTTAAAAAACGAACTTTCATGTACATGTACGTGTATATTCATAAATCTAACCCTATATTACTCTAAACGCCTTCTCTTTGGAGAATGAGACTCGTCAACCAGTAGGATCAGTACAAGCATCTTGGCTCTTTCCCGGTCTTTAAATCCTGTAATTCTTGATTTTGCAATGCTATTTACACGGACCCCAGATTCAAAAACTTCTTCCACATCAGTATCTCTTACCAACAACCTTTTATCTTCATCTTTGCGAGCTATATCTAAATCAACATTTTCCTCATTGTTTGGCATTGCAACTTCAACTTCATCGTATTTCTGTGACTCATCAACTTGTGATTTAGTAGATTTCCTTTGTTCCTTTGTAGCAGATATTTCTGTGAAGAAGTTTATTGTTTCTTTATTAAACAACTTCTTTGTATCATCTGGTTGCTTGGCAAAAAATGAGCTTGGAGTGATGGCTAAATGTGAAACTCCTGTGGTGATACGCTCTTCAATTTTGAAGCTCTTATTCTTTGGTCTATTTCCATTTTCCGATTCTCTCATCATAGCATGAAGCTCATCAACAAATTGCTTTTTCAATTCTTCTTCTGAACAAATTCGCCACTTTGACTCATTGATAAATCGGTCGATATGATTTTTAACATTCATTTCAAAATGCAACGTTCTCTGTGGAAGAACTTCATTCAATATATTTATCACAAATTGTGGGATATTTTGATGATCATAAATTCTATTCAAGTAGTCGTTTTCAAATCTGTGTGGTTGGTCTTTAATCACTGACTTTCTGGTTCTGGTAGCTACTCCACCATCTGAAGGTAGACTTTTATTGATTTTTTTTTCTTCAATAATTTCAATAATGTCGTCGTCTTCATCGTCATCATTATCATCATAATTATTGCCAAGCACGTTATTCTCAATGTGATGTCCGCTAATACGCCCATCAGATTCTGCAGTTGTTGATAATTGCGAATGTCCTTCAAGTGATCCACTATGTTCTACTGTATTAGCGGATGTACCAGTCCTTGGTTTACTCACAGAATGTTCTTGTTGTGCATGTAACTCTAGAAACTTATCAATCCAATATCTTCTACTATTATTTCTTTCTTCGGCAATAAATATACTTCTTTGAACTGAATATTGATGCTTTCTCCAAAGGGATTCACATGTTTCCAAATTGAATAACCACTTTTTGACATTGTAAATGACATGCATACCACAATCATTATAATTGTTCTGTCTTGGAACTCTTGCAGCAATGACTCGAATCTGATCCTTCTGAATTTCCACATCGTACTTATCTCTACAATAATCAACTATAAATGATTTCAATGGATTTTTGACATTATCTCTTCGTAATCCCAATGAATCAAATACAAAAATTTCTGCCAATTCTTTTCTGGATTTGTCACTGTACGCTGATTCAACCAACTCCTGTGATGACACTGGCTCTTGGTCATCTTGTAATTCTGCCGGCATAGTTTTATGAAATGTTTCTTCTTGTGATGTCTCTTTGATAGTCTCATCTGTTTCTGATTCTCCTTGTTTTTTCTTCAAGGCAGCACTTAATAGCCTAGGGAGTCCTCGAATTATACAACAATACCAATGATGCTTCTCATTAACAGGCATTACAAGGTAAGGAATTGTCATAAAATCCAACTTCTGAACCCACCGCTTTATATTTTGATAGTATTGCGCGTCGTTATTAGCAGTCTGGTTGGAGTTTAATTTTGTATAAAAAAAAGAATTGAATGCATGTATTTCCCCTCTTTTCACAATTCCGGCTTCAATCGCTTCTTCGATGTCATATTTGATGCAAAAGTCCATGACCGCATCATTAATCCAAGAATTATTATACAATGTTGAAAAATCATTATACGATACTCGAAACAATTTTCCATCCGGAAATCTGTACTGCAAATCAGGATCAAACTTTGCAGGTACCTCCCATGAAACGTAATCATCCTCAACAAATATACTTTCGGTTTCATTTGATTTAACAACTTCGACGTCGGTATTTGGTTGTTCGTCATTAACCACTCTATCCCAAAATGCTTTCTTGGCATTTCGCGTACGCAATCTACTAAAAACCTCATCTAGTGAAGCATCAATCATATCATTGGGAGATTCACTTATTTTTCCGTAATAACCAGGATCAATTACATCCTCTTCAACTTCAACTTCAACGATTTTATCAACCTTCTTCAATGCTGTGTCGGCCAATGTTTTCCTAGGATCAACCTTGTTACACGGATTATCATGAAAATACTTGCGAATTTCTTCATCAAGCCCATAATGTGATGCAATAATGGCGTCCTTAAAGTCATTTACTTCTATAACAATTGAAGTCAGAGCAAAAGATAGCGACTTCAATTGAGTGTCAATATTAATAATATAGCCTGTTTTCGGAACGTCCTCCTGAAATATACAAATGAACTTCCCGTTATTCGAGATCCCAAGTGAAAGCTGGCGACGACTGTATGATTTGATGAGTTTTCCATTCCCTGAGCGAATAGATTTTAAGTCTATGGAAACTCCCGGATAGTCTTTTAATCCCTCTTTATCTAGATCAATAGGTGTCCCAGAACAATCCATTATTTGAGGGGGGTCCAAATATGACACATCATGTTTGATTTTATTCGGTAGCGAGTTTAACCCACTTAATCTTTCTCTGCATATTTGTGCACGTTCGATACTTCTATTGGGATCCCCAAGCGGAGTGTTGTTCTCAATTAGTGTAACACTCGTAGGTTCTTTCGGAAACCTCTCTGGTAGATTAGGTTCCGTTATCACAACACTTGTGGGTTTCGATAAGGTATTAATGGGTTTGAAACTTCCTCCACCACCAATAGAATTACCCTTTCGTCGCAATGATGGAAAGTCTCTCTTCTTTAGGTCTGACATGGATACTAAAAATGCGTTTCTTAAAGGTAGACGTGTGGATAGATGATTTAAATAATCTATGCTAGTTTTTTTTTTTTTTTCCTGTTCTCTTTTCCCATACTGATAAATTCCTGTCAAGTTTCGTCTCTATCAGGTATGTTTATTTTCCCCTATCACTGTTTACTGATTGTTGATAGGAGTTGATCGCTGTACAGAAGATTGATGACCAGATTATTAATTTGAACGTATTTGGATCTGGTTGTGCAATAGATCATGTGTAACCCCCACCAGGTATTATGCTAGTATGTTCCTTCTAGGTTAGCACCTCGTATAAATCAGCTATATTTAACACCTCTGATATCTTTTACATAGTTAATACCAAATGAACTGCTAAACAATAATTAATTTCTCTAATTGACTACATACCAGAGGTGTTATTATTAATAATCATTGAGCTGGATAAAGTATGCAGTTATACAACATATTTTCGTCGATTCGCACGACTATACTGGACTCTTTTTTGATTTTCGCTTGTAGATTGGTGGCGAGTTTTTCTCAGTAACTTTGGTTTATTGATTTTTTTTTTTATTTATTTTTTCATTGACATTGGAGTATAGACGTTTTCCAGATCAACACCACTACAATTAGAAATATATATTAAAAAAAATGGGACAAGGTCCATCAGGAATGCCAGGAGGTGATAACCCCAACAAAAAGAAAGACGACAAGAAAAAAGAAAAACCAAAGTACGAACCACCCGTAGAATCCAGGTTCGGAAAGAAGAAAAGAAGAGGACCAGATACTGCTGTTAAATTGCCTAGTGTATATCCAAATACCAGATGTAAATTGAAATTGTTGAAATTGGAAAGAATCAAGGATCATTTATTATTAGAGGAAGAGTTCGTTACCAATCAGGAAGCATTCCAACCTACAGAAGCACGTCAAGTAGAAGAAAGAGAGAAAGTTGATGAATTGAGAGGATATCCAATGGCAATTGGTACTTTGGAAGAAATAATTGATGATGATCATGCAATTGTTTCCAGTACTGCCAGTTCTGAGTATTATGTGCCAATCATGTCATTTGTCGATAAAGGTTTGTTGGAACCAGGATGTTCTGTCCTCTTGCATCATAAAACTGTTGCCGTAGTGGGTGTATTACAGGATGATGCTGATCCAATGGTATCAGTTATGAAACTTGACAAGTCCCCAACAGAATCATATGCCGACATTGGTGGGTTAGAATCCCAAATTCAAGAAATAAAGGAAGCAGTAGAATTGCCGTTAACACATCCCGAATTGTATGAAGAAATGGGTATCAAACCGCCGAAGGGTGTTATATTGTATGGTGCCCCAGGTACTGGTAAAACATTGTTAGCTAAAGCGGTGGCAAATCAAACAAGTGCCACGTTCTTGCGAATTGTTGGTTCTGAATTGATTCAAAAATACTTGGGTGATGGTCCAAGGTTATGTCGTCAAATTTTCCAAATCGCAGCCGAACACGCGCCATCGATTGTGTTTATTGACGAAATTGATGCAATTGGTACAAAAAGATACGAATCCACCTCTGGTGGTGAACGTGAGATTCAAAGAACCATGTTGGAATTGTTGAATCAATTAGATGGGTTTGATGATAGAGGTGATATTAAAGTTATTATGGCTACAAATAAAATAGAGTCCCTTGACCCTGCATTAATCAGACCAGGAAGAATTGATCGTAAGATTTTGTTTGAAAATCCTGATGCTAATACCAAGAAGAAGATTTTGAGTATTCACACCTCCAAGATGAGCTTGGCAGAAGATGTCAACTTGGATGAAATAGTTACAGGCAAGGATGATTTATCTGGTGCAGATATCAAGGCTATATGTACTGAAGCTGGTTTGTTGGCATTGAGAGAAAGACGTATGCAAGTTAAGGCTGACGATTTTAAATCTGCTAAAGAAAGAGTGTTGAAGAACAAGGTAGAAGAAAATCTCGAGGGATTATATTTGTAGTTGGATAGTTTAAACTTCAATACATTCGAGACAAAGTAGTGTGGTAAATCACCAATCGTAAATATACAGTAGTTTCGAAATTGTTTTTCTTTTTTTTTTTTTTGGTGAGCTCATAATTTTTTATGTATGGTAAATATATTATTTGTAACATCAGATTAAACTTCCATTTTTTTTGTCAATTTATACAGATGATCCATATTTCCAAAGTTTGTGGTCTTCTACGACGATTTAGTTTTAGGCATTATGTTCATAGAGCTAGTAATGTTTCCATAAAGAATGTTGTACGTCCAACAAACCAAGAGTTAAGCGTTCTAAGGTCCCAAAGCCCCTTCAGCAAGGTGGTATCTGGTCTAGGCGCCGTTCAACAAACACAAAGAAGTATAATAAGGAACATAGATTTATCTCCTGGTTTGGTCTCAGATTTAAAGTTGTTGTTTTTTGAAATAATCAAAACTAATAATTGGTTTAGTGGTAGACTGAATTGTGGTATTCTGGTGAAAATGGTTTCAAGTCATGCAAAGAAAATACTCAAAGTAGAATTAATACTGCGTAACTTATATTTCACTCAAGAAATGTTAAATAAGGAAGTGAGATACAAGACAATGATACTGGTACGTAAAATATTTAACAAAATTTTTGATGCAAATATCGATTTTGGATTTGAGGTTACCAAATATAATAATCCGAGTATCAAATGTAAGGAACTTGCTGAAGGTCCTGGTGGGAGAATTATTATTACCTCTCAACTAGAAACCACGAGCTTAGAATCAATGAAACCAATAGAAATACAAATAGCAAATAAAATCTATGATTTTTTCATCAATAGACAAGAAAAATCAACCAAAGATCAACTTGATGGTGATACAGTAACCGAAAATTTTAATAATGATGTTGAATATGGTAAATTAACCAAGGAAGATACTTTCATATGTCAGGAGCTTATTTTTTCGGAACAGTTTGGATCAAAAATATGCAAAATGCTGAAAAATTCACTTATAGAAGGGGTAGCATTGAACTTAGGGGGACCTGTTCATGAAAGCTCTGGTAGCATTTATTTTTCCAACAATAAAGTATATATTGTAATTGATACCAATTTATATTTGGGAAATCAAATAGGAAACCAAAAGGTGAATGAATTTCTAGAGGAAACAGCACCTAAATTGTCTGGTAAGTTGATTCGATCTATTCTTGACGAACTTAATGATTCTGGTTTAAAATTTGATAACTTGAATACAGCAAGTATAATATTGGATAAAAATAAAAGACTTTCTATTGAGGCCAGTGTTGAAATGCTGTTTATCAAAGAGTATGTCAGCCCATCGCATTCGAAAAGAATAAAACCGGAGTTTCATTCTAAATCATTAAAATTAAAACAGATCTTGGATTCAAAGGCCAAAATTCAAGAACATAAGGGATTCAAGTTTTTAAATTACGATAAATTACATAACATTGGGGTTGGAAAATATGAAGCAAATGATAAAAAAAATGATATGCAAATCCTGGTTGTGAAGAAAACTCCTAATGGGAAGTATATGCCAGTTGATGGCTTACCTTCTGTGAAAATAAAATCAATTGCTGGAAAGAATTTTGAAAATCCAACAAATAGAGAGGTTATTGAACAACTTGGTTTTCTGATTATTCGGGAATTAATGTTTCACATTACAGCTATTCTGATAAACACAAGACCTCGATCAGTGACCAAAATTTTGAATATATTCTTATCTCGGTTAGAAGATATCAAATTGATGGAATCAAATGAGAAAAAAGATATAGCATTGGAATCTATTCAAAGTATCAAGGCATATATTGGATTAAACTATCTTGAAGGAAACAACATGGAACAAATCCTTCTGTGGTGTAAAAGACAAGTTTGGTCAGAAAACTTGACATTTTTATTTGAACGAGATCTTTTTATAGAAAATTGGATGCCCACGATTAATGGATTGGAAGATCAATCACTATTAGATTTTTCATTATTTTCACAAGTCAGTAAACCAGGTTTTTTACACAGTTCATTACCCCGACTTCCATCGTTACCGAAATTGAAGAACTATCGTTTATATGCATTTCTTCGAATTTCTTTACAAGAATTAGGTAATTCACCAGACATCTATAAATGTAATTTTCTCAAAAGACAGCTTGATGACTTGGGTGACGCCATTTTGAAGAAATATTCCGTTGCTTACTTTATCCAACTTCAAGTGAACGAACCTAATTTTGTATGGAATATGGATGATATTCATTTTATTAATTCCAATATTCTATTCAGCAAATTAGCATTATCTTATAAAGTACATGATGCTATTCTTAATGAGAGCCATGCACATGATATACGTACTGCTTTAGAAGGTTCATTAAATGTAGCAAATGCTATTCTTGGAGATAAGTTTGAAAGATTAGTAGCAGTTGAATACCTTGATGATCCAGAGAAATGTTGTAAATGGATATTTGGAATCTATGATACGGTTAGACTTAGCTTGACTGCAGAAAAGAACAACATTAAATTCTTGGATAAAGAAAAATATCTAAAGACAATAAAGTATTTGTTACAAACGTCTACATTATATTAGATAGAATATATATATATATATGTACATGTACATATATACACTCATATGAACCAGATCCCGTTATTGTGGCGGTAGTTCAGGTTTTCCAGTCTTTTGGGCTTTTTTAGCTCTTATTAGTATTGTTTCTTTAAATGTCACCATTTTTCTACATAATGGACATAGACCTTTTCCATGTTGTCCTGAGTGGATCTGACCTCTAGCATTAGAGCTGTTAAGACTTTGTTCAATACATTCTAGACAAAATATATGGCCACATGAAGTGACCGTTGCCTTTGATATATCATCAAAACAGATTGGACATTGTACATTTACTAATTTCTTGGTTGTTCCTGATTTTTCAGTTTGACTTGGATTTTCAATCAAGTTTTGAGTTGCAGTTCTGAATTCAACTTCTTCAATTTCATCATCCTCATCATCATATTCATCATCTGAAGAAAGATTTATTATTGGACTTTCAGACATCAGAATAGTAATAAGATATATGTCATGGAGTGTAATCTTTGTATCAAGGTGCAATGGCGACTTCCTGGAGTTGATTTTTTTCCCCCTCCATGCGAACAAGAAGGGAGTGGTACAGTACAGTTGATTTCTGGAGGCCTACACACGACTCTGAATATCTAGAGATATCAAAATGTAATCAAACTATCATCCCCATAAAAACAATTTCCATGTGCAAAACTCACTTGTATGTAATTTGATATTTTCTATTATCCTTTGTTTGGTCTATATACAATTTAAACGGGGTTAAGGTTTGTGCAACAACAACAACATCATTGGCCTAGAATTGCACGTACACTTAATTAATCCTGGAAAAAATGTTTCAAACCTGTACATCGGCGTATAAATAAAATTTAGAAGTACTAACAAGAGATTTTGACTTTCGGAGTTGCGGACGTGGGAAAATAAGTTTAACAAATATAAGATTTGATAAAGTTTTTCACCAAATACAAAGCAAATTACTTGTTTTCCTTTTTTTTTTTTCTGTTTTTTGCTTATCAGAACCTCTCCATAATCTGTCAAATTCAAGCCTACACTTACTCCCTATTAGTCTCATAATTGCCAACTCAAGGGCTTTTATTGATTATGAGTCGTGCTAATCATTCATCAACAATAGACATGGTCCATTTGTTTCTTTTCTTCTGTTATGTTGTGTATTGCTACGTCATAAGACGTCTACACGTAAAAAACCAGTTTCTTTTGTGTGAGATATTTTTCTTTCCCTTTATTGGTGATGTTTCATTGGTAAGATAAAGTAGTTACAAACCGTTGGAATCGAACATCATGACGTAGTTGAATTTACAAATACAATAGAATTGTAGGTGAGAATTTACCGTTGAAATTCATGTACAGTAAGTTTTGTTGGTAACAGGTAGGTTGACGATCGCACGTGCAAGTAATTGTAATCAAGAGATGACATGTACAGATGAGATATATTCTCTTAATTTTTTTTTTTTGTTCAGGAGGGCTCTGCTCGTCCTGAAATGGTTCAAGCAATAATCATCATCGAATATTGCCCCCCCCACTATCAAACAAAAAGGGAAAGGGAAGATGAAGAAGAAAAACCGGAACAGGAAAAATACTGGTTAACCGATATGACACAATGGCGCACCGATTTAATCCGGTTAGAAATAAAAAAAAAGGTAATGTGTCTTTGTTTTTTTCTTGATTATGTAATCAAGGAGATAAAAACACACGAGGTTTTTTTTTTTAATTAAAAAGGCACGACTGGTGATAGCATCTCAAAAAATTTTTGGTTGAGTCGGCAGAGCAATCACTTCGTATCCTCATTACTGATTAACACGCACACACCACGTAGTGTAAAAAAAATAATAGATTTCATGGGACAGAAAATGAGGTGATATCATTAACTATATAGACAAAATTTTGTCTATTCCAATTGGTATTGGTTTGTTAAATTCTAATGTTTTTTCTTTAACAATTACATAAAACTCCTATGACATCATCCTGAATGTAAAAATCACTACTTAATAATAGAAAAAGATTAATTGGATCCGTCTTTGTAATCTTATTCTTTCTTTACAATTACATACACACACATGTACTACCTATTGATAAAATATCTACTGGTACCAATTTTAAGTTTTAATGCATATAGTACAGTACAGTAACATTTACTTACTCTGTATCTCTGATACTTACATACAAGTACAACATGGCTAAGTTTCTTTTTTTTTTTCTCTCGTTTTTTCTTCGATTACACAGAAAGGAGTTTAGATAGCCCAAAATAAAAAAAAAAAGAAACATAACAACGTTTCCCTTATTTAATATTTTTTTTCATTTAGTATTATGCATCTTCTGATGAGCCATCCTTTCTAATCAAAATTATATCTCTCTCTGTCCTCCTCTTCCTTTCCCCCCTAAAATCTAAAATAAGGAAACCCAAAAAAAAAATTATTATAAATAGTTGATGATTTCCCTATTCATCAATTAGATTTTTTTTTTAGGATTTATTCGTATAATCATCATTCATTTGATTTTTTAAATCAACTTATAAATATCTTACTACTACTACTATAACATACATATACACAATGACTAAAGCTCAACAACCAGCTATTTTCTATATTAATGCTGCCTTATTTGATTGTGATGGTACTTTAGTTAACTCCACTGGTGCCATTTCTGAATTTTGGAGACATTTCGGTAAAACCAGACCACATGTTGATCCAGAAGAAATTATTAGAACTTCTCATGGTTGTCGTACTTATGATGTCATTGCCAAATGGTCTCCAGAAGATGCTGATGTCGAACAAGTTACCGCTTGGGAAGGTGCCATTCCAGATACTTTTGGTGAATATGCCAAACCAATCCCAGGTTCCGTTGAATTGGTTAAATCTTTTGATAAATTCTCCAAAGAACAAACTGAAAATGGTCAACAAAGATGGGCTGTTGTCACTTCTGGTACTTTACCATTGGCTACTAAATGGTTGAAATTATTGACTATTGAAAAACCAGATTGTTTTATTACTGCTGAAAAAGTTACCAAAGGTAAACCACATCCACAAGGTTATCAAGCTGCTAGAGACACTTTGGGTTACCATGATGCTCATTACAAAGTTGCTGTTTTTGAAGATGCTCCAGCTGGTATTACTGCTGGTAAAGGTGCTGGCGCCATGGTCATTGGAATCTGTTCAACTTATGAACCAGAAAAGGTTAGAAAATCCGGTGCCAACATTGTTGTCAAAGACTTGTCCAGTTTTAAGATTGAATCTTATAACAAAGAAACCGACGAATTCAAAGTTGTCGTTGGTGAATACTTCTTTGCTGATGATGAATTCTTGCAAGCATCAGCTTAGATCTTTCGTGAAGGGTGAATTTTGTATAATAGAGATTAACTTGAGATTGTATTTTTTTGTTTCTTTTTGGCATTTTTTTTTTATTATTTTAGAATTTTATAAACGTATATTTAGTTATATAACCATTTTTTAATAGACTGTATAATAGACATAATAATTGATAAATTAAAGAAATATTTCAACTCAGTAACCATTATCAATATTTAATGATGTGCATCTCTCTCTCTAGCAAAATTTAAATGCTACCAGTTGTGGATTATGTATTTTTTTTTTTTCTGAACTCTGGTACACACCTGCGATGCCTTTATACCTAGGAGAAAAAAATTTTGACTTCATTTTTTTTTTTTTTCAAATTCTTTTCAATATCAACGACCAATTATCTCAACAATTCCATGATGTCGAAACCAGATTTATATGATCAATATATGATAACTTCACTTCCACGTACCCCTGATTTACAGTTATCTGAAAAAGTTGTTGTACCAAAAATTTCATCAATAGATAATTCAATTATAGATTTAGGGATATCGAAATCCATTATATCCAGTCATATTACAAGACCAACACCAAAATTAATATGGTCACATGCATTAAATCCTACTACTCTAGTTGATTGTATGGACGTTATAGTTAAAGATGATGTTAAATATTATATTTGTGGGTTAACTGATCGTAAAAAATCAAAGTTATTATTACTTGAAACAAAACGTTCTGTTACTGAAGATGGAAATACCAATTATTCAGCTTCAAATGAAATAGAATTAAAAGTTGATAATAAAGTTATTGGAATTAAATTTATGGGTACTTCAGAATTGATTACCGTGTTGTATGAAAATGGATCGGTTGAACAAATAAAATTTATTGATAATGAATTATCCACCAGTGATAATACATTTGTTAATGCCAAAAGTAAAGAAAAAGTTGTGTTTAATGTATTTATTAATGATTTAAAAGAAGAAGAAGAATTATTACTTACTGTATCTGAAGATTTCAAAAATACCACTTTTAGGTTGATTTCTATTAATCCAATTAAATCAATTATTCAAATTAATTCTTCATCAGTTCCATTGGTCAAAAATGCACAATATTGTTATATTTCAGGAATTTTATATCAATATTATAATAAGCAAGTTGCATCACTTCCGATTTCTAACTTTACTCATACTAAAACCATATCAGTTTCTTCTATAATTGATAATGAAGAACAAATTGTTTCAATTACTGCACCAGCTCCAGATCGTATTTTATTGGGTAATGCAAGTAAACTTTATTTGATAAATTTTCAATTTGCTTCATTATTATCTACTTTTAAATCATCATCTAGCTCAACTCATCCAATTCCTGATATTGTTTATATAAATCAAGTGGTTCAAGTTAAAGGAAATTCCGCCAATTCATCAGGATCTATGGCAGTATATCTTAATGTTAAAAATAAAGATAATAATGTATATTTAAATGTCATTGATATTAATGTCGGATTAAATAAATTGAATGAATGTTTAGGTAAAGGTTTAGATAAGGAAACTTTAGAATTCCATGCTATTCCAGATTTGTTTAATACTGGTACTACTATTACCATCACCACAACTGGTAATGATGATGTAGTAACTATAGATAATGAAGAAATTAAAGAAGTATTTGAATTATTAAAACAAGCTAAAGAGGCTAAAGATTTAAATAAATGGGAATCTATCCTTATTCCATATTTGAAGAATAAGAAAAGTTGGAGTAGTATTAAAAATTCCATTTTTAAAAAAACCAAAAAAACAGAAAAAGTTTATGAATTTAAAGAATTTGAAGATAATAATGATAGAGTTGTTGATATAAAATTCATTGAATCAGTTATGGATTTAATTTTTACAATTAATCCACCTGAATTTGTTAATGATGGTTTTGTTCCTGAATACACATTAATGTATCTTTTGACCAATCCATTATTCCCAATTAAATTCACTCCAGGTTTAGTACAATTATTTAATGATACTGGAAACACCACATTATTAAGACAAGCAGTTAATACATGTCCAGGAATCCCATGTCGAGATTTAGTATTACAATTGGTATATGAAGTTGATAATGAAACTTTAAATGATTTGGTGAATAGGATAGTTGGTGAATTTTCACGTTATGAAATTGCTGATACCCTCAAAGATGTTTTACAAACTTCTGAAGCTGCTGAATTGGTGGATATTATTGAATTAATAAGTAGAATGCATAAATTACCAGGATTGAACAGTTGGTATATTATTGAAACTTTAATTGATGTCAATGAATTATTTAATTGGGATATGATAGATGTTGATGCATTAAATGAAATTATCACACAAAAAATTGAAGCATTAACCGTTAATAGTTATAATTTAACTTTAACTAATCAAGTTTTATTACATAGTGAAAAGAAAATTTCCAAGAAATCAAAAGATTTTACACAATTGGATAATATTTTGACCTTGGCTAATAAAGATGGTGGTAAGAAAGCTTTAGATGAAGTTGATTTACAACAAAAGGTTCCAGTTTACTCAGTTGAGAAATTAGAATTATAAAGACATATAGAAAACAATCTAAATAAATGATTTTTTGCAATAAAAGATAGTACACACGCTCATACTATACAAATAAATAAAACCGGTATTTGCACACACACGACCAAGCAAATGAGAGAAGAAGGAGAAGACAAAGTAGGAAAAAAAAATTCGACTAACAAAAAATGACGTTTGTCAAATAATATTTAATCGAAGAGATCTCTAGGACGTTATTTTCAACAATCATCATAATCAATAAAAACATGTCTGCTACATTATCAGCTTATAGAAATGCATTAAGAGCAACCAAAGTTGCATTTCGTCAGGATCTTCCCATTCTTACAGCTGCAAGATTACAAATTAAAGAAAATATAAGGAATAATTCAAATTTAAATAATGAATCAAATGAATTAAAAGAAGCTATTGAAAAATTAAATGATGTTAGTAAATTTTTAATTTCAAATGTTGTTCAAGGTGAAAAACAACAAGATGGTAGATATTTTTTAAATTTTCATGAAGATACTGAATTAGGAGATAATGAAAGTATTAAACAAAGTAAAAAAAATTTAGGAAGTTTGGCTGGTAAAAAAGGAAGTTCTATTAAATCATGTAAAGATTAGGCTAGATTGAAAATTGATCATGACTATATATATATATATATATTCTGTACATAGAGTTGTTGTATTTTTGATGATGATGAATTCAAATATATACATACATAATATAAAATTTAAATTTTAAATTAAAAATTTGTAGCAAAATATGATGAAAAAAAAACTGCACCAAATGAAAAACAAAATAATACTATTGATCAAAATCCCCTCCCCCATTATGCCACCACCAGATCAAGCAAGAAGAGATGTTCTTATCTCGAAAGCATTATCATACCTTCTTAGACATGGAGCAAATAAAGAAAAATTAAATATTGATGATCAAGGATACGTTAATATTTCTGATATTTTATCACATCAAAGATTAAAAAGTTTTAAAACTACAAGAGATGATCTTGATAGAATTGTACGAGATAATGATAAGAAAAGATTTACTATTAAAGATGATAAAATTTGTGCAAATCAAGGACATTCTTTAAAAACTATAAATAATGATAATTTAACCTTGATGAAATTAGATGAATTAATAAAATTGAATATTTATCATGGAACTTATAAAAATAAATTATCTATAATTAAATCAAGTGGAGGATTAAATAAAATGAATAGAAATCATATTCATTTCACTTGTGAAGAATATTCAACTTGTTCTGGTATAAGGTATAATGCTAATGTTTTAATTTATATTGATGTTATTAAATGTATTAATTCAGGTATACAATTTTTCAAAAGTTTAAATAATGTTATATTAACCCCTGGTGATAATGATGGTAAAATTCCTTGGGAATATATTGATAAAATTATTGATTTAGAAGGTAATATTATAAATTTATAAAAAATAATATAATTATCAGAGAGTCACGTGTAAAAAAAGCCAAGCCTGTATTTCGTGGATTTTTGAAAATATTTATTCAATTTCGGAAACAAAAGTTGTACAATTCCTTCCTTTCTTCCCCTTAAAGGAAAATCTCAAATGCAAGGTACGGCAGACAAAATTGATTGAAATATATTTTTTTAATGACAGGAGAAAGATATTCTTTTTGATTTAATTGTAGATGAGTTGCTACGGTATGTACAAAAATGTTAAAAAAAAGAAAGTATAGATGATACAGTTACAGTATATAAATCAGATGATTATTATTATTACTTTATTTTTGCTCTATTTTTAGACAATTGCTTCAGATTTAAGGCGAGTACCTGAACCAAAGCGAAAGTTAAACGAAAGGTGAGTGGGTAAAAGGTGATACTCCACAGATGGTGAAAAAAGCAAAAAAAAAAGAGATCTTATTAGACATATGTATAATTTGGTATCAATTTTTTTCTGGTAATTTAGAACCAATATTGGTTATTTTTAGAATTACACCAATTGATTTAATCCAAGCAAAAAATTACAATTAACTATCATGGAAATCCAAAAATGTAGGATACGGTTCAATACATGAATAGTTTGCTATGGTTAATTCTGTACTTGCCAAGTAAGTAAGAGAAGAAAATTTTTAAATGAATTAAATGAATTAAATCATGAGTTGGTTTGTACAGTATATGAATATCTCTAGACACAATGTAAATCAAGAAACAATGACAATAAAATGATACCTTAAAATTGATGACAAAATAAACAAAAAAAAAGACAAAAAGATGTAAAAGGATAAATGTATGTATACATTTAAATCTCAATAAAGATTGTTTTGTGTTGTTAATGTTTTAAACAATTTTTTTATTGTTTTGCACCCATGTTCATGAAACAAATGGTCCATTTTTTTTATTTTCGATACTTGTAGAGTTTAAAAAATAGTAATGTAAAAAAATGTTTACGTACAGCGCATATAGACCATTGAGGAGGAGGTAGAAGGAAAAGTAACTAACACAAGAGTTTAGTTTGGTAATACTATATCTACTGTATAGTTTTCATCATTCCTATTATTCAATCAGTTAACCACTGTTAACATTTGCCAAAAGAGTTTTATTCTATTGTGGGGGTTTAGTAAATACATACAAAACAGAACTCTGTAGGATTTCTTGTAGTCCTTCCTCCTCGTTCTTCCCCTTACTCTTAATCCATGCATTGGGTGTGTATTGTACTGTATGTAAGAGAAATACCACATCTTTATTACTCTATATGCACACATGCAACAACTGAAATACTATGGGTGAATTACGGTTGAATTTCTTAATAATCAGCAAAAAAATAAGTAGATGACGAGTACGTGTGTGTAATATAACAGTACAGTAACTAATAAATTTGGGCGTGTATGCACCAATAAGTGCGCACGCTTGTGTGTGTGTATCTATAATTTAAATGTACTGTAATGCTTTGCAACCAAACTTAGCTTGAAAAAAAAAATTCATCGTTCGTCTACCAAAAATAAAGCAACTAAATGCTTTGACTTGTTTTAATAATTGGTTTGGTCTTTTTTTTGGATGATTGTAAATCATTATTTTGTAATAACACACACACACAAGATGATATTTTACATATCATCAAGATAGAGCCAAAAAAAATAAAAAGAAACAGTATTGGTGTGAGGGCATGCACAGCTACTTAATTTTATGCACTTGGGAAGAGAAAAAGAGAAAAAGAGAAAAAAAAGAGAGAAATTATCACCGGACACGCCAGATGGTTGAAATTCTAGAATCGATCGGCTTCTAATTTTTAAGTTATGAAAAAGATATCCCAGTTTATTCAATTTAGGAAATTCATCTTACACTTTTTTTTATTTCCACCCCTCCATTCTCCTCCCTCTTCGTTTCTAATTCTCTCATTATCATTTTCCCCCCTAAGTATCCTGTATAAACCGGAAATAAAAAAGTCTAGATTTAAGATGAACTATAACAGAGGAGAGAGTTAATGACAATATTTAAATACTTCTGGTAAAGTACGAGTTCTTACCAAGTCGGATAATATGGCTTTTATTTTGTTAATTATATCTCAATATTTATTGATAAAACCCCATTAATATAAGATACCCACAATTAACTCAAACTATTCAAGAACTTTATAAATATTAAATATAACATGTACAGTAAAATTGTGATATGTTAATTTGAAAGCAAAACAAGTTCAATCATTAAATTAGAAAACAAAAATTATGGGCGCATAAAATCAAAAAGAATAAAAATTAATGCGAAAAGAAAAATTTTCTTTTGGGCTAATTAATTCTTTATAGTACCAATTTTAAAAACTCCCTGGATTCATCCCTGTATAACAAAAGTTCAAATTAAACCTATTACTTATTTTATTTTATTTTTATGTAAATACTATCTAACCATTATCAATTATCAATTATCAAAATAAATTACCATATAAAGTAGAAGGGGGGAGGGATCAGATTAAACTCGTGACTAAGTTGAATTTTGAATCTAGACATCGAAAACCGCCCCCTCTTATACATAAGAAAATGATCTAGAAGTTTTTAGCTTTGTGTAATTTATTTCTTTTAAAATTCTTTTGAACTTTTTATGCGTTTTGCATTTTACAATACATAGTTAATCTCTCTCTCTCCTCCAATATATATATATATACTATATACTATACAGTATACAGTATAGTACATGTTATATATTTTATAATATATAGATTCAATGATATTCCCCCAAAAATTTTTTTTCAATTTTAATTTTAATTTCAATTTCAATTTTCTTTTTATTTTCAATTTTTTTGGCTCTTTGATTATTTCCGTTTTATTTATTTCCGACTGTTTATTTATTTACTTTAATTTTTTCATTTATATCTTATTAAAAAAAAGGGTTCCCCCCATAGATAGTTGAAAATGTTTAAGACGATGTCAAGATTAACTACTTCTTCCTCAAGTACACCCCCTGAGAAACCAACCACAACAACCACCATCGCAGCCGTAGCCACCACGGCAAATACTTCTGGTACTACTACCACCACCACGACAACGACAACGCTAAGTTCGTTACGTGGAAACAATTCTTCAATCACCAGTAACAATAGAATATGTCAATGGTATTGTTGTTCTTGTGGTCAAAGTTATGGCACTGTCTTGTATAAAGATGACTATAATTCATTTCAACCAAATGGAGAACCTGAACAACATCGTGCAACAACATTAGATTCTTCCAATTATATCCTTGATAATTTAAAGTATTATAGTCAGGTAGTATATCGAGATCATAAACATGTTTTATCGAATAGTACATCAAATGAGGAACCCACCACCAATTATTTCAACTGCAAAGATTGTGAACCCGAATCATCATCATCCTCATTGTCAACAAATCGGAACCATAATCATAATCATCATCACCACCACTATCAACCTATTCCAACCACTAATATACCATCATCTACAACTACTAATCAAAGAAAATATTCTATAGAAAATCATTCTCCTGATAGCCCTACTTTTTTATCTGAAAATCCCAGGAATATTTTATCACCTTTAAATATCGAATTAAATGATGATAATCTCATTGATTTTAAAGAGAAATTCATACTTAATATCCCTACAAGATTTACTTGTCATCGATGTTCTCATATGATGTGTCCATATTGCCCCAAATTAAGATTAAAGGATCTACATTGAGTGTTAAGACCTTTTCCCCTCTCCGTCCCCCACGCCACACCACCATATATATATAAGTTACAGGATATTAACTTTTTTTAGTTCAATAAGTTTACTACCTTAATATTAATAATATTATTATTTTCTTAATTTCATGATAATTTCAACTATTACTATATCTATTTTCTATTAATACTTTTCCTATTTAACCATTTTTCTCTATTTTTAATAATTTTAGATTCAGATTTCGGTACAATTTTTTTATTCATATTATCTTGTTGAACTTTAACAAAAACTGGTCCTCTTTTAACAGCAATTTTTTTCTTTTGCTTTAATTGTCTTAATTTTTCTTCTAGTATGGATTTTTTATCAATTGTTGCTTCATCATTATCATCATCATCTAATCTTATATGTTTACTCTTTATTTTTGATTCTTCTTTAGTTTGTTCCAGTGATTGATTCATAATTGATTCAATATCATCAGGTAAAAATTCAGGAAGTTCTATAATTTTCTTTTTCTTTAATTCTTGTTGTTGTTTATTACGTAAATCTAATGCTTTTCTTCTTTCTTTTCGTTGTCTCTCAAGTTCTGCTTCTTCTTTTTGTCTTTGTTTCTCTTTTAATAAAATATCTTCTTTTGCTTTATTGGTACTTTCTTCTTCTGGTGCTTCATCATCATCATCATCAGATTCTTCTTCTTCTTCTTCTATCTCAGATTCTTCAACTTCCTGTTCTTTAGGAACAATTTCTTCATCTATAAAATCGTCATCTGTGAATTTTCTCTTTGTAGGTTGTACTTGACTTCTTGTGACTGCCATTATCAATATATTCTTATCAATAATTATAAAAATGAATATATATCCCAAGGTCATCGTGAATCCAAATTTTTTTTTTTTCGCTCTTTATTTTTTTCCTGTACTGAATTTTTTTCATTCTCACTACATAACGCACGACTTATACTTCTGTACAACCCCCCCATTAATCTAAAATCTTATCATTTGCAACCAATTCTTTTTATTTATTGTACCCAACTATTAACACCAAATACTTGCCATTTGATTCTTGATTTATCAAATAATACATTCTTCACATACCCTTTTCTCATCAAATATTGTATTGTATCTATAGAAATCTCCATACCATTCAATACTAAAACTTCAATAGGATTAACAATTAATTTCTTATCAAACATTCTTAATAAACTAATCCCATCAATTTTATTAAAACTTAAATCCAACATCTGAAAATTACTTGAAATCCTCTCCAAATCTTTATTAATTTGAACCATAGCTGATTGATCAATATCCATATCATTAAGATACATTTGTTTCAACAAGGGACATTTTATAAGTATATCATATAATGAAATCATTCTTTGAGAATGAATTGTAAATGAAATATAATGAGAATGACCAATATGTAAACTTCTAATTGATTTACCACATATTTTTAATAATTTTAATAGACCTGTTACAGATAAACAATTTTTATATAAATCCAATTTATGAATATTTTTAAATTGTTGTAAATCACTTAATCTAAATTCAGTTAAAGAAATAGGTGATATTGCAGCAGTTGACTCTCTAAAAGTAAATTCTTCCAATTTAAATACTGGTCTATAATTAATAATCATTTGTAAAAAAATTAACATATTGATATTTTGATTATTCTCAAGATATAATTTAGTTAATTGTGGAACCCTAGTAAGAAATTCCCCAAATTCTGGCAACAAAGTGGAAAAATCGAATGAAACAAGAGTTAACTCTGTTAAAGCAGGAAAATTCTTGTCAAGGAAAATCGGATACGGATTATATGTCTGAGATGATATAGGATTTGGATTATCAATTAAAAGTTTAGGATGATTAACAAACAATAACTTTTCCAATGGGTATTCATCAACTTCAAGGCCTTTAAATTTTCTAAACATTTTTTCTTGAATTGGTATTAAATCTAAATTACTTTTTTCATCTTGAAGAATAATAATCTCTAACACTTTTAATTTCTTAAACATATTCAATAAAATTTGTCCATACTTGATACTACAATTGATTCCAATTCTTAAACTTTCCAAACGACTTAAATTATCCAATCTCCATCCAAATTTTGCCAATAAATAATAGAAAAGTTGTAGATTAAAGTGTTTGTCAATTAAATCAAGATGTTTAATCAACATCCCTGGTTCACGAATCAACACCTCAAGTACTTTAAGAAAATGTGGTTTAGTTGTTACTTGATTTATCTTTACTTGTTGAATCATTTTCAATGATGAATGTGAACTTATTTTTTTGAACAATTTAGCACCTTTAGTAAACTCATGCAACGAAATATTGTGTTTGCATTTGAAGTGGTATAATCTTGGAATAGAAGTTAGCTTGTAATACCATAATTTTGAAACCAAATGCATTTGAAGAATCTGATTCATTGGAATATACTGAAATATTATTTCAATAACTTCAAGAGGTAAAAAATTAAATGGATCAGTTGATCGTTTAACTTTCTTTACTATCTTGGATACGTCATCTTCTGTACGTCTCTTTTGCTTTAGTTCCCTATTAAGAGCCCGATATTGTGTTTTTAACGACATCATCAACTTTCCTGGTACAATAATATTATACTCCCTTATAGCCTTTTCAATAATATAAATACCTTCTTGATAACATTTATATGCTTCAATTTTTTTATTCATTCCAACAAGTAATTTTCCAGTTCGTAAATATCCTTTACATCCAATAGGTTCAAGTTTTGTTAATTCTTTTCCATCTTTTAAAGCACTTACTACTTGTCCTAATTTTTCATATGTTGCAGCTCTCTGATCTAACAATGAACCTAGTTTGGGATGAATTATAGGACCAATAATAGGTGATTCCAGTAAGTTATTATCCTTTCTAATTTGCTTGATAGTAGATTTTGGAAGATTCTTTAATTGATTGATCAAAACATTATAAGTACCTAATGCTTTTTCATATTCCTGAGATTTAAAATACAAAATTGCTAATTGTGACTTATCCTCTAGTAGTTTCTGATCTGACATTTCCAAGGAAGTAATAATCAAATGAACAAAACAGTTGGACAAAAATGTAATGGCCCACAGCTTTGATAACACCACAACCGAAAACAAAAACAAACAACCAAAAAAAAAAAAAGTCAGATCGGAAAATCAAGACAACTCTCCCTTTATCGATCACTCTTCAACAATACAACCAAATGTCATTTTCAAGAATAATTGAATTGGTTGTTTTAACAACCATTATGTTTTTGACATCATTTATATCAGGTATATTACCTTTAAAGTTATCAATTTCTACACACTACTTAAGATATCTCTCATTACTAGCCATGGGAGTTTTGGTGGGGACCGCTATGTTAATTATTTTACCAGAAGGTATTGAAATGTTAAGTACTTCAACCCAGAATATATCCGGATTCGTTGGGTTTCCAATATTAATGGGATTTGTAACTATGTTCATTATTGATAATGTTTTTTCAAATAACAAATCATCATCATCTAATCCCAAGGGTCAAACCAGTCTATATGAATCTATCTTTGGATCATCACTTACCATTGGGTTTATTTTTCATGGAATTGTTGATGGAATTTCATTAGGTTCTTCCTTTGCTGGTGGTGCAGCAATTCCATTATTAATCTTCACTGCAATTATTATACATAAAATCCCTACAAGTTTTAGTTTATCAACAATTTTATATCTGGAAGGCATACCTGATTCAAAATTATTTTGGCATATTTTTTTATTTGCATTACTGAGTCCAATTGCTACTTGGATTACTTATATGATTGTTAGTTTACTTAAAGCTAATTTGGATGTGGTTGTTGGGATTTTATTTTTATTTTCAGCAGGAAATTTCTTATTTGTTGTTAGTCATGTAATGAGTGAATTCACCATTGGTGATTATCAAGTATTACCAACAAGTGTTGAAAGTGAAACCAATACAGTGGTTACTAATTCAATTCATTCTAAATTTTCTAAATTAGAATTTACACTTGCATTAGTGGGAATTTTAATTCCTGCCTTACTTACCTTTATAAAGGAATAGCGTTTTTTTTTTTTTTTTGTATAAGTAAGTATAAAATGTATAATCTATATTAACTTCCAAAATATGGATTTATATCATCAACTACACTCTCTGAGCGATTATTCATCTGAACAGATTCAAAACCAACTTTGACAGCTTCATTATCATTATTATTATCATCATTATCATCCTCATTCTCGTGCTGTTCTTTGGTGATATTCTTCTCTAAATGTTGCTCATCACCTTCCTCATAGGACTTTAATTCATGATTCGAATCGGTATCACTATTGTCATCATATTCTTCATCGTTGCTTTCTTCATCTGCACTATTATCATTATTTGACCTTCCAAGATTACACAAGTCATCATCATCACTGGTACCAAACAAGTCTAAACTTGTCAAATTCTCTCGATTACCATTCTTCAATATACCTTTGCGTTCTTGTTCCAACTTCCGGATTAATTCCTGGTTACTGCCATTTTTACCTAAATGCTTTAAATTATAATGCAGATTGTTATTTGATCGTGATAAGTTATTATCCTTTAACCTATTCAACCCAATATATGAATTTCTCTTGGAATTTGATCGTGAAACACTTGGTAAGTTTGGCTTTTCTCGTTGATTGATTTCTTCTTCACTTTTGTTAACAATAGCGTCTTCAACATTATCATAATATGGATTATTCTTGTAAGGAATTCTATCGGAAACAATCAGAGTTGCATCCGTAATATTGTTGGTATAAAATTCAGTTCTATTTCGAAAATTTCCTGAACTTTGTGCTTTTCTTATAGAGTGTTTCAAACTTGGTTCGCCTCGATGTCCATAAGTATGTTCTACCTCATCATTCATCAGCTCAAGTTCTCCCTCGCCGTATCCTTGTGTCAATTGAATTAACGCTGTAGTAGATATACCCTTTGATAATCTTTTCTTTGGAGTCGTAGCCCCACCAATAAGAGATGCCGATGCTGCTTCAGTGGCACTCATAGAATTTCTCTTTGATCTTGGCTGGTGTCTATTATTATTTGTCGTGGCATTCGAGGTCGAATTGTGTCTTTGAATCCCCAATGGTCGTTTATTGTTTTTAATGGGAGTATTTGGTACTGTGTTTGATTGATTCTCGTTCATTACTGGAGATGTCACTAGCGTAATAGATTGTGGTTTTGGTTTAGTGTAATACAGTTGACTTCTCTTGACCCCTTCTATATTTGCAGCAGTTCCTGATGTTAATCTATAGTTTGCAGAAGTGATGATTCTACCTCTTAAAATTGTAATAGCTTTATCCAACGCAAACTCAACACTGCAATGATTATGAATTATTGATACTTTGGGCCACGAAGCCTTGGCTCCTCTGCAAATAAAATCAAGAAGAAACTCTGGATTCGGATTTTCAAATACTTTTGTAAAATCAGAAATTTTATACTCTGGGAGAATTGTGATATCACCAGAATAGTTTTGTGACAATATTGAGATTGCTTTGTTAGACAAATTTTTGTATATGTCCAATTCATTAAGCAATTGTAGATAATGGATAGCTTCTGAAGACACAAAATCGTACACGTTGTTCAAGAAATGTTTCATTTTATATGTCAAATCATTCTCAACATCACCACCAATGTTACTAACCGAAACTCTTAATATAGGAACCACATGGGGGTTAACCTGAACGGCGATAATATGATCAACATTAAACATCTCCAGAAGTCTGGTAATTGGTAAATCATTATCAACAGAACCATCAACAAATTTCATAGATTCATCATTATTCCATTCATGAATTTCGTTCGTTTTCGGGTTCTTCTCATACACTGAACACGATGGAAATATACCTGGAACTGAACAACTTGCACATACAGCTGACCAAATTAAACAATTAGGAGCTGTCAAATAATTAAGAAGACGAGTTTGTTCATGAATAGAGGCAGGTGATACTGTAATGTTCAATATTTTTCCTGTTCTATTGTATGCTTCTCTAAAGGTTAAATCTCCCAAGAATCCAATCATAGTGTCTTGCAATCCTTCGATATCAAATATTGTACCATATTTGATCAAATGCCCTAAATAGTACAATACCTTCTTGAAGGATCCTTGTATTTGTGAAACATCACAATCGACAACATCAAAAATATTGAATTTTCTTTCAGTTATAGTGTTAACCAACTCAAATGTTTTCTCATTCGAATGACAACATAAAATACTAGCCACAATTGACCCGGCCGAAGTACCACTAATAATTCTTGGTAATAGGTTGGTTTCAAATAATGTAGTTAATACACCTATATGGAAGATACCAAATGTACTACCTCCAGAAAGTACCAAGGCAGTTCGACCAATATTTTTTCTAGTTTGAATCAACATACCCAACAAGTACCTATCATCCAAGTTAACTTCATCATGACTTATTAAATATTCCAACGATAGCTGACACTCATGGATGTATTCTTCAATCAATCGTTTGGTTCCAACGTAGGCATGTCGATAAAGATTTGCGTCACCCATATTTCCTATGTTTCTCACCCACCTAGTTCTAATGTAGTATAACAAGAGTTTATAGTCATGATTTATTCTTGCTTCTCGCATATCATTTAGACTTTTGTAAATCAAGTCATAATCGTAAATATCCGAAGTGGGGTCAGACTTCCAAGCATTATTACCGAGAAGTTCATCCAATTTCAAAGATATATCGTACCATTCATGATATGATGTCGTGGCTTTTTGATATTCCCATAATTCATTTATGATTTGTTTCTTTTCATCAAGTTCTGGGAAAAGATTCCCAATTAGTGGCAATGATCGAAGGGAGAATTTTTTTGCTATAGTTTGACTGGTATTTGAAATACTTGGTCTTAACGAAATGTATTGATGAAATAATTCTCGAATAATCGCATCAGTAGATGTACCCGAGGCACTTGCTGTGGTTGAGACTGGAGGCAACAACGTAACAGCTGTACTCATAATATAATGACTGTTAAATGAAATAAAATAAAATCAATAAATGTATATGACTAGAATTCAAGAGTGAAGAAGGACTTAAGCAAAATAGTAATAATAAATAAATAAATGAAAAAAAAAAATAAAAGACAAAAAGAATAAACTTAAAATATTGTCATGGGTATCAAATTTTAATTGTCTGTAGATTAGAAGTGGAGTAACTATTGTGATTGATGATATACTACCATTACGTAATCGTCTCTCGCTTGCATATGAAATTTTAACGACATTTGTAATTGGTAGCACATTGACACGACACTTGCGACATCATTAGCGATGCAGTTAGACCTTTCCGTTTGGGTTTGGAAAAAAATAAAATAAAAGTAGTATGCCTAAGACGATCTTTGTCATTGTGATCACAGTCTCGAGTTATTTTGTTTTAATTACTCTTGCATCTACTCTGCAATAAGAAGAAATCAGCTTACCGTTTTGTCTGTACTATCTAATTTAGGGAGGAGACACTATTTTTCACACGGCTCCGGTTTACAGAAGTGCACTTTAACAGGTTTTAGACAATTACATCATCATCATCACCAAACAAGGTCCAAAACTAAGAAACTAAAGACGCCAAAGGTACCTCAGCATCTGATGTTTAAAGTCACTACAATAGCACATGTGACCGACGATACCAGTAGACCATTAATCTGTTTTACAACAAGGCTTGGATCAAAGTATTTATTTGGTAAAGTACCAGAAGGTTCACAGAGAATTATCAATGCGATTGGAAGTGAAGTCAAATTCCCTAAACTTCAAGGAGTTTTTCTTACTGGATCTATATTTTCATGGTCTGATATTGGAGGATTACCAGGGTTATTTTTAACTGTTAGTGATTCTACCAAAAATGGTGTCAACGTAATTGGGTGTGGGAAATTACTATCATATATTGTGGCCACCTGGAGACAATTTGTTTTTAGAATGGGAATTACATTAAATATCATCGATGCTGAAACCAACCCGGAAATTACAGGAGAAGAGATTGTGATATCCCCTATAAGGATTGACCCTATTGATCATGAACCACACCCAGAAAGTTCAAATATAGTTGTGCGTCAGGTCAAGAAGTTAGCATCTTTAATGTTTCCTTTAGACACCAGTGAAGTTAATAGCCGAGATCCTGAATCCTATAAATCAGATCCAACACAGAAGGATATCCATACCCACGTGCATTTACCAAAAGCCTCGGAGATTGTGACTTCTCAAGCAGCATATTCGTACTCGGTTAGAATTTTACCTATCCGTGGAAAATTTGATGCGAAACGTGCAATCGAACTTGGCCTTAAACCTGGTCTTCAATTCCGTGATTTGACAGATGGTAAACCCGTTGTGAACGAAAATGGGCAAACCATCCAACCAGAACAAGTTATTGCTCCAGATAGATTATTTAAAAGATTATTAATTATAGATATACCAAGCAATTCTTATTATGACAACACAATAACCTCAGACAAATGGTTTTCTAAACCAGAAAATGAAAGATCAACTGGAATTGGATTAGTGTATCATTTCTTGGGTGAGGAGTTGGATTTCAATTTGCAGCATTATAAGGAAAACTTTTTATCCAAATTTCCAGATGATGTATATCATGTTATTAGTCATCCTTCAATGACGAACAATGTTATTTTGAATGATAAATTGGTCGCTAATACTATAAAATTAAAATCGTTGATGAATGAAAATTTCAACTTGGTCAATCTGGAAAAGTTCAAACCGTTAACTGAAGGACGTGTTGAAAGGTTGCATGCTTTGCAGCTGTATCAAATTGTCGAAAATGATATCAAATTTGATAATTCTTTCTCTGTTAAGGCAACTAACAAACTATTGTATGACAAAGAAGTGGTTCCCTCAGATATCCCCGGTGGTGCTGATTATGAATCTATGGAGAGAACAAAGATTGAGCTTGATGACAAGACTGATTCATCATTAAAGGATAAAGTTCAAATATGTATGCTTGGAACAGGGTCTGCATTGCCAAGCATATCCAGAAATGTTTTGGGAAATTTACTCAGAATTCCTTTTCAAGATGATACTGGAAGCATTTTATATAGGTCCATTATTTTGGATGGTGGTGAGAATACTATAGGGAGCTTACTTCGTACATTTGGCCATGATAATTACAAATATGTGAAACAAATTTTCCAAGAGTTGAAGTTGATACATCTCAGTCATTTACACGCGGACCATCATTTAGGGATAGTGTCTTTAATTGGTGAATGGTTTAAATTAAATGGTACATCCAAGAAGTTGTACCTCGTGGTTCCTTGGCAATTTATTACGTTTTTGAAAGACTGGTACTCTTTAGAACTGCAGTATCATTCTACCTTTGATATTGACAGATTAGTATGCATTAGTTGTGAAGATTTCTGCTTGGATTCCCGTACGGCCGAGTACCAAAAAATTAGCATGAAAAAATTTGAAGAATATTATGACAAGAATCTTTTGCATAAAACCATACCCAAAGGACCTTTGCATCCATTAGATACGAAGAAAATACAAGAAATGTATGAATCAGTTGGATTAAATTCTATATCTACAGTTCGTGCTTTACATTGTGCATGGGCATATTCGAGCACATTTGACTTTAAGTTAAACAACAAGGGAGAAACATTTAAGGTGTCATTTTCAGGTGATACCAGACCAAATCCAAAGTTTGCCAAATGTGGTTATAATAGTGACTTGTTGATTCATGAAGCATCGATGGACGGAAACTGGATCGAAGAAGCAATAGCTAAAAAGCATTCTACCATGATTGAAGCAGTGGCAGTGAGCCGAAATATGAATTGTCCTAAATTGATATTAACGCATTTCAGTACACGTTATGGGATTTCCACCAATTGTGTGCCAAGGGCAGAGCTTGAAGAATGTGCAAATGAGTTAAGTACATATCTTTCCGAAAATAGAAGTGATTTGAACATTTTTAGAACCAGAAGTCGAAGTGAGTTAGAGCTTGAGGATATAGAAATCTGGTTTGCATATGATTTACTGAGTGTCCGTTACGGAAAGATTCACACACAAGAGAAAGTTTGGCCAATATTGAAAGAAACTTTCAAACCTAATAACGAAGTAGATATTGAAAAGATCAATGAAAAGAAAGAAACCAAAAGAATTGAAAGATTATCGAATTTGGAGAACAAGAAAAAGAGGAGAAACAATTCCACGTAGTTAGAATTATTATTGTAAATAGAAAATAACATCAGTGAATTGCAGAAAATTCAGCCATAGACATATAGAAAGTGTACATATCGCGCAAACAACACCAAACAAAAAAAAGAATTAAATAAATAAACAAATAAATGCAGAAATAAAAATAGACGTCACAGTTTAAACCAACATTTTCAGGTAGTTAGAAATATGGGTCCAACAAGCAATGACTCTGGTGTTCCAATACGTATTTTAGAAAGTTGGTTGTTCCCAGAAGTGATGAAGTCTATTGATCCAAATATAAACTACATCAATCCAATAGTCAAGAAAAATTTCCAGCCAACGGTCTTGAAAATCACGTTTCTCCTTCGAATCTTAGAATTCATTGCCACCATCAAATCAAATGATATAACAGCAGTATTATCAGATTCTACTCATAAGATATTGGCAATTTTTAAGTTTGACTCGGCAATAGTAGATTTCGAGAATAAAAATCATCAAAGAATGACATGCAACACCGTGAACCGAGTGATTCATATAAAAAGGGCTAATTTGAAGTTCATCGATATTGATTATATAAATATGAATTTTAAATTAACTCTAAAAGGGGCATTGGATATTGTTGTTTTAGAAATTTTGGAATTTGAAGTATTCTTGGTTGATCCATTCCAATTTGACCGATCGACTGAGCTGAAACTAAAATATTTATATGATGAACCAGAGTACGACAATTTATGCCGAAGGAAACCAAACATCAACGTGTTTAAGTATGATAACGGACTTATAGACTTTCCATGATCCATGAACACCCCAGTGTATTTTCATTCTTCGTAATGTTTATCTTTTTAGAAATAGAAGGTGAAGATTTTTGTTTGGTATTTATTTATTTATTCTTTTTTTTTTTGCAACACATTTTACCTTGTTCACGTTACTAAATAAAAAACTACTATTCATGACTGAGCCAGATTCCAAATCATTAAGATTAGTCCATCATGCTGATGATGCGCACTCTGATGAAGTTATTTATAGCGCAACGTTATCTCAGAGTTTACATGACGGCCATTCAATTGGACCTCATAGAGAATTGGTGATTCCTTCGTCGGCTAATGGACAACTTTCACAGGTACATGATTTGGCTCGCCCAATTTCATCAAGGGAGTTAGTCGTTCCTCTTAGTTCTCCAGATTGGGGAGGCACAGGATGTTTTAGTTGGTGTGTAAGATGGTTTAGATCTGAAACTTCTCCCCACCATCCTGATGAACATCTGTCTTTGTTGCCTGTATATCAAGTTCCGTCAAGCACTTCGCCAGCTATTACTCAACGTTATTCTAGATACTTAATGGAATTGTTACAGCGATGGCTATTTGGAACTGTTAGAGAACAATATCCAAATACAACTGCATGGGTAATGGCTACTTTTTTGACCATTTTTTTAATTTCGGGAATTTTGGGTCTTTATTACACTGGAAATATGACTACACTTATTGCACTTTCTAGGACCTTGGCCTGTTCAATATTCCGCCAATTTCAACCTTCTGATGTTGCATTGCCAGCATTTTGTAAAGCGTATTAGTATACGTCAAGCCTATTCCCATGTATTCCTTCATTTGCTAAAGATATCGTAATGTGTATTTACAAGGTGAATATATAATGTTTCAAAAAAAAAAATTACATTTTTCTTAAACCAAGAACACAATCCACTGGGGATCTATTTGTACTTGTCATGGTTTATCAAATGACCCTTTCTATTTTTAATCTGTTCTGGACTTGGTCTTAATCTGGTCTTTTGGAATTTCTTCAAACCCCACATGGATTGAGAAACCTTGTTAGACTTGGATTTACCTCTACCACCACCATGAGGATGGTCACAAGCATTCATAGCCATACCTCTGACCTTTGATCTAAAACCTCTGTAACGACTTCTACCAGCCTTACCCCAAGAAATCAATTGATGTTCCTTATTGGAAACAACACCCAAAGTAGCATGACAGTCTAATCTGATATAACGTTGTTCACCTGATGACAATTTGAGAACCGCCTTATCTTTATCTGTATGTTTGGATAAAATCTTGGCAAAAGTACCAGCAGATCTGACCAACTGAGCCGGTCTGGATTTGTCCAAACCAACACAATGAATGATTGAACCAACTGGCATCATTCTCAATGGTAAACAGTTACCTCTTTGTAAAATTCTAGCAGACAACAATGCTTCATCAATTTCCCCATTGTTTGTTCTTTCCATCTCTTCAATAAAATCCTTTGGTATACCTTGTCTAAAACTTTCCACTACATCACCACTTCTTAAACCTTGTGGTGCAACAATATATGATAAGTCTCCGGTTTCCAAGTGTTTAAGCAAGGCAATATGTCCAGATCTATTTGGATCATATTCGATTCTGACAACTTCTTGTCTTCCAGAATCCCAACGATGGAAATCAAGTAATCTGGCTCTTCTCTTGTGACCACCACCTCTACCACGTACGGTGATTTTACCTTGATTGTTTCTACCACTGATGGATTTTCTTATGGCCACAGTTAATTCCTTCACTGGTTTACCTTTATGCAAATGATCATGCATTGGCTTCTTATAATGTGTGGAACCAGGATGAGAATGCACTGGAAATGAGTCACCATAGTTTTTCATCTTGGTCAATTTCAAACTCAATTCTCTTTGTTTTCTATACTTGATATCTTGAATTTCCAATTCAGTCAACCCTTGTGAGGATGATGATGAGGAAGTACTGGATCTGAATCTCATACCAGTCCTACTGCAATTTAAAAAACTAGCAGCAGGAAGTCTAAGACTTCTCAACCAAGTCTTTGTTACTGGAAACATTATTGAGTTGAATGTACAAGTGGAGTAAGTTTGATCAATAACTATTTGACTTTAGCTGCTGAAAATTTTTCGTTCTCCTCACATTTACTTCTTTTTTTTTCTTTTAGTTATTTTTTCTTCTGTCGATTACAGTAAGCCAAATCAAACCTTGAAGCTTTGAAAATGATGCGAAATTTGTACCAAAAAACGAAAGTGCCAAATTCAAAGGTCGTGTAGATAGTAAACATTCACGTGAGTGAGTCTTTGGCCAATGAAAAATCCTCTCGCAGATAGCTTTTCTCTATTGCGAATTAGCGAGTTTAGGGAAGAAAAAAAAAATTATGTGGAAGAATTGAAAGAGACAGAAAGAAAAAAAAGAAGAAATTCTTCATCAACATAGTCCTTTAGAAACACCAACAGTTTAATACCATAAAGATGTCTCGTGTTTTCTTGCGTTCATTAGCATCCGCTGCCAAATCCACTAAGCCACCTGTCCAATTGTTTGGCGTTGACGGTACCTATGCCAATGCTTTGTACTCAGCTACTATCCAACAATCCGACATGGCCCAAACTTGGAAATCTTTGGAAAAAGTTGAAAATGTTATCAAGGGTGACCCACAATTGCAACATGCTTTGACCAACCCATCATTGACTAAAGATGACAGAGTTGCCATTGCTAAAGCTGTCTCTGACAAATTATCTTTGGACAAAACCACCGCCAACTTCTTGACTGTTTTGGCTGAAAACAATAGATTGGGTAAGTTCTCCAGCGTTTTCGAAAAATTCGGCTTGTTGAACGATGCATACAATGGTGTTGTTGAAGCCAAGGTCACTTCTGCTAAACCATTGGAATCTAAGATTTTGAAGAGATTACAAAACTCTATTGGTAAATCTTCCTTTGTTGGTGAAGGTAAGACTTTGAAATTGACCAACAAAGTTGATCCAGAAATTTTGGGTGGTTTAGTTGTCGAAGTTGGTGACAGAACTGTTGACGTTTCTATTTCTAGCAAGGTTGCCAGATTAAACCAAACTTTGAAAGACAACTTGTAAACAAGCTATTTATGTTAATGAGGAAGAATGAATGGATCAGAGAAAATAAATTACCACTACAGAAGATAGATTAATGCTTTCTTATTTAAATATTCAACATTGTTAATGAATTAAAAATATACAAAAAAATAAAATACATAAAGGAGTTCTTTTGTTTATTTCTTAAAATGACAAGAGATGATTTACTATTGTTTCTTGATATATATATTATTTGCAAAATAACCGATCAATATTGTATTCCAAGACTCTATCAGTTAAACTATATGTCCAGTGATATTACAATTGTTATTCTATTACTACTCTAGTGCCGGTCTGATTTTCAGACCCTTAGTCGTAAACTACAGAGAAGCGATCAGAATTTTTATTTTATTTTTTTCTGTTTACTTTCTTCGTTGTTTTTTTTTTTTTTTTTTTTTGAAATTTATCTTCAAATCAGAACAACTACTTTGCACTTGTTTAGAACAGATCTTCATTTTCAATCTTGTATTTAACTAAATTATCTTGTATTATATTTCTCGGATAATGACGATGGAACGATCACAAATATTGACTGAAAAACAGCAATCCGAGTTGAATAAAGCAATCCTTCAGTATTTACAACCACTATGTTCACAAGACAACCATGACCTTCTCGATAAATTAACTGTCATGTTAAACATTGGAAATACCGACCAGAATGGCAATAGCAATGATATTGTGGATAATTATTTGGAAAAGAAATGGTCAACTGTGTTACGTCTACAGAAGAAAATCATTGATCTAGAAAATGAAATACATAATTTGAATAATGTTATAAATACCACCAATTCAGAAACCAATGGAGTCGTTCTAAGTAAAGACAAAATTAACTGGATACCTAAAGGTGCGTCTAAGCAAACTTACCAATGTGAGAATGTTGTAACGACAGTCAGATTGCATCCAAACTTACCCTTGGTTTTCAATGGCTGCAATGATGGAAATCTTTATATCTGGAATCTATCTAACGACGACAACACGATTCCAGAAAAGCGGATCAAGGCACATACTAGATCTATCAACAAGATTTGTTTTTCTTATAAAAAACCATATTATTTGGCCACATGTTCATCTGACTTGACGATAAAGATTTGGGATGAGAAGTTCAACCATATCCGAACATTGAATGGGCATGAGCATACAATATCATCAATAAAATTCTCACTTTCTGATAGTAACATCTTGTATTCCGTTTCTAGAGATAAAAATATAAGAGTATGGGATATATCACAGGGTGTTTGTTTGAGGAATTTTGTGGGACATAGTGAGTGGTGTCGAGATTTAGATGCAGTGATGCTGGAATCTCAAGGTG
Organism: Candida sojae; assembly: GCA_013177575.1. Classification (NCBI taxonomy): domain Eukaryota; kingdom Fungi; phylum Ascomycota; class Pichiomycetes; order Serinales; family Debaryomycetaceae; genus Candida; species Candida sojae. The sequence continues at coordinate 2,948,826 of WWPN01000002.1, read as the reverse complement.
ACTTTGTATTAACGTGTTCTAATGATCAACTGGCTAGATTATCGCATATAAATAGTGGGGTGGGTGTGGCAATGTTCGTGGGGCATACACATGTGGTAGAATCAGTAAAGTTTTTACCCAAGGTCCAGGCAAATGAATTGATCGACGAATACATAACGAAGAATATCGATCAATTTCCATCAATACCTTCTGAATTGTTGAAGGATCCAATATATGATCAGTTGAGGTTTAAATACTGTATCACTGCAAGTCGAGACAACACAATTAAGTTATGGCTTATCCCACCTCCTACTATTGTTCCGCATAGAGGACCATTACCTTCTAAATATAACAATTCCCAGGGTTGGTTAATTTCCGAACTTAAAGGACATCTGTCTTGGGTTAAATGTTTACAAATCCATCCTAACGGGAAATTCATAATAAGCGGAAGTGATGACAAAACAATCAAGTTTTGGGATTTATCGTCATTAATTACTTCTGGATCTGTTACTGCTATTAAAACTATCTCTGGTCATGAAGGGTTCATTAATGATATGGATTTTGCTCGTTTAACAGACGCCGAATCTGGTGAAGACAAGGAAATGACTCCAGAGAAGTATTTGAAAGATATAGAGAGAAGAATGAGATGTCTTTTCATAAGTGGAAGTGCCGATAATTCAATCAAGTTATGGAATTAGCGCCAAAGTTTTGTTTTTGCATCTAATATAGATATATGTATGTATAAAGTAGGATATACTCGTATGTATTGACTTTATTTGATAGAACTGCTCGCAATCTAAATCACACGATCGTAATAAACCAGATCAAGGAACCCACCTCTCATGGAGTTGTACACATTCCTGGCAAATTGTTTCTTATCTTTGACCAACACGTTAGCCGCATCTTTATTCAAGGGATCGTTTGGATTTGGTTCTAAAAACAAAATATTCAATCCCATAAACACCCCGTTTAAGTTTAATACCGGCGACCAATCTTCTCTTAAAATGTTGAGACAAATATTCCCTTGCAAATCGATATTTGGGTGGTATATCTTCTGTAAGCATTTAATCTTTGGTGGATCAATAGGGAAATTTGAATTTATTTCTATTTTGAACTCAAATTGTCCATTTTTGTAATATCCTTCTTGTGGAATTAATTTCAAATTAAAATTGAAAAAATCATTCGGATTTGGAAATGTAACCTTTATAGATGGTGGTAAATCCAATTCAGTTATGTCTTTCTGCACTCGTAATTGGGCAGGGGTAACTTTAGAATCAGACGTAGAAGATGGTGCAGGGCTTGATGATTGTGATCTTGCAAGTTTCTCTTCATCCTGCTTTTTCTTCATTTGACGAATTTTTAACATTATGCTGTTGTTGTATATGATGCTTTATACAAGTGAAATTTGAAAATAAAAAAAAGAATTCCAAACAGAAAGGGTTCCCTAAGAAGCTTACAGTATATTTGCATTGTTACTAATAATATTTTTTTTTCTTACTCTCTGTTTTCGTTTTTTATGTTTCTCCTGTGGTGCGACTTATAACCTCGCATGACATAAAATTGTTATCTCACATAAAGTGAGACTGAATGTAGTATATTATAAATGCTCATGATTCTAGTTATCTACTTCATCTAAAGACAGTATGATCAATTCTATTATATTGTTCAACAATGTATTGTTACTCGAACGAAGTAGCTCTTTCAAAACAGATAAGGTGGTTTTTTTATGACAGGCGCCAACTAAGGCTTGAAACGGGGAATTGTATTTGCAGTCAACTTTGATTAGCCACTTAAATTCACTAATAATTAACTCTTCTGTGTTTATCTTACTCACTTGAGGGCGTACTATTTTGTTTACGGAAATATTGTATTTGTTGCAAATCCGTTGCCATTCATCAGTGACAAACTCCATATCAACCAAGTCTTGTTGACAATTTATATAATTCTTGAAATTTATCCACAAGGAACTATCCAGTAAGTTTCCATGGCATTGTGTATGTAATTCTGTGAATAATATTTCCTCGTCGTCTAATCCTAGCATATTAGAATTCATTAGCATTACCCAGTGTATAAAATTATTAGCGTAGTAATTCATATAATGATTTTGGCAACTTCGAAATGTTCTTGATATCACAATATTGTAAAACTCGCATAGACCTAGAGTTTTACATTGCTCTCCGTTTATCAATGGTTTGTAGATATTTATCACAGAAAGATGTTTCATCCAATTCCATAATAAACTACTCTTGTTGATTCTTTTGAGATGGCTTGTAAGAAAGCATGATACTATCTCCATATCTGTATCATAATTATCTAGGTATATGACGAGATTTTCATGTAAATTCATTATACTATGGTGATCATTTGCCGTTACAAGATATCCCAAGGTCGCAAGATACAAATCATCAAGTTCAGTAGCACTAAGTTGATCCCAGGAGGAGATTTCATTATTCATATAAGAATACCAATAGTCATGGCATTGTTTGAACATGGTTAAGTATGCCTCTTTGGTGATTCCAATATCTAAAGTATTGTTTGATTCATCGTCAAAGATTACAATTGGGTCATTCTTGGAGGATGATATTATTTGAATTATTTTAAATAATCGATTGGAATTGAGTACTATATTTCTTAATTCACGAACAATTGGGAGATTGTGATTATCTTTTGTAGATCCCATGGTAGTTGTTTATCTTGTGATCAAATTCTAACAACAATGTTTGTAAAACAAAAAAAATAAAGATCTGGCAGAAAAAAAAAAAAGTATTAAGCCTTGGGATGTGGGATTTCATCAACTTCTACATCTTAAGACATTGAAACATGCTGATAACATCCAACCAAAACATTCTCTTACAGTATGAAGATCCAATAGTTCCTCCTGAAGATACCTTATCTGAGGCAATGTACAATAATGTTAAACTAGGTTATTACTTTAATGGTACACCATCATCAACCCAACACGATCAAGAGAATCATCACCCTTCTAAAGATGAAGCTTCAACACAGTTAACTATTTCCAACAAACCAACTGATTTGGAACCAGCTCATTCAGACTGGCAATTGATAAGAACGTTAGCTGGTGCCCATAAGGGATGGATACGATGTATTGAGATGGATGAAATAACAAACAAATGGTACGTTACTGGGCTGGCGGATTCCACTATCAAGATTTGGGATTTTAAGGATAATTCCATTAAAGCGATATTAACAGGTCATATATTGGGTGTTCGTTCTTTGTGTGTTTCAAAAAAATTCCCATATTTATTTTCAGGTGGTGAGGATAAATCGCTAAGGTGCTGGGATTTGGAGCGTTCTAATTCACCCGCAGGTTGTCAAATCAGATCTTATCATGGACATTTGGGTGGTGTCTATGCAATTGCTTTACACCCAGAGTTGGATATTTTGTTCAGTGGTGGCAAAGATTGTGTAGTTCGAGCTTGGGATGTTAGAAGCAGAACAGAAGCAATGACTTTGTTGGGTCATCAAAATGATATAACGTCAATCCAAACTGACTACAATGATCCACAAGTTATAAGTAGTTCAATGGACGGAACTATAAGACTCTGGGATTTAAGAAACCAAAAAACTGAGTTGCTAATAACCAATCACTCAAAAAGTATAAGAAGTATGAAGTCTCATCCTAAGGAATCCACTTTTGTATCGGGTGATGGTAATGGAGAAATCAAGCAATGGCTTTTACCGAAGGGAGAGTTGTTAAATGAATTTCAATCTAGTATTAGAGATAACAATCAAAGGGATAATAGCAGAATAATCAACACATTATCTATCAACCCTGTTAGTAACACGTTATTCTCGGGGTATGATGATGGAAGGCTTGAATTTTACGACTACGTTAATGGCACACTACAACAATCAGGTTACTCGCCATCACTATCAGGTTCGCAAAACGAAGCTGCCATTTATGCTTCTACCTTTGATATGTCGGGTTTGCGATTGCTAACTTGTCATGGAGATAAAAGTATTAGAATTTGGGGTAGTACACCATATTAGGTCAATATATTATTATTAATCTATGTACAGTACAATATACACCAATTGTCCTACCACCCGAAACGTAATTGATTCGCTGTAAACAGTGGTGGTGTCCACTCTAACAATCTTGGATCTAACTCGTGTTTCTTCTTTTCATTGACTTTTTTAATTAATTTTTCGTACATTGCCATGATCTGATCCGTCAAAACGATAATATGCTGACCCTTGTAATATCGTAAAATTTGCAAGGTAGTAAGAGTATGCAAAATATCTGTCGTAGTCATACAAGTGATCGATGATATTTCTTCTATTGTGATTTCATTGGAAAAATTTGGTGGCACATTAAGCCCCAGTCTCGTGCCAATACCAGAAGATGATGCCGTCCCTGGCCCAGGGGTAGAACCTGCCGATGCACATTCATTGTCATCTTCTTCCTCGATCATCTGTGGGTTATTCTTACGATATAGTGTCGGGTTATTCCTCTCAACTAGTAACTTCACCAACGTGTCTGTCCAATACGCACGATATGATAACAACCCCAAATCGGATAATGGTTTTTCAGGAGAACCTACTTTCTTCTCGACATTAGATAACATGTACGAAAACTGAATTAACAACTTACCGTACCCCTTTTTCTGGTAACATGGTAATGTTAAAATACAGGCAACATTATATCCATCCGCACTTTCCTTTTCCTTCGAAAAATATCCCACTACATGATGACCTTCTTGGGATTTGATCGTCATGATATAAAACATAAAAGGATCCACATCGTAGTATAAAGTTTTGTGGTCAAGAAACAATTTACTTAACAAACACAAGTTCCTGCACCAAGTTCTTTGTTTTCGACCATCGATTTCCCAAAAACTGACCTTCGAATCTCGATAGATTTCATTACCTGGTGGATGCTTTAATGTACACTTTGATCTAAATCTTTCAAACTGCTTCTTTGATCCAAAATAACATAAAGAAAAATCACAGATGTAAATTTCGTCTTCTTCCGTTAACTCGATTGGATATGGTGAGAAATACCATGGCTCTATTATATGTTCCCCTAGTATAACTGCAGAAAGGTTTCTTACTCGAGCAACTTCCAGGTGATTTTGTGTCATGGACCCACTTGTACGTAATTTCTTAATTTCTTCTTCTCTACTAACTTCTTCTCCTGGTCGTTTCAATCCTTGAACGTTCAAATTTTCCAAATCCATTTCATCTTCGCCCATAACCGGCTGTGGTTCACTGGGTTGTGGGGTGCCGCCCGTACTGCTTACCGACGTATTATTATTCTTCGACATCTTTGTCAGACCCTTTGACTTGTTTTTCTTCTTCTGTTTTGTATCCTTCGAGTCGGCTTTAACTTCAGGTAATATCAAACTCTTGTTAAAATCTATTCTATCCACTTCAATCCATTCATCTAAACGTTTGTTGAAATCTTGATAATGAACATAATACACTTTACGACCTTTCTTTAAATGTTCCTGTAAAATCTCCGCAAGTCTGTTTTCTCCATCTTTCGATACATATACTTTACATCCGGGTAGAATATCGTTAGTTGTAAATTTTTCTACACTATCCAGTTTGTTATTTGGGTCTTTATCTAATATTGACATAGGAGTTGAAAAATCAGGAGAGATGTTATTCTCATTTTCCTTTTTTATCTCACCAACAGCCATAATTTAGAAGGGATTTTATGATTGATTTGGCTTCTTGTGTGATAGATTCGGCTGTCACGAATAGCGTTTGTTGTTGTGATAAAAAACTGATTCTTAGAAATCAGAAAGTTTAAAAAGTAAACGAAAAAAAAAAGTGCAGTATTTGTCGTGCATCTTGGCAAAAGATGTTGCACGTGCCAGAAAATCACGTAACTTAGTCTAAATTGATGCAAGTGATTATTTAGAGTTGAGTTATGTGATTGCCCTTCTGGAGTTGTCTCATATGAGCAGTGTATTTACTGTTGATTTTTTGAGAAAAATTTGTATAAATTTCAGCTCAAAATTGACGTGCTTTCTGGGGTAAATAAGAGAACTATTTCTCTGTATGGATTATTCGGAATGGTTAACAGCCTGTTATTCTATACAATTCTTTTCAAAGGCACTACAAAAGAGATATAAAAAATTTCATAACGCTATTACTAATAGCGGAATTATATGCCAAATAAGAAAAAAAGGGGGGATGGTATGAATTGACGTTTGAAATCAATTTTCTTTACTTCCTTTTTTTCTTTGCATGTTCGCTCTCCCAATGTCATTTGACATCATATTTCACCTTGGTTGTGTAATCCACAATGATAATAATAAATAAACAGCCAATCATTTAGTTGTATTTCAGCTGAATAGTGTAGTGTCCTTTCTCGGTGATAAAATTTTGTTGATCCATTTACTGGTGATGTCAAATATTGTGGTTGTTCCACCGCCTCACCCCCTTTTTTTGATGTTCGTTTGCTCTGACCGCCACTCAAGCCAAACTACGACGAGAAATTTCTCTTTAAAAAAACGGAAGAATTAACAAAAGCAATCGCAAATTATAAACCTGAAATTCTATACAGTAAGTCTGTTATTATAAGCAAAATCCCTTAAATCGAGTGGAGTAATACAAGTTTTGGTGTTTAAATCCATTCATTTTGAATTGCTACTTTCTACTGTTTTTTGTTTCTTCCATTTTTCTTTTTTACTCCAGAATATACTGCTAATAGTAATCTCACCCACAAACTGAAAAAAAAATAAAAATTACTTGATCTTCCAATTCTTTTCTTCAACTATTTACCAACGGTCAATTCATTATTCTAAACCACAATTGAGTTGTTTAAATATACTGTTTGTTTTTTTTAACGAGTTTACCTGATTAATTTTTACTGTATTAGTGTTTTATTTTTACTTTGATTACCATGAGTACCTTACGTCGTAGTGCTAGAGTTGCATCTAGACCAATTAAACAAACTGAACCTGAAGAACAAGGCCCAGTTATCAAAAAAGCTAGAACCTCCAAATCTGAAGTCACAACCACTACTTCCGCTGGCTTAGAAATTGGTGACAAAATCCCAGATATCAAATTGTTGAATCAGGATTCGGAAGAAATTGATTTGGCTGCTGCTGCCAAGTCTTCCAAATACGTTGTGATCTTTGCCTACCCAAGAGCGAATTCCGGAAATGTCAAAGGTGGTTGTACATACCAACTTATTGGTTTTGAAAAAAACTATGCTTTCTTTAAAGAAAATAACACTACTGTTTTTGGTTTATCTGCTGATAGTCCTAAATCGCAGAAAAGTTTCCATGACAAGCATAACGCAGAGTTTGACTTGTTATCTGATCCACAAAGAAAATTGATTAGTATATTGGGAGCCAAAAAGTCTCCACTGGGTATCAAAAGATCATACTGGTTATTTGTTGATGGTATTTTGAAAATTAAAGAAATTCAAGTTTCTCCACAAGTAAGTTTCGATGGTGCTAAAGCCGAAATTGAAAAATTAAACCAAGAAGGTAAAAATGGCATTGAAGTACCAAAATATGATGTAGAAACCAAGAAGGAAGAAAATGGTGTAACCAAAACAGAGGAAGAAAACAATGAAGAAGAATCAAAAGATGAAGATGTTAAACAAGAGGAGACCAAGGCAGAAGTCAAAGATGAAACCAAAGATGAAGACAAAAATGATGCCAAAGAAGAGTCCAAAGAAAAAGCCAAAGAAGAAACTATTGCCTAGGAACCATTTCTTTACGAAAAGACTTTATTTTATTCACCGTTGTTTTATACATTTGTTTCGATTTTATTTTTTTTCCCACTATTTTTGTAAGTTGTATGCTTGAGTTATTTTCCATTTAAATTGAAGAGTTCTGTTTTGTTTTTTTATTTATGACATGTTTTGCAATATCAATACTCTAGCAATTTCTCTATATACCTCCTGCGATTTTAGCAACAGATTGTAAGAAAATTACAATTAAAATAGAGATTTTACTTGCCCACCACCAGTGTTGAATAGTAAAAGAACAATAGGTAAAAGTAAAATCCCAGGTATCTTGAGAATTGTCAAAATTACCAGTTAAAATTCCTGTTTGACCATCATATTCACCCATCATTGAACGAACAACAATTTCTCTAACAGATTGACGTCCTTTGGATATTTTTTCCTTTGATGCAACCCATTCTCCATTGATATAATTATACCAATCATCACATCCTTCATGATCATGTCCTGTTAAAATGATACCGTTTTGGTCTTTATTTGGGAAAACTATATCCATAACCTTTTGGGTGGTATCATATGCCAAATGATTGTGTGATCTTAATTTACCATTCTTGTAAGGTTCTTTTTCATAGTTTTCATAATACCTATGCTCTGGTCCATCACGACACAATCCAGCAACTTTATACATTGGCACATGGGTCAAAAGAATTGTGGAGCCATTAAAATTAGGATTTTCCTTTTCACGCAAATTTTCCAAGAATGACCAAGTGTAACTTATAAATTCTTCTTGTAATGCAGGACCTTCTAAGGTTAAAGAATCCAAGACAACAATTCTCCATTCCTCAGGTGTACCTTTATTATAGTTAATGACATAATTGTTTTGTCCAAGTAAGTAATGGAATCTTGCCATATGTTGCCAAGTAGCATCTCCACTATATCCAATATCATGATTACCAGTTAAATTAATAAACAAAGGTTGGTCATAATTTGGTGTTGATCTGTTTTGAAATATCCAATCATAAACATCATTATATACACGAGATTGGAAACGTTCATTAGGATCTAATGCTTGTTCATCTCTTAACCATTGTTGCCAGTTATAATCTTTCTGTTCAGCATGTGCTGAAAGAACATTTTGTTTGTATTCCTCTGGTTGAGGGAATAATCTTTCCACATATCTATAAGTACGATTATAAAATTCAGAATCTGCAATCCATTGACTTGAAAACAAATCACCCATAACAGTGACATGAGATGGGTTCAATCTGCTTTTCATGGTGGAATAAATATGACCCAAATAATAATCATTTCCATAATTATCTAATCTTTTAATATACTTTGTCAGTGGCCAATTCCCATTGATTTGAGGATCACCAAACAATAACATATGTATATCCTTATTATTATCATCATATTCTTTTTCTCTAAGTTGTGGTACGTTCAACACCAATTTATTTACCCATTCTGGAGACAAGTATTTATTCAAGAGAGAATATTTGGATTTCAAATTAGGTGCCCCATGCCAGTTACATTGTTCGGTAGTGTTAATAATATCTGGGTAGAAATAAACAAATGCATTAAGTAATATAGCCCCAATAGTTAATAAGTCTATTAAAGCTTTGATTTTCGGTGAAAAAGCCATGCTGTCGGGTTTACCTATCCTTGTAGTGAAAATCTTAACTTCTGTTTTTGTTCCTTTTTTTTTTTTTATTCCACGAGATTACTCTTTTGTTGGTCAGATTTTTTCTTATTCCTGATGCGATTTACTCGCCCTAGATCCGTAGTTTACTCGATTGAATAACGCGTGATGTTTTAGGTTACAGAAAAATAGGAAATCAAAAAAAAAAAAAAAACGAATAGAACGAAGTACAAAAGTGATAACAATAATTAAGAAAATAATTTAAGACACCAATCTACGGGCTTATCACATAACAATATCTAAAATTTCAAGTACATAACCTATAGTCTTCTTCTATTACTACGAAGGTGATCCTTTTAATGCTGCAAATCTTGCTCTTAATGCATCAAACTCATCCTGATCTTTTAATTTAGGTTTTGCATCCAGTTTCTTTACACTTGGTTTATCAGCCAATTCTTTAGTTCCACCTTCGTCACCATCATCATCATTGTTGTTGTTTTTTTCATCCGCATTATCATCTTCCTCATCATTTCCAAATGAACTTAATCCACTAAATGGAACATTATATGCTTTGGCAATTTCACATAAATACAAGTCAACCAAAACTTCATTTGGTGGCTCAATATCACATCGTTTGACAATTTTTTCAGAAACCTGAGATTCTTTATTATCCAAGATTGACTGCAGAAACTCATTACCATATTTAAACATCAATATTTCTTTAATTTGAATTAATTCTTTTAATTCAGTGTGGTTTGCGGCATATATTATACTACTAACCGCTTCTAATAAATTAGTTTCACAATTTGGACGATCAATTAAAATAGCTAATCGTGCTAATAATAATTCACAATATAATTCTAAATATTCTAATAATTCAATATATATATCATCACGAATTATATTTTCAACTCGAATTTTTGCACTTGATTCTTTACCTTGAGATAATAATTCTGATAATTGACGTCGTTGTTGCTTGGTGATTGCAGTTTTCTTTTCTTGAACAAACTTAAGCTTACTAATTGCCATTTTCAAAGTAGTTTTCAACCTACTCTGATTGAGATGTGGTGGAATAGGTTTGGCCATTGGTGGCTGTTATTGGGATATGGTAATGGTGGTCAATTCCTTGTACAGTATGTAGTAATTTTTTTTTGTATCTTTCCTTTTTTTTTGGCCGCCGTAATTTTCTCCAAGTTCGACGTTCCATTTTTTGTGCGCGATTACCAGTACACACTTTCCAAATAAGACGTTTCAACGTCGTAGAAACAACAACCTAAAACTAAAAATGATTTATATATTCAACCTTTATAACTGTAATAACAAATAACTAATAACTAAGAATAATAATAATAAACATGATAATAATGACACACTTAAACATTAGTGTGTTCGTGAGAAGGAGCGCCTTTGATAACTTCTTCTGACATACCATCTGCACTTTGGTGAACTGTACAACTGACAATTCCTTTTATAAACTCATCCTCCATCACTTCTTCCATAGTAGCTCTCTTTTTCGGATCAACTTCCAACATCTTGGACATGATTGGTCGGGCAGCATGAGGTAACAATCTCATTAATCTATAAGGGCCGTGGATTTGTTTGTGATGTGATTTTTTCTTTTCTTCACCGCCATGTTCAGCTTCTTTTAGTCTCTGTTTTTCTTCGTCTTCATGGATTTGTGCTAATTGTTTTTGGTAGTTAGGATCACTATCACGAACTTCTTCATACTGCTTCTTCAACTCATTCTTTTTGTTTTCAAATTCTTCTAATTTCAAATCGATTTCATGTAATTGGGCCATGATTTCTTCAGCTTGTTCTTCGGTCAATACTTGAACTGTCTCAACGGACTTGTTATCCTTTGCAGGATCCAGTTCTGGACCAGGTGTAGATGTAGGAGTATGGGTGTGGGTATGTGCATGATCGGCATCTTTCATCTCTTCATCTTGTTGTTCGCCATCCGCGTTATTGTTATTACCTTGCTCAACTTCACCTTCTTCTTCTAGTTGCTTCTTTCTCTTGTTCAGTCTAACAATTGTATTCTTTAACTTACGTTGTTGCAACAACAACTTGTGACATTCATTACTCAAATAGTAATCGTGAAAATTATCATCAAACATACAATAAAGTTTGAAACTGTTGTCCTTTTCTGCATTTGGTATTTTCCATGGAAATCTCTTTAAAGTCATACAACAATAAATTATTGCAATGGACCAAATATCAACTGGTTGTGGGTTGTAACTGTTTGGTGATTTCAAAACTTCCGGAGCCAAATATGGATCTGAACCAACTATACCATGACATAAATGTATAACATCCTTTGAATTGCCAACCTGGTCATATGGATATTTGAAAATGACTGCACTACCAAAATCGATTATCTTTAAGATACCATCTTGCGTGATGACACAGTTATCCAATTTCAAATCACGATGTGCTAAACCTAGAGTATGTAAATAAGATACACCTTCAATAATTTGTTTGAAACAACAATTTATCTCAGTACGCGACATTTCTCCGCTCATGACAACAGCAAAGAAATCAATTGGGGCATACTCCATGACCTCAAAGTAACGATTATTTTCATGGATAATATCCATGGTCTTAATAATATTTGGATGTATCAAAGTTGAACCAATACAATATTCCGCAGTACATTTTCTAGTATAATCTTTCAAAGATTCAGATGATCTCTTAGGTCTAAACTCTTTCACTGCAAATGTCTTGGAGTCACTTGGTCTAGTGACTAATTTAACAGAACCACCAGCTCCACTACCCAATTCTTTACCAACTTTACCATACTTCTTGACCCACGGAGAATTGTCGTCCATAAATGGATCTCGATTGCTATTGGTCGAGTGTGATGCATTGTATAACAACTGACTGGAGGTTTGGTTAATCAAATTAGCCAATGATGTAGACGATTGGTCACGAGATTGTAATCCACTGACACTGCCATTATTTCCACCAGAGCTGCTATGAGCTATTGGTGGAGGGGAATGTAATTGGTTACTGTATAAGCCCAAAATATTGTGTCCATCTTTTCTAGGGTTTGATGTTTTCTTTGTTTTGAAGAATTTCTTCAAATCAGCCATAGATCCCGCAGGTTTCTTGATGGACAGATCTGAATCGTGTTTGTTCAATGCATTTTGGCCCTGTGCTTGAGGAGATTGTGTAGAGATTGATGTCGTGGCGTGAGCCTGACTAGGTGATGGGTTGCGGCTATGTTGAGCACTTGAGGGTTGTTGATGACGTTGATCACTCGAATTTGTAACAGTTGGGGATGTCAAAGAATCACAAGATTCATGTTTTCCTATATTAAAACCCAAAAATTTTCGGTTGTGGGCTTGGTTTGAAGTTGATGTATCTAGTTCTTCATCTTTATCGTGTTTATGCTTACCAAACAACTTTAATTTATGTTTATCTGGCATGATGGTGATAATATAGACAGGAAACCGATGTAGATATATACAGGGATATCAATTAATGCTAATAAGACTTGGATATAATGTGGAAAAATTCAGAATACTATGAAACTTTTGCTAATAAAATGACCAAGTTTATCTATTATTCGCAAAATATAATGACACCGAAATTGACTGAACTTTTTAAAAAAAAATATTAAGAAAAAATAATTGACAAATCACTTCAACTACCGACCAATGAGATCTATTTTAAGTGTATGGCTACTATCTGGGTAAAGCTATATTGAAAGAATAACAACTGATTGCTTCAGGTATTTGGATTCTATTTTTTTAAAAAAAAAGAAAAAAGGAAAAACCCAGAACTCTAAAATCACACAAAAGAATTTATTCAACGAAGTGGATTGAAATCTAAAGAACCAATGACTAATGAGAAACTATCAAAGAATAATTAGAAGAATAAAACCTGATTGGAAGTTATCTTGGTTGACAAAAAGGCTAGTAGATTTGTTTTGTAATAAATCTAAAGAAAAGGAACAAAAAAAATTAATATTGTGGAAACAAACAGGAAAATAAATCTATGATTAAGAGAAATTTTGTCTCTAGTTCTTTTGTTACTCTACTACAAAATATTTTACTCTACTACTACATAAATTAATATATGCGCGCTATATAAGAAAAAACAAAAAAAAACTAAACAGTAGCCCACCCAGAAGACAACGACAAAAAAAAAAATTTCCTCTCTCTCTCATAATTTTTACTTGTAATTTAATTGGGCAGAATTTTTTCTTCTTATTTTAATTTTTAATTTTTCCTCTCGGTTGTAGTTCTACAACAAGGGGGGAGAGAGAAGGAGGGGAGGAAGTCAACAGGTGCTGCAATGTGGAAAAAAAAAAATAATGCCGCCAGTGCCATCATGAGATTGGAACACTAAAGATGATATTCAATTTTTTGACCATCTGTTGATTAAATTTTCAACTGGTCCGTAATGGCATTGCAAATCTTTGACCGATACTTCGTTTATTGTAGAAATTAAAAAGACTTTATTGCGTGGTTTCCCCCATTCTTCGTCTTGCATCACCTTTGCCTCTATTTGTAAATGATTCCCGTGGCTGTTTCTTTTATTTCTCCTTGTCTCCGCCAATGACCTGTGGAAAAATCTTTGTCCAAGATACGCCGAAAAAATTTTACGGTCGTGTGAATCTCATACCCGAAAAAATAATAATATGCCTCTTAAATTACAGTAGTTACAAATATTGCAACCAATCAAAGCAGAGATAGGGGCGGTTATTTCTAAAGATGTGGAAAATGTACAGTATAATGCACCAGGGATATCGATCTTCTAGAAGTAGTCCAGTTAACCAAAATGTTATACTGCACTTTATCTTGGCTTAATGATGACGTTTAGATCAATTCGGATGTCCAAAGATTACGCAATACAATAGACTCCAGGAAATTTATCAAACGTTCCAAGGGAAACCTTATTCCATAGTGAAAAAAAGAGTCATTCATTACTATAGAATGTATAAATGCAGTAGACTCCGTTTTAGCTTACAAATATTCGAGCCAGAATTTGTTGAGCCTAATTTAATGCACAAATAATAGCTTGATCATGACTGTAGAAATATGTGCTGTGGATTCAATTCCAGCCACTATATGGAGTAGACACGGCAAATAGTTCCAAACAGATCTGTAACAACTCGTTATTTATTAACTTATTTATAGCGAATCGTGATCTATTTTGTGAAAAAAATTTTAAACTTTGGCACGAGTTTACTTAATTGTGGTGAATATAACATGATCACTACACATCCGATCCGAATCTTAATTGTCCTTGCAGATGATATATTTATTATCTTTATTCAATACCCACAGATTCACGTGTTTTGCATATCCGTATGACCTTAACGAATATTTTTAATATTTAGATTGGTTACCATTGATATTGTATCTTATCTTCAAAAACACCGACGAAAAATACCCAATTGGGAAACCTTGTTGATCACCCTTTTGATAAAAAATCGATAATAAACGGTTTGAAGGATGCTAAAAAAAATACGAATTGTACCCTGCCACGTTAACTAACCACAATTCATAGAATTCAAAGCTACAGACGTATCGTTGTGGTTAATTAATTAATTATGTATTACAAGGAACCATATCTCGGAAAATAATGAAGAAATTCCGAATGCTCGAGCCATGGTAATAAAACCGATATATGAGATATAATAATAATTTATCAAAAATTACATATCCTTCACTTAAAAAATAAATTTCACTTACCACCTCTCTGGGTGAGTTCATGGTATTAGTCATTGACAACATGTCTTGAAAAGCTTTACTGTACACCATATGTCCTGTATAATGCTATAATTTATCGAATCTTTCAAATCTCGGAGTACAAATCCGTCTGTCAGATTTAACATTTCTTTTCTCTTTGAAATTGCTTTTTTTTTAATTTAAACTTTTTACTTTTTTTTTTTTTCTTGATGCCTTAACGTCTATCACGATATTTAGATCCTCACATAAGTCCGTCTTTCAAAAAGCAAGATCAAATATAGATATATATTTCACACAATCCTATAACAATATTCCATAGAAAATTTTGACGAGTGGTCCTATAGGTAAGCAAAAAATTTATCCGAAACATTAATGACACCGAAAGAACTTTCTAAGGAATTAGAAGTCAGACAAACCGTATCTAATCGAGAACCACCGTACAGTATATTTGATGCTACAGATAGACTAATTCTAATATTGGTGTTATCATCAGTAGGATTCTGGAGTACAATTTCAAGTCCCATATACTTCCCAGCATTGCCTACTTTAACTGCATATTTTCAAACAACGCAATCAATTATGAACATTTCGGTGGTGGCATATTTAGTATTCCAAGGTATCGCACCCACAGTTTCGTCCAATCTAGCTGATACCTTTGGCCGTAGACCTGTTATACTAGCAAGTTTGATAATATATTGTGCTTCCTGTATAGCTATTTCTCAAACAAATGTATACTGGTTGTTAGCAGTATTACGTTGTATCCAAGCAGCTGGAATTGCTCCAGTAATCCCAATTAGTTCAGGTGTGGCTGGTGATGTATGTACCAGAGCTACCCGTGGTGGTATGGTAGGAACAATAGCTGGATTTCAATTGTTTGGAAATGGAATTGGTGGTTTAGTTGGAGCTGCAATTATTTCAGGTTTTCATACATGGAGATCCATTTTTATATTTTTAACAATTGGAGGTGGTGTCAGTTTTATAGCTGCTATATTCATGTTACCTGAAACCTCTCGTAGGATAGTGGGTAATGGTTCTATTATTCCAAAGAATTTCCTTAACAAATCTTCATTAATTTATTTTCCTCGTTATAAATCAAGAATGTCAAACGATATATCAACATTGGCACCAGCAACTAAATTTGATCTTCTTGGTCCTTTAAAAATACTTTCCCAAATTGATGTATTTTGTACTTTACTCCCTCTCGGAATTCACTTTGCTGCTTGGACTATCGTATTAACGTCATTATCAACAGAATTGGAATCAGATAAATATAACTATTCTGTGATGCATGTGGGATTGATCTATTTACCTCAGGGAATTGCATGTATTGTTGGTTCATTAGTTGTGGGGAAATCATTAAACTGGTATTATCGTTATAGAAAAGAACTTCATGATCAACAGGTTGAAAATCTTCCCATTGATGGACGACCTCCATTTAATATTATTTCCACAAGATTAACATTAACAGTTGTTCCTACGACATTGATGATTATTGGTTTAGTGATTTTTGGATGGTGTATACAATACAAGCGACATATAATTTCCATCATTATATCTACAATTTTAGTTTCATTTTCTGCTTCAGTATTGATTGGAATTTGTACCACAATGTTGGTTGATTTGTATCCTAATAATGGTAGTGGGTCTGCCAGTTGTGTTAATTTAATGCGATGCCTTTTGGCAGCATTGTTTACTGGTCTACTTGACAAAATCATTAGCTCATTAGGATTTGGAGGTACATATACATTGATCGCAGGATTATGCTTACTATGCGACATGGGTTTAGTCTACGTGTTATACTCAGCAAATAAGAAATTCTCCAATTTCTCACAATCATAAAAGTTGTAACATTAATATATAATATCTATTTCTTTGAACTATTTCTTCTAATTTCTTCTGCCTTTTTAACCACTTTAGGTAAATGTCTATGTTTAGCAATTCTTCTAATCTCGGGCATGTATTGGTATCTTTCTTTTAATTTATCATCGTATTCCAATTTAGCTCTTTCTCTAGCTGATTTAACTGCACTTCTTTGATCAGATCTGGTTCTCCATACACGTATACTGGTATCTTCTGAACCAGACAATATGTATTTACTATCAGTGGTAAACATCACCGCCGATACTCTTTGCATTCTCTTGGTGTGATAAACATCTCTAGATCTACCATCCAATGCAGGGAATATTCTTATGGTTTTATCCCAACTTCCGGTAACCAATTCTTGACCCGTTGGGGAATAATCCACGGACATAACTGGTGCCACATGACCCTTGTATACTTTCTTTGGTTTTCCATCTTTCTCATATCCCAACTATATGCATTTGTATCATCACATGCAGAAGCAAAATTGAATGGTTCCATTGGGTTGAAACATAACGAGTTGTTTCTCAAACTTGTCACTGCTTTATGCACAGGTGTATTGGTTCTGATATCATACAACACAATGGAATTGTCAGAACCCGTACTGGCTATTATATTGGTTTCACTTTGATTAAACTTAACCGTGTTGACATTATCACAACCCCAACTTAAATTCGAAATGTATTTGGAACGATTAATATCCCATAATTGGATAGCTGCACCACCGGTGACGAACAAATCATCATCACGATGATGGTCAATACCCTTAAATGAATGCTCTCCAACAAATGTCTTGATCAAACCACCACTTGTCTTGTTATTGCTGTTGTTGCTGTTGCTGCCACTGACACGTCGGTTGCTGTATACTTCATCATCGCTGATCTTGTGGTCAAAATCATCAATATTAACAGACCATAATTTGATAGTTTTATCATCACCACAACTAAACATTTGACTATTATGTATACAAATCCCACTCACCATACCGTAATGAGCTTTAAAACTAGCTGTTTCTAATCGATCTGTCAAATTCCAATATTTGATAATCCCATCACCAGAAGAACTGGCAACTTGATTAGTGGTATGATAATTTTGGCTAATCCGTAAACACCATCACGATGTCCATCACCTAATTGACCCACAAATGGTTGAGCAAATATACGTTCAAGTTTAGTGGCTTGTAATGCTCTGGTGTATTCTCTTGCACGTTCAAATGGATGTAATGCTGGGTTTAAGTTACGTGGAAGTGCTGACTCTTGGGTGTTCTTAACTGGAACATATGTATCAGATGATCTACTAATGGTTTTAATCTTCATATTTGCTAAGGTTAGTTAGCTAGTTAGTTAGTTAGTGGAGGTTTGGTGTATTAATGCTACTACTCATCGGAACAGTGAATTCTGAATTCTTTTTTTTTTTTTCAGTTGAGTGAGGATTTTGTAACTCAAACGAGATATCAGAGAATTAGGCAAAGATTTTTAAGTTCATATATAATTAATTACAATAATGAAAAAATATTACATTAAATAAACAAAACCTATAAATGTTCCTTTTTTATTGAAAAAAGAAAAATATTTCTTTTTCTGGACTCTAAAGATAATAAATATGAACTAATAAGAACTAAAGATGTGAAGATAAAATAATATATCTAATAGTGTTGTTTAACACCACATGTGCCATACTCTTCTGTAAATTGGCAAAGAAGCGTAGTAAGCCTTTTCTTCAGCAACTTCTTGTTTGACCAAATCCAAATCCAATTCTCTTCTACCGGTATCGATATCAATGTCTTTGGCACGGATGTAGAATTTCCAGTTTCTAGTCCAAAGTTTGTGACCAATATAGCAGGCAAGAATGAATGGAACAGACAAGTAAGCACTGAAGAAATTTGTAGCACTTGGGCTGTCACCCAATGGCCAAACAGCAACCCAGAATTGTAAACAAACAACAGCGACATTCAAAATGACACCCCAAGCAGCACCCCAAGTACCAACAACAGAAGTGAATGCCAATTCACTAGTATCTCTACCTTGGACATACAATGCTCTTCTGAATCTAATCAAAGCAAAGTTAATGGAGCCCCAAGTGAAAATAGAGGACAAACCAGACAAAGCCAATAACCAGTTGAAAACATCTCCTTCTTTTGGTGAAGCAGCCAAGAAACATAACAAACCAATGAGCAATTGGAATATAATACCAACCAATGGTCTACCTTGTTTGTCAATGTAGCCGAAAATCTTTGGAGCCTGGTTAGAAGCAGCTAAAGCAGCTAATGTTCTAGAAGAACCGAAAACAGAAGAGTTACCGACAGACAAGACGGCAACCATAATGACAACGTTCATAACAGATGGTAATCCCTTGATACCAGCATTTGTGATTGCGATAACAAATGGAGAAGCAGAAGCATCAACAGAAGAAGAACTGAATAATCTTTCATCATTCCATGGAACCAATAAACCAACCAATGTCAAACAAATAACGTAGAACAAAGTGATTCTCCAGAAGACTTGTTTACAAGCTCTTGGTAAAGATTTTCTTGGATTTTGAGTTTCAGCAGCAGCTAAACCACACAATTCAGTACCGGCAAAGGCGAAAGCAGCATTCACAAAGACAGTCATAACACCTTTTGCACCATTAGGGAAAGGAGCACCTTCAATATGCCAGTTCTTACCACCAATGTATCCACCTTTTGGACCACCACCGGCACATAAAACAATACCCAAGATGATAAAACCCAAGACAGCAAGAACTTTGATAGCACTGAAAATGAATTCTGCTTCACCATAACCACGAACACCAAAAAAGTTAATAGCCACGATAAGAACATAGAAAATAACAACAAACGCCGCAGGATTTGTAGATGCGTCCCAGTATTTAATTGTAATGGAAGCAGCAACCAATTCCAAGGGTAAAACCACCAACCATTGCATAGCATAATTCCAAGCCATAGCAAAACCCCAACTTGGGTCAATAAAACGAGAGTTGTAAGTAACAAAAGCACCAGAAACAGGGAAAGTGACAGCTAATTCACCCAAGGACATAACAGTACAGAAGATCATAGTACCAATTAAGATATATGCAATTAAAAGACCAGCTGGACCACCAGTACGTAAAGCCAGACCACTACCAACAAACAAACCAGTACCAATGGAACCACCAATAGCAATCATTTGTAAGTGTCGGTTTTTAAGGGATCTAGACAATGGGAGTTTGCAGTCATGATAGCAATTTTTCAGCATCAGACAAATTTGGGTCAATACCCAATTCTTCAGCATCAGCTCTTCTGAAACCATCAACGAATTTAGCAAACCCTTTCTTTGGTGGTTCAGAATCTTGTTTGTCAAAGGCATCAATGTAAACACCACCATCTTTTTCAGTAGACCCAGTGGCCTCTGTGGATCTAATATAATCTAATTCTTTTTCAGGCATTCTTGTTTAGAAACAATTCTAGTTTGAAAAGTGAAAATAAAAAAGAAGAACAAAAATATTTAAAATTTACAGAGAGGGATTTTCACTATGCTTTTATATATATTTTGGAAATTTATTGTATGTAATATTGGGCGCCAAAAATATTAAATTAATTATATGGGGGGAAAAAAGAAAGAAAACCAATTGAAGTTTCCTGTATATTGTGAGGAAGGCTTATCAAAAAAGCAGCATAATCGCCAAAGTTTGGGCTTTGTGTCAAATGGAAAATTTCTCATCGAAACAATTGCGAATGAAAAGATAAAAAAAACCAAATGGAAAATAACAAAACGCCGTGAATTCAATTTTCTTTTTTATATTGCTAATTAATTTTTGTTTACCCAATATCAAATTATTTGATTTCGTTTATTCAGCGGAGGCATTACACAAACTAAAATATACTCGAGATTGAACGTACGATAATACAATCGACACTTTTTAATCAGGCTCAAGTTTCCACAATTGGCAAATCAGAGAGTACATGTATCAATGATTTACATTTGCCGTGAATCAACAACGTCGAATTTGAGTTTGCTTATCAATATTAGATACAGTAGAATATATTATACCAAGAAAATGATAATTCATCAAGTGATACCTAATATTGCCTGAAGAGTTTAATTGCTACCAACTTTGATAAAGACATAGATAGGACAAATTAGAATACTTTTCTTTTCTTTGACAATTAATGATTGTTTCTTACTTGGGCGGGTTAATAAACTTGACACCCATTCTTCAATACTAAAGAGATGTGGCGTTTATGACCATATCTCCATTTGGTAACCTAATAATATCAAACGGAACAAAGGAAAAGAGAAATTACCTTCCAATCTTACTGTACTTGAATACTACACGAAAAAGAAATCATAAATTAAGTGCAGTCAGGTTAATATTGGAAAAAGCAAACCCAAACACAAACACTCTTTAATTTATTTGTATATTATGTGTATGATACAAAGTTTTGGTATCCTAACCACGACTTTCAATTTTTTTTGTTTTGTGTTTTTAGCTTTCTTTATCTTATCTTTCAAATTTTGAAGGTCCGTATATCTATACTCTGCGTATAGTACATCTTATAACCTTGAAATGCCGTACATCATCTGACCTCTATTATATATCATCATTGAGATAGAAAAATATGTATTATCACCCTAGCGGGATATCATCAAACCATTGAATTATTATATCGGAGAATTGCACCCAACAGGAACAATTGCTTTCTCCCCGGTTTCTTTTTTTTATTTTATTTTTTTTCATTGACAAAATAATAATAAAGTCATTGATTTTTTTTTCTCTCTATATTCTGTGTTTTTCCCTGACTGAAATCAAGGTACACCAGACATTAATATGTTTGCTAATATTGAAATAAATTAAATGTACCAAAATTGCCTTGGTCATTCTCCCCTCCCCACATTGCTTGTTCGTTTCTACATCTTCATTGGGTATTACTAAGGCATATCTCTGATTTTGAGTTCCATTTTTTTTTTCCTTTATTTTAAATGGAATGTACATGTGAATTAATGGAGAAAACTTAAAGAGAGTAAGGGCGAAATTGGTTGGACGTCTATGTGACGCCGTTGTCGCACCAAATAATAAAGGAGAAAGAAAACGCCGTGTGGATTTGTGCCTTTCGCCCCACAAATTTATTTTTTTTTCTCTTAAATTTTCGGCGGAGTCTCGAATGCAAACGCCCATAATTTGTGGCAGTTATTCTCCGTATCTTAAGGCATTTTCGTTTTTATTACCATGCAAATATCTTTGATCTCATTTGCCAAACTTTATGGATATGCAACGATAACTGAATTGTGGAGAAGGACATATGGAAGCTCATGATACACAAAATGAAATATATATATATATATGGTTACACAGATCTATAACGTCATATCCAACTTCTTTTTTTTACTCTATTTAGCAACTCTTGACCAATCTTTGAATGATTCTTTACCATATTGAATGTTTTGAATCCAAGTATTTATGTTCAAAGCAAGTTCACCAGAAGAACCAGCATCAACTGGAACTTTAATGTGTTCCCCTTCAAATTCAATGTTATCAATTGGAGAAACAATAGCAGCAGTACCAGTACCAAAGGCTTCTATTAATTCACCTTTATCAGCTCTTTCTTTGACTTCATGAATGGTCAATTTTCTTTCACTTACAGTCCATTCATCAGATAACTTGCTTCTGGTTAATTCTAAAGTAGAATCACGAGTAACACCTGGTAAAATCATACCATCTAATGGTGGAGTAACCAATTCTTTAGTACCATCAGCATTTCTAAAAGCAAAGAAAACATTCATAGCACCAACTTCAGTAATATACCCTTCTTCACCAAACAACCACAAGTTTTGGGAATGACCTCTCTTTGCTGCTTCCATTTGTGGTTCAATACAAGAAACATAGTTAGCACCCAATTTAAATTCACCAACACCCTTTGGCCAGGCTCTGACAGCATAGCTGGTAGCTTCTAAAGAAACTGGTTTAAATCCAGCACTGAAATATGGACCAACTGGAGATGCAATAACGTATAACAAAGCCTTGGTTGGTGCACTGACACCTAAACCAATTGAAGTACCAATCAAAGTTGGTCTCAAATAAAGGGAGTAGCCATATCCGGTTGGAACAAATCTTTCTTCAAGAACCAAGAATTTGTCAATTAATTTAATAAATTCTTCACCATCAAAAGTTGGTAAAGATGCTCTTTTAGCAGATCTATTCATTCTAGCCATGTTTTTATCTGGTCTAAAAGTTCTGATTTTTCCATCACTATCACGGTAAGCCTTTAAACCTTCAAATAATTCAAAAGAATAATGCAAAACAGAAGTAGCTGGATCAAGAGCAAAATTATGGTATGGTTTAATGGTTGGGGTACCCCATCCATTTTCTTTTGTCCATTCAACTTCTAAAATATGATCAGTGAAAGTTTTACCAAAAACCAATTCTTCTTTTGGTAATAATTCCTTTGGAGTGGTGGTTTTGGTTATTTCCAATTTACTGGCATCTAATGGAGCAGACATGATTTATAATTGATAATTGAAAAAAAAAAAAAAAAAGTGAAAAATTTGAAAAACAAAAGAAATTATCTCTACGTAGTTATATAATGTTCCTATTTTTTTCAATGAGTCAACAAAAAAAAAATTGGACTTGTATTCCGTGTGAAGAAAGCGAGAAAAAGGAGAATTTCGGTTATTCAAGATAAAAAAAACCTGCTCATACCGTAAAACAAACAGTTAGCAAAGCAAAAAATCATGAATATTTTCCGGTAACGGAGAAGTGAGCATGATGGACCATAGTTAAAATATCTGAATGAAACTCACTGCTGTGAAGGTATGAAATTGATGACTCGAATTTGAGTAACTGTTGTACGCAGTATATCGCACCACCAGATGCTAGAAACTTATTGCCGATCGGTGTTGGAATTTTTATGATCCCTTACACACGACTTTTTCAGTGAACATTTCATTATTTTTTGCAACCATCACAAGAATAAATACTAAAGGGTATGGACAAAGATTTATTGTGAATATATATAAATATATAAATACTTATAGATGAGTAATTGGAAATTAAAAAATAAAAAATTCATGAAAATTTTGCAATTATTTCATAGGAAAGCTTCAAATTAAGCCACCTATACTCTTTATGCAATTATTCCAATTTCCGATCAATGTACGTTTTATCTAGCATAGAATAGCTAATTTTTTTATTTCCCCCCATATTGAAATTAGTCTAACCGCGATTTTGAATTTAATAAGAAGAATACAGAATTTTCGAAGTTACATCTCTTAACTCATAAGCTTATACAGCCTTATTTTTTTTTCTTTTGAGGGGAAATTTGTGTTATAACCACAGTTTATTTATACAGCCTCATACTAGGAAGCTATTAGAATTAAAGAATTTAAGTTAAGCTATCAGCAACAATCCACTCCTATTCTAATCATTAACTAGTTTTACTTTTCAGGAAAATGACATAGCCGATGGCAGTTTGGGGGAAAGGGGGAGAAAGAGAGAAACAGAGGGCCTCTGGCTATGGTTGCTTTTCCTAATCATCAATATCAAGTCCTGGCGAGGTTTACAATTGGTTAAGTTTGCTGAACGGAGAGACCGTTCTGGGGATCAGAGTTAACATTTTCTAATACAGCAGAGATAGAAGGAATAGTAAAGCTGTGTTTATTAGTAGGTGTTGACATAATTCATTAGTTGTCAGTTCGTTATTCTCTATGAAGCTATTTACTGAAGGCAAAAGTAAATTGCCTTCCTATTTATAGTTGCATTCTTGGGGCTATGCAGTACTCTTTTAAGTCACGCTTTTCATATCATGTTCTCTTATTTATGACCATAATCTTGTTCCAGAGTGTTCTAGACATTTTCTAGTTTGATACTCCATAATCTGTTTGATGCTAGAATGTTAGCCAGTACACGACCATTTTAGTAATTGGTGGTGAACCTTCAGTGCGCGCCACCATCGATTTAAGTGGACAACTTTTCTCTATTTTTTATATATTTTGTTTATGACTTTTTTTTATAGAACTTTCGAATCTTATTCTATATACTTTATTGTTACTTTGTTTTAATACATTTATCTTGTTATACTTTGAATTCTACACTTAGGGTCGGTATTTCAAAAACAATAATAACCTAGGATAAAACAAATCATGATCACGTGATATGTAGCACATGTTGCTTATTCAGCAATATCACATTATTATATTTCAACAAAGTTGATCAACCAGACGGGGTATTCGATAATTAAATGATCACGGAAACAAACCATTTAAATTATACCCGACTAATCCATGTTTCAAGAGGAGAATTCATTTTTAATACCTGTAAGTGCTTTTTGGATTTCCCAAAAACAAATGAAAAATCTAAACGTTCTTTTTTTACTCCAATAATTAATTCACAAAAAAAGAAATTCCATGTCTCACCATTACCCCCTCTTTCTCCTCCTCAAGAGGGGTTGGTGCATTAACTATAGCACTCTACTTTGTTGTAATTTCATTACCCCAGAGAAATTATATAGAAAAAAAACCGGATTTTGAATAATATACGAGACGGGAGTATGCATGGGAGTCACACAAAACCATTAAAAACCCGGGACCCAAGTTTTTATTCTTTTTCTCATACTTCCACTATAGCCAATATAGCACACCCTCATCAAGATAAATACCCTCAGAATAAACACCTTTAATATATAAATACGCCAACAGTTTATCCAAATATTAATTTCATCTGTTTTTTTTTTGTTTTATTTCTCACAGTAAATAAAAATAAAAAGAAGTTACGGCTATGTCTGCTACTGAATCCTTATCATCTGACAAACCAGTTCCAATCGGTGATCATCTTGAATATACTGGTCAAAATGCTACTCCAAGAGAACCTCCAATGCATAGATCATGCAGTGTTGTTGGTGATGGAAATGAATTTGTTGTCATTGGAGACCATAAATATTATAGACATGAATTAATGCAAGCTTTTGGTGGTACTTTTAACCCTGGTCTTTCTCCTTATCCAAAGCATAGTTTTGGTAATCCTGCTCCTCTTGGTTTAATGGCATCATGTTTTAATATTATTGTTATTGGGTTCTTTTTTGCTGGTGCTGAAGGAATTTCAACCACTAATGTTGCTGTTGGATTATTTGTCTTCATGGGTGGATTAGTTCAATTCTTAGCTGGTGTCTGGGGTTTTTTTATTGGTTCACAAGTTGGTACTTTTATTTTCACTGCGTTTACTTCTTATGGAGCATTCTGGTTAAGTTTTGGAGCAATTTTCATTCCTGCTTTTGGAATTGCTGATGCTTATGCTGAAGACCCAGAACAATTAAACCATGCCATTGGATTATTGTCATTAGGTTGGGTTATGTTTACAACCATGTTATTTATTTGTACTTTAAAATCTACTTATTCATTTGTTTGGGTTGTGTTTAGTTTAGATTTGACTATTATTTTGCTTGCATGTGCTTTCTTAACAGGAAATCCTAAGGTTCTTAAAGCAGGTGGTATTGTTGGTGTTATTCATGGATTCTCAGGATGGATTGAGTCCTATTGTGGTATAGCTAATCCTCAGAATAGTTATTTTGCTTATAAAGACATCCCAATGCCAGATTTTTCAAAATTATTTAGACGTAATAAGAAATAAGGGTGGTTTATATGCTTGTGGGGACAACATTTAAAACACATTGTATAATAGCGGGACATAATATACAATATTACCAACAGGGGAAAAAAAAAGTGAAACAATACATGTAAGCAACACACTTAGTAGTGTGTTATATGAAGAATAATTTTTTCTTTGTGTACATGATAATATACCAAACATTTCTATTACATTTTTAACTTTTGCAGATAAGGTTTCATCAAATCACATGAATAAACGTGATATTAATCACATGATCCAAGTTTTTGAGGCGTGCACACACATCATCGCATGCCATTTTGTGCACTACGAGGTATTGTTACGAGATTTCCCAGATGTGGTGGAGTTTTTTTTGCTTATTTTTGGTTTTAGCATTCGTACACTATATGTATTTGCGAAAACGAATTAAATATCGCGTGATATGGCTTATTTATCCGGCAGTATTGTTCTCTCCAACAAAGTTGATTATGAACACCTATAACAATTCCAATTATTACATTCCCCGCAGTCTAAATGGATTTACCTAAGTCATCTTCAGCAAATATCAACAAAAATCATTCTTGTTCTTTTTTTTTTTTTTCGTTTTTCCTGTAACAGGTGTAGGGAAGGATTCTACACGATATAAACTTTACAGGGCGCAAGAGCAAGACGGACCCGATAGTAATCAAAGTTTAATTCAAAGTTTAATCACATATTGACACGCCTACTTTATTCTTCACTTTACCAAAATAATGACCCTGATATTTCGTTGTGTTTTTTATTTTTGAAATTTTTTTCTTCTTCTTCTTTAGCGTGTTTGATCTAAATACATCTTGAGTTCGACACAAGTTCTTTGTAATTTGTGTGTGTATTATTTTTTCGTAAATCTTTATACTACTTTTTTATTGCTCCCTTTCTTTCTTTCTTTCTTTCTTTCTTTCTTTCTTTCTTTCTTCGTCTTTCCACCAAATCTTCAAACAGGATGGTATTTCCAAAACGTCCAATATTACAGCTACGAAAGCGGTGGTTAGCTCTAGGTTTAATCCTGTGGACTATATTCAGTATATTTCTTATATGCAATTATTCTGCCTTCAATTTATTAGAACCAATTGAACGGATTCCCACAGAAATTCAACAGGAAATAACCACAATACTTGATGCCAATTATCCCAAACTTAAAACAAACATAAATGAAATTGAATCATCTGTATATCAATGGATCTTTAAAGGAAGTGATAGTTTACAAGGTGAGGTGTTCCATATTATGAAAAATTACAATTTACAAGAACGATGCGAATTATATTTTGCTAATGTCAACACCAAAAATGGTATTATTGTTGATCCGAAATACGATTTTAAATTCGACAAATTCGACTATTTGAATTGGGATGAATATTATCGGGATTCGGTCGAACGGTTAAAAGAAGATCCAGAGGAAGACTTTGATAGTCTTACTGAAGCTGATATTGAAATGAAAATCAAGGTTAATTTTGAGAATGCCAAGGCAAAAATTGAGGCAAATGAACAAATACTTCGAGATTATTTCTTACATGTCAAGATTTTTCACAAGTGTTACATTGATAAGAATGATGATTTCATTCAAAAGCAAAAACAAATGTTATCGGGAATAAATTTGAATACTAAATTACCATATTTTAAATCAAGATTGAAAATATCAGGATTCAAGAATTTAGAGTCAAAAGTATTCCCATGGTTAACACAAAAATCACCATTATATGAGGATTCAACAACCAGTAAAACCATTAAACAACCAGTTGAATCAAATAATTTTTTGTTCAATTTCAAAAATATTTTATCAGGGAAAGGCATAGTAATGACCATTTCAGACTCTCATTTGGACGATTGTATCAGGTTAATCCATTTATTGAGATATCTTAAGAATCCATTACCAATACAGATCATACATACTGGATTGTCGGATCTTACCAAGTTTCAACTTCATCAAGCAGGTACATCTGATTTTCGAGGATTTATACAGCAAAGCATTACCTTTGTTGATGTAGTCCCAGCAATTAGTCACCAATATTTAGAAAAATTTAGTGGGTTTGGAAACAAAATTCTTGCTGTTTTATTCAATACGTTTGAAGAAATAATTTTTTTTGATGCGGATACTATATTAACACAAAATCCAATGAAATTCTTTAATTTGAAAAAGTACAAGAAATCAGGTACTTTATTCTTTAGAGATAGAAATACTGCTGAGTTTCGTCCTGATCATGATATAATAATGCTTTTGAAATTAATGAACACCAATATGGATGCCAAGATTTTTGATTTGCCACAAATTTCCAAGAAAACCATGGATATCCCATTATTTTCAAACAAAAAGTCTCATGTGATGGAAAGTGGATTGGTATTAATTAATAGAAAACTTCATTTTAGTCAAAGTTTGATTATGGCAAACATGTATTTCTTCCACCCCATTACTGAAAGGATTTATGGTGATAAGGAAATGTTTTGGTTAGCACTTTCTATTCTGGGAGATGAAAACTTTGAATTCAATAAACATCCAGCAGCAGCAATCGGTCAAATTACTCCATTTCATGAAAGAATCAAAGGATTAGATTCACCTCCAGAAGCATTCATATCAAAAGAAATTTGTTCTAATCACCCTGCACATATAAATGATGAAGATAATCATTCATTGTTATGGTTTAATTCCGGGTTCAAGTTTTGTAGTCGATTAGATAAAGTAAACTTTGAGGAAGAGTTTGATAAACAAGATAGATTTACAAATTTACAAACATTAGATCAATTCAAGACTTTCTGGGAAAGCAAATTACTCATTGAGGGTGCTATTGTCCCACCACAAAATACTGTCTGTAATGAAAAGTATAATAGTGAACCTCGTCATGCTTGGAAGCACATGCAACAATATTGTAATGGTTATACATGGTGTGCGTATAGTTCTATTGGTAATGGCAAAAATAAAGAGAATAGAGGTTTTGTGATTAATTATTCCCATAGAGAAAGAGCATATTTTAGAAAGCTAGGAGAAATATGGATGAGTGATTATAATTATTCACCAAGTGAATGATTCAAATAATAGTACACGATTTTTTTTTTTTTCTTTTTTGCAATCGGAGTTGTGTAAGGATTGATCGGATCTAAAAATGCGAGTATTATTTTTTTTCTTTTCGATTTAGTTTATTTTGCAAAAGTACACGTTATTGTACTATTCTTTTCATATTTAATGAAAAATGACTTGAGCAAGGGAAACAAATAATGATTATCAACAACTTAAAAGATCTCTCCCCCTTATTATTATTATTATTATTATTTTTCTTTTCCTTTCCTTTCCTTAGATAAAATTGAACCATAATGATTGCCAATTCAACACAAATTTCAAATCGCATGTTTAGATCACAAAGGATAATTTTGCTTGCTATTTTAGGAGCGTTTCTTGTATTATTAGGAATTACAGGGTTTTCGGGTCATCATAATATGGTTATGGAATCAATGAAAACTGCATCTAATACAGCAGGTGATAAATTGGCAGGAATATACAATGGATACACCGACAAGTCATCATCAGAACAAGAAGAAGCGGCTGCTCTTGATGCTGTTGATGGCAAAGCTGAAGCGAACAAGTTAGCCAATCTGGCTAAGGAAAAACAGGACCAAGCTAAAGAAGATAAAGAAGCTAAACATATAGAAAAGTTAGAAGAAGAACAAATCGGAGAAGAACATTTTTAGATTTTCAAATGAATTTAAGTACAATTATAACTTGTATATTCAATACAATTGCTCTTTGTTTTTTTATACACCTTTCCAAATTGTTTTTTCAAGACCATCAGTTTTTATATGTAATAATCCAATATGGTTAAGTTCTTGTACAGCTTGAAGAAACCACGCATAAGTGACCTTATCCCAATCCTCTCCAGGGGGACAATATTCCTTTTCATCCAATGTCGCCTTGAATGCAAGGTAAAAATCCAGCAAATTAATCTTGGAAGGCGCTTCTTTATACAATTTGAAAATATGACACAAAATAGGTAGTAAAAATGGTTTATCAACTTTGATCAAATCATTTGAAAGATAAGATTCACTTTGGTTTAATCCTCTTTCTATACTTCCACGTAATTCCGCTTGAATCAAACTGCTCATTAAATTGTCATAATTCTCTTCCAATTGGACTTTACCATGTTTCTCACTAATGGTACCACCATCAAGTGTGAAAATTTCATGGAACACGAAATAATCAAGCGGCAGACTTAATATTTGATTATCTAAATAATTTTGAATAACATCTTTAATATCATGCAAACTCTTTAATGTACCTAGGTCTTTGATTAGACGAATGAGATGGTCATCCCAAATATCATCAATAACTTCTTTACAATTATCAGTTAAACCAATGATAACTCGACCTAGTATATCATGTGGAAGCTTGGTGAGATTTTTAATACATTCAAACAAATATTTGGAATTCAAGAGCTTACGATTAAGCAATAATTTGTATAATTCAAACTTTTGTTTTGGTTTATTTGGATGTAATTGGTAAATTATATTAATAGCATTCATAACAACTAATTTAAACTTTCGGAAATTTTGTCTTGCTTGCTGGAATAGTTTTATCACGGCTTCATCTTGTTTCAATGAATCAGCAACTTGCCTTTCATTTTGATGTAGCTTCACCTCAATATACTTTTTAAATGATGGCAACTTCCTTAATCCATCGACATAAATCTTAGATTGTGGTTCCATGTAAATAAGGATTGATAATGGCAGTTGGTAAAAGAAAATCATATAACATAGTTTGATCTCGGATATTAATGCGTCAACCGAATTATTTGAATTTTCAAATCGATTTAAAATAATAGTACTCAAAGTATTATTGATCAACAACGGGTTTTCAGGTGTCAATTCAGGTGTTAAAAATAAGTTGTTCAATATAATATAACCCAAACTTTTATTGTCATTACTCTTAAATTTGTACCCTTCTATAAGCATTCGTAATTCATTGGCCATATTACTATTTATCCAAGAGCTAACAGTATCACATGATAATGCCATCAAAATCTTGATTGGTACTCTTCCAACGTATGCTTGTAATACTTTAAACAATTGATTGAGTAATTGGTTATTAATCAAATTTGTATCTTCCAACACTAACACAATCTTGGTAGATCTTTCTTCTTCATCAAACCAATCTGCAATGATATCAAGGTCATAGTTAAGTCGAAAACTCTCTTTAGGTTTATCAAATGACTCATTAAATTGTTTGACAATATCTCTTAAAGTAGTTTTGATGTTATAGTTGAAATTCTTTGAATTGAGTCTTATCAACTTGTAATCAAAATCTCGTTTCTTATCAAGGTAATCATAAAACTCTTCTAAAATTCTTAAATTGTTGGCAGTATTGGAAGTCAATTGCACATATCCCACAGGTAGTTTATCATAACTTCCGAGGTTAATAAATTTTACTAAATCTTGAAATAAATCATCATTTGCATTATTCAAGATCGATTGGATTTTTTCCAATTGATGTTGCCAGACTTTGTTATACAAATTGAAACGAAGTTGAACATTATTGTCTGATTCTTCACCACTAAATAAACTCAAAAATGGCGAATTTTGCTTAACTGGGTCCATTTTCTGATGCGTTAGTTTGCAATAGACACGATGAAATAAGGATGAGTCGTTAGAAACTTTTGGGGTGATATAATAATGAGTCTTTAAATCATCATCATCGTTTTGTGGTTCCGGTAACATATTTTCCAAATCAGATGAGTGATTTTCATCAAACTCATCATCACCATTATCAACATCATCATCATCTGGGCTGGATCTCTTTCTTTTGGACATTATTCACTTGTGGCTTGTCATCCATGCTCAAAGGAATTCTCTTGAGCTTTATTTTTATTTTTTTTTTTCCAAAGTTCGTGTGAAATGGAAGAGAGAAAAAAAAAAATAAACAATAAGCGTACAAATCGAGTGAAGAATACGCATCCTCATTGGAGTTTATTCACCGAAGCACGTGTACAATTCATAAGAAAAGTGGGGAACCTATTTGAGTATTTAACTAAAATTTTACATCCATTTCAACCCCCTCCCCCCACCATAATGATTTACTTGAACTTGTTCAACTACAAGAATAGGCAATTAAGATCTATGAATTGAAGAAAAACAAATGACCAAGTAATGATATTCTACACAATCTGATTGTTTTTATATTTTTCAAATTCACACATTTTCTTTTCAGTTTATTATCTTATGTTTATGTTAACTGAGTCTATGACTTAACACACACCAAGATATTTTTAACAATAAATATTATTGGCGTAGAATTTCCTATTGTTTTGTAATAAGATTTGATGATTTTTTGTTAGAAGTAATTTTTTGGAAATTTTGCTATTAGTTTAATTGTAAACTTCATACTGCCTTATTTGGTGTGTTATTGTACTATTCCTATGTTATTTATTAACACATAAATTTCCTTAAAAAATTCAAGTGTTTAATTATCTCAACAACTTCAAAAAAATAAAAATAAAAATAAAAATATTCCTATTTAACCACTTTTTCTTTTTCCTTTTTTGGTTTTCTACTTATCATATTTTGAATTATTCACCCTTTGCATTAACCTCTATTGTACATATCTTTCAAGTTATTACAATCAATAATCATTTTGGGGGGTTACAAGTATTCAATTCTGGCTTTACAAAGTGGGGGGATAACGATTTATTATTTTTTTTTTTTTTTTTCCTTTCATATTTCAATTGCTAAATTTGCGTACCCCTTTATTTATTTTTTTCATTTCACAAACATACAGACGCATCAACATACACGCCACTACAATAACCACTTCAATCAAATGATACAGGATTATAAAGACAGTACTCCTACATCTACAGACTTTGATACAAATACTGAAGAAGTAGAAAGCACAGGGACTTTTGAATCTGAACTTAGACAAAGAAAACAGCCTACTGATACACCATCTTCAACTTGTTCACCACCACCATCGTCGTCGTCGTCGAAGAAAACTTCCAAGAATGGAAAGAAAAAGAGACCTTTTATAAATGTTGCACCATTAAACACCCCGATGTCCCATAGACTTGAAACTTTGGCAGTTATATGGCATTGTATAAGTATTCCATTTTTCATATGTTTGTTTTTGTTGACTGTTTCTATGGGCTTGATGGGTTGGATTTTCATCATCTTGCCATATTTCATCTGGTGGTATGGATTTGATTTACACACGCCCACTAATGGAAAAGTTGTTTATCGAGTTCGAAATTCATTTAGGAACTTTATACTTTGGGACTGGTTTGTGAAGTATTTCCCAATTGAAGTTCATAAAACTGTTCAATTAGAGCCTACATTTAGTGAAGTTCCAGTAGAAGAGAGTGGTGACAGTTCTGATGATGATGAACAAGATTTAGTTTCTGAACATAGTAGAACTTTGGTTGATAAAATTTTTAAATTTCTAGGGTTGAAGAAACGTTTAAATGACACTGCACTGGGGAAGTTTGAAACATTTAAGAATGTGCCCACTGGTCCAAGATATATTTTTGGATATCATCCTCATGGTGTCATTTCTATGGGTGCAGTTGGGTTGTTTGCCAATAATGCATTAAGAAATGAGCCATTCACCCCGCTTTTGAAATGGTTGAAGCCATTTTTCCATGATAGTTCCAAAGGTGAAAGATTATTCCCTGGTATTGGTAATATTTTCCCATTAACCCTTACCACACAATTTGCACTTCCATTTTATCGTGATTATTTAATGGCTTTGGGAATAACCAGTGCATCTGCAACTAATATCAGAAGTTTAATCAATAATGGTGATAATTCAGTATGTTTAGTTGTTGGTGGTGCTCAAGAATCATTACTTAACAATATGATTGCCAAACATGCTAGAGTGGGATATGGATACAAAGAAAGTCTAGATATACATGGTGATGATTGTGCCGAAGAAGAAGAAGAAGAAGAAGATGTTGAAGCAAATGAGAAACATATGCAAGTACAGAATTCAAAGAGTAAGCGTGAAGTTCAATTGGTGTTGAATAAACGTAAAGGTTTTGTAAAGTTAGCTATTGAATTGGGAAATGTTGCATTGGTTCCAATATTTGCATTTGGTGAAGCTGACGTTTATCGATTGGCACAACCTGCTCCGGGTTCATTTTTATATAAATTCCAACGATGGATGAAAGCTACCTTTCAATTCACAATCCCATTGTTTAGTGCTCGTGGGGTATTTATTTATGATTTTGGATTATTGCCATTTAGAAACCCTATAAATATTTGTGTTGGTCGACCAGTATATATTCCGGTTAATGCGTTACAAGAATACAAACATGAACACCCAGAGGAGTTTGCAGACGAAGAACCTGTCAGTGTACCAATGAAGAAAAGTGGGTCGTTTACTGATATGTTTAAGATGACTGAAAATAAACACAAAACGTCTACAATTAAGACAAAGATTCCCCAGGCATTACTCGACAAGTACCACAAACAATATGTCGACGAGTTGAAAAAGGTTTATGAAGAAAACAAGGAAAAGTTTGGTTACGGCGATGTTGAACTAAATATTGTAGAGTGAAATAGTTTATCGCTATTGCTTTTATTAGACGTTGAAATTAATCAATTATGAACATTAATTCTCTTATCTAAATCCAAAATAAATAAACAAATAAATAAATATTCAATCAAATAAACAATTTCTTTTCGAACCTATTTCCTTATTTACCTAAACTATATACATTTCATCTGACCATAATCTCAATCCTCTATAGTTATGACAAATTTCGGTTGAGTACGTGGAAGCTTACCATCCTTCTTTAATTTTTTATACTTTTTGAGTAACTTTCGATCAATTTTCTTACGGGTACCTTTAGATGAAACAAAAGATTCCGAAGCATTCAAGTCAACCAAGAATTTCTCATATTCTTTTTGATCAGTTTCCTTTTGTAAACGATTCTTTTCTTTTTCCTCTATGAAGTTCTTTTCCCATTTCTCAAATCCCAAAGGTTCATCTTTTTGATATGGGGGTACTCCAAACATGTTCTCTTCTGGTATAATATTCCATAAATACTCATCTTTAATTTTGTTTAATCCCGGATTCATTTTACTTATTCCTGAAAGAGATCTTTTTAATGGATGTTCTGAAACTGTAAACATCTTATTTGGATCAGGGTCCATAAATTGAGCGATCATGTTTGAGATTGAAATTAATTTTTTATCGTTATCACTTTGCTTCATGGTCTTGTTGATTTCATCAACAAAAGTACGTGTTTCTTTTGTGGGTGCCACTTCAACAGGTTTTACGTTCATTATATATTTCATGGGTATTTCAAGATCGACTCCTACTGGTTCCTCTTTGGCTTCAAGGTGTTTTGGTAATTTTGGCATTAATGACAATGGAAGGTATTCATTTTTAGAAGGTGACGACTTGTCTTGTTTCTTAACTCCTGCTACAGATTTAGTACGTGAAAAGACATTCCTTTCTTCAGGTGTAGGTTTGCCCTTCAGTTTCTCGGGTAATTTCTTTGACCCTGTCATCACAGGTATACTTCTGTATAGGTGTGTACTACTAGATAAACATCTCACTAGATGTGGTACATTTTTCGATATGGTTTGTTTCGCCAACATGACTTGGATATTATGGGTATCTTGGTAATGGTTATGTGTTTACTGTAACTAAGAAAGAAACTAAAAAAAAATCACTGGAGAGTTTTCTCTCGTTCGATTGAAAATGGCAAATAATACTACCCATTACATCAAAGTAATTATCCTTTGGTACACGACTACGTGAAGAAATTTTTTTGATTGACTCAACCGCGAAAATTCTAAGTGCTGCCACAGTATTTTGATGAAGAAGTGCCCGTGGTCTACCCCAAAATCGTAGAAGGAAATTTTTCATTTTTTTTTTTTCATTCATTCTTGGTTATTCTTCAACATCAGAGTCTATCGTTCTCTTTTAATCCCTTGTTATAGATTCAAAGACTTAGTTAGAATGTCAGTTCATAGAGAAAAAATTGATTTAGCCAAATTACCTCATCACTATGATGGACCAGTTACTTTAGCTGTTATCGGTGGTACAGGTTTATATGATTTACCAAACTTGCACCCAGTTGCAAGATTGACTGTTTCAACTCCTTGGGGGTTCCCATCTAGTCCAATCACCATTTCAAAAACTGAACTGGGCTTCCCAGTTGCATTTTTGGCTCGTCATGGTCAACATCACGATTTGTTGCCAAGTGATGTTCCATCAAGAGCCAACATCGCTGCTTTGAAGAAGTTGGGTGTTAAGGCTATTGTTGCTTTTTCTGCTGTTGGATCTTTGCAACAAGAAATTAAACCAAGAGATTTTGTTTTGCCAACCCAAATTATCGATAGAACCAAAGGTATTAGACCATCTACTTTTTTTGAAAAAGGTTTTGTTGCTCATGCTATGTTTGGTGAACCATTCGATTTGAAACTAAACCATTTAATTAGAGACGCTATTCCAAGTGAAGGTTTTTTGGAAGGGGTCGATACCGATGCTGCTCCAGTTTTACATTCCAAAGAAAACACCAACAACGGTGAAGATTTGACTATTATCTGTATGGAAGGCCCTCAATTTTCCACCAGAGCTGAATCTAAATTATACAGAACTTGGGGAGGATCTGTTATCAATATGTCTGTTTTACCAGAAGCCAAATTAGCACGTGAAGCTGAAATCGCTTATCAAATGATTTGTATGTCTACTGATTATGATTCTTGGAACGAGAGCGAAGACCCTGTTACTGTTGAAACTGTTGTTGGAAACTTGAAGGCCAATTCTGCTAACGCTTGTAAGTTGGCTGCTACATTAATTGACGAATTTGCTGCCAAAGGTGGTCATATTGGCGAAGATATCCAAGGCAGTATGAAATATGCTGTTAGTACAAGTACTCATGGGGTCAAAAAGGAATTGTTGGAAAAGATGCACTTTTTATTCCCAGGATATTGGGAAGTATAGATTTTGATAGATTATTTATTCTTTTACCAGAAGGTACCATATTTTCTAGATTTGTAGTTGTGGGGTTAACCATCACCCTTAAGTTTTATAATTGCACACATGTGCATGTATACTGTACGATCTATGCGGAGATAGTCATATTTATACCGAAATTAATGCTTTCCCCCACGCCTCTATACGTAAATTGGTGAACGGCAATTTATGCAACACCCAGATTCATGTACATGTATTGAAAAAGAAGTTTAGTCATATCCTGACGTCAGTATACGGCGATACATGCTTTGTGCGACAACCTTAAACTGCCAATTTCAATGTCAAAATCCAAATATAAAATACGAATTAAACTTCATCCAGTTAGGGATAAACCTCAACATTTACTAGATGTTTACTAGCAAGAAGTCAAGAGTGTTGATATCTAGTTGATAAATGAAATAGCCTTGGCTTGTCGATAAGGTTTATTGATGTCTTGGTGTCCAGTAACTAGGTCGTGTCAGTCGGTACCTCATCGACGCAAAAACTATCGTACAAAACTAAACTTTTTCTTTTTGTTCTGCAATTCTCGGCCAAATGCGGCAATTACCAACATAGTTGATTTGCTTTTTGTATTGCCCTTTGACAGCCTACAAATTTCGCAATTCAACACTTTGTGTTCATATTTTATACCAACAACAGGAATTTAAATCCTGAATTCCGCTTTCTTGGCAAGGCATTTCAGTAGACCTCTCATCGAGCCGTACAAGGCAAATTGGTATCGAATGGCATCTTG
Organism: Candida sojae; assembly: GCA_013177575.1. NCBI lineage: Eukaryota > Fungi > Ascomycota > Pichiomycetes > Serinales > Debaryomycetaceae > Candida > Candida sojae. The sequence goes on along the minus strand of WWPN01000002.1, from coordinate 2,910,672 downwards.
TAGTGTTCCGATTGAGTACGTAACGCATAGTTATTGTTAGAAACATATCGGTGCAACCATAAAACAGTCAGTTTTACTCGGCACTCCAAGGTTTAGAGACTTGGGGACTGACAAGAGACATGCTTATCTTCATTACCCCAGAGGCTTATCACTAACGAATAAAGCCAACAGCCAGGAAGCTTAGAACTCCAAGAAATATGCAGGGTTGAAATTTGTTTATATCAATAAGTAGATGTGAAAATACTGTATACTAAGTATCGTTACACTATTACTGCCAAACTCGGCGGCCCATGTATACAAATGCCATTAATTTTTTTTTTTTTTTTACTTTTTGGCCATTTTAATACCCACAAAGCAAAATATACTCCACTTTCATTGGTGTTTATGAAATCTGCTGATAAAGCATCTCGAAGATTAATGTCACTAATATAAATACTTCAAAAATTTCAAGGTTACATAAATCTTTTATTTTTTTTTTTCAGGTCAGTATTATCATTACTTAGCTTATCCACCATGAGTGAAAAAAAAGATGATTTAACATCAATCGTAAAAGACAAGTATGCTTTAGAAGAAATAGTTCAAGAACCTTCTGCTTCTTTTGAAAAAATTCGTAAATCTACCTCAAATGAAAAGAATAATTTTAGACTGGATGCTGAAGAGCTCCCATCTGTTGAATCCGATGAAGGTAGAGAACCAACTGAACATGAGATGGCTACATTAAGACATGTTTCGTCATCTATTCCATTAAGTTGTTGGTTAGTTGCTATTGTTGAGTTAGCTGAAAGGTTTTCATACTATGGTTTGTCTGCACCATTCCAAAACTATATGCAAAGAACCCAGACAGATTCACCAAAAGGTATGCTTGGGTTAGGGCAACAAGGTGCTACTGCATTGTCATATTTTTTTCAATTTTGGTGTTATGTCACTCCTATTTTTGGTGGTTGGTTAGCCGATACCTATTTGGGTAAATTCAATACCATCTGTTGGTTCTGTGGTATCTATATTGTTGGTATTTTTATTTTATTTATTACTTCTGTTCCATCCATCACCAGTCCAAAAATTGCCTTAGGTGGGTTTATCACTGCTATTATTATCATTGGTCTCGGTACGGGTGGTGTTAAATCCAATGTTTCTCCATTAATTGCTGATCAAGTTCCAAAATCCAAGCCATACATAAAGGTTACCAAAAAGGGAGAAAGGGTCATTGTGGATCAGAGTGTTACCATTCAACGTGTGTTTATGTTCTTTTATATGATGATCAACATTGGGTCTTTGTCTGTTATTGCCACTGCTCAATTAGAATTACATGTTGGTTTCTGGAGTGCTTACTTGTTGCCATTTTGTTTCTTCTTTATCGCCCTTGCAGCTTTATTCTTGGGTAGAAACAAATATGTTAAGACCCCAGTTGGAGATAAAATCATTGCTAAAACATTTGCATGTGCTTGGGTTGGTATCAAGAACAAATTTAATTTAGATGCTGCTAAACCATCTTTACACCCTGAACAAAGTTTTCGTTGGACTGATCATTTTGTTGAAGAGGTTAGAAGAGCCATCTCTGCTTGTTGGGTTTTTGTTTTCTATCCAATATTTTGGGTTATTTACGGTAGTATGAATAATGGTCAAATTTCAGTTGCTGCTAACATGGAAATGCATGGATTAAGTAACAGTATAATGACCTGTTTCAACAGTATTGCCATCATTGTTTTTATTCCAATTATTGACAAGTTTTTCTATCCATTTGTTAGAAGATTCACTCCAATGAAACCAATTGCTAGAATAACCATTGGTTTCTTCTTTGCATCTGCTGCTATGGTCTACTCAGCCGTTTTACAACATTTCATCTACAAAGCTGGTCCATGCTATGATCATCCAAGAGCTTGTGCCCCTGAATATGCTGATGTGCCAAATAGAGTTCATATTGCTCTTCAAGTGCCTATCTATGCTTTGATTGCTTTGGCTGAAATTTTTGCATCCATCACTGGTCTTGAATACGCATACAGTAAATCTCCTGCTTCCATGAAATCTTTTACCACATCCATCTATTTATTCACCAATGCTATCGGTTCATTACTTGGTATTGCAATTTCTTCCACTGCTAAAGATCCTATCATTATTTGGAACTTTACCGGTATGGCTGTTGCTGCATTTGTCGCCGGTATTGCATTTTATGTTATTTTTAGAAGATACAACAAATTGGAAGTTGAACAACAAGCCTTGGATTATGAAGATGATTCAAATGATATTCAGCCAGTTAGTTCGTTTGCTCGTTCTGCTAAAAGTGTAGGACTTTAATATTGTTACGAGTTACGTATAATGTGTGTAATAAATATTAAATATTATGATGTATTGTTGATAAATTAATCATTCGAACATGGTTATAGAGTAGTTGTCGTGCTGCCATTGGAAATTCAAGGATTTATTAATCGTACTGGTTGAACTGTATGTTTATGCTTATGCACGCCTGGTGAATACTTTAGTTACTTTATTTTTTGTTTTGTTTTTTGGACACCCTAAAAATTGCAACATACTTTTGCAGGAAATTACGAGAATCAGGAAAGCATACTAAAAAGGTACACGAAAACAATAACAACATATATTTCAAGATGTGGAAGTTAATGTGGCTCTTACTTAAAGGTTGAGGTATCAAAATGTTTCTGTGAGGCGACAACATGTGCAACGTACGATTAACCGAGGATACACCCACAACATATATAAGATCTTATAATAATATTATTTTAATCCTAAGAGTCATGGGATGTTATATCTCTTAGTTTATTTTTTTTAAATTTTTTTTCCATCTTATTACCTTGGAAATGCAACAATGTTTAATTTGGATAATTTACTGGAGTTAAGAGATATATCAGTTTTAATTACTTGGCATAAAGCAAGATATAATAGAGTTGGCTTCTATTGAATTACATGCCAGCTGCTTCATTAGATACAGTTCAGTATAAGCTTTCATTTTGACCTATTGAAAACTTCAACGCACCTTTCCCATGTTCAATATACTCGCAATTGAAAGATGTATACATACTCATGAATTCCCTTGAAACAACAGATATTCTGTTGAATCTAGTAATATTGCAATTCATATTAAACAGTGTATTCCCTCCAAGTAAATTGGTTTAAAACTACCAAAAGGAATTGATTATTTTTCAAGTCCTTTATTATCTTTCTGTCTTCTTTATTTTTTTTTTTGTTTTACGGAATGGTGTCAATGCTACGTTTAAATAACTTCCTGACCATTTATAATTACTAGAATTCATATGGCATTATAGACCCCCCGCCTTAATTCAATATAAATTCTCAAGATGAGATAAAATTGAAACATTAAAATTTTGATTATAAATAACCCGAACAGTGACTTATTTTTAATCACCTAATCCAAGTTAGTCTTTGATTTTAACATGTATATTTTCCAATTACTTCAATCCAAACATGTCTAACATAAACAATGACGAGCTTATACCTACTTCAAGTAAAGAAGAAGCTTTGCAAGAGCTAAATGACAAAGTAGATTTAGAGCATATTCTATCTCTACATGAAGAGGAAGGTAGAGAACCAACCGAGCAAGAAATGTCGAGTTTAATACATGTATCAACTTCCATCCCATTAAGTTGTTGGTTGGTCGGTATAGTAGAATTGGCTGAAAGATTTACTTATTTTGGCTTAGCCGCTCCTTTTCAAAATTACATGCAACGAACCCAAACAGAATCACCTAAAGGTATGCTTGGGTTAGGGCAACAAGGTGCTACTGCATTGTCATATTTTTTTCAATTTTGGTGTTATGTCACTCCTATTTTTGGTGGTTGGTTGGCAGATACCTATTGGGGAAAATTCAATACCATCTGTTGGTTCTGTGGTATCTATATTGTTGGTATTTTTATTTTATTTATTACTTCTGTTCCATCCATCACCAGTCCAAAAATTGCCTTAGGTGGGTTTATCACTGCTATTATTATCATTGGTCTCGGTACGGGTGGTGTTAAATCCAATGTTTCTCCATTAATTGCTGATCAAGTTCCAAAATCCAAGCCATACATAAAGGTTACCAAAAAGGGAGAAAGGGTCATTGTGGATCAGAGTGTTACCATTCAACGTGTGTTTATGTTCTTTTATATGATGATCAACATTGGGTCTTTGTCTGTTATTGCCACTGCTCAATTAGAATTACATGTTGGTTTCTGGAGTGCTTACTTGTTGCCATTTTGTTTCTTCTTTATCGCCCTTGCAGCTTTATTCTTGGGTAGAAACCAATATGTTAAGACCCCAGTTGGAGATAAAATCATTGCTAAAACATTTGCTTGTGCTTGGGTTGGTATCAAGAACAAATTTAATTTAGATGCTGCAAAACCGTCATTGAACCCCGGTAAGATATTCCGTTGGGATGACCATTTCGTTGAAGAAGTTAGACGAGCAACTTATGCTTGTGGGGTTTTTGTGTTTTACCCTATTTTCTGGACCATCTATTCTTCCATCAACAATAACCAGATTTCTGTTGCTGCAAATATGGAATTACATGGCTTAAGTAATAGTTTAATGAGTACTTTCAATGGTATTGCTATTATTATATTTATTCCAATCATAGATAGGTTCTTTTATCCATTCATTAGGCGATTTACCCCAATGAAGCCGATATCCCGAATTGCCATTGGATTCTTCTTTGCATCTGCTGCTATGATATATTCCGCAGTTTTGCAACATTTTATTTACAAAGCAGGACCATGTTATGATCAGCCAAGAGCCTGCGCTCCTGAATACGCTGATGTACCAAATAGAGTTCACATTGCCCTTCAAGTACCGGTCTACGTATTAGTAGCTTTAGCTGAAATATTTGCTTCAATCACAGGTTTTGAATATGCATATAGTAAATCCCCAGCATCGATGAAATCATTCACGACATCTATCTTTTTGCTTACCAACGCCGGTGGTGCCTTGATAGGTATGGCATTAGCCTCTACGGCGAAAGATCCCATTATTATTTGGAATTTCACAGGTTTGGGTATTGGTGCATTTGTTTCCGGTGTTGTTTTCTATGCAATATTTAGAAAGTATAACAAGTTGGAAACTCAACAACAGTTGTTAGACTTTCAAGTAGAAAATGATCTTCAAACCTAATCATCATATGCACACTCGGCAAAAGGGATTTAGAACTTCATAAGTTGTTGTTTACAAATATATACTTATTTATAAAGTGAAGATTTGACTCAGTTAACATGTAGTTGTAATAGTTTCATTATTTGTAAACTGATTACAATATCAATCAGATTGTGAGACATGAACAGAGCACCAATACTCGGAAAAATACATAAATGAAATAGGCAAGCGCGTCGCGTCCAATCGCCAAAATTCAGGAAAAAAAAAAGGGTAAAAAAAAAAATAGGAACCATAATAAAGTGCAGTAGATGAAAAATGAGAAGAAGAAAAACAAAAAAAATAATTAGGCATGAAAAGTCTAATCTTCATCAATATCAAAAAGCACTGAGATTTTCAGAAGACAATATGCCTATGGATGTGACTCAAGTGAGCCAGACCCAACCTACTCAACAATCAACTACTCAAACTCAAACACAGGGTGATGATGAAAATAGAATATGTCAATTAATTTGTTCCACAGGACAACTAGCCAGTTTCCCCTTAAATATTAATGACAAATCACCACAAGAAGGAAAGATCACATGGTATTTTGGGAGATCAGCTGAATCAGACCTACAGCTAACTTCTTCATCAAGAATCTCAAATAAACATTTCTATATTTGGTTCAACCTAAACGACAAGTCATTATGGATCAAAGATACATCTACAAATGGAACACATTTGAATAATCAAAGACTAGTAAAAGGATCGAATTATTTACTTACACAGGGTGATGAAATTGCTGTAGGTGTTGGAGTGGAGTCCGATGTCGTGAGATTTATAATGGTGTTCAGCGATAAATTCAATCCAGCAAAGGTTCCCGATAATACAGGTACTGCCAAGAACCAAGGGATATACAAAGATTTTATAATAAAAAACGAAACGATAGGACAAGGTGCATTTGCAACTGTTAAAAAAGCAGTGGAAAGGGCAACTGGGGATTCATACGCGGTTAAAATCATAAACCGACGAAAAGCATTAAACACGGGTGGCGGAAGTGCAATAGCAGGGGTTGATCGAGAGTTGAATATATTGGAAAAATTGCACCATCCAAATATCGTTGAACTTAAAGCATTTTATGAAGATATGGATAATTATTACATTGTAATGGAGTTAGTTCCCGGAGGTGATTTAATGGATTTTGTTGCAGCAAATGGGGCAATCGGCGAAGACGCTACGCAAGTCATCACCAAACAGATTCTTGAAGGTATAGCATATGTGCATAAAATGGGAATATCCCATCGTGATTTAAAACCGGATAATATTTTGATCATGCAAGATGATCCTATTCTTGTTAAAATTACGGATTTTGGGTTGGCCAAGTTTAGTGATAATCTGACTGTAATGAAAACATTTTGTGGAACCTTAGCCTATGTTGCACCTGAAGTTATTACCGGTAAATTTGGATCATCTCAGATGGAACTGCAACAAAAAGATAATTACTCGTCCTTGGTTGACATCTGGTCATTGGGTTGCTTAGTATATGTGTTATTGACTTCTCATCTACCGTTTAATGGTAAAAACCAACAACAAATGTTTGCTAAGATTAAGAGAGGGGAATTCCATGAAGCGCCATTGAATTCATATGATATATCCGAAGATGGAAGAGATTTCTTGGAATGTTGTTTGCAGGTTAATCCGAAATTACGAATGACAGCGGAGGAAGCTTTGAAGCACAAATGGTTACAAGATGTCTACATTGAAGACGACTCTCTTAAATCTTTGAGTTTATCACAATCCCAATCACAGCAGTCAAGAAAAATCGAAAATGGTATTCACGTAGAAGCATTGAGTAAAATTGATGAGGATATTATGCTTCGTCCGTTGGATAGTGAAAAGAATAGAAAGTCAGCAAAGCAACAACAAGACTTTAGAGTTCCAAAACGTGTGGTTCCATTATCGCAACAGCGTGGTGCATCCCAAATACCAATATCACAACCGTTTGCTGCTTCACCAATAGTACCGATGTCTCAACCAAAAAAACGTCCATATCATATTGATCCTAAAACTAACAAAAAGGTTAATTTTACAGTTGAAGAACAAGAATCAAAGCGATTAAAATTGGAAAATTTATCCCTTGATGAAGTTTATTTGATGTTTGAACTGTTGGAAGAATCATTGGTTCGAAGAACGATAAATTTATCAAAATCAGTATTCACAATTGGAAGAGGTGGAGGTTGTGATGCCACATTTGATGATGATAGATTATCCAAGCTTCATTGTGTGGTTATGAAAACTAAGGATGAGGTATGGTTATTGGATAATAGTACAAATAGTTGCTTCATTAACGAGACCAGTATTGGAAAAGGTCGTAAGGTTCAGTTAAAAAATGGGGAAAGATTGAGTCTTTTTCAAGATGGAAGTAGTGATGAACTGATTTCCTTTAAAGTCGTTTTCAAAGATAGCAAGATAGAAGTAGATGAAGATAACATTGATGCAAAGCAGAAGAATGAAGAGTCGAAACCAAATAATCTGGATCTAAAACTTGAAACTGCTAAAATTGAACAACATCCAGTAAACTCAAAAAGTCAAAACTCAGCAGATGAAACCGATCAAATGAAAGATCAAAGTTTGAAACTGGAAACACTGAGAGAATTTACAGAGGAATTTCTTGTCAAACAAAAGTTGAAAGATGATGCCAAACAGGTGACTGAAATTAAAGTATTAAAGCAAACTCCGGAAGAAATGAGCATCGTTAACTTATTGTTGAATAGTGCTATCAGTGTATAGAATAATTCATACATAGACATAGACATACATACATATATACAAGTTTTGTGTTTTTTTTTTGTTGTTGTTTTCTTATATTAACTCTAGAATTTTACATCATCTCCAGGAAACAATATCAACTTCTTCCTTTCTTGGGATTACATGATGGACACTAAGGTACCCAATATTAAAATGTGAAAAGTCTACTAAGAATTGGAAAAGATTTACTCTTAGTTTATTCATATACTTGTCTTGAAACATTTCTTTTTGTATAGGATCCGATATTTGATTAAATTTTTTGGTATCATTAACAATATCTTGAATTAAATTTCTTTCCAAACATGCAACAATCAACTCCTGATCATTCAAGTTCCATAAATTTCCATCACCATTGAGCCCTGATAAATAATAATTATCAATAATAAGATAATTATAGTATTGTTGTAATTTGTCTCGTAAATAAGTTTCTGGGTATAATTGAATAGGAACAATACGTGAAACAAGTCGTAATGATTGACACAAGTGTCTAGCATGTTCAAGATCTAAATTATAACTTGTTTTAGATGATAAATCAATCATTTGGCTTTCTGATAATTCTTGGTTCAATTCTTTAAGTTTATTGATGCCTTTAGGATTCCATATTCTGGGGAGAATGTTTGGCAAAACACAAGTTGAAGGTGTGATTTCTGGAATCAAATAGCACAACACAGGTGTAAGTTCCTCAAAAACAAGACATATCAATGCAAATAATGGAATCTTATAAAAATCCGGAGGTGTACGTTTATAAATCTGAAATTGTTCTCTCGTCATATTAAATATTGGTAAACTAGATTCATCGGTTGTTTTTTTGACATCACCTTTTGTATTTTTGTTAAATGTAACAATTTCAACTTTTTCAATATAAACCCTTTGACTCATAACCTCAACGAGTTTATTGAAAGAAGGTATTTTAATTTTGACTTCTTTACCAATCAGATTAACATGATCAATATAAAAATCTTTTTTAAATTCTCTTAAACTCAATTGGTTCTGCCAAACGTTCTTGATTCCCAATTTGTAAAAATTAATAATGGTTTTAGCATATGTGATAGCTTGTTTAAGTTTCAAACTCACACCTTGTTTGTCTGGATAATCATGAACAACTTGAGTATAGATTTCTTGTTTTGATTGTATTGTGATTGGTAATGTTTTGGTTGCATTAATAGTTGTTGAGTCTGAATATGACCAAATTGAGGCTAATCGTGGGGATTTCTTTAAATCATGCAAGAAAACCAGCTTTTGGGCAGGTAGTTTATAGAACGTTGGCAACTTGTTCATCTTGTCCAAATATTTGAAAAATATTCCACTACGTCAAAACGCAAATATGAAAAAAAAAAAATAAAAAAGAAAATCAAAAGGCAACATGAATGGAGTAGCAGCAACAGAAAAATCTTGAAATCATTTTTCTTTTGTTTTCTTACCACCTGCCTCCGAAAACAGAACTGCTATACACGTACCACAAATGACTTATATCAAACCAGAGAAAAGAATCACTAGTCAAGAAGACTTGGAAAAATGGGTTGATTCTCCTACATACATTCTTGTATTGGACTTTGTTGTGGAATTACAAACTTCAGTGATTGGAAAGGCAAATGATACTCCAGTTGAGGAAAGTCCGGTTATTGGTAAATTAAATAATGCATTATCCAAAGTTAATGATCTTATAGATGAGCATCCTACTCATGATACTACTTCACGTTTCGGGAAAATTGAATTCAGGTATTTTTATAAAGATTTGTCTGAGAAATCAAATGATATTGTATCAGAAATTGCAAGCGAGGGAATTATCGAAACAACTACATATTTCAATGAGTCTTGGGGTAATAGTACAAGAATAGATTATGGTTCTGGTCATGAGTTAAATTTCATTGCATTTTTGTTATGTTTAAAACAAGAAGGAATCATTGTCCCACTGGATTACCCCGCTATAATTTTGAAAGTATTCACTCAGTATATGAAAGTTATGCGTCGATTACAAAAGATCTTTTGGTTAGAACCAGCTGGATCACATGGGGTATGGGGATTAGATGATTATCATTTCTTACCATTTTTGTTTGGTGCTGCACAATTGGCAACTCATCCTCATATGAAACCTAAACTGATCCATAATGAAGAATTGGTGGAAATGTATCATGAAAAATACATGTACTTGGAATGTATCTATTTTATAAATAACATTAAAACAATTCCTAATCATCAAGGTAAGTTAAGTTTACGTTGGCACCTGCCAATGTTGGATGATATTTCTTCTGCCAAAACTTGGGATAAAATCAGAGTGGGGATGGTTAAGATGTATAAAGCTGAGGTGCTAGGGAAGTTACCAATCATGCAACATTTCATGTTTGGTAGTATTATAAAGTGTCCTGATGGTATTGAAGAGCATAAACATAAAGAAGGAGAGAATGAAGATCATTGTGGACATGATCATATTAATACTTGGGGAGATTGTTGTGGTATTAAAATCCCTAGTGGTATTGCTGCAAGTGAAAGTCTCAAGAACCAAAGAATTCCTTTTGATTAGGTTCCCCCAGTCCAGGAAAGTAGTTTGTTTATTCTCAGAATATATCATTTTGTTTATTTCTATTATTCACTATATCCTATATTTGTAGATATTAATACATTCTTGGGGAATACTCCCGGGAAGGGTAATAATATTTTTAATCTCTTTTTTTCATCATCAAATTTACTCACGTGAACATAACCCAAAACACTGGTATTTAATAGATCTCTACCAATTTTCTTATCTGTGTTTGACAAATGGGTAATAGCAATGATTGAATTATCCAAATTAGAACTATTTGGTTCATCCAATGACAGATAATATTTAGATAACTCTTTATTGTCTTCATCTTCTTCTTTACTATTTTCATCCTTCTCGAAATCATCACCAGCAGGAAGGAAAGCCATTTGAGAAATCAAATCTTGTGTAAGAATATTCTTGTAAATTTTCAACCCCAGCAATTCTATATCTGTTTTAAATGGAGATAATCTTGTTTTAAAATTACCATTAAAGTATTCTTTGATAGTTTGTTCTTGTTGTAAACGAATAAACTTATCTTCGACTTCAACACAACCTGACAGTTTATTCAACTTGATAATATTCAATTTGTTCAATTTATGGGAGAATTTTTTGTTCAATTCAATAGCTAATCGTTCATTTCCAACCACAACTATAGTATCAATCAAGAAATTTGACACAATACTTTCAATTACATCAAAGTTTTTCAGAGTTAAAGCTGGAGTATCAACAATGATCCCACTATTCTTAACATTCAAATCTTGTTCCAATCTTGACAATACCGTTATTCCTAATTTTTCAATCATTAACTTATACAACTCTAAGTTTTCATTAAAATCAACCATGCCGAAATTCTTGACAATAGGTTGTTTAGGATTATGAGATAAAGTACCACTGGTAGTTGTAAACCCATAGCCATTACAACTTTCAATATCAAAAAAGTCACTTATTGGTGTAGCAGTCAATGATCCTGGTAAGGCAAACACGCCATCACGAGGTTGTAAATTCACTAATATTGGAGTATTATTCATCTTGTTGGCATATGATGCTAAAGTTTTCGATATTGATGTTTTACCCGAGGCCCTTGATCCAATTATTACAATTCTTGGTCCACTGTGTTGTTGTTCCACAGCACTGGAAAAGTTAAAGTCTTTAACAAGTTGTCTTTTACTTTCAAGATACATATGTAAATTTAAAATTGAGTTCATGGTTGATTCATCACTAATGTATTCTATAAATCCATCATCAGACGAGGAAGCTAATGATAAATCGTCCTTATTGTCAACCAAAGAATATTCAATAGTTGAGTCTGATATTGGTGAATACAAAAAAGTTTTGGTACCTGATAATTGAATTTCAATATTGTTTGAAAGTTCAGTACCATTGATTTCCACAAGTCCTGATGAAACTTTAAACTTGAGAATCTTATTGAATGGGATTTCAATACGCCATTCGTAACTTTCTGGAATGGTTATACTTATATCTGAAATTTGATCATTGGCTTGTTCAATATTTCCAAATCCTGGTATAGACATTTGTGCTGTGTGTATGGTATTACGTCTGAAGTGACACTTTAACTATGGCAAAAATGAAACTGTTAATGGGAAAAAAAAAAAGTTTAAGCAGAGGAACGCAAAGAACAAAATAAAATGTCGTGGATACTGATGAAATAAATAAAATGTCGGAATTAGAATGTCGCGTTATAAACTTTAACTATACACTCGTATATATAGGAAACCAATACGAAATTATTAACTTGAACCTGTCAAGTTAATCCTTCAAGTTCTCTTTCTAATTAAATGCCTTCAAATGATAATTTCTTAGGTTTAATTTTCATTTGATTCTTAGTCAATTTCACAATTCTCTTCTTCCCTGTTCTATTATTTATCAATTCCATATGAGTATCATAGTTTATACCATTATCAGAAACAACAGGGTCAATAGGTTTGTGTTCACCATTATCCACAAATGGGTTAGTTAGTTTTGCTCTTGGGATTCTATCTACTTCAGACATCGTTGTAATCTCCCAATCATCTTCATCGGAGTCTTCCTCTGGTAATTTTGATTCATTAATGACTTGTTTTCTAGGTGTTGCAGGGACTTTGAATTCATTGAGTTTCTTCATATCAAAAACAGGAGGTGGTGGTGGTCCTTGACTTATGGAGTTATGACATCTTCCTGAGCCGATAGTTGATGGTGAAGGTAATAAAATTCCGAATTTTTCGTTTGAAGTAAACAAATCTAAATTCTTTCTTGATTTGCAAGGTGATTTTTGAGGAGTTGCAGGAGTAAATAAGAATTTGTTTACCAGTGAAGCATCTTGTTTTCTTCTAATGGTTACGGGACTCTTGATTTGTTTCTTTGTAGCTGTAGAAGGGGTCAACAAATGATTTGATTGTAAAGGAGTAGCACTTGGATTACTTCTTCTTCTTTCTGGTCGTGGAGGAGTTTGTGGTGTGACAAAGAAAGATGGCGAATCAGTGGAAGACATTATAGTGTGTGATGATTAGCTGGCTGAATATATGGATGAAAGAATAAGTCCTGTTGAATAGCCTTATTCAGGAAAAGATGGTTGGTTTAGAAAGAAAAGAATATCGATAAAATAAATGTTTGTGATTCGATTTTATAAAAAAAAATTTTTTTGTATTGGTTTACTTGAGCAAAAAAAAAAAGATTTGATGAGTGAGTTTAAGGAGAGAAAGAGAAAAATACAACCAGCAATAAATTTGAAAGGAGTTGGTGCGTTTCATAGTATTTCGCACTAACAAAATATTTTTTCTTCTGGCAGTGTAAAACAAACCAACGCGTCTAAAATCAAATTCCATTCTTTTTTCTGGCGTTTATTTTTTTTTTTATTTTGTGATTCACTTCATCAATGGATGGATGGCTGGTAGTCTAAAATTAGATCCACGCTGGTTAAATAGCAAAAATTTACAGGAATTTCAGAACCAATTTCAACTGAAATTAGTACAAATATCAAATAAATCGACTATGAAAACCACTTATCTAATAGGATATTCACATATTCATTGAATCAAGAGTGTTAATTAACTGTGTAGAACTACTGTACTCAGTTTGTCGTTCTACATGTAAAATACAAATTGATTTAATGGACACGAAAAAATAGCAACGCCAAAAGTCGTGTCCATATGAACACTCCCTTATAGTGATTGTATAAAGAAAATAATCATTTATTGTACTAACAAATAAACAGTTTAACATCTGGCATATTTAATATATATTCTCGCAAAATAACAAGTAACAAATAACAAAGTAGAATAAAGTTAAACAAAATCAAATAAATAAATCATGGGAAATGACCACTTCTTGGTCCAAAATAGCCATCTGGTGCATTTTCTGTAGCATTCAAGTAACCAACACTCATATTACCATCCCAACCCTCATATTGAACATTATTTCCCCACCATGAGATGTATTTATCATGATAAAACACAGCAAAAAAAATAATAATTGATGAGAAAGCAATGCCTGCGTCAAGACCAGTAGCTAAAAGATAATCATATTTTTGCCACCAAGCTTCATATTTTCTTTTAACATAGTGCATGAACCCATAACCAAGATATAAACCACCAGTGTAGTAAGACAAATTATAAGGAGCAAAATTTAAAAATCCACCAATAATAATAGAAGGTTCAAAATATTTGGTAAGTTTTCCTGGTCCCCATTTCTTGAACACAATACATGGGAAAGCCAACAAAAATCCAATCAAGAAGCACCATTGTAAAATTGGATACAAACCACCAAAGACCTTCTTTGGACCAATAACCCCCCACAACACAGAAGCATTGTAAAAAGTAACAGTGCCTGGACACGTAAATTTCTGTTTATTATCTGGGTAACAATAATCCTTAATACCCGTAATTTGGTAATTCAAAATTCCCAATTGAATAAAAGAAGTGATGAAAACTGAAAGCAATTGACATCTGTAGGTAGCTCTTGGAGGAATTTTAGCATAGTGACCCTGTTTTAAGTCATTGATAAAGTTTTGGGCTTGTCCATCAATATTATATCCCAATGCTTTGATGAATGCCAAAGCCAATCCATTACCTGGGATAGCATAGCCAATAATTAACTCAACCAAAACATTCAAACCAAAACCAAACATAGTTCTTGATTGAATGGTGGTTAATGGTATCAAAAACACAAAGTTAATAGCCAAGGCAAAAAAAATACCCCAAACAGGGGTTTCAGCGGGATAAATCTTAACACAGATGATAGCCAACACCAAAGAAATCACGAGAATAGCCAAGTATGCCCATTCAGGGACTTCTGGATAAGCACGCATCATCACACTATGTGGATCATCAAAACCTTCATATGTTGATTTCGTAAAGCTTTTAATACCACGATATACGGATTTCAAAGCACTCCACATTTGCTTATAATTCATAGCAATCTCATAAACAAAATGGAATGGGTAAAGTGCAAAAAATGCACCATAAACCACCAAATTTGCCGCGGAATAAAATGGTGGACCAATTTCCTTGTATTTGGCTTCATCAAATAACGAATCTTTGTTCACAACAGAAGTAACCTGATATGGTTCACCAGTATTTGTAAACAATCTATTGGAATTGATTGGAAGATAGCCAGTCCATTTATAGTTTGAATAAAATAAGCCCAAAATACAAAAGAACCCTAACCACATACCAATATAGTTCAACACGGTATTATAAAATGGGGTATAAAAATAACCAGCACCTATAACATTCATGTCAAAAGAAGGAATTGGGTTTAGACCTAATCCACCAAATGAACCAGTTACTACGGCAAGATCGTAATTCTCCGGCTTGATCCAAGTCATCCAATTGAACTGAGATATTGCCGTGAAAAGATAATCTGGTATCCAGAAATAAAGAAAGGAAGCAGCAGCAGTTATAAAGAAAAATTTGTATCCAGAAATAGTCCATCCATTGATGTTTGCTCTCGCTTCAGGTGACATCAATGTTTTATTTAATTTTAAGTTTGGCAATATAAATGGCCATAATGCCTTTGTCGGATAAACAGCAAATTGTCTCATAATACCCGAAAGTCCAAACCCCATAAAGTTCGTTGACAAAATTAATAGAATTTGATAACCCCAATCAACCCATTTATTGTGATAAAACAATTCTGATTTTTGCATAAGAATATTCGAAGAAACATATGAAGTACCAGATGAGACACCACAAAAGATAGTTGCCAACATTTGTTCTTTAAATGTATATGGACCCGGGTTCAAATCAATAGTCCATTTCCAAATTTTGAACTTCCATTTTGGTAGGATCCATTCTAATATCAACCCAGTTGGATACAAAAACACTTGAACAACAGACATACCAAGACCAATAGAAGGTTGTCTTTCACTAAAAAACTGATTAATAACAGCACCAATAGCAGTCCAAATAGAAGCGACTATATAAACACGAAGCGTTTCAACTGGAATGGTTGGATCATCATAAGGATCGGTGACAGCTCTAACTTGTGGATATGGAGACCAGTATGAAACCAATACAGCTTCTAATCTAACTTGCAATCCCCAATCAAAAATTTTATAATAACCTTCATGAATTCCTGATTCCTTCTCATTCAGTAAAGAAGAAGAAGAAGAAGAGGTTTTGGAAAATATTGGAGTTTCTCTAACAGTGGCATCATGTTTTTTCTTGACTTCAGAATCACTTTTGTTATGGTGTGCCTGAGGATAGTTAAGCAACCTTATCCAAAGATCTTCATCTTTATCCAAAATATTCACATCATCCTCATGCTCTTCAACAGTGTTTTTTAAAATTTCAACAGCTTCTTCAGTAGACATTTGTTCAATCTTTTCAAAGATAAAGGTAGCTTGTGGTGGTAATTTATCAAATGAAACCAACCCATCAAAATGCAATCTCTTCAATACAAAATCTTTCTGAGAATCAGTTAATGTCGTACCAACTTCACCAATGGAAAGTGGATTGGAAATAATAGCATCAAGGTTAACTTCATGATCAGCGGTTTGTAAGTGACTACCAATACTAGTGATATCACCACCTGTCTTTATAGTAGACATTGTTTAGTTTTAAATTAATTGCATAAACAAATAAGTTTCATATTTCTTGTTCGATGAAGAAATCATGCCTATTAATATAGTATTTTAGAAACTTTATTTGGAATAAATCGGTACGACTGTTTTATCTGTTTGATTTGAATTAGTTTCTAACAACGAATTGAATTAACAGCCGAGGGAACCTTGATAGAACGGCATCAAAAAAGAAAACCATATTTCGCAGCAATCAATTAAACAGGTTGCACAGTGGAATTCATAATTAGAAAAAAAAAAATTATCCGCTAGCTATCAAATGTGGCTACAATTTAAAGTACCATATAGACTTGCATGCATCATTGTTGAAGTTTTTATAATACGCTGCAGAAAATTAAATTGTAGGTTAAATATTGTTATCAATAATCATGTTTTACCCAAATGCAAAGACGGCACTATATTTTGTCAAAAAAAGAAACAGTGGTATCAAGTTTCTAGTTACATATGGATTGTGGCTGTTCTATCAATGACTTTTGATTAATTTATTTTGGTGTCAAGAGGGAATAAATCACAAGGAAAATTTCTTTATGCTGTATCAAGTCATGTACTTTAGTTTAGCGTAAGAAAGAGAGTATGATGAAAGACTTACAGCTTGGTGAAAATAAAGTTAAGATCAGTAAATATGTTGATTAACTATATAATAATTTGTAAAGTGAATATAACCGGTACGACCAATTCCTTCACAATTATATGAGTACTACGGTCATGCTATTTATCTTGGTCTAACTGTTGTAGATTGAGCATCAGTGCGTGTTCGAATTTACTTATTATTATGAGATTTGCGAGCTTTCTTATCTCTCTTATTATCTCGCCCATTATTAAGTTAAATGATAATACTAAAATACTTGCGAGAGCCAATAATCCTTTTAGAATTAAACTTTATGTGTGCACAAAATATATTTGTAATGAATAAACAATTGTGTATTTCTTTTAAAAAAAGTGTCAACCTTTGATAAGACAAACTTCAAAGCCATTCAAGTAGATTGTTCAAGACGTCACTTGTTATAGGGGAGAAGGGAGGGGGAGGAGATATAGAGGCTTTGAAAAGGTTGTTAGCCTAGGTTTACCAAAACTATCACCGCTATGGTAAATCTATGTTATG
Source organism: Candida sojae (assembly GCA_013177575.1). Lineage (NCBI taxonomy): Eukaryota > Fungi > Ascomycota > Pichiomycetes > Serinales > Debaryomycetaceae > Candida > Candida sojae. Next base: position 2,893,089 of record WWPN01000002.1, on the reverse strand, counting down.
TATATGTAACTCGATTAATAAGGTTGGATGATTTTTATCATTGATTAACTTTAAAGAATCCACTGTGGATATTTCATTTACAAAACAATGACTAATATCCAAGTATCAGTTAATACAAGAGAACGCGCAATTTGAATAGGCCCTGAAATTTTATTGCTCGATCTTTCATTGAATTGGCCTGTCAGAAATATGTCATGTCAATCAGATATACTTTTTAAAACTTTCCGCGGGAAAAGCATAGTTTGGCATCCACAAAAACAGCAAATGTCTAACAATTATACGAAGATAAAGGAATGTAGAACAAATGGCTCAAACACTAATGAACTGGCAAATCATTTCACATCTTTTGTTTTTTTTTTTTTTATTTTTGATGCCTTACCATTTATACACATATTTGTGTCACGTAATATTAAAACCTTCTTGCCTTTATGTAATGAATATTTTATTATTATTATTTTTTGGTAATTATAAGATTACATATAATATTCGGTTTTTAGTTACACATATTGTTTTGAAGAAAATTCATTGCTAAACAGAATGTTTAAATCGTGTTCACGAAAGTACTGTGATATAAGATGTTAACCATGATTGGACATCTCGTGAATGTAACCATCAGCGCTTTAAGAATAAATCTTCGAAAATACACTTCAGAATACCAGCCAGAGCTAACCTTTATATGTATCAAGTTATTTACAAAGAAACATAATTTTGGTTAAAAATAAAAAGTTGAGCGCAATTTTAAATTGTACATGAAGCTGTGTACTTTCACCAAAATGAAATTTGGACAATAGATATTACCGATGCTTTCATTTATCACAAGCAACTTTGATAATTTTTAGTTCTTCAATGTTAGTGCCACTATTACTACTCGCTGTGTGATTCCTCTTTTTGTTTTTAATATACTGTTATGACTCCTTACCAATTTCACATACAATAAATCTTAATCGTAATGTTAATATTTTATAAATATACTCGCTCTTCTTTTGTAAATCGATATTATGCCATCTATGTAATATTCAAAATTATCAAGTGCTTTAAAAAAAGAAAAGAAAAGAAGCAACGAAATGAAAATTAAATGAATAATCGCTTTTCAAACAGAGACATCTTGGGTCAAATATCCAAGATCTTAATTGGTATCCAAGAGAAAAAACCTCTGATTCCAAGTATCGTATTAGCTTGGTGGATATCAAATTACTGTGAACCCATAAAGCACTTAATTGTTTACGGCTCTACTGGGATATTCTTTAAAGTACCGGGGTTTGTGTGGGATATACGGATATATGTCTTTCTCTCTCTCCACTCCCCCACACAAAACACAGAAGTTGTTTATTGGAATTTTTTCGGCCATAAAGGGTTTGTTCTGAATACCACCTTCAACAACTATTGAGCATGACTAATGGAAATCTATTTTAGCAAAACGTAATACCATTTGATGAGTCACTATCTCTTCTACTTGATTATCAATTGGTGCTGGCTGGGAATTTGTTTAATTACACAATATTTGATCTTTAACAAAGGAATTAAATTACTTGCGCTTATGTCGTATCACGACATTTGCCATTTCAGTATCAATGTCGTGTTTTCTTCTCTACGAAGAAATGAAACCATCAACAACAACAACAACTCTGAACAGAAAAAAATTAATTAAAAAAAAAAGTGCGAGATTCAAAAAAAAAAGAAAAAGAAAAAGAAAAAAAAATCTCACAGATTCTTCCAATTCTTCTATATTGCCCTCCCTGTATTCATCTGTACTACTACCACGTATTCATATATATACATATATGGTATTTTATCCTATACCAATAATCATTAAATCAAGGGAATAATTAATCAATTAATAAAGCATCCCCATAGAGCGTGTGCTTTCGCAAACTTCCTTGTGTTTTTTTTTTAATATAACGTTCTCCAAACCGCTCCTTCAAAGAATTATTTTTTTTTTGCTTGTTTGACTGCATAAACTAAGTTAGCCGGACAAACCTATAATCCCTCAATCTTATCCCATATTAGTTTATCATTGGCCTGGATTCATTATAAGCAAAGTGGTTTGATAGTTTAGATCAATAGAAAGTTTCAACCTCAAATATAAAAGGGTAAATTACAAGCAATCGTGTTTTGAGATAGCAACTGCCGTAACCCTGAGGTTCTACTTTTATTTTTCGCTTTATTATTTTTTTTTCCTTTAACAACATCGAAAACAGGATTTGCACATTTTTATATTTTTAATTTCTTAAAAGTAATCGTTGCTTAAACTTATAGACCTATACCTTTGTTATTCTTTGTTTTATTATTTACTTTTTTTTTCAATTTTTTTGCCTGACAATGGGATTTATATCGTCAATATTTTGTTGTGGAATGGACTCCAAAGATGACCATGACGATAAGATACATCAACCTACCAATACCAATGTAACATCGACCAAAGGAAAACCTGCGTCTAATTCAAATTCCAATTCTACTTCAAGATCAATACCAGCAGAAAATGGCAATTCACATGTTAAAAAGTCACGAAAGCAACAACAAGACGGAGCCATTAAGAAAAATCCCACCGAGACCAATACCACCTCTGCAGTAACAGCAGGCACAAAAAGGCAGCCAAAAGACGAAATATGGAATAAAAATCAATCTTCACAATCCAACAATCATTCAGATGGCAGTAAAGATAACGATATTGATGTATTACGTGATAATGAAGATGAGGAAGACGACTATGACGACGAGGAGGATGATGAAATCGAACATGAGGGAACAGATGAAGTCGATGCATTGCAAACTACGAAGAAAGAACTATTAGATGACGATCATTCTGTAAATGAGACTGAAACCATTACAAACACCAATGACGAGTCAAACAATAACACTCCGAAATCCAATTATAAAAACAGCAACAGTAACAGCAACAACAACAACAGCAATAGCAGTGGTAGTAGTAAACCTGATCCTTCTTCAAGAATAAACCCTTCGGATATAATAACTCAAGTTCCTGAAAATGGACAATATAACCCACAAGCTACCGCATACCTGAAGAATGCTGATGATGGTGATACTGATGATGATTCATTTGTGGATTTAACTAAATTACAAGATGGTCAAGCATTTAATCCGGAAACTGGGTTTTTATTAGGTAAAAAGGATAAAAACTTTGGAAAGAAAAAGTGTCTAATATTAGATCTTGATGAAACATTGGTCCACTCTAGTTTCAAATATTTACGTACTGCTGATTTTGTAATTCCTGTGGAAATTGATAATCAAATACACCATGTTTATGTTGTCAAAAGACCAGGAGTTGATGAGTTTTTACAAAAAATGGGTAAAATCTTCGAAGTTGTTGTCTTTACTGCTTCTGTTCTGAAGTATGGTGACCCATTATTGGATAAATTGGATATACACAATGCAGTTCATCATCGATTATTTAGAGATTCATGTTATAATTATCAAGGAAACTTTATCAAAAATTTGTCACAAATTGGTCGTCCGTTACAAGATACTATAATCATTGATAATTCTCCAGCCTCTTATATTTTCCATCCCGATCATTCAATTCCAATTAGTAGTTGGTTCAGTGATCTGCATGATAATGAATTATTGGATTTGGTTCCGTTTTTAGAAGATTTAGCAAAACCAGTTGCTGATGATGTTGGTTTGGTATTAGACATATCCTTATAGAGTAATTTTGGTCACCCACTACCGCCGATTAAGAACATCATTTTTCACTAGCTATCGTTGGAAGGAAAGAAACCAATTAACATTAATTTTCTGTTTATTTTAACAAAGGATTTATTTTATTTGGTATTCGAATAAAAGCAGGACTTGTACCAATAAAATTCAAAAAAAAAAATAAACGAAAACAAAATTTAAGAAATAAATATTCGGAGATGTTCATACAAATTAATGGGTAATATCAAGTTGAATCTGAGTAATTTGCTATTATATCTAAATATACCAGAGTCAGATAATCATATTTTTCCATCCATTATTCATACTTTAGCTCTCGTCACTTTCTTCATATTTTTTTTCTGTTAATTGTATCATATACACAGTATATATATTTTATACATCATTTATATATCTATAAATTATAAATAGTATTAATAGTAATAATAATCTAATAGGCTTTTTGCTACTTGTTAATGACTTAACAACTGTAGTGTATTTTTAGTATTGATTATTTATGATATCTATTGCACGGCTGATATTAGGGATTTACATTTTTCTTAGCTTCAACTGATGATCGTTGAGAAAGTTGTACAATAACAGGGAAGGTCAGTTATCTCTTATCAATGAGGCTAATACAATATCCACATTTAATTGTGAAACATTCCGAGTCAAATTGATATCTCTGATCAGTTAACTTCGTATATTGTCAGTTGCACAATTATATCAGAATATTTGATAAAGATTTACACGAGTAGAGGTTTTAATTTGTTGATTATGGAGAGGAGACAAAATGAAAAAATTATACCCCTGTTCAGTAAATAATAAATCGATAGAAAAAAAGATTCACAACCCCAAAATCCTACCATGCCCATGCCCTACACTCAAAGTAAATTACCCTTAATAAATAACATGTTATAAGTATCTATATATATACTCTTTCCTATTAAGATAGTGTAATCAATTTAAAATATTATCCTCATCTTGTTTAATTTGTTCATCTTCCAAATTTTCTTGTTTCTGAGCTTCTTTTTGTTCTTTATCTTCAGCTTGTTTATCAGCATCAGATTCAGCTAATTTTTCCGCTTCCGCTTCAGCTTGGTCTTTCAATTCTTGTTCATCTTCAGATAATGCATAACCATTATATAATCCAGCAATTGTATCACTAGCTTTATTAGATGCTGATTTAACAGTAGCTATAACCTGATGATGATGACCTGAAATTCCGGTGATTCCTAATAATACAAGAAATGCTGCAAGAATACTAAGCATCATTAGTTTCTGAGATCTAAACATTCTATTGGAAATATGAGTTGAGTTGGCAATCATTTTGTAAAATAGTTATCCTTGATAATATAAGTTATTACTCCTATTTAGTTTATTTTTTTTGTCTTTGGTGTTATTTTTTCTTGTTCACCTTTGTTGTTTTCTCTGGTTCAGGTATGACGTGTACATTGAGCAAATTTGTAACTATTGGTAGCTCCTATGTGATTGCTACCAATTGATCAATAATGTGGTAGTTTTCCTACTTGAAAAGACTACAATAAAATTTATTAGATGACTTTTCTAAAAAAAAAGGGTTCTTCAAAATTGTTGCACAAATTTTAAAGAATTCCAATAATATTGAAACAAAAACTATAAATGAAACTCTAATGTAGAGTATATAGAGTAAACAAAAAGTAATATGAAGTATAAAAAAAAATAATATATGGGTATCCAAAAACACGATTAGACTAACTCATCTAAGTTTGAGGAACAGTTGGAGCATCTGGGCATGGTTGGCAAACAGATGGTCTTGCTGGGGATGGGCAATCACCATCGTATTCAATAGCAGTGTTGTCATCTTTACAAATGGAGAATTTAGAAGCATCATAACCTTGACCAATGAAGAATTTTTGAGTGTTTAAACCAGATCTTAAAGTCAAAATACCAGCATTGGAATCATAAGAGAAAGCAGCTTGTTTCAAAATTGAAATTGAACCTAATGGAGTAGTTAAAGAAATTCTTTTGTCCTTACCAAAGTTTACAACTTTATAAAGTTGTGGAATAAGACCTGGAGCAGCTTTAATAGAACCTTTAGCAGCACCCAAGTAGAAGGTTTGATCTTTATCAATAGAAATCCAATCACCAATTTCAAAATGAGAGTCATCCTCAATAGCAATACAACCAGAACCATGAATTGGAGCAAAAGCTTTAGCTTTGTAGTTGGTTAAACAAATTGTACCACTATTTTCAATACTACCTCCTTGACAACCAATTGAAGCAACTGTATCAGTACATTTATCTTGCTTAATGTGAATACAACCAATGTTCTTGATAATCTTGGAAATAAGAGCAATCTTCTCAGCTTCAAGATTGATAATTAAATTACCAACATTTTCTAATTTGGCAACAGCAATATTAATAATACATTCTTTAGCAGCTTCAATAGTAGAAATAACCCAAAGACCTTTGTTGATAACGTTACTGAAGATGTTGTCAAGAGTAACTTTCAAAGCTTCAACTTTAGAAGCAAGGAATAAGTCGCAACCTTTTTCAATGGTAAGACCACCTTGGAAAGCAGCATTGATTGAATCAATCAAAGAGAAAGAAGCACCGTTAGTAATGGAAATATCACCAACACCGAAATTAAAAGAAGCATACTTTGTCAAGGAACTGGAGATATCTAAGAAGGCAGTAACAGAGGTAGCAGCGATTAAAAAAGAAATGATAAAGTTTCTGAACAACATTGTTGTGATGGGGTAAACAAAATGGAATTGATTGATGAATAAAAAAAATGTAAAACTTGAATAATTGAAAAATTCAAGAACTTTTGCATCCCTTTATATAGTTGACATTTTTGAATTTGAATGAATACAGCGAAAGGAACCAATTATTACAAACAAACAAATTATACCTTAAAAACAAACAAAACTAATACTAAACAAAAACATTATGAGAACTACTGGATAAAAAGATATACCGCAACCATACTCCTAAAGGGTTTTGTGTTTTCTTTTGGGTTTTTTTGTGATAAGAGGAAGGATGTATATTATTGCAGATCTTTGATGAGCAGGTTGAGGAGGTCATTTAGTGCTTACATGATGGGTACATTAATTAATTGTTCAAGATAACAAATTTGCAAATCTTTACATCAATGAGGCTATCCGAGAGACAAAAATGGCTAATTCAATAAAAACAAGTTTTGAATAGACTAATGTGCTGGGTATATGGAGCCAATATGGATATAATCAACCCATGGGGTTTTTTTCGTTAAAGTAAAACTGTGAAATTTTTTTTGTCCTCTTTTATTTGGAACACTCATAAGCGAATGTACGAATGAATAATTACGCGGAAAAAAGAAAAAATTATATGCAGACACAAAATTGCTGCCAAAACAAATAAATGAATAAAGATTTATTATCCAGGGTGCAGGTGTGTACATGTGTATAAAATCCAATTAACCTCGGAATCTTTGATGAACGAAATGAATAAAAACTGTATTGAAATTACATGGGTGAAGTTCTATGATTAGCAATGAAGAGTAACACAAATAGATTAGACGATAGGTTATTGGATGAATGCACTTTTGTTTTGTAAAATTACAACTACATTTTGGCATGATTTGTTTTGGTTAAACGTTTTAGCTGAAGTAATCCTGCAAGTGCATACAATATAGTAGATTTCATGCAATTGATCCGCCTTAATTGTTGAGCAAATTTATCCTTTAGAATATGCATCTTGCAAGGTTATACAATATAACTCAACAACTTGAGCAACCATTCACAATTGTTATTTTGTAATTATATTTATAATCAACCATTTATATCTTCTCTGGGCTTAGAAAATCATTGAGATTAACCGACGACCTTGTCTTAGGCCAGAGCCTCTTTTTTTCTTCTAAGATGATGGCTTAAAGTGATATGTAATTCTTCCGCCCCCATCCGTAAAATCTAAAATAATAAGCCAAGGCTCCCCTGGAAATTGATGATGAGAATGAACTAGTCTAAAAAAAAATAGATAGTTTCGGAGACATGGAACAAGTAAAGCGAGAGACTAATTTTCACATTCCATTATGATACTTGCATTGTAAATCCGGCTGTGTGTATTTATTCTATAAATAATGGAAGCACCCTAAAGTTGCAAATCTTTTTAGTAATATTCACTCAAGAAATACACAAAACTTTTGTTCTTCATTTTCAGAATAATTAGATCCTAGATTGTATTTGCCAATAATAAAAAAAAACTAAATAAAAAAAAAAAAATTGAAAAGTTCTTTGAGGAATTTCTCTTAACCAATCAAAGGTTCCCTTTTTCTACTGTTTTGGACCCTAAAAATAACATTAATAACAATCTAATTACAAAATATGCAACTTCTGCTAGTTTGAAGAGCACCAAAAGGGCGGATTTCATGTCCCTATCACATGTCATCAATGGTTTTCCTCTTTTCATTCCGATGGTAATGATGTAAAATTTAATAATTCACGCAGTAATTATGCAAAGTCAACTACGTTCATTTCAGAACGACCAAATATAGTAGTATAAGAAACAAAAATAGAGCTTTCAAAGGGGGGAGTTACTCGTGATTGCAGTCGCGGTTAAACTAGAGAAATGATTATCACTTTTAGTTTGGGAATGTTTAGTTCGTGTCTATATTGTTTGTCAATTTTTTACCCGTACAAATTAGCAATAGTAACATATACTGAAACTTCAATGACAACAGGAAAATAGTTTTTTGTTGTGTTGATCAAAACTAGTAACTCTTGTACAGTACTTAACTCTTTACCAGTACATATACGAGTTTAACTACAATATAGTATGGCACATATCAAACTAAAAAATATACTTTTATTTTCTCTACATATATATGCCAAGCATACTTTTCTGATACTAACAATAGATTAAACATGTATGGCTGCTACCTTCTTGAGCTTTCCAACAATTACATGATGATAATTTGCATCCTGTTGCAATTTCATATTCATATTCTCACTCAGTTTCTATTGTTTTCGTTTTTGAGTTACAAAATCCTCACTCAACTGAAAAAAAAAAAAAAAAAAGAATTCAGAATTCACTGTTCCGATGAGTAGTAGCATTAATACACCAAACCTCCACTAACTAACTAACTAGCTAACTAACCTTAGCAAATATGAAGATTAAAACCATTAGTAGATCATCTGATACATATGTTCCAGTTAAGAACACCCAAGAGTCAGCACTTCCACGTAACTTAAACCCAGCATTACATCCATTTGAACGTGCAAGAGAATACACCAGAGCATTACAAGCCACTAAACTTGAACGTATATTTGCTCAACCATTTGTGGGTCAATTAGGTGATGGACATCGTGATGGTGTTTACGGATTAGCCAAAAATTATCATACCACTAATCAAGTTGCCAGTTCTTCTGGTGATGGGATTATCAAATATTGGAATTTGACAGATCGATTAGAAACAGCTAGTTTTAAAGCTCATTACGGTATGGTGAGTGGGATTTGTATACATAATAGTCAAATGTTTAGTTGTGGTGATGATAAAACTATCAAATTATGGTCTGTTAATATTGATGATTTTGACCACAAGATCAGCGATGATGAAGTATACAGCAACCGACGTGTCAGCGGCAGCAGCAACAACAACAGCAATAACAAGACAAGTGGTGGTTTGACCAAGACATTTGTTGGAGAGCATTCATTTAAGGGTATTGACCATCATCGTGATGATGATTTGTTCGTCACCGGTGGTGCAGCTATCCAATTATGGGATATTAATCGTTCCAAATACATTTCGAATTTAAGTTGGGGTTGTGATAATGTCAACACGGTTAAGTTTAATCAAAGTGAAACCAATATAATAGCCAGTACGGGTTCTGACAATTCCATTGTGTTGTATGATATCAGAACCAATACACCTGTGCATAAAGCAGTGACAAGTTTGAGAAACAACTCGTTATGTTTCAACCCAATGGAACCATTCAATTTTGCTTCTGCATGTGATGATACAAATGCATATAGTTGGGATATAAGAAAGATGGAAAAACCAAAGAAAGTATACAAGGGTCATGTGGCACCAGTTATGTCCGTGGATTATTCCCCAACGGGTCAAGAATTGGTTACCGGAAGTTGGGATAAAACCATAAGAATATTCCCCGCATTGGATGGTAGATCTCGAGATGTTTATCACACCAAGAGAATGCAAAGAGTATCGGCGGTGATGTTTACCACTGATAGTAAATACATATTGTCTGGTTCAGAAGATACCAGTATACGTGTATGGAGAACCAGATCTGATCAAAGAAGTGCAGTTAAATCAGCTAGAGAAAGAGCTAAATTGGAATACGATGATAAATTAAAAGAAAGATACCAATACATGCCCGAGATTAGAAGAATTGCTAAACATAGACATTTACCTAAAGTGGTTAAAAAGGCAGAAGAAATTAGAAGAAATAGTTCAAAGAAATAGATATTATATATTAATGTTACAACTTTTATGATTGTGAGAAATTGGAGAATTTCTTGTTTGTTTGATGAGTAGTAGACTATTTGTGGTTTGAACTTAGAAATAAAAGTATTTGTACCATCCAGTCTTAGTTAGTTGATGAATTTTGGGAAGAGTGCCTGAGAAGAAATAGTTATTAAATTGACATTATGGGTTAGTATGAACAAAAGCAATTTTAATAGTTTACAGTATGGTCATTATAGATCCCCTACAAAGTGATTAACTTAATAACAAACCAAACAATATATGTATATTTATTACAAATATGTAAGATGCTAGATATGTTTAAGTGTAAGTTAGTAATAATTAAGAGTTAAATAGCCCAGTTAAGAGTTACATTGCTCAAATAATAAATTCATTAACTAAAATTCCTTATCAAAGTTAATAAAGAGAATTATTACTAATCAAGAAGATAATTGTTAATAGCGAAGATATTTGCTATCAAAAAATACATTTGTTAATAAAGATGATAATTGTCAATAGATGATATAAATTCTTTTTGTAAATATAGAATCCTACATCGGATAATGATTGCTCTATCGTGATCGTTTATCATTATGGAATATTAGCATCAAACAAAGCTAACATTGGTGCTAATTTATCATATTCAGAACCAAATTTGTTTTTAGTTATACCAGTTTCTATGATTCTCAAAGATTCCAACGATTCAGGAAAACTGGGTATTGTTTTAAGTTGTTCAAATTTATTTTTTGACAAGTCCAATACTTTCAACATTGATGGTAATTTCGATGGTACTTCACGTAATTCGTTACCGTATAATATCAATACCTGTAATTGAGGCGGAAATTCAAACAGTTCATAAATCGATTCAAGTCCACAACACATCATGTTGATTTCCAAAACACTGAATGGTAATTTTAATCTCGCTGGAGTTAATTTACCTATCTTGCTATAATCAAAATTAACATACATAAGATTTGGTGATTTTATTTCAAGATCTGGTAGGTAAGAATAAAAACAAAGATTTAGAGTGTTTAAATTCATTAAATTCTTGAATTCCTTGAAATCGATTCCCTCGACGCGATAGAGATTAAGCTTTGTTAAACTAATTGGAAAATTTATAATCTTGAATTCATTTGCCAGTAAGGAAAAAGAATCAAGGTATTTCAAATTCAGTAAATCAAGCACAAATTCACAGTCGAAAATATCTATATCAGTTACAAGATCATCTAGTTCAGTGTCAAACTTTGTAATGACTCAGAAAGGATATCCTCTATTGGTATTCTACTAGGTAGTTTGTACATATTGTCGTATTTCTCAATGGCTGTCTCCATTAAAAATTCGTATGAAACTTTCAATTTTTTGAGTTTATAGGAAAATCGAAATGGATCACCATTTTTATCGTTATTACTTAATCTCAAATAAGGACAACAAATACTGGACAAGTTAGGATAGACAGAAATGACATCCTTTATTAAACTACAGTAATTACTTTCAGATTTGAAGGTAACCAAACTTGATGGAAATTCATAGTTTACTCTACCACGAAACTCAAGAATTTCAATTGTTAGATCCTTTAGATTTGTTAAGTATGTAAAATTACAATCAAGCTCCAGTTGTCGTAGATGATAATCATAAAAATAACTAATACATAATGACTCTAGAGTGTGTGGCAAATCCAAAAATGGTCCTTGTTCATCAGAGCTCACAACACCAACTTCTAATCGTTTTAAATTTCTTGAAATATACTTTGCATCTTCTGGCACTAATTCAAATATTCTCAAATCTGTCAAGTTCAGGAAAAATGGTTGATGGATATATTCTTTGTCGAACCATCTTATTGAAAGAGTAATTCCTTTGAATCTACACATCCATTCAATTCCTCCTGATAAATATCCAATCGTAATCCCAGGATCTTCAGCCATACAGTATATCACATTTGCAAATTCATCAAAATTACAAGGAATGTTCTTCAACTTTTGACAATCTTGATTCTTTAAATATTCTTCCTTAGAAATTATTGAAATCTTAGCGGCACTGAATATCTCTGGATAGTGATCATATAATTCAATAAAGAAATTGATACCGTGAACCCAAATTTCCTTTGGTTTAGTCAACTCATATCTATTAATAATCAGAACAAAGGATTCAACAGTTTCAAATTCAGTAACATAATAACCTTGTATTATCTCATCATAATACATTTTTTGATAATAATCCTCCATCCTTACCAAGGGATTTTCAGAATCACCAATAACAATTGATGAATATAATCTTGATAAAACATATGGTTTGATTTGTTCAATATCTTTCATTCGGCCCAAATGCCCTTCCGGGATCCGATCAAAAATCAAGTCAAGAACTTCACGAGGTAAATCAAGTAATTGTTTTGGTTGTAGCTTTCTGTTCTTAAATTCCATTTTACGTGTTAGTTCTACTTTCAAATTAAAAAAAATATAAGGTGGATAATTTAAAAAGTGTTGATAGATATTTTATTTGATCCATTTTTATGCTATGTAAGATATTTGTATTTTTTGTAGTCAACCAGTGACCATGTTAAATTTGCCGTGCCAAGCAGTATTTATTCACATAGCCGAATTGGTCGAGGCGTACACATCTAGTATATGTGTGTACTGTATTGCCTACACCAGCTAGAATTAGGTGAGTACAACTGTTGCATGATTATGCTTAGTTAAATCTTCATGGATGTATTCTTGGTTGATTAGCAGAATTAAACCTATCATCGGATATTAATGGCAATAAACAAAATAAACACTCGCGCAAGAAAAACAAAACTAATACGATTACCTAAGCGCAACTTATAATGAATTGGTTTAGCCATGTTGTTTTTTAAAGAAGATGAGATTGTACCCATGTCCTGTTCCAAATTTAGAAGAGATACAAGCGAAGATGATATTGGTAATTTGCATTTTTTTGAGCCATCCCAAATTAATCAAATAATCGCACGCAAATATAATGGAGATCCTATTGAATTAATCATGCAACTACTGAAGGATTTACAAGATAAACAAGATGAATTACTACAGCTAAAGGAGAAGTATCAACAAGATTCAGAAGATAATGACTTAGAATCAATCAAGAATTGGAATATTCAAGATGATTACCATGATGATAATAACAATCACAGTTCTGAAAGTATTTCATTTGATATATCACCGGAATTACCGCTTGAATTAAAAAGTCTTAAAAGAAAGAAATCAAAATTATTTATTGTACCTGTTCCTAAGAGTGAAGATTTGGAAATTGATAAATATGGATTTATTAAACGAGCAAGACAATCATCTACGATATTATCATCATCAACTGATAAATCACAGAAGCAACAACAGGAGCAGCAACAACAAGTACAACGGCATAATACTACAAGCAATTCATCTACGGAATCTTTAGGAATATTTATTAATGAAAAAGATGAATCTAAATTAATTAATCAACTCAAACAAATATCACAAATCCATGACGATACAAATTTATATTTTGATAAAAAATGGGATATTTTAATTAAAGATATTCGATATTATTTTATGTTTAGTACTATTCATGATGATGCAAATATACCTAGTTTAGGAATTCGAGGAGTTAATTTAAATCATTATTATTTCCCATTTATTAATTTAATTAATCAATTTGGAATACCTTTGAGATATAGATATTTATGGATGGAATTATCAGGAGCTAATGATTTACGAATTAATGGAGAATATCAGGAATTAATAACATTAGATAAAACAAATCAACAAATTATGAAATATTTTGAACAAATTGAATTAGACTTACATCGTACTTTACCTTCGAATTTTTATTTTAATAATGTATTTGAATTTAAACCAGGGATTTATTTTTACAAACTTCAAAGGATTTTATATGCATTTGTTAATAAATTCCCCAATATTGGATATATTCAAGGAATGAATAAAATCATAGGAACCTTATTACTAGGCATATCCCAACAACAACAACAACATTCACAAGATGGTGATGATGAAGAATCTATATTTTGGTTATTTATTTCATTAATTGAAGAAATCTTACCCAAATATAATAATCAATGTTTTTTTAATTCAATATTGGAAATTCATGAAGAAAATATTAAATTGAAAAAATTATTAAAATTAATTATACCAGGATTATATAGTCATTTTAATAAACTTGAAGTTGAAATTGAAATAATTACAATGAATTGGTGGTTAACTTTATTTATTGATTTAAAATTAATTAATCTTGATGATTGGTTTAAAATTTTTGATAATTTATTAATTGGTGATCAAAATTTATTCTTACCTTGTTTAACATTAGCTATATTCAAATGTCTTGAAGGAAATTTAATTAAATTAAATACAAATGATGAAATTTATCAATTTTTTAATATGAATGATATTAAAAGTCAATATAATTTAAAATTTCATGAATTAATGAAACATTATTTAAATTATTCAAGAAGAAAAGAAATATCAGATATCTTTATATTCCGAACATAAACATGTTTAGGGAGACACAAGACACATAAGTATGGATACACATGAGATACGAGTATGGATGCATGGGAGAAACGATTATTTTTTTTTTATTTTATATTTGTGTGTATTTACATGTATACAAATAATAGGGTCAATATTCTTTATCAACTAACCCCAAATAAATAAGAATAATAATAATATTAATAAACCTTTAGATTCTTGTTCTTTTTTTTTTTGCTTTGTTTAAAATACTTCACTAATAACATCAGCTGCTTCCTTATAAGTTTTTAATAATTCCAAACATTTTTCACGTTCGGCTTGGATACCTTCATCTTCCTTTAATAATTCTTCAAATAAATTCGCATTATATAATTTAACCACTAATCTATTTTGGATATGTTGCTTAACATGATTAACCAATAAACACATAATGGCTTTTGGAACTTGATCTTGAATAGTTTCTCTGACAATACTAAAATATGAAATAATTAATCTTCTAATTAATTCACATTCCATTTGTTCTCGTTCACTTAATTCATGTATAGTTTCATCACTTTCAAATGATGATTCATTTGATTCAGATAATGACATTTTATTAAAATCACTAACATTTGGTGCAATGTTATTGGTTGTACTTCCATTAATATAATTAGTATTGAATTGTAATGATGATGATTCTTGAGGTGGTGGGAATTTAAATGGAGTTGGATTTAATTGTGCTTGAGTTTGTAAATGTTGATGGACAACGTTTGGATCTTTACCAAGGAAATAATTCAAATAAGATTCGTGATGGTATTGTTGATAATGATTTTGTGATGTTGTTGACTCAGATTTAATCGAACGTGAAGTATTACGCTTATGTTTAACTGGAAGTTCTTCATCAATTGATTTAATGTCTGCCTCAAGATCTTCAACTGGTCTACCAGCTTCACCTTCAGTTTCAGTGTCTTCTCCATCACCTTCAACTTCTTCAATTCCTCTCTCTAAGATTCTCTTGGATGCTAATCTTAAACGACTATTCAGTTCAAATTCTTTTTGTTTTTGACGTTCAGCAACAACAATACTCATTGCTTTTGCAGCACCAACAAAATTTGGATGATTAGTATTGATATATGCTTTGTTGATTTCAATTAATGATTCAACATATTTAATAGTAGGACCTAATCTTTCTCTTAATAAATCACTAACCACTTCAATTAATTTACTTTGTAATCTAGGATATCTATTCATTTCAGTGGAAATATCGGATGAACAAACAGTATGAACGATCTTCATTAATTCTTCATAAACCATTTCCACACATCTATGAGATGGTTCCTCTAATAATTTGATTTGAGGCTTAACCAATATATCAAATGCCAATTCCGGAACAAATAATGAAGGTCTTGGACCAGTGGAATTTCTAATAGCAGTTCTAATATCATTAATAGATAAATTATGAGTTGGATTTATTGATGCCAATTGGGATCCAAAAATTTCATTATAAATATAATAAATTCTTGCCCCACCACATAATTCTTTGGTGGCAATTTCATTAACACTTGATCCTTCAATAGAACCAACAAATGAATTGGCAAATTTGGTCATCAATGAAAGAATAGTAACCCCATGAGATTCCTTTGAATTACCAAAATCAGGAATATCACCATAAGAAGTCAATTCCTGTTCAGTTTGTCCGATTAATGTATTTAATTTAGCCTTAATATCAGGTAATCTATCTCTAATATGATTCATTAAAATTTTGTTTAAAGTTTGTGCTAAATATTTGGTACCACATTTACTGGCAATGATTTTATAAGCTGGGTGATTGATGAAAAATTGTTGTTCTGCCCATAATGATTCTTCCAAGGATTTATTTTCGGCAATATCTTGTTGTGAACGATTAACTATACCAATGAATCCCAATTTTAATGGATAAACATTACCTTTCAATATATCCAAAGCATTAGTACCTTGATCCATCAAATCGATTTTGGTTAAAACACCAACGGTACGTTTACCAGTAGGATCAACTTGTCTGGCTAATTTAAGTGATTCTGAATTAACCAAATCAACATTTGCAGGAGAAACAGCCAAAATTATACAATTTTGTTTAGAAATATATTCTAAAATCAAACTTCTTGTTTGTCTTTCAATATCAGTAGGTTGATCACCAATTGGAATTTTAGTTAACCCTGGTAAATCAACCAATGTCAAGTTTAATACATTTGGACTGTAAATTTTAAGATTTATAGGTAATCTACTAATACCTTTATTTTGACCTGCAATTCTGGCTGTTTCTGCTTCAATTTCTCTTCTAATATCATTAAAATCATAAAATCTCTTGTTTGGAATATGTAAAAATTCTCCCCATTCTGCCGGAGGGGATTTTAAACTCGAAGTGGAACCACCATTCATTTTTCTTATATGATCTTCTAAATTAACTTCATCCAGGGAATCTGAATAATCTTGTCTTCTTTGTTCTTCTGGCAGTGGACGGGGAACTTTTTTGACAATAGGATCATCTTCAGTAATGTTAATCAACTGTAAAACCAAAGGTCTTCTAGTGACAATCCCTGTACCTCTTGGTAAGAAATCTCTACCAACAATATTTTCCAAAACTGATGATTTCCCACATGATTGCGATCCAACTACTGCCAAAATAGGTAAATCGATATCTGCCAACAGAGTAGTGGCAACAATATCTTGAAGTTTATTAACAACCGGTATAAGATCTTGGAACGACATTCTTCTATCTATTATTTCTCCGGATCCTTAGAATCTAATCGTTTGTAGATGTGTTGCCCTTTCAAAATAAAGCCAATAAAGAAAAAAAGAAGTTTTGGTTAGAATGGAAAATTTGCTGAGTGGCCAATTAAAATTTTGTTTACACTTGAACTTGCTACAAAACAAAGAAAAAAAAAAGAGACAACACAATAAGAACTGAAAAAAAAAAAAATCTCAGAAACAATTCGAATGTTTGCTACCGGGTGGAGAGGGAGGAGGAGGTAGAAGAAGGCGGAATTAAAGTTGCTTTAGTGTTGCTGTTAGTTCTATAGAGCAACAGTTGAATGTTTAGTAGAATATTACTCGGAAACAAAAATTCAAATAGATCGATGTTGAAATTTTCGAATGAAAAAAACTATTGTGGTTAACCCCATTCGAAAATTTGCCATCGTTTGTTTAGGAATAATATGATAAACAAAAAATCATCTGTTTAAGTGGGGAGGAAAAAGAACTGTCACGTGGGAAGCAACATCTTTTCTACACACAGAGATAAGAATCAAACCAATGAGTTTGTTAGTGTACCAATAGTCTACAACTAGAAGATATCAACTATCATCACTTTAATTAACAATCATGATTATGATCATGATCATCACCGTCGTAACTTCATTTGACGAAAGATGAATCATGGCTGCTTTTGGTTTCTCTATGTCAGTAAAAAAAAAAACAGGTCGCGTCTAATTCAAAATTTTTTTTTTGCTTGTTGTCTTGCGAACCTGTTGTCTGTAGATTCTTTTTTTTTCATACTCTTGTACACGACTAGAATACCAGGCTTGGGGCCAAGTGGAAATTTTTCAACGCACCACTCTGGCGTTTTTTTATTTATTTTGTTCTAGTATTTTTTTGTAAAACAAACTTGACATATACACCTTTAAGTTCAATCCCAATTCAGATAAATATCCAGGTGTTAGTATAATGTGGAGATTCTTAATTACAGTTGGATTAATATTTTCCATTTGTAGTGGTCAACTATTAGATTCATTATCTTTTGATAACAATTGGATAAATACCCATTATATTCGTACAATTGATCTTAGTAAAGGATTTGTTAAAGAAAGTGATTTGATTCAAATTAAAAATATTAATGAAAAACCTCAAAATGAATACTATTTTGTTGTTAATGATGGATTTGATAGTATTGATGAATTGAGTGTTTTTTCAGTTTTTCTTGATGATAAAGTATTGGAAGTTGAAGTTGAAGAAGTTATTCCTGATAAAGTATTTAAATTAAAATTACCTGTTCCAATTGCACCAAATTCTGATATTGAATTAAAGATAAATTATGTTTATATTGATAGTTTAATCAGTATTCCAGCAAAAATTTCTATGGATTCAACTCAACAATTATTATATAAAACTAATAAATTCCCATTTTCACCATATGTTACTCAAGAATATACTTTAGCCCTTTCAGGAATGTCAAAAGGTCAAGAAATGGAATTACATATTGATGTTGAAGAAACTCCAAATTTACCAGATTTAAAACCAAGAGTTGATGATCAAGTTTTAAAATATGGTCCAATTGCTGAAGATATTCCTGCATTTGCCTTGAAACCAATGGGATTAATGTATGATCATAATCGTCCTTTAACTAGAGCCAATACTTTAAATAGATCAATTTGGTTACCTGCATCTGATATTAATAAAGTTTCTATTGAAGAATATTATGAATTAACTAATGCAGGGGCTGAATTAGATAAAGGATTTTCTAGAGTTGATTGGATGAAAGGTAGATATGAAGGTACTAGAAATCATTGGGCTTTGAGTCATTTGGAATTTCCATTATTGGAAAGATCTTTTGATGATTATTATTATTCTGATAAAGTTGGTGTTGTTTCAACTCATAAAATTTATAAAAATCATTTGTTATTACAACCAAGATATCCACTTTTTGGAGGTTGGAAATATAATTTTACTCTTGGATGGTCAGAAGATTTATCTAAATTTGTTCATAAATTACATGATAATCAAGATGAATATCTTATTAAATTTCCACTTTTAAATTCATTAAGAGATGTTAGTTATGAAGATGTTTATTTAGAATTCTATTTACCTGAAAATGCAGAATTTCAAAATGTCTCATCTCCAATTCCATATGAATCAATTAGTATTGAAAATGAATTATCTTATTTGGATGTTTCCAAAGGTCATACCAAAGTCACAGTACATTATAGAAATTTGTTTGATGATTTACATAAATTGGATGTTTTTGTCAAATATCAATACACTGAAGTTGATTTTATTTATAAGATTGCCAAGATTTCAGGATTTGTATTTTTGGGATTAATTAGTTATTATTTGTTAGGATTACTTGATCTTTCTATTTAATAGAGTATTTTTGTTTTAATTCATTCAATTGTTCTTGTCGTAATTCCATTTCTTGTTGATTTATTTTAGATTTATCGACTTGATACATTGATGTAATGATATATCTACCATTAAAATTAACCCCATTTAATTCTTGAGCTGCTTTTTGAGCATTAATAAGATTCTTATAAATAATAAAGCATGTACCTGGTTGAGATGAATTTGTTCGTATTTGATGAATATTTCCATATTTACCAAAAAATTCAAATAATTCTGTATTTGATGTTCCAAATGGATAGTTTTTCACCAGAACAATAGGGAATTCATATCGTGACATAATAAATATTAACAGAGGAATAGGAATAATAAGTATGTTCTAATGCTGATGTTGATTTTATTCTTGTCTACTCTACAAAAGTTTTTTTTTTTTCTTTGGCATAGATTTTTTTTTATGTATTATCTTGTTAGTCCTTTATGGTTGTGATAATTACACTACGTTTTTTAATTGCATATTTATAAGCAAAACCAGCAACTACTAATAAAAGTATAATAAATAAAACACGATAAATTGAATTTGGTCCATAAACAATCTCTTCAATTAGTCCTGTACTTGATTGATCCTTTGTATCACTCTCTTCAATTAGTCCTGTACTTGATTGATCTTTTATATAACTCTCTCCTTTTGCCTTTTCTTTTTCCTTTTGTTGTTGAAGTTGATCAGATTTAGTAGCTGTTTGAACATCACTAATTACAACTGGTTCTAAAGGACTTGAATTAGATACTTCAACATTACTTATTTTTATCAAGGTATCAAATCCATCAACTAATTGACCAAATACAACATGTTTACCATCTAACCAATCAGTTTTTTCAACATTAATTATGAAAAATTGACCACCATTTGTATTTGGCCCAGCATTAGCCATTGATAATCTACCTAATTTATTATGTTTTAAAATAAAATTTTCATCATTAAATCTATCTCCATAAATCAGTTTACCTCCATTACCTTGAAATATTCCACCTTGAATCATAAAATTATTAATAATTCTATGAAATCCGGAATTTTTATAACCATATCCATAATTCATGGCAGATAATTGATAAAAATTTTCAACTGTTTGTGGGCATGTTTCACCAAATAAAGCAAGAGTTAAATCTCCTAATATAACATTACCATGTTTTACTGTAAATATAACTTTATGAGTAACTGTTGGATCTCCTTCAAGGTGACTTTGTTCATCTTTGCTTAATTGAAACTTTGTGGTTGGAATAATTGATGCAACTACTATATTAATTAACAAAAAAATGTAAAATAAATCCATCTTTATAATCATTAATAATACAAGAAGCTAATAAAAAAAACACACACACAATTTAATAGGGATAGATAGATCAAGGTTTTGAATTTATATTTTTTTTTGGGCGGGTGGGAGGTCTTTACCTGTATTGATATGTGGTGTGAAAGGGGAGTTTTTGTAACACAGTGAGAGAATTCTAACTAAAATTCCAGAATCAAACAAAAAGCAAAAAAAAAATGATTCTATTCGCGATTTCCGGTAGTCTGATCACGTGAAATAACCGGAATTGAGATTAACTAGAAAAAGACAAAAAGATTCAAGACGAAAAAAAAAAACTTTGAATCCAGCGACAGAGAGAGAGAGAGAGAGAAAAAAAATAATGTTAGTGGCGAAAGGTCTTACATATTTCAAATAGTTCACTCTTCAATTATATTATTCCCACAAATCAATAACAACAACAACAATAACAATGGACGCAATTAATGTTGATATCAATCATTTAAAAAAAGGTGAAGTCAATTTAGGTACATCGATTATGGCAGTGAAATATGCTGATGGGGTTATCCTTGCTGCTGATTCACGTACCACCACTGGTACTTATATTGCCAATAGAGTAACTGATAAACTTACTCAAATACATGATACTATTTTTTGTTGTCGTTCTGGTTCAGCTGCTGATACTCAAGCCATTGCAGATATAGTTAAATATTATCTTCAACTTTATTCAAGTCAATTACCTAATGGTGAACAACCACAAACCAAAATCGCTGCTAATGTTTTTCAAGAATTATGTTATAATAATAAAGATAATTTAACTGCTGGTATTATAGTTGCTGGATATGATAAAAAATCCAATAGCGGTTCAGTTTTTTCAGTTCCAATTGGTGGTAGTATTCATGAAGCTGAATATGCTATAGCTGGAAGTGGTTCTACATTTATTTATGGTCTCTGTGATACTAATTATAAATCTGGAATGAACAAAGAAGAAGCAGTGGAATTTGTTACTTCTGCATTGTTTGAAGCTAAAAAATGGGATGGTTCATCGGGTGGTGTAACAAGAATGGTTATTTTAAATAAAGATGGTGTTGAAAGAAGATTTTTTGCTCCTAATGTATAGATTATAAAAAAAAAAAATATACTGTACAATAATTGTTGGTTAATTAAAGCAGATTTTGCTTTTTATGTATACTAAAACATGACCATTACTTTGTTTTATTTTTGTTAAATTTCAAATATATGGTCTATACTCTGGATTTGCATTACGATATTCCATCCAGATGAAATGATACCTCTAGCTTGAGCAGTTTATCCAGAATCATCATCTAATGATTCTCTTGTTCATATTGTTGTTTCATCTGAAATATTTTGCTTTTACACACATTGTTTATACTTTGAAATTCTAAAGTGAAAAAAAATGTATTGATCACGTGACACTTCCTGGCTAATATGATTTAAACTTTATTTAATTTTTTTTTTTTTGGCATTTTGGTATTTGCTAATTCTTGTACAGTATAAAAAGTTCCTCAAAATAAAACAAAAAAAAATCTGTACATATCTTTTATATTTCTTTCTTTCTTTATAGTTTATATACTTATCAAGCCAACTTAGGTTTCAATACATGGTTTAAACACCCTTCAGGGTAGTCTTAACCTTACATGTCTGATTTAACTCAAGAATTGAATTACTAACTTAATTGATTTATTTAGCGTTTTGGTTTTTTTAATACTTAAATATATATATATTTATTAATTGTTTGTGTTTATTCATCAAAATTTAATAATTTTATCCTTTAAAATTTAAAACTTGTCAAAGTTATATAGCGGGTATAATGTATAAACTTCATTTCTTGGTTTACTGCATGTTTGATTCATACCTACTCTACATATACACATTTATAAATAATACATCTTGGTTCAATCAACATTGATACCGGTTATTTTAAAGTAAAAGCATATCTTAGTTTATTAGCGTGTTTCATCTGGTTGCCAAATACTTTATTTCTTGGAAAACCCGTATTGACATATATATTCAGAATGATTATCCAAAAAATTTGATTCAAGTCAATTATATAATGATGATGACCAACTGGAAATCAATTTTTGATAATATAAGGATAACAAATCCAAAAGTAACTTGAGTATATTTTCTATTTCCATTGATTTAGGGATAATATCCCGGATGATGAAATATGATATTTCTACGGCAGATTTATACCAGTAGTATGGGTTCTAGAAAGAAATCTGGAATAATAATTAAGGAAAATATTTGACTTTTTCATATGATTCAATTTGTATTCATACAATTTTTTTATAATTTGGTTTGGTTTTTCTGGTTTTTATATGATATTTGGTTGTCTGTAGTAAAATTTCCAAAAACTATATAAACCACCAAAACAACCAAAATAATTTTAAATCTCTTTTTATTTCCTTCTTTTTCTTTTTCTTCTTTTTCCCTTTTAATGAACTATTATAATTTTCACAACATGGTGGTATTGCAAATGGCTAGCTGCTCTTGAAGATCTTTGTTATTTAAATACTACTAACTTATCGATTCATCTAGCAATTTTGATTTATATTTGAATATATGTACATAAATCAGTTATTGATTTTTTTTTGTTTATTAATATTAGTGCATCATAGCGCTTACATGTAGATTTTATATCACTTTCTTCAGTGCTTTAAGCCTCTGTTAGAATAGATCAGTTTATTCAGAAATATAACTTTGTTGATTCTCTTAGTAAGTTTCACAGTTAAATGAGAAGAATTACAATCTCAAGGATGATATGTAACTATTATATGTCACTATATTCATCACTCGCTATTACGAGAAAAGAGATGCTATGGTGATATATGTATATCTCGAAATGTGTTAGTCGTTTTGATATAACAAAACCTCAATTGAATTTATTCTCTACCCATGATATGCTTATATGTGTGTAAATGTGTTTTCTTTAATTTTTTGCAACAGTTCACAATCAAAAAAAAAAAAACTACATACCACAAAAAAATAAGATACACACACTTTACTAAAATCTTTGAATTATCCCTTATCGCTATTCGTGTACTTTGCACTTTAATTGAATAAATAGATAACACTACTTTTTTTAGTACTATATAAACTCCCCCCCCCGAGTTCCCGCAAAGTTTTTTTTTTCTTTAAGTTGACTTTTTCTTTCTACAGAATGATTATTTAAAATCTAGTTTGCAAGATTTCATTTTGTCACGAATCTATTGAATACGATATGGTCCTTTCCATATTTAGCTTACTTTGATTCTTTACTTACTGACACTTCAACATATCTAGCATCTTTATATATATCTAGAATATACACATATAATGATATTATCTTATAATATTACTTGTAGAGTTCTAACAGTATTCAACTAAATGTTTTTTAATCGTTTGTTATAACAATACCTGTCTTTTTGTATGTATATATGTGTATGTTAGTTGTGGATTTGAAGAAACCAAATTCAATAAACTCATCTGGGACAGGGGGGTGTTAACTCAGTTAAAATGGAATACTCAATCATTACGCACGAAATAACCATACCCTTATCGCTTCCAACTTATTCTGAATTGTATCATTTTAATTGCCTTGTGCCTATATATAACATATTATATTAATACATACTTAATATATTTAGACATTATTGATTGTTGTACATTTATACCAAATAGCTTATAAACTCACATTGTCCACGTGACATATTCGTATATTTTATACAGTATGTTGATTTTTTTGTGAATCTATAGAATATAAAACAAAAAAAACGTTTCAAACAGAGAACATTAGAATGCATGTACCAGCCTTAACCTCTTATACATGCAATTTCAGGACACTCTAATCTAAACTTCATGATAGAATGTGACATGAAATACAGTGCAAATGTCAACGTCAAATTTTATTTCGATTATTGTAATCACATATAGAGGTATCTAATGGAAAACTTCATTGGGGATGGATGGATGGATGGAGATGTAAAGAAATAAATAATTACAAGTCAGTTGATTTGCATATATACGAAAATATAAAAGACATATACAAACATCAACGCATAGAGAGAAACCACGTAAGAATTTGCTTGTGATTCAATAACGAGATTAATTCCAGATTATGAACCCAAAAAAAAAAAAAATTGAGTTGTTTTCCTCCTTGCTGGTTGTTGAAGAATAAGAATAAAACAAGGCTTGATTTCTAATAAGCGTTGCTCCATGTGTACATGAATGTCCTCCACAGTTATTATTATGTAATTAGAATAATTTATTGATTACGTGGTAACTTCTTCTTATTTCTTCGTTGTCGTTTTCTTTGTGTCTTTGTACTTTCTGCATCTAATTACATGTAAATATGCCGGAGGAACAAGTTCAGTCTAAAATTTCGCTTGTCTCCCACTCCGGTTTGGTTGGTTGACTTATCGAGGTTTAACTTGGTTAAAGGTTTCATGGGATTTGAAAATCTGACAAACAAAAGTAAATCACATTAATTTTTCTTTGAATTCAATTGGCTAGTTGTTTCATTTTTTATATGTAAGACATTCCTATACATACATCCTAATCCTGCAGATGAATGAAAAAAAAAATCCAAAAATAACATCCCTCCTCCCCTTGAGCAACAATAACAAATTCTTATTACCTTATCTCTCCTCTTTCTCCTTAGTTAATTCAAATCCTTCCCTCCCTTTTCCTAGTCCTTGTATTCCCCCACATAACAATAATCCATAAATCCACACATGTTCCCTTTCGGTTAACTAAAGAAAAAGAAATTACTTGATTGTAAAAAAAAATATACATGTCGTGTACAAGTGACAATTATCTTTAGTGGTGATGGCTGATGATGATACATAAATGATGACACAAAATCTTGAAATTTAGTAAAAAAAAAATTAAATAACACAAAATCTGTGGTGTATACAATTTATGAGCAACAAACAAAAATTTTACAATTAAAGATTTAGTACATACATAAAAAAATTTTCTTTTTTCTATATTCTCCTTATAATGAACCTATATATAATATACTACGAAAATCCCCCAACTTCCAATTTTCCACATATATATTATATTTTACACATCAACAAATTCATATCATTTACTCGAATTAATTCTTCATTGATTTAATAACTTTCATATCAAGAGAGATTCATAGCAAAACCAGAGTTTTTTAAAAATCTTTAAAATAATTCCATAGATTGTATTTTAAGGTTTTTCATTCTCCTTTTCCTTTCTCTCCACCCCCCTCGTTCCCCTTTAATAATTTTCTTCTTAATTATATCAATCAATAATAATTGGTATTAACTGAAACAATAATGAAGATGATATTTAGTTCCAGACTGCCTTATCTTAAATATTTGGCTGTTTTATTAACAGTTGTTACAATTTATGTATTAACTCATCAAAATGTTTACAATTCATTATCATCATCTCCTTCAGAAATTACTCAACAACAACAACAACAACAGGCATCACCTAATGAAAAAGTTAAAGTTCCTGAAGAATTAAAAACTGAACCTGAAATTAAACCTGATCAAAATATCCAACAACAACAACAACAACAAGCATCCCAACAACAAGAACAAAAACAACAACAATCATCATCTTCTTCTTCATCATCATCATCAGAGTTATCTACAGGTAAACCCAAAAAAGTAAAAGCAACATTTGTTACATTAGCAAGAAATGAAGAATTATTTGATTTAATTAAATCTATTCGTACAGTTGAAGATAGATTTAATAGAAAATTCAATTATGATTGGGTTTTTTTAAATGATAAAGAATTTACTCAAGAATTTAAAGATTTAACCACTTCTATAGTATCAGGTAAAACAAAATATGGTAAAATTCCAACTGAACATTGGTCATATCCTGAATGGATTGATTTAAAAAAAGCTGAAGAAGGTAGAAAAAAAATGAAATTAGCTAAAATAATTTATGGAGATTCTGAAAGTTATAGACATATGTGTAGATTTGAAAGTGGATTTTTTTGGAGAAATGAATTATTAAATGATTATGATTGGTATTGGAGAGTTGAACCAGGAATTGATATTCATTGTGATTTAGATTATGATTTATTCAAATATATGGAAGATAATAATAAGGTTTATGGTTTTACGATTTCAATTCATGAATTTAGAGCAACAATTGAAAGTTTATGGGGTCATACTAAAAAATTCATTGAAGAAAATCCTCAATATTTGGCAAAAAATAATTTTATGGATTTTATAAGTGATGATAATGGTAAAACTTATAATTTATGTCATTTTTGGTCAAATTTTGAAATTGCAAATTTAAATTTTTGGAGAAGTGAAGCATATACTAAATATTTTGATTATTTAGATAGAACAGGTGGATTTTTATGAACGTTGGGGTGATGCTCCAATTCATTCAATTGCTGCAAGTTTATTTTTACCAAAAGATAAAATTCATTATTTTGAAGATGTTGGTTATAGACATGGTGTTTATACCCAATGTCCATTAAATTCTCAATTTAGATATGATCATAAATGTCATTGTAATCCTGATAAAGATTTCACATTTAGAGGTTATTCATGTGGTAAGAAATATTATGAAAAATGGGTTTAGAAAACCTAAAGAATGGGTTGATTATCAATAAAATATCATTTGAGAAAAACATTATTTGGTTATAACAAAACAAAACATTTTATATACTTATATCTTTATAGAATATCATTTCATTATCATAGTATATTATATTATACATATCTGTATTATTTGTAATTTGTAACTTGTAATCCAGTCCAGAAATAATAATAATATGATTAGAAAAACTTACAGAATGTGTTGATTATCATTAGAAACATCAATAGACTAAAAACAAGAAACAACATTTGTGTTGTAATTCGTTAGTGTAGGGATTCTTGAGATTAGATGATGACTAAAAGTATAAAGTATATTGAGATTTGAGAATATATATAACTGCCAATAGTAAATCGGATTCATGGTTAATGGATGAATTTGAAGGGTTTATTTGTATATAAACGTTATCTTTAACCTATAGGGATTAATGCACCACCCATTTGTACTCTAGATCTATGTATCATTCTATATTTGATAATGTGGTCGTGCCATTAAAATAAAAAAGATAATTGGCAACAGATGATATAAATTCTTTCCGTTAATATAGAATCAAAGATCAAATGATAATTGGTTTATGGAGATTATTTATCATGATAAGATATTATCATCATAGTCAACTAAACTTTTGTGCTTAGTTTATCATATTCAGCACATAATGACTATCTTGTTATTTTTCTGTTTTCTCACAAACTTCATCGATTCAAGAAAACGAGGTGTTATATAATGGGAACCACTGGTAGATCATCAATTCCTGTTAGTTAAAGATATATCCTATCTCTTTACGTTACTGCATACTAGGAGTCCTGACGGGAATCTCACCATAAGAATACACATCCTAATATAATTTTGCTAACAACACTTAAAGAATGAGTTGGTTATCAAATAAAGAGAACTCTCATCATTTTGAGTATAATTTGAAATTAAATTGTTTATAACTGTATATCATTTCTATATAATACTTATCATTTATTATAAATCTATATTATTTCAAATTTTACAAACCAGTCCAGAAATATTCTTTTTTAAGATCAAATGAACCAATTAATGGAATATTTTCACTTGAATTACCAACAAATACATTATATTCACCAGCTTGAACAGACCATTCATTAGCATATTCATCAAAGAATGAAGCAGAATATTTAACTGGTAATTTAACAACAATTTTTTTAGATTCATTTGGTGATAATTCAACTTTCTTAAATCCTTTCAATTCTTTAACTGGTCTAATTACATCAGTTTCAACTTTACCAACGTAAACTTGAACAACTTCTGAACCTTTAATATTACCAGTATTTGAAACAACCACAGAAACTTCAACTTCTTCTTCATCTTTCAGAACTTCAACTGATAAATCATTCAATTCAAATGAAGTATAACTTAAACCATAACCAAATGGGAATGCAACTGATCTAGCCAATTTTTCATAATATCTATAACCAACAAAAATATCTTCACCATATAAAACTCTACCTCTTTCAGTTTTAAAATTCAAATAAGTTGGATTATCAACTCCCAATTTTGGGAAAGTTAAAGATAATTTACCACTTGGATTAACATCACCAAATAATACATCAGCAATTGCATTACCTGATTCATTACCACCAAACCAACATTGAACCAAACCTTTATATTTTTCCAATTCTGGAAATTCAACTGGAGTACCTGATTGATTAACAATAACTGTATTTGGGTTAGCTTTAATAACAGCAGTAATTAATTCATCTTGTAATCCTTCCAATTTCATGTGTGGACGATCAAATGATTCACTTTCCCATTCTCCAGTTAAACCAGTACATAAGACAACTTTATCAACTGATTTAGCCAATTCAACAGCATTTGCAATTTCTTGTTTTGCATCAATAACTTTAGTCAAACCTAAATTAATACCACCACCGAAATATTCAGCAGCGTTACCCAAAGTGTAAGTTTTAGCAGAACCATATTCAACAGTAATTTTATAAGTTTGACCTTTAGTTAATTTTTTAATTGCTTTTTCTTCAATTGTACCACAATTAAAGAAGGACTCACCTTTGGTTTGTTTGGTTTTGTTATCAACAACCAATTCACCATCAATAAACAATTGAGCAGTTCCAACAACAGTTAAACCAAATTCATATTCAGCAGTTTCTTCAGGAGTAAGTTCAGCATCAAAATCAATATAATATAATGAATCAGGAACTAATTCATTAGCATAATCAATAAAATGTAATGAGGATAAATCAAGATCATATTCATCAACAAGGGTACGATTTTCAGTACCTTTTGGTTCTTTATAAAATTTCAAATTATAACCTCTAGTACCAGTTTTTGGATTATCAACTTGATTACCTAAACCTGGTAAAAATTTATGAGCATGACAACCAACAGTATATTTTGGTTTATTGGTCAATTTTTCAGAAATTGAGTCAAATGGAGTAGTAGTATAATAAGCTCTTAATGAAGCTGAACCACCACCACAATAAACTGCATTCTTAGCATTTGGACCAATAATAGCAACTGATTCATCTTTAGATAATGGTAAAATATTATCTTCATTTTTCAATAAAACAATAGAATTTTGAGCCAATTTACGTAATAAAGCTCTAGTTTCTGGAGTATTGTTTTCAGTATCTTCAGGGGCATTTTCAGCAACTCCAGAATCTTTAACTGCTCTATTAATTAAAGTTAAAACATTTTTAACTCTTGCATCTAAATCCTTAATATTCAATTCATTAGTTTTAATCATATGACTAATTGCATCAGTTCTTCTAAAAATAGTTGAACCTGGCATTTCTAAATCTAAACCTGCTTCAATTGCATTTTTACTGGTATAAGTACCAAACCAATCACTCATAATTAAACCATGTTCCCAATCCCATTCTTTTCTAACAACACCATCCAATATTTCTTTATATTGAGAAATATGAGTACCATTAACTTTATTATATCCAGTCATTAAACAACCAGGTTTAACTTCACTGAATAAAATTCTAAATGGTTCTAAATAAATTTCTCTTAAAGCTCTTGGAGTTAAAACAGAATCACTTGCATTTCTTCTATCTTCTAAATCATTACAAACGAAATGTTTTGGAGTACTTGAAATTCCAGAATTTTCAATACCTTGAACAATAGAACTTGCAGCTTTACCAGTTAAATAAGGATCTTCACTAAATGATTCAAATCCTCTACCACCCAAAGGACCTCTTTGAATATTCATGGTTGGACCTAAAATAACATGAGCTCCTTTATGTTTAGCTTCTTCAGCCATCAATTCACCAGCTGAATACAACAATTCAGTATCAAAAGTTGAAGCTAAACCAGTACCACATGGGAAACATGCGGATGGAACAGAATTAAAAAATTTGGTACCTCTAATACCATTTGGACCATCAGAAACTCTTAAACTTGGAATATCAAGTCTTGGAATTGGAACAGTATGCCAAAAATCTTTTCCTGCAATTAATTGAATTTTCTCTTCAAGAGTTAATTCTTTTAAAATTTGATCAACATCAAATGAAGTCATGATTGAAGTTAGTTTGTTAGTTTGTTAGTTAGTTGATTAATCTATCAATTGAGTTTAGAATTATTCAAAGGTGGGAGGGATATGATGGTCAATTTATATCATTTTTTTTTATTTTTTTTTTCAAATGTTGGAAATAATAAATGTTGGGAAGATGTAAGATATTGGAAGAATTAGTCCGAAAAATTTTCCTTACCTCTCTTCCCCCTCCCCTCCTCCTCCTCCTCCTCCTATAATACCTGAAGTTATAATATGAGCAAATACTAGGTACAAGAAAGTTGCGCGGGACTTGTGGTTTAACCAGAAAGATTTCACCAATCAAAAGGAAGGTCGTAGTCGATAACCACAAAAAAAAGTGGGGGACTGAGACAAAAAAATGGTGGGGACGGAAAAAGAGGAAAGAAAGCCGGAGAGTTACACAATTTTAAAGAAAACAAAGGCACCGGAAATCCGATACAAGAGGAAAAAACCTGGAGAAGAGCCAATTAAACAAAGAGATACAGAGAATAAAAAATAATAATCCGGATTATTAATAATAATAAAACGTCCAAGAATTTTTTTCTGATCGGAATTACTTATCTTGGAAGCTATAACCCAATGTTATGTACTCTACATTTGTATGCACATGTACAAGTCTCGTCAATGTATGTGTAATGTGTATGATGGAGGGAGAAGGGGAGGAAAAACTATTAAATTTTATTTTCTTCTTTGCATTGAGTTAAGTTTTCTTGAACCAATGAAAAACTTCATCAACAAGAATCCCAGTCAATACGTTTTTACAATTATTCTTCTCCTTCTTCTTCTTCATTCCCCACACATTCTTCTACGTTTGATTAATTGACCGACAACAGGGCTAATGTAACTATTATTATAATTGGAAGAATATTTATCCATCTTGGAAAAAAAAAATGGGGATAACGGTGGACTTCAAGAAAAAAAATTTTCGGAATTAGTGGAGTTTGATGGAGTTTGACGGAGGTAGAATTAATTCCGATTATAACCAATACTTGTAAATATGTAAGAATTTTTCTATCAAACTTTTCATAAATTTCATAATTTTTTAAATGAGTTCCAATTGATTTCCTTTACTTTTTATAATTTCTAATTTTTTTGGTTTGGTTTGGTTTGGTTTGGTTTGGTTTGGTTTGGTTTGGTTTGGTTTGGAAATTCAATCTTTGTTGAATTTTTATAAAAAGCTTAAAATTAGTGCAAATTTA
This sequence comes from Candida sojae, assembly GCA_013177575.1. Classification (NCBI taxonomy): domain Eukaryota; kingdom Fungi; phylum Ascomycota; class Pichiomycetes; order Serinales; family Debaryomycetaceae; genus Candida; species Candida sojae. Next base: position 2,860,831 of record WWPN01000002.1, on the reverse strand, counting down.
GTTGGTGCATTTTATTCATAATTTTGATCCAAGGGGCATATCTATACACATTCTACGTTGTTCAGATGTTCCTCGTAATCCTAAAGCTCTAAAATTTTTGATATGTAAAACAAAGGCTAAGATGATAAATAACTAATAATGTATCACTATAGTGCCATTCTTAAATGCATTCTTCACATCTTTGAGAAACTTTATTTTACGAATATTTTCGTTGAAATTTTTTAGTAAAATTTTATCAACCTTGTAAAAAAATATCCAGTATCCAGTCTCTCGAAATGATGACGATTTTCTAAGCATTTCGTATTATAGAGTTCCATATGAATAGTTCTTTTTCTTTTCAACATGGACCAGAAATTCTTATTTGAAATGGTGATAATGATATCCTTCTAACCAATGTAATATACTACACTCGAAAACAAAAGGTTTCATCACCTTGGTTTTTCGTTTTTTATCCAATACATATATTACCACTTCAATTTATAAAGAGAAATACGGTCTTAATTTTTTTCTTCTTTTTTTTTAACAAATGACTCTACACGAATAGCGATAACATAAAGAAAAGGGGAATTTCAATAAGTTGGTTGGACCCCTCCTAATTGATTAAATCTTGACATTATTTCTGAATAATAATCTTAATACAAATTGGTTAAAGATTTTAATGAGGGATTTCTGGTGGGGGTAGGGGGGGTATAAACAAACTACCCACCAAATTGGGAAACAAAAAAATCCACCAGCCTATTCTTCTTTTTCTTCTACTTACTTGTCTTTCTCTTCCTTTTTTGGGTGTATATGTGTAAGTTGTCTGTGTGTATATTTCTCGTAATATAATTTAACAATAGGGTTTCTGATTATATAATCATTTACAAAAAGAACCCTCTGTACGTTTAGCGTATAAATTATTGTATAGGAAAAAAAAATAGAAATGAGAAAATATTCCCCCAATATTTTTAAAATGTAGTATCACGATAACTAAACAATCCAATACAGGAAAGAGAGTGTATATTTTTTAATGTACAAAAGTACAATATTCTCTATATGTAAAATCTAAAAATTTTTACCTTTTTTTAAGAAGAGGAATTTCACGTATAACAAGAACAATATGATCTAAAATAGAAAAACCAATTCTCAGAAGCCAAGATTAAAAAGCAAAAATTTTGGAATAAGAATAGACCCTCGTATACCATATCACTAAATGATATAAAGTATATGATTATAAATTACAAATGGATGCTCTAAAAAAAATTATATACTTTCTTAGAACGAGTAATGATGATATAAATTGTAACAAGGATGAAGCCACACATGGTGTAGTATTTTCTTTATATATATATATCTACTTTGTGTGTGTGTGTGTGTATATCGATAAATTCGACATTACTGTATTGGGTGTGTAGGGTGGAACGCGCATACACGATAATGAACAAAGCACACGACCTCTATATTTGTGTGTGTGTGTGTAGTACGAATTTTCTTAAAAAGATGAACACGTCCTTTTTTGTGAACATTACACTAACAATTAAAAAAAAACCACGTAATTAAAATTTTAAACAAGGCGACGAAAAAAAAAAAAAAAAAAGAAAAATTTCATTGCTTGTTGTTCATATTTTATCAGTAGGGAAAAATCACCATAAGGGATAGGAGAGGGAAAAACACTCAGTAAGGAAAATAATTTTTTTATTTTATTTTTTTTTTTTTTTTTCATCATTTCACATTCTTCTTTCTTTCTTTCTTGATTTCTAATACAGTACTAATCACATTGAATTATGGCTTCAACTAGATCTAATGCACGTCTCATTAGATTTGGGATTTTTGCACTTGTATTAATTGGTTGTGGTTATATTTTAACCAGAGGTTCATCTTTCCAACCACCAAACTATCAAGCAGGTTCTAATGCACCAGCTGCTCAACAACAACAAGAACAACAACAACAACAACAACAACCTGCTGCTGCTGGTGGTAACAAGGGTGTTAATGTTCCAGCTGGTAAAGCTAAAGGACCATTAGTTAAATATAAATTAGTTGAAGGTCAACAACCAGAAGCTATTCCACAAAAGGATATTCCTGATAGTTATACTGCTAATGATAAAGTTAAAGCTACTTTTGTTACTTTGGCAAGAAATTCTGATTTGTATTCTTTAGCTGAATCTATTAGACATGTTGAAGATAGATTTAATAAGAAGTTTCATTATGATTGGGTTTTCTTTAATGATGCTGATTTTGATGATAATTTTAAAGATACTGTTAGTAGTTTGGTTTCTGGTACTGCTAAATTTGGTAAAATTCCAACTGAACATTGGTCTTATCCAGAATGGATTGATCAAGAAAAAGCTGCTTTGGTTCGTGAACAAATGAGAGAAAAGAAGATTATTTATGGTCATTCTGAAAGTTATAGACATATGTGTAGATTTGAAAGTGGATTTTTTTGGAGACAAGAATTATTAAAAGATTATGATTATTATTGGAGAGTTGAACCAGATATTAAATTATTTTGTGATATTGATTATGATGTTTTTAAATGGATGAAGGATAATAATAAAGCTTATGGTTTTACTATTTCTTTACCAGAATATAAAGAAACCATTCCAACTTTATGGAAAACTACTAAAGAATTTATTGATAAAAATCCTCAATATTTGCCAGAAAATAATATGTTGGAATGGATTAGTGATGATAAAGGTCAAACTTATAATGGTTGTCATTTCTGGTCAAATTTTGAAATTGGTTCATTGGCATTATGGAGAAGTGAAGCTTATCAAAAATATTTTGAATATTTGGATAAAGCTGGTGGTTTCTTTTATGAACGTTGGGGTGATGCTCCAGTTCATTCTATTGCTGCAAGTTTATTTTTACCAAGAGATCAAATTCATTTCTTTGAAGATGTTGGTTATTATCATGTTCCATTCACTAATTGTCCAGTTGATAAAGAAGTTAGATTTGCAAGAAATTGTAATTGTGATCCAAATAAGGACTTTACTTGGAGAGGTTATTCATGTACTACCAAATATTATACCATTAATAACCTTAAAAGACAAAAAGGTTGGGAAAAATACACTTCTTAAAATGGTTTCTTTTTTTCCAAAAACCAATGAACAATTGATCCCTTTAGCTTCTTAGACTAAGAAAATCTCAGCTAAATTTTTGTTTTATATTTATATTTATATTTATATTTATATATATATATATATATATAAATAGATATGTGTGGATACATATATAGTATTAAAGTAATTTAAATATCAATTTTTTTTTTTACATATAATTGTTAACCAAATGATATCTGTATTTTATAGATTGTTAATCTAGTGTTATCCAACTATTATCACCATCATAATCATTATCGTCTAAAAATAATCTCTCATACAGTATAATTATATGCTATCAAGTTAAGTAGATCTAAAAAAACAAATTGATATCAACCCTCGATCAATCCCCATATAATAGTTAATATACACACTATATATACTAAAAATATTTGTATTGTATAGGTAATTATATAAAAAATTTTCCTTTCAAACAAGCACATTTTTGTGGAGAATTATCAAATCAAATCAGATTCAATTAAAATATTTGTACATGGATTATATATCTTGTACATGAATATACTATACACTGTACACTGAACTGTATATAATTAATAATTCATGTACTGTTTATATTGTACAGGAATTATTTTAACATTCTAATTTGAAACAAAATGAGAAGAATGAACAAAAACACGGTGGGAGGATGTTTGAAATGAGATAATGATTTATAGTCCTAAATTTTGTTGTTGTTGTTGATAATGATGATGAGAATAGAGGTAAGTTTACATTAACTTTCAAATAAGTTTATTTGGTTTTTGATTTAATTCTTTTGGGTTGTAACAAAAAAAAATACTGCCCTTATTCCCTCTTCCCGCCAAATAAATCAAGGTGTGATATACCCGTATGTAAATTTAAACCTTGCAACCACACTCGGGAAATTAAAAAAAAAAAAAAAAAAATACAGCCACAAATTTACCATACCACACGACCCATAACGATGCATAGAAACAAAGAAAAATTTTTTTTTTTTACTATTCATGTAACAACAACTAACAAGAAAAATAAAAAAATAGTTTGTATAATTCTGGGTTTCTTACTAAAAAAAAAAATCATTTGGAAAATTAGAGGGATCTCTGTAAATACAACAAATACAAAAATCAACTACAATCTTTGTTTGAATGAAATTCGACTGTTAATTTGGGATTATACATATATTGAAGGGTATTTCTAATGGGTAGTAACAATTCTTTTATCCAATGACAAGAATCATTACATCTTGATAGAATTATTAATATTGTAATAATAATATTTTTTTTTATAGTTTATAGTTTAACGTTTATTTAAAATAGAGAAATTCTGAAACAATTCTTAGACAAAACTCAAAAATTTTTTTTTTTTTAAGGCAACCAATTCAATTTTTAATTGAGACAACCAATTTTGATTTAACATGTAAAACAATCCTTCAAAATCCCCAAAAATTTTTTTTTTTACTTTTCTTACAACCAAATTTATTATCATCATCATCATCATCTTTTTTTCTTCATTTTAATCCTTCAAATCAATCAACATTTTATATATCAAGGCTTCTTTTGCTATATATTTGTTGTTTTGTTTGATTGTGTGTTTCATTTAACCCTGATTACATTAAATAAAAATTAGTACTGTTCTTGAAAGAAACCAATTTTTTTTTTTGAACCAAGCATATAAAATTTCAAACTGAAATCAATTAAAACAATCATTAGACAGATTAATCAATAAATTTATCACAAAAGAATAACAAGCAACAAACAAATAAATCATCTAGAGAATTTTATCATTTCATCATTTCATCATTTCCATTATATTTTGTTGTTGAATAATAATTAATTTCAATTATTGGTACAGTATATATAAAATTGTCATATTTTTGTTTCAAAGTTGTACAATTTTTTTTTTATTTGAATTCTCATATTCCACATATTCCCATACAAAAGTTTAATTTCGAAATTTTTTATTTTTATTTTTTCCCCTTTTAATTTTGTGACAAACGAGTAATAAACAAACACACCCGTAGGTTATTTAAAAAAAATTTCACGTATTTTGACATTCAACATTTTCAATTAATACCCCTTTGTATTTAATTAATTAATTGTTTTGAAAACCAAAAAAAAAAAAAACAAATTATAATAATCTTTCATTAAAAATTTGTCATATTTATATATATATTTATTATTGGTAACAGGGTAAATAAGAAAAAAAAAAGAAAAAAAGATCTTCCGGAATTTCTTAATTTTATTGGACTACTTTTTACTTCAAAGAACCAAAAAACAAAACAAAAAAAAAATCAAAGAAAAGTTCCTGGTCTTTTTCCTTGAGTACCTTTTTCCTGCTTGTTTTTTTGAATTGATTATATTAATCAAATAGGGCAAAACTAAAAATGTCGAGCAAAGTGGAAATTCAACCAAGTAATGGAACTTCTCCATCTATTACTCCACCAGAAACAACTAAACCTTCAGATACAGCCACAATTACAAAATCACCTTCTATTGAACATACCACCACCACCACCACAACAACAACAACAACATCAAATGGTTGTTTGAAACGTAAAAATTCATCAACTACATCTCCTCCAGTTAAATCAACCTTTTCTGCACCATCATCTACTTTAACTACATCTCCTCCAAAACGTCATCGACCATTATCATTAAATCTAAGAAATCAGGATAATGCTGATCTTGCTTTAAGAATCGTCAGTCCTGGTTTACCACCTTCAATCAATGAAGCTATGAAATCAACAATTCAACTTCTGAAACAAATTCAACAACAACAAAAAAGTTTAATTGCTGCTAGACATAGTAAAGATCTGGATGATATTAAAATTGAAGAACAAACCACTACTTCTTCTTCATCAACAACTAATAATACCATCAGTGGTAGTACAGAAAATACAACAACAACAGCAACAACAACAACAGTGATACAACCTTCTCAACCTGAATTACCACCACCAAATATAAGAGTACTTCCAAAATCCCCAGTTTATGCATCTGATGATTCTGATCTCAATAGATTATCTGGAGTTAAGAAATTAAAAAGACTGAATGTACCTCCACCATTAAGTATTGGTGATGGTATTCCATCAACTACAAACGTGGGTAATTTACGTCCATCGATTCATTCCGCTCCAATTAGAAATAGACCAAGACCAAGAATGGCTGTACCTGGACTTCAAAGAATCAATCCACAAGTACAACAAGTACAACCTACCCTCATTCCTATTCCACATCAACAGCAACAACAACAACAATGTTATTATACCACTACTACACCATATCAACAATATTATTCTCCTTCAGTACAACACCATCCAATTCATCAATTACAACCTATACTATTACCTAGAAGTCAATTAAGACAAGTTAATCCAAGAGTAAGAATTATTCCATTAACCGCAACTGCTACCACTCATTTTGGTAGAAGAGCTACTTTACAAGGAACTCAAATACAACCTCAATCACAACCGCAAGTAATAATCGAAAGCCCAACGGTTCTGCAACAACAACAACAATCTCAACAAGGTTCCAAGTCTAAGACAAATCCTGTTACTGATGTATTTCATGGAGATTTGAAAAAAGCAGCACCATTTAATAGTCAGCCATTATCTGCACAACGAGAATTTTTTGGTAGTGCAGTACATGATGAAACTCCAGCTCCACATGTAGTTACTATAAATGAAGTTCAAGATGAAGAAATTAATAGCAATACTGTAATGGGAAGTATAGCCATTAATGAAAATGTTTTTAAATTTAGAATTTTTAGTAAGAATAAATCTAATAATGAAAATGAAAATGAAAATGAAGAAGGTTATATTGTTGATGATGAAGATGATGATGAAGAATATAACAAGAAAAAGTTTTTAAAGATTTGTGAAACATGTTGGAATCGAGTATATAAAAAAGATGATGAAAATGAATAATAAAATCTGTATACATTGTCAAAACGGGAAAACTAATATTATTTTGTATATTATTAATGTAACTTAAAATTTTGCTGGGTCTAATTGTTCTGATCTTACTTTTATTATATTTTTTACTTTTTAATTCCTTAATAGTACCATTGAATTGTATTATTTTGTATTGCTTTTAGTTTTCCACTTAATAGATAAAAAAATTGTTATAATATAAATCTATGGTTATATATGTCTTGCTTGTACATGGATGATGACTAGTTCACACGACCCTCTCTCCAGTTTACCCATTTATGAGTGAGAGAGTATTCAATGGCAAACTCTCTTACCAGCGAAAAAAAAAAATTCTCATTCAATAATATTTTCCACCATCATTATATATATTTCAAACCCCATAAGTTGAAACCCTTGATATTTATTCATTTGCTATTCAAATTCTTGATTTGCTTAATTTTTTTTTGTTTTTGTTTTCTATTATACATTAAAATTAATCATTTATGTTACGGGTTAATTCAATAAGGTTTCTAAATAGAAGCTTGCTTCCACGTCGAAGTATAACACCATCAGTAGTATCAACTACAATTCGAACATTTTCTACTTTACGTCCATTATCATTTAATCAAACCAGTATATTATTCAATAAAAATTCATCAAAGGATACCAAAAATAATAATAATAATAATGAAGAGGACAAAGAAGATAAAGATGCTAAAGAAAAAGAAGAAATTAAACGAAAATTACATAAAAAATATCCTAATCTTGATGAAGAAAATTTAAAAATATATAAAATTGATTTTAAAACTATTGGGAATTATATTGTTTTATTTGGATCAGCCATTGTTACATTATATTTATTTACTAAAGTTAGTAATGATGCTGAAAGTCATGAATTATCAATGCAAGATTTTATAACTAATTATATTGAAAAAGGATTAGTTACTAAATTAAGTGTAATTAATAAACATATAGTTGAAGCTGAATTAATTCCTGGTGCAATGTCAAGTATAAGTTCAACTAATAGAAATGGTAGACCAATTGTATTATTTAGTATTGGATCATTAGAATATTTTGAAGATGAAATGAATCAAGTTCAAGATCGATTACAAATTCCAATTAGTGAAAGATTACCTATTGTTTATGAAGAAAAAGGATCATGGATGAGTTATGTATTACCTATATTACCAACTATTTTATTAATTGGTGGATTATATTATTTAACAATGAGAAGAGTTCCTGGTGGTGGACAAGGTGGTGCAGGAGGTATGGGAGGTCCAAATGGAATTTTTAAAATTGGGAAATCAAAGGCAAAATTATTTAATCAAGAAAATGAAGTTAAAATTAAATTTAAAGATGTTGCTGGATGTGATGAATCAAAAGAAGAAATTATGGAATTTGTGAAATTTTTACAAGATCCTCAAAAATATGAAAAATTAGGAGCAAAAATTCCAAGAGGTGCTATATTATCTGGTCCACCAGGTACTGGTAAAACTTTATTAGCAAAAGCAACTGCAGGTGAAGCAGGAGTTCCATTTTTATCAGTTTCTGGTTCTGAATTTGTAGAAATGTTTGTTGGGGTTGGTGCTTCAAGAGTTCGTGATTTATTTAAAACTGCAAGAGAAATGGCACCTCTGATTATTTTTGTTGATGAAATTGATGCCATTGGTAAAGAAAGAGGTAATGGTAGATTAGGAGGTAATGATGAACGTGAAAATACTTTAAATCAATTATTAGTTGAAATGGATGGTTTTGATACTACTGATCATGTTGTTGTTTTAGCTGGTACTAATAGACCAGATATTTTGGATAAAGCATTATTAAGACCTGGTCGTTTTGATAGACATATTTCAATTGATATTCCTGATGTTGAAGGTCGTAAACAAATTTTTAAAGTTCATTTAAATAAAATTAAATTAAAAGCAATTGAAGATATTGATATTAAACAAAAAGATATTGATTTTGCTAAATATCAAGATTTAAAATCCAATACTTTAAATCAATTAGCTGGTAGATTAGCTGCATTAACTCCAGGATTTGCTGGAGCAGATATTGCTAATTGTGTTAATGAAGGGGCATTAATTGCTGCTAGAGAAGAATCAAATTCAGTTGATATTCATCATTTTGAACAAGCAATTGAAAGAGTTATTGCTGGATTAGAAAAAAAATCAAAAGTATTAACACCTGAAGAAAAAAAAACTGTTTCTTATCATGAAGCAGGACATGCAATTTGTGGATGGTTTTTAGAATTTGCTGATCCATTAGTTAAAGTTTCAATTATTCCAAGAGGTCAAGGTGCATTAGGTTATGCACAATATTTACCAAAAGATCAATATTTAGTTTCAAAACAACAATTTAAACATCGTATGATTATGACTTTAGGTGGTAGAGTATCAGAAGAATTACATTTTGATACTGTTACAAGTGGAGCAAGTGATGATTTTAAAAAAATTACTCAAATGGCTCAACAAATGGTTCTTAGATTAGGAATGTCAAGTAAATTAGGACAAATTGTTTATGATCAAAGTGGAGATTCAAATGGAGGATTTAAAGTTCATAATAATTATTCTGAAACAACAGCAAGATTAATTGATGAAGAAGTTAAACGATTAATTGATGAATCTTATAAAGATTGTAAAAAATTATTAACTGAAAAATTAGAATTAGTTGATAAAGTTGCTAAAGAATTATTTAATAAAGAAGTTTTAACTAGAGAAGATATGATTAAAATTTGTGGTCCAAGACCATTTAGAGAAAGAAATGATGCATTTGATAAATATCTTCAAGGTGAAGATGCCTTTAAAGGTAGACCAAAATCAACACCAAAAAATAAGAATAAGAATAATAATGATGATAATATTGAATCTAATGAACCAAGTCCTACTTCATGATCCAAAATAAAAATAAAAACCAATTTGTTTTCTTCATAATAAATAGATATTGATATTTAATATTCTTATTATTTATTGTACATAGTAAATATATATATATATATATATATATATCATTTAAATAATTCATCGATTGTTGGTTCATGACCAATTTCCATAAATTTTAAATCAATTTTTTTATCAAGATTTTGAAATTTAGGTACATCAATATTAACAATTCTTCTTGAATTATTTTCAATTATTTTCAATCTTGGTCTTTTTTCAATTAATTCCTTATCATCTATTATTTCTTGTTTTACTTCAATTGGTCCATCATCATCATCATCATCATCATCTTGATTTTCTTGTATGATAAATCCATGATTTGAATCAATCATATGATTTTTCCAATCTTGATATCCACAATCAGTCATGAATCCACAACCTAAAATTGGACAAAATAAAACAGGTATTTTTGATGAACAATCATTAAATTTTAAATTATGATTATTTAATAAATTTTCATTTAAGTAAAATTTTTTACAATTATTATAATTACAATAATAAATTTTTGAAATTGTAGGTAATTTGATTTTTTTAGGAAAATCATTAAATAAATTAATAAAATCAATTCCTTGTAAATTAATCTCTTTATCTTCCTCAGGTTGTTTCTCTAATTTATCATTGGTTATTATTATTATTGGATATCCTAATTTTGATAATTCTAAAGAATGAAATTTTAATAAATGTGATTCATATAATTTTCTATTTCCTGTACAATAATGACAATTTGATTTAAATGCACATTGATAAATTTTAAATGATCTTGATGGTGATGATGACGTAGATGATGTTGTTGGTGTTGATAGTAGATATGATAATGGATCTTCTATTATTTGATATTCTTCATCAAAAGAAAGTTTATCATGATTTAATGGTTGAGGTTCTAATGATGGTGAAGTTGAAGTTGGAAAATCTTCAGTTTCTGAAGACGAAGACGATGATGATGTTGATATTGATATTGATGTTGATGTTGATGTTGATGAAGGTTGTAATATTGGATTATTAAGATTTGGTATAATCAGTTTTTCTAATTTACTTGTAACTAAAGGAATATCATGATTTAATTTCATTGGTTTATCATTAACAATTATTGAATCATAATAATCATCATAATCTCCCGTATCTTCATCATCATCTTCATCATCATCATTTAATTGTTTGATATTCAATTTTCGTTTCTTTGTTGGCGATTCTTCAGTATTTAATCCACTTGGTACTTTTCCTTTAGTTGGAGAATATTTCATAATTAAATCATCTTCAAATTCATTATCTCTATCATCATTATCATATACATCTTTTAAATCTTTTAAATATCGATTATAATCAACTCTCCAAACATTCCCACCACCACCACAAGTACTAGTACTAGTACTATTATTATTATTATGGGTTAACAGTTCTAGATGACCATTATTGGTAATTATTTCACCAGTTACAATATCAATTTCATCACTTTGTTTAGAATCATCAATTTTACTATATTTATTAAAAATTTCTTGATTTCTTTGCCAAAATCGTCGTAAACTATCATCTTCTAATTGTTTATATTTTTTTTGAAATTTAATTTTATCATTTGAATTATTCATTAATTGAAATATTTCTAAATCTAATTTTAATCTTGATTCATTATCTTCTTCATCTGAATTAAATTCATCTTCAATATTTTCAACTTCAACTTCAACTTCTGATTCAAAATCTTCATCCTCATCCTCAGGTGTTGTTGTTAATGATTGATTATTTCGTAGTTTATATAATTCATTATATAAATTTCGAGGTTGATTCATTATTGTCGAATAGAAATATCAATATCAATATCAATATATATCTATGGCTTTAAAATTAATCTCCAGATGTTTATGTATAGAATTTTTATTTATTTTTTTTTTTTTTTCACAAACTACAAAACGCGTAACCCAAATGGTTATTATTATAATCACATTAATCATCAATCGTTTAATTCAAAAACAAATCTATATATATATATACAAGACCCCAAAGAAACTTTACTTTTAATTTAAATATCAACATTATCATTATCAACAGTATTTGTTCTTTCATTATTTTTATTTCTTTCCCAACATTCTTTAAATAATTGCATTTCTTTTAAACATTGTCTCCAATCTCCTCTATCAGCATGACATAATTGTAAATTCAAATTTTCTTGATAACATCCTGTTTTTAATATTCTTGAATCCCATTCATCTGGTTGATCATCATCATCTTCTTCATCATCTCTATTGGTAGATTGAGTTATACTTGAATCTGGTTGCATTTGATTTTAAACAATATTCACAACGGGCTTTGATATAATACATTTCCAATAAAATTGAACAATTTTTTTTCTTTTGCTTTTTGGTCAAATTTTTAATTTTGTAAAAAGTTCCAATAGAATATTTTTAAATGACAAAGATCTCTTGGTAGCTCCCCACTCTTTTAAGTGGAACATAAAAAAAAAATTCAAACTTATACATTATTCATATCATCTTGTAATAATAATACAATTGGTTTAGGAAATGCTGCAAATTCATTTCCATATTTATCAGTTTCTAATTCTAAAAATTCTAATAATTTATCATCACTTGGTGGAGTATCTTCATTTTCATCTTCATTAGCTGTACCAAATATCTTTAACTCATCAACATGGTCTAATGTTAATGTTTTTATTATTACTTCTTTATCTTGACCTATTCTATGGGCTCTTTTAATTGCTTGTGCTTCAATGGATTCTTTTTTCACTGGATTTATAAAGAATATATATGATGCAGCAATTATATTTAATCCATGAGAAGAATGAGCAATATTCATAATTAATACAATACCTCCATGATTCTCACTATCATAATTGGAAAAATCTTTTAAATTTTTTGATCTTTCAATAGGATTAATAAAATTGGCATATAAAATATATTTAACATTTATGATATCTAATAACTCAGTTAAATAATATGCACTATCTTCAAATTCAAAAAATACAATTGATTTAATATTATTTTTTTGATTTTCATATAAATTATTTGCCAAATAAGTTAATTTAATGGATGAAGTACCTAAAAGTTTCATTGAATTCACATTCATTTGAAACAAATTAGTTTGAGACGTTTCGGATATCTTTTCTTCTTCTTCTTCTTTTCCATTTTCTTCTATTATGGTATCGTCGGTAAACATTACTTTTCTCTTCTTTCGAGGTGGTGACACCATCATTTGCTTGGAATATTCATCTTTTGTAGATTCTGATTTATTAACTAATCCTATTATGGTTGCTTGATTTTCAACAATTGTTTTTTTACTAAATTTTTCTTTATTTCTACTTGCTTCGTCTTGCCAATATTTTTGCCAAAATTCTTTAGACTTTATTTCTAATTTTTCTTGAAATTCAACTTCACTATTAAAAGTTAAGAATTTATTTTTTGACCAAAAATCTTTAACTGCTAACAATTGTGGAGCTCCAAATATTCCAATATTCTTTGATTCAATATTCCCTATTCCAAATGTAGAAGTAAACATTGAACAATCAGAAACATAATAATTTAATTCATGTATCATTTGTGATATTTTCCATCGAGGATTTCTCAATGCTGTTAAAGCAACTCTTTTGGATCTCTTCAATAATTCTATATCACTATCACTATATTTCTCTCTTCCTCCTTCCAATGCCTTATCACAGATACCAACAAGTGTTTGAACATCTTCTTGTTGAAAACCTGTCCAATAAAATGTTGCCCTTTGCACATTAGATAATAATCGTCTCAATTGTTGTCTATTATTAGGATGAAACATATAATCCATACCTGTTCTTTCAGATGTAACTGCATTAACCGCTAATACAGATGAAAACAAATTCATAGATAAAGCATCATGAAATGATGGTCGTAATACAACTTTTTCATGATGCAATCGTGGAAGTTTAACATTAATATCTCGTGGTTGATGTCTTATCATTATTGAATCTAACAAATTAGTAAAAATCAACTCTGATCCATAGACAGATTTGTTTAATGGTGAAACAATCTCTTGTGACCAAAGTCTAGGATTACTATAATATGGTTCCATCTTTAAAAAATTACTAATAATTGTACCCAATTTAGATAAATCCACCACCGCATTAAATTCATTTTCAACAAGATGAATATCAATGTTATTATCTTCTTCCATATAAAGGTTGGTTAATCCAGATGTTGGAGTTCCTGATACTGCCCATCTTCTTTCGGCAAATAACATTCGACACATTTGTGCTGCTTTGGATGATTTAGAATGCATACTGTGTCCTTCATCAATAATCAATCTTTTCCAATAAATATTCAGTATAATTGAAGATTGCTTATCATTTATAGATTTGGATAAAGCCGATTGAGACATTAAAATGATATCGTAACTTATTACCTTCGGGACCTCCTGGGGGATGGTATTTGAATAATCTAAACTACTTGTATCCTTGTAATTCTCTCTAATGTGATTAGCAACACATAATACTTGAAGATAGCCATCATCCAAATGTTTTTCAATTTCATCACTCCATTGAGAAAATAGGTTATCAGGAACAACCACCAAAGTAGTACTACACATGTAAAGTTTCCGAAGAGTTGAAAGGCTCTTACTTCTATTATACGATCTCTTCCTTGGTTGTACATCAGAATTGAAAAATTCATCAATATCATGTTGAACACAAAAATATCCTGGATTTTCAGATAATTCTTGTTTTAAGGATTCAGGAATATTATAATACTTCCATGGAATAGATTCCTGAACAATTTTTTCTCGACTTAATTTAGTTAATGATTTTACTGATTCTTGAATTTCAATCTCATGATAAAGTAATAAATCCAATGGAATTTTTGATATTTCAAATTTAGTCAAACATATCAATCCTAAACAAATCAAGGTTTTCCCAAGACCCATATTTTCTGCCAATATCCCACCTTTTGGTAATGTTATAAAGGTCGGTTTTGCACAGATTTGTTTGGTATATAAATCAAAATAAAACTCTGTAGCATCAGTAGGTGATTTTAAACTGATTAAATTTGGTACAAGACTTCTTCGCACTGTTGACTCTCGTTCCAACATCAATCCTATCGATCTTGCTTGATAAGGGTATGCCACTGATTTGACTCCAGTAAATGACACGGTTTCATTTGTAGTTGATTCAATTGCTAATTTTGCTAATCTAGATTCAATAGGTGATATTTGGGTAACTGCCTTAATGTTGATATTTTTATTCATGTATTTTGATAAATCAGGTGAATGGATTTCGTTATAGATATTTTTAACTCTTTGACCAAATGATTTTTTGGGATTTTCTAAATTAGTATACTTTCCAACAGGGTTACTTGAACTCCATCTATGAATATAAAACTTTGATTCATCAATTGAAGGAATTGGTAATTTTTTGGAGTTTCTTGAATCTATAATAAATACCAGACCATGTTGTTTCAGGAAATCAATGATGGAAATTTTATCTTTAATTTGCCAACCATTTTGAGAAAAATCCACATATTTTAATAAAATATCCATATAAATAACAAAATTCTTATATATTTTCATGGTATTTTTCAATAAATTTCTCCATTCTCGAAAGAATCTAGCTCCTTCAATATCTTCTGGAATTGAATATAATCTAATTTTACAAACTTGGAAACTTGGATCTTCTTTAAATTTGATTATTCGGTATGTACACTTGAAAAACCCATAATGTAATAAAAAATTAAGAATTGCAACAATATCATGAACATTATCCTGCGATATAGTCAGTAATAATTCTAAATCTAGCCATTTCCAACCATCTGGTGCATGTAATCCAGCACCTAAATCGTATAACTCTAAAGGAATATTATAGAGATTTATAGTTCCAATGGGAATCAAATTTGTTAAGTTATTGGATATATCAACCACCCTAGAATAGGCAGACGTATGATTTGACATTTCATTGAAGAAGGGGATGTGACGTCGTTGCCTCCTTTTGCTGTATATAAGAGATCAGAATTAAATGCATCTTTTTCTTTACTAACAAAATGCGATTATAGCAAAAATATGTGAAAACTTTTTAGGCTGCTAGATAATCATCTTTTTTGACAACTGTACCAACTATTAAAGTTTTGTTATAACAATTAACCACTTAATCATAGTGTTTTGGGTACTTTATCTGGTTGCTCAATTGGTAACTTAATGGTTCATGCTACAATTATAGGTTATTACCTTACGTGGAAGGAGGTTGCCTGGCATTCAAGATTTCTAATCTAATCTAGTGTCGTGTAAATAGTTCCAATTATTTATCATTGGTTTTCTATTTTTTTCTGTTAGATTGTTGTCCAAATATAGCACACATACATACATTCACATTAAGTAAAAAAGGTCAATAAGGGGGGCAAAAACTTTTCTTCTAACATAAAAACAGATCCACATTATGAAGACACATTTATTAGTTATTCCAAATAAAAAAACTGAAGAAGTCAATTGGATTAAACCACTTAATAATTATTTGCTTTCTGTTTATGGCAACACCTCACAATTCCAGGATGATCTTCATTCATTTAATAAATTACGTCAAGATATTAGAGGAGTCAATGCTGATAATACTGGCTTAAGGTTATATTATACATATTATAGTCAATTAGAATTGATAGATTTACGTATTCCATTCCATGATGTGAATAAATCAAAGAAGATAGAATTTGAATGGCATGATTCATTTTCTGGATTAGTTCATAAGCAAAATGCATTACCATTTGAAAAAGCAAATGTTTTATTCAATATTGGATCATTATTAAGTAAGATTGCTAATTATAAATATAATGAACTGCAAAATAGTGATGGAGATAAAGCTTTTAAAGAACTGGTATTAATGTTACAACAAGCAGCAGGGATATTTCAATTTATTAATGAGAATTTCTTGCATGCACCAAGTGAAGATTTGGCACAATCAACTATTAAATTTTTGGGTAAATTAATGATTGCTCAATCTCAAGAGATTTTTACATTAAAGGTAATCACGGGAGATACAAATCAACTGAAGAATTCTTTAATTTCTAAACTTTGTAAATCAACGAGTATACTATATGAAGATTGTTATAACATGATTAATCAAGATAGAAAACAAAAATACAATTATATGAATGATGATGATTACGAAGAAGAAGAAGAAGGAGGAGATTATGAAGATGATTTTTTGGATAGACCTGAAGGTAGAGAAGATGAAGAATGTCATTCCGTTGTTGCTGAATTGGATTCTTCATGGATTTCAACTATTTACTTCAAGCATCAGTATTATAAGTCGTTGGCATTGTATTTTCATGGATTACAATTAGAAGCAGGAAGAAAATATGGTGATGCTATTGCATATTTCACTAAATCCAAAGATGTTTTGGGTGGTATACATAGTACAACATTGAAACAATTATCCAAAGGAAATGGAGATGCTTATGAATTATTGGATAACTGGAAATATCAAAAGGATGCTGTTTCAATTAAACTTAATGATTTGAATAAAGATAATGATTTGATTTATCATGATATTGTGCCAAGTTTAGTAACTTTACCGGAGATCAAACCAATGGATAGTACTAAAGTGATTGCATTGAGTGAGAATACGACTTTCCATGAGGTAAATGAAAAGAATTATAATAATTTCTTGGTTAATGTTGTTCCAATTAATATTCATGAATTGTCAAGTTTTTATTCTGAAGAAAAATCCCAATATTTACGTAATGAAATTGATCATTTTGAAGTATCAAATGAAGAAGCTTTATCAGTTTTGGAATATTTAAAATTACCAAAAGCATTGGTGGTTATTAAAGAAAGTCTTAAGGGACAAAATGATGAAGTTTTATCTTCTGATATTATAAGAAAAGTTCAAGAAATTTCATCTAATTATCAAAAAGATCAAGATTGTAAAGCAAGAATTGATAATTTTAAAAGGGAAATTTATCAATTAATTGGTTATTTTGATCAAAATAATCGTAAAGATGATGCTGTACAATTGAAAAAAGTGTTGTATGATGCGTCAACTTCAGATAACAAATTATTTTCTTTGATTGATGAGAGTTATTTTGCAATCTTGGGTAAAGGTCCATCATCTTTAGAGTTTAAACAGTTATTTGAAGTTGGTAATCAGACAACAACTGAAGTGAGTCTTTTAGATATGGATGATAGTCAAGATAAACAAATTACAGTTATTGAAGATTTTTTACATGATTTGAATACCATTAAAACTGCTAAAAGTAAATTAATTGAAAGACTTAAAAAAGAAATTCATACTGATGATATTTCTGATATTTTGGTTTTAAATATGAAATTAAAATCAAGTAATGAGATTAGATCAGTTATATTCCCACAAGAATTAAAGAAATTTAATCCATTTACTGAAGAATTGGATAAATTGATTAATCAAGAAAAATCCATACTTGAAGAATTAAAAACTCAATGGGGCAAATTAATATCAAATCCTGAAATTAAGAAATTACAAAGTACTGTAAATTCAAAAAGTCAATTGATTGCAATAGAACTGATTAAAATTAATGAATTTTATAATAATTGGAACAAGTATCATTCTGGATTAACCAAAGGTGAAACATTTTATAATGGATTATTGAATCATTGTAAGAAGTTGAAGGATGATATTGACGATTTAAGTAAAGGAATGAGAAGTATGAGTATTGGAGAACAATTTCCTCAACCAATGTTGAATAGAACCGGTAGTAATAACTTACAGTCGAATTATACGGGTGGAAGTTCAACATCATCAATTGGATACCAATATCAACCACAACAACCACAACAACAACAACAACAACAAGTATCTGGTGGATATAATAATGTTCAACCACAAACATCAGGAGGAGGAATTCAACAACTGCAATATGGTAACTATCAACCTAGACAATTACCACAGTCGCAACCTCAACCACCTAGACTTCAATCGCAATATAGTCAAGGTAGTATTCCTCAACAATATATTCAAGGCAGTATTCCTCAACAATATAGTGAAGGTAGTATTCCTCAGCAATATAATTATGATAGACCAGCACCGCAATTACCACCAAAACAATCTTTTTCAAACTCCAATAATTATTCTCAACAACCAAACATTCCAACACAAAGACAACCTGAAAGTTTCAATTCTTCATGGCAGCCACAATCTCAGCCTACTCCTCCTCAACAACAACAACAACAATCTCAGCCTCCTCAAAATAACCCCTCCAATAAAAGTAATTTGATTTATGATAATCCATCAACTTATAATCCAAATATGTATAATTTTTTCTCAAATAAGTAAGTCTTGTATAGTGACATAATGCATTAAATTGTTGTTGATCTTTTTTTTTTGTTGGTTGCAAATAACTCGAATTTGAGGTGGCTAATGGCTGTATATGCCCCCCTAGAGACAATTCCTTACATAATCTCCCTTCCTTTCCCCCTTTCGTTTAGAGCTACCATGTGGTTCTCATATAGACAAGAAAAAAAAGATTTCGCGATTTTCTCCCCATACAAAAAATTATTGTTGAGGCGGTGGGCTTTAAAAAAATTTGCGACAAACACACACGACATTTGCAAAAAGAAATTCGCAACTGGGAGGGGGAGTCGTGTACAAGTCTTGACAAATTATCACGAGTGAGAGTGAGGGGGAGAGCAAAAGACATTGGAGTTATATTTCTTTTTGAATAATTCTATCTATAGTAAAGGATTACAAATCATTTCAATTATTCTAATAATCTCTATTTGTTATTTTACCTGCTATCTCGTAGAATTCTGTCAAATCCAAGAGGACCAAACAAAACAAAACAAAACAAAGTGAAAAAAAAAAAGAAAAAGTTGATGAGATTTGACAGATGTTTAATAATCAATTTGCAGTTATTTTTTTATTTCATCAGTTTAAATTCAAAATTATACAAGAAAGAAATCTCTCATTTAAAGGTAGAAAATGTGTAATGTAAAATGCAAAATGTAAATGTAAATGCAAAATGAACATCATATTTGCTAAGGTTACTAAAAATAGAATACACATATCTTATGAACCAATGGAAAAAAAAAAAAGAGATCGGGCCGACGGGATCCTTGAATATTCAAATCAAACACGTGGAATATTATAATATTTGACCTTAATGATTACAATGATCAGAACATGATCAAAGTTGTTGTACTTTTGGTTTAACTCTTGATTTCAAGTACAGGCCTGATAAATGAATGAGGATGATGATACAAAAAAGGGGGAGTGACATATTTTCCAATTTAGTAAAATTGCTTATGTTTTTAATTTATTCGATTTAGGTTAAAAAAATTGGTACCCGTACCCGCGACAATAAGAGCAAAATAAAATAAAACACGACGAATTGCAATAATATTTATTATTAAAACCTCTTGAAAGGAGAGAGGCGTGTTCGTGGCGGTGTGTGTAAAGAAGGCATCGACTAAATTACGACCTACTGTAATCTTGGCCATAAGTTTTATGTCCATTTTGGTATAGAAGGAATGATCTTATTTTTTTTGTTTCTGTAATTTTATATTAAATTAAACAAAAAAATTTTTTTCTTTTTTCTGTGTATTTTTTAACCAAGGCTGATTTCACACGAATCTAATAATAAAGGAAATTTTTTTTTTTTTAATTTAATTTTTAATTCTTCATCATTCGTTTTTTTTTTAAACACTTATTTTATATTTTCATCACAACTTTACAACCTTATTGGTTTTATTTCAGTTTTATTTATTTATTTACTTTCGTTCTAATTTCCCTCCTACTCCTTCCATCTTATTCATCACCATTTCTTTATTCCTGATATTTGAATAGTTCAGATCTTCAACTCATAATCATTTCATTCGCTACTTTCAAATTTATTTTAATTAATTTAATTTATTTCTAATTATTAGACTATGAAATCAATATTTATTATATTCCTCACGCTACTTAGTGTGAGTTTGGCTAGTTCTATTTCTTGTAATTCAACTAGTAATTGTCCAGAAGATGCTCCATGTTGTTCTCAATTCGGGGTTTGTGGTACTGGTGCTTATTGTTTAGGAGGTTGTGATATTAGATATTCATTCAACTTAACTGCTTGTATGCCTATGCCAAGAATGAGTTCATTTTCTGAAGAATTCAACTCAAAATCAAAAGTTGCTGATGTTGAATTACAAAATCTTTATTTGGGTAACTCTTCAGAAGCTGATTGGGTTTATACTGGTTGGATTGATTATTATGATGAATCTTTATTAGTTCAAATGCCTAATCAATCTACTGGTACTGTGCTTTCTTCAACTAAATATCTTTGGTATGGTAAAGTTGGTGCCACCTTGAAAACTTCTCGTACTCGTGGTGTTGTTACTGCTTTTATTTTATTCTCTGATGTTCAAGATGAAATCGATTATGAATTCGTTGGTTATGATTTAGTTAATCCACAATCAAATTATTATGCTCAAGGTATTTTGAATTATTCCAACTCCGAAAATTCCACTGTTAATAATACTTATGAATACTACCATCTTTATGAAATGGATTGGCAAGAAGATAAAATCGATTGGTATGTCGATGGTGAAAAAGTTCGTACTTTAGAAAAAGAAGCAACTTGGAATGATACCACTAAAAGATATGATTACCCACAAACTCCTTCAAGAATTCAAGTTTCCTTATGGCCAGGTGGTGATGGATCCAATGGTGTTGGTACTATTGAATGGGCTGGTGGTTTAGTTGATTGGGATTCTGAAGATATTCAACAGTATGGTTATTTCTATGCCCAAGTTAAAAATATCTATGTGGACACTTATGATCTTCCTGATCACATTTCATTACAAGGTAATTCTTCCAACGGTGATGATTATCATGCATTCCTTTATAATAATACTAAAGGTGATGATACTGATATTTATTTGACCAATAAAAAGACTTGGTTAGGTAGTGATGATGCTACTGGGTTTGATCCTCAAAATGAAGATGAAGATGAAGATACTCATCTGGAAACAACCATTACTAAGACCAGTGGCTCTTCAACCATCACCAGTATTTCAACTGCATCAACTACTCAAAAAACTGCAAATGTTCCTGCTCAAAACACTGCCGCTGCTAATCAAGATACTACCAGTACCACTGCCAAAGGAGCCACCACTACCAATACCTATGACCCAAGTGCTGGTGTTGGTGGATTTGTTCAAGATTCTAAAGCATCTTCAACTGCTAGTGGTAGTTCGGGCTCCTCCCCATCTTCTTCTGGTAGTGCTGGTAAATTAAATGATGATATCATTGGTATCTTTGCTGCTTTTGCATTGGGAATAATCTCCTTCTTAGTTTAAATTAATAAAACTCTCAAATAGATTTGATTATGTCAATAAAGTGTGTTTTAAATTATATGCATTGTTAATTTTATCTTGGTTTTTTTTTATATATATACAAAATACATAGCATAATATATTTTTAATCATAAGGAATACAGTAATTCGTTGATGTTTATTACTCTTTTTTTTATATAGTATATCACGTGTTTGTTTGCACACGACTTTTCTTTTTTGTTTAATTAATTTAACGTGTTCAAAAATTTTTCAGTGAGCGATCCAAAGTACAACGAACAACAACACCAAAAAAAAAAGTAAAAGAAAAAATTCAATATATCCAATCTTAACCACTCGATCCCTTATTTATACAAAAAAAAAAGCAACATTAACATCAACATCATCGTCCAATCATGAAGATGCTAACCAAGTTTGAGTCCAAGTCTTCTAGGGCTAAAGGAATTGCATTCCACCCTAAAAGGCCATGGGCATTAGTTTCCTTACATTCATCAACCATTCAATTATGGGATTATAGAATGGGAACATTAATTGATAGATTTGAAGATCATGTAGGTCCAGTTAGAAGTGTTGATTTTCATCCTACTCAACCATTATTTGTTTCTGGGGGTGATGATTATAGTATTAAAGTTTGGTCATTGAATACTAGAAAATGTATTTTTACATTGAATGGTCATTTAGATTATATCCGTGGTGTTTCTTTTCATCATGATTTACCTTGGATTATAAGTTGTTCTGATGATCAAACCATTCGTATTTGGAATTGGCAAAATCGTCAAGAAATTGCTTGTTTAACTGGTCATAATCATTATGTTATGAGTGCACAATTTCATCCAACTGAAGATTTAATTGTTAGTGCTTCATTGGATCAAACTGTTAGAGTTTGGGATATTTCTGGATTAAGAAAAAAACATAGTGCTCCAACATCTTCTATGAGATCATTTGAAGATCAATTACAAAGACAACAATTACCTCAACAAGATATTTTTGGAAATGTTAATGCTATTGTTAAATATGTTTTAGAAGGTCATGATAAAGGAGTTAACTATGCTTCTTTCCATCCAACTTTACCACTTATTGTTTCTGCTGGTGATGATCGCGTTGTCAAATTATGGAGAATGAGTGATACTAAAGCTTGGGAAGTTGATACTTGTAGAGGTCATACAGGAAATGTTTTAGCTGCTATTTTCCATCCTCATCAAGATTTAATTTTATCTGTTTCTGATGATAAAACTATTAGAGTTTGGGATTTGAATAAGCGTGTTCCAGTTAAACAATTCAGAAGAGAACATGATAGATTTTGGCTTATTGCGTCTCATCCAACCATTAATTTGTTTGCTGCTTGTCATGATTCTGGTATTATGGTTTTCAAATTGGAAAGAGAAAGACCAGCTCATGCTATTTTCCAAAATAAATTGTTTTACGTTAATGGTGAAAAACAAGTTCAAGCATTTGATTTCAATAAACAAGAAAGTTCATTACCAATGTTGTCATTAAAGAAAATTGGTAAAACTTGGTCATTTATGAGAACTTTATCATATAATCAAAGTGATAATTCTATTTTGGTTGTTCATGGAGAAGGTGATAATAGCAATTATGCCTTGATCAATTTACCAAAACATGTTACTGGTGCCATTGAACCAACTGATATTAGACAAGGTGAAGCTAATTTTGCTACTTTTATTTCTCGTAATAGATTTGTTACTTTTATCAAGTCCACTAAAACTTTACATGTTAAAGATATGAACAATAACATTACCAAGACTATTCAATTGGATAGTTCTGTTAATGATGTCTTAACTGGTGCTCCTGGTAAAATCTTGTTGGTTAAATCACATTCAGTTATTAATTATGATGTTCAACAACGTAAAGAATTATCTGAACTTAATGTCAATAATGTTAAGTATGTTTCTTGGTCTAATGATGGTCAATATTTGGCCTTGTTATCCAAACATACCATCACTATTGCTAATAAAGATTTGGAAATGGTCACGGCAATGCATGAAACCATTAGAATCAAGAGTGCTGCTTGGGATGATACTGGTGTTTTATTATATTCTACTTTGAACCATATCAAATACACTTTATTAAATGGTGATAATGGTATTATTAAGACTTTAGAAAACACTTTATATATCACTAGAGTTCATGGTAATTTGATTTATTGTTTGAATCGTGAAGGTCAAGTTGATGTTGTTACTATTGATCCAACTGAATATAGATTTAAACGTGCTTTAGTCAATAAAAATTTTGGTGAAGTTTTAAGACTTATTAAGAATTCTACTTTGGTTGGTCAAAACATTATTGCTTATTTACAAAAAAAAGGTTTCCCAGAAGTTGCTTTACAATTTGTTCAAGATCCAGAAACAAGATTTGAATTGGCTTTGGAATGTAGTAACTTACAAGTTGCTTTGGAACAAGCCAAGATTTTAAATAATAATCAAATTTGGGAAAAATTAGGTGAAGAAGCCTTGATTCAAGGTAATATTGAAATTGTGGAATTTGTTTATCAACAATTACATCTTTTTGATAAATTATCCTATTTGTATTTATACAAAGGTGATGGTGAAAGATTAAACAAGATGATCACTATTGCTGAACATCGTGGGGATGCTTCTGCTTTGGTACACAACACTTTGTATAATAATGATGTTAAAAAAAGATGTCAAGTTTATATTCAAAATGGTATGTTACCATTAGCTTATACTTTAGCCAAATCCAATGGATTAACTGAATTGGCTGAACAAATTTTACAAGAGGCTGGTA
Source organism: Candida sojae (assembly GCA_013177575.1). Lineage (NCBI taxonomy): Eukaryota > Fungi > Ascomycota > Pichiomycetes > Serinales > Debaryomycetaceae > Candida > Candida sojae. The sequence goes on along the minus strand of WWPN01000002.1, from coordinate 2,835,905 downwards.
TTACTGAAAAGGATGTTGAATTACCAGAATTGGGTGATGAGGTTCCATTACCTCAACCAATTTCTGAACCTATTGGTAATTGGCCATTGAAAGATTCAGAATTATCATTTTTCGAAACTGCTTTGATCACTGGTAATATTGAAAACTTGAGTCTTGAAGATGCTAATGAAAATGATAAATTCACTAGTGATACTCCAGCTGCTGCTGCCTTGGACTTTCATGATCAAGTTGAAGATGAAGGTGAAGAAGAAGAAGAAGTAGATGCTGGAGCTTGGGATTTGGATGATGATTTTGAAGATGCTGAAGATGTTGAAGCTGATCAAGAAGAAGAAGAAACTCCTGTATTTGCAACTAATACTGTTGAAAATGAAGTTGGTGATTGGGTACGTAATGCTAAGACCCCAGCTTCTTATATTGCTGCTGGTGCTTTTGAACAAGCTGCTTCTATGTTGAATAAACAAATTGGTGTTTCTAATTTCGAACCATTAAGAGATAGATTTAATCAAATTTATCAAGCTTCTAAATTATATTTGCCAGGTTTGGATGAATTACCTGCTATGAAGACATATATCAGACAAGACAATGATGAAGATAATCCACGTAAATTTAAACCAATTATTCCAGGATATGATCAATTGAAAGATCAATTATCATTAGGTTTCAAGCAATTCAATGGTAGACATTTAGAAGAAGCCATTGAAACATTTAGAAGCATTATTTATACTATTGCTGTGATTAATGTTTCCAATGAATCTGAAGAAACTGAATGTCATGAAATTTTGGGATTATGTCGTGAATATATCCTTGGTATTTCTATTGAATTGGAACGTCGTAATTTACCAGCACTGGATATTAAACGAAATTTAGAATTGGCATCATATTTTACCAGAGTCCAATTACAATCTGCTCATAAGGTTCTTGCATTATATGTTGCTATGAATTTATCCAATAAAAATAAAAATTATGTTATGGCTACTAAATTTGCTGAAGAATTATTAGAAATTACCACTACTGGACCAAGAGCTGATCTGGCCAAAAAAATTTTACAAAAAGCAGGTAGTTTTGGAACTGATGCTATTCCAATTGATTTTAATCCTGATGCTGAATTTGATATTTGTTGTGGAAGTTTCACTCCAATTTATAATGGAGAACAAAATGTTACTGAAGCTTTGGTTGGTGCTAAATATAAACCTGAATTTAAAGGTCAATTATGTAAAATAACTAACATTACTACCATTGGTGCTCCAACCTCTGGTTTACGTATTAGAGATTAAAAATTGTTATTCATTTTGTCGTCCCTATATCCCCCTCCCCTTTTTATATATATATAGTGGTTCATATTATTGTAAATTAATAAGATGTTGATATTCTTCTTGTTCTTCTTGTTCTTGTTAATTTTTCTTATCTGATCTTTGTATCCTTAGCGGGTAATCGTAATTATTTTTGTATGTGCCAGTAGAGAGAGAACCTTATAGAATGAGAAAAAAAAAATTTTTTTTTTGACTGATTGGCCTTAGCGTGAAAAATTTCATACAAAGTTGTGTGTGTGTTTATAAAAAAGTCAAGCAAAATTCATCATCATAATCATCAACATCATCATGACTAAAGAAGAAGCAGTTAAATTGAAAGATCAAGGTAATGCTTATTTAAAAGATCATAAATTTGATCAAGCTATTGAAGCATATACAAAAGCTATTGAACTTGATCCAAAAAATGCCATTTTTTATTCAAATAGAGCTCAAGTTCATATTAAATTAGAAAGTTATGGATTAGCTATTCAAGATTGTGATTCAGCTATTAAAATAGATCCTAATTTTTTAAAAGCATATTATAGAAAAGGTGTTTCACTAATGGCTATTTTACAATATAAACAAGCACAATTAAATTTTAAATTTATTTTAACTAAATTACCTAATGATAAATTAACATTAGAAAATTATAAACAATGTACAAATTATTTAAAAAGACAAGCTTTTGAAAAAGCTATTGCTGGAACTGATCATACTTTAGTTATTAATACTGTTGATTATCAAAGTATTCAAATTGAAAAATCTTGGGAAGGTCCAAATTTAGAAATTAATTCAATTAAAAAAAATGGAGAAATTATTGTTGATATTAAAGGATTAAATCAAAATTATTTAAAATATATGATTAAATTATTTAAAAATGATGGTAAATTGCCTAAAAAACATGTATTTGCAATTATTACTAAAGTTTATGAATTATTAAAAAATGAACAAACAATGACTGAAATAACTTTAAATCATTCTAAAATTAATGATAAATTAAATGATGATGAAATTATTGGTGGTAAAAAATTAACAGTTGTTGGAGATACTCATGGTCAATTTTATGATTTATTAAATTTATTTAAAAAATTTGGTTATGTTTCTCAAGATCATATTTATTTATTTAATGGTGATTTTGTTGATAGAGGTTCATGGTCATGTGAAGTTGCATTATATTTATATGTTTTAAAAATTCTTTATCCAACTTCAATTTTTATTAATCGTGGAAATCATGAAACTTCAGATATGAATAAAACTTATGGATTTACTGATGAATGTGAATATAAATATTCTAAAAAAATCTTTGAAGCATTTACTGAATCATTTGGTGCATTACCATTAGCATCATTAATTAATCGTGAATATCTTTGTATGCATGGAGGATTATTTTCAAATGATCAAATAACATTAAAAGATATTAAATCAATTAATAGATTTCCATCAAATGGTTCAACTCAACCTCCAAAAGAAGGTCTTGCAATGGAATTATTATGGACTGATCCTCAAGAAATTAATGGTAGATCACCTTCAAAAAGAGGTATAGGAATGCAATTTGGTCCTGATATAACTGAAAGATTTTGTTTAAATAATAAAATTAGAAAAATTCTTCGTTCTCATGAAGTTAGAATGAATGGTGTTGAAAATGAACAAAAAGGTAGATTAATTACTGTATTTAGTGCTCCAAATTATTGTGATTCAACTGGTAATTTAGGTGGAATTGTTAATTTTGAAGAAAATAAAAATTATAATCATGAAATTGATAATGGTGAAGGTTATAAAGATGTTAATGATAAAAATACTCGTTGGATTTTAACTACTGAAACTTTTGAAGCTGTTCCTCATCCTGATATGAAACCAATGGCTTATTCTAAAGGTGGATTTGGATTTTAGAACAACAACAATAATAACAGCAACAACAACCATGTACTATTAGTTTTATAATATTATACACATAACTGTACAAAATTTAGATAGATAAATATTCCTGTACCCATAGTAGTAGAAAATACATAAAGTATAAAAACATACCTAATCTTACCTTACCTTACAATACCATACCTTACATTGCATTACTTTTTTGGCACAAAAAAAAAATATTTCATTATTAAATTAACATTCTGTTCATACACATTTAACTTATATACTCGAAATCATCACCTTTTCTCATAAGGTATTCTTTATCAATTAACCCATCAATTGCTCTTTTAACATCAATGATTTTAGGAGTGAATCTATTACCTGTTTGAACCAAAACTTCATTCAATAATGCATTTGCAGCCATTTGTTTCTTAGATTTCATAATTCTAACAATGGATGCTTGTAAAAACATCATTCTACCTTGTTGAACTTCTTTACTAATTTCATCAGTATCTTCTTCTTTTGTTCTAGCAATTGAACTGGTAAAATTAACTTTAGTCTTTTTAGATGGATAATATTCACACAATACCAATTTATCACCATTTTCATTAAGTAATTTATATTTGACTAATGGTGTAAGATGACTTTGTAAAGTTTCCTTTTTAACGCCAACAATTTCTATCAATTCATCAACTGTATAACTATTCTTTTTATTATAAGCCAAAATAATCATAAGTTGAACATGAGAAACAGTAAAACTAAATGGTGGTTTTTTCTTATCTTTAGATAAATGGGCTTTAAGTTCAGCTCTACCATGATTCCAAAGCCATTCAATTTGTTTACCTTGACTTTGTTCTAAATACATCTTCTTTAATGAATCAATTGTCCCTTGTAATTCAGGTGCTACTTTCAAGTCATAATCTTGTACATGACGGAATGGCCAAGTACTACGAGCCAAAATCATTGGTACAAAATCAAAATTAACTGCATTTGTATCTCTAAATTTCATCTTCAAATCATCAGATGCCTTAATATCAGTAAACATCTTGGTCATTTTATTGGTATATTCACTTGAATTTTCTTCTTGTAATCTATGAATCACGCTTTCTTCCATTTCTTCTGATTTACAAGTGCCATTGATTAATCTTTTGGCTAAAAGACGACGGTAATGTTCTTCAAATGCATCTCTTTCAGTAATAAATTTGAAAACAATCATCAAATTATCGGCATTCATATCATTGTCTTTGGAATTACTTCTCAAGAATCCATCGGCGTATCTAGCTAATAATTCTGGAGTTTTACATGGACTTCTTGGTTTTGGAATAGCAATTGGATTTTTGTTAACAAAATGACGACAAGCATTATCTAAAGATTTAATGAATTTGGTATCCTTGTTAAAAGCTCGAATAACGATATCATTAAATTGATTATAGATGGAAATTAATGTATGAACATAAGCTTTTGGTTCAACAACCTTCTTTTTATCCTCTGAATTTTCTGCTTGTTTTTGAATATCTTCCAATGCTGCAGCTGCTTGTTGTTTGATATATTCTTCCAATGTATCAGCCAATGGATCTAATGTTCTGGGTACCCTAGCAAGTAATTTGTACATACGTTGAATATGTTCAATTTGGTTTTGTTCTAATAAAACAAGAAATTGATCATACATTTCACTAGCATGCTTTTCAATTAATGAAGAATTTAATACTTCCAATAATGGTTTTTTTGTTCGTTCTTCTAAATAATTGTTTGATCTGGAAACTTCTTCACTTAATCTGGTTTCACATTTCTTCATGTAATCAACAACATTATGAGTACTCAAAAATTCTGAACTTTCTTGTGAGTAATATTCTAATGTTGCCTCCAAAAATGGTTGTTCAAAAGAATTGACATATATAATAAGGTTTGGTTTTTTCAAATCTTGAATATCAATACTCAAAAATACCAATGATTTAATAGCACTAGAAATCAAGTTAGTATCAACAAGCATGTTATCTCTCTGACGTTTAATTAATCCCAAAATTTGTTCAATCAATTCATCTGCATTTGGTTGAAACATTTCATCTCGCCATTTGACTAACGATAAAGTATTAACATCATAAATGTCTTTACGACCATCTGATCTTTCTTTTTGAACCCAGTAACGATTCATATAATCAAAAACATTATTCATATATACAGCACCAATAGTAAATCTTCTCCATTTACGAACATAAAAATCCAAAAAAGGTTCATTTGGTTCTCTTTTCAAATTACGAATGAATTGAGTTAAATAACCATGTAATTTCTTATAAATTTCTTCACCAGCAAGGGAATAAGAGTTATTCTCTGAATTGTTCGCAATTGATACTGGATTGGTGCCACGTCGTGATTTGTTGACACAATAATTGTAAACTGCGGTATAACAATTCATATACATCCCGGCATTTACACCTTCATCTCCATGAGCACCTAAGATATATTCTAAACCTGGTTCAATGTAACTCCACGTTTCAGTCAAGTCACTAAAGGATGGTACTGTAGTTGCCATTTTTTTGATAATAATAATTAAGGGGAAAAATAAAATTTATGAGTAGAAAAAAGGGAAGGCGGAAATGACAAACTGGTTGAACTAAGACAGGAGGAAGATTAATAATAAAAATCAAATATAAATAACTATTATGAATGATGATTTTATAAAGATGTATTAACTCTATTTCTAAAAGGAATTGTCCTTTCTTCTTATTTTGATTGAGTTGATAAGAAGTAAATTATATTAAAAAAAAACTAAATCCAAATGGTGGAAATCAAACTAAAAAAAAAAAAAGAGTGTAGTAAGAATTGTGTTGATCTTTAGCGAAGGCTAAATGAGACAACACACCCAAGCAAGGGAAAAAAGACAGTACGAAATCTTCAATAGGAAATTTCAATTAATATTATACAAAATTACACGACTACCAGTATTATTATTCTATCACTATACATTTCTTGAACCTGGTGTATTGACTCTATCAATGACTCTTAGTAAACTGACCGTGAATGTAAGCACCCATAAGAATAATACCATAAATAAAAATGCAGCTAATCCTCGTTGTCTACGGCAAATACTAGGGACATTAGGGAAAATCAACCCTATATCAGCCAATCCTGGAGTTTTATTGACTTTACACACCCATTCATCATCATTCATGGTGTTAAAAGCTAATGATAAATTAGCAGCTGAAAATATAATAAATAACAAATCAAGTAAAATTAAACTTAATTTACTCATTGGTTCTCTTAAACCAATAGGTTTACCTGTGTACTCATCATATGCAATATAGATGATATAAACCACGGCACATGTTTCAACAACTATGGCCATTATTGTACTAGCTTGTTGAGGAATGGTTTCCCCATCATATTTGGTTCTGGAAAATGTAAACACTGTACAGGCTAAAGCCAATGCAATAGAACAAAATACTAAAATCAACATACGTAAAAACAAAGGAACCAAGGGATTAAACAAGAAAATTCTTTTTAAATTTGGTTTTAATTGAGATCTATTTTCTCCCATCCAATATCCAGCAGTTGATCTTACTCGAGTATCATTTTCACCTTCACGTTCACCTTCACGTTTTTTACGAAATAATCCAAAAAAAAACTTCCCTGTTGCTACATCTTGAATCATACCTCCAGCACCACTTCCTCCACCAATATTATTAGCAAATTCTTGTTTTAATCTTTGATCACCACCCCATGATCCTTCTAAATCATATTCTTTCAACATTTCTGGATCTCGTATAATTGTCCCAGGAATAAATGCTGGTTGATGCGCTATGGATTCTTTAAATTTCCACCAATCATGTTCAATTGCCCTTAGATATGGATCATGTGCTTTTCCACTATATATATGTTCTGATGCTCTATCGGTTTCTGTATCTCCTCCACCTATGGTTCTTGTAGTAGTTGTACCTTGATCAGAAAAGTTTGTTAGTGATTGTTGCTGTACATAATCATGATGATATGCTTTGGAAATGGAATCTAGTACATAAGGAGGAATTAAAGTTGCTTTATGGCTATATGAATTGATAACAACATTTTCAAATGGATCCAATGGAATATCTATTGATTCAGAATCAGTTCTATGACTGCGAGTATTTGGAGATGTTGGGGAAGTCGGTGTTCGATTTGAACCACTTGGTTTCACATTAAAATAATCATGTTTATTCTCTCTGTCATCCATTATAAATAAAATGTGTGGATAAGGAATGTGTATAAATTTTTCAAACTAAATAATAAATAAATAAATAGTAGTTATGATTCCAAAGACGAAATGAAAATTAATATTATGTTATTCCAAATAATTCCTTAATATTTTTTTTAATTGCTATTAGATATTTGTTATTAATATTGTCGTTTACGTCAATTTTCCACTGTGCCACACGCAGAACAAAAAAAAAAATTCAAATATTCCTTTCCCATTTCAGCCGGACATTGGGCAACAGCGTGGGAGACACCAAAAGTTAACCTATCTTAACTCTATTGATTCAACTAGAAGATTAGTAAACCCACTCAAAGATTCGAGTAAGCAATAACTCTCACATTGTTTTGAGTGAGTTGTATTAAATATAATTTAACTATACATAAGTATTTTCACTTGAAATTTAAACAAATTTGTGAGTAAATTCACAAACAATTCCTTCTTCCAATATTCACTACTAATTTTTTTTGGAAAAACAAATTCAGTCATTTAATTTCATATTATTCTACATATAACTTTAGTTCAATTGTAGATTATATAAGTGAAAAATAGTTGCAAAATTTAGATGAACAATATAGCCTCCCTCGGTTGTAATGACGACTTCCAGATTGGGCAGTATCCTTTAAGCCATGCTTGCATGTCTACCCAAAATAACGTTCCACCTAAAATTTCTTTTTATTTTTTCTTTATTTTGAATTTGTCTATCTAATTTCATTACACCGCAATTTTAACCTAAATCACAAAAACAAATAAATTTCAACAAATGAAGTATTAGCAATTTTTTTTATTTGCCATTACAATTGAGTCTGATTGAATACACATCAGCTTCATTAATATAAATTTTTGAGAATAATTTCTTCTTCTGTGAAGAAATAACAAAACCAAAAAAAGTATTGTCATCGTCATCTTGATAAAGAAAAATGCTGTTAGTTGTTGTTCGTGGAATAAAGTCCACTTCTCAAATCAGGTCAATTTGTCCCTTATCAACAACAATCACAACGAGAAGATTCCAATCAACTAGTACCAATTCTAAACCTGATGATGTTGCAGAGAAAGTATCACCACTGATACCTAATAAGAATTCAATATTTGTGATTTCAATTCCTATTACTACATCAAGATCTTATATCTATTGTAATCATAGACCATCAACATTATCACCAAAACAATTGGCCAATATCCCATTTATTTATAAATTTGAAGGTAAAATAGTTAAACTTGCATCTAAAGGATGGACAAAATTATCCGAATCTAAACAAAGTATTAATCAAAAAATTGTTAAATTTGTACAGAAATTATTAGATACTATACCATATGAAGAGAATTGTCTAAGATCATTTCCAAGTAAAGCTACTATGATTAGAGAAATCAATGAAGAATCATTACATTTGGTAACTGATGAAAAAGATCATAAAGTTGTTCCTGGACAATATAGTGATTTAAAAATTGAAAAAAATCAATTAAAACCAATTCCTTTATATCATCCACAATTTCAAAAACCATCAACCATTTTAACTCAATTGTATTCATTTGAAGAAGAAAATAAAAAGAAACATACCAATCATGCCATATTATGTGCTATTGGTGTACCATTGACATTACCATTTGCAATCGTACCTGTTGTTCCCAATGTTCCTGGGTTTTATTTGGCCTATAGATTATATTGCAATATTAAAGCATTAATTGGTATTCAACATTTGGATTATTTATTAGAAAATAAACAAAATACAGAACACGAAATTGCTGATGAATCAACTGTCAATGATACTTCTCATATAACGTTTAGATCTGTTGATGGTCTTGACCTGTTGTATTTTAAATATAATGATCCAAAATCATTATCAAATGAATTAGTACAAGAAGATGAATCTGTGATTATAAATGAAGAAATCATTAAAGAATTGGTTGAAAAATTGGGTTTAACTCATTTAAAAGAAGATTTATTAAAAGCATACAAACAAGAAACCAAAAGATTAAACAAGGACATTAAAGTTGAAGATCAAGTTGAATAAAATTATATAGGTCTTCTATTATCTCACAATATATATTTTTTGTAAATACGAACTATGTTTAAATATTTCTATCCCACTGTAGATACTTGTGTTGTTGCAGTTTATATATTATAACAAAAAAAAATCTATTAGGTTGTTGCCCTAATGTACTGCACGTGATACATTGTTTTTTTTTAAAAAAAATGCCACATTTTTTCTGTCGTATTTGTAATTGCTGTCTCGGTTGGATTTGTTCTCCGCACTCTTTCTCTCTCTCTCTCTCTCTCTCAGTAAAAGATGGTGCAAGGGGTTGGGCGAGAAACGATCGAACCATTCGTCGTAATATTTTCTTTCTCTCTTTTAAAAATTTTTTTTTCATAATTCTTCTTCTTTTTCTTCTTTTCCTTTTCTTTTAATCACCAATCACCAGTATTTCAATATGAGAGATAAGTGGAGAAAAAAGAGAGTTAGAAGATTAAAGAGAAAGAGACGGAAGGTTAGAGCTAGATCCAAGTAATCGGACAGAAAGATTCTAAAAGGAAATGAAGAAATTTGAAAAAAAAGAATTAAATAAATGAATTGAAAATAAAAAAAATGAGTTTTACTTTAACTTTAATCAATTAAAGTTCATTTGTTACTATGATATTGATGCTTATGATATTATGATTTTGCTGATGATGATTTTTTGTTGGTTTTGGTTTTGGTTAATTTGATTTGATTTGCTTTGATTTGAATTTTTTTTTTGGTAATTTGGGAGTTTTCCTTTTGGTTTTATTTTTGGTTTTATGATGCTAGTCTCTTATTTCGAAACAAAAACGTTTCCCTAACCGTTTTTTTAACTTATGTATACTAATTATATGTAATTAAAGAACGTCCGAATAATATATATATAAAAAATGAATTGTTTTAATTCAATAAAAAAAAACTAATGTTAATTGTAAAAATCGTTCAGAAGTTGTTTTGTATGTAAAGGTTTGTTGCGTTATGCTCTACGTCTCCTTCTCGCCATGCGATTGCAAAAAAAAAATTGATATAGAAATTTATATACGAATAGCGATTTTGCAATCCTGAAGTATACTAATGAATTTTTTTCTTTTTTTTTTCTTTTTTTTTTGGATATGAAACTATTAATCTAGATCTAAATGAATATTAAAAATGACTATAATAAGTCCAGATCCATTACCTGAGAATATAATAACTACATACGTCGTTGATCCAATTAATTCAAAATCAATTACACTTCCATTAACTTCACCAATTTCAACCCATCATCATAATCATAATCATAATCATCATCAACAATATCAATGTCCTGTTCAATCATCAAGTTCAGAATTTCAAATTAAATATATTCAAACAGCACCAATTAATTTCCCAACTTCATCAACTTCAATTCCATTAGCTGATGTAATATTACCAACAAAAGCAGCAACAAAAGCAAAAGCACAAGCTGAAACAATGATACCAGATCAATATCAAGATTTAGATCAAAGAATTGTACCTACTTCAACTACAAGTTATGCATCATTTGAAATCACATCAGGTTCAATTTCTCAATCTCCTTATTATTCATCATTATTTTTATCACCTCATAATCCACCATATGAACCAGATTCATTATCATCACCAAGACATTCTAATTCTAATTCTAATTCACAATCTCGTAATCATAATCATAATCATAATCATAATCGTTGTCCACAAATTAATACTGCAGGAGAATCATTAATGACTCGAGGAAGAGGAAGAGGAGGAGGATTTGATGGGATTGTTGAAGAAAGATATTCAAGATTTAGACCACTGGATTCACAACATAATAATGAAATTATAATGATTGGATTACATCCTTTTCAACAAGAAAATTATGGTATTTCTAAAAAAAATATTTTTGATTCATTAACAAATTGGTTTAAATGGAAATCATCATCATCATCACCATCCTCTGATCCTCCTCCTTTAAATTCTTCAAATCCAATTATAAATGATCAAGAAGATAAATCAAGTGATGATAATGATAATGATAATGATACAATTATTATATCTCAAGAGCATAATGATTTTACTCCACAACCAGTTTATACACCTAGAGGAATTCCAATTAATGAATTTCCATTAAATTTTAATAAAGAACAAAATGAAGAAAATAATTTAACAAGACGTAGAAATGAAGATATTATTAATTCATTTGATGATGATGTTAGAGATTTAGTTAATGGAGTTGATAATTTTTTAATTAGTTGTTTAGAAAATTGTTGGAATTTAATAAAATCAACTTCAGAATCCTGTATTACATTATGTGATTAAATATATGAAAAACTAATATGTGTGTATTGTTTTTTTTTCCATTTTTTTAAAAAAAATAAAACTATATATTATTGATGGATTCAAATATATAAAACAACTTGTAATGACTTTGATAATAAAAAAAAAAAACAATAATAAAAATAAAGATGATTCTTGTCAATATTGACAAATTAAACAAACAAACAAAACTCTAAGAACTGAACAAAACAAAAATAAGAAAAAAAAAGGAAACTTTATGATTATTCTGAAGCTTCAGCAAATCTTTCAGAAATAGTAGTTAACAAATCTCCAAATTCCTTTTCACCTTCTTTTTGACCTCTTGATGGTTCAAAGAATTTAGCAGAAGAAACAGCATGTTTAACATCACTAGTACCTTCAGCTAATTTAGACCATTGAGCACCATTGGCAACAGCTTTTTGAGCTTCATCATAATAAGAAATAAATGCTCTCATCATATCAAAAGTTTTCCAAATTGGACAAAAGGCATCATATGAAGAATAACCGTTTTGTTGTAAGAAATCTTCTTTAATTAATGTAGCAACATCTAAAGTAATCTTATCAGAATCAGATAATGCAGATTTACCAACTAATTGAACAACTTGTTCCAATTCTTCAGCATTAGATAAAATTTCTCTAATTTTATCTCTCAATTGTGGAAATTCTGGATAATTAGAATCATAATATTTGTTTAAAACATTATTATATTTCGAATAAGAAACACTAGTGTTAATAGATGGGAAATGTTTTCTTTGAGCCAATTTTTTATCCAAACCCCAGAAAACTTGAGTAATACCCAAAGTAGAAGTAGTAACTGGATCCGAGAAATCACCACCAGCTGGAGAAACAGCAGCAACAATAGAAACAGAACCAACTCTATCTGGAGAACCCAATGCAGTAGCTTTACCAGCACGTTCATAGAAAGAAGCCAATTTAGCACCCAAATAAGCTGGGAAACCTTGATCAGCAGGCATTTCACCCAATCTACCAGAAATTTCTCTTAAAGCTTCAGCCCAACGAGAAGAAGAATCAGCAATCATAGAAACATTCTTACCTTGATCTCTGAAATATTCAGCCAAAGTAATACCAGTATAAATAGAAGCTTCTCTAGCAGCAACAGGCATATTAGAAGTATTGGCAACCAAAGTGGTACGTTTCATAATTGGTTCTTTTCTACCAGAAATTTCAGTATATAATTCTGGGAATTCCATCAAAACTTCAGCCATTTCATTACCACGTTCACCACAGTTGTGGACTAAGGCCATGTTGGACAAAAGGAATTGATGGTCGGTTTCTTCAGACAAAGTGATACCGTAATAGTCTTCTTCTTCAGATTTGATCAAATCGAAATGGAACAAGACTGGGTCTCTGGAAAATTTCGTAGCTGGGACTTGCTTTCTTTCAAGAGCACATTTGGAAAGAACACCAGAAAGGGCAGAACCAGCTAAGTAAACACGGTAAGCAAACTGGTGTAAGACACCATTACCATCAATGTGTTTATCTTCGGTGCTAACTGAAGTTTTAATACCTAAGGAACGAGCAACTTTAACAATACCTTCACTGACAGACTTATAGACTGTTGAAATGATAGCATGAGTAGAACGGTCAGATCTAGTTCTAACAGAACCATTAGAGTCAACCAAACCAGCCAAGAAAAATTCCCTGACATCAATGTCTTCAACAGCCAAATGATGAGGAACATTCTTAACGAAACCGGTAGAAGTTTTTCTTCTCATACCGAACACTTTCATGGCATCCCAAAAGACATTGGCAGTGTTTCTTGCTCCATTTCCATGAATACCACAGCCATGCATGGTGACTGTCATGTTGCCACGAGCAACCCAATCATTTTCAGACTCCTCATTAGTATCAAAAGTGAAATCAGAATTATCATCCTTTTCAGCACCAAGCTTCTCAAAATACTCCTGTTCGTTGAATTCATTAGAGTCTTTACTGTCACCATCAACAGACTTTGAGTGCTTATTAGAAGTTGTATATCTGTGGTGATACTCATCATTCGAGGAACAAGTCAAACCAAACATTGAAGCATAGTTCAAAACTCTCAAGGCCAATGGTGTATCCTTAGGATCAAAAGAATAAGCAGCACGATCCATATAACCATCACCTACCCAAGCACCCAACAAGTAACCCATTTCTGGAGCAAATTTGTTGTCATGACCGTTAATAGACAACCATTTAGCAAGCTTACCAGACTCAAAATGAACTGGGTTGATTAACTGAGTGGTGTTTGACTTGACATTAAGTGGAACCAATTCATAATCTCTTGCTTCAATGATCCAATCAATGTATGAAGTAGCATCAAGATCCGCAGCAAACTTAGTAGCTTTCTCATCCGCACCAGCCTGTCCACCATGGACGTGGTAGCCAAAAACTTTAGTCTTAGCTTTAACCATGTCAATACCAGATTTGGTGGTTTCCAAAGCAAAGAAGGTAACAGCAGCATACTTGTTGCCAGCGTACTTACGGGTAGTAACATTGATGTTTTGTTTGGTTCTCAAAATAAGTTTATGATCAGCAGAAACAGTGAAATCCATCAATCCATGGACTTTGGCATCACGTCTGTGACCAGTAATTTGACGGACCTTATACATAGTGTCATAACCTCTTGGCAAGCCAACAACTTCTCTTGGTTGACCATCCTTACCCATGACGAGTTCACCGACTTGGATAGCTTCAATGCTCTTGTCTTGACCATCAGCCATCATAACTTGAGTACCCTTGGTGAAACAACCAACATAAATAATAACATCAGAATTGGAGAATTTAGATAAAGATTGAGAAATAACAGTTTTACCACAACCAAAAGCTCCTGGAATACAAGTGGTACCACCTTGAACACATGGGAATAAAGAATCCAAGACTCTTTGACCAGTTAATAATGGATAATCAGCAGTTAATTTTTCAGCAACTGGTCTTGGAACTCTAACTGGCCAAGTATGCATCATAGAATATTTATGTTTTTTACCATCAAATTCAACTTCTAAAACTGGTTCTTCAACATTATAAGAACCTGATTCAGCAATAGAAGTAATGGTACCTCTTGCTCTTGGAGGTAATAAAATTTTATGATCATCCAATAAAGAATTTTCATAAATTGAACCAAAAATATCCCCACCAGTAATATGATCACCAACTTTTAATTTACCTGGAGTGAAATCATATTGAACAGTTCTAGATAATGCAGGAACATCAATACCTCTTGGGATATAAATAGATTGAGATTGATCTTTAATTGCTTTTAAAGGTCTTTGAATACCATCATAAATGGTCTCCATTAAACCAGGACCCAATTCAACAGATAATGGTTTACCAGTTCTTAAAACTGGATCACCAACAGTGACACCAGCAGTTTCTTCATAAACTTGAATGGTTGCTTTATCACCATTAATTCTAATAACTTCCCCAACTAAATTATCATGACCAACTTTAACTAATTCATACATGGCACATCCAATCATGTTTTCGGCAATAACAACAGGACCAGAAACAGAATAGATTTGACCATATTGAGATTCATGGGTGTCATCTAATGAAAGACGTTTTATTTCTTTTCTTGCGTTTTCTAAAGCACCAGCCTGTTGAAAGTAATTTGATAAGTTAGTATTTTCATCCAAGGAAAAGAAAATTATCAATTGAATTCAATTGAATTGAATTGATTAATTGATACATACCATTGTTAATTGATGGTGTTTATGTTTATGTAGTTAAAAAAGATATTAAGAGAAAAAACCTCGTACTAATTAAAACCAACAATTTTTAATTTAGAAAACGTTGATAGTTTTTTTTTTCCTTCTCTCTGTTGTCTCTCTCTCTCTCTCGTTAATGATTGTTGACTTTTTTAACAAGCAAATAATTTAAATTAATATTAGGTCGTGTGCGATAGCCACAATGAAAACCAACTGACTCCCAAATTTAGATTACATTTTATATTGATAAGCAAAACTAAAACCAAAGGCAATCAAACATAATGATGTATTTATTTAATTTTATTTTATAATTTTATACCTAATTTATTAGATCTATCTAAAGCTATATCACACATAGCATTAAATGCTTCTTTACGTTCTAATATAATATCATTTCTATTAATTCTTTTATTCATATCATTAATAATTTCAATTTTATTTCTACCATTAACAAAAACAACATATCTTAAACCAGGAAAATTTTTTTCATATTTTTCATTTAATTCTTTTAATTTATTTAATATTTCTGGATCATCATTATCATTAGTTAATGATTTTTGTTCATTTGATGAATGAATTGATAAATTTTGTTTTTTAGGTTCACCTAATCTTGGATGAGCAGATATAATTTTATTTATAACTTGATTTAATTCATCATCATTCAGATCCAGAACCGATGATGATGATGATGATGATGATGATGATTCTTGTTGATCGATTAATTGAAGTAATTCAGAACGTACAAGATTTATAAAATCTGAATAATTTTTAAAATTATTATTAATTTGAGGTATTATTTTAATAAATATAAAATTTGATAATGTTTCACAAGGTTCAAATAATTGATCAAATATAATTTTTTGTTCAGATTTTGGAAGTTCTTTTAATGTTTCAATTGATGGAAGTGTCATAGTGTAAAAGAATAATTTTTTCAATTTTTTATTTAATTATAGGAATATATTTCAAAATTAAATTAAAGAACAAAGTGGAATTAAGTCAAACTATTTATATATATATATATCCAATGTGGGGGATGGACAAGTTCTTTTTTTTTGTTCGCATGGCTGCGAGACTGAAATTCGGAGATCTCCATGATGATAATGATAATGTGTGTGTGTCAAATGAGAATATGTATTAGCTTTTTCTTTTTTTTTTTTATTATTACTTAAATAATTTGTGTACTATAAAATACCGATATTTATATATATATTATTGATGATGATTATAACTTCATGGAGTGAAATGTTGAACTTGTCTTAATTTTTCCAATTCTTTTTTACCTGGAGCACCTTTTTGAGCAATTAATGGGTGTCGCCATTGTTTAACAAAACTAAATATAACATCAGGTAATTTAGTTAAATCATTAATACCTAAATCTTGGAAAGTTTTAGCATTTGGATCAATATATTGATTTATAAAATGTCTTTGAACTTGATCAGGATTAATTAATTTCCACCAAACCAATTGTTGTACTTGAGCAATTGCTTTAGCTAAAGGTAATGGTATTTCATAATCAGCAAATCTATAAGAAAATGGACCAACTTGAGCATATTTTTCAGTTATACCATTAATCATATTTCTAATTTCATGATATGAAATTTTTTCAGGACCAAATAATTCATAAGTTTGACCAATTGTTGAATCATCGTAAGCAATTTTTTCAAGACCTCTTGCAACATCTAAAACATAAACTGGATAAATTTCTTTAGCATTTTTATTTGGGGTCCACATTTTAATTTTTGGACCTAAATAATTTAATAAATTATCTTCTCTACCATACATTGGAGCTGGTCTAACAATAGTTGAATCAGGAATAATATCTCTAACAACTTGTTCACCAATACCTTTAGTAGCATAAAAAATTGATTCAGAATTTGGATTAGCATTATATGAAGAAACATGAACATAACGTGGAACATTAGCTTTTTTAGTAGCTAAAGCAATTCTTTCAGTTAATCCAATATTAATATCAGCCATTGAAAAATTTTTAGTATTATAATCAGTTCCAATACAATTAATAACAATATCTGAATTTGCAACTGAATCTTCAATACTTTGTAAATTACGAGCATCAATTTCAACAAAATTAACAACACCTAAATCACCAGTAACTTTTAAAAATCTCTTCTTCATATCATCTCTAAATGGTACAATTGTAGTAGTACCATGTCTAGCTAATTTAGAAGTTAAATAACGTCCTAAAAATCCTGAAGCTCCGAAAACAGTTGCTGTATATCCAGTTCTTGATGAACGACCTCCAGCACCAACAGCAAGATTAACTTTACCATTTTTGGTGATATTAATATCTGAATCCAATACAGATGTATAAATTGATCTAATAGAATTGGATGGTTTTAATCCTATGGATCTACTTATTTGTTTAATAGTAGATGTTCTTAACATTGTGGAAATGAAATGAAATTTGGTGTTGGTGTGTGTGGGTGAATAGTTAAATTAGAACTTTGGAGTTGGTGAAGTTAATTCAAGACCTTTTCAACTTAACCTATATTTTTTTTTTCTTCCTTCGGTTGTTTTTTTTGGCTAATGGAAATTTTATTGATTCTGGTTGGCTAGAATATGTGTGTGCGAGAAACGAGAAAAAAAAAGGGCAATATGTCGTAGTTCTCACAAATGTCGTATAAATGAAAAACTAATATAAATCATACAGTATGTACATTTTGATAAAAGAACAAACTAATATAGTAATAATAATATCAAAAGAAGAAGAATAGAGAAAACCAATTTACCCTAAATTTCAAAATCTAAAAATTATAATTCATAAATAAAATATACAAATAATTAACAAAAAAAGAAGAAGAAGAATAATAATAAATGGCATCAATATATATTGTATATATATATATATCATGAGAAAGAATGAAGGTCGTGGGATGTGGTCGAAGCAGTCATGATGGAGGTGGTGGATGTTGATGTTGATGTTGATGTTATGGGGAAGAATCAATTGGATTAAATTGATTTATAGCCAATTGATTGAAAAACAAAAGATAAAACACTTTTTGTATTAATAGCAAGTAAAACAAAAAAAAAGGGTAAACAAAAAGAAGAAAAAAGCATTAAAAAAATCATAAGAAATAATCAGGAGTTTTTCTTGTTACTGTTGGTTCACCTGGTCTAACACTTGGATCATATTGTAAAAATTGTCTATTATGTTGTTCATCAACTTCCATAATAGCTGCTTGATTACCACATCTATAACAATAATTTGGAGCAGAAAATATAGTAACGACATTTTCTTGATGAGACCAACTAAAACCTTCCATAACTAATTGATGAGCTCTTGCAATAAGACTTAAATCATTAGTATGATTAAATTGTTCAGAAATGTCTTGACCAAAAGTAAAACCAGCTCCTCTTGGAGAAATACCCCAACCACCTCTATCATCAGGATCAGACCATAATAAATCACACATTGGACCTTCATGAGGAACTTCTTGAATTCTATTTAATTCTCTAACTTGATCAATTGTTTCAATCATTGGAGATAAACCACCATGTAAACAAAATACTTTATTATCAACTAATGCAGTAATTGGGAAATAATCAAATAAATCAGTAAATAATTTCCAAACTGCAGCAGAACCATATTTTCTTAAACATTCATCATAAAATCCATAAACTTGAGTAATTTGTCTTGATTCATGATTACCTCTTAAAATAGTAATTCTATTAGGAAATCTAACCTTCATACAAACCAAATATGAAACTGTTTCAACTGAATAATATCCACGATCAACATAATCACCCATAAATAAATAATTTGTATCAGGACAAGGACCACCAATTTTAAATAATTCCATTAAATCATGAAATTGACCATGAACATCACCACATATGGTTACTGGTACATGTACAGGTTGAACATTTTCTTCAAATTGTAATACATCTATAGCCATATCACATAATTTTTTAATATCAGATTCAGAAAGTGGTTCACATTTAGATAATTTTTCAATCCAAACATCCAATTGATTAATTGAAGAAGTGTCTAGTTCTGATCTTTGTTGTGTATTATTATTATTAGTTGTGGTTGTAGTAGTGGTGGTAGTAGCTCCTGTAGTTGAAGTGGCACCAGTGCCTTCAATAGATGATGATGATTTTTTAGAAATTGATGAATTATCTTCTTGTTGTTGTTCTTCAACATCTTCCATTGGTACATCAGTATCTAAATCCATGATTATAAAACTAGTAAATTAAGAAAATAGAAAAAGTTTTTAAAAACAAAAAATGCAAAAATAATAATTAATATATATAAAACACCAAAAATAAATTGAATTTATAAGAATTAATGGAATATAAGTGACAAATTTAAATTAAAAACAAAATAAAAAAAGGGGGTTTTCTGGTGGGAAAAAGAATTTGAAGTTGATAAATTTTCAGATTTCAATTTTAATAACTTTTTTTTTTTTTTTCTCTTTTACTTTGTTGATTTTGTTCGTTCATTGCTTTCTCGCCAGTAATGTTGTCACTTCTCTTTCTAGCTCTCTTTTTCCCCTTGTTGTTGTTGTTGTTGTTGTTGGCTGGCTGGCAAAAAAAAAAAATTTTTTTTCTTCTTCTTCTTTAACTCACACACATACAATTTGTGTGTGTAATTTGGCAAAAGAGAGATAGGGAAAATTCGTCTTGATTTAATTCATCTTGATTTAGTTCATCTTAAATTTTACTTAATAATTCTTCTTCCTAGAGTCAACAATTAATAAGTAGTTTTACCATTTGATCATTCTCTTCTTGGGTTTATTAACAAATAACCTCCTTATTCCAATTGATTAATACCTATTCTACTGTTGTTTTTTTAACGGTATTTATATTCCCACTGTTTTTTTTTTAACAATCACGTCATTGATTTTCTTCTCTGGTTTGTTTTATCGGTTAGTACACTTATTTTTTTCTACCTACAGTAACTTAGCTCTAATACAAGCCTAATCTTAATTTGATCCCCCCCCGGGATAAGCTAAACCATACAAAACCTAGTTTTGACCCCCTGGAAAACAAAACCACAAGAGGTACTAGCCTTACATTATCTATCTTCATTAACCTTAGATATTTTGCTTTATTTTTTTATATAACCTAACAGAAAGTTGAGTTAATTAAAAAAAGAAATCTTTTCTATATAAAATATCTATACAAAATATTTATATATATTACAATTTAAATAATTATGACAAAAAGGGAGAGGGTGATAGTTTCCTTCATTTTTTACTTTCACCAATTAAAAAAATTTGAAAAACTCTCTGAAGATCTTCCTGTATTACCATTATCTCCTTCACTTCCATTACCACCACCTACATTATTTGTAGGTTGTTGTTGTTGTTGCTGTTGATTATTATTATTAACAGTAGGTGTATTATTATTATTATTATTATCAAATCCATTTAAAAATTTATGACCATGTTGATTTCTTGGAATTATTGACATAAATCCATTACCTTCTTCTTCTTCTTCTTCTTCTTCTTCCTCGCCATCTTCACCTTCGTCATCTTCTTCATCATCTGCCTGATGTCCTTGATGAAGTACAGGAATTGGTGGACTTATACTAGTATTCACTTGTTGTCCAATATTAATATTATTTCCTGTAGTATTAACACTTGTACCGGTATTTGCATTTGTACCTGTATTTAAAGAATTATTCTGCATTAAAGAATCAAAATCTAAAAGTCCTTGTAAATCTATTTGACTAGCTATTCTTAATTGCAGATTTGTTTGATGAAAATTTGGTGTTAATGGTAAAATATCATATGATAATAATCCTGTCCCATCAATTCCACCACCATGTGATAAAGCTTGACCAACTTGCGATAATGAAAATTGTGAATTTTGTTGCAGATGTAGTTGGGGAGGAGATTGTTGTTGTTGAGATAATAATTGTACTGATGGATTTGGAATTGGAGTTAAAACTGGAGCTTGAAATTCAGGAACAGTTTGTAATTGAGTTACTTCAGGTAATGTAGGTAATTGAGCAGGAGTTTTTGGTTGAGAATGTTCTGGTCGTATTGGAATTTCCATTTGTTGTTGCTGTTGTTGTTGTTCATCATCTTTTTTAATTTCGCTTAAATTTAAAAACCAATTATTTAAAATCTTATGAGCTC
This sequence comes from Candida sojae, assembly GCA_013177575.1. Taxonomy (NCBI): domain Eukaryota; kingdom Fungi; phylum Ascomycota; class Pichiomycetes; order Serinales; family Debaryomycetaceae; genus Candida; species Candida sojae. The sequence continues at coordinate 2,814,434 of WWPN01000002.1, read as the reverse complement.
TAATTAATTTATTAATATTATTAAAAAATGGAAAATGTAAAATCAAATTATCACTAAATTTAACTAAAATCATTTGATCATTAATACCAATATTATTGGATTTATAACCTGATTTAACTTCAATGGTTTTAATTTCTAAAAAAATTTTTAAACAATGTAAGATTGGTTGTAAAACTTGATAATTTGATAATTTCACTTTAAATATATCATTATTATTGGTTTCTAATAAATAATTTAAATTATTTATAATCTCAACAATTTCTTGTTTACATTCATTAAATGATAATGGTTTAACAAGTAAAACTTTAAATAAAATTATATTTTCAATAATTTGATGAATAGCTTCTTTAGGTGCTAAATTTTTAATCAATTCTTTAGCTTTATAATAATATCCTTCTATAGGTTTAGAATATTCCAAAGTTATATTAAAATTAGATCGATAACATAAATCATTAATTAAACCTTGATTGGCCAAAACTTCCATCATTTCATAAATATATCCAGACCCTTTAAAATTAATAGAATGTAATTGTAAAATAATAGCATTATTTCTTGTTACATTAATATTATAATTATAACTTGATAAAACAATATAATATCTTTCAAAAGAATATAATAATTCATAAAGTTCTTCAACTGGTATTATTTTATCATTACTTCGAAGATTAATTAATTGAAAATATGTAATTGCTCGATGAAGAAATAAAATCTTTTGATGTTCTTGTGCTTCATTCCCATAATTATTTGAACTCAGATTTGTTGAATTTAATGTATTGGTTAGATTTAAAATATGATAATAATTGCACAATTGAATACATGTTAATGATAAATTATAATAAATTTCATATTGATTCAAATGCAGGAATAATTGTAAATTTCCTTGTGAGTTTCCATAATTACCACCACCACCACCACCACCACTACTGTTATTATTCACGTTTTGACCATAAACACAATTAGTACCACTGTTGTTATTATTATTATTATTGATTCTATTTTGGGGAATGGTTGGTGGAACAATGAAATTTTTCTCTACCAAAGTAAAAATTTCCAATACTTTGAAATGACATAAATTTTTAAAATGCTTAAAAGGTCTAAACATGAGATATTTTTTAGGATATTTTTTAAAACCTTTAAATTTTTGTTTCTTTAATTTAATTAATAATTCAGCAACAATTTGATTTAATGTTAAAATAAGCAATAATTTAGATAAATATAAAGAATTATCATGATGTTCAACAAAATTTAATTCATCATGTCGTGGATTATAACCTGTTTCTCTATCACGTCTATCAGGATAACTTGTTTTTAAAAAATCAACCAATGTATTATAATGCTCAATCACAGTAGGTGTACTCAATGGTTTAATTAATTCATATATAGATGGTTCTTCACCAATTAAATTAAGATTTTCAATAAGATGATATGGGGTAACAATATAATCTTCTATAGAAATAGCTGACAAATTAACTGTAGAACCAAGTGTACTTTGAGCTCCACTATTGCCGGCACCCACAGTTACATTTGGATATTGTGATTTCAACTCTGAAAATTGACCTTGTTGTTGACCTTGTTGTTGATCAAACGGTGACTCTTGTTTAATATTTGAATTAGGAGTTGCTGTAGATCCATTTGACAATTCTGGGGATATTGAATGAGACTTTGATCGAATTTGGTCTCCATTTCCTTGTTGAACAATTATATTCACATCTTCATCCATTAATTCATTAGAAGGACTTCTTGAAAAACTTTTTGACAGTAGTCGTTTACCAATTCCTGGTCTAATTCCACCATTAGTATTCTTCTCAATTACATCACTTAAATTATTTATTGATTCTAGTGTTTTTCTAGTCATTGTTTTTGGACCTGATTTCTTACGTTCCCTATTTTGAGTACATGCAATATTATTGGTACGACAATGATTACAAGGTCTAAAAATATCACATTTAACTTTTTTAAGGGCACATGCATCACATGCTCTAATATTTGCTCCTATTTTTTTCCTTGGTTTCTTGGATGTGGTATGACGATTGGTTAATTTTGTAATTGATGATTGTTTAGTATTAGCTCCATTGAAAAAATTTGTCAATACTGAATCAACAGCAGGTAGATTATTAGTTGAAGTCATGGCATCAAAATTATTAAATTGACTTGGGGTAGCTACAGATGTACCAGTTGTAGTTGATGTTGTAGTATTAATTGTAGATATTGACTCATCTTTCAATAATGGAACATAACTATTATCAGGATTGGTATTCATCGTTTAAAGACCAAAATAATGCATAGACAAAAGGAAACGGAAAAACAAGACCAAATTTAACGTTCTAAAGGACTTAAAAAAAGTTGGATGTCTAAATTAGATTCAAAAAAATCTTTTTATTATCTATCAATTTGGAATACTATTTGTTTAAAACTTGTATTGTTAATTAACTTTAAAGAAACACGTAATAACGATTATGAATGTTGAAATGTAATATAATGTGTTAGATTCAAGCTAAAAAAAAAATCAGTCCCCTTTTGATATCTTTCTCCCTCCCCACAATTGCTTATCCATATAAAAAGAAAGTCAAATGAAATCGTTTGTAAAAATTTTGTTTTATTATAGGATTAATATGATCTTCTTTTTAACAAAAGATATTTGTTTTCAAATAATAACAATCAATAAAACTATTGAAGGTATTGGTTGTAACTTTTTTTAAATGAGTTCTCTCCAAAAGAAAAAGAAAAAAATAAAAAGCTGAATAACTTAACAGTGGAGTTAAAAATATACAATTAGTTGATGATTTGGGACGTGGGAAATTGGAATTTTTTCTTTTCTTTTTTTCTATTTTTATTTGAGTGCCTCGTTTATTTTCCCCCTCCAAACTGTTATAAATTTTACTAATATAGTTTTTAATCATGACCCCAACCCTTCTAACTATCTAGATTTAGAGAAAACATATTTAATTAACTTCTTATAACCTTAACTATGATATTCTTAACTCACACATACATCGTTGTGGTTACATCTACTATAAATCTTGTATTAACTTTCTCACCTCGCCTCCTCTCTCCCCTCCCTCTCTCCTGTCTCCCCCCCAACGTGCCTCCACGATCTGGTATCATTGTTTCTGGTGTGTACCCCCACCACCAAGTATTTCAATTAGAAACGGATTTGTGACGGGGATGAAAGCAGATTATCTCCAATGGATTTACGACGATTTTAAATCTATGTCAAAGGTATTATATATAATTTACGTCTCCGTGAAAATTCATAATAAAATTGTACACACAGAGTAAATCAACTAAAAGCTGTCAAAATTAGAAAAAAAAAAAAACCCCATATGTTCAGGGGGACATTTTAATTCCTATTTGGTGTCAGAGAAGAAAAATGTCACTTAGTCCATAATCAAAAAATTTAATTTGAAAACAACAATATTCATGTGGCTACGGCCAACAAAAAAAAAATTACATGACAGTCAAAATGCCTTCTAATTAAATACTGTTCAATTGTTGCACCATTTAATGTGGAATTAGAGTAAACTCTCGTTTCAAAAGAATATAATCATTTAGAACTAGAGAATCAAAAGTACATAAATCACATTCAAGGTGGTAGTAATATACTGTACCTCAACTATTAGTAAATCATTATAATCCATTCATTAGATTTCTATACTTACGTTGAACTTGAATCATATCTTGAAAAATTTCGTACTTTTGGGTTAATATGTCCTTATCTTTAATGTAATTACTTGTAAATTCTACTCTTTTGGAATTATTCTCTTCAATAACTTTATTATAAGCCAAGGTATAGTCAATACCTGATGAAATTAATCTTCCTAATCTTGCAATTAAAAATGCACCTCTAGCTACTTCTTCACCTCCATCTTCATAATCATCACTATCTCCAATTTCCACATCAATACCAGTTATTAAATTTAATAATCCTAAGAATCTTTTGTTATTAGCTTGTGACCCCACAATAACCAACTTATCAACAATCAACTGATCCAAAAGTGATTTTGTTTGGAAAACTAGAAATTCCATAATAAGGATATATTTGATTAATTTACCAGTACCTTCGTCATCATCACTATTATTATTATTATGAAGAATTCTTGGTAATATTTGATTATTATTATCTATTATCATTTCTGACATTTCAGGATCTTGTAAAGGTGATCTATTTCCAAAAACATCACCATAATAAAAATACCCTTTAATTAACTCATGAATTGATTTATTATATCTTTCTTCCAATTTTTCAATTTGATATTCGGCTTTATCAAAATTAAATTCTTTTCCAAGAATTAATTCATATAATTTACCCGTTGCTGGCTGTCCAAATTCATAAACATAAACCCCTGGTTTCCCAAGTTCATATGGACCCCAAATATTGGGTATATAATTGTTATTAACGGATGAATTATAAATAAAACATGTAGATGTACCAGCAACCATTGAAACTGAATTAGATGAAGAAGATTGTAAATTATTAAACCAACCTCCATAACAATCAATACATCCATGAGCAATTATAATATCTTTATTATATATCTTACCCACAGGATAACCAATTGGTAATAATTTATCACCAGAAATCTCACTTCTTCCAATTTCAATATTAATATTTAATTCTTCTAAAAATTCACCACTCCATCCCTTGACAGATCCATCAAGTGCATACCCAATCTTGAATTTTTCTGGTTTTACATAAGGTGTAACTTTCTTTCCATTTATTTCCTTATATGAATATTTTAATAAATAACTTATAAAATCATATAATTCAAATACTACCAATTCAGAAGAAATATTATCATTCAATAACTTTAATTTTGGTAATCCTAATTCCGGTATAAATTTCCCACCAATTTGTTGTAATATTTCCTTGGGTACTATATTATTCAATTGTTCACATTGAACAATTGGTGAACTATCCATCCATAATAATACATCACTATCAACATTTTCATTTAAGTTATATGGTGTTAAATATGTCTTCCCATTTATATTTATCTTTTGTAATACAACTTGTGAACATGTTGCACATATAGAAATACTTTGAAATTCAAAACTATAAATATCCAACAATTCAAGTAAATTTGAATAAATTTCAAATGAGGATTGAGTTATAAAATTCTTACCATGGGTTGTAGTTATAGGAATATATAACACATTATTATCATGATACATTCGTATAGAACCTGTACCTATATCTATTCCAACAGCATCCATGTTTCTTGGAGTGGTTGTTAATTACCTGTCAAAGAATTTTGTTGTTTTTTCTTCTCTCTTATCGTTTCAATCCAGAGTTGCGCTTGGAAAATAATCGAAATCTTAGATGTTGCCAAACTTACCATCCAATGTTTTCTACTATAGAGCCCATCATCAGATGTACACACATCCATGTAATCTTCTACAATATGATTATTTTAACAAAAAAAATTGGTATTTATGTATTAATAAAACAAAATGAAATAATAAAAAAAAGGAAGGAAATTTAAAACTATAGAAACAAGAAGTACTCTTTATATATATATTCTGAAACGGAGAATTGGTATAAATAGATTTTTGAATCAGTTTTCTAATAACCGATAGTAGCAATGGAACCGGATTCACTCAACCATCCATTGACGGTATCAGCATCCAAAGAAGAGCTGAAATCAGTATTATCATCAACTTGTAAGATATGAATTTCATTACTGGTAAAGATAACAACACCTTTGAAAGAACCAGAAGTTGGTCTAGCAAAGTAATCTTGAGAACCACCACCACCAGTGTTGGTATTAGAACCGACACCTTGACCATCATGTAAATGAGAAATCAAATTATTAGAACCAGCACTTAAAATTTCAAATAAATCTAATTCACCACAACCAGTTTTCCAACATGAACATGAAGCATCACCATATTGTAAAGTTCTTGGGATTTTAGCATTCAATAACCAAACAGCTGGCATGTCTTGATTAAATCCACTACCAGAATCAGTTGGCATTTCAAATTCAAAAACGAAAATCTTTTCAGAACCACTAAAACCATGATGAGCAACAGTACCAGTTCTATAATAACCACAATCAGATGTACCAGAACATTTAGATCCAGACATAATAATAAATTCTTTATTGGATTCAATAAGAACATCATCTAATGCAACAGCAGAAGAAGAAGCACCAGAATTATCAGAATTGGCATATGACAAAGAGTTACCAAAAGCAGAAGACCAAACACCGGAACCAGAACCACCATAGTAGTTCAAGAAGACACAGTTATCGGTACTACCTGGGGAATAGTAAGAATCTCTGGTCCAAGCACCATTAACAGATGCGGTTTCTGAAGAATCAGAAGCTTGAGAAGAAGTAGTAGTTGGAGCAGAAGAAGTGGAGATATCAGGTCTATAAGCTTTACCTTCACCTTCAAGAGCGGAAATTTGTCCAGCTGCAGAAGAAACAGTATCAGCTTGAACTTGAACTTGAGATTGAGATTGAGCTTGAGATTGAGCTTGAGATTGAGCTTGAGATTGAGCTTGAGCTTGAGATTGAGCTTGAGCTTGAGTGGTTGGAGTTGAGGTTTGAGTTTCAGCAGAAGTAATAGTGTTACCATTAGAATCAACCAAAACAGTTTGGGTAACTTGAACAACTTCAGTAGCTCTCTTTTTATGTTTATGATGAACATGTCTAGGATTACAATCTTCTTCTTCAACTTCTCTCTTTTTTTTACTACTACCTGAAGATGGGTAGTAAACACCAAATTGTAATAATCTAATTGGACCTCTGAAATGAACAGATAATTCTTCATCTAATGGGGATAAATTCCCACTGAAAGAATAAGTATCTTGAGTACAAATACCGGAAGTTTCATCCATGTTGGTAACATCGCTATAAGTACCTTGGAAACCAATGCCTTTATAGACGACTTTTTTGGTTTCTGAACAATAATAGTTTCCACCATCATAAGAACATGATGCTTGAATTGAAGTAAGGGTTGATAATATGGCCAATAAGGCAGTAGTTTTGAATTGCATGATGATTATGAATTACTTCTATCTTTTTTTTATGGGAGGGGGTTTTTTCTTAATTGTGTATTTCTTCTTAAACGATAGTAAAAGAATAATTATAAGGAATGACTAATGGGTTAGACAATTAAAGAAAGTAGATAGGTAATTTATTAAAAAAAACAAAAGAATGTGGGAGTGTTGGTTTAACTTTTTTATTCAAAAAATTAGGAAAGAGGTTTGATTAATATTAAAAAAAATTACAAAAAATTTAAACGGGAAAAGGAGGTAAAATTTAAATGGAATGGAATTAGAATGTTGTTTTGATTATTTTGTTGTGAAATTCAAAATACTATAAAAAAAAAACAAAGCCATCAAAAGATTTTCTTGAATTTAATTTTTTTTTACACAATTTGTGAAATCTTTGTAACATGCAACAATTTCTTCGTTATTTTGTGTAATTGTTTACTTTTTGCAAAATGTGCAAAATGTGCAGGCGTATTTTTTTATTTCTTAACACAAAAATTGTTTTAAATATGTATAAATGTCACGTGAACCTAACAAAGTACTGCATGTTAGATCACCGGAATCTTACCTTTTTTTATATTGTGTACTGATACACGGTAAAAAAAAAGTTTATGTGTTATTTTGTGTAATGTGTACTTTTTGAGCCTTGGCACACGAATAAAGTTGCCTAAAAAGTAGAAAATAAAATAATTGATGACAAGTACACGATTTTCTAAGCATTAAAAATCTAAAAGGGTTTTTCCAGCCATGTTGTTTCTTGCAATTTGTAAATCAGGTCAAATCAACCAGCACACCAGAGAAGTAAAGACTAATCGTTGTAATTGATGACTTGATATCGGTATAAACCTGTCAATTGGACATTATGATTTTTTTTTCTCTGCCCACAGCATCAGCTAATTTAAACCAAATATTCGTGTATCTTTTTGAATAAACCCACTCGTCAAAAAAAATTGAATCTACAGTGCCATATAAAATTATATCGTGTACATCAACCCAAAAAGAGATTTTTTTTTCTCTTTTTTAACCGGTTAATCATTCATCATTACACTTCACACATTGTCAAAGCCAATGGGAATGCGATGAACAAAAATTAAAAAAATGTAAAAATTTCTTAAATTTACCACCCAAGCGTGTTACCACCATGGCAGTTGATTATAACACGTCTTTGCTCTACACTTTGCTTTGCTTATTATGTATAACATTGGGTAACTACATTACAACAAAACGGTGGTTGAGATTGAATTAACAGGGGTAATAGTGACATACAGTAATGCCTAGCTGTAGATAACAACCCATACAGTACATTCTACATTCTACACGTACGTATATTGTTTCTCGTGTAAAGGTGTCATTTTTTTTCCCCCTTTCATGAAAGAGTTCATGCATTGTTTATCTTGTATTATTTTTTACGCTCGGTGATGATGATGTTTCCCGACGTACCCCAGGGACTTACAGCAAAAACTAACGACATCATTATGCACGACTCGAACATTCTTACAGTACTGTAAATGTTACACTCTATTCTCATTATTTTTTCTTTTTTAACAAAGCCCATATTGATTTGCCAATGTGATAAAATAAGTTTAAAGTTGTGAAAAAAAAGGTTTCGTGAAAGTCGTATCTTTAATTGGGAAGGGGAAAATTTTATGCTGTTCCGATTCCCGTTAATTGGATTATACAGTAAGCCTCGTAGAGTGCACGAATAGCAATTTTGTTTCATATTTGCAACAAAAACAAGGATCTAGACCATAGAAAGCACACATTTGTGTTTATTTTCACCAACTAAATCTTCAACAACAGAAATAATATTAAATTGTACACCTTAGTACTTCAAGTCAAACATGTAACAAATCATTGGAAGTCATTACTATTCCTAAAGAGGATCAGAGATGACACACGGCAATTCATCTTACTGTACAAAAAAAAATTAATATTACATGTATTCTTTGTGTTATAATTTGAATATCTAAAAGATTTTTCATTAGATGAACAAAATCAAAAAAAATATTAAGATTACAAAAAAATAAGTCTTTTTTTTTCTTTCTTTATTGTTTTAATTGGTTACATGAAAGGTCTAGATTTACTCAAGAGGTATACCCCTTTTATATGAAACCCTGACTAAGTGTCAAATGTGTTATTAAACCTTTTGACTACTAGTAGACTTTTTTTTTTAGTACTATTACCATACAAGCCCACTCAACTGTAACAAACTCTTTAGGGTTTTTTTTTTCTCCAAAAAGTTCATCATCCATGTACTTATTCAATGACATAATAATCAAATGTAATCCCTGCAGTGACTCAACGGTTGTAATTAAAACCATACTGCCAATCACAGAACAATATCAAAGGGGTAACTAAAGAAAATAAAATTAGTTGGTCTCAAAGATTAAACAATGTATGCCGTTAGAATTAAAAAAGTGTAGGTAAAAAAAAATATATATGTGAAGTCCAAATCTAAATCAATCAATCTAGACTTGAAATATTTTTACGATTAAAAAATAATGAGTTTAGTAAATGTACCTTGTGTTATGCACTTAATTTATTACATTGATAATTGATGTCCACAGTTTATTCTTATTATTTATATCAAAAGTCTAGACTATTATGTGTATATGTATCTCTTGGCGCAAAATCTTATTCAACTCTCAAATTACATACATAATCAACCTAATACCTTCTATGATATGATGTGTATGTGTATGTGTAAGTGTGTGATTCATCACTCGATGGTCTATTTACTCTACTCACAAAAGTCACACAGATTGGCTACGTAGTTATGTCACAACCACATATACGGAGATATAACACACAGTAATTACCCGTGTCTCTTTACTTTTGTTTCATCTTCATAACCTTTGCTCGATTCATGTACTTTGACTATGTGCGTAGATTAATTCACAACAATTTATTATGTGTATTTTTTTTTGCAACATTTGATACGCAACTAACACCAATCTAGCTATTCCTTTTAACATTGTCCAAGTTTTCTCCTTGATTTTATTTATTGCTAGACATGTCATCATCATTTTCTTCTAATGTTTCAAATATTGCTTTAACATCAATCAATATTTCAGCTGTGTCTCCTCAGACCATTCCAAAGAAAATTTCTTCAACTATTGAGTTTTCTACTATTACTCCATCAAAAACTTTTGAAAATCTTCTCCAACAAAATCCTGATATTCTTAATATATATACTAACTTGGTTCAATCTGGAACATTATTCATAACTTCAATGTATTGCCTTATCATAAATCTAAACAATTCAAAAGTTGATGGAAAAGGATCGATTTTTACCCAAACTTACAATGAATTATTCTCAAATTTGGCATATATTGATGATCCAATTGATATTCCAAAAGAAGAGTTCAGTTTGATATTAGAGATATTTAATGACTTGTTTAACAATTTCAATTTCATTACTTTATCCCAGAATAAAATCAAGAATAAAAAATTGCAACATGAAAATAGTCAACATTTCAAAAATAGACAAATTATAATAGATGAAAAAAATGATTTTATGAAAAAAACCTTATCAGCTGCCTTGAATGACTGGTTTAGTAACTTAAAAAGATAAATCTGCTATGTATGGTACAGCAGCTGTTGTTGATATGGAGGCATATTTCTATGTCGTGTATGCATTTCAAAAACTCTCGCTTTTCTGATTTTTGATACCATTTTGTCCCACTAATCTTTTTTTGAATTTTTTTTTTTTTCTTTTTCTATTTACTTCACGATGCCCATCTCTCACTATAGATTGATTATCAAATAAATATTTGCAGTTCAACAACCATGACTGAAGAAAGATCATTAAAGAGACAAAAAGTCGAAGATTCAGTTGCTGAAATAATAGCTGAACAAGCCGAAGAAGAACTTAGAATACATCCACAACCATCTGATGAATTGCCATTGGTACATCATGATGCTGGAGAATTCAAAAACTTGAAACGTCATCAAACCACTGCTGAACAAGCAGAATCATTAGAAGATGGACCAAAGAATCCATTTACTGGTAATCAATTTAGTCAGAAATATTTCGATATCTTGAAAGTTAGACGTGATTTACCAGTTCATGCTCAACGTGAAGAATTTTTAAGAATTTTCCATTCTACCCAAATCATGGTGTTTGTCGGGGAAACTGGTTCAGGTAAAACCACTCAAATTCCTCAATTTGTCTTATATGATGAGATGCCACATTTAACTGGTAAACAAGTTGCATGTACCCAACCTAGAAGAGTTGCAGCCATGTCTGTTGCTAGCAGAGTTGCAGATGAAATGGATGTTGAATTGGGTGAAGAAGTGGGTTATAGTATCAGATTTGAAAACAACACTGGTCCTAAAACCATCTTGAAATATATGACTGATGGTATGTTATTAAGAGAAGCTATGGAAGATCATGATTTGACTAGATATTCTTGTATTATATTGGATGAAGCGCATGAAAGGACATTGGCAACTGATATTTTAATGGGTTTAATTAAACAAGTTACTGTTAGAAGACCAGATTTGAAAATTATTATTATGTCGGCTACTTTAGATGCTGAAAAATTCCAAAGTTATTTCCATAATGCACCTTTATTGGCTGTTCCTGGTAGAACCCATCCAGTTGAAATTTATTACACTCCTGAATTCCAACGTGATTATTTGGATGCTGCCATTAGAACTGTATTACAAATCCATGCCACTGAAGATGAAGGTGATATCTTATTATTTCTTACGGGTGAAGAAGAAATTGAAGATGCTTGTAGGAAGATTTCCCTTGAAGGTGATGAATTAGTTAGAGAACAAAATTGTGGTCCAATAAAAGTTTATCCATTATATGGTTCATTGCCACCATATCAACAACAAAAGATTTTTGAACCAGCTCCAACAAATCCAAATCCTAAAGGAAGACCAGGTAGAAAGGTTATTGTATCCACTAATATTGCTGAAACTTCTTTAACCATTGATGGTATAGTATATGTTGTTGATCCAGGTTTTTCCAAACAAAAAGTTTATAATCCAAGAGTTAGAGTTGAATCACTTTTGGTATCACCAATTTCTAAAGCATCTGCTCAACAAAGAGCTGGTAGAGCTGGTCGTACTAGACCAGGTAAATGTTTCAGATTATATACTGAAGAAGCATTTAAAAAAGAATTAATTGAACAATCATATCCAGAAATCTTACGTTCAAATCTTGCATCCACTGTTTTAGAATTGAAAAAATTAGGAATTGATGATTTAGTTCATTTTGATTTCATGGATCCACCAGCTCCAGAAACTATGATGAGAGCTTTAGAAGAATTAAATTATTTACAATGTTTATCTGATGAAGGTGATTTAACTGCATTGGGTAGAATGGCATCACAATTTCCTCTTGATCCAATTCTTGCAGTTATGTTAATTGGATCTCCAGGTTTTAGATGTTCAGAAGAAATCTTGACTATTGTTGCTATGTTGAGTGTACCAAATGTATTTGTTCGTCCTGCCCTGGCCAGAAAGAGAGCTGATGAAGCTAAACTTGCATTTGCTCAACCAGATGGTGATCATTTAACATTGATTAATGTTTATGAAGCTTTTATTTCTCAAGAAGTTTCTGATATTGGTACTCATAAATGGTGTCGTGATAATTTCCTTTCATACCGTTCATTAACCTCGGCCAAGAATGTTCGTCGTCAATTAGAAAGAATAATGCAAAAACATGATTTAGAATTAATTTCCGAATATAATCAAATTTCCGAAAATCAATATTGGGAAAATATTAAAAAAGCTCTTGTTGCTGGATTCTTTATGCAAGTTGCCAAGAAGAAGCTGGGAAGTAAGAGTTATTTGACTATAAAAGATAATCAAGATGTTTTAATTCATCCATCTACAGTCCTTGCTAAAGAAGGTGAATGGATGATATATAATGAATTTGTATTAACATCTAAGAACTATATAAGAACAGTAACGGTTGTGAAGCCTGATTGGTTAGTGGAATTTGCTCCTAAATATTACAATATTGATCATTTTGCTAAAGGTGATGTTAGATTAAGTTTGGAAAGAGTTATTGATAGAGTTGAAACTATGAAACAATTAGACGGCAAAAAACCAAAGAAATCTAAAAAGTAAATAGTTTTCTAGTAATATATATTTAATTCTAGGTATTTGAGTTTATTGAAATTGTAACAGTATATGTAGTACAAAAATCTTCGTTTTTATCTGTGGGCATAACGCCCGACGAGTATTAAAAAGTTGGGGGCAATGCAAAAATTCAAAAGCTTGATTGTAGTTCCCCCAAAAAAAAAGCCTACGAGGTATATCTAATCAAATGGTAAAGTTTCAAGATCTTCCCGATGATATTATTGACCTCATCCTTAGTTATATTCCAAATAAAGAATTAGAGTTTCTTTTTGATGTCCCAGTTTTAGGTGAATACCTGTCCCAATTATTATACTCAGACATCACTATTCAAGATAGTAAGAAATTTAATCCAAAAAGAGTTTCAGTATTAAAAACAACTATCAGTAAATTTGGATCACCAGATGCTTTCATTAATTTTAAATCTACAAATTCAAATATTTTTCCAAAGAAGATAAGATTCAAAAATGCATTCGATGCTTTTAAAATGGTTCGAATGTACCCTTGGATGCTTGAAAAATTCCAAAGTAGAACTTAATTATAAACGTTCATATTCCAAACACCCATTGATAAAGACAAATAAGCATGACAAAATTTTTCGTAGGAATCCTTTTAAAATTGATTCTATAATTTTTGATTTGGAAATGAAAGTACAAAAATATTCCTCTTAAAGCTACCAGAGATGTTGCTTCATTAAAATTACTTGATTTTTCATATATTGATATTAGAGCATTTTCTTCCAACTGGTTTCCAAATTTGAGTCTGTTATCTTTGAATCAGAATTTGACTTTGAATGAGTTAAAATGTCTTCCAAGACAATTAATATCATTAAAATGTATTGTTGAGAGTATAGAAGGAGGTGCAATAACATTAGATCTACCAAAAAAATTAGAAAAATTAATAATTGGATTAAACGTAGAAGCAGATGGTGAATACATGGTTGATATATCATATTTAACTAAAGCCAAGGATTTATCGTTGAGTGATAATTGTCTTGATAATCCCTTATTCCATTCATGGATTCTTCCAAAAAATGTTGAGATATTAACAACAAATTGTCGTAATATTGTTAGTCCTGATTTTGCAACTAATTGTCCTCATTTGGTTGAGTGGCATTTGGATCCGAACCGGTTTAGTGAGTATTGTTCACCTGATGAACGTGAAGATGGTGGAGACCGATTTAGGGATGGACAACCAAAGTATAGCCAAGAGTATATTTCTAGTTTGGTATTCCCACCAACTATAAAACGCTTAAAGGTTCCCATTAAATTATTTACTTTGTGTGATGGTCTGGAAGCTCCCGAATTAGAGGTTAGAGCTTTGACAATGCCAGGAATAAAGATTCCAGATACTTTAACTGAGTTTCACATAGAGTATTGGTCTGCAGGATGGATACTTCTTAATTTTGATTTAAATACACTTAACCTTAATATTTTATCTATTGAAGATGGTCTAATGGTTCGGTTTGTTGGAGAATTACCATCTACCTTGACAAAATTATCATTTTTTGCCGATGAACGTTTTAATTTTGATAAATTACAGTATTTGGAACGACTCACTGACCTTCATATTCAGACTATCGACCTCGAATCCGTATTTCTGTACAATCGTCCTTATTCATTAAAGAAATTAGACTTACTGCATTGTTCTTTGAAACAATTTCATATCAGAGCACCGCAACTTGAAACATTATTATTAAGTGGAAATATTTTTGAAGTTTTAGATAGCAATCATTTAATTATTCCCGAAACAGTCAATGAATTGTATCTTAAAGACTGCAACATAACTCGTCTTGAATTTGTATTCCCACCAAGATTACAAGTGCTTGACCTTATTAATAATAAGCCTACAAGATTAAATAATCTTCCTCAAAGTTTGAGACGTTTAGATTGTCAGAAAAATCATATTGGCCGAAACAATAAGGTTTCTGTGTTTCCTACTGAATTGGAATATCTTAATATTCGTAAGAACTGGAATGACTGGAATTTGTTTAAAACCCTGAACTTGTCAAAATGTACTAAATTGAAGAAGTTATTGCCCAACAAATTTCAATTTAATAACATAAATAGAACAACCATAAATATGTAGCTGATAATTTTATTGATTTATAGATCATTTATATACAGTAATTTGATTTATTAATTTTGTTAGTTGACAAACTTGACAAGATTTCAAACGTAATTTTTAGTCACGTGATTGTTGTCAAAGTTAATGTTATTAAATTTGTTAATATTCATCACCAATACTTAAATCATGTTACAGATTAACATCATGTAAAATAATTGGTAATATATGGGGGTGTTTATTTACATTTGAGTTTTGTTTTGGGATATTTATACAATTTAATAAGAAATTGGTATAAAAATATAGAGAAATTTTGACCGTACCGAGAGCTACCAAGTGTCAAACTATACGAGTACCAAATTCTACATAAGGTCTATATCAAATGGACACAGATACATTATAAGTAAATAATACATATATATTACGTCTTACTTAATCAATATTTGGGAAAAGATTGATATTATACTGGGATATAAAGACAGGTTGATATTTTTGTTGCACTGTAATAGCGTCTAAAAACCACTTCAAAAAATTTATAAGCATACTTCTTATATATAAACTATACCCTTTAATAATTTTAAATACTATGAAATAGTTATCTTGGTTATGAAAATTCATTTTACGGTTTAAAATTAAATAAATTTAAGAGACATCACGTGACCATTTTTTTTTTAACAAAAAACTCATTCTGATTGAATCACAACTAATCATCCAATCTAGCTTTTACCAAACAATACAATAGCAAATTAATTAAATTTGGATTGTATTAATCTAGTTTAAGCTTAAAAATAAGTTAGTATAATGGAGCCAAATACTGGGGATATTTATTAGTGTTTCCCCAGATTTGGAGCGCGTGCCACAAAGTTACAAACTATAAGACCAATACGTTGTATTTGGTGTGTTCTCTTACCTGAAAGTTGAACACATTGATGACTGTTTGTTTAATTGTAATATTGTAAAAATTGAAGTGTTGGTTATTTCTTACAACTCTATCACATAGTAAACAATTTGAAATCAAATTCCAGACTTTTCATAAAATCATTCTTCAAGTCCTAGTTATATTTTCAACAACTCACTTTGTATAAAGGAGGAGAGCTATTTTCATGATAATGATGTTGAATTCACTAGTGATTTACGTTCTCAACATTGTATGATTTAATTTATTCAAATATATTAGAATCAATCAAAGTTCGAACGCGACGACAAAATGCACACACACATCGGTAGACGCGTTTAAATTTTGATTAAGGTTAAACTTGAGAAGAAATTCTCTCAAAGTTCTTGATAATCTCCCTGCTAATTTACGATATTTAGATTGTCAGCAGAATAGGTTGGGAGGTGATAATTTAGTTTGTAATTTTTCCAATAGGATTGGAATGACTTAATTTGGCACTGAATCCATTTCTTTGATCTGATTTAATTGCTGCGTTGAATTTATCACAATGTACTAGATTAAAATTTTTGAGTTTATCAGGCAATGAGATGAATTCATTGAATTTAAATTCTTTCCTCAACTCATTAAGACTGCTGGATTTATCAAAGTACCTGTTAATGTCATTTTTGGGGAGTTTTACTCGATTCCAAGATCTTAAAGACATTAATTTGGATGGAAATCGTTTGAAAGAATACTTTTATAGGGCTTACAATTCTTATAGGATTTTATTTGGTAACAAGATCAAAGTGGTAAGACTTTTTGACAATTTCTTGCTTACCTTGGATGTTCATGTATTGTGGAATGAATTGTCAAAAAAGTCAACATTCATGAGATTGTATTTTGACAATAATTTAATTGAACAACCAAACCCAACTGAAAATTACCAAGTTGAAGCACCTCCAAATAAGGAGATATCTGCACTAGAAATGGAAATGCCAACAAAGTAACGTAAACCTAATCCATAGAGAATAAATTCTTACCCCGTCCCAAAGCTCACTTCGCTTCAGAGATTGTTGCAAATGTAAAATTTTCCAAAATGTGCGAATTGGTAGCTACTTAGTGATACTAATACATTCTGATTTTCTTACAGTTTCCAACATACTATTAGTGTTTATAGATTATAAGTGAACTTGAAATATTTTCAATGCTTTTTTTCTAAAGTAACTCAATGATATGACTCCTGTCCCAAATCTCAGGAACTTTTCTTTTTTTAATATTTTTTTTATGGTACTGTATGTTTTTTTTATTTTATTTTCACTTTTGTTACTGGCGATAGATGGTGATGGAGTAGGGGGAAAGTTTTTAGTTGAGTCAAGTTTTCAAACTCTACATTATTCAGGTATTGTACGAGTTACGTTTTTTTTGTTGAATATTTATTATTTTAGTATTTTAATATCTTAATATTTTGGTGTACTACTAGTTAGTGTGGTGGATTAATTTTATTTTTGTTTACACGAGAATTTGTTACCAATTTATATTCCTTGTAAGGTTGTCCCCCCTTTTTTCTTTTAACAAAAGTTGTCTTGGTTAAATTCTTTTTGAAAGGAGAAAACGAAGGAAAAAAAAAAACCAAGCAACAACAAAAAAATAAAATTATACAAAATTCTGAAACAAAAGGATAATTTTTTTTTTTTTCTTCCTTTAAAATTTGAAAAAAGAGTACCGGGACTTTGCCAATTCTTGCACGACATATACAGTATAACCACACCGAAACAAAAAAATACCAACTTCAAACTAACTTCAAACTAACCTTTAAATTCACATTCACATTCAATTACATAATCATGATTGAAATTCCTGATTTAGACGATTTATCTTTAAACAACTATTCGGGATTTAATGGGGTTCATAACATTTCATTAGATGGCACAGGGCAAGAAGAGGTGCAACCATCACTACAGGATGAACAACAACATCAAACAAATGTCACTCTTGATCCACAATATTCCATAAATTCAATTCAAAATGAAGAAACTCTACAGGTCAAGGAACCACTACAAGATCAATATTTCTCACTTCATCAACCACAGACACAACGTACCCCAACCCCCGAACCAATCGATGAAGCAGCTTTTGCAAAGGAACATTTGCCTCCTTCAGCAATATCAATGCAATATTCATCCGCAGGATCTGATATTTTGGGAGATACAATTGCCTTATATAGTGCGCTGGCAAGTAGCACCAATATAATTCCCAGATCAAGATCACAGCTACCTCAAGATGAGCAACGTCAAGCACGGCCACTTGATGCGGTTGCGGAACCATCAATACACAACTCCCTAGATCAAGAACCAGAGATGATAAGTGCCAGGCTAGAGCGAATAGAGAATGAAATAGACTCAAGAATTGAAAACTCGGAGTATTTTCAAGAGCAAGTGAATTCTTCACAACATTTGGGTCAACCATACAAGCACGAACTACACTCAGGAATTTCTTTAGGCACCGAAGACTCACAAAACATTAGTTCTCAACATATTGATTATGTTCAGACTAAGAACTCATCTTTGGAATTTGATAGCCAAGCTAATAGCGTAGTTTACAACACGAATGATTTGCGTGAACAAACTTTTAAACTACAACAACCGCCACTTCCATTTAACTCAACTACAGGACCTATTACAAACAGTTTTCAATCCGAATATAACGTCAATGGCCAAGTGACACATGATGAACTAGCCCAGCTGGAAACACCGCTCATGCTTGGTTATGATCTGAGACGAGGTACTGGCACATCATTTTCACAACAATTTACATCACCAGCAACGTTTCTACCGTTAAGAAATCATGTCGAACCATCACCTCAATTACCAGCACCAATGTCGACTACTTCACTTCAAAGGCTCACTTTAAATAATGGAGAAGAATTTGGATCTATGAGAAGAGGGTTGGCAACGGATTCAAAAACATCTGCAGAATATACCTTGCACATTGTTTTTACACAATTTGTTCGACACGCAGAACGTAAATTAAACTTATTTCTTGATTACCCTATCAACGAGGAGCCTCCTATTCTCAATTTGATTGCTGAGGGCATAGATCCTGAATTTGATAAGATTGTGTCTGCCTTGGGGTATATTGCTAGAAGAAAACCCAAGCCCGTGATTGATAGTGTTATGTTTTGGAGAAAATCTAAAAGTGAAGTTGCTACCATGGCAGCATCGGAAGTAGAAAAAGCTTTGGGTCTTGCAAAAAGCACTTTATTGAAAACATCAAGACCCTCGACTGGTTCTCCAATTACGCCATATAATCCCGGAATTGCAAAGAATAGAAGTGGAAGTGGAAGTGGAAGTGGAAGTGCTGGAAATGCCCTCTCAGGTGCAAAAAGAAGTTTAAGTCTCATGAGAAAGAAGAGTATTTCCAGAATAACTCATCGTCGGAATCACTCATCTACTAGTAGTGTTGTGACAAACTCAAATGTATTAGATTCTGATAATGAATACATAAAGCAAAAACAATTTTTTGATGAACAAATAATTCAAGCCAAGGAAACCGCTATACAAGCTGATAGAAAATCATTAGCTTCGATATACATCTTGTGCCGTGTTTTGATCGAAATTGTTAAGCAAACTCCTCCGGATACAATGGGAGATGACCTTAGCAGTAAGTTAGAGGAGATTGTCTATACGCAGTTGAAAACAACTGATCCAATAAGTACAAGTCAATCTTTGGTTAGAGCAGCGAACTGGAATTTATTTGCTGAATTATTAGGTTTCATGTCTCAAAGACGATTTGTAAGTGTTAATGACAGATTTATTGCAGATTTGGAAAACGTCCCGAAGAACGTTAAGCATGAAGACGAACCAAAATTATATCTTTTGATTAACGGGATGAGATATCTTAAACTTACAGTTTATCCGTTGGAAGAATTCGAAGAGTGCGCTGAATTTATCCAATCGTTGGCAAAGTTTTTTGAAACTGCCACCAATGAAACAGTGTTGTACGCGTATTGTGAAGTATTCAATCTGCTTTTTTTACCATTAGCCAATGTTATAACAGCTGAAGCAAACCATCCAACATGGGTCGAAGCAGTTGAAAAGATTTATCGTAAAGCGGTGAAGATTGGGAGACATGCATCAGGTTCAGGAAATAGTCCAACATCAATGGCACTTCCAAGTGTTAACCAACCCGGGGTCTCCCTGAACAACACCTGGGCACATGCGTTGTCGTTGATGACGTCTTCATTATCTGTTTCCAGAAAGGAATTGTTTGCTGAAGTATGGGGTAGCGTGATTGAGGAGAATAATTTTAAATTGAAACCGAAGGTCGAAGTGGAAGATAAAACTGTGTATATTGCAAGTGTGGCAAGATTGGTTTGGGTGTATCTTAATAGATTACCGGATACATTGAACAATACCATCAAAAGATTAGATGTTATATTTGAAATGTTATTTTTCCACAGTAATGCCACAAGTAAGAAGCATCAATGGATTGCTCCGGAGTTGAATTTGATTATGGTGTTAGTTGAATTGATTCGAATCGTCGGATACAACCACTTGAATTATACTTTGGAGCACGTTTTGATCAGACTTTTGAATATGAGTTTCAATGGAAATTCTTTGGAGAATTCGTTCCCGGAAAAAATAATAATTGTTATAAAAAGTTATTTGGCAATTTTACAAGACTATGAAATTGGTGACAAACCACAATTTCCAGTTGACGACAACAACTTTTTTGAACAGAAAACCAGCGAATCAGGCGAATTCTTATGTATCGCCAGGAACAGCACCAATCTGGCAAGTCATGATGAAATCTGCAGAACTTTTGCGTTACTATTACGAATTCTTGATGGTCAGTATGGATCTAGTTTGAATGGAAGTGACAACAATAATAACTATTTTTCATTGGGATCAAGTAGATCACAATCATCTTCATCATTTGGATTCCATTTCAATTATGATTCAACACCACATTTAACGAAAGAAATTCAAATGGAGCTATTCGCCACATTGATCGAAGCCATTCCATGGACAATTCTGGCTGATAACCAACTGAATTTGGTGCCATTTAAGCAAATTGTCGAAGTGTTAGTAAGAGCGGCTATTCATCAAGATTCAAGAATTGCTAATGCTGCCATTAAATCATTGAAACGTCTAGCATCAAGGAAAAATCCTAGTACTTTAATGACAATATATGCTAAGCTTTCGTTTCATTTATCAGACAAAACTGGCCCAACTTATGATACACGATACTTGTATTCAGAGCAGTACATTAAATTATTGGAATTATATACGGAGTTGTTAAGCTGCTGGTTATCCCTGTTTCAAGAAACCAAAGACAAGAAGAAAGACAAGGAAGTTGAGAATATTTTAGGTTTTGCGCCTAATGATCCAAGAATAATAAATGATACCTCCTTGAATGATTTATACCAGATTAATCACAATAATGCAGATTTGTCCGATATCAACCATGCCAAACTGAAAGCAGGTGATGAATTAGAATGGAAGACTATTGTTACTGTAATTGAAGAAATCGAAGGTAATGGTTTGTTTTTCCTTTGTTCCCAAGACCCTAAGACTAGATTGTATGGTATAAAAGTATTAAGATTAGTTGAACAGTTTGACCAGGCAATCTATAATGTCACTGATAAAAAGTCCACTAACGGGGATTCTGCTTCAGGTTCAAAACAGCATTCAAGAAGTTCATCTAAATTTGTTGCTGATATTGGAACACGTTTGATTCATATATTAGAGGATACTGATTTTGTTGAATTGATCAAGCCATATCGCAAAGAGTTGAGTTTACCAGAGCGTACCAGGTTGACCAAACTTAAGAACAGGAAAAACATACTTGTTCGCTTAGCCGAATCTGATTACGGAATCGATTCAACGATTTGGTTAAGAATATACCCTAAGGTGTTGGAAATACTTTTTGAAAAATGTCCCATGCCTGTCGCTATGTGTCGTAATATTGTTTGCGTTTGTTTAGTGCAAATGCATGAATTAATTTTGGAATTTTCTGATAGCTACAGGTCATACACATCTTCATTATTTGCAAAATCTGATTCTAAGGTTCCACCTGAAGTTTTGGTAAATCAGTGGAAGTCGTATTTGATTTTTGCGTGTTCCACATTAACAGCTACCACGGATCAAAAGATTGCATTCCCAAATCAACCAACTCACGGCCGCAAAAAATCTTTACAGATGTATATTCAACACCAAAAGATAACAAGTGCCAAATCAGTATTTAAAATGGTATTACCCTTATTGAAATCTTCACAACCAATGGTGAGAGAGTCTGTGATTTTAGGGTTAAGCCACATCAATGTTAATATTTTCAAGAGTTTCTTGGAGAATATCCCTACGGTTATAGAAGAATGGGATACCGATTTCAAGAAGAGGAACTTTAAGGTTGACAGATTCAAGATTGAAGTTGTTCATATATTAGCAAATTTGGCAGAAAAGTTTAAACTGCATGAATTAATCTATACTGATGATGCAATAGTTTCAAACCTTGTCACCATTGTTAAGAATGTGAAACAGTTTTTATCTATACCTACTGTTCAAACTGATATTGATTTTCAAAGATTGCGTCGTTATTTCTGTGGATTTTTGGAGAATGTTTATCTAGGATTAGAGGAGATGTCGGATTTGGAATCCTGGTTGCCTTTCGAAGCAAGAATTGGATGTTTCAATTACTTGAAAGAGTGGTGTGGATATGGCGACAGCTGTGGGGTGACTGAAGACAGATATAATACAATAATCAATCGAATCAAAGAAGAAAAAGATGTGACTACAGCCGTTGCTATCTTAGAGTTAGAAAGGAAGAAACTTCAATACTCGGCATTGTGTTGTATGTCAGTTCTTTGTACCGGCGAGGTTGAGAAAAGGATCGAAATTCCAGGTGGTGGTAAAGTAGTTGTTGTTTCATTTGATATACCAGGATTAATGAATTGGATCCAAGCTTTATTGGAGTCAGATGTGGACAAAATTCAAGATATTGGGAAGAATGCATTGAAAAATGTTATTGAAAATAATTTCACTACACCAGAAGTGATTAATTCAGTTATCAAGAGAAGCTACATATCGCAGAGATCAACGGAAAGTTACTTTTGTACTTTTGTTGACATATATATGGCAAAAGACGTTAGTGATACTATTCCTGATGAACTTCTATGTGTTGCCGCATGTTTGGCAGCCAATGAAAGCTACGAGGTCCGAAATTCAGCCATCAAGTTGATGAAGTATTTAGAGAAGAAACAGTTGGGAACTGATACACTAGAAAGATTTTCAGAAGCAATTTGCAGTAAGAGTCCCGTTGTTTACAGAAAGGCATTATATGACCTTTCGAATGATATCCAACAAATCAGACCTGATAGACTTTATATGAGAATTAGTCATTTGACACATTTTTTTAGTTTGGTTTCTAATTCGACCAGAAAGGATATTTTAACTTTGCTATTGCCAATGGTTTCAAAGGTTGCATTGAACTACGAACATCCCTTACCCGAAGACGAATCATCACCACAACAACAACAACAACAGCAATTAGATAGTACCTTGGAGAAGCCATTTGATAGTTCATCATTAATGGTGTTGAACAATCTATTTGAAATCACCGTCAAATTTGGAACCAAAATGTCCAACGAAATCGAAGTTTTGTGGATATCATTAGGTAATGGACAAAATTTTGACAAGATTATTGAATTTTTATTGCAGAGTTGTTTAAAGATGAAGAATCCGTTGTTTGTTCAATATTCAAGACAGATAATTAATTATTTGGCATTTTCAAGACCCGACCCATCGTATGTTATTGATAAATTTATTCATAATTTTCAACCTCGGTTGATGGTTCCACCCCAATTGAATATAATTTCTCATGCCAAGAGCAATAGTATGAACGAACCAGAATTATTTCCATATATTTGTGATTTGAAAAATGTTGTTCCTTCGAATGAAAAAGATGCTATTTTCTCAATAGGTCAATTGTCAATGGTTTTCTTGGTGGACTTGGTAACAGTTAAAAATGATCTAATGGTTGAGAAACTTCCTGTGTTGTTGCACATTTCCCTTTCATTATTGGATCATTATTTGCAAATTGTTCAGGAGCAGGCTGGAACTTTGTTGATTCATTTAATTCATGCCTTAGCTCGTGAAGATCCGAAGTCACGTGAAACTATTGAATTAATACGTGAAAAAGATCACATCAAACACCTCTGGGTATATGACGATTTAAACAATGACAAAAAGGGTGCAAGAACACCTAAGAATATGGATTCTTTAATAAGAAGTGTATTGAAATGTTTTTCGATCATTGTGCCCACAATTCAAGAAGATTGGAGTAGAGTTTCATTGCACTGGGCCACTACCTGTGCTGTCAGACACATTGCTTGTCGTTCATTCCAGATATTTCGATCTTTGTTATCATTTTTGGATCAAGGCATGTTGAAAGATATGTTGCACCGTTTGTCAAATACTATTTCAGATGAAACTGTTGATATCCAAGGATTTGCCATGCAAATTCTAATGACATTGAATGCTATTACTGCGGAATTGAATTCCGAAAAATTAATTGACTACCCTCAATTATTCTGGTCAGGAGTTGCATGTTTAAGTACCATTCACGAACAAGAGTTTATTGAAGTTTTGTCGACGTTGAACAAGTTTATTTCCAAAATTGATTTGGATGCTCCAGATACCGTTTCCTGCTTAATATCAACATTTCCTCCTAAATGGGAAGGAAAATTCGAAGGTTTGCAACAGGTTATATTGGTTGGATTAAGATCAGCCACCTCATGGGAACCAACATTAAAATTTTTGGACAAGCTAATTGTACTTAAAGATAGCAAAATTATTGGTATGGGAGACTCAAGAATTTTGACAGCGTTGTTAGCAAACATTCCTAGATTCTTACATATTTTGGATGAAGGTGGTAGTATCACTCCAGAGATCGAAAATGCCGCCATGGCATTAAGTAAAATGGCCGAAAACAGTGGAAAAAACTCCTTAGCCAAAGTGTTGGTTTCGTTTGCAAAAAAACGGTTTAGATCTCAACTGGATTTCATGGATCAAACTATTTACTGTATTAAGAATTCATTTTTTCCAGAATATGAAGCACAAACTTTGGTTTTACTTTTAGGATTGTTGTCAAACAAGATCCCTTGGGTTAAACAGGAAACCTTGAACTTTTTAGGGTTAGTGTTTCCATTAGTTGATCTTCAACGTGATGAATTTGTTGGTGTTGGTGCTGATTTGATTTCACCATTATTAAGATTGTTGCTTACTGATTATGCTGAGCGTTCATTACAGGTATTAGATCAAGCAGAAATCATTTCTGGTTCTCAATTGGATAAGGATATTTTACGAATGAGTTTGGGTAACACTTCAATGAAAAAAGAGTACGAAAATACAGCTACATTATTTGGTATACCCGATGAAAGTGGTTGGTCGATCCCAATGCCAGCAGTAACAGCTGCAACCACAAGAAATAATGTCCATGCTGTTTTCTCCACATGTACCATGGCTGATATTGTCGATGAAGAAAACGATGATGCAAAAGATACTGATAGAGAAATACAGTTCCATCTGGAAGATTACTATGGAGCAAATACCAATAATTTAGATAACTTTGTTGATAATGTGTCTGTAAATGTTGGAGAAGAACCAGAAGCGTCCTTGAGTAATGTCTGGGCTGCATTAGACGATTTTGATTCTTTCTTCACCAAGGAGTCAGACCAGAATGGTGCTGGTATTGTTGTGGTTCCAAACAGAACTATGCGTGCAAATGCTCATAACAATCAAGTTCCTCATCACCATGGCCATAGTGCATCTGTTGATACCAGATATAGCAATTCAAGTGGTACATTAATGCCAATGGAATCAGCACCAAATGTTTACGACAAGAAGGTGTCTGTTATTTTGAATAGAAGCTTGGCAAGAACAGCGTCAAACACATCGTTTAGAGCAAACTTGGCAGATTCTATTGGAAGCACTCAAGTGGTGAATCAGCATCCACAAAGCAAGAGATCCTACATTCCATTTAGAAGTAGTAAGTACATCAAGAACAACAACACTAACACGCCGACTCCAATTATGCAATTATCACCAGGATTTGAACCAAGGGATATATTGCAAACATCATCTGGTTTTCAATCTCCAGGGATAATAGCAACTCCCGGGTCAACAACAATCAACAGTGATATAGCATTCAGTGGAATAAATAGTAATGGTGATGATATAAACTTCACCAAGCTTGAAGGGTTATTAAGCACCAAGAAGAGGTCCAAAAAGTCAATGAACAACAGATCAGTTTCACCAGTCAATACAATAACTTCTTCAACATCACCGGAGTTAAGGGCATACAATAATTTTAGAAACTCCCATGTTTCCGTTTTAACTTCTCCGAAACACTCAGGAGGGATTGGTTTGAATTCACCAGTACAGATTCCAAATGTTCCCGGTGCCCATAATAATATTGGCAATACAAGTGCTACACCAGTTAGTAATCTCACAAACAAGGACAAGAAGAGAATATCTCAAAAATTCCGTCAATAAGTAGATACATAAGAGACAGTAAATAATTACATGTACATTTTATTTATATCAATAGCTGGCAGAGTATATGTTCTTTTCCAGATATGGCTCCTTTCTCTGCCGCAAAAAAAGTATTGTACGTTAAGAAATACATTTATAGACAACATTGTTGCTTCAAGTTAATGATGTCAATTTGTATACGAAATAATCAAGGTGTATAATTGTTAATAGATAAAATGTCTTATACATCATCAATATTCTCATGTCATACCTTTATATTGATTATATTTTATCTTTTCTATGCTTAGTGACGAATACCTTCTCTGTAGTATCACGTGACCTTAAGATGATCTTTTATGGCAACTAAACAAAACGAAAGAAAAAAAAATTTTCTTTCTTAATTTTTTTTTTTTTCAATTGGGTAAACTCATTGACAAATTCAATATTTGAAAGCAATTAGAAAATGCCACCAAAGAAGAAAATCAACCAACCACCAGATAAATCTAAAGCAAAAGCCAAAGCGAAATCTGCTGAAGATAAAACTTTTGGTTTGAAAAACAAGAACAAATCTAAGAAAGTTCAACAACAAATCAATCAAATCAAAGCAGGTATTGATGGAGGATTAGCCAAAAAGAAAGAAGCAGAAGCTAAAAGAAAGGCCGAAGAAAAGAAAGCCCAAGAAGATGCCAAGAAAGAGGCGGCTGCTTTATTTGGTATTCAACAACAAAAAGTTCCATTTGGGGTCGATCCAAAATCCATTCTTTGTGAATTTTTCAAGAATGGAGTTTGTACTAAAGGAAACAAATGTAAATTCAGTCATGATCTAAATGTTGGTAGAAAGGTTGCCAAGAAGGATTTATATACTGATAGTAGAGAAGAGGAAAAAGAACAAGATACTATGGACAATTGGGATGAAGAGAAATTAAGAAAAGTTATTATGTCTAAACATGGTAATCCTAAAACCACAACTGATATTGTTTGTAAATACTTTATTGATGCCGTCGAGAATGGGAAATATGGTTGGTTTTGGGTGTGTCCAAATGGTGGTAATGAATGTAAATATAGACATTCCTTACCTCCTGGCTTTGTTTTGAAGACTAAGGAACAAAAGAAATTAGAGAGACTAGCGGCTGAAAATGACCCAAAGATTACATTAGAAGAATTCCTTGAATTGGAAAGAAGTAAATTAGACAGAAGTAAATTCACACCAATTACCATTGAGAGTTTTGCCAAATGGAAAAAGGAACAACTCAACAAGAAGGAAAATCAAAAGAGAGAAAACGAGAAAAATGGTAAAAGAATTCTTACTGGTAGAGAAGTCATCTTGGAGAAATTCTCTGACAAGTATTACACTGAAGAGGATGATGGTGAAACTTGGGATTTGTCACAATTCAAGAAAGACTTACCTGAAGCATCTGATGAAATTGTCAAGGATTATGGTGATGGATCAAATGCTCAACAGTATTATCAACAGGAAGATGAAAGTCCAAGTCTAGACTCGGGTAAAACAGAAGTTACAGCACAATAAGAATGTATAGAACTATGTATACGATTATAGTAAGAAAATGTGACCTTATATATATACAAAAAAACAGACTTATATAAAGCCTGAATATCAAGTACCATACATTTCTAATTCTTACGAAGTTCATCTAATTCAATGATACTCTTCTGGAAAAAATCGGTTTCATTATCTTTAAATATTATTATTTTCGTATTAGTTCCCTCAAGCGTACGAATTGCTGCTATGATTCTTCTTATCCAGTTGGCCCCCCTTTTATCCATTTCCTCAAGGTCATAAAAGCCTGGGGAATTACAAATACTATCCAAATCACTATCACTCGATTGGGAAATGGAAAATTCCGGTGATGTTGCATACC
The DNA here is from genome assembly GCA_013177575.1 of Candida sojae. Lineage (NCBI taxonomy): Eukaryota > Fungi > Ascomycota > Pichiomycetes > Serinales > Debaryomycetaceae > Candida > Candida sojae. The sequence continues at coordinate 2,785,994 of WWPN01000002.1, read as the reverse complement.
GTCTTGGCGGTAATGGAGGTAAATCATCACTTATAGAGTTACCATCAGATGCAATATTAGAAGAAGACGGAGGTGGTATTGATGGTCTGGGTTTGCGTACCAGCAGTAACAGCAGTTGCAGCCTTGTCAGCAATTCCAGCAGCAGTGAGTTGGACAGACGCGGATGCATTGACAGCAAAGCTGAGTCAGTGTAGCTCTTTGTAACTTGTAGAACATCTGTTTGTGGAGTAATTTTTCTTGGAGATGGCGGTGGAGGAGGTATCTTTCTTTCGATTTGCTTTCCTTTCAAATTGGTTGGCTTTTTTGGAATAATTGGTGCTGGTTTTTTGACCACAGCGTCATCGGATAAGTCAATCAAATCTTCCATTTGTTCATCAACTTGTCGAGGTGGCGGTTTTCTCTTTAATCGGGAATGTGTCTTATGAGGGGCTGGTATTTCCTTTTTTGTTGTTGTAAGTAATCTTATCAACTCATCGTAGATTTTCCGATCATCAATATCTGAGAATGAATCTTCAACATATCTTATATTAATGGATAGCACCTGAGTAGGAAAGTTTTTCGCTATGTCGACGTAAGCTTCTAAGTCGTATTCTCCGGAATCACCAATACAAACAAATTTTTTATCAGGAAAATCCCGAAGGATTTTATACAAGGATCTTTTCTTTCTTGATTGAGAAGGTTCCAATAATGACGCTATAATATTCCCAGAGTATTTCTTCAAATGAACTGAGCCAGGGGGTAATTCAGCAAAGTGAAAATACTGCTTGATGGTGTCATATAATTGCCATGGAGAGTTTGAGACATAAAAGAAATTTACATCTTCATCCTTATAAATATCGCCATACCATTGAGTAACTTCCGGGATAGCCCACAGACCCACCTCGTTGGTTAATAAATTCCTTAATAATACCATTTTTTCACCAATAACACCAGTTAGCTTGATGGTATCATCAATATCACTTATAACACCAATTCCTTTGTTTGGATAAATCATAATATCCTGAAACGCGAAAACAGTGTCCATCATTCCGGATGCTACCTGTACCACAGAGGGCGTATACGGGACTTCAATTGTAGTTTCAAAGTGGCCATATCCATCCGTGTATATAGTTTGGTTAACTAATTTATCCACGTTTTTCTCCGATCCCACGGTCACAACCAACTCAGTATTAGGTATTGACTTGGCAAAAAAACTAGATAATCTTTCTTTCATCATTTCATCTGGATTCAATGACCCATTTGATCCTTGAGAACTTTGACTTGATTGGACGGACATAATTGACTCAGTGTCTGAATTAGACGAATCTGGATTATATACCTCTTGCTTCATACTGTTATCATTTTCCAAATTTGCTAGTTGAGCCTGTGTGGTTTCCCTTTGTTTCATTATTTGTTTGATCACTGAAAAAACCACTCTATTCTTTCTATTCATTACCCCCGGGGCAAATACCCACCCTTGTACATCCACAATGAACTTATCATCTTGGTTTCTCGTATACGAGGGAAATAATTGGATAGTTGTATCTTTAGGTAGTATTATCCTTCCATTCTCGTCATAAACATCAGGATTAGCAAATGCTCGTGTTGCACCGGTAGCTAAAGAACTCACTGATCCTGTTATTTTTGGAATATAGTTATCTCTTGTATTTCTAGCGATACCCAATAATTTCTGACGTCTAGACAACGGTTGATTATCTGTCATTCCGGTACTATAAAAATTAATCTTATTTTGTTTTCTTCTAGTTCTTGACAACAATCCTGTCCTTGTAGTAGGATGTATACTCTTGCCCAAGGCTTTATATTCTCTATATATGTCAAGAAGTAATCTAACTTTTGATCTTTTATAAGTGGACTGTTTTATGTGCTTCTTCTTGAAGAGAAAGAACCTTCTGTTAAGTAAACCTGAGGCAAGTTTAATGAATGATTGTTTGACACTGCCCACTTTGAATTTATTGTTGAAATGCTGTCTATAGTTAGAACAAAGTTCAGAATTCAGAAAAGAAAAGAAAAGGAAAGGAAGGGGAGGGAAAAGGGATTATTCTTAGAAAACTGTTGGCTCTATTGCTTTTCTTTTTTTTTTCCGCCCGTTTGGTATTTTACGGGTCGAGATCTAATGGTGTTGAATAAGAATAGATGGGGTTTTTACTCGAGTAGAAATTAATAGCTATCTATGATGTACAGAATATATGAAGTTTAGAAACAAAGAAAACCAGATGAATTTGTATAATAGAAAACAGCAATGGCTTAATTTTTTTTATACGAGTCACACCAAATGATGTAGCCTTATTAACGAACCACGTCCTTTCTTCGTGGAAGCAAACAACCTCGTCGTGGCGCGCGAGATCTCCTCGATAAAAAGGGCGACACCAAATCTATGTTGCTTTTCGTTATGGTGTACATTTTAGGACATTTTTTTTCTTGCCCCTATTGTTAGAAGCCTCCAACCTAAAATCACGGACATTATCAACGCTTTCGATTCAGCCACCGACTTTTTTTTCTACCCTTCCTTTTCTTGATTCATTTTTTATATCGTTTTTTTTTTTTGTTTCGAAGTCACCACCGCATTATCCAGATCAACAAAAAACACTATTCAACTAAAAAGGCTTCATGTCGTTGGAAACGCTATCAATTGGGAACGAATTAAAAGATTCGTACAAGCAAACATTTAAGTGGTTAAACAATGGAATAAACTGGTTACAGGATATTACTGACTTTTATCAAGAGAGATCAGCCTTAGAAAAAGAATATCTGAACAAATTACGAGAATTAACCAAGAAGTATTTCGAGAAAAAAACAAAAGTATCTGCTAGTTTATCCGTTGGTGATGAACCAGCTATTACTCCGGGATCATTGGAAAATGCTTCGTTGGTTCTTTGGACTGATTTGTTAACACAAACTGAAACGATCGCCGATGAAAAATCGAGCTTATCGAGAGACTTTCAGACCAAAATTGCGGATAACATGACCAGTTTGAAAATCAAATGTGAAAGAGTCGCTAGTCAAGTCAACGTGATCAATGAGTATTTGGTTCTGGAAAAGCAAAAAGTAGAAGACAATGTTAACAAGTCTAAAAAGAATTATGATGCATTATGTCAAACCACAGAGACAGCCAGAGATAAAAATCAAAAAGCACCGAACGACAAGCATCAAAGAAAATTAGATGAAAAAGAAGTAATCATGAATAATGGGAAGAACGAATACTTGATTAAGATTAGTGTGGCTAACAGACTAAAAGATAAGTACTTTTATCAGGATGTTCCTGAACTTTTGGATTATATGCAAGAGTTGAATGAAGACAGAGTTGCTCTAATGAATAAATTATTGAAGAACGCTTCTATTATAGAACGTAATTCAGTAGACAGAGTCAAAGGGAAATTACACTTGATAGATGAAACAATTGATCAGAATAATCCAAAATTGGACGTTGCTATGTTTATTAAACATAATGCAGTTGATTGGAAAGAACCCCAAGATTTCTATTTTATTCCGTGTAGTATCTGGCACGATGATGAAAGCTTAATTATAAAAGAACCTGAATTAACTGAATTGAAAAAGAAACTTAGTATTGCATCAAATGAGTATTATAAATTCGAACAAAGTTGCCTTGATCTGAAACAAAAACTAGAAGAAAGTACAAACAAGAGAAAACAAGATAATCAGGAAATCACGTTGAAATTCGATGCAGGATTACAAGGATCATTGTCGATTTTGGATAAGTTTATGAAAGAAGATACAAACAGAGTTAAGAATGAAGTTGAAATTGAAATCATTCAAAACTTTGCCGGTGATAAGGATTTGAGTTATGTTCCACCTGTTCAGCAAAAGAAATCGAGATTTGGATTCTTAACTGGTAGTAACTCTAAAAAATCACAATCGAGCCCAACCCCGGATTCATCATCTGAGATACATTCGTTGAATCAAGCTAAAACCAATACCTCCTTGCATAGTGGTATTTTTGATTTACGTCGTAATAAGAGTACAAAAAGTAACCCTGGAGATATTAATTCTGTAAATGGTCCTAATGCAAATGGGTCTTTTGAAGGCAAGGCACTTTATGATTATACTGCAGCTGGTTCTGATGAAGCCAGCATGTCCATTGGAGATCAATTTATCATTATAGAGGAAGATGATGGATCCGGATGGACTATGATTAATGGAGATCAGGGTCAAGGATTAGTTCCAACATCTTACATTGAAGTTATCAGTCGACCTGCCGCAGCATCAACGACACAACAAGAAGAGTCACTGGGGAAGAAGAAAGGTCCAGCAGTTGCACCAAGACGTGGAGCAAAGAAGGTACAACATTTAGAGGCATTATATGATTACATGGCAGACGGAGAAGATGAATTGACTATACACGCGGGTGACCGTATCATCTTGGTCCAGGATAATTATGATGGATGGACAGAAGGTGAACTTAATGGTCAAACAGGTATGTTCCCAACGAGTTACGTAAAAAAGATATAGATGGGCTAATTCAGATTCATATCTGTAACGTATGTAGGATTGATAAACATAAACACACATACGCACACACGGATAAACAGAGAAAGAGACAGACAGAGAGATACGGAGAATAGAGAATGTGCTTACTGATAATAAATATTCTTCATCATCAAAATCGTCAATCTGAAATGTATATATTTCTCAAAGTTTGTGGATGTTCATTTGCAAGAAAAGACTAATATACATATTAATAATATAAAATTAAACAACAACCTAAAAAATAAGAAAAGGACGATGTAAATAACAAAGAACCCAACATCCAGGGATTAACTAGTAATATATACCTGACCTTTTTTCATTCTCTTGATTTAATTCATTAAATTTAGTGGTTTTCACCTGGAATTTCAAAAACAACTTGTTTACCAGTCAATTTGGTGTACAATTGTTGGAAAGAGTCCAATTTGTAGTCAACAGCGGTAGAGTCCTTGGAGTCCAACAAGACTTTTTGGATTTTGTTACCACCAACCAAGTATCTAACTCTCTTACCGATGATTTCGGTTGGGAAGACCAAATCTTCCAAGATTTTATCGTGGACAGCAGTCAAAGTTCTTGATCTTGGTCTCTTTTGTTGTTTTCTAGCGTTTCTAGCTGGTTTTGGCAAGATTCTTCTTTCAGCTAAGAAAACAACGTGTCTGTCTGGGAATTTCTTTTCCAATTCTCTGGTCAATCTAGTTTGGACTTTTCTGTAAGCAGACAAAGATGGTGGTGGGACGAAAACAGCCAAGGCTTTCTTACCACCAGCAACATCAATTTCTTTGATAGATTTGAATTGCAATGGTCTCAATTCAGCTTTTAAGTCAGCTTGAGATTCCAAATCAATGAAAGCTTGAGCAACTTTTAATTCCAATTCAGTTGGGTTTTCAGACAAGATCTTAGAAGACATGATGGATGGCTCTGTACTAGGTTTATGAAGTCTATACTATCAAGAAAAGAAACTCCCCTCTAAAGTATAGTATTGTGCGAATACAATTTTCATTACAAAAAATCGAGGACTTTTTGCAGGTTACAAAATGCGAACCTGTAAAAAAAATGTTTTATTGTCAAAAGTTTTACGAAAAAAACAAAATGAACTTTTATTTTTCAGAAGAAAAAAAATAATTAATACTGCAGAGTATTTTGGAGTCAGGTGCAGTAGGGCTGCAACCCTAATATTTAATTTATTTTGCTTTTTTGTAAATTTCCGGATCCCCAGAAATTTGCTCATTTCCGATGACAAACTCTAATTTTACTTTCTTCACATTGTATTACATAGTGACTGAGTAGATGCTCCCCAGAAAAAGAAGCAAGCAAAACGAAAAAAAAAAAAAAAATTACTAATTTTGTAATAATTTGTGAAGGGTAGGGGAAACTCGATTCGGAGGGAACACGAGGCGAATATTTTTATATATATATTTTTGTATATAACTTTGACATAATTCTTGGTTGCTTAGTTTTATGTTAAGATCCTTTGTTAGACAATTATCAAAAACATCAGCACGCTTAACCATGTCTTCATCTGTTGAATCAGCCAAAAAATTAGCTGCTTACAGAGCAGTAGATGAGAATTTTCCTCCAAATGCCAAAGTTATTGGTATCGGATCAGGATCAACCGTCATTTATGTTGCCGAAAGAATCGGACAATTAGATAACAAAGATTCTTTTATTTGTATCCCTACTGGTTTCCAATCCAAACAATTGATTATTGATAATGGTTTGCAATTGGGTACAATTGAACAATTCCCAGATTTGGATATTGCCTTTGATGGTGCCGATGAAGTTGATCCTCAATTGAACTTAATCAAAGGTGGTGGTGCTTGTTTATTCCAAGAGAAATTAGTTGCTTCTGCTGCTAAGAAGTTCATTGTCGTTGCGGACTATAGAAAAGAAAGTAAGAAATTGGGTGAAAGTTGGAGACAAGGTGTTCCAATCGAAATTGTTCCAAACTCTTACGCTAAAGTAACCAAACAATTATATGAATTGGGTGCTAAAAAAGTCGATTTAAGACAAGGTGGTAAAGCTAAGGCTGGTCCAGTTATAACTGATAATAATAACTTTTTATTGGATGCAGATTTTGGGGAAATTGCAGATCCTGAAAAATTACACAAAGAAATCAAATTACTCGTAGGAGTAGTTGAAACTGGTTTATTTACTGACATGGCTGATAAGTCTTATTTTGGTGAAGAAGATGGAAGTGTTGCTGTCTGGGGTCAATAAGTTGGTTATAGATTCGACCAAGTAATAATATAAAAACTTCTCGATCGTTTTGATTTATAAAGTAGCATATTTATTGCTTGTATAATATGTGTTTTCTTTTTGGATAATTCCCTTGTGATTATACGATTATACTAATATTACATAACATGTGATTTCCTGTAAATAATAATAATAATAAAAAAGAAGGTAGATGGTTTCAAGAATTGAATAGACGGGTAATTGATTGGTTGGATGTCTAGTGGGTAAATGATATACGTTTAACAGGTATCTCTCTCTATCTGTTTGCAAGAGCATGTGTCGTGTGTATGTGAAATCTGGTTGCAAAATTCATAAGACATGTTAATCTTTGGATTTCTTTTTTTTTATTTAGAATGGGAAGAAATCCAATTCAAAGTTTCAACTAACCCAGTACCATCAATAGCGATGGTTGGGATAACAGACCAAGTATGTTCTCCACTTAATTTATTTAATTCAAATTTTTCAATCAATTCTTTTGGTTTAACAGCACCATCAACATCTTGCTTGTTGGCCAAAACCACTAACAAACAATTACTTAACTCCTTATCAGTTATAATTCTGAATAATTCTTGTTTGGATTCTTCCAATCTATCAACATCCAGGGTATCAACCACATAAATCAAAGCATTTGTACCAGTGAAATAGTGTCTCCATAAAGGTCTGATTCTTTCTTGACCACCACAATCCCATACGGCAAATGAAACATTCTTATGTTTCACAGTTTCAACGTTAAACCCAACCGTTGGTACTGTTTTAGATGTCTTTCCCAATTTTAATTTATACAATATGGTTGTTTTACCAGCATTATCTAAACCCAACATTAATATTCTCATTTCACGGTTCTTGAACAATTTTGACTAGAATTTAAGTGTTAGTAAGTAAAACTCATAGATCATTTATAGTTAACACCCTGATGTGAGAAAACATACCATTATGGACCCCATTGTTGATGTGTTATTTCTTGTGTATATATATGTAATTGGAAGGAGAAAGTTAAAAGCAGGAAAAGAAATAAAAGATATAGATACAGTTAAAGATTTAGAACCCTTTGTTTTCAATGAACAAAAGGTAAAGGACGTAAAGGAGTTGGTGAAGATGGAAAAAAAAAATTATAAAAGAAAATGAAAGCCCTTTGTTGATTTTATAAACTGAAAAATAAAAAAAAAAAAAAGATAACTCGTGTTTAAAATACTCGTGTGTTTTTCCAACTACAATGGTGCGCGTGTGTGCGTCTAAAGGGTTGTGGACGAAATTAAATAAAAAAAAAAAATGAAAAATTTATAATAGACGATGAATGAAGAATGTTAACCACAAAGCTGAAACAATTTTGTAAAAGACTGTTCTTTTTTTTTACTCATAATTCCACATTAATTAACACCAGAAGGAATGTATTCGAGTTTATAATTAGTTGGGTATGTATATTCTACTCATTCATTTTGAATCTAGTAAATGAACTATATTAAAATGATCTGAAAGACAAAGGTATGAAATCAATACTCGTTTATATACTGCAAATCTGTACACTATATTCGGCTGTTAAGTACACCAACTTGTAATTGTGTACTCTAAGTACTATAAAAAAAAACAATAGAAAAACTTTAATCACATAATAATCGGATGACATGTGTTTAAATTTTCCTGTCTCATTCTCTTCCCCTTTCCCCTTTTTTTTGTTTTTTGAATATTCCTAAATTGGTTCCTATTTTAGTTTAGTTCAAGATAATAATGGATGAATTGTCTTGTGTCCCCTAAATAGTGATATCGCGATAAAAAGTGAAGAAAAAATTTTACATACCGCGTAATGGAAAAAACTGACTAGACATTGGCATTTAATTCATCAAAATAATATCCGGATCTAATTAATGTACAGTATATTAAGATACATACTGTATCTCAAAAATTGATTGACTTTTATTTGACGTACATTAACAATAGCGCCGGCCTATTGCAGGTTGAAAGTATGTAGAAAATAACAAAAAGCAATGCCATATCACGTGACCAAATAAACTTAGAAACGCCTTTTCACCTTCAAAAGGTTCCTAACAATAATTTAAGGGACACTTGATTAATTTCACACACATGTATATATATCAAAATAGGATATGGGTCACGTACTCGTCTATTTCCTTTGGGTGCAAAAAACAATTTAAGGACGTAGGCTCGAAAAAAAAACCTATTACCGTTCGGGTTTGTTGCTTGTTTCACTATACCTAATGCCCTTTGAGACCGAGTCGTAAATCTCCAAAATACCTGTAATAAAGTTGTTAATGATCTTAGGCTTACTTTGTTGCCATGGATTGTAAATTAAACTTATTGTATGGCAAAGTTCATGAGACAAATTGATATATTTCTTTTCAGAAAACCTCTCTTTTCTGTGCTGTGATCGGTGAATTATAGTTACTTCCTAGGTTAAGTACGATAGATTCTAATTTTGAGGTTAATTCACTTGTAACAAGCAATGATAGTCTTAGTTATGGGTTAGAAGAGAATAGCCTCTTTAAACAGTGCGTTACCCATATGGAACAATAATTTAATACAATCATGGGACTCTGGTAGTTTAGCAATATAGGAAAGTATACACTCTATGTATCGGTGATTCATTATTGATTTGTTTCAATGATTGACATATACAATATTGTCTACTTTTTGTCTTAGTATATGACTTCCCAATTTGGAAGGCATGTGTTCATCAAATTCGCATTACTTTTTTTTCTGCCAAATTGTTTTTCACAAGACGGTTTTAAAATAATTTTCCGCTTCTCATATTTTTGTTTTGTTTTTTCTGGCGTGTCGATTTTGTGGAGATACATTATGATGATAATGATGATACCTCGGCTTGCAAAATATCATCAAGAATACAGAATCCGAGGCAAATTGATCTCATTCAAACCAATATCAACACCAGTATATTCATACTACACCCAGGAGAATCTTCTATAATTATATCAAGCTACACCATTTTTTAATAAATACCAATACCAATGCTAATATTTTCCTACCATGGTTAATCAAGTGGGTTTTTCCTTCCGTGGGCAATTATTCGATATTTCCTGCATGTAATACCCCTCCACCTGTATAATTTTTTTTTATTTTATTTTTATTTTTCGCCCTCCTCTTGACTTCTCTCTCTTAGTTTCCCCATAATTTCAGAAGATAATCACAAACAAATTTTTATTTAGAACAACTGTATATATAAATTAAGTTAATTTTCCCCCAGATAATTCTTCATATTTTAATAATAATTTTTTTTTTTTCAGTTCTTCTATACTTTGATTCATTTTTTTTGTAATATTTATATTTATACAATTCCATAGATCATGTCAGCTAAAAGCAAAATTTCCCAAAAATCCCCAGATGATGTTGTCGTGGTTGCAGCATACAGAACAGCACAAACCAAAGGTGGTAAAGGTGGATTAAGAAACGCTGGATCTGATTATCTTTTATATGCATTAACCAAAGAATTTTTAAAGAAAACTGGTGTTGATCCAAAGATTATCCAAGATGCTGCCATCGGTAATGTCTTGAATAGAAGATCTGGTGACTTTGAACATAGAGGTGCTTTATTAGCAGCCGGTATTCCACACACAACTCCATTCATTGCTGTCAATAGACAATGTTCTTCTGGTTTAATGGCAATTTCTCAAATTGCAAACAAGATCAAGACTGGTGAAATCGAATGTGGTTTGGCTGGTGGTGCTGAAAGTATGACCAAAAACTATGGACCAGATGCCTTGGTCCAAATTGACCCAGCTTATGCCGAAAATCCAGAATTCATCAGGAATGGTATTCCTATGGGTATCACCAATGAAAACGTCTGTGCTAAATTTAATGTTCCAAGAGATGCTCAAGATCAATTTGCTGCTGAATCTTACCAAAAAGCTGAAAAGGCTCAAAAGGAAGGTAAATTCGACGATGAAATTTTGCCAATTGAAGTTTACCAAGAAGAAGATAATGATGATGATGAAGATGAAGATGCTGAACCAAAGGAAGTTTTGGTCACTATTAGTAAAGATGATGGTATTAGAGGTGGTGTTACTAAAGAAAAATTAGCCAAAATTAAACCAGCTTTCAAAGATGATGGTGTCTCCACTGCTGGTAACTCATCTCAAGTTTCTGACGGTGCTGCTTTAGTATTGTTGATGAAACGTTCATTTGCAGAACAACACGGTTTCAAACCATTGGCCAAATATATCTCCTGTGCTATTGCTGGGGTTCCACCTGAAATCATGGGTATTGGTCCAGCCGTTGCTATTCCAAAGGTTTTGAAACAAAATGGTTTGAGTGTTGATGATATTGATGTTTATGAAATTAATGAAGCCTTTGCCGGTCAATGTTTGTATTCCATTGAAAGTTGTAATATTGATAGATCTAAAGTTAACATTAATGGTGGTGCCATTGCTTTAGGTCATCCATTGGGTGTTACTGGTGCTCGTCAATATGCTACTATTTTGAGATTATTAAAACCGGGTCAAGTTGGTCTTACTTCTATGTGTATCGGTACTGGTATGGGTGCTGCTTCAGTTTTAGTTCGAGAATAGATTTGTTTAGACGCAGGGCGCGTAATATGCAAAAATATACAAGTATATAAAATACAGTACAATGATAAAAGCTTAGGTGAACCAATGTAATATTAATGGTATCAGAGAAAAGTTATATTCTATTATGATATATTCGTGATATGACGGAATTACGCTGTGTAAAAATTTCAATTATGTTGACAGCGATTTTCATTTAAATTTTGATCAAATTCAGCATTAAAAATAGATAGATCAGTTGATGTGTTGTGATGTGATAATTATTTGGTCTATTAATCATTGAAACCATTCTAAATCTTTTTTAATTATACATTCTCACAATATTATATCACTTTTGTTAATTTGAGGCTACTGCATAGTCTTTGAATCTTTATCATTTGAATCGGTTGCACAAAAGAATCTTTTGGGTCGACGATGCATGGTTATCTCGCATTTTATTTCTTGTATACTTTTTCTTAGTTAGCGCTCCCCCCCATGGATCGAAACAGAAAAATTTTCCACCACCACCACCACCAACAATCCCGATTGTGACAGGCTTGTAACTAAATTCTACATAGGTTTTCCCCCTCCAAATTGAGTAAATTTAACCATGGTTGTTGAGTCAGAACATAATATTCCAGTTTTAATCAATCAGTTTATAGCTATTGTTGGTACTGACGAACAAGCATCGAATACATATTCAGATGAATTATCCTCATTGATTAGTACTAATCAATTATCATTATTACAATTTATTCAATTTTTGGGACCTACATTAACTTCAGAGACTGATTTGATAAGAAGTAAAAGTGTTCAGTGTTTAAGTTTTACCATTAAGAAATTGGATTTTGGTAAATTGAGTAAACATGATGTTAATGTATTGATTGATTTTTATAATTTTAAAATTAAAGATGATGAATTAAGTTTACAATTTGGATTAATTGGTATGAGTTATTTGGTTGAATGTAAAGGATTTTTAACTTCATATATTGAGAAAGTTTTGAATGTATTGGAGAAAGAATATCAACCAAAGAAGCAATTGGCTAAAGTTCGTCATGAAGGTTTTGCGATATTACAAAAGATATTGTTTAGATTTCATGATTATTTGTCAACAAAAATAGAATTGGCAGATTTATATGTTAAAACATTTATTAATATAGCTTCTGGTGAAAAGGATCCTAGAAATCTATTAAATTCATTTGAAATAAATACAAAGATCAATGAATGGTTTAAATTTGATAAATCTAATGAATTACATAAACAATTCATTGATGATTTATTTGATGTATGTTTTTGTTATTTCCCAATTTCATTCAAACCACCACCAAATGATCCATATAAGATCACATCAGAAGAATTAAAGATCAAATTACGTGATGCTATAGCTTCACAACCACAATATGCTAATGATTCATTTCCAAGTTTGATTGAAAAATTAACCTCAACTAATCCAATTATTAGAAATGATACTTTAAAAACAATAGATTTATGTGTTGAAAAATATGATGCTCTTACAATTGAAGAGTATTGGATAACTTTATGGAACGCATTGAAATTTGAGATATTACATAATGAAATTGATTCTGTATTTAAATCGGTTAATGATACCATAATTCCTCAAAACTATCAAGAAATTGATGATAATGATGAATTTAAACCATTGGTATTGTCATTGATTATTCTCAATCATATAATAGTGAAGTTACCACAACCGGAAATGATGTTACAAACTGTGGTAGAAGAATTGAAGCCTTATCTAATGGTAATTAAAGATAAATCTAAAAAAGCTAGTGTAGTATTGAGTTCTTTGGGTTCCACTTCAGTTGAAAATTTCAATTACATTGTTGAATTTGTATTCCAATATGATATTTGGGGTAAATTTTTAAACATAGAAAAGAAAGAAAAAGATGGTGATAAGAAATCAACGGAACTAGTTAAAGAAATCGAGATAAATGAAGATACAACTTTGAACATAGCCAAACAAAGAGATTTGATAGATAGTATTGGGTTCGTATTGACTTCATATCAAGTTTTACAACCACAAGTTGAAACAGCTTTATTGGAATACAAAGATTACATATTGATATTTTTGGGTCAATTATTAACCATCACTTCAGATATGGAAAAAACTTTGAAAATAAAATCCATTCAACAGTTAATAAAATTAGTAAAATTGCCAAATTTGTTAATTACTACTGAATTGGATCTTATTTTGGGCAATTATTTCAAAAGTTTTATTTTGCAAACATCCAAGAAAGATGCAATCTTGCAAGAAATTATAAACGGATTGGTTACTTGTATGCAAGATAATTCCAGTGTTACTGCATCGACTATTGAGTTAGTTATAAATCCATTATTAAATGCATTACAAGATGATGATGTTGAGCAATATGAATTTATTTTGTCATTAGTGGGTGATTTGTGTGTCAATTATCAAGTATTGGAGGTTATCTCCATTAGATTGCTTAATAGGTTATCTGCTGCAAACTCATCAGTAAACAAATATCAATTGTACAGAATAATTATCGAGTTATTTATTAAGTTAATTGACCAAATTGAGAAAATCCAACAATTCTTAACTAATTCATGGTATAAACATTTTATTCCAAAGTTTTTACAGAATATATCAACAGTGGTTCCTGTGGGTGAAAATGAAGATGAACATTTCGAAATTATTGAATCTGCTAGGGACTTGTTGGCGTTGATAATCAAATTCATTGATGTTAGTAAACATCAAGGAATTTTGGACGAAATATTCACAGTGTTTTTAACTAATGAAACTAGTTATGGATCCTTTGCATACTCACTGAATTTATTAGAGGTTCCTTCATTTTACATTAGTATTTTCAACAAAATTTTAAGTTCTATCGATAAATCATGCGTATATACTGATTACAAGCCGATTGTTACTCAGATTTTACAAATAGTATCTGATTTGAAAAGTGAAAGATCTTTACGAATTCAATACTTGTTGGCTTTGTCATTGATATTTAACAAGATTGTTACCGATAATCAGTTTATTGAAGAGAATTTGAAGTTACAAGTACCGCCATCAAGTGGACCATTATCCAATGAGTTTCTTATTCAATTTGAACAATCTATTTGGATTCTTAAAGGATTGGTTGTCAAACTTGATAATATAGGTATGAAAACATTAGACAATCTTTTGAATGTATTTGAAACAACAGATAGTCTAGAATTTATGAATTTAATTTCAAAATCATTACATATTTTATTCATTGATTTAAAAATATTTACCAATTCCACTTCGGATATTAAGCAATCCAGAATTATTTCCAAGGTTAAGAATTTAAATGTCAAATTGTTATATAAACAACAAATATTTGTCAAGGTATTGCCATATTTGATTAATTCTGAAACCAATTTTAATATTAAATTCTACGCATTGTCACTTGTCATTGAAAACTTATCCACCAATATATTGATCAACAACTTGAATGAGGTTTTACCAATTGTATTAAAATCATTCCAAAATCCTGATTTGAACAAGAAATCATCATTATTGATCTTGAGTATAATTCTTAAAGAAAATGAATCTATTTTATCACCAGATGATATCTTGAATCTCATTCCTATTTTGGTTATATTATCCAAAACCAGTAAATTAGAAGCTATAAGAGTATTAAGTTTAACTAATTTGTTATCAATTGTTGAAAAATTCCCACAATTGATTAAGAAACGAGATTTATTAAGAGATATCATGTCAGTTTTAGATGATAAGAAAAGATCTGTACGTAAATTAGCTATTGATTTACGTCAAAACTTGTACGAAATGAAATAATTTATTAATAGATCTATATATATATATATATATATGTATGTATATCATTATATGTACATTTTACATACAAAATCATCTAATCAGAATCACTTTCATTATAATCAACAGGGGCTAAACCTGGAGTTAATCCAGGATATGAAATAATACCTTTTTGTAATTTTTCTTCAAATTCTTTAGCTCTTTCATCATTTTCATTAACTCTAAATAATTTCTTTCTTAATCTTTTTCCACTTTTTGGTTTTATTTGATCTAATAATTCTGAACTTACCATATTAAATTCTTCATTAATTTCAAAATCATCAATTTTAGAAGATGATGTTAATTTATTAACATTTTTACGAACTAATTTTGATAAATATTTCTTATCACTTTCATTCTTAACTTGTTTATTCTTAATATAGTTATATTTCACAAATTTATTAAATGCTTTAGTTCGTTCTTCATTTTTCTTAATCTTATGTGCTTCTTTTTTCTTATTCTTCTTTACATTACTTCCATGTTGTGCAAATAATTGATTTGTCGTTGAACTTGCCTTGGTGGTAGATACATCTGTATGTAGTATATTGGAGAATAATTTATTCACTGTATTTTCTGCTTGATATTTAGACGCATCGGAATTGAAAGTTGTTGACATCGTGACGAGATGAAGTTATTTGATTTAGTTGGTGGTGTTGAGATGAGGTTATTTAGGTAATTATTTTTTTTTTTTTTTTGATTTTTCGCAATGTATTTTTTTCTTTTGACCTTCGCGCAGTATAGTTCCGAAATACTAGCCACACGTGATATAGATAATGTTTGTTTGATACAACTCCGAGGAAATTCACAAGACATAATTTTCAAAGTGACAGAAAAGGGGGTAAAAAAAAATAGAAGACAAGAATACATATATTACGATGCTGGTAGCTTATTCTTTTTTAAAACCGTTGATGTAAATTATTTATTTGGGTGCAAAACCGCTATTTTTTGGTGCTGAAACATTCATAAGAAAAATTACCACATGAAATATCAAAGAAAAAAATTAACCTGTGGTGGGGAATAAGAATAAAAATAAAATGAGTGTAGGTGGAGTTTTAAATGGATTTTTTGCTAAGATAATCATCAGGAAAAAAATTTAAATTGATTAACCGATGATGTAAGGTCAAAATTCCTGACTGGGATATGCATCAATAGAAAGTGAACTTGAAAGAAAGTTATACTGTACTTCAAACATGTTATTTACTCTGTAGAAATAGCGTATTCAGTTCCTTCTCCTCCACTAATTAATGAACCACTAGAATAATATTACATGAAAACTCCGATACTCACATAAAGTTCGCTGGCGATAGTTATACATTCTACGTCGAAGGTGGGACACTAGCGCCCAAGAGGAGGTGGAGGTGAAGGTGAAGGTGGAGGTGGAGTTGTGGCACAAAATGTAAGAGAGAAATTTTTAGTTGATCATTGAATGTGATCTCCAATATGTAAAATTCTTTTATTTTTTCTTCTTCTTTATAATAGCAAACGATAAGTAACGTCATATTAAACCGAGGCATAGTAACTATAGAAAATCTTTCCCAATTAGGAAATATCACATGAAAAGTATTATACTATGCAGTATTTTGTATATGAAAGAACTGCATACACACTGTAACTTTCTAATTGATTTGATTGATTGATTACGTAACACTAATAAAGAAAAGGGTCAATCACCAAAATGAAAACTAAGTCAAATTTACCCCAATGTTTTTTTTTTTTCCTTGTTACTTCAGTTTGCTAAAGTTACAGTTTTTCATATGCAAATATTCACAAGTATTTGAGTTGTATAAATATTGAACCAGATTTCCAATTAATTTTTTTTTTGTTTCATTTTAAGTTTCAATCATCTTTATTCATTTGTTAATTAAAACAACCCTTTTATCAAATTAATATCATTATTTATTTTTAAAAATGTCAGTCGAAGTTGATGGATTTAACGCCTCCTCATTATTCAAAGAATTAAATGAAGGTTTAGCTGATAAATCTAAAGCCCAAGAAGCTGTTAAAGCTGTCAATGCCGTTATTGTCATCACCTTAAAGAACAAAGAAGGTAAAGAACAAAGTTGGATTTTGGACTTGAAAAAAGATGGTACTTTGGCTAAAGTTGATGGTTCCGCTCCAAAGAATGATGTTCAATTGATTTTGAAAGATGTTGATTTCGTTAAATTGGCTAACAACAAGGTTAACGGTCAAAAATTGTTCATGAACGGTAAATTGAAGGTTAAAGGTAACATGATGAAAGCTACTGCTATTGAATCCGTTTTCAAGAAATTGGACCCAAGACCAAAATTATAAGCAGGTTTTTTACAAGCTTAATCTTCACACATTTATTTCTTGTAGAATTCCAATTATTTTTTATTTTTAATTTATGAATTGAAATGAAAATCCATACATCGTATTATCGAGAGTAATTATTTATATTTGAATCCATATAGTATTTAGAGAATATTAATTGAATAAAAGTATAAGTAAACCTTGAGAATTGACACATCAGTAAAGTAAGTTTCTCCTGGATGTGATTGTAGATATTTTATTATATTTAAAGCCGGACTGATCCGTTATAGACATTGGCTGAAACAATATCAGGATTGAAACAAGCTAATGACAACAAAAATTTTGAATGAGTAGGTGTCCACTATTGCTTAAGTAGAGGATACACCCAAGTTGTGCCATTTTTAAACCCATATGAATCTACCTACTATGGGCACTTCTCCTCCATTCTACAAACAGTTGCTTAATCTTATCTCTTGTGATTCTATACAAGTTGAAATTGTGTTCTGTCTTACACGACCAGCTCAAAATTTTTCCTGGTCCTTTTTTTTTTTTCTTCTGTTTTATTAGCGTTCTCATACATTGACGCCAAGAACCAATTGTATTGCAAGAATTTCTAACCAACCCGAACTCAAAAAAATTTCACATAAAATAAAAAGAAGAACGATTTACTCTCACAACCCACACACACACATCATACTTCCATTTTGAATTGGATCACATTACCTATTCATTTTCATAACTCAAGAGAGAGAGTAACATTAACAGATTTTTTTTTATACTTTTTCAATTTGGAATTATCAATATCATCAACCTCCTCCTCCCATCTATAGACTAATAATACTTTATTTTTTTAAAAAATGATATCAAGAACATTACTTAAGAGAGCTGCTCCAGCTTCAAGATTATTAAGAACATTCACCACCTCAAACATGAGATTAAGTGCACATGAAGAAGACTTGGTCAATGTGAATAACTTACCAAGACCAAAATCAACAGAAAACTATGTTCCTTTGGTTAACCCAACTGAAAAATATAAAGTTCAAATTGAAGAATTGCATAAATTTGGTACTTATATCATGTCTTGTTTGCCAAAATATATCCAACAATTTTCCGTTTGGAAAGATGAATTAACTATATACGTTGCCCCATCAGCAATCAGACCAGTCATGTTATTCTTGAAAGATCATACCGCATCTCAATTCAAAGCAGTTATGGATGTTACTGCTGCTGATTATCCTTCAAGAACCAATAGATTTGATGTTGTATATAACTTATTGAGTGTAAGACACAATTCCAGAATCAGAGTCAAGACTTATGCCAGTGAAACAAGTCCAGTTCCTTCCATCACTCCATTCTTCAATGGTGCTAACTGGTATGAAAGAGAAACTTATGATTTATTTGGTGTTTTTTTTGTTGGTCATCCAGACTTGAGAAGAATTATGACTGATTATGGTTTTGAAGGTCATCCTTTAAGAAAAGATTTCCCAACTACTGGTTATACTGAAGTCAGATACGATGAAGAAAAGAAGAGAGTTATTTATGAACCTTTGGAATTGACTCAAGCTTGGAGAAATTTCACTGTTGGTTCTTCTGTTTGGGAACCAGTTGGTGAAGGTAAAGATTTCACTCCAGAAACTTTTAAATTACCAACTCCAGAACCTGAACCTGAACAAGAAGGTGATAAGAAATAGAGTAGCCAATGAAAAAAAAAGAGCATACCTAAGTGGTTAAAGAGTAAAAGATAAAAGTAAAAAAAAAAAAGTTCCGTATATTTGTATACCGTATACTGTACAGTAATTTCTTATTTTAATGCATCAATTTGTTGATTCAATTTGGCCAATTCTTGATTTCGAGTATTCAAGAAATCTTCTAATGTAGATACTTGAGCTTGAATATCTTCAACATCTCGTTTAACCAGACCAAAATCTACTTTATTTGATCCATTCTTCAACTGATCTTGTTTATACTTCAACAACTGTTCAAATTCGTACTTTATCAACATTCTTTCTTCTTGCACCTTTTCATTTGCCTTGGATCCATTACTTACTTTTTCCAATAACTCTTCTAAATCATGTAATTCTCTTCTCAATCTAACCTCTTCCCAATCAGTACCTTCAGTGGCGGAGAAATCTGTACCTCTTTCATTTCTAGTCGATGACCCACCAATTTTAGTAAGGTAATCTTCCGCAAAGGATCGTTTACCTGCTTGCGAAGAAGCAGACAGTTGTGGTTTTGCTTGAGCATTCAAGTCATAATTTGGAACTTCTTTGGAAAAAGTAGCTCTTAAACTTGCTGGTACACCCCTTGGAATTCTTTTACCATTTTCTCTTTGATTTAAAATATGTAAAAATACCAATGTTTGATCTTTATCTATAGTTTCAAAAGATTTAGGATTGACCAAATTCCAAGCTGAAGATATTTCTTCTCTTGGTACATTTTTCAAACTATCATACAATCCATTCAAAGAATTAAATCTAATTCTTCCTAAAGAATCACTATTTGAATCATATATTTTTTCATAAGTAGATCTATCAGTTGGTGAAATATACCAATCAAAATCATTCCTTAACCCATCATCATCTAAATCATCTAAATCTTGTGATCCAAAGTTGTTATTTCCTTGATTAACAGCTTGGTTAGCTTGAATTAAGGCAAGTTTAGAAGATGGAATTAACCAAGATGGTAAACTAGATGGAACTTCTTTGAAATTCCCATTTATTAAATCAAAAATTAATCTCATAACAATACAAAATTCTTCAAAATCTAACTTACCATCATTATCAATATCACTTAATTCCCAAATTGAAGATAATTGAGATTCTGGTAACCGGGAGTTTTTCAATACTGGGGATACTTTATCTCCAGTTAATTTGTTATCAGTTGGTTTTAAGCCCTGGAATATCTGCCAGTACTTCTTAATTTCAGATTCTTCTAATCGTGGCATAGTGTATATATGTGTCTAGAGATAGATTCCGTCGGACAGGCAATGGAGTGGAGTGGGGGGACGGAGGGGATGTTGGTAATTTTACTGCGGATATTAGTGAAATTTTGGTTTTGTCGATTAAATGACAACTTTTTTTTTTCTGGTGGTAGCTGTGGTGATTTTCTGAGGTATTTCCGTGTGCGCCTGAAATGTTGATTTTCATTTTCGAATTTTTGATTTTGTGCCTAGAGAGTAAGAAAAAAGTACATAGTGGATACAGTAGAGTTTATTGCAATCGTGTGGATAGTATATCAATGGCAATATAGACAGATAAATAGGTATAGAGCTGAAATGGATAAGTTTTGAAGAGATAAGATTATTGGATCCTATTATGAAAATACATTACAAGTTCCAGAAATAACCTGCATGTATATCGTAGTGCTAGTTTACATAAATTGTAACCAACTAGAAACAGTGATGCAATTGACATATATTACACATAGTATTGATCTTTAATAATAGCATAATATTAGATTCCAACATATAATATTAGCGTAGGAAGAATAACAAATCATGCATTGACATACGACTCAATAAAAAGTCAATATTCAAGATTTTTCCCAATGAAGAAAAAAAGAGTTGATAATTAAGAAGATACACATCCACAAGTTCCATCACTTGATAACTTAGATCAGTGGCAATATAACCCTGTGGTTATAAACTATATAGCATTTTTGTTCGGCATAATCTATATCACGCTACCTCTGATTACACTTCATCTGGTTTATGTTGTACACTTTGAATTTCATACACATCCAAAAGAAAAAATCAACACAAAACACAAATAACAATCAAAGAAAAGTGGACAGCAAAAAAAAAAAATTTCAGAATCAAGAAATAAATAAACCGTAAAAAAAAAAGGTCTGGACAACCAACAGTACAATAACTTAGTCAACAAACTAATCCAATCATCTTACATAAGTTATCTGAGACTATTTTTTTTTTATTTTTTTTTCCTACATAATCTTTTAACGTTTAGTTCAAGAAACATTAGAGGAGGAGAATAAGAAAGACTTATCAACAAACAATGGAACTATCAAAGCCCTCTACACCATTAAGTGTTGTTCTTGGGAGATTACCAAAACATACGCTACAACAACAACAATTTTTGCATTCTAATGTCAGTATTGATCCAATTACCCTTGCTATTAATGAATGTATGGCCATGGCATCAGCAGTTAGAAAAATGAACCGTTGGAATCAAAGTGGTGTTGCGGCATTATTAACTGCAGGTGATATATTTGGAAACAACGATGATGACGATGATCTTGATGCTGATGGGTTGACCAGCAGTTTGGGAATAATTTCAAGCAATTTCTCGTCTGATAGACACTTATCTTCTGGCCATGGTCATCATAATCGCCACAACAATTCTGCAGCAAGTGGAGCTGGAAGTGGAAGTGGAGGAAGTGGATCTGCAAATCAGAGATCAGTTCAGGGAAATCTATTACTCTCATCATTTTTACAGTTAAAATCCATATTAATTGATGCCAAGAACATCTATAATATTGATAGTTTAACATTATTACAACCATTTTTGTTGGTCATCAAATCAAGTTCTACATCGGGTTCCATAACGGGTTTATCATTAAATTCAATTTCAAAGTTTTTAACATATGATATAATTTCATTTAAATCCAAGAATTTACAAAATTCATTGATTCAAATAATCTCATCCTTAACCCATTGCCGTTTTGAAGCTGCTGATCAGAATTCAGATGATGCAGTGTTATTGAAAGTTTTAAGACTATTGGAAAGATTAATCGAAAGTCCTTTATCTGTTTTATTACCCAACGATGTGGTTACAGAAGTTGTACAGACTTGTTTATCATTGGGCTGCAATAAGAAAAGAAGTGAAGTTTTAAGAAGAGCAGCCGAAATGTCTATGGATTCTATTACTGTTGAGATTTTCGGTAGACTCAAAGATATTGAACCTGAACCCGAACATGGTGATGACTTACAAACTAATTTCTCAGACACAAAATTACCAGAGGATAGAATTGGAGGAACTGAAATCGAACTGTCTGAAATAAACACTCCAAGAATTCTGCATTCGGATACAGAAGAGGACGAAGAACATGATCAACAAGAAAAGAAATCAGAAGGTGGATTAGAACAGGACAACAAAAATCAACCACATGATGAAACTGAAATTCTTCCACAATCGATTGAGACTACCACTGAAGAACCATTCGGAATTGTTTGTATTAATGATTTTTTGGGTATTTTAGTGTCCATGATTTCTCCATCTAACCAATATCAACATATGGAAAGCACAAGAGTATTCGCATTGTCCTTGATAAACACGGCAATTGAAGTTGCGGGTTTGGAAATCCCTAAGCATCCTTCATTATTAACTCTTGTTGCTGATCCAATTTCCAAACATGTATTGCAAATAATCACCACCACAGAATCTCCAGCACTTTTGAAGGCGTCATTACAATTGTTTTCAACCATTGTAATCGTTTTGGGACGACAATTGAAACCACAATTTGAGTTATCTGCTACTTTGATCTTTCAGTCTATTCTTCCACAACCAACTAAGAACGACACCAATAAAATCAATGGTGGTTCCCACATGTCCTTGAGAAATGCACTTTCAAAAGAGGTTTTAATTGAATCATTGAGTTCACTTTGGACTAGATCACCTACTTTTTTCACCAGGCTATTTATTGATTATGATTGTGATTTTGAAAAATCGGACTTGGCAAACAATTTATTACAATTCTTATGCAAGTTATCATTACCCGAATCAGCATTAATCACCACCGATAATGTACCACCATTGTGTTTAGAAGGTATGCTTTCTTTTATTTCTGGAGTCAACGAAAGAAGCAAGTCATACAAATCAAGTGATGATGTTAGCCACGAATTGATTGAAAAAAGAAAAAAGAAAACAGCGTTTATCAAATGTGCCGAGCTATTAAATGAAAAACCTAAAAATGGTATTAAGCAATTGGCAAAAGAGGGATTCATAAAGGATGAGAATGACTTGCATGAAGTTGCAAAATTCTTTTTCTCGAAATCGGGTAGATTAGACAAGAAGGTCTTGGGTGAATTCTTAGCCAAACCTTCAAATTCGGAATTATTTGGTTATTTTATAGATTTATTTGACTTCACTGACTTAAGAGTTGATGAAGCATTAAGAGTTTTATTAAGAACATTTAGATTACCAGGTGAATCACAACAGATTGAAAGGGTCGTGGAAAGATTTGCTGAAAGATATGTTCAATGTCAAGAGTATTCCGCAGGTAGTGCTCCACCATCTCCAAAAAAGCTTCAACAAAACCCAAACGTCGAACAACAACAACAACAAGACGAGAACGATGTTGACGACGCAGCAGAAGTTGAGGAACAGCTTGAGCCAGTTAAACCAGACAAGGATTCTGTTTTTGTTTTATCGTATTCTATCATTATGTTGAATACTGATTTGCATAACCCACAAGTCAAGAAGCAAATGTTGTTGGACGATTATAAAAGAAATTTAAGAGGTGTTTATAATGGTAAGGATTTCCCAGAATGGTATCTTGCCAAGGTCTATCTGTCAATTAAAGACCGTGAAATTATTATGCCAGAAGAACATCATGGTACTGATAAATGGTTTGATGATTCTTGGAATAACATGGTTTCCACAAAAAATTATAAACTTGTTGATCAAGTTGAGCTTACCAAAGACGAAATTTGTCAATTTGATAAAGTGTTGTTTGATATGGTTTCTGGATCTTTGATTGAAACTATTCTCAAGGTATTTAAGGAAGCTTCTGATGACCACATAATCACCCGTTTGATGTCATCAATTGATAAATTGGCAAGTATTTGTTTGAAATATGACCTAGTTGAACCAATTGATAAGTTGACAGAAGCATTATGTGAATTGAGTACTTTGACCAATCACGAAGTTCCTAAGAAGTTACTTGAAGAAACTGCTGCCAACAGCAATAATAATATCCGTCTTGAGATTCCAATTACTCAAATTAAAATTGAAAAGAAGGATGAAGAAATATATGTTAGTGAGTTGGCCGTCTTCTTTGGACGTGATTTTAAGGCTCAATTATCCACAGTTGTTTTGTTCAGATTAATCAAAAAGAGCAATTGTAAGATTTCTGATTCATGGGATAAGATTTTCCAAATAATTTTGAGATTATTTGAAAATTGTTTGATTAATCCAAACTTGTTTCAAGAGTTTCAGAACAAAGTCAAATTAGGTCCAATTTCGAAAGTTAAACCATTATATATCATCAAGAAGATCAAACCTTTGAACAATTCTGGGTTATTGTCTAATTTTGCATCATTTTTGCGAGGCTATTCTGATGAACCACCTGAACCTAGTGATACTGAAATTGAATCAACATTGTCTACTATGGATTGTGTTAAGTCATTGAACATACCAAATATATTTGCTAAGGTTTCGAAAGGTCCAGTTGAAGATTTGAAAAAATTTGTCACAGTGATATTGAACGCATTACCTGTATTGGATGATAAAACTAAAAGATATTATGAAACTGAATCATTATTCATTTTAGAGGTTTCTGTGTGTTTTTGCTTATTGTTTCATGAAGATGAGAAATTAATGAATCAAGTTTTTGAAAGTCTTAATGAAGTTAAGGATATCTCCAAGAAGGGACAATTGAGAGTTTTGGCTTACAAGTTATTATTGTTGAGATATTTGGAAAATGAAGAGCATTTAATTGCAACTCTCAAATTGTTGGAAAATTTTGATAAGGAATTGATTAGCAAACAAGGAAATCAAATTTTGCAACCTTTGTTATCCTTGATAGACGACGATTCATGGTGTTGCAAGAAGTTATTGGTTGCAGAAGATTACTGGAAATCGTTAAGAATATTTGCAGGATTCCAAATTTATGCAGTTGAAATCCTCAAATTTTTGGAAACTTTGATCAAAAGTAATGATATAATACCAGAGAATTATGTGTTGATCTTGGGATTATTGGATGAAGTTTCGTCTCTTGGTGCCATTGGCTCTCAATTTGAACAAGAACACGACAATTTGGGTGGTAATTCAAAGAAAGTTATTGAAAATGAATATTTTAGAGATCTTGTTGATTTATCCAAACACTCAATTTCATTAACCTCGGAATTGAATTTCATTGTTATACAAGATAATTTTAAGTATAAAGGATTGTCATATTCGTTGATCCAAGCATTGGCTCATCAATGTTTTAATCCATGTCGTGAAGTACGAGAATATGCTGTATTCAAGTTACAGCATATTGTATTAGCCATTGAAACTTCGCCATCACCTTCAACGGAAAATGAAGATGAACAAGAACAAAAAGAAGAACTTACAAGTTTTGGAATTTTTGAGTTTGGATTGTTCCCATTGTTGATTGAATTAACAAAACCTGAAGTTTTTAAGACCGATAGAGTTGGATTCATCAAAACCCAATTTGAAATATTCCAATTGGTTTCTAAAATAT
This sequence comes from Candida sojae, assembly GCA_013177575.1. Classification (NCBI taxonomy): domain Eukaryota; kingdom Fungi; phylum Ascomycota; class Pichiomycetes; order Serinales; family Debaryomycetaceae; genus Candida; species Candida sojae. The sequence goes on along the minus strand of WWPN01000002.1, from coordinate 2,760,251 downwards.
TCTTGAAAAAGATTGATGATTTAAAATTTGCGGAAATTGAAAAAATATGGTTTGGATTATTGGAGAATTTTAAGAATTTGAAGATTTATTCTAACAGTGAATACAATGAAAACTGTATTGAACTAATTAAGAATATGATTTTGGTGTTGCAAAATATTAAATTTTTGAATCAAAATGAGAACCAAGAAATGTATAAAGCTTCATCTGATAAAATAAATGAGATTTATCCACAGTTGAAGATAGAGTTTATGGGAAATGGTCAACAAGAACAATCAACAGAGGCAAACGCGGAGACAGCAGATGAGTCAACTGCAGAAGAGAACCAAGAAGAGTCTAAATAAGCAATTTGTATTTATAAATATTGAAATCAGGTAATATAGATTTATGTATACAATAAATAAATTAATAAGTGAAAAAAAAAGACAAAAACTAGGTTAACAATTTAGTGATCACGTGATAGATTTAAGTGTTTATAGTAGCTTTGAGATGAAGAAAAAAAAAAAAGAAAAAATTAGATTAAAGTTGAAAATTTTAACTGCCAATTGATAATTTTCATAATATTCAGAGCTGATTTATTTACAAATAATTTTTAGAAATCATGGTTAACACTCAAACATATACTGAAAGAGCATCTAAGCATCCATCTAAAGTTGCACAACGTTTATTCCAGTTAATGGAATCCAAAAAAACTAATTTATGTGCTTCAATTGATGTTCCAACAACTGCTGAATTTCTTGCACTTATCGATAAATTAGGTCCATTTATATGTCTTGTTAAAACACATATTGATATAATTTCTGATTTTTCATATGAAGGTACCATATTACCATTATTAGCATTATCCAAGAAACATAATTTTATGATTTTTGAAGATCGTAAATTTGCAGATATTGGAAATACAGTTAAATTGCAATATACTTCAGGAGTTTATAAGATTAGTTCATGGAGTGATATAACCAATGCTCATGGTGTTACTGGACAAGGAGTTATCGAAGGATTGAAAAAAGGAGCTGAAGAAACAACTGAAGAACCAAGAGGTTTATTAATGTTGGCTGAATTATCATCAAAGGGTTCTTTGGCTTATGGTGAATATACTAAACAAACTATTGAAATCGCCAAGAGTGATAAGGAATTCGTTATTGGATTTATTGCTCAACGTGATATGGGTGGCCATGATGAAGGATTTGATTGGATTGTTATGACTCCTGGAGTTGGATTGGATGATAAAGGTGATGCCTTGGGTCAACAATATAGAACCGTTAATGAAGTTATAAGTACTGGTACCGATGTTATTATCGTTGGTAGAGGTTTGTTTGGTAAAGGTAGAGATCCTGAAGTTGAAGGTAAAAGATATAGAGATGCGGGTTGGAACGCCTATTTGAAAAAAACGGTCAACTTGAATAAATAAAATAAATAAAATAAATAAAATAAATAAAATAAATAAAATAAATAAAATAAATAAAATAAATAAAATAAATAAAATAAATAAAATAAATAAAATAAATAAAATAAATAAAATAAATAAAATAAATAAAATAAATAAAATAAATAAAATAAATAAAATAAATAAAATAAATAAAATAAATAAAATAAATAAAATAAATAAAATAAATAAAATAAATAAAATAAATAAAATAAATAAAATAAATAAAATAAATAAAATAAATAAAATAAATAAAATAAATAAAATAAATAAAATAAATAAGTAGTCTATATACATCTATACATCAGTTAAGCTTCTAACACTTCATTATAATCTTCGAAATTATCAGACAATTTAGTTCTCATGATTTCAAACACTAAAAGTGCTATCGAAGTAGCTGGAATAGTAGTTAATGCATTTCTCACAAACCCAGAATATGCAGCTTCAAACCAAGTTACATTAGCACGTTCTTTCATTCTCATCACTTGTTTAAATGTATCCACATATGAATTATAATATAATTTAAAAAATGGTCTAGCATTACCAACAACATTGTAATGGCTATAAACATCCAATGCCTCTAATCTTGATAAATGGATTTTTTGAACTTTAGAAATAGGATACTGAATAGCCAATAACGAGAACGCCGCTGATGCACCAGCTAATAATACAAACAGTGATTTTAAAATTTTCATCAGTTTATATCGTTCTAATTTTAACAATTTCTCATCAACTTGATCTTCATCCCACTTAAACCATTTTTGTAATTGTAACTTGATAGCTTCTTCACTTTTTTTATAATACATGATTAATTTATAAGTTAAATTATAACCTTGTGTTTTAACGGTTTCAAAAGTTGAAAAATAAAATGCAAATCCAAAACTTTCTTTAATTAATGAAAATCCATACCCTGCAAAAACCCCAACCAATCCAATTTCTTTTAATTTATTAATCCCGAATTTCCATAAATTATCATGATTGCCTTCCAACATCTCCAGAACCGTCAGTCTCGTATAAATTGCATCTACTGGAGCAGCAGCTAATGATTGGACTGCACCAGCAACAAACCCAGCTCTCCAAGTATCAAATGGGGCATACCAATTAAAATCACTTCTTTTCCCATTTATTGCCACATGGCTCTTTGTATAATGATCCAATACCGTTAAATAAGTAGTATACAAGATAATCCCCGTGGCAGAGTTGGCAATTAATGGAGGCAATAATTGATCTGGAATAAATTTCCAACCTTCTGTACGTAAAACATTAATAATCATACCAATAGATGAATGAGTACGAAATTTATAAGGTTTATTTGAAATATCATCATGTTTATTGGCCAAGGCTTTAACGTATCGAAGATAATCAAATCGTGACGGTCGGAATAATTTCACCGGGGTACGTAAATATAATGACTGAAGTTGGTATATTAATGCTCGAATACCTGCTGCTGATAATGATACGGTTTGATTACTGGCTTGTTTCTTATCACCTTTAAATATTGATCCTCGAGGTAGATTGGGGGTTGCATGGGAATCATTGTAGATTATCGGATAAGCAAATAGATTTATGAGATCAGGGACAGCTTTTAATATTGATTCATTCATGATGGTTTTGTGCTATATCATTTATTAAGAAGTAATGTCAACAACTGGTATTGGGGGTCAGTGTTGGTTGTGGTTCACTCTACTGTATGCCAGGGGGACTTTTTCCAAGATCTACAGTAACATAAAATATTTTTTTTTTTCTTTTTCTTTTTGTTGTTATTTTTATTTTTTTCTAGCCTGATTGTTGCCCCACTGCCCGTATCTGGCCGCCACTAGGCACCATAGTCCATTGTATTAAGCATCCACAAAATGTGCAGAATTATATCATAATCTCTATCTCAATATAATACATCTACAGATATATATCTCTAAGCCTAGTCATGGATATTTGGCTCTACACAATGTTTGACATAATCATTAACAATATCACTGTCAAACTCAAATCCAAAGAATTTGCCAAGATTTTCATCAATTAACTTATCATTTAATTCGATCTTATCAGTAATTGGAATATGCTTCAATTGTGCCATATCTTCTTCATTCATCTCAGTATCTTCGATTTTCAAAAATTGAAATAAATCCCAAATTTTTTCAATGTATCGAGCAAAATTCTCTCTAGAACCAAAGAAATAATCAATCAAAAAATCCCAATTCTTAGTACTGATTCGTGGTTTTAAATCATAAATAAGTTCAGTCAAATCGTCTATTGGATCTTTGACATCATTGATATAATCATTAAATTCCCTAACTACGCCGCAACAAATGCCAAGACTGGTTACATTAGCATTTAGCTTTATAATATCTTCATTGTTCAAAAAAACTGCCAAGGCGCTTTGAAATTGCTGCACCATGTAATAATAAATCTTTACTAAATCAATCTTGAAACAACTATGAGCAGCAACTGAATTCTTTAATAATACCAAGAACAACGCCTGGAATGACAAACATTGATAAAATTGCTTCATATAGCATATGGAATAATTTGTTAAAATTGTCGACAACACAGTATTGTTGGACCTGCTATTTAGGTATAAGAAATGGTTAAATAAGTTCATAATGGTAGTCAAATATGAAGTGTATCTTAAACTTGGGAAATAATTTGACTCAATTCTAATAAATGATAACCATTTAATGAATAACAACAAAATCCGTTGATTCTTCATCAACAATTCAATTTCAAGAAGTGTAACGGGCGAGTCTGGGGGTGGCAAATTAGCTTGTAGAAACTTTAATTCATTCTTTAGTGTTGCATGAATGTATGAATATAATTGTAAATAGTCTTTGATGATACCTCTAATGGACGTTGTATTTCTTGATCTTCTATAGTATAAGCCCCAAACTTCAAGTGTACTTCGGCTGATTGAATCCAATTGGGTCTGTTTATAAAGTACATCTAACAACTTTTTATGAGGAACAATAGTGTTTTTCAATTGATTTGAAAGTAATAATGATCCTTTGAATTGGAAAAATGTAAACTCAATCTCAACCAATCTTATTTGTATCCAATATTTAGCTAATACTTTGAAAACTCGTGATTCTGGGTATGGACTCTCATCTCCTTGACTCTCTGGACTTGGGGAAGTACCAGTATCGTTTTGTGGATCTTCAATGGTACTAATAAAATCATTGTTCAAAACCAAGTAGTTTAACAAATTATTGTATTCGAGATAGCTCTCTACCATCATGTCGTTATAATCATAAAAATTCTTGGCAATCAAATACCAATCCATCAAATAAATAATATCAGTCAAACTTTCATAAGATAAAACCTTTGATTTAATAAACTTGGATATCTTGATCCAATCATCAATTATGTCCTTTCGGGGTTTGTATAGTGTTTTTTCAAGAAGAAAATTACTAGGATTTGCATTAGGATCACGGAAATCAAACAACAAGCCATTAGCCAAGATCAAAAATAACAAACTTACATTCCTTAATTCAATTAAACTGAAGGGGATGCTTAAACTCAAATTTTTCGGATTTTCATCATCAATTGCCAATAGTTTATTATATGTCACTTTGCTCTGATTCATAATCTCGGTGTAATCCTGAAGATCTATCAAAATAGGATTCACACTGCTGAAATAATATTTTGTCAATTTTTCAAATATAACTAAGTCATTTGGCAAAAGTCTTTTAATTCTTTTAATATCAACCATGGTTAGATCTATAAATCTTTGACGATCAAGAGTATTTAAATTTTCAAGAATATCCCCACTGTGGATGTCGTTATCAAAATTAACTGTTGTTTGGTTTGCACCTCTCTCAGTCGGGGTAGTTAAAAAATTTATTGAATGATATTTTTCTGTAGTCGAAGCATCTGGTTGAAATCTTGGTTGACGTGGTTGTATCTGAATCATAGAATGGGTAATCTTTTGAATTGGGGCCGAGTTGGTATTATTGTTGCTGTTGTTGCTACTGCTGCTGCTGTTGCTGTTACTATTGTTACCTGTGATATGGGTAGATGAAGATGTTTTGGCTGAAATGTCCTTGTATGCATACGACTTTGATGAAGCATCATGTAAACGGTTCAATCTCTCTAAATTTATAGATGTAGCATCGATCGAACTGGCCAAAGAAGGAATGCAATCAGTGCTGGTATTGTAAGTTTGTACAAAATCATTTGATAATCTCATTTTCTTAATATTTGATCTCTTTTTTCGTTCTTTAATCTTGTTCAATTCTTGTTCTGACGGAGGCTGAGGAGGTTGTAGCAAACATCTGTTGATTCTTTTGAATTTTTTACATGATGAACAAGGAATTTGTAGATCACATTTAATTTTCAATAGTTTACATGGCCCACAGCTATAACTTCTTCTTTGTCTCTTTGGTTTGCCCCCGGTCTTGGTCTTATTCTCACTGGTGGCTGCATTGGAATTTGAATCTGAATTAGATTGTGATGTAAATATCTCTGGGGTAGATGCATGAGTGGTGAACGTCGTGGCTGCTGTTAAAGTAGACGTAGATGCTGCTGCGGATGAGGATACCAGTGGATGAAGTGGTGGCACAGTTATCAATGGTAGAGTGACTCCATTATTTGGTGTAGTTGTTGGTGAGGAAGATGAAGATGAAGATGAATTTAACGTCGGATCAGACGGCGATGTATATGAAGTTAGATTGGATAGATTATTTTCCATTGTATCGTTGAAATCAAAGACGATGACAAATTGTCTTTAAATGATTGGAATGGAATGGGTTTAGATGAATTATATAGATTGTAAATAAATTAAATCAAAATTCGTGGTTGTCAATTTTTTTTTTTGGCTCTCTCTCGTTCGGGTTTGTTTAAAGTATGTAGGTGGTGATTAGAATCTTTTTTTTTTATTTTTTTTTTTTGTTCGAATCTGTGGAGTCCCCGATTTAACCACAAAACAATGTTAGAACAAAAATAAAAACTATTTGTATTAAAAAATAAAAACTAAATGGATGCCAAACAAAATATACTGCAATTACGTCTTATTAGTTTATTGTCAAAACTGTGTAAACTTTTATCTAGATATAAATTAACCACGTGATTTATTTTTAATGATAAGGAATGGGTGGATTATAGTTTATAGCTTTTTTTATCTTCATCATAATCTACCCTATCTATCTCTCTCTCTCTATATATATATTGGCCAAATCCCATTACTTTTCTTTAATACATTACTGTCAAGAAATAATCTGATGGTACATGATACAATGTAAATGACTGTATACCTACGCAAGTTCGGTTTTATTCAAAAGAAACTATTGGCTATCTTATGTGGAACAACAAGCGTTTTTTTTTTCAATTACGCAAATGTAATGGACAATTATGGTGGGGCAATACTGCACATACACCAGAATTCTATCGGAGTTATCATGACAAGAATAAATTATGGATATTAATGAAACTACCAAGTGACAAAAACAAACTAATTTAAAATACAGCCTAATATCGATAGGCTTATTACACGGTTTCAACTCAAGAGCTAACTTTGGTTTAATACCCCTCCCCCTCTTAAACTTTGTAGCAATTTGCTATTTTTAATATAAATATATAATCACCGCTGGTTCATCGTGATTATTGTATGGATGAATAACAATACTATTGCCTCCGGCAAATCTAGATAGAATTAAAAGAAACTATACAAATACATGAAATCTCCGTTTCTTTTCTTGAAATGAACCGTAAATGAGTCGATTTTCTTATTCTTCCTAATAATTTATAGTTTCAAGAATAATTTGTTGTTTCATTTTTTTTTTTATTTACTTCCCTTCTAGTCATCGTAGTTGTGCATTCTTTTTTTTTTGTTCTGTTTCTTTTTATGATTTTTTTCTTTGGTTTTAAACATTAATTTTGATTATCAAGAATTTTTTCGGTATAATTATTATATTTACTTGGTCAATTTGTGCTGTAACCATAGTAGACCGGAGTTGTTGTGTTCTAATATGCGGGTATATGCGAGTTCTCTCTAACCATAAATAATAATAAAATGATCTTTTTTTTTGTGCCTTGACTCACAAGACTTTCATTAATTTTCTATGTAGCTTGGATTTTTGTTCTTTAAACTTGGCTGGTGTTATAAGGTTATATCAAACAACATATTGTTGATTAACTCCTTTCATTATCCGGCAACTCATTGTTTGGGATCACAAATTCGGATTTAAATAGTCTTCATTTTCTTTGTCCGTTGGTTCCTGTTTGCAATAAGTAAGCTCTGAAAATGAGCGCGTAACCGGTGAATACTCGTAATCATAACTATCACATGCTGCAGCACCAAAATGGGCTATAAGAATAAATTTGTTTAAATAGCTTTTGAGCTTTGCAAGTAGGTCCAACCTTAAAGGGATACACACGATAAACTTATACAGTATTGTCACACGCTTCATATTTTCAGTGGCCTTTACGGAGCAACGTATCTTATATGTAATGCGTTGTGTTTCATGATTAATCTAACATATTTAATCTTCTATAAATTAATCAATTTACTCCCTCACATTATGCATGATAAAGAGCTCATGATCATTGAAGCTAATCACGCTATGGGCCCATGAAATGCTGTATTAATACATACTGTACTGTATTTTAAATTTCCATTACTACTTGGCGTGGTTACACTTTCGTCCTTGATTTTATCCTACAGTACACGAATTTGAATCTTTCTTGGCTACATTCTGTTCATATATCAAGGAATTTTCATGTTTCATCTTCTTCCTTTATTTTTTTTTCTTGTCTATATGTGCCCGGGGTTGAGTTTTGGAAGTTTCAATAATTCGGATAAGAGAACTAGAATTACCTTGTGGCATTTTAGTTTATATTATTCTTATATATTCATGAACTTTAAAGAATTTGAAGTATTATTCTCTAAGACAGTCTTGTTCTTTCTCTTTTTTCCCACAATTTTGATGTTTATTTTACTAGAAGAATTTATTAAAAATACAGACATGGTGGAGAGTGACCGGGCCGTATCTGGGCTCGCCCTGCCCTCTGTCCCCTTCCTCGGGGAGCTGCTGGGCCCCTATTTTAGGGGGGCTGGGCTAGCCCTACAGCGTAACCCCCTGGCCCAAGGGGGGAGGAACCGGGTATTATAAGAGGGCTGGTCACAAGCCCTCCATACCCGGTCCTCTAGTCTACAGTTTTACTACCGGGAACTAATAGAGTAACGTTCCTAACCAGATAGTATAGAAGGTAACTGTGACCAATTGTTACCTCCTACTGAAGAACCTTCACTAATCCACATTGTCCTTTTTTATTTCTGCATGGATCCCTTGATAGGTTCAAGATAATGATCTGCCCAAATCACTATCTTCTTTGTAAGGTTCTTCTTCAATGCTTGTGTATTAACAACAACATCAATGGTTGGTATCCCCTGTAGTTATATGTGACATATTTGTAATACACCTCTATTATTTGGTCCTAAGGGTTGTCAAGAACAATATGGGGCATTAATCATTTAGAATGATCGGACAATTTAAATAAGTTATGGATTCAGTTATATCCTTTTGTAATCTTTGGATTCAATTGGTTTAATTATTCTTGAGACAACCAATAATTATCATTTAAATTATTTCAAGTTGGTAAATGAGCAAGAACTTGATCTTATAAGTATGATTGGTACTTACCGCTATAGTTATTTGATGGATTCATTCCAAAAATGATGGAAACTTGTTGTTGATAATATGTAAACAAAAACAAAGAAGAAAAAAAAGTGTTGTAAAAAGAAAATATTTTGATAGAAAAACAATTTGGCTTTTTATAGTTGTCTATTTGTGGACATTTTTTAGGCTGCAAAGTATGTATTTTTAATTTTTGTCATGTCACACGACCGTTTTGAAAGATTACAAATACAAACACAACGACAACTGTGTAATATATGGATTCAGAATCCAGACCAATCAATTACTAGACAACTAAAGCAATAATAACCAGTAAAATGATCTATTCAGAGTAAAACTCGTTTCACGACTTGAAGAACAAATCATTTATTTAGTTCTATAGGATTGAATTAGAAAATAAACATATGATCAACAAGACAACTCATTACCACTGCAAAGTAACATAATCAAGCACATGGAGTAGGAAGAGTTTAACAATGAATTATATGATATAAGTCAAAAAGAGATTTAACCAGTTTAACTCACATAATAATATCAAGCGTTATCATTGCAAACTACTGAACGTTGCTATTCATAGTATTTGTTTAGTTTACACGATAAATGTGATAATATTACGAACAATCTTTCATTATGTCATAGATCTGGTCCAATAGTTAACTTCCCAGATGACATGGTATTTTAAGATGTATTCACTTAGTGTGGATTTCACATCTTCCTGAATATACCTTTTGACTCAATTATCCAGTTTTGACCTCTTCCTATTCTATATTTTGCCCCTTGATGAAGTGTTTGTTTTTACTTTTCATCCTTTGCTGCTATTCAATACTTTTTTTGATTTTGTATTACAGTTTGTTTTGTATTTGTGGCATAATTTATTGCAACCGAATCTTGATATTGCATTCACCACATTGACATTTTGACAAAATTCTATGATTCTCTCAAAACCATGAGATAATTACACAAAATGACACATACTATACTATTAGATCTCATTATTAATACTACTCCATGGGTATTAGTTAGTTAATTCCTAGGGTTTGCTAGTAAACTTCATAGAAGGTAAATTCGATATTTGAAATACATATTGATCTATATGGTGAGGTATGATAAATCCTGGATATGTGACGTCTAATCCACAGCATTATTCACTTCTCCTATATGATGATCCCACAATTCTTTATTTGTGTCATCTCTAGTAGTTACTTAACCCAATTTAAAACTCATTAACGTAGTGTATGTTGAGACGTTTCATTGCTTTACTTATTTAGTAACTTTTTTTTAATCTTCTATTTCGTTTATTTGTTCCATTTTGCTTCTTGAATTACATATTCAAATCACAAAAAAGGTGATATGCAGGAGAATTTTAAACCATCACGTGCATATTGCAATGTGGGGTCTCTGTTCAATAACGTTACCCATTTGTTATTTTTTATTAGTTTTAAATAATTTATCGAATTATTGTATATCACATCATGCTTCACATATGTCTTATGATTCTTAGAGTTATACGGGACTGGAAGTAGTGAATATACTTGTGGGTTAACTTTTAAGAATACAATAATGTTGAACCTCGGTTTAAATGAAATAATAAAAGAATTGAGGGACCAATATTGACGATGCCACAGAGTAAATGCAGTACTGATAACGACGGTTGCAAGGTAGTATACGAGATACAATAACAACAAGATGTAAGTTTAGTCATATGAATGACCAGAATGAAAAATCAAAGAAAAATTTGCTGTTTGATAATGATTCCAGACTTGAAAAACAAGTAGAGCAGTTTGATATCTCATGAGTTGCATTTAAAAAAATAAAAAGTCTAAAAGTTTATGGAGAAATACAAAAATAAAATCAAATCGAATAAGTCACGTTTTTATTGGTTTATATACTGAAAAGTTGGAAATCGTGACCCCATCACAAAATGACTAATTTATTGTGAAAAGTTTTTCCGTACTAAAAAAAAAGAAAAAGAACGTGACGCTAAATCGTTACTAAGCAATGGAAAAAAAATTTTTTCTTTCATTTTTTTTCCTTATTGTACTACCAAATCTGATCCATTTTCCCCAGATTTCAAATTTTTAAAATCAACAACATAAATAAATCCATTCATGTCATTACAAAAAAAATTTTTTTTTGCATTTTTTTTTACTTTTCTTTACTTATTCAATATAAAGATTACATATTTGTTGTTTTTATTAAAAGATTCATAATCATCATCGTCATCATCATCATCATTAATTCATAACCTTGAATTAAAAAAAAAAAATACTATAAGTATATGGTGATATTCTTTAGAATTTAAATCAAATTTTCATAGTTAATTGGTCAGTTAGCAACTTTAAGCAAAAAATTACTTATTTATTTTTTTTAAGTATTGTCGTTATCAAAAAAACTAAATTTACCGTTGAGTGTGTCTATTTTGCATTGTTTCAATATCGACCTTTGATTTTTGATTCTAGAGCCACATACACATTTTAGCAATAATATATATATATATATATAAAGAGATAAACTGTGAATCCTTTTTTTTTTTTGATAAAGAGTACTACATTATTAAAGAGCAATATATTATTGAAGCAATCTTATTTAATATTAAGGCATTAGCAAATCAAAAGAAAGTCAATTAATAATAGCTTTAAATTCCATCCTCAAAATTTTTATTTAGAATAATTTTTCCTTCCCCCCTCCTTCCTTCTCCCTTGTTCCACTATCGTGCTCCAACCTATTTATTTCTAATATTTCAACCATGAAGTTTTATCATTTATTTTCCTTAACGATACTTATCTTTCAATTCAGTTTCGTAAATTCTTTGTTCATTCCATCTAAATTTTTCCCTCAATCGATATTTTCTTATAGTTCTTCATCATCCACTCCAAGTAACTTTGAAGATTGGTTAGTTTATCAAGAGGACGTGTGTTTGAGGTCAATTTTAAACAATATTGGTGGGAATTTCACAACTGATAAGGATTTATTACCTGGTGTTATAATTGCTTCGCCATCCAAAGAAAATCCTAATTATTATTATCAATGGACAAGAGATGCTGCAATTACTTTAAATTTAATCACTGAACAAGTTTACAATAATCCTAGAAATACTTCTTTGATTTATTTAATTGAATCATATATTGAAAATACTTTACAATTACAAAAAATCCCTAATAAATCAGGATCAGTTGAAAGTTTGGCAAACTTAGGTGAACCAAAATTTGAAGTTAATTTAACTGCTTTCAATGACAATTGGGGTAGACCTCAACGTGATGGACCTGCATTAAGAGCCATCTCAATAATGAATTATTTGAATGTATTATATGAGTATTCCATGCCAGTACAGAAACAATCCACTTTATATAATGCTAGTTTTATTTATCATAATGCAATTAAACCAGATTTGATTTATTCTATTAAATTTTGGAATCAAAAGGGATTTGATTTATGGGAAGAAATCTATGATCATCATTTTTTCACATCTTTAGTACAACTCAAAAGTTTATCTATGGGATTGAATTATGCTAGATTATTCAATGATTCTATTGATTTCCAAAATGAATTATCAGATGCTATCAATAAGCTTTTAAATTTCATTAATCATGAATCTGGATTTATTAGTCCGTTTAAGCCATATATTGTTTCCGGTCCTTCAATTTATCATATTGGTAAAAGAAATGGATTAGATATAGCTACCGTATTGGCAAGTTTATATACCCATGAAGATATTAATAATTCCACTTTGATTCCTTACGATATTGATAATGGTTATATTTTAACTACATTAAGTTCATTAATTTCCGATATGAAATTTAAATATCCAATTAATTTTCAAGATAATTTCTTGGGGATTGCCCTTGGTAGATATCCAGAAGATATTTATGATGGATATCGTCAAACTGAAGGAAATCCTTGGTTTATAAGTACTGCAACTGCAAGTGAATTAATTTATCGATTAATTCATAATTTGAAATCAAATAAAAAGGATATTGTTATAAATAATTCCAATATTGAATTTTTCAAGATTTTTCTTCCATTAGATAATTCACAATCAGATTCTACGGATAATGATGGTGATAATGATAATTTTGAAGAATTGGTCATTCCATATAATACAAATAGATATATTCTTTTGCTTGATAATATGTTTAATCATGCTGATGGATTTTTAAAAGTTGTTCATAAACATACTGGTCAAAATGGTGAATTGAGTGAACAATTTAGTAAGTTTAATGGGTATATGCAAGGTGCTTCAAAATTAACTTGGAGTTTTGGTGCTGTTCATCAAGCAATTATTGCCAGAAAAAAATTAGTATAATCAATATTATTAGTTTGTAGAAGGAGAGAAAGAGGTGTTTTGTATGAATAAACGATTTATTTTTTTTATCAAGATACTGTATCTACAATTGATCAGATATGATTATTGATTAAACTACGCAGTGATGAAACTCTCTTTCTTTTTCTATATTATACAATTATACATAGTTAGTAGAAATCTACTAATGGACACCATAACAGCCTATTATAGCGAAACATTTTAAACATAATTGAACAAGAATTTATATTGTTACCTCTGTGGGGACAATGTCACATGATGTGAAATAATTCATAATACAAGAAATTAAAGTTGTTTATATTAGCACAGTTGAGTTACACTAAGTTAATTAAGTTCGTTTCCATCGTTTTATATAAATAACTAAAATATACACGAATTGTAGATTTTGGCCAATTAAAGCAAGCTGGTTTCTTTTACAAGTTACCCATGGTCGTATGAACGCGACCAAGGATAATAGAAAAAATTAGAACCAATATGATTCATCCTCAGTTTCACGTGATATCTAATTTTAGATTTGATTACTTAATCTTGTTTAATATGTTTAAGTGACAAGGAATTTCCAGGTCAATTTAAATTCTATCAGATTACAGATTCTTTATATTTCATTATATTTAGTATCTCTCGTACAAATATGAAATTGCCTCATTTCTAATCAACTATCCATAGAATTAACTGTTTCAAAAATTTTAATCTTTTCAAATTTAGAATCATCCGATGAATTATAACATTCCATTGATCTATCCATTAATTCATTCATTTCATCATCATTCAACAACACCTCTTCTTCTTCTTGTTCTTCTTCTACAAACTCCTTCTCGTCATCATCAATTACAACTTTATTACTTCTTGATCTAAAATTGACCTTGCTTAATTCCATCATTTGAGTAATATTCAATTCATTATCATATTTAGCAGCACCACCAAATTTCATCACTAATTTTTCTAAAACTCTTTTACTTCCTGATCTACTCAATAATATCTCTTCAATTGATTCTTTGATCATGAATCGATATATTTTAACTGGTTTTGTTTGTCCAATTCGATGAACTCTATCAATCGCTTGTAAATCCACTTGTGGGTTCCAATCCGAATCCCATAATATAACTGTATCAGCTGCAGTTAAATTTAAACCTAACCCACCAGCCCTAGTAGATAACAAAAACACTTTAACTTCCGGATCATTATTAAATTCATCAATTTGTTCTTGACGAAGATCATGACTCACAGACCCATCAAGATAACATGTTTTAATTCCAGTATAATTCAAATAACTTTCTAATAATTCTAAAACTTTAGTAAATTGACCAAAAATAAGCAATTTATGTCCATCAGGTATTAATCTCGAAAGTAATTGATCCAACATCTGAAACTTACTCAGGTTTTTCTTAAGTAAATCCATGAACTTCCCTGTACTAGACTCATCATCATGTCTAAATGGTTCATAGTACATATATGGAGAATTACAGATATTTCTTAACTGTATCACTTTTATGTTCTGTAGCTTCAACCGTCTGATATCGGAATTGATCTCTTTATACAATGAGTCAATTATGGTTCTTTGTTTATCTGTTTTCGACTTCATAGTCTTTGCCTTCTCCACTGCTTCTTCATATGATGCAACAAATCCGTGGACCTCTCGAGAATGAAGTTCTTCAATCTCAAATTCATCATCACTCTCGGCTTCTTTGTACGTGATTCCCTTTCGTTGTCTTTTTTCTTTCTTGGTAAAATCCATACTGTATTGCGATTTGTTACCCTTTCTGGCCAAGAAATGATCGACATCGAATCCTTCAAATAACTGTTTATGGTTATTCTGGATAAACTCCTTCAAGTTAGCTTCTACTAAACTTTCAAATAATTTATTATCCAAAGCATCTGCATAAATTTTCTTTTGCAAATTTGTTAATGGAATACGTATTAAATATTCTTTCTTCGGTGGTAGATTACTAATCACATCACGTTTCAATCTTCTTAATATAAATGGTTGCAATATAGTATGCAAATTCTTCACCAAAGTCTCTTGAATATTCTTTTTAATTAATCGTTTAGTCTCTTCATCGTCATCATGAGTATTACCTGCAAAACTAGTCAACTCGTCAAAATTAAACCATTCTTGAAACAATTCCAAATCCTGGAAGATATCTGGTAAAATAAAATTCAACAATGACCATAATTCATTTAAATTATTTTGCAATGGTGTACCTGTAAGTAATAATCTATTTTGAACTTCTAATTTTTTTAAAACCTTGATCAATAAACACTGACTATTTTTCAAACGATGTCCTTCATCAACTATAAGATACTTCCAATCAATGGAACTTAATTTATTGAAATCACGAATGGACATTTCATAGGAAATAAGGAATATTTGATTATTTTTGACCAATCTAGTTAAATTAATCTCTGCCCTTTCTTGTTTGGTACCAATATATTTAATAACCTTAACTTTGGGTGCAAATTTCTGAATTTCATTATACCAATTATGTAAAGTTGATACCGGTACAACAATTAAAAATGGTCCTTTAATTCCATTCTCTATTAAATAACTCAAAAATGAAATACATTGTAAAGTCTTACCTAATCCCATTTCATCAGCCAATATCCCATTAAGTCCATTCTCGTATAAAGTAACCAACCACTGTAAACCATCCATTTGATAATCTTTTAACGTACCACCTGTGATTAATTTAGGTTGACTTGTGTTAGTGTTACCAGAACTTTGTGATTTCTCAATAGCTTCACGCGTTGATTTGGTGGATTTTGAAATATTTGTAGATAACATCGAAACCACATCATTCTGTTTTCTTCCCTTTGTTTTTCGTTTCTTTCTCTTTGGCTGATCCTTTTCTGGTTCAGGTTCCAATGGTTTGTTTTTATTTTCTAATGTGGATTGTAAAATATTATCAGCTATAATCTTTGAATAAATTTGACTCTTCTCAATTAAATTATTTAATCGATCAAGTTTTCTATCTCTTGATAAATGATTAAATTCTTTTTGCTTTGATGGATCTTCATTTTGATTCAACTGCTCATCTTCTATAATCTGTTTTAAATTTGATTCTTCATCATCTGATACTAATGGAGGACTAGTAGTCATGGTTGGAGGGATGACTAATGAGCAAATCAATCACGAATGGGCTTGAAAAAAAAAAATGAAGAGAAATTTCCTAGTCAAAACGCGTCATTGAGAAAAGTTTAAACAAAGCACGCGATAAAATATACTTATTAACATGTTTTTAGGCATATACTACTTATTAGGGTAACCTACATCACGTGACAAATAGTAATCAAAATTTGTTGAGTTTTTATTCTATTTTTTTTTCTTGCACGGAGAAATTTAGAAGAAAGTTTCCTTGCATTGTTCTATATAGTAATTTTTTTGCAGGTTGTAGATTGTGTCACTGATAACATGTAAAATAATTTTTATTAATTTTTGCAATAATCAGCTGTAACATTAATTACGTCAACATGAACTCACAGTGTAGTAAGGTTAAAAAAAAAAAATAAATTACCTAATCCACATTACAGTTGTAACACATAATAATTTAGTTCGATTTCTTTGGAATTTAATCACTAAGACTAAGATTATTGTTGGGTTTCATAAAGTAAGGAGTAGAAAAAGGAGAAGGAGATGAAGAAGAAAAAAAAAATTTCAACACATAATTTAAAGTTGGTTATGTTCGGTTCTAAAAAATCCACAGATTAATAAACTATATAGTTTCGTGAATTCCCCCCCTCTTGCTCCTTGGTTCCTGATTGAATTTTTTTTTTGTTTCTTTTTCCCTTCTTGTTTTTTTGTTTATAAATATCTTAACCAAACTGTTGTCGCTACGATTCAGAGATATCTACCTTCATCGTTATCATCTAATAAGATCATTTTCAAAGTTTAGTTATAAAATGGGTAGGGAAAACATCTTAAAGTATCAATTGGAACATGATCATGAAACAGATCTTTCCATATCACCACCAAATGGTACCACAACACCAACAAATCCACCTGCCAGACCAAGAAGAGCATCTGGCACCAGCAATAATTTCCCATTTACCTTATCTCCTGATTCAACTTTACAAGATTATTTACATAATAACAAATATTACGTTGATTCCATAGAACATAATCATGGTAATGATATATTTGACTTAAATGGTAAAGGTCAATCTCCACATACATTATGGATTGGATGCAGTGATTCAAGAGCCGGTGAGCAATGTTTGGCTACATTGCCAGGGGAAATTTTCGTGCATAGAAACATTGCCAATATAGTTAATGCCAATGATATTAGTAGTCAAGGTGTCATTCAATTTGCCGTTGATGTGTTGAAGGTTAGAAAAATTATAGTATGCGGTCATACTGATTGTGGTGGTATCTGGGCATCTTTATCCAAAAAGAAAATTGGTGGTGTATTGGATTTATGGTTAAACCCAGTTAGACATACTCGTGCAGCAAATTTGAAGCTACTTAATGAATTAAACAATAGACCAAGAGAGAAGGCCAAGAAATTAGCAGAGTTGAATGTTATTGCATCAGTTACTGCTTTAAAGAGACATCCTAGTGCAAGTATGGCTTTAAAGAAAGGTGAAATTGAAGTTTGGGGTATGATGTATGATGTCGCTACTGGTTATTTATCTCAAGTTGAAATACCAAATGATGAATTTGAAGATTTATTCCATGTTAATGACGAAGATGATGAAGAATTTAATGCTCATTAAAGTTCAAATAATAATAGATGATTGATAGATTTTATTTTAATTCTTTTAGTTCTTGTTTATACTCCTTTTATTTATATATATATATATGATGAATCGGATAAATGTGTGAGTTTTCTTTTAAATGAGATGAGCAGATATAAACTCCGAAATTGATAATCTGACGTGCCGAGAAATCAATGTAACACGTGTGAGGGTCGGCTTAAAAAAAAAAAATCCTAAGAAAAATTGGATGCTTTTATATTACCTTGCATAATGCTATATGTGTGTAGAATCTGTTGGGCAAAATCTAGGTGGTTTCCCATTTCAAGTTGAATCTACCTTCTGGAACTTCGTAACTTTCAATGATGTTAAGCACTTCTTCAACAGTATTACCAACTTTAATAATTTGACCATTTTTCTCACTCAAAAATCCACATTCAACAAAACCTTCAATAGTTTTCAAGAAATTATCAAAATACCCATCAACATTGTAGATCACAATCGGTTTAGCATGAACATTTAATTGACACCAAGTAGTTATTTCTGCCAATTCATCGATGGTACCAATGCCACCTGGTAATGCAACAAATGCATTTGATTCTTGAGCCATTAATCTTTTTCTAGTATGCATATCCTTAACCAAAGTTGTTTTTCCATATTGACTAGAATCTGGGATTGGGGTAGATCCATCATGATTATCAATAGATTTCTTTAATTTATCATTCAAGGTTTCTTCATCAGTTCTTTCTCTACTGATTAAAGCTTCTGGGATGATACCATGTACATATCCTCCATTAGTGGCACAACCTCTAGCTATAGCACCCATTAAACCTGTAGATCCCCCACCATAAACTAATCCCCAATTCTTTGCCGCTAAAGCTGTTCCAAATTTAGATGCTTCTTCAGCATAAACTGGTTTGTTTCCGAATGAAGATCCGCAGAATACACAGACTTTGAAAGTTTCTTGTTGAGTCATTATTGATAAGTTTTTGATTCGTTAATGAAGAAAAATTAAAATAAAAATAAAAAATGAAAAAATAAAATACTAATTCTGAGTAGATTCGTAGTTGATGTATTTATATTAAAGTTTGTGAGGAATCAATCAACAACGAAGATAAGAAAGTGGTTACTATAATTTCTCACTGTGTGTATGTGCGTGTGTTGGTGTTTATGAGTCAACTCTGATAACTTTTGTGAATGAGAAATTTTAGTTTGTCCAACCATCGAAAATTCACACAGGATTAGATTTGTTCCGAAGGATTCTCCGGATAACGTGACTTTCCCCGCCCTTCCCCCACCCATTTCATTAGCATACTTTTTGATAAACAAAGAAAAGTTACAGTATGCTTATCAAATTAGTCTTCCAACGGACATACTTTAAAACATGATAAATACATTTGATACCTTACTTCCAGTGGTTTGATCGTTATCTCTACAATAAGTGACATAATTAGTCAATGGAGGGTGATAATTAGGACGAGATGGTCAATGATTTGTGGTTATATTTGAATATTGATAAAGTTATCTAATAAGTGGCCAGTTGATTAGATTCTGGTTAATTTTTTATGGAGAAATATAACATCATTGATTTCATATCAGTAGTTTCATGAAGAAAATCAACAAAATCTTTGAGAAACATTTAATGTCAAATATACTCTCCTTCTTGATTGGTGGATTCCAATATTTTACTCCTACAGTATGAACAAATAGAAACAGTGACATTTGCCACAGGTTTTCTTTTTCGTCAAACGAATGATTATTATAATAACAACATTGAAGATCAATCTAGCGTAGAAAAATATGAATTCTCAATTTCTCGTCTCAACAACAAAAAAAAAATAAGTTGTTTCATACGCACCTTCCGACCGATTTTAATGCTGGTTCTAGAGAGTTTCATTATTATTATTTTTCAAAGACACTATAATTATCATTAAATCAACTTTATTAATAGTTTCTATGATTATATAATATGTATATATATATATATTCAATTCTTTAGTATAATTCAAGCGGGAGGGGAAGGAATTTGTAACCCTGATTTGCTGCTGGTTTTAGAAATCTGCCAACTTTCTAGAATACATGAAACCGCAACAGGAACTCCACATACATATGAGACAGAGAGAGGAAGAGGAGAGACAATAAAAAAGAGGTAGTGATTTGGAAAAAGGCGGTGATGTAAAAAAAGGAAGTGATGCAAAAAGTCGAAGGAAGGATCCACAATAGAACTAGATACTCTACTGTGCTTCTCTTTTTTAATTAAATTTAAGTTGTCATGATTCTACGGCATTGCCTAGATACCTATGAAATATCAAAGGGAGACCCCCGTTAATCAAATTCTATTTAAAAACTCAAGTATAGAAAGAATACAGTGTAATTTTGCCATTGTTGATTTAATGATGATTTAAAAATTTTAACTTTCAAGATTGTTGCAAATCTGAATTCTGTAGAGTTTGCATGGTTTTGTTTTAAAGTTGGCGTACCCATATATAAAATTGTATCAAATGAAATTCTCTCTAATCAAACCACACATTAAATAAATATAATGTCTGGTTAGAAATCATCAGGAAATACATCCTTATAATTCTTATTTTCCCAAAACTCGCCCCTTTAACTGAACAAACATGAGGAATTAAATTTCAAGTTTATTGAAGTAAATGAAATTAGTGAGATAAACTTCGAGGCTCTTTGGGTACATAAAACTTTGAGAATTGAAACAAGGGTGATTCAAGAGGTTAACCAGAGAGTGGATATCATAATAGAACAAATTCTCTATAGATTGAGCAGGAAGTGAATAAGGCCACAAATAAATTAACCATTAACCCGTTTCAGTTGATGTTCATGTAAGGTACCTTAGTGATTAAGGTAACATACTATAATTATGACTGATATCTCCATACATTTGTCATAGGAGATAATAATCTCCAATTAAACAAAATAAAAGTTAAATTCTTAAAGAGCTCGAAACTATTGTCAAATAAAATTAATCGATGGAATTCCCAATGTAGAAAATTAATTAAAAGTTCACCAAGTTTCGTTTAACCTTCTAATTTTTGAATCTTTAGAGAATATAATTTGGTACACATTCTTCGTTGATCAAATTCCTCAATTGGTTGCATTTATAAAAAAATAGACCAAAAAAAAAAACAAAAAAAAACACATATTCCTTGCTTGATACAGTAAGCATTTTCAGCAATAAAGCATGCAAATTAAAAAACAAAATAGAACCACTTAAAGTATAAGTTTTTTTTTCTCTCTTTTTTTTTTGAAAACCTTATTGGGGGCATATTTACGGACAGCAGCAATTAAGTGCCTTCTGTATTACTCTGCAAACATGCAAGTCTTCTTAAGTTACTGATTATTTCTCTGCTCTTTTGTTTTGTCAAATTTCTGCTACGATCATTCTATTTTTTTGGTGACTCTAGACAAAATTAACTGTTAACTGATACATGTAATTTATTCCAACATTCAATTGCAAATCAAATACTGCTGCATAACGCCTGTGTTTACATTTCAGTTTGCTGCAAACTTGCAATACTTTTTTCTGTTCCCTTCACACGACTATCCAAGCGGTTATAGTATAAGTTCTTGGCTCTTTTCAATGTTTCAATTTTTTGGTGTATTATACACGTAACGTAAATTGAACAGCGAGTACTTGAGAAAAATCATCATAAACCAAACCAAACTCGTTGTGGAGTCAAATAACAACCGCTTCAAAGTTTTTACTACATTATCGGACGATGATTTCTTTACCTATACTGAATAACAGGGTAGTAAATTTAATAAAAGTTATAGATTTTTTTTTTGCAAGATGAACAATGAAGTAGAAGGGAGGAAAATAATAATTTGAATTTTTCATAGTAAAATTACTTCTTTGTTTCAACTTCATCTTGGAATGTTGAACATCCCATAGTTTGAAAAATTACACAGAACATTAAACCAAAGGTACTTTCTTTGCATTACAATCCCTTTTATTTTCTTTGCTGCAAATTCAAGTTATGTACATGATATTTCATTTAATCCCAAAACTTAAACCTGTTTTATTGCTTTTTATTTTTTTTGTTTGTTTGTTTAGTATGGATGGATTTTCACAGCTTAATCAAGATGAATAGAAAACAAAAATAATAATTTCACTAATCTAAGTGACCCCCAGTTTGTGTGTATGAGAAGTATGCGATCACGGAATCTGAATTTGATCCCCTTTCAATGTGTATCAAGTGCCAATTCCTGTAATTTATCCCGCCTTCCCCACGATGAAATAACTCATCCGAGTTTAAGATCAACAAAATAAAACTACCATTACCCTGGATATATAAATAGTGATTGATTATCCTTTTGAATTATTAATTTCACTTAGGTTCTTTTCTTTCGTATTTGCAGTTACTTCATTAGTCTAAAGAAACAATCACCAAACAATGAAATTTTCTCGTGTTGCAGCTGCAACTGTTCTTGTTTCATCTACATCAGCATGCATGCTTCCTATTGTTGAAAAGCTTTTGGGTTGTGTTTTCTCTTGCGGCCTGTCTTCTACTACAAACACAAGCAACAAGGGTTCAACCAAGCCTTGTACCACCAGAATTCCACAAACTTATACTACTATTTATATTCCATGTAGTACTACAGGTATTGTTACTTGGCATGGTATTACTACTACAGTTACTTTAACTCCTGGTACTACTGTTGCTACTGTTCCAGCAACCACCGTTACTGTTTACCCAACTACCAATACTGTTCCTACAACTGAAACTGAAACTGGCCCTGGTACTGCAATCTACACCACCACTCCTCTGGGAACTCAATCTATTATTACCGAAATTCCAGCTGGTACTACTGTTACTTTGTCTGTTCCATACACAACTACTGTTACTGTAACGGGTGCTAACTATGTTACTACTATAACATTTTATCCCGGTGAGACTACTGTTACGCTTCCATCATCGATTACAGAGACTACAACTACTCCTGAAATTCCAACGAGTAATATTCCAGGCACTGGTACTGTTGTTACTGTTACTGTTCCTTACCCAACTACTGAAACAGTTACCTTGCCGGGTTTCACAACCACCATTACGTTAACTGAAGGTCCAAACACAATCACTCTTCCAGGTACTGAAACTGAAACTTCAACAACCAGTTGTACCGTCACTGTTACTGCCACTGAAGTAAGTACCACGACTATGTCTGTTCCAGGTTATACTACTACTGTTACTTTGACAGAAGGTCCAAACACTGTCACCTTCCCAGGTACAGTTTGCCCAACCGTCAGTCCACCTCCAACAAGCGAAGCTCTAACAACTACTTGTGTCGTCACTGTTACTGCCACTGAAGTAAGTACCACGACTATGTCTGTTCCAGGTTATACTACTACTGTTACTTTGACAGAAGGTCCAAACACTGTCACCTTCCCAGGTACAGTTTGCCCAACCGTCAGTCCACCTCCAACAAGCGAAGCTCTAACAACTACTTGTGTCGTCACTGTTACTGCCACTGAAGTAAGTACCACGACTATGTCTGTTCCAGGTTATACTACTACTGTTACTTTGACAGAAGGTCCAAACACTGTCACCTTCCCAGGTACAGTTTGCCCAACCGTCAGTCCACCTCCAACAAGCGAAGCTCTAACAACTACTTGTGTCGTCACTGTTACTGCCACTGAAGTAAGTACCACGACTATGTCTGTTCCAGGTTATACTACTACTGTTACTTTGACAGAAGGTCCAAACACTGTCACCTTCCCAGGTACAGTTTGCCCAACCGTCAGTCCACCTCCAACAACCCAAACTCAACCAACAAGCTGTGTGGTAATTGTTACCGCTACTGAAACAGTTACTACAACCATTACTGGTCCAGGTTACACTATCACAGCTACTTTAACTGAAGGCACAAACACTGTCAACCTCCCAAGTAGCGTTTGTCCCACTTCCAGTCCAGCTACTGAAACTGTGCCAACATCCATGCCACCAGGTAGTACTGTTACAGTGACTGTTCAAGAATCAACTGTTGTCACTGTTACTGGTCCCGGTTACACCACTACCATCACATTGACTGAAGGTCCAAATACTATTACTGCTCCAACCGGTCCTGCTTCTGCAACTGAAACTCAACCAACTGGCAGTGTAATTACTGTTACTGCTACCGAAAAGACTACGGCAACCATAACTGGTCCTGGTTATACCACTACCATTACATTGACTGAAGGTCCAAATACTATTACTGTTCCAACTGGTACAGGATCTGGAACCAGCCCAACTACAACTGTGCCAACATCCATGCCACCAGGAAGTACTGTTACAGTGACTGTTCAAGAATCAACTGTTGTCACTGTTACTGGTCCCGGTTACACCACTACCATCACATTGACTGAAGGTCCAAATACTATTACTGCTCCAACCGGTCCTGCTTCTGCAACTGAAACTCAACCAACTGGCAGTATCATTACTGTTACTGCTACCGAAAAGACTACGGCAACCATAACTGGTCCTGGTTATACCACTACCATTACATTGACTGAAGGTCCAAATACTATTACTGTTCCAACCGGTCCTGCTTCTGCAACTGAAACTCAACCAACTGGCAGTGTCATTACTGTTACTGCTACCGAAAAGACTACGGCAACCATAACTGGTCCTGGTTATACCACTACCATTACATTGACTGAAGGTCCAAATACTATTACTGTTCCAACTGGTACAGGATCTGGAACCAGCCCAACTACAACTGTGCCAACATCCATGCCACAAGGTAGTACTGTTACAGTGACTGTTCAACAATCAACTGTTGCCACTGTTACTGGTCC
Source organism: Candida sojae (assembly GCA_013177575.1). Lineage (NCBI taxonomy): Eukaryota > Fungi > Ascomycota > Pichiomycetes > Serinales > Debaryomycetaceae > Candida > Candida sojae. The sequence goes on along the minus strand of WWPN01000002.1, from coordinate 2,735,400 downwards.
CGGTTACACCACTACCATAACATTGACTGAAGGTTTAAATACTATTACTGCTCCAACCGGTCCTGCTTCTGCAACTGAAACTCAACCAACTGGCAGTGTAATTACTGTTACTGCTACCGAAAAGACTACGGCAACCATAACTGGTCCTGGTTATACCACTACCATTACATTGACTGAAGGTCCAAATACTATTACTGTTCCAACTGGTACAGGATCTGGAACCAGCCCAACTACAACTGTGCCAACATCCATGCCACAAGGTAGTACTGTTACAGTGACTGTTCAACAATCAACTGTTGCCACTGTTACTGGTCCCGGTTACACCACTACCATAACATTGACTGAAGGTTTAAATACTATTACTGCTCCAACTAGCACTGGATCCCCAACTTCTCCAGCCGAAACTACTGGCGCAGCTGCAGGTGGTAGTGTCATCACTGTTACTGCAACTGAAAAGACTACTGAAACCATAACCGGTCCAGGTTATACCACTACCATTACATTAACTGAAGGTGCAAACACGATCACTGTTCCAAGTGGCACTACTTCTTCAGCCCAACCGGGACCGACTTCTCCACATAAATCAACTTCTCGACATAAATCAACTTCTCCAACTAAATCAAGTTGTACGTCCGGTACTCCAACTACTCAACACGGTGGTATCACTTGGACTCCACAACCAGGTTGGATCTGTCAATGTGTTAGAGCATAAGTATTTCTACATTAATGAGGAATTGAATTTTTTTTATGATTTATTCTGTTCAATTTTGAAAAGGTAATATGTCTTTTCTTGCATTGTTGATTATTTTGATTTTCGGTTTTGTATGATCTTATTCATAATTATGATCACTAGTTTTATTTTCGGTTTAACCTTTTCTTGGTTATATATACATATATTTTCTTCATCTTCTTTTTCTTTTAGTTTGGATTTGATTTTATATTTGCTGCTTGTTATTTTCTTTTTTGAAATAAAATGCTTCATGCTATTCACCCACTAGTACTTGCTGGTTATGACTCCTCCCCCCCCTTCATTCCATTATTCCCTCCTTTTTTTTGACTTTCTTCAATTTTACTTTACAATATTTTTTTCGGTTTTCATATACAATGTTTTTGAATTCATGTATTGGCTTATATTACCATAGTATATATAATAAAAAATAAAAATAAAAATAAAGACTCTTTTACTTTTTTTTAATTAAGAATATCATTTGTAGAAATTCAAATCAAGTTCAACTTGCAAATACCTTTCTTGTAAATTATTTGTGCTTATTAATTTCAACGTGTACAAAAATATTTATATTTATAAAAGTGGTAGAATAATAAAAATAATAATAATAATTCTCTTCTAATAATACATTAAATCTATTTAATGATGAAAAATAATAGTCATAATAATAATAATAATAATCAAAAACTGTGAAATGTATATGTATGCTTATATGGAATCAATTCTTTGAATTTTCTAAACGAATACCGTTGTTACCTTCTAAATCAGTATCCTTCTTCTTTCTCTTAAGCCATCCAAAGCCAACAATATAAATAAACTTCTTAAATGCTCTAGTTGGGAAAATTTTTTCCACCCAAACATTCGGAATGATTCTGATAATCAAACCAACAGGAATACTGATGAAACCACATAAAATAGCGGTAGCCCACATACCTGGAGTTTGTCTGGCAATACTGAAAGCAGCACCACCAACAAACATAATCAAGATTTGGAATCCACCAATGATTAATGCAATGGCGATGAAATAACCGTTTCTAAAAAAATGTTGAAAGAAATCCAAATTTTCTCTGGTAATTCTACCTCTAACAGTAGTAATTTCATCAGCTTCGTCCAATTTTCTAGTAACCACCAATTTCCAAAATTGTAACCAAACAAATGTATTGAATGTCATGGCACTTAATTGTTTTTCGGCATGATTGTTAATATGTGATTGACCTGGGAAAAATAATTGCTTACCACCGAAATGCAAAATAAAGGTGATGACTAATTGAGTAACAGATTGTCCAATAATCATCTTCCACATGGATGTTGAAATTAATGGTGCAGTCCTACCTGCTGGTTTTCTATTTAAAAATGAATCGTCTGGTTTATCAGTTGCTAATGCCAATGCTGCCAAAGTATCCATAATTAAATTAACCCATAATAATTGAACAGCGGTCAAAACGGATTGATTATCAGAAGATGCAACAGCAGAAACAAAGGTTAAGACACAAGCAGTAATATTAACAGTCAATTGGAACTGAATGAATTTCTTGATGGAGGTTGACACAGTTCTACCCCATTTAATAGCTTGAACAATATCAGTAAAGTCATCAGTCATCAAAATAATATCAGAAGCTTCACGAGCAACTTCAGTACCTGCAATACCCATAGAAAACCCAACATCAGCCAATTTCAATGCCGGGGCATCATTAGTACCATCACCAGTAACTGCAACAACTTCACCAGATTTTCTTAAAGTGTCAACAAGAATACGCTTATCTTCAGGAGAAGATCTAGCCAAAACTTTCAATTGAGGAACAATCTTATTTCTTTCTTCAATGGATAATTTTCTAAACACTGGACCTTCCATACATGCATATTCGTTAGACAAATCATCGGGGGTAAGAATGTTACATTCTTTACTGATGGATTTAGCAGTATTGATATTATCACCAGTAACCATACGAACAGTAACACCAGCACGTTTACATTGTAAAACAGCCTCAGCAACACCTTCCTTCAATGGATCTTGAATACCAACCAATGCGTCAAGAACAAATGTCTTGTGGATTTCACTAGCAGGCGAACTAACATTAATTAATTTGGCTGTGTCAGCTTCTCTGACGTTGCTATCGGATGCGAGTTCATTTGGTGGCCAGGAGTCAATACCAACAAAATCACGGTGTCCCAAAGCAATGGCACGTAATGAATCATTCGCATATTCATCAATTTTAGACAAGACGGCTTCACGTTTGGATCTATCCAATTTGATCAATTTATCATTTACATTGGTTTCATAACCACAATTCTTAAAGATAATTTCGGATGCACCTTTAACATAAACACGATAACCATTTGAAATCTTCATAACAATACCAGCCCATTTACGAGAACTTTCAAAGGGAATGACTTGAACAATATCAGATGAATTATTGTGTCTTATAGTATCCAATGAATTTGAAGTAAAGGTATGAAATTTTTCTTTGGCCATGATAAGTAAGGCTGAGTCAGTTTTGTTTCCCAAATATGGTTCATCAACAGTACCCATTTGTTCAAAATTGCTTGGTTTATGACCCTTCAGGAAAAGACTTGCAATGAAGCTTTTACGCACAGGTTTTTGTCTAGCATGCTTGGCTTTTTCTTCGTCATATTCGGAGTTTTCAAATGCAGTAGAATTAAGGGTAATGTTTGTTGTTAAATAAACCTTCAACTCAGGGGTGATCTCGTCAATTACTTGTAATGAAGTAGGGTCGTATTGGTTGCTGACCGTATCATTGAATTCCAATGGATCATTGGCATTGTTTAATCCAAAAAATCCTTTTACAATTCTCATCTTATTTTCAGTCAAAGTACCTGTTTTATCAGAACAAATAGCAGTTGCACCACCCATGGTTTCACAACTTTTTAACACTCTAACCAAATTACCATTTTGAGCCATTCTTGTAGTGGCAAATGCCAAAGCCAAAGTGACAGCCAAAGGCAAACCTTCTGGAATAGCAACAACGACAATGGTGACAGCAGTAATGATGATATCAATGAAACGCTTACCCTTATCAGTGGAGGGTGAATCATGCATATTTCCACCAGGAGCAATTTCAACACAAAATCTTATAAACAAGACAATGAACAAGACAAGAGCAGCAAGGAAACCATATTTGGAAATACCTTCTGCCAAGTTATCTAATCTAACCTGCATTGGGGTAGTTTCAGCTTCGTGGTGTAAACTCATCATGGTTCTTCCATGAATGGAATTGGTACCAACAGCAGTGACGACAGCATTACCTAAACCAGACAAAACTTTGGCACCAGAAATCAAATATGGATCACGGAATTTAACTACAGTACTTCCAAGGTCTTCATCAGTTGGTAATTTGCTTTCATAAATCTGTAATGCCTTATCTACGGGGACTTTATTTATGGTATGAGATTCACCCGTTAAAGCACTTTCGTCACATTCAACTTCACCTTGAAGTAAAATACAATCAGCCGGCACCACATCACCAGTTTGCAAGTTAATGATATCCCCAACCAATAAATCGAAAATGGAAATCAATTTTTGTTCACCACCATTTCGTATAACAATCAATTCTCTATCTTCTTTCTTGGCGTTCAACTTGGCAAATTGTCGTTCTTTCTGATAATCATTTGCAGCACCAACCAAAACAACAATACATACTGCAACCAAAATGGCGACCCCTTCAACCCAATCCACTTTTGGTAACGGTTTACCTTCATCATCATAATGTGTTCCACTTCCAAAGGTTTCATACAACCCTAGAGCTAACGACACAACGGCCGCTATACACAAAATGACCAAAACTTTATCTTTCAATGCTTCCCAACATAACCGAAGGAAACTCTTGGGAGCCTTTTGCGGTAATTTGTTTGCACCAAAGTATTCTTTTCGCAGGGCCAAATCCAATTGATTATTTTCATCCAACCCACTTGGTGACGTGTTTAAACTAGACATCAACCTGTCAATGCCTATTTCGTACAAGTTCTTTAATGACTTTGGATCATGCAAACCAGATAATTGATCTAATGAAATGTGGAAATTTTGCAGGTATTGCCTTGTTGAACTTCTTGATAATCTGCCGATAAGTCTTGTTGATTGGACAGCCCCTAATGTGTCTATTTGTTTAGGGTTACTAGGGGCATAATGATAAAATTCGCTTAGATCAGTGGTAATATCCTCCATGGGACTACCTTTTGTATCTTTATTTAATGGAGTATCTGAATGGATAGATGATTGATCATCGTTATCATATGATGGTAGTTGTAATGTACTTGCGGTACCTAATTTGTCCGCGGGAGTTCTTGGAGCCATAATATGTAAATATAGTTATAGTTGTAGATAGTGATATAAGCTTAATGGTATCTAATAAAAATTTTTTTTTTCTTTTTAGGTTCTAGGAAAATTATGAAATATTTTATAATGATAATAAATTTGTCTTTATTTTTCGCTCTAGTGAATAATCAGGAAAAGAACCGAAAAAAAAAAAAATTAAAAAGAAAAAAATATTTGAATCAGATATTTGGAACCTGAAATGATGGTATCAAGTGGGGGCTAAGTTATCAAAGTAATAGTGAATGATAATGGCAAACAGGCAAAAGTAAGGAAGATGGAATGCTGTGTTGATGAATAGTAATGACCCCCTTTCCCAAAGTATATATATATATAAATCAACCTATTAAACTGACAAAACAGAAATTAGATCATGAAACTTTCAACAGAAACAAAAAAGAAAAATTTGAGAATTTAGGGAATGGGAAATTTAACGTGATTATTATAGTGTAACCCATATCATTCATTTTTTTTGTTAGAGAAAGAGGATTTGAAGTAATCACACACGCTCCTTGTTTTAGTATATTTGAGAGTTTCATACTGTACCAAAGTACGTCCATAATGCACGTCGCCTGGCAGACTTATTCATGCCAGAAGATCATTGGTTTTGTAAACCCGGGGGGGGGACTGTGTTATAGGACAAAATGGATGCAACAGAGAGAAAAATTGGAATTTAATTGCGAAAAGGTGGCTGTGCTATTTTGAGCTGCACACGCCCTATGCAATCTTCCACTTTTTAAATTAATTTGTGTACGTTCCAATTACAAGTAATCCCAGAAAAAAAAATGAACAAAAAATGGCAAAAAAGTTTACACCTATGAATTGGTGCCGTATTATTACACGGAATTTAACCCGCTATTCGTGTTAGCAATTTAATTTTTTTCAATTAAAACAACAATACAGAATGTAGGTTAAGAAAAAATAATATTCAAATGCAAATAAAATTCATTGGCATCACTACTTGTGTGTGATGGCAATATACGAATCAATATTTTGACTCGTATCCACTCTACAAACAAATATTCAAATATTAAACTAGCAAATGTGATATTCATTTCATCAGTGGACTTATAAAACACACAGCCCGAATTAAGATTAGTTTTATAGAAAAGCCCAGTTGGTGTTTGGCATTGGAATGAGAAAACTTAATCCCACGTAAGGCAAGGTTCTCTTAATATTTTATTTTTTTTTTATGTTTTGACTTTGTAAGAGATGGCTTACGTAATATATCGTTATCGTTATATTGGTATTTTCTGTTTTTCATTAAATATAATCATCGATTTGATTCAAGAGAGGAGGCAATGGCATTTCTAGAGATGATATGCGTAGAACACTGTAGATGTACGTGAGTGTCAATATTCTGCAATGATTGCTGGATCTGATGTAATCGTTATTTTTTTTAATTTATTTCTCTCATCTCCGCGTGTGTATTAAATCTTATACCAACAAAATTACATAAGCTTAAAAAAAGTTTCCGTTGTAATAAAGAAACAATAATAATCATTACTCAAGGAATAATCAATTAAATTGAGCCAAGAATCTATACTCACACATGATATCTTATTTGCAACTTATTTGTTGTTGATACATTCGTATAGTCTATCTAAACCAATGCATATTTTACTTTTTTTTTGTGGCATATTTCCGAACAACAACAGAAAAAAAAAAGCAGGCTGAGTGAAAACAATATCGTGCCCTATGTCCGGCATTTCATAATCAGCGGCTACAGTACAAATGAATAAATTATTTGCATTAAAAATTTCAATTATTGCTACCGTAATTCATATAATTATCTGAACCGTGGCTTATCTGGTGATTGGATTAATCTCTATGTGAATTGTAAATGGGCATTTTTTTATTTTGATAAGCCACAAAGAAAATCGAAGCCAATAAATTAATCCAGTACGGAATTTCATGCCTACTTAAGAAATCAATATACAACAACAGCGCAATTTACAAGGCTCTACTTATTCTTGGTTGTTAATCTACACAGCCTTCAAGGAAATTGTTTCTTTGTTAGGGGAAACTACAAGTGTACATTACTCCACTACGAATTAAATTAACTTAGATAGTCTAAATTGTCATTTTTATTTTGTGTGTTACAATGAGGAGTGGCAGTCGTCTTCGTTGCTCCAACGAGCCCCAAAGGCACAAATGGTACTGGACTCAAAAATGTCTTGACATAAAATAATATAGGAATGAGATGAATACTATACAGAACCCTTCATCATAATCTCAGAAAATATGTACATGGACCAGCCTGAGAGAAAGAGAGGGTTGGTTTAAGCTGATACTTCCCCATGTTGGCTCACATAGCCTAATTGTGAACCCGTTATAATATCTTCACAATTTTAAGATGTAGTGCCACATCTCTACCTCGATTATATCTAAACAATAACACTGTATAATAGTAAAAATATTTATAAAGTTTTTAATATCTATTTACATCATTCTCTTCTTTTTTGGTTTATAATAACCATTAGCATCTTTCTCATGTTTTCTCTTTTCTCTTACTCTTTCATGTTTCTTCAATTTTCTCTTAGCAGCAATATCTGGTGCCGATACAGCAAGTTGTGATCTTCTAGCTCTTCTTTCTTGTCTTCTAACATTTACATTACGTTTAACTTGAGAATACAATTTGGTATATTCAGTAGTACCAATTTTTTCCTTTACTAAATCCAATGCTTCGGTACTCAAATTTGTCAATTCATCATCAGGTGTGGCATATTGGGAATCAGTATAATTATACAATGCCGATATTATCATTTCTGAAATTCTAAGAATTCGATCTTCATTGGTGAATTGAATAAACATAGCAGTTAATTTAATACATGATTTCTTAGAAACCAATGAATGAACCTGTTCCAGTCGAATAATACCACATATTTTTGATAACATCACATCATTAGCAATTTCATCATCCCATTTGGTTTCTTGTTTTTCACATTTTATGGCAATCAATACCAAGTTCTTGGTGATTTGTGTACCCAACTCCTCTGAAATAGAAGGTGCTCTCAATTGATGAATCAATCTACTTGAAATAGTTGGTAAATCATAATTCTCATAAGCGTTTTCACTTGAAAGTAATATAGCAATCAAACGACAGGAAATTAATCTGATCCAAGAATGAGGAAATAATAAAACATCAACTATACCTTGCCAGATTTTATCATAATCAAAAATCTTTTCTTTAACATTAGAAGCAATTGAACTAAATGTAGAAAGTGCAGAGTAAAGTAATTCCCATTCCACATCTTCACCAGAATTCACATTATCATCGTCATTATCTTTGTCTTCATCATTTTTCGCTCTTTCAATGATCCTTAAAATATTATCACTGGCAATTTGATCCAACTCTTTATTTTTGCCCATTCCATAAACATTAATTATTAATTTATAGACACTAAAACCACATCTTTTCAACAAACTATTGGATGATTGTTTTAACCAGGACATACAATATTTTTCTATATTGTCAATATTATCTAATTTTTTCAATATAGAAGTTATTAAAGCACTAGCCATTTCTCGACATCTACCTGATACATCAGAAATCAAAATATTCGAAAGGGCAACAAAAAATGAACTTGCCAATTTACTCAATAATTCTAACCCTGCTTTCATAATAATTAAATGAATCAATTCCATAATTGATTGTCGTCCTTCTTCAGTTGGATAAGACAAATTACTAACCAAATATTTGAATTGTTTTTCTAATTTACCTTTACCTTGATCATATTCCATCAAAAATTGAAAATAAACACTTCTAGACATATCTCTGATTTCTTTAGAATGATTAACAATCATTAATTTGGCTACATTATCCATTAAATCATAAATTTCAGGGATCATTATATGTTGAGCAACAACAGCTTTTAAGAAATTGAATGCTAAACCTTGACGATTTGGTTCTTCCAAATCAGGCTGGATTCGAGTCAACACATAACTAATAGCAGATTGTTTCATGGTAACCTCTGGATTGTGTCTAATAGTAGTTGCCAAAAATTTCAATGCAGCTTGACAAACATCCAGATTGGTGGATGGTGAATCTTTAATTAATACCAATGATCTTCTTGCACAAGCTTTAAATATGGATTGATCCGGGAATGGTAAACGTATAATCATGTTTAAAATCTTCAAGGCTGCAGTAATAACAGTATCATTCTCGGATTTGACTCCTTCTTCCAATAATGGGAGAAATCCTTCTAAATTATTCACAGCCATTAAATTATCATAACGAGAAATAGCAGTTCTCAACAACTCAAATGAAAGTCTTTGCATTGTTTGTTTATAAAGTGATTTGTCAACATGTTTCTTGGTTTTTCTTTCCAATGTGGTCAAGAAATGTTGCTCCTTTGCTGAAACTTTAATTTCTTGAACTTCATCATTTTCTTTTGACATCATGTAGATTTCGTAACAAAGGTGTAAAATTTCAATATGAGATGCTTGTTCATTATGATTCAACCCAAGTGATAATCTTCTTAACAAATCATCCAACTTAACTTGTGTCTTATGGGCAATTGTTTCTTGTAATAACAGTTTAATTGGTTCAATAATACTTCCAAATTTATTCAAGGAAACATTTGAGGAAATAATTTCTGCAGTATCAAAACTTTTCTTGAATTTAACTTCTTTCATTTTACTGGTATAACCTTCTGCATCTTTTTCTTGACCAGCAGCACCAAATATATCTTCCATAACAATGCCAATGATGATCTCAATCGAATCATCCAAATCACCGTGTTTCAAAACTGAATTAACACATGTCAACAAGTAATGCACAGTAAAACTCAACACATGGATTTGGGAACCTCTGGACAAGGCAGTCTTTAACTCTTTAAAAATGAAAGTCATGTATTCTGGTCCCAATGAAATAGCTATCTTACCTAATGTCTTTCTAATTGCATCTCTCAATTCTTCAGATCTAGATCTCATAACTTGACAGGTACTGGTTAAGATACCAGGTAATTCACCATCAATTTTATCCTTGGTGATACATAACAAAAAGTTGGTCAAGGCTTCTGCCAATGGAGCACGTGCTACGATGGTTTGATCATCACGCACTTGTAAAATCTTCAATAACGTTGGAGATATTTCATACAACACAAATCTATCAAGCTCTTCTTGATCAGGAAGGTTTTTATTGCCTTCTTGTTTAACTGACTGTGATAATGCAAATGAGACAGATACAATCAAATTAACCTTTTGTTTCAACCCATCTTGGTTTGTCAAATTGGCAACATATCTCTTAACAATAGCTTTATATTGGTTCCAAGTGACTGATCTCAATAATACACCAATAGTCTCCAAGGCTTCCAATCCAATATTTCTATATTTTTCTTCTTTGGAAGTGACGTAACCTTCAATGATTGGTAAGATATAATGTGAAATACTACTTTCTTTCAAATCGTTCGTGTAATCGCACAACTTTCTGAGTGCCTTTTGACGACGATGTAATTGAATATGATTGATACTTTGAAAAAAATTATCTTCATCATCTTCATGACCAACTAATACTTTCATATCTTCCAAATCTGAATAATTGTTTGATTTTTCAACAATATACTCTAATAATAAAATATACTCTGTTTGAACATCTTCATTTTCTTTTCTAATACCAATTCTTAAATTTGGAAGAACAATATCCTTCAATAAACGAATGAATTCCTTTGGTTCTTCACTTGCAGAATAACAATCAACAAATCTTTTCAACATATAACCAGCATTGACTCTAATTGCCAATTCATCTTTATCATTAATAAAAAACAATGCACAGTACAAAAGTGGTAACCATTGGATTGGAGTCAAAGAATTATACAATTCCTCATTGACAAGTCTATATGCATTGAGTCTTTTTTCAAAATCATACTCGCTCATTCTTTCAGTGTACGAGTTCAATCCTGATATGACCCCCGAAATAGGTTCAATTTCTTTAAATTTATTTCCAATGGAATTAATAACAATAACTAAAGTTTCACGAACATTCCTGGCAACAAACATCTTGAATAATTTAGAAATAACTTTGTATAATGGCAAAATCTCTTCAAATGTACAATCATACCCATCGATTAATGATGATAATGAAACTAAAATATTTGCCTTGTTATCAAGATCAATTTGAGCGTTATTTTTTTCAAGTGCCAACGTCAAAGAACCAATCAATGATGCCTTTGTTTCTTGATCTTCAATATAATTACCAGAAATCAAAAGCAATAAACATTTGATTGCACGTGAACCCATTTCTTTGGAATAAATATTTTCGATATTCTTTGGCAAATTCTGTAACAATGAATCAACAACAAATGCCAACAAGGTGAAGAATTTTTCATCCATTTCATCTTTTCTCTCTAATGCATTAATTGTAAAATCCAAAACGGTATTGGTAACTGTTTCCTTTGCATCAATTCTACCTAATAATGACAATATGGCTCTAACAGGTGCAAATTCATCCATATACAAAAATGGCAAGGTATTTGACTGAGTAACCCATAATCCAATTAATTTTAACAACGCTGAAGGTTGTTGTAAATTCTCATTGGCAAAATTGTCCATTCTAGGACTTAACAAATTAGAATAAATCATTTCATAATAATCAGACCAATCAAAATTATCACCAATGATTTTAAACAATTCAGTCAAACATCTCATACCACTCAGTCTAATACTTTTGGCCATCTTTTCAGTAATGATCGAATCACTCAAACTGGTTTCTAATCTATTTTGGGCAGATACAAGTGAAAACACCAATGGTTCGATGGTGGTTTTCAAAGCTTCACTATAGTTAGCTCCTAATGTTTCATAAACTTCCAGTAACAAGTTGATAAACCCACTAATTTTCTTTAATTCTCCTTGCTCCAATCCAAGACTAGCTTTAGGTAAATTGTTTTCAAAGAATTCCTTATACCCAGTCTTGCTTGCACCAAGTTCAATAAATGAAATGATCTCCGCGGTTTTCAAACTTGGTAACACCGAAATAACAGCAAATTTCTTACCATGTTTGCTATTACTCTTTGGTGAACCTTGAACTCTACCAAATAAAATTCTAATTACATATGGCATAAGTACGGCTTTGTCTTGATCTTCAATGACAGAGTCTGAGGTAATAAATTTGGAAATTTCATCACTGAAAATAGTATCATCTAGCAAGTTCTTAAGATTATCCCTGTATTTGTTTATTGAAGGGTTATTCCAATTAAATAAAACATCAAGGGCCAATTCTTGAACTTTAAGAAATTTACTAGTCAATAACTTGAGCAAATAATCATATAATTCATCAGCTTCTGGTACTTTAGTAATTTTCTTAAACTTAGTAAACAATTCAAGTAAATCATTTCTATCCTTTCTTGACCAAGCTTGCAAGTCATCTTCATCGGATGGTTGCTGATTAATAACAATAGGAATTAATTTGCTTGCATTGTACTCGGCAACTGATGGCACAGTTTTCAATGCACTCAAAACATGAGATCTTACCATTTCATCGAATTCTCCATTTTTATCCGAAAGCTTAACCAAAGAACTAGCAATATTTCTAAATGGTTCCAAAAAATTCCTATCAAAATTCTCAAAATTTGTCAACAATCTAGAATTTCTAGGTTGCCAATCAATCAAAGAACTTTCAATGGCAAATGACTCATCAATCAGATGATTGTTTTCATTCTTATAATCCAAAGTGAGTAACCTGTATGCAATGTCCCAAATTTCTGGTTTACATGAACTAGCAATTATTGGTAGCGCTTCGTAAACCGCTATCCAACAAGGTTGGAATTTATTGGAAAGTAAACCAAATAAATAATTAACTATGAGTTGTTTATCAAGATGGGAAGGTTTAATTTCTTTCAGGTATTCAATGGCCAAATTTCTTATACGAAGGGTAATATCTCTACCAGTACTAAGATTCAATGGAATTTGTTCAATCAATCCGATTTGTGATAATATACTTGATGGTTTGTTATTTTGCAAAGTGACAATCAATTCAATAGCATTTGTACGTAATTCATGAGTCGGGTAATGTAAACATTGTATAGCATTCTTTAAAAAATCTCCCGATTCGGTTACTTTCACATAGTTGGTAACAGAAGCCAAAAATTTTGCTGATCTATCAAAATTATCAAAATTTGTTTCCAAAAATTTGGTGATTTCTGATTGCAATTTTGTATCTTTAGATTCATTTAATTTCTGAGTAATAATATTCAACACTATAGCGGCAAGTTCTCTATCAACTACTGAGTTTCGAAGTTTAAGCAACAAGTCTTTTAATAAATCCAACTGTATATCTTTAAAAGTGTTTGAATAACTTAAAAGTAACAACTTCCAATATACGGATTCATATGATCCGGATTGTATTTCGGAATTTACTTGCTTGCTAATATCAGAAACTAACGATTCTGGAATATCTAATTTTGTGCTACTGTTAATTGTTTCCAAGAAATATGTTAAAGCTTCTGCATCAGTACAGGTATTAATATAATTTTGAATATATTTGTAAACCCCGAAATTCGTCACTTTAGTATTAGCAATTGATAAACTTGCTTCAGCAAAGGCCAAAAACCCTTTAGTGATGAAAACTGCATCCAAATATTTCTTATGACGTACTGTCAATGATTGGATATTAGCATTTCTAAACACAATAACCATAAGATAGATGAATGATTCGACTAATTCCTGAGACGTTTCTCCTTGTGGGAATTTTGCAACCAACACGTCAACTGACTTAAGAACAATATCCCAATTAGTAACTTTTTTACCTGATTCAGCAAACGACAATGTAGACAATATTTGACAGGAAGTTAGTAATTCCAATTCATTGTTGTTCTTTTGAAGCAAATTGTTTAAGTAATCAGTAACTATAATGTAAAACTTATCACAAGATTCCACAGTACCATGATTTAAAATATCAAGGATAATATCTGAAACAATACCTATAAGTTTAGGATGTGCTTTACTATCAACTTTATATAATGAATTTTCCATTATTTTCAGAAAGATTGATTGGGACTTGGAGTGGAAAGTTCCTTTGGTGTTTTTCATAGCTTCACTATACAAAATAGTCAATGACTCACAATAGGAATCATTATCCAATATTTCATCAATTTGTTCATATAATGAAAAGTTTATAATTTCAACCAATGATTCAGCACTCAGTTTACGAATTAAAAATGATAATGCTTCAGCACAAAATCTTGAAATATATGTCTTTTTGGTTAATTTTAAAAATGGTAATAACTCAATAAATGTTGGTTTTAAATCTTTGGCCAAATCTCTGGCCAAGTATTTGAATGCAAAGGCTAAAGTATTAAAAGCCCATTCCAAAACATTTGAACTATTTCGATTATTTTGATAATCGTTTGGGTTAACTTCCAAGACCAATTTAGTTAACAAGTTCAAAGTCTGGGTATAGTATGGTAAAAAGTCTGACCCCAAATCATGGATAAATTGTGATAACAATTCAAGTAATGGTTGTATGGAATAAACGTCATTTTTGGCAATAGATTCGCTCAATGCTTTGTAAATTGTTTCTTTATGATAAATTAATTGAGGTAAAGATTGGACATGTTGTTCTACCTGATTTAAAAACTCAGTAAATACACCTGACAAATTGGTCTCTTTCCAATGTTCTAATGTTGTTAAAAAATAGGAATCTGTTTGATCTTCGGTATCAATATAATCGTAAACCCTCTTTGTTAATTTTTTACTAGGTTCAATCTTTATAGAATCCACTCTTTCTCTGAATGAAGAAAATGCATGTCTCCTACTAGACTCCGTAGTCTTTGTTCTTGGTTTCAGCATGTCTGGAAGTGCTTGAACAGGTGGCGGTGGTGGGGAAAGAGTGTTACTTATTGATTCAAATAAAGTAAATACTCAAATCCCAAAAATTTTTCTTTTTCCTTAACAAATCGTGAAGAGCATCGCTTACTTTAACAAATTCCTGTATGTAAGATTGTCAACTAATTTTTTTTTTTTTTTGCTGTCGCACCAGCGATAAAAGAACAAATGAGAAAACACTCCACCAAAAATGCAACAGCAGTGAGATTGGACAACAATATATACTTTTCTTTTATCATAATCATCATCAACCATTATATACAATAATAATAGAAATAATGTCAAGTTCAAATTCAGATAGAATTCCGCTTCTACTGTCCAAAATACCTGAGAATCCCATAATACTACCATCGGCACAAGCTCCTGATCTACAATCACCGCGAACCACACCACCACCACCAGCATCTCCAGCATCACCAGTACCACTACAATCGCAAGCTGTAGGGTCTCTGGGAATCGGTCCATCAACTGCATCTGCTACGGGGTCTGTCAAATCGAATTCAAAATTAGTTAAATCAAGCAAAATAGGGTTACAAAGAACCAGTAGAACATCACAGAAACTTAAATTGTTGCCTGAAGACCCTGATCTTGATGATTCCACTCTTGACGATGAAAATGACGACGACGATGATGATAAGCCAACTAGAGTTTATTCGCAGGCAAAGAAAATTACTGATACTACAGCACGTAAGGATGCTGAGACATTGAATAAACTGCATCGAGATTTATTACCCCGTGTCACCGCATACTGTACTTGTGGGTCCTATAAAATGAAAGAACTATTACGTTGGTTAAAAGATAAAAAGAAAATCCATAACACCAGTCCCAAATTATTTGATGAGTGTATATATACCCCATTTACGTATAAGGATTGGCGAAATAGTAGCGGCGGTGCGAATACATCTACTGATGAAGAAGATAAACGCAAGTTGATTCGTTTGGCAGATGAAGGGGGTGAGATTGATATTGGTAAAAAGAATGATATTTTCATATTTGAATTTGGTGTTGTTATTATGTGGGGTTATACATTGAAAGAAGAAGCTGCATTTCTTGATGATTTGGCCAGATTTGAAAATGAGAAATTATCTGAAGAAGATATTCAAGTTGAAGAGTTTAATTATTATATTACTAAATCATATCAACCAAGAATTTATAATGATTTCATCACATTGAGAGATGATGATAATTACATGTTGAAATTGTCGATTTCTCATGGTTTGGCCCAATCAGTTAAGATTTCATTATTTGAAGAATTAGTGGATAATACAATTGAAGATACACAAGATATTCCCCAACAAATTGCCCAGACCGGTAAAGTTGAAATGACTAGAGAAGAAATTATGAAGTCGGTTGGGGAATTGTTTATTTTGAGAATTAATATCAATTTACATGGATCGGTATTAGATTCACCTGAATTGATGTGGTCTGAGCCTCATTTGGAACCGATCTACCAAGCAATGAGAGGATATTTGGAAATTAATCAACGAGTTGAATTATTAAATCAAAGATTGGAGGTGATATCTGATTTGTTGCTGATGTTGAAAGAACAATTGGGACATTCCCATGAAGAGAATTTGGAATTTATTGTTGTCGTACTTGTTGGAATGCAAGTGTTGGTTAGTGTGATCAACATTGTGGTGGATATTATGACATACTAAGAGATATAATGTCCCAGGAAGATGTTCATACATATGCAATTATGTTTACATTCACTTTGGTTATTGCCTCGTTGTATTTTTTTTGTTTTTCGTCGTCTTCTTTCTGCATAGTCCTTGCAGGAAGTAATAATTATGAAATAAGTTAACAGAACACAGTTGCATATGGAAATGATTTTTGCTTTTATGTTATTGGATCTTCTGGTGATATTCATATCCATGATTAGGTAACTAGCTAGCATATCGGTTTCGTTATTTTATTCGTCCGGAAAAGTATTTCATATATCCGCAATTTTTTGTTACCGGAGTTGTTACAAAGAGTCAGAGTGTTTTGTGGGTTGCATTTATATTTACTTCTTTGTAACATTTTCAATCCGCCCCCTTTTCCCAAGAATATTGGTGTATTACACTAAACTTTAGTAGGTTTCACATCTAATAAATATACTGGTGATTAAAAGAGTGTACTGCTGTAATGTAACGTTACTGTAGAAGAATACAGATCAAAAGAAAAGTTAATTTATATGATGAGCCTGGGACTCTTTTAAAATAGCAACTTGACATTATTGGTTTTTGTAAACTTTTAAACTCAGAGTTTAGAGCATACAGTATGCATTGAACAAAGCAAACTATTGATTGCTATATATTTGCTTTCTTATTTTTGTCGTAGTGGTGGACTTATGGAGCAAGCTATTGTGTAAGAATAGTGTGCCATACCACGAAAATAGCCGTAGTTTATCTAACCGGCCCATTGATCTGTGGCGAATAAATAGACAGAAAAAAAAAATAATACATCATTAAAAAAATTCAAAAGTGAAAAAGAAAATAAAAATATCCGTCGCTAGTTCAGGAATAATGTAAAATACTCTTTCTTTTATGTAGGAGAAATATATAGTAAATCAGATAGAGTATATCCTCATCAAAATTTGACAATAAAAAGAAATCTGTTTCATATTCAAATAGTATAGGAAAAATTTCAAGAAATTATTCTTTATTAAATTTAATTACCTAACCACCTTCGGTCACCCTTTCTCTAACACAAGGGCAATCAAGTGAATGAGATAGGTGCAGAAACAGCAAAAATCTTGATGATTGTTCCTGCCTTATTTCTCGGGTATTTAGTTATTTGGTAAATTCTGATTCCAACATTTTATGTAGTCTTAAAATTCTAACCCAACATTCATCAACAGCACATATATGCCATGCACAGAGATCCGGAGAATTCTTTTTGTCTCCGTGAACATGTCTGTGTGTGTCTGTGTTTGAATCATATTTATTATAAGGTCGATTAGAGAATAAAGATATTATTATTTTGACTTTTGTGAGTATTATTTAGCAATTAATCAAATGTACACACACACGAACCATCTCGTAGTTGGATATATAATATTATTTTATTCCAGCTCGCAGTATGCGACAATTGCAAAAAATAATAAGAAGTCAGTGTGAAACAAAAACCATCCAATTATAAAAGGCTCGTTTTTGCATTTCTAGAAGAATATACATTTTTAATTTTTACTCTTTACACTTACAGATCCATTCATTGGATGTAAAATTATATAACAAAACACAACACAAACACAATTGAATGATAGTTTCACGTGATACAAATCGATTATTTAAATAAATAGTTCACCTTACAGATCGGAAATACTTACCTTTTCTTATTCCATTGTATGTACAATATCTCGAAGGGTAGTGTACATCTGCCTCTGATTTATTATTTATATTTTGGAGTTTTCTATTTTTGCTGAAAAATTTCAATTATTCCGGAAGATAGGAACGGGCGATGGAACGTTTCTTTGTGCACCTAATTAAATACATCAAAGAAATCTTAGGGTTCAGTTTAATCAAAGGATATTTATATAATATTTTATTATTAATGAATACTAGAAACTTCACTATCATAAATCCCCTTTGACATTTCTTGTTTAATTTGTTCAATTTTCATATAAAGGGAATAATAACATGGAGATAACCGCAACAGAATGAATTTTTTTCACTCATTGTTTCTAGTGCGAACGGTTTTATTGATGGAAAGGGAAAACTTATCAACGGAATTCAGCTGCTTGGACTTTATAACCAAAACAAAGGCTGAAAAATTTTCTACATTATTAAATTTCAATTTAGGTGTCGACATTTTGGTTTAGTTTTAGTTTAGTTTTAGTTTTCATTTTGGTTTTGTTTTTTTTTTCTTGCTCTATTTTTTTTTCTTTAGTTTCTGATTTTATAATCAATGGTTACTTCTTTCTTTAAATCATCGAACCATTTATAAAAAAAAACTGTCTTCCTCTTGAATTTTCATCTGACGATTATTCAGTGGATATTATAGAGAAATATTGGTCTTTGTTAATTTTTTGTTTATTTTTTTTGCAACTATAAAGGAGGAAATATTGTTCGGGCAACCCCGTAATTCTAGCGGTTTTTCACTTACCCCTGCTTTGTCATTAAAAGATGGTGGGTTATATACCCAATAAGGGACCTTCATCAAACGATGACCGTAAACATCAAGACCAACAACAACACCAGCTGTATCTGGCTCAAAACTTTCATCAACACCAGCCACAATATCCTCACCAACCACATTCTTTCCAGCCTCAGCCAATAGGGGCCTTGGAACATAATGAGGGAATTTCCATTCAGCACCCATCAAGTTTTCAACAACAACCACTACAACAGACTCAACAGTATCATTCACAGCCACCTACTGGTAGTGTTCAATATATCCGACAATTTCTGTATCAAATGAACCCCAATTCATCTGCCACTTTAAAGTTTGTTAAAGATTTGGAACTGATGACGAGGAATTGGTCAGCGTTGGAAATACAACATAGCAGAAGATTAGTTAGGTTTAATTTTACTATAGAGAATTATACACAGTTCATTGATTTTGAACCAATTCAAATTTCCCAATATGATAACATGAAACCAACCATATCATGTATTTACTGGCCAGAGATGAATTCTTATGTCGTCACATCCGTGGACATTATTTTGTTATTGGAATATTTAGTTCACCAAACCTTTGACGTTGAAGAAAAGAATAGAATAAGAAGAAATTTACAAAGTTTAAAGCCAAATACAATATCAAAAGCCAATTTAAATGATAGAAATTTTTTTAACTTGATCATGAGTATGGAAAACCCACGGCCAAGAAATATCGAAAAAGATTTAAAGGTTTTCCATTGGAGTGATTTACGTAAGGCTATTTCTAAAGTAATGTCCAAATACTATGTGGTTCCAAGTGATAAAGCAAATAATAAACCAACAGCATGGAGCAATAACAATAGCCTGGGGGACTTTCGGCGTCCCTCACAACAGACCTTAGCCTCCCCTCTTATTTTACAATCTCCTTCAAAATCGGGCCCACTAATAGCAACAGCAACGCCAACACCATTTCAGTATACTCCTATACAACAACAATTTCCCGATTTACAAAGCCCTGGATATTTTCCAAGACGTGTATCACTACCAAATGTGACGCTGACATTGCAGCCTAATATAGTTTCGCCACCAACGGATTCATATATGAATTTCAATCAATCAAAGGTATTTGATCCTCAAGCTCAGCAATCCCAGCCATATCATCATAATTCACAACCTTTCATTCCATTTCCTACTCAATTCAAATTCTCCTTGCCTGTGAGAAATAAATCCGTACCACATTCCTTTCATTCCAATTCTCCACTTCCACAATATCATTTAATTCAACCATCTCCGGGTTCATTTAATATTCCTTCGGAATCTAAATCCATGCCCCCAATAAAGTCTGGTGATAATATGCCCCCACCACTGGGTAATACATTTAAACTGGGTGAAGTTTCGAAAGGTCCCTTAGACTCTTCAGGTGGTTTGAACACCATTTCAACAATGTTAAATACTCCCTATAATGAATCAAGTACAAATAGTCGAGGTACTTCTAGTAATGAACTTGATGGTCCAAACATAATTACCATGAGTAGTTTGTCATCTTCAAATAATGATATTCCTCAACGATTAGCCAAATCAATAATGTCAAAAAGAAATTGCAAACGTTTGAGCTTAAATGATTTGATGACCCGCAATGACACACAAGATGATACTACAAGAGGTGGCATCAGAGATGGAAATAAAATCACAATTAAAGGTAATGATAGTGGAAACCCTAATAATAATAATAGTTCTACAAGATTACCTTCAATTGCACATTTGTTAAATAATAGCACAACTGACGAAGATCACAGTAATTCTGCATACGATGGAAATACATTACCATCGATGAAAAAACAAAGAAATTCAAAAGATTCAACATGATACCCACCAGACATACGTATCCATAATGATGAACTTTTTTGTATTATCAACAAAAAAAAATATCTACAGTATAGATGTAACAAATATGTAACTTAATGATTGAATTTTTTTTTTTGCTTTGGTTTATACCATCTTTATTTATACAATTTACAAACAAAACGAATAAAATAATGAATATTTATTACTCTTAAGCTTTGTATGTAATGTTTATTTTCTTTCTATTTCTTGAACAGTTTCCTTAAAATCAGGAGTACTTTTAAAAACAGCACCTTTACCAGGTTCAATAGTTACATAACTCAAATAATCATTAGATGATTTTTTGTTTTCCAATACCGGTTCTGTATTATTCACAACCTTTGATGAAGAAGAAGAACGTCTAATTGGTGGAATATAAGAATTTTGAACATTGGATTGTAAGAGTAAATTTCTAGGACCAATAATTTTTATAAATTCTTGATTACCAACCAAATAATTATAACTGGTTTCTCTTGCACCAATAGTATATTTTTGAACAAATTTAATTATGGTTTTAAACCAATTACCAATTTGATTAACTCGATAAATTATTTGACCCCATGCATTTGGTTCAAGTAATTTTGGTTTTTGAATAATTTCTTGTTTTTTTGCAGTAACAGATTCTTTAACTGGAAATTGATATTTAATAATACAATTTGGTAAATCATAAGGTCCATTAACAGTAATAGCTAATAAATTATTCTTATTAATTAAAATTTCTTCATTTTCATTTAAATTTAAATTATAAATATTTCCATTACCAACTAATCCAACATTTCCACGTCCAGTAATTAAAGTATAACCCATTTTAAACCATGAAAATAATCCAGTAGTCGATCTACTTGAAACTTTCAATTTTCTAGATAATTTCTTAGATATATAATTAGGTATTTTAAAAATCCCTAAATTTAATGAATTTCCAGCATATACTTGAATAGCATCTTTATTTAATACTGCCCAATCCGTACCACCATCCAATATTAAATTAACAAACAGTTTAGAAGTATTTTTACCAAAAACTTTTCTTGAAATTGAACTAACTAAAATTGAAAATGGTGTAGTTGAAATTAATTTTTGATATCCTGATATAAATCCACCTCCATAAATAAATCTTTTCCAAAATAATGGGAATTCTAAACTAGATCTAACTGAATCTATTGATGATATTTCTTGGATCCCATAAATTGATAATAATGATCCTCTTCTTAAATAAATAGGAACTGAAGGTGGTGAATTAATCGAAATAACAGATGGTGGAGATCCTAAACTAGTAAATTCAGGTGTTTCTAATGCTCTATAATTAGCTAATTCTTCAGCTTCTTTAATATTAGCTGGAATTGTTGTCGTTTTGGTTAATTCTTCTGTGGCATTATTATTACTACTGGTGGTATTGCTCGATAATTGTTGCTGTTGTTGGTTGATTGAAATATTTCTAGTAAATTTCAATTGCAGTAGACGCACATATGGTTGTGCTATTCTTGTATTTATCATTATTCAAAATGTCTACTGTGACAAAAAGAAGGTATTGCCTTTTTAGATGTTGGAGATTGTTAATTTTTTTTTCTCTCTCTCTCTCGATTTTTCACCTTTTACTTAGCACCTCAAAAAGAATGTGAGAGAACGCGAGTGCTTTTGTTTAATTGGTTGGCTTCAACGAAAATACTCCACTTTGTAGATAATTCCACTATAGATAAAAAAATAAAATAGATTTGTTTAATATATAATTGTAATAACCGAACTGAAAATAAATAATGATCCAATTTTTTGAACCAAATCCTAATATAATTCTTTTTTTTTTGCATTAGTTTTACCGTTTAACAATGCTAAATTGAAACCAAGAATCTATACGCTATGACCTTTGAGAACTATTCTTTTTTTTTTTATTTTTGTTTTTATTCATACTTGTAATCTAAAACATTTGAATTTGCCTAAATTCTTTTCTTTTTATTCTGGGTGGTTCCTTTCTTCATGAAACTAAGAAATCTATCTCCGTATTCTCTAGCAGGTACAGCCAGTATGGTACTTCTTTGATGACTTAAGCTTCTCCACATTGTCTCTAATCTCTTTTTGAGAGAATAATTAGTTAAACAGTCAATTATACCAAGATAATAGATCTCCCCTGTAGGAACATTATCCTCTGTTGTTGCTCTAATACCACCATCGTGACCGTAAAAAACATATTTGGATCTTCCAGGAAAAACATCACTTGGTAAATCTTGTACCCTGTCTAAATCTCTTGGGTTCGTATTTATTAAAGCCATTTTGTCAAATGATTTGGGTTCAAACACCGATAATTGTTTTTCTAAATCAATGCTATTTCCTTTTTTTACATCATGGATACCTAGTAATAATGAATAATCCATAACGTTGACTTTTTTTAATAGCTTGACATCTGCCTCTAGTTGTTTAAAGAAAATATTTCGTTTCACAGGACCAAATTGTATTTTCCGTTTATCATCTAACCAGTTGAGATCTTTAAGGGTATATTTAGATAATTCACTTTCTTCACCCAAAGGGATTTTGGTCAATCTACCCCATGTCGAACCTTTCAAATCATATTTCAAATGTATATCACGATGAGGTGGAAACAAGTTATTCATAACAACGAAATGGACTTTTCTACTTCCGCCTCTAAATAATGGCATTTTCACTCTATGCAATCCATAAAATTGAGATATCAAAGTATTTGGGTTGTCCTTGACATGATGATGGTAATCCTTCAACATTCTAAGTAATTGTTTATGTTCTGAATGATGAATAGTTTTAATGATGAACCTGAAATCTCTACTGTAATAGAAAAATGAACCTGATTTCCCTGGTGAACCTAATTCTGATAATATATACTTCCC
Organism: Candida sojae; assembly: GCA_013177575.1. NCBI lineage: Eukaryota > Fungi > Ascomycota > Pichiomycetes > Serinales > Debaryomycetaceae > Candida > Candida sojae. The sequence goes on along the minus strand of WWPN01000002.1, from coordinate 2,711,715 downwards.
AGTAATGGAAACCAAATAGTCTGCCGGATCAATACCAAATATTTGTCTCAATTCTCGGAATACTTCAGGACAATAATCTTTGAATTTGAAATCATATTTTGAACTAGGTGTCAATTCACTACCATCCAAATTAAAGGAAAGTTTTTTGGTTGCTTTAAAGTCTTCTTCAGTTAGTTTTCTCATAACACCAGAACATCTTGAAACAGCAACTCTTATACCTGTCAACATATTATAAGCCATGACAAAGTTTTCATGACCTTCACTGATTTTATTACCAACTAATACTCTTTCTTCAGTAAGTTTCTTTTTGAATTGTCTTTTTTGTATAATCGAGTCTCTCATACGTTGAATTTCAAAGCTTGTTGTAACAGGCAACTGTTGTGGTGGACCAGTTCCACTGTATGTATTTCTATTAATCGGTCTTTCGATTGTTATGGAATGTCTTGTTAAGGCAATTACTGATTCAGTTCTAGATGATAATCTATGCATTTTGTTCAAGCCAAATTGGCCGGTATTTCTTGAATTTGCAAGTATTGGTGCAGGTGACGTATGTCTTCTAACGTTCTTTGGTGTCACTAGGTTTGATGTCAGTGCCAGCTTTGCTTGTACTGTTGATGGAACTTGTGGAAGAGGCGACACTGGTTTTTGATGAATTGCTGGTGTTGGTGATGGTGGTGATGTTTGTTTTGATTTGATGGTAGAATCGTCTGTTGATTGGTTTTGGGCAGACATGTTATGCAAAGGATCAACCTCTACTGAATTTCGCACATTCTTGCTCTTCTTCATTTGAAATTGAAACGAGACAGATGATCCAGGTGGTAGTATTGTAGATTTGGATTCATTATGTTCCACTGATGAAGGGGTAGTTTCGTGGGTATAATTCGAATTTGTTTCTGATCTAGTTCCCTTGAAAGAAGTTGGTGTCGAAGGTGAATTATGATTGTTTATCTCTTCCACAATTTCTTCTTGTTGTTGTAAATTTTCTGATGTCAATAATGGCAATTTAAGTGTAGAATCATCGTGAGATGCATGGCTTGATGGAGTGCTTGAAATTGTACTAGATAAATTATCATGAATACCTTGTTGATGAGAAAGTGAAGACAACATTTCTGATGATGATGAAGATACTAATGATGATGATGATCTAAATGGTGATGGTGGTCTTACTAGTTGATTCTTCGACTGGCTCGATAGATGCGATCTTGATGTTTCAAATGTCGTCGGTGGCTCCGTTATCGATGATATCTGTATCATGAGAGAAAGATAACAAACAGTTGTTCTTCTTCTTCTAGTTAACAGAAAACCTTTGTTAATATGTAATGATACTAATAAACTTGCCGATTTTTTTCTTTCTTGTTTTTGTTTTTTTTTTCTTCGTTGTAAAATTAACAACTGAAACTGTGAGTGTTGATTATCTTTGTTCGTCTATAAGTTTTTTCACACAAATTAATGACAATAAGAATAAACAAATTAAAATACGACACTTTTAATGGGGGGTATACTAAAGGTGATAAAAAACGAATGGATGGTTTGTAGCGGTTGATGAGGAGAGAATGGGTTTGATTGGGTGTTTTAGTCGTTTGGGTTAATTGATAGTAGATGAGTTGTAATTAACTATGCTGTGTTTTTTTTTGGTTGTTCAAATATGCTCATACAAACACACAGGGCGAAATGCTCAGTAAAACAAATGAGAAGAAGAAAAAAAAAAATTGTGAGGCACTTTCGTCTTTTTGTGACTGATGGGATTACACTTTCTTATTGTTTTGTTGGTTGTAAGAATTTATCTTCTTTTTTAAAGATTTGATAACATAAGATATTCTATGCCTATTCTAACAACTTTAATTAATGGAATCAAATAAATAAATGATGATGTGATACACTAATAATATATGGTTTGTGTGTGTGTATATTTAGAGTTAATAAGTACAGTATATTAAGGGTATTCCAAAGGTTAATGTTCACACTTGTTGCAATTTCTTTCTCTCTCCCCCCCCAGTCTTACCTCCAGTAAAAATTTCCCTTTAAACAATAGAATATTCCACTCCTTTCAATTGATTTGTGTACATACATGGCTGACTTGCTGTTTGTTTTGAAGCCTAAAGGAGGAGGAGGAGGAGGAGAACAAAGATAAATTAGCTTTGTAATCATGTATTGTGGTTGCTCCTATGAGACAATGCAGAGATAAAGTCGTAATTTTTTGTCTCGGTATTCCATCAACCGAGCAAACTTTGTTTCAGATGGATTTTGAGAATTGACTAGATTGACTTAATCATACTGGCTTCATGAGCAGTATCTTTATTTCTTATATTACCATCCATACTATATATATTATATAAAATTTACAGTTTTTATAAACCTTCCAGGCTACCCAACTTCCATATCCGTAGTACCGTTAACTCCAAATAATTATTTTCTGTAAATTTTGCTTTTATTTTTATACATTGGCGCACACCCACTCACTTACACAAAGATGTTGTATTGACAATCATGATGCTACGGTAGATGAATCTTTTGTCACCTTGGTACAAGAAGATGTTGTTGTTGTATAAGGTTGCAAAATTAATTTCTTGGGAGTGACAATTATTCAACTCATTGAGCATTGACGAGTTATGTTATGTTAGCCACACCTGGTTAGATATTTTCTTTCTTTTTTCTTGAATCAAGAAAATATCAACTCGGGACGAAACACGGGCCGGTACTCAAAGCCATTCGGAAGGCCGATAAATTTTTCAGATTTTTCTTTTAATTCCGCGCCATGTTTTCTGTTTAATCTTTTACACACAATTATTTACTCTCATCTACTGATTAATCTCCGTTTCAACTATAAGGCTTAATATTTATAAGCTATAAGTATCAACATAGTTCCACCCCTCCCCTCCTCATCCTTTCTGCCATTACTGAAAAGATCATTTTTGTTTTGATAGATTAGCTTTTTTTTTCCTTCCTAAACATATAATTTATTCTGATAAAATGACAATCTTGCTGAAATGGTTTGGCAAAAAACATGACGCCACCGAAGAGATACAAGACTTGGGTTTTGAAGTATCTGAATGTTCAGAAACTTGTGAATCATGTACTGTCAAGTTCCCTAAGAGTTTAAAATTTGAAGAAAATGAACCATTATGGAAATCCACTAAACCATATGGAATGCATATACTCGTTTCAACTGGTAAGATAGATTGGCAACATGATGCTGTTGATGGGTCAGGTACTATTAAACACAAAGTTGCTCAATGGGCTTCTGATAAGAAATCTCCTTTGGGTACTATAAAGGTTAATGTGACTTCTATGGGCTCAGATGATTTCTTTATTGATGATGATTATATCAATGAAAAAAAGACAGATCTTTTGGTGTTGCCTTATTTTTTGAACATAAAAGGTATATCCATTGATCAAGTAGATGAAGTATTGGATGAATTGCATGAGTTGTTAGTTGAGCAAGCATCAATAGAGAAAATTACGTCCAAGTTATCCATAGTTTCTGCAGATCCAAATCAAAGTTATGTATTTTTTTGTTCCCATACCACAAGAGATAAACGTTGTGGTGTAACAGCTCCAATTATGAAGAAAGAAATGGACAATTACTTGAAGGAATTAGATTTGTACAGAGATTTTGGTGACGTTACTCCTGGTGGTGTGTCTGTTCAATTTATCAATCATATTGGTGGTCACAAATATGCTGCAAATGTTATTATTTATTTGAAATCCCTGGGTAAGAATATATGGTTGGGATTGTGTAAACCAAATAATGTGAGACCAATTGTGGATCAATGTATTGTTGGTGATGGTAAAGTTTGGCCAGATAAAGTGAGAATGGTTCAAAAATTCAATCCAATAGAATGGTAGAAGTTTGTTTAAAATGTATAGAGCTTTAGTACTTAATTTTATTTTTATCTAATTTAATTTAATTTCATTTAATTTATAACTATTCTAGTTGTCTTCTATATCAACAGTTTAAGAATGTTTGCTCTTTTGGTTAATGAATCAATCGTGATACCATTAATTTTGTCAATGTCATTATTTAATATGTTTTCTACTCTGGATAATTCCGAAGGAATGAATTCTTTAGCAGAAACCAATTTCTTGTAATAATCAACTGAATCTCCAGTTAAATTTTCCAATTTCTCATATAATTCATCTTCATTCAAATTGTCTTTAAACATTTGCGAAATTTCTTTAATCACCCCAGCATGTTGTTGTAAATTACCTTCAGCATTACGAGACAATCCGGTGAATTTATTGATTGAATCAAGTAGATTATTGAATTTCTGACCACCTTTGTAAATTACTGGGTTTTCCATATCACCATTTTTAAAGAATAAAATCGAAGGCAAATTTTGAACATCGTATTTTTCATCAATGGAATTATCATCATGCTTATCAATAGTTATATGACCAATCAACAAGTTTTTATCTCTTGAATAAACTTCATTAGCTAATATTTCCAAAGTAGGATCTAAATCTTTACAATATTTACACCATGAGGCAACAAATGCAACCACAGCATACTCCTTCAGAGAAACAACTTGATTGAAATTCAGTGGTGTCAATTCAACAAAGCCATTAGTATCAGGTTCTTCCTTTTCTTCTTCTATAACTTTTTCTTCCGTTTTTTCTAGTCTAATACCACTCAATTGTTGGATAAAATTACTTAAGCTAGTAATATCTCTAATTCCATCAAATTCTACCTTACGCCCGTCATCATAGAAAAACAATAACGTAGGATATCCAATCTCTACATATTTCTTGGACATCTTCTTACCATCTTTATCCCCATTAATCTTGACAAACTGGACCTCAGGTTGATCAATATATAATTCACTTAATTTATCAATAGTTGGTGATAATTTCTTACAATGACGGCACCAATCGGCATAAAAATCAACAAACGTAAATTTACCTGGTGTTTTTATAATTGACTGTAATGTTTGATCATTGGCTTGAATGATATTTGATGTTGAGTAGGATAATACTCCCACAATAAATGTGAAAAGTGCTAGGAGATTCATTATTTGATAATTTGGCTAGTTTAGTAATCAAATTGGTTTATGTGGAAATTTTCCAGTAATTTTCTTTTTTTTTTCCTGCCTTCGATCCTTAGAAAATGTGAATATTTTGTTCCGCATATATCGGACCCTATCGAAAAAAAAGGTTCAGATATGATAAGTGATAAGTTTGTTGTGAACCAAACACTTGACACTGGTCTAGGTGGAATCTGTTGCTTTTGTTTATTGGTGATTGTGTAATTTCATGTGAACTAGGCTAGAAATGAGGGTCTTAGAGGTCTTGGCTGGTAATATACTTTGACATTTTCGGCATCCATGTTTATTTTGCAATTAATTTAATACGAAATTTGTTCAAAATTTTAAGTAGAAATTTACTAAAGAATTTGCAAACGCATTTCTTTTGATAGTTTACACACATCAAAGATAGTTTTCCACTTTTATTAAGCACTTAAAAAGCTAATATAGGTGGTGGGAGTGAGTGACAGGATGCGTGTATTTAATTTAAAGCATATAACATTCTTTTCTATATGTACATGTAGTTTGATGATAAGGAGAATTTTGTGTTTTTCCGTTGTTTTAAAATTGACTATACTTCTGGGTTAGTTTACCAAAATGAAAAAAAAATGTAGTTACACAATGACAACTTGATGTATTTATAATTCCTCTTTTATATACTCTACCTGTAATTACATAACTTATCTTATATAATTACGATTTTATCACGACCATAGGAATTCCCAAACTTGCATCATCAACCATGCGAAGCAAAAAAAAAAAAGAAATAGACGACCAATGGGGAGGGGGTTACATCACGACATGGGTGGATTTTCTGCTTTATACACTACCGTCACTGCTTCAAGTACCAAAGAAATTACCATTACCAGTTGTTCCAGTAACAAATGTCATCCAACAACAAAAGTCACTGGTATCACTGTAGTAACACTTACTGAAACTGATTTACCAACAGTAGTCACAACATATTGTCCAGTCACTCAAACACATACCTTGGGTGTGTCTTCATCTTCAACCGTTGATTTGGGTTGTCCAACTGGTTGGTTTGGTTACCATGGATTACCAGGTAAAAACATTCATTTTGATTTTCATAAGACCAAGAGTCTTGGTTTCTATATTAAGATCAACAAGTACCACAAGAGAGATGCGACTAATTCTTCTTCAATTGATTCTTCGTCATCATCATCCTCGGCTGCTGCTGATGCCATGAATACTCTCTACGGTGTTGAATTTTTGTCAGCTGTTGGCCTTATTTTGGCCCTCATATTTTAAGTTTCAAATCATAGCTGTTACACTGGCTCTAGATTGCATCCTATATGACTTAATCATGAGTTTTTGAATAACCCTTTCTCTCTCTATTTTTTTTTACTTTATATATATGTAATAGATTGCTGTTATTACTTAAATTATTGTATACTTTGTATCTTTTCTGGTCTTCTTAGAAAAACTCACGAAGGAAAACAATTACCAATATAGACTATTATTTAATATATATCTTCCCGTAGATTACCAAAAATAATCTCTATTAAGATGAAATAGTACAAAAATATCAAGGTGCACTGTTATAAAACAGTGTTCATTGTTGAATAATTTTGTTAAGGTAGCTCAGTCACGTGCAATAAATTATTACAATTGCGTGTACTTGGGTACGAACTATTTTTCAAGTTTGTTGTTCACCGTTCTTTTAGCTAATGCCAGATAAGAACTCCCCACCTCCATGACATCTACAGACGAATCATTGTCTATGTTCTTTGATGATGATTTTAATTCATCTGCATATATTGACAAGTTAGTTAACTCTATAACTAATCAAAGCCTTTCTCATAACACAGCCACACCGTTATCAACTTACTCCAAGAGTTCTTTAACAAAGTTATCCAACGATATTTCTCATTTGATTACCCATCTAGATTATTATACCAACGAATTAACTAATGAAAGTTTACAATCCAAGTTGGACATGTTAGATAAATCGAACGTCATTATCAACAACAATGAGGACAATGGTACTACTAGATTACAATATCATGCACACGTATTAAGCAATGCGGTGCTTTCGTTACAAACAGAATTAGCAGAGATAAACAAAAAATTGGATAATTCAAATATTAATAATGAAACAATCCAAAAGTTGATTCAGTTAAAACAAGTTAAGGCTAATTTAAATCAAGTTTTAAAGATTTTTGAATTAATCAATAACTCAATAGGTCTGAAACAATCGTATTTGGTAGATGAGTTTCAATCAGCATTAGATGAATTGTTTAATTCGATAAGACAACAATTACAGAGTAACGAAAATAATGAAAAACTATTGGAACATATTGATAAGCTTTTACAATTGAATAATTTATTCAATAATATCTCTAAATTCAATCCAATATTTAGAAAATTTATTACAAAACTATCAAATGAAAGAGATTCATATAGGAAGTAAGTATATATATATGTATGTACAAGTAGGATTCTGTCAGTATTAAACGTTATTTCTTTCAGCTGCTTCTTTAGCTTGTTGAGCTTTGGACAAGTTTCTATTCAAGACATCCAATTTTCTCATTTCTTCACGAGGGTCAAAATTACCACTCGACAAGTTCTCATATGTTTCATCATATTTACCAGTAGATAAAGGAGCATTACCTCTCATTCTCTTTCTCATATCCAACATCCCTTCTTTACATTCCATAAATGCCCTGAAATTAGCCTTACATAACTCTGGCAAGTCTTTTTTCAATTCGGGGTTTGTTAAACAATCCTTAGGGGTGTTTCTCTCTAGTAGCACACAAGGAGATCTTTGTAGGCATATAGCAAGTGCTTTTCTTTGATCCTTACAACTAATATATAGTTAGCAAACCGTAATAAATGATGAAATGACTATTATTTCATACATACCTGGCACCCATTTTATCTAATAGTAATATTAAATATATCAGTATCAAATGGAATGATTTTTTTTTTTTTCTTTTCAGTAGTTAATTTTTAGGTACAAATAACTTCGTGACAAATTAAAAGAACCAAAAAAAAAAAAATACAGTACATACTCCCTAAGGTAATTTATGCCACGGTAGACCACGAGTATTCTTCACAAGACGAATAATGACAATTACATTTATACCGGGAGAGGTTAACAAAAATAACCATTCCGTGACACAAACCAATTGGAAAAACCACCATATAATAGTATATGGATCAGGTAATAATTTAATCATAACAGGAGGTACCATTCAACCAACAAATAAGAGCCCTAGTCCGTTTAATATAGACCGAAATTTACAGACTATTTATCTAGAGAGAGACCCACAGGCAATTGACATTAATTCGAAGAATGGATACATAATCATCGCTCTTAACAATAAAGTTATTGTTTACAAACCCATGAATGAATACATGCGGATTCCTAAATGGCAAACTTGTACTGAATATGAAATAGCTTGTGACGAAACAGTAAACTGCGTCAAATGGGCTAATCAAGAGGATGAGATAGTAGTTGGAACAAATAGCACGTTATATTTGTATCATTTGTTTAACGACTATGGGGAATGGAAATATAAGCAAAGATGGAAATCTTCAGAAGTGGGACCAATTACTGATATTGCTGTCACACCGAATTCGAAAATAATTCTTACTACTAGCGGTCCGTATGATAGAATGGTTAAGGCATGGACAAGAATAACTTATGGAGATGAAAATACAATGTTTGACTTGACATACTTACCGCATCCAGAAGGGTCGTACGTGACGGATTTTATTTGGAAAATGAAAGCTGACGTGCATGATAAAAAGGGAAGTGTTATCGATCCTTACATGGCAAAGATAAGAAATATTCGAGATTATATCGACAATGGGAATCTAGATGATGGCGAGGTTGTATATTCGTTTTCTTCGGACAATAAGTTTAGAGTATGGGCATCTTGTGAGTACACGGGTCATAGTCAAATTAACAACTGGGGGACGTTAGATTTATCAAACGAGTTTGATAAAATAAGTACTGTGTTTGTAATTGAAAACCATCTTTTGCAGAATACGTTAATACCAGAATTAAAGAAATCAAATTGTCAATTGTTTAGTAAGTTGAATGTCGATGATATGGATTTATTGTTTGTTGTTTCAAATAAAGGTGCAATTAAGATATTTGCTATCACTAACGCATCCCAATGTCCTCCATGTAATATTAAATTTACCAAGATTGACGGTGACTATACCTTTGGTAGGAAGGAATTCCCTTTCATTAACTCAATAATAACCGAACCAATTAATGGGGATTTGATACAATCCGAGCGTTTCATCACAAGCATAATAAAACCGATAATTATTAAAGGAATATGTTTATTGAATGAAGGAATGCCATACTTATCCTTACTTCTACATGATAGAATCAAAAATACCGTTAGATTTGAAATACTTGATTTCAACAAACTAGTCAACAGGTCTGAACTAGATGCAGTTTTGGTTAGCAAATTCCAGGGTCATACAAAGTCAATTAGAAAACTAGTCAAGTCAAACTCTTCGTTCACACAAAACAATGTATTACTTTCGATTCTGAATTTTGCTGAACATAATTATATTTGGGAGCCAATGATCTTAAAAACCAATACGATGGCGGTCACAAAAAGATTTCTGGTTAATTCTGGATCTGGTATTTGGAATGCAGTTATCTTAAATGATGTTGAACCACCGGTTGATTGGAAAAGAAGACATATTATAGTGACAGCAAATAAGGACGGTAAATTTAGTGTGTGGGATTGTAATGGATCTACAAATGATGACCAGCCTGCTGATTTTATCACAGAGATCAGTTTGGATTTTGTCAAGGAGCCTAGAGTGTTTATATTGACTGAATTTCCAGATAATACAGAAAATTTCAAGCAATACTGTATTGTTGCTGTATATGAACATGATCTAGTCAAGGCATGGAAATTATCATTGACATACGATAACCATAAGAAACTTATCGATATAGCCTTCACTCTTCAGGAAATTTCGCCACTTCCTCAGCAGGAATTGATCTACCAAGCAACTGCGGTGGATGTCTTTGTCTCCGAAGCAAACAAAAGTCTTGTGGCGGTCATTTCAGAAGAAGGGTTGTTGAGGAGTTATGCATTAGATTTTACTAAGCCATGTATTGAATGGAAGGTAAAGACAGAACTAGCTACAAACATTAAAAAAGCTAGCAGACTTCACGGATCTACGGTCATTAATAAATTTGCTGTTGTTGATTCATCAGGATTAAGACTATCTATCTGGGATGTGATGCAAGGAGTGTTAGAATATGAGGAAGTATTTCCAGATGATAACGGACCAGTAAAGGATTTAGACTGGACATTTATCAGTGCTTCAAAGAGGAAACTGACAGCAAATGCGATCTTATCAGTAGGGTTCAATAGATTTGTTTTGTTGTACACTCAATTACGTTATGACTATACCAACAATATCCCTAGTTATGCTACATTGGAGAAAATTGATATATCTGATTATACTTCGCATGAAATTGGAGATCTGATTTGGTTGAATAATGGATATTTGATTATTGGATCAGGTAACCAGTTCTTCATAGACGATAAATGGGTCAAGTTAGGCTCAAGTACTATTGATAGCACTATTAGACAATTGATGTCTGGTTATATAACAATCAATGACTACGATTCTGACGATTCTGATTTTGACGTCAAGGTTGAAGGAAATGATATAGAAAAGAATATTGGTCCCAATTTAGATGATATGGTGTTTGATGTATCATATTTGGTGAGAGTTCTCAATGGTCCGTTGCCTATCTACCATCCTCAGTTTTTGATTCAAGCATTGTTTATGAGCAAAATCACTGAGGTGCAAAAAATACTTGTTCAATTATTCCAAGCGATTCGACGAGGTGAAACAATTACTTGGGACTTGAATTTGGATATTGCAAGTGAACTTTTTAAAGAGAACAAAAATGAACTACAACCAAAAATACAAAAACTACAAAGAAGAATGTCATTAACATTAGATGTGTTTTCTGAATTCAATGCAGAGTTGACAGATTTATTGATAGAAAAGCTCATGAAAATATCATTACCATTGTTAACTCGTCACCAACAAAGTACATTGATTTCCGTAATTGCCATCGTTAAAGAATTAAAAAAGAACTCATTATTGAATTTAGATGATAATGGGATTAGGTTTACCATTGGATTTAAGTTATTCCAGCTATCCACGAAACAAAAACATTTGTCAATGAGAGATATCAACTGGGCTTTACATTCTGATAACAAAGAGTTATTGCTTCAATCCGTAAATGAATACTACCATAATCGTCTTACATGGGAAAATATCAAACAAACTGGATTAGTTTATTGGACGAAAACAGTAACACTTACAACAATTATTGAGCAAATGGCAAGAAATGAGTTTAGTGATTGTCGAGATCCAAGTGGCAAAATATCGTTGTTTTATTTGGCATTAAGGAAGAAACAAATCTTGATTGGTTTATGGAGAACAGTCCATCATTCTGAACAACAGAAAATGTTGAAGTTTTTAAATAATGATTTCACCCAACCACGATGGAAATCAGCAGCCTTGAAAAATGCATTCGTATTATTGGGTAAACACCGATATATTGATGCTGCGTATTTCTTCTTGTTAGGTGATGCACCCTTGGACTGTTGTAACATTTTGGCCAAAAAACTTAACGATCCTACGTTAGCCATTGCTATTGCCAAAATATATGGGAAACTGAAGATCAATGATGAGAAAAACGAACTTTTATATCAAGTTATTGAAAAGTACATTCTTCCTGACGCTATCATGAATGGTGACAGATGGACAACAAGTTGGATATTTTGGCAAATTAAAGAAAAAGAATTATCTATTCAAGCATTGATTAAATCTCCTATTGATATAGTTACAAAAAATTCGAATTTTGGCGTTCCTGATATACAAGTGTCAACTAAAGGTCAAAGTTTCTTGAGAGATGATCCTGTATTGATTATTTTGTTCAATGATTTGAGAAATAAGAAAATCAACTACCTCAAGGGATCGTTGAACATATCTCAAGATGAAGAATATCAATTCATAATCAAAGTTTGTATGATTTATACGCGTATGGGGTGTGATTACTTAGCTTTGGAATTACTCAGAAACTGGAGGTTTGAATCCAAATACAATTCCAAGACGCCTAATCAAAATGGTGTTTATCCAGGAAAGGAACCGACGCCAATTGAATCTGCTGCCAATCTTAAACCACCAAGTTCTCAAGCATTTGAAGAGCCCGATATGAGTTCATTTGATTTTGGGTTTTAACAGACATTGTTTGTACGTAGTATAGATATAATTGGATTAATTACACGTTCCCAAGGTTTACCAACGGTGGTTATAATTGCAAACACAAAAAAAGTATACATCCTGGACACAAGAAATCCATAAATCAAATGATATGTCATTGAGTTAGAAATGGCTACCATTATTTGTAATAACTCTTCTGTCTTTCCCCAAAATTCTTCAGACTTGTACACTTTTAAAATGCCACCCGCAATAAATATGCGGATGAAGTTCACAATTGCTCGAATGAGAAATTGATCCCAAGCATAAATCCACCGGTGGACAATGTAAATAAAATCAAAATGTTCGAACTCTATTCGGCGTAATAGTTCCGGGTGATTCTCGTTATGTTTAAGTATGAGTTTGCAATATGTAGTATTAAATGAACAATATTTCTCTGAGATTAAAATGATCTTAAAATTCAGTTTGAAGTTTTCAATGAAATTCGGATTGATTAAATTAGGTAGAAAGATAAGCGATAGCATTATAGGAATCACTATGAATATCAAGAATTGTAAATCAGATAATGGATCTGTCATCAAGTCTGTAGTGGTAGAGCAGATATTTGGGGTAAGTAAGAAATCAGAGTATCAAACAGAAAAAAAAAAAAAGGGGGTTCATTTATTATGACATCACACGATGTGGAGTAGTACTGTAAGTGCGAGCCAACAATACCATTTGTCACATTCATCCATTTCAAGAATTTTTTAATCAATATCCATCTTGAAGTAGGGATATGTTATGATTTCACAGAACTGTAGTTAAGTATTGGTTGTAAATCTTTTCACAATAATGGAGCTAGGAGTTGTAGGAATATATTGCAGAAATTATCTTAGCAATATATAGATTTGAAGAAATAGTACAATCTTTATTTTTATTTCATGTTGGTTCTACTAAATTATTTGAGCTATTTGTAGAGAAATGTTCATATTAAGGCAGATTATTTTGAGAAGTATTCGTCACAAACATCTTCAAACCAGCTGCTGACAACCACCATTTGCCTTGAAGTTTCTTTAGTAATGCCTCCACAGTTTCTTTCATGATTTCAAAATTAGTTGAATCTCGCGTGAATAATGCTTGTAATGAAATAATATGTAATAGGGTATGTACACCAACAACGAATACTTGAAACCACATTTCATCTACCAGTAAAACTTGGTTAGCATATTCGTGTAATAGATCATATACTTCTTGATCCGATGCAACTGGATCTACTTTGCATCGCAAATATAGCATGCAAACGTAAGAATGCAACAAATTGAACCATTGATGTTTAACACCAGCTGATGATTCCCAGTTCAACAATTCATCTTGTAGATCATTGTCAACACGTCTTCCATGTGGTGGACGGTATCGAGTACATAATACTTTTTCAATAAGCTTCGATAATGTCACAAAACTTTTTAAATGTATGAATTCATTAGAAACATCATCGATTAAAACATCATTCATGTTGAAATACATTTCTCTCCCGTGAGTAGCAGCACTCAAACGATCGCAACAGAATGAAGTCCAGAATAACCGATTTAACAATGATTTGCCATAATATAGTTTTTTGTATACTCGATGCTGGGTATCTTGCACAGTACCATTAGATCCAGATAATGTTGTTAATCCAACATCACCGCATAAGTTACAAGCTCTAACAATATATTCCTTTGATAATGAGTTCCCATTGATACCTTCTTCATGGATGGATAATAATAAATACGATTGTAACAAGACAATCTTATTATTTTCCAAAAGTTCCAATAATTTACATCTTTCGAACAATTCCTGGCAACGTTCTCGTACATCCCCTGGTTGACATCTAGTAGCAGCTAAAAACATTGCATTTAGTAATAATAACGGTGAATTCCAAAAATCATCTTTTTCAATCACAGGATAGAAAGGGTATATGTTAACCATAAATAATTTCATCAATTCTCGTTGTTCGGAAATAGGAGGTAATACAAAAGCTCCTTGGCTTTTCAAATACTCCTTTAGTTCCGAATTAGTCTCTTCCAAAGAAGATTCTATAGTTGGAGAATTTCGCCAAGGGTTAAACAACCCAAAACTATCACCATCAAAACATAGGAATTTATCTGTACTCAAAAAGGAAGCAATTGGGTGGGTTGAACAAACAAATTGTGGATTGGAAGATGAAGTATTAGATATGACGGTGGAATAAATACGCTCTTCTTCTTTAAATCTATTGAATCGATTGGGTTGTATTGGTCTTTCAGTGGTCCAGTGACAATCTTGATTTCTTGTTGAACATGATTCGCACCTTGTTGAGTTCTTGATAATGTTACATTTGCGATGCAATTTACGGCAATTAATGCAGGCTATAGATGTTTTCTAAGAAAAAAAAAAAGAAAAAAATTAGTTAATTATTTACCATATATGTAATTTGGAGATTCGTAGATTACGTACTTTTCGTTTTGCTGGTTGATTTGTTGTTATTATGAATTGTGCCATGAGTCGTGAGTATTCTTAAGATCAGAGCTGAAGAATTGAAAAACAAAAAAAAAAAAAAATCAATCGCATAAAAAAATCAACAACAGGAAAAAAGTCATCAAACCAACAAACGAAGTATCAAACCAGACTGCAATATGAAAACACCGGCTAAGGATAGTATTCCAGAAAGTGAAGGTATGTCTATTACATTGGTTGTTTTAATAGTAGTATTGATTACTAACCCGTTTATTATTTTTAGAGGAAAGATTTAAACAAAAATGTAAGGAATTGAAGAAACGTGTATTAGAAGTTGAAGAAAGTAATGAAATAGCAACCATTGCGCTTAGCAGAACACAAGCATCAATTAGGAGGTTAAGGTTGGAATATTCCATACTATTGGAACGATTGGAAGATAGAGCAAAACAAATACCTGATGGAATAGTCAGTTTCGAGGAAATGGCATGTCCTCCCACTCCCACAATATTGGACGATTCGTTGATTAAATCTAAGAATGGATCCAAAAAGGGGGGCAAGTCTAAATCAAAAGCATCAGGTACAGGATCCGGAAGTGCGACTGGATCCATTGCTGCAGGTCTGGGTGGTTCTTCAGGAGGTAAGGTAAATGGGGGTGGTGGAAGTCCATCTGACGTGGCAAGCACAACCATGGGAAAACAAAAGGCAAGAGATCCAGATTTACCAAAACGTCCTACAAATGCTTATCTAATATTTTGTGAAATGGAGAAAGAAAGAATCAAACTGGGGGACCCCAATGCCAGTGATATTTCTAGAAGCATGACTGAAGCTTGGAAGAATTTAAGTGAAGAAGATAGAAGACCATATTTTAAATTATACGAAGATGACAGAATTAGATATCAACGTGAAATGGCGGAATACCATCAAAGAAAGGAAAACGGTGAACCAGAATTAAAGAAACAAAAAGTAGAGCCTACTGAAGAATCTAAGGCAGATCCTAAGGAGGAATCTAAGACAGAGTCTGAAGAAAAATTAAAAGAAGATTCTAAGGAAGAACTTACACAATATGAGCCAGTGCAGGAGCAACCAGAAGCAACACCAGTGCCAATCAATGAACCAACTGAGTCTCCTGCCGTCAATGCCTCATCACCCATGACATCAATCTCCGACCCAGAATGTATACCCGTTGCTGGTGCTAATGTTATTGTTGCTACTGCAGCTGGTGATATGGAAACTCCAGAAGAACCGAAAGTTCCCACAGTTGACATCAAAGAGGAACCTTTAATCTAGTAATGGTTTACAGTTTGTATGTATTGCAGTAGATTGCTGAGATAATATTTTTTTTTTCTTTTTGCTTAATATATAATTAGTGAAATATACCCCAATAACGTCTACAGCAATATAGATAGAATTTTCTAGCAATAAATTATAACAAAAACCAACAGTACCTACACGGAAAGTATTTTGTTCGTCAATGGGCACTTTAGTAAAAGGTAATACTATAAACAAGCTCTTGTGAACTAAAACTAGAATCCTCATAATTTAGTTATAATTAAACGGAATTAAGTGACAACCCAAAACACAAAAGATTTCTCTATTATTTTTACTCCTTACTTAACGCTAATGTTGATTTTCCTTTATTTATTCAAAAGATATATATTCAATTGACAATACTCAAAATATCAGTATCTTTGATAATATTTTTCTAACTACTACAAAAGTTCTACAAACTAGGTACTCTGGCATAGTCGATTGGCGCAACTGCTGTTTTTAAAAAGAAATTAAAGCCCGGCTAGCTTAAAGGTAAAGCGTGTGCCTCCTAAGCACAAGACTTTGGGTTCGAGTCCCAAGTTGGGCGTTTTTTTGCTTTTTTTTAAATAAAAAACTACTACTTTAAACCAACGTAGAAGTATTTTATTTTATAAGCATGAAGCTATCCACGGTGTACTTGTCGCGAAATGTATCATACTAAATTTGACGAAAGATTTTGGACTATACATACCTTATAGGTATAAGTTTGTCATTCTTGTAGTGTCAAGGCAGTCTTCACAGTATGATTCTAAAATTTTTCCATCGAACTTTCATAATTTCTGGAGGGAGTGTGAACGGGAAACATGTGACGACAATAAAACGACTCATCATCTATATTAATGAATATACCACTGTAGCTCGTATCAAAAATTAGCTAACCTTCAAAAGTGCTGGTTCCATAGCCAAACACAATGCAGTCATTTGTAAAAAGTTTGAACTTTTTTTTTCTGAATTGAACTGGTAATATATAGGATAAAACTAGCATACAGTATGTAAGACATTTTATTTCGAGTATAACCCATTTATAACAGTTTAAAAACTAAGAAGTAAAACACTATCAACATTACACTTGAGAATATCTGGTATATGTTAAATAGGAGTGTCCGTATCAGCCTTGGTAGGAGAAGAGCTGTAGGACTAGTAACTAAATTGGACTCTTGGTGTTTAAAAACTTGTAAAATGCAGGGTTTGCAAGACTTACTAGAAAATTTCAACGAAAATGCCCAAGAAACAGTTAAGAGATATAACAAGTGAAGTAAGAGCGATGGTGCTAATACGTTATTAGTTTCTATTGTCATTTTAGTCTTTGGTTTATATATTAGAATTAATAGTTGTGCATTCTGTTTATGGAACGTCCAACCACGAAGAATGAAGTTTCTTCGTTGGCCAAACTTCGCGCTATTTTTAAAAACTAAAAAAAGTCGTTTAAGCTTTTATACAAATGACTGTATACCTTTTTGGTGATTTTGTCATGAATGATTCGCACTGAGCGTAAAGAAAGATAGTACTTTCAAGCACTACACTCGCCCAGCCCTCCATCCCCTTCCTCGGGGACGTGCTCCCACACACACCCTATCGGGCGGGGAGCGACTGGGCCCCATTTTTTGGGGTGGCCGGCCCTGCCCTACAACGCAGGCCCCCCTCGTCTTTGGGGGACCGCGTAGCCCCCTGGCCCAAGGGGGAGGAACCGGGTATTATAAGGAGGCTGGTCACAGGCCCCCATACCCAGTCATCTAGTCTACAATTTTACTACTGGGAACTAATAGAGTAACGTTCCTAACCCGATAGTATAGAAGGTAACTGTGACCGATTGTTACCTCCTACTGAAGAACCTTCACTAATCCACATTGTCCTTTCTTATTTTTGCGTGGATCCCTTGATAGGTTCAAGATAATGATCTGCCCAAATCACTATCTTATTTGGAAGGTTCTTCTTCAATACTTATGTATTAACAACAACATCAATGATTGGTATCCCCTGTAGTTATATGTGCATCTTTGTAATACTCCTTCGTCATTTGGGTAACAATGGTTGTCAAGAATAATATAGGGCATTAATCATTTGGAATGATCGGACAATTTAAATAAGTTATTGATTCAGTTATATCCTTTTGTAATCTTTGGATTCAATTGGTTTAATTATTCTTGAGAGAACCAATAATTATCATTTAAATTACTTCAAGTTAGTAAATGAGCAAGAACTTGATGTTATTAGTATGATTGGTACTTACCGCTATAGTTATTTGATAGATTCATTCCAAAAATGATGGAAACTTGTTGTTGATAATATGTAAACAAAAACAAAGAAGAAAAAAAAGTGTTGTAAAAAGAAAATATTTTGATAGAAAAACAATTTGGCTATTTATAGTTGTCTATTTGTGGCCATTTTCTTAGGCTGCAAAGTATGTATTTTTTAAATTTTGCCATGTTACACGACCATTTGGAGAGATTACAAATGCAAACACAACGACAACTGTGTAATAGCTGAATATGGTATCCAGATTAATCATATACTACACAATTATAACAATTATAATCACAGAAATGGTCTAAAAATGTTGCACGACTTGATGAACAAATTATTTATTTATTTCTATAGGTTAAAATTAATGAATAAACATAGCGGATTAACAACGAATTACTATTGTAAAGCAACACAATCAATCACAGACAACACAAGAGGATTGCATCTTATAATGTAAATTAAGATGAAATTCAACAAATGTATATATAATAGTGTGTTTCATTGTCACATTTGTTAACTATACGAACCACTGAACTTTGATATTCATAATATCTATTCTACTTATATGACAAATGTCACACTATTTCTAGCAATCTTTTCTTATGCCCTATATCTATTTTAATCTTATTGGCCATTTCTTGATCTTAATTATACCATTAATTTCCACATATTAATTTATTACTGTTGATAACTTTTATTTTACATTATTTGCATTTCAAACTTATTGGTTGTTTCTATTTCATTGAAAATCTTCTTGATGATACATCATACCTGCAATTTTTTTCAACAATTTCTTGCAATTCAAACCCTTACTGTTTTTATCAAATATTTTCTTTTCTCATAATTCCATAAGTCCATTTACAATACTGATTATTTGTTTTATCTGATTCGATGGTTAATTAACATCCAGTAATTTATAATGTCATGGGTACAGTTACTTTATTTATGGTTGTGGAAGAATCAAATCCTTGGTTTTACATGCTGACACACTAGTTGATACCTTCTTCATCGACTAGTATATTATTCAATTTCATGATCACTTTCAAACACTAATAATTTTACTACAGAGTAGTTGTTATCTGAATAAGAGTCTCTTACTATTATTATTGTTGATATTAATCCTGTTTTTTTTTTTTTATTCGGGCACACTACACGACGTGTCTTATTCAGGAAATCTATCACACTATTATATTCCTATTTTTTATTTCAATACATCTTCAATTATTTTATTTAGTCTTTACTAAGTTCTTGTTGCTCTTGTTTTAAGGCAATTGTCAGCCTATTCATCTTTCCTCCTTACAACCTGGTCAATTACTTTTTTCAACCCGATTAGTTGACGCATTAATATTATTGCTTTAGCTCTTGATTAAACTATTCCATCATATTTATGTATATTAAAACTATATGTTTCTTTTTTGTTACTACCAATCTTTGCTTTAACCTGAACGTTAGTTTTTTCGAAATATTCTTTCACTAGGTTTTATAGCTTTCCCTCTTATTAATCCTTGAATTTTAACTGTTAACTTTACTTATTTACCATAACTTCTGATTTTTGCTTTTATTCTGTGTTGTTAATTAATGTTTCACTAGAATTTGCTCAACAAACTTTCTTTCCTTATTTGCAGCCTTGTTTCTTTTTGTAACTGAATCCTGGTATTACTGGCACCGTATTGTTAATTTTGAGTAAATCATATAAAGATTTCAAATCCATAAGAACTAAATTCCTCAAAGATAATAGAATAAATTACGTAGCAAGCTTGTACTTTATTAATGTATGGAGTTATTTGAATAACAAATTCTTAGTCAAGTTTTTGAATCTTACATTACCTTTCTGCATTGCTTAACAGTTTGACAGTAAGAACTCTTGGTGACAATATATGCCATTGTTATTCTAAACTTATGCTGGATGTAAAATTGATAAAAAAAGAGCTTTTCCTCTTCCGGTTAAATACAAATTTTATATCAAATCATAGTAGAAATTATCATTGATATTCAAGAGACTCAACAAGATGACGAGCAATATAATCTCTTACAACTTCTCAAGTTCATCCACTTGGTTTCATACATATAATTTTGTCACGATTGATCATCAAGTCATTAGAATAATTGTCATGATCTCTCTGTCATGAGCATGCTCTACGCATACCCGACGCTATTAAAGCGCCACGCTATTCATGCCCACCGCATGCCCGACGCTACTAAAGCGCCACGCTATTCTTACCCACCGCATGCCCGATGCTATTAAAGCGCCACGCTATTCTTACCCACCGCATGCCCGACGCTATTAAAGCGCCACGCTATTCTTACCCACCGCATGCCCGACGCTATTAAAGCGCCACGCTATTTGAGCGCACCGCATGCCCGACGCTATTAAAGCGCCACGCTATTCTTACCCACCGCATGCCCGACGCTATTAAAGCGCCACGCTATTTGAGCGCACCGCATGCCCGACGCTACTAAAGCGCCACGCTATTTCTGCCCACCGCATGCCCGACGCTATTCATGCCCTACACTTTTTCTACCTTACGAATACCTGGGGATACCATGCGCTTGCCCTGGCGATACTGTGATCTTACCCTGGCTATATGGTGGGCATGTTAATTCTTGCCCGGGCTACGTTTGTTGAACATCGAGTAGTTTAATCTGACCAGATTCAGTTGTTTCCATAGAATGAATAGTAACAGTTTGTTGATTGCTTTCAGTATCAGACATAATAATTGTTATTATTAGGTAATATACAACTTGTATAGAATTTAGAGATCATTCATCTTGCATTTATAGTTATCATAAATAGCATAACTTAAAGAAAAGTTTAGCATAGTATATTGGTTACATTTTGTATATTTTCCTAACAACTGTTCAACAACGCTGATTCTTGCTGGGGCTAACTATTATTCTTGCCGTGGACGAAATAATACTGTCCGTGGATGAAATAATACTGTCCGTGGACGAATTAATATTGGCCGTGGACGAATTAATATTGTCCGTGGACGAATTAATATTGGCCGTGGATGAAATAATATTGGCCGTAGACATGTTTGAGACCTATTTTCATGCTAGTTTGGGACGTATGTTAAATTAGAAGGATTCATTGTTGAATTATATGGTAAAGGAGAATTTTATCTAGACATTAATTATATATATTCTTAATTGGATCAACTTGCGCTATCCATTTTTTGCTCCGTCAAATCATAGGGAAATTGGTTGGTTCAGATTGTCCCCCTCGACGAATTATGGCTTCTCGTAGGCAATAAGTCGTAACGAAAATGAAAATTGATTACAGAATACAAACAATTCTTGGAACTGTTAACTAAAGTCCGTTATCGTGGAGCTATAAACATAAGTCATTACAGTGTCTTCTAAACACGTTGATAAATGATATTATTGATGATTTAATTGATTCAATTATTAAAGTTGGTCAAGAATTACAATAAATGTATACGTAGATGATTCAATATACAGTCTATTGATAATTTAACAATATGGGATAATTGCTGCATCATTATTACTATCTTCACCCTCTTCTTCTTCGTCTTCATCATCATTATATTTCATTCCTTTAGCAATAAATTTTTCCTTTGATGATTTGACCATTTCTAATCCAAATAATGAACTACCGTTACCTAATTCAGATAATCCTTTGAAATATAATTCCAATTTTTCAAACTCCAATAAATCAGTAACTATTTTACTACAATCTCTAAAACAAGATTGAATCATCATTGCTCTTTCATCAAATAAATCTTTATGTAAATAAAAATTCTTCAGTTTAATAAATATTTTCTCAGAATCAATAGTTGAATTTAATTCTTTAATGAAAAACATTGAATCAATGATTTTATTCTTAAGTTCTTGAACCAATGGATGAATTTTAGGTAATTTTAGTAATCCTTTAATTCGAAATAATTTTAAATTTATTGAATCAATATGTAATTGCTCACTCCAGTCAAACCAAGAATAATACATCTTTTCGCCTGATGAAGTAATTTCATGACAATAACATGATTTGGGTAATTCGATTTTATCATCCTGAGAATATTCTGGATGACCCACACTTTCAATTGGTATGATAAATGTTTCCTTATTTGCTTTTGGAACAATATCATTAATTCTTCCTTTGTTCATATATGAAAAAATTGTTGTTATTAAGTTACATGAAATTTGACAATTTGTAGGGTTGCTACGGATAAGATCTAGACATCTAGTCATTTTATCCATTAATGCAACTGTGTTTAAGCTAAAGCCTAAAAATAAACTAAATTGTGAACTTATTGGTAGATTTGGGTTTGTTATTATACCTAAATTAAGTAATGAATCATGATAGCTTAAATTTCTTCCACGACTGAAATATCCGGTTTCAATCCATAATCTACTTGAATCAGAAGTCTCTAATTCATCATCAACTTTAATTATATCAACTTGTTGAGATATATTTTTTTTATTATATTTGATTGTACCACCACATGGATCATGTAATTCTGCAACTGATTCAATTGAAAAAAACCACGTTTTTGCTAATGCAACTCCATCACTTAAACTTTCATTTGTTGAAGGACATAATTTAGTATATTTGAGTAATAATTCATTGACCCCACGTAAATGAGTTTTCCAATTAATATTACTATCTTTTTTGGGGTTGTTATGTCGATTGTAATATGCCAAGGCACTAAAATTCATCGTTAATACTAAAATTGTCAACAATAATTTTTCAATATCTTTAATAAATGATGAAGTTTGAAAATTTTCCTTTTGACTATCATGTTGAGAAAATGAATTACAAAGATGTTTTAGACATAAATTTGTATATTTTGATTGAAATTCATAATGTCTTTTCTTTGTTGTTTGAATAAATTGAAATGTTGCACTAGCAGCCAATAATGATAATAATAAATAATTGCAATTTTCCAGATATTTTAATAAAATTATCAATACTTGATTACTTTCCATTGAATCAGCAAATGGGAAAAAATGAAATCCTAATCTTGTATTTATTAATTCATTCAAATAAATTTCATCTAATTTTCCTTCTGATCGTTCATCTTCGTTAAGTACTGATTCAATCAAATTCTTGTTGATTAATATCCTAGGTTTAAATCCTAAAGGTGATGATGTGGTTGAAGTTCTTTGTTCAAAATTTCTGTAATTAAATTCCAAATTATTTAATGAATCATCCGATTGATCAGCTGTTTGATATGGTGTGGTTGTTAAAAATAGTCCTAATGAATCTTGAACTAATAAACTTGCATCATCAAATAAATTTTGTAAGTCACTAATAGGTAATCCAACCCAAGGATCATTGCTTGGCGATAGCATATCACTTATTTTAAACCTCTTAATTGATGGTAGTTGGGATGGAAATCTTGATTGTTGTAAATGTGATATCGGAGAAGGTGATATTTGTTGAATCATAGGTGAAGAATGGGTATGAGGATGGGTATTATGACGAGGAGAAGAAGAAGCACCAATCCCAGGGCTATTTCTAATATTATTCTTGGTATAATTTCTAAATTCAGTGGATTCTCCAACTCCACAAATATTATCCACTCGATTTGATTCAATTTGAATAATTGGATTCTCAAACTTAAATTTTGTTGAATTATTGGGATAACTACAGATTTTATTCAATTTACTGCATTTATAACAAGATGGCTTAGCTTCATCACATTTAATTTTTCTTCGTTTGCATTCTGAACATCCACCTCTACTATATTTTGATTTTTTGATTTTAGGTTTCCCGGTACTAGTAGGAATTTTATCTATGGTGGAATCATTTGCCATTCTTGATAATGTACATCGATAGGTCTATTAACTAAACAACTTTGGTCCTTATCAGTTGTTGTTGCTTTGGCAATCCTCCCCCGAGAAAGAAAAAGTTATAGTGAAAAAAAAATGTGCTGAAATTAAATTCTTTGTACGATTAACGTGGATCCAACAAAAACAAAATGGCGACGGCACTGCCATATACAGGAAGTTTCTAAATATTTGACAAAGTTAAAAGTATAATGATTCCATGCTTACTAGAAGAAATGTTCAATTTCTAACTCTGTAAGATTAAGTAAAATAAAAAAATTTTAACACTGTTTTCTTTCTTTGGTAGAAGGTCAATTATGCGTTAAGAGGATTGGTCATTACTGTTTTTGAATAAATATGTCTACGGTTCAGTAAAATAAGAATTATCGTGTATAAACCAATATCTTGGAAAAATCCTCTTTATTGAAAACTTCCCTTGTGCCTTAATATTTTCTGGAATAAAAATGAATGTTTCCATGTTCTATTGTTCCTATTTATTGAGAAATATAAGTTACTATTATACATTATAGAAAGAAATACAAAATTTATTGTTATTTAACTTTGCTTTAGATTTGACTTCCATCAGGAAAGTTTTTACTCTAGCTCTCCTAGAAATTCATGTTGCCTGGGCGTACTTTTCACTAATTTTTTTTATCAAGCTTAGGTGCAAAAATATTAATAGATGAATGTAATATATCATGCATTATTTCAAAATTCAAGTAAAAAAAAAAAAAGAAGTTGTCAAGATAGCTGTTCAGTATAACATATTAAGAATCTTTTTCACGTCCACTATAAGTATCAGAATAGTAATAGATTCAAGAGAGACAGAATTATTTGTCATTCAAACTTCCGATGAAGCATCATACCACAGTAACAAGAAACTATACTGTCTTTTTTAATAGTACAGTATAGATTGTAATTATATCAATTGTGTGAGCAGTCAAAGTTCAGTACTTTGTATGACCGCCATTTGCATGTAAATGAAAAGTAAAATAGCAAATCAAATTAATGTAAGATAATATATAATTAGTTCTAAATGAAATAAAAATAAATATACCTGCACTAGATTAAAATATTAAAATGTTTTATCAAATGGTTTTAATTTTGTTGTAAATTAATACTTCAAAAATTTATGTGATTTTTTCGGGATTCAACATTTCACACGTTGATTATTTTAGCTGTGGACATATTAGCCAGGGACGCTCGCTACCCACAACCCAAATTTTCCTGTATGTCGAGGCTTCCGCGACCAAAAGTTCTTAACACTTTTTTTTAATTGAACGATAAGATTACCGAAAGCACAATGATTGGTGTGATCTTGAACAAAGCTATATTAAAACCAATGAAGTTTTTGCAAGCCACGGTTTTTGCAATTTCTTTCCATAAACTTTCGGATTATTGTCACCATTATAGAAACTTTTTCCGCTTCTTGAATCTGGAACAAAAAAAAATTAAAAAACGTCAACGTTACATTACAGTACTGAACTCACAAAATAATCCTTCTTACTAAAATCAAAAAAATGGAACATGAATTAATTATAGGTATTTTTCCCTTTTAACCCCGTAACCCCAGAATCTGCTTTTTTGTTTTAAACTAAACCCCACAAAATAACATTGATCAAAAAAGAAATAGAAAATACATATAGAATGCCTAGAAGAACAATGCCGTACGTTTTAATCAACAATTAAAACAGTAAGCATGATACATTTTTAATTCTTTAGGTTTTTGATTTAATAAGAAAAAAACAAAGCAACTTGAAACCAAAACAATTCAAAAGAAACACCTTAAAATAACTAAAGAGTCAAACGTTTTATTACTTTCCTAGGAATTCTACGTGCCATGACGTTTGAAGTAAATATACTATATTTTGCCAGGTAACTGCAAGTCTGATAGAAAAGGGAATTAAGTAAGGGTAGAAGGGGACCTCATGAATTGTAGACCCAATATCCTCTACTATAATCCCTTTTTTGTCCTGTATATCATCATAGTCATCTCGTTGTATGTTGTATGTTCTTTACCCCACTTCTTCGATTACTTTATGACGTCGTTCTTGTACGATTAAGGTCGTACGGCGAATATTCTCCCATCTTAAAAAAAAAAATTTATAGCATGATATTACAATTATTAGGACAAAAAAAATTTTACCTGCCAAGATAACTTAGGTTTAGTTCATTATAATTACCCCAGATTCAGTTACATATTTCAATATTAATTTATTATAGTTGTACAAAAGAATCACATATTACGATTTCATTCAAAATTCTCATCACTGGGTAAAAGATCTATGGTCGTGTGAACATGGTCAGAAAAAAAAAAATAAAAAATATTTTTGTGTTGAATGTTGCAGATTGAAAAATTTTCTTTTTTATTTATTTTATTCCGTTTTGCGTCAATTGTAACATCGTCACATTTTACTCAGAGGACGCGGCAATGAGGCAAATTTATCTTTCTTTTTTAAATGATAAGAAATTATTAATCAAAAGATATGATTAATTATCATTGGTCAAATATAGATAACTCATGTTATAGACTATACAAGTAGAATTACAGTAGAATACACACCTACTGTTTGTAGGGAATCTGAACTTCTTGCCAGGGGGATATCTTCTTTGTAGTAAAGCGTCAAAGATGGGAAAATTGAACTAAAAATATTTAATTACATTAACTAACAATAAAAATAAAATTATCAACTACGATGATACATACAAAACTTTCGCGTAAGCCTTGACAATGCAATTGGAGTTATTATATTTTTTTTTTTTTTTAATTTGTCATTTTAAGTTAGATTTTAACAAAAAAAATTAAATAATGTACAAAACTCCAGAGGGTTTTTTTTTAAAAAAAACATAAAATAAAGATATAAAAAAAAAATGGAACCTAGGTGCAACTTGCTTAGTTATATACTTTATATTTGCTTATCATCAACTTGTATTAATTAACTCATATTGATCTTCCAAGAAAAGATAGGAAAAAGTGGAGAGGGAAACCAACAAGAGAATTAGAATTAACAGTACGCTTATCTACCCTTGGATCGTGTGCCATATAATAATTTGTCTTTTATTTTTCAACTATAAATTAACATCAACATTTCCTTTATTTTATACCTTTAGAAATTCTTAATATTTTTTTTTTAGATCATTCAATAATCAACAGATATATTGATATACTACAATGGAAAAGAATACAACTGAAATTACATCTAATTCAAACTCAAGTTTAAGCAACAAAGACTTGGAAGCTATTGGTGGTATCCATGAAGATGAACATTTAGAACTAAAGCATCATACTATTGAAGAAATTGAAGCAAGTGGAAAATGGTACGATAAACTGGTCAATTTCTTTGGCGCTCAATTTCGTTTCTCAGGTGCTATGACACAAATTGTTTTACTTGCCTTTGTTGTTTTTTTAACTCCAGGTATGTTTAATGCCTTGTCTGGTATTGGTGCTTCTATTAGTGATAAATGGGTTGCTGATACTGCTATGACTTCTTTGTACATTACTTTCTCCACTATCGGGTTCTTTGCTGGTACAATCTGTAACACAATTGGTGTCAGAGCTTCTTTGATGTTTGGTGGTGTTGGTTATGCCATATATGCTGGTTCATTATTGTCTTTTAACCACAATGAAAATAAAGGATTTGTTATTTTTGCTGGAGCATTTTTGGGTATTTGTGCTGCTGTTTTATGGGCGGCTCAAGGTGCTATCATTATGTCTTATCCAACTGAAGAAACAAAAGGTAAAGCAATTATGGTTTTTTGGGTCATTTTTAACTTGGGTGCCGTTATTGGTTCCATAATTCCATTGGCTGATAATATTGCAAATGTTGGATCTGCTGCTAATGATGGAACTTTTATTGCATTTATTGTATTAATGATTTGTGGTTCATGTGTTGCATTTTTTATGTTACCAATGTCAAAAGTTTGGAAATCTGATGGTACTAGAGTTGTTGCAGAAAAACATCCAAATTGGAAAGATGAATTGATTGGGCTTTGGAGAACTTTAATTAAAGAACCAAAAATTTTAATCTTATTCCCAATGTTTTTTGCATCAAATTGGTTCTATACTTATCAATTCAATAATGTTAATTATGGACGTTTCAATTTAAGAACCAGATCTTTGAATTCCTTATTATATTGGTTGGCTCAAATGTTGGGTGCCATTGTATTGGGTTATATTTTGGATTTCAAGAAATTTAGACGTTCTATTAGAGCTAGAATTGGTTGGACTATTTTGTTTGTTGCCGGATTGGCTATTTGGGGTGGTGGCTTGAAATTCCAATTAGGTTTTACTCGTGAAGAAGTTGAATCTAATCCACCTCTGATTAAACCATTGGATTATACTGATGGTGCTTATATTGGTCCAATGTTCCTTTATATATTTTACGGTCTTTATGATGCTATTTTCCAAACCTTCACCATTTGGGTCATGGGTGCCATGTCTAATAACCCAAAGAAAACTTCACTTTATGCAGGTTTCTATAAAGGTATCCAATCCGCTGGTGCTGCTATTGCATGGAGATTAGATGCTCTTCATAAACCATATATGAGCATGTTTGTTTCTTCTTGGGTATTGGTTCAAGGTTCTTTATTGGTTGCTATCCCACTTATTTTCTTTATGATTTCCGACCATACTGCCATTGAAGATGATGATATGGGTGGTGTTATTGATGACGGTGAATTAGAAGTGGTTAAATCTACTACTGATCATATAGAAACCAAATAGTTTGTCTTTTATTTGAATTGAACATTTTTTGTTAAATAACTGTATATTTTAATGTAGAAGAAATTGCGAAGTTTGTATCGCACAACACAGTAGCGATATCGTACTTATTAAGCAAAAACACCCAGGCATATAATACCACTTGTATGCAGTTAATATTAAGGATTCTATATCAAAGTATTCCGTACTACTTAGTTTGTTACCAACTGTAGAAATATTCGTCTTATTTTAGCCCCGTGATGCTTTTGTTCGCCCACCAGCGATGGTTGAAAAAGAACCAAAAAAAAAAAAAATATTGTTACTTGGGCGATTTTTCTTCAACGGACTTATAACCAATACACAATCATAGACAAGGAGATATGTTAACTAATGATAATTCATTATACTTGTATAATTTAACATTAAAACCAGGGTCTTATTATACTCAATCGATTGTTGGTCAATTCTATTCATCAACCAATGAAGATAAAAAAAAATCGCAACAATTGATCCTAGTATCACCAACCATATTACAACTTTATGAAATACATCCTGAAACAGGTAAACTACAACTTAAAGTATCTCAAAATTTACTTGGAACAATTAATAAAGTGGAAAAAATAACCATTGAAGAAAATCATGATTCATTAGTGGTAACCAGTGATTCAGGAAATATATCAATATTAGAATATTCTACAAAAGATGAAAAATTTATTTCCAAAGAGGAGGAACCAATGACCAAAAATGGTTGGAATAAATCAAATGTTGGAGAATATTTGGCAGTGGATCCAGAAAGTAGATGTATTCTTGTATCTGCATTAGAAAGAAACAAATTAATGTATAAAATTGAATCAAAAGAATTGAGTTCTCCATTAGAGTCAAATAATAGGGGTTATTTGACATTAGATACAGTGGCATTAAATACTGATCATGGAAACCCATTATTTGCTGCACTTGAAATTAATCAAGATAAAGAGATTGTACTAAATTATTATGAATTAGATAGAGGTTTAAATCATATTGTCAAGAAAAGACCTTCAGTTACTGAAAAACTTCCCCAGGATGCAAATCATTTGATTCCTGTACCTGGTAATATTGGAGGAATATTGGTAACCGGTAAGAATTGGATATTTTATGAAAAACTTGATTCTCCACAAAGGGTTTATCTCCCCCTACCAAAAAGAAAAGGTAATCAAGATTCTATAATCGTCAATCATGTTACTCATATTTTGAAAAAACAAAAATTCTTTATCTTGCTTCAAAATACGTTTGGTGATTTATTCAAATTGGTTATCGAGTATGATTCTGATAGAGAGATAATTAAAGATATAATAATAAGTTACTTTGATACTATTCTTCCGTGTATTAGTTTGAATATTTTTAAAAGTGGACTTTTATTTGCCAATGTGTTAAACAACAATCGCACGTTGTATCAATTTGAAAATCTAGGTGATGATTTAACTGAACGAGATTTAGTTGTAAATTCATCAGATTATGATGATTTCAAGAGTGTGAATAAATCTGGTAAAATCGCCACATTCGATTTAAAAAATTTATCCAATTTGGCAGTAATTGATACTTTAGAAACATTGAGTCCGATATTGGATTCAAAGATTATAGACTCAAAATTGGTAACTTTATCATCTCATTCGTATTTGAAAACAATCACTCATGGGATCCCAACATCTACTATGGTTAAATCACCATTACCTGTTATACCAACGGATATATTCACCACAAAGTTATCTTTGGAATCATCAAATGATGAATATTTGGTTATTTCATCATCATTATCTTCCAAAACCTTGGTGTTGTCGATTGGGGAAGTTGTTGAAGATGTTCAAGATTCAGAATTTGTACTAGATCAACCAACAATTGGTGTTCAACAAGTTGGTAAAAATTCAGTAGTACAGATATATGCCAATGGTATTAAACATGTGCGACAAGTTAAAAGTGGCAAAAAGACAACTGATTGGTTACCACCCGCAGGTATTACTATAATGCATGCAGCCACAAACAATCAACAAGTTTTGATTGCATTGTCTAATTTAGAAATTGTTTATTTTGAAATTGATCATTTGGATGATCAATTAATTGAATATCAAGAGAGGTTAGAAATATCTAGTCCAGTAACATCAATGACTATTGAAGAAAATAACAGCAATAACAAGAACTTTGATCGAAGTCCATTTGCTATAGTTGGATGTTCCGATGAAACAATTCAAGTAGTATCATTAAAACAACAAAATTGTCTTGAAATTCAATCTATTCAAGCCTTATCATCGAATTGTTCAAGTGTTAAAATGATTAAACTTGATAATAATTTAATGATACATATTGGAATGAAAAATGGAGTTTATGCCAGAATTAAAATTGATCCAATTAATGGGAAATTATCCGATAGTAGAAGTAAATATTTAGGTTCAAAACCTGTGAAACTAAATATTGTGAAAATTAATGATCAAGTTAATGGTATTTTGGCAATTTCTTCAAAACCTTGGATTAATTATTATTATAAACATGAGTTTAAGACTACCCCCTTGTTGGATATTCCTGGATCATTAACCGATGGTTGTTCATTTATAAGTGAGGATATTGGGGGTGATGCAATTGTTGCAATTGCTGGTAATGATTTAGTTATATTTTCTCTTGGATCAGAAGAAAATGAAGGTGTGTTTGATCTCCTGGAGGATTTTATAATTTCAAAAACTAAATTAAGATATACTCCACGAAAAATATTAACTTATGATGATAGAATATTTGTTACAGAAACGGAATATAATATCAGAGGTCCATATAAGAGTAGTATTAATGGAGATGTCAAAGAAACTATTGATGAGGAACATTATGAAACGTTTGGGTATGAAAGAAAACCAAAATCATGGGGTAGTTGTTTACAAGTATTTTCAAATACAGATCTTGATAATGTTTTACAAACTATTGAGTTTAAAAATAATGAAAGTATTATATCATCAACGGTAATTTCATTTGATAAGAGTTCAACATATTTAGTTATTGGTATAACTACAAATCAAACATTGTTACCAAATTCTCATAGTAAATCTTATTTATTTACATTTAAATTGGGTAAGAATAAAACCCTTCAATTTATTCACAAGACAGAAATTGAAGAAATTCCTCTGGTGATTACTCATTTTCAGAATAAATTACTTGTGGGTTTTAAGAATACCATTAGATTATATGAATTAGGACAAAAACAATTATTAAAAAAATCAACCACGGTGATTAAATTTCTTACCAATATAATCAAGATACAATCACAATTCAGTAGAATAATAATTTCTGATTCACATTCATCATCAATTGTTTTTGCAAAATTTGATATTCAAGAAAATCAATTTATCCCCATTGTTGATGATATAATTAAACGACAAATCGTATCAATGTTTACCCTTGATTCAGATACAGTTTTAATTAGTGATAAATTTGGTAATTTATCAGTTTCAAGATTAGACGAAAATATAAGTAGACAAATTGAAGAAGATTGGACAATTTTAAAAAATTCAGAAGGTATATTTAATAGTTGTCCATTTAAATTAAATAATTTAATTGATTTTTATCTTGGTGAAATAATAACTAATTTTCAATTTATTAATAAAGATGATAAAAATAGTGTTTTATATTGTGGTATATTTGGAACTTTGGGAACTTTAATACCTTTAATATCTAAAAAAGAAGTTGAAATGTTGATTAATGTACAATTGGAATTACAAAAATCAATTAAAAATGAATTAGGTAAAGATCATTTAAATTTTAGAGGTTATTATAACCCAATGAAGAATATAATTGATGGTGATTTATTAGAAAAATTTCATGACTTATCACAATTTGAAAAATCCCAAATTGCTAAAAATTTAAACAAAACGATTAATGATATTGAAAAGAAATTATTTGATTTAAGAAATAGATCATCATCATTCTAATCACAATTAATGTATAATCACATAAATGTTATCGTGTTCAGCTATAAAAGTATATATATATATATATATAATACAAGACACACAATACATATAAAAGAAAAATACAAAATCAAATTCAAAATGATGATAATATATGTAATGTAAAAAAAATTTTCTTAAATATGTAACAAATTAATCTTTACAAAAACGAACTACAGATCAACCATTCCAGTTCGTTGATCTTTCTTAAATGGTGAGGCGTTCTTGTTGATATTGGTATTACTTTCATCATTGTTATTATTTTTTTCGTGTTTCAATTTTCTATTCAACGTAGGGCTGGTATTGCCAACATCTTCACTACTTTTACGACTTGGAGATTGTTGACCATTTGGTGTACTAAATTGAACAAAGTTCCAAAATGCAGGTGATGATTGATTAGTATTAGGTCCTCCTGGAACTTTTCCATTGTTGTTGTTGTTGACGTTGTTGTTATTTCCATTCACATTTCCTGGTCCCAAATTATTTCCAGCTTTAGTGGACCCTCTTTCAGGAGTATAAGCTTCTAATGCAGTGATTTTTTTAGGGCTAGCAAAATTTAACCCAATGTCACCATTGGTGATATTTGTAGTAGTAGCTGCACTTGAAACGCCCTCACTTGCAGAACTGCTGTATTGTGACGCTTCTTGTAATTGGTTTGTTGTATAAGAAGTGCTTCTTGAATGAGGATTTCCACTTGCCTGGATAGAACCTTTAAGTAATTTTGAGGTTCCATCACCTTGAGCTTCATTGTCACCTTCACTGGAAGTCTTTCTCACCGGGGAAACTGCTTCTTGTTTGAGCCCATTTACAGTATATCCTTGATGATGTCTGGGTTGCTGTTGTTGATGTTGTTGTTGATAATTACCTTGATGTTGTGGAAGCTGTGCTTGTTGTTGCTGATATACCATTGGTTGAGGTTGGTAACCAGGATAAGGACGGCCCGCATTCTGCATATTGTTATACATGTTTGTTTGTTGCATAGATCCTAAAGGGTTAGATTGCATTGGGTTTGAGGGAATGGGATAGTTTTGATGAGGGTGTTGGTAGTGTGGTTGTGTTTGATGTTGTTGATGTGGCTGTTGCTGTTGTTGATGCTGTGGCTGGGTAGAAATGTGTGGAGGCATTTGCATTGGACCAGAGGCAATGTTTGGCATTTGTTGATCTTGAAAAAATTTTTGTGATTCAGGCAATTGTTTATGGGTTGCCAAATGTAAACTTAATTGTCTTGAAACAGATGATCCTCTTCTTGTTTTCAGAATTGTACCGTCTGAAATTTTGTTCAAGAACTCTTCTTTATAAGAATCACTAATTTGCCATTTCATACCTTTCCCTGGTTCATTAGGTCTTCTTGGAACTTTTTCAAAAGCCTTGTTCAATGATAAATTGTGTCGAATGGAATTTTGCCAACCAGTCTTGGAGTATTTATAATATGCATAATGAGAGGCAATCCAATTGTAAATATCAGCCAATGACATAACACCCTGTGGGTTTGACAAAATTGCTTGGGTGATCATGGTAGCGTATGAGTATGGTGGTTTAATGTCTTTGGAGTCTTCTTTAGATAAATCTTGGTCCAAATTCGATTGAAGTGAATTTGCAGAAATAGATGAAGGGGAATGAGTCAAAGCATTACCAAAAAGTTCGAAATCTCTATTTTCAATAGCAAGACGTTTTGCTTGTAGAATTTGTTCTTTATATCTCGCAAGACATTTTTCCAACATTTTTGGTGCGATTGCAGCTGGGGCATCTGGTAAAATAAACATCATTTGGGTTCCACCAATATCCAAAATAGCACCTGAGTGCAACGAATTGACTTCTTGTGAACCCACATTAATTTTACACCCATCTATTCTTGCCCCATTTCTACCATTAACTTTCAATTCCCAACATCTCAAATCTAGATTATAAGTAATGGATGCATGTTGTCTACTCACAACCTTGGCTGGTCCCAAATCTATATCTATCAAAGGACCATTACCTCCAATAGGGTTGTTCATGGATGATGATGAAGAAATATCGGTATTTCTTCCAATGGATATGGCCAAAGATTTCACATAAAAAGTCCAATTTCTACCAGCAATTTTAGCATATGCCTGAACTTCAGTTTCCAAATTTTTATCATTGGCATAAGTAAGTGAAACATTAGTTGGTTGATCAGGTGCTTGTAAGGTCGATATAACTGCACTGATCATATCTTGATGATCTTCAAAAGTAGGAAGACCTGAAGGGTCTAATTGAGGCTCCAGAAGGGTTCTCTTTCTTGGAGTTGAAAATGAAGGTGCGGAAGACATAGCTGAGATTGAGAATTACTCCCCCTTATTTCGATTCCTTTTCGGAATTAAATATACAAAAGCTAAGATAGTAGTAATAATTTAAAACAATCCAGTGAAAAAAAAATTGAGTTATTTTTCTCTCTCTCTTTTGGTAAATTGTTTGTTGATGTTGTAATCAAATGGGAAGAAGGGAAGAAGGAAAAAAAAAAAGTTGGCCCTACTTGATTTAACTATGATTGTAATACCAGGAACTAAGGGTGTGATGCAAAATTAATATGATTAGCCAGATTCTAGACGAAAAGGTTGGGTCTTAATCTCACGAATGGTGAATAACAACTAATGAGGACTGGTGATTTATATTGAAAAGCGTGTTGCCCTCTTTTATTTTGGTTGTAGGAGAAAAGTTGTTGTTGCTGTTTGAATTTTGTTTTTGTTTATGTTTTGGTTTTTTGTTTTTTTTTTTATTTTTTCTGTTGACTTTTTTTGTTGTCTGAAAAAAAAAAAAAAATTTTGCCTGGGTCGTGCAATTAGTCACCAAATGAAAACAATTTAATTTAAAAAAAGAAAAATCACAAACTACGAGAAATATGGTACATTAAAAAATTACTATAATCATTAAATTAAAAAAAATTACAGTTATTCTTACTGTCTCTACAATAGTCCATTGCATGAAACAAAGTGTGTCAACTAGGAAGAATCACATACTTGTAACAGAACCATTTTATGGGTGGAAATAACTTGAACAATGAAATTTACTACATGGGTAACAAAACTCAAATGAAAAATTTATGTGAATAAATTTCTGTGGTCAGGTACACGCCCCGTGACCCCCGTTTTATTTAGATGGGAGTGTACATTTATACAAGTCATTCAAATACAAACTAGTTATAAATTAGTGGGGTGAGATAAACAGCCAGAGACGGAGAGAGAAAGAAAGATATTGAAAGAATTTGCAAGATCACGAGACTTTGGAAATTCTTTTCACTGGTTTAATACAGGAATCTTTTGTCGAAATGGTAGAAAAATTATTGGTGATTTATATTCAATCTCTATCAATCGTGGTAGGCCAATCCATATTTCCCTTTGTAGCACGGAAGGATTTTTTTTCGCCAATACCCGAGGAATCCCAATTAAACGAGCTCAATGACATCAAGGCACTAAGTTACTGTATTATATTTTTTTTTTTTTTACTGTGAAAGTACACTATCCTTTTTCCCTATCATTAATCGTCTAAGTTCTTTTCATAATTGATGGGTATTACAAATGAATCTTGAGTGATATCAAAACCTCTAGCATCAGTGATATCTTTTGTTATCACATCAACAAGAAAATCTTCTTCTTCTAATCGTTTCTTGTGTAATTCATCTTCATCAATAATATCAAATTCATCTTCTTTTTCAGCATAATTAATATTTTCTTCAACTTCAACAAAATCTGGAGCTAATGCACTCCATTTTTGTGGGAATGAAACTGACCAAAGATATACTATCCCACTATCTAATCCAATTGATCCAATTGTACATCTTGAATAATCCCATTTTACATCAATCAATTCTTCATTGGATCCTTCTAAAATTTTTACTAATGATCCCATTGATGTTTCCCAAATATATAAATCATGAGATGATTGTCCATGGGTTGATGCAACTAAAAAATCGCCATTGTGATTAAATGTAACTGAATTCCATTGTAAACGATTAACAACATCTTGATATTTATGTTCAATTTCAAATTCTAATTCGCTTATATCTTCAATATTGATTAAATCTGGAGGTAAATTAATTTGTCGTATTATTCTATCCGATGAATTAATGGCTAATTTTCTACCATTTGAGGAAATCGTAAGACTTTTAATATTCGAATTGGATAGTTTAATCGATTGAACTTGTTTACAATGATCATTAACATCAAATATATTCAACCATCCTTTACTTGTACCAGAAAAGATATAATTTCCTTCATGTGTGAATATGGAGACTAAAGTCATATGTTTCTCATCTTTCTTTCTTCGTTTAATATTCTTTCTTCCATTTTCTTCATCGTCATCATCTATCACTTCTTGGTTATTCTCTTCCAACGGTATTGTCTCTAGAGTGATAACATTTGGTGGTTTTCCTTCTTTTTGGCTCAAATCAACATAAACTGGTGAATCCTCAAATAAAGAAGCGGTAAAAATAAAATGATTTTCAGGATGCATATTAGCCAGCCATATAGGACCATCAAATTTAATTTGTCTAATTACAGCACTTTTAATACATTTTCCATCATCTGGATTATTATTATTATTATTATTATTTACATATTGCAAATCCCATAGTTTAACCCACCAATCTTGAGAACTTGTTAATATATATCGTCCACATTTAGACCAACTAATTGAAGTAATTGGACGTATATGACTATCTTCTTTCAAATGAGCAATAACTCCGCTAGATACCATATCATAAATGGCAATTGATCCATCAGATAATCCCGAGGCTAAATAATCACCTTTATGATTAAATTGAATGCATACTGAATGACCATAATTTAATGTATTATTCAATGTTTCCGGAAACTCTTTTGCTACGGAAAATGGGTCTTGAAGTGATAAATTCATGGGATTGGGTGAGTGTTATTGATGTTTCTCGTGGTAGAGTTATTGTTGATGGGGTTTTGAAAAAAAAAAAATAAAAGAAAAATTCCAACTCAAAGTTTTTGTTCCTTGCAGCGTATGTTGGGCGGAGTTTCTCGCGAGAAACTTTCTGCGATCGTACTGGGTACAGCTAGGGCCATTCAGTGCCATTGGGGGCAAGGTCCTTTTTTACTCTAATACATACATGATAAGTTCAAAGAACAGGTGTATATAATGAAATAATCACGAGCAACATAATTTCATGTCTATTGAGTGTACAGAATTCTATGAATCGAATTCATATTTCTGATAATTGTAGTTATCAACTTTTTTTTTTATTTTTTCTGTAGTGTTGTCTGTTTACGCTTAACCAAGTTGAAACAAACCTGCCTCTCGCCACGACAAACCTCAACTCAACTTAACTCAACTCAAGCCACGGGAGGATCATTGATTCAATGAGCTTAATATCATCACCATCAGTTTCAAGTTTAATATCTAGTATTTCATCATCAGCCACATTATCCCCACTACGAAAAACCAAATTTGATGATCGATCTAAAACCAAAACTGGTATTTCCTTAAAATTATACAACTCAACCGATACCGCGAGTAAAGGAACACAACCAAAGAATGTTAATGTATATGATGAACAAGAAGATGATGAAACAGGTGAGAGTATATTGAAGGATATTTTTCAATGGAATGAAATGAGTGAAATTTCACGAATGATTAAATCAACTGAATTTATTAATAAATATGGGAATTTTCAATTTTTTAAATCAAATTCAATTTATATTGGTATAATTACTACAGGAGCCAAAATTATTATATTTAATTATCGACAAGAAATTGAATTTATATTAAGTATAAATCCACTGGAATTATCATTAATTACATGTATATCATTTTCTGGAGATTGTTCATATTTATGTGCTGGATTTGAAGATGGGTCAGTTAAAATATGGAATTTAAAGAAATATCATGATAGTGAACAACAAGAACAAGAGATATTACCAATATATGTTATTTATCCAATTAGTTTAAAATCAAGATTTGTTCAAAATATTCAAGGACATGTTATAAATACAAAAATTAAATTTATTTCATTTATTGGAGATTCAAATCATGAAATTATTTCAATTGATGATTCAGGATTAATTTTTATTCATCATGGAATTAAAAAATTTATGAATTTAATTTATATAACTAATAAATTATTAGGTAGAAATGATGCTAATTTAAAAGATGAAAAATTTAAAATTTTAAATTATGAAATGTTACCATTAGGTTCATCAATTGAAATTACTGATAAAATGGGAATAATGGCAATCATGACATCAGAAGTTTTAATAATTATATCAACTATTTCATTAAATGATTCAACTATACCTTATGTTAAACAACATTTTAAAATTGGGAAATCCAAAAAAGTAAAAGGAGAATCATTAGATACATGTTTAAGTTGGTTTCCTTCAATGGAAATTTCCAAAAATTCAACAACAAGAAGTAATGCAAAATTGTGTTATGTTTGGAATAATGTATTGACGATTTTAGAATTAGAAAATCAGGTAATTTCAAATAATAAAGTTGTTAAATTAATTAATGATGCTAAAGATAAAGATAAAGTTCTTAATAGATTACCTATAAAAATGACATGTCGATGGGTTAGTGATTATGGTATAAAATCAATTAAATGGATTCAATCAGATATTTTATGTGTATTTACTAATAATCATGAAATGATGACATTTTATTATATGAATGAAAGTTTAACTCCAATTTCTAAAGATTATATTGATTCAACATTTGAAAATATTAATGTATCTAAAGGAAGAATTTTATGTAATAATTCTTCAAAGGATATATTTATTGGTCAACTGTTGGGATGGGCGGATATTTTAGTTAATAAATTAACTGAAGAATCTTATGGAGATGCATTATCAATTGCTGATAATTATTATAATTCTAATAATGCTGGGAAATTAACTATCATTGGATTACCTAAAGATAAAAAATCACGAGGGGAATTAATTCAACCACATCTTATTAAAATTATGAAAGAATCATTACCACATTTATTTGATGAAAATCATAAAAAATCATATATTTTATTATGTTTCAACATAATTGCTTATATTAATGATATTGAATTACTTGAACAAATGTATGAAATTGTTAATGATGATGAGATATACTTTCATAGTTTAGAATGGTTTATATTAAGTGGAAATATTATTTCATTACCTCCAGTGGTACTTAAAAAATTGGTACAATTTTATATTCAAGAACAAAATGGAGATTTATTAACGGAAATTATTTGTACATTGGATATTGAAACTTTAGATATTGATTTAACTATTCAATTATGTAAAGAATATAATATGAAGGAATGTTTGATTTATATTTGGAATTTTATTCTTCATGATTATAAAACCCCATTGATTGATTTTTTACAAGATATTGTCGCCAGGGGAGATCAAGAAGAAGATGATGTTAGAATTTATACCTATATGGCATATATATTAACTGGAAGGCAATATCCTACTGATAGATTTATTGAAAATGAAGAAAATTTTGCCAGAAGAGAAATTTGTGATATTTTATTTTCAAGTAATTCAATTGATAATATTCCATGTTTTGATTCTAATACAATTTTCCCATATTTATTTACCCTTTTAAAATATAATTCATTTGAAATGTTATCAACTTTGAATGAATTTTTTGAAGATCCATTTTTAAATGAAGATTTTAAATTAACAAGACAATATCTTATTGAAACATTATTGGATATTTATGAAATTAATGAAGATAATTTTAATCAATTTGATAAATGTCAATTACTGATTTTTATTAGCCGAAATTATCCAAAATATAGTCAATTTTTAAGATTATCTGAAAGTACATTATTTGAAGTAATCAATACATTATGTTCAAATACAAATCCAGAATTAAATGAAGATTGTGAATTGGGATTACTGAGTTTATTACCTGTTTATGATGGACAAGATCATGATGATAAATTTATTATTGAAAAATTAGAAATGGCAAAATATTATAATGTTTTAATTAGTATTTATAAATTGGAAGGTAAATATTCGAATGCATTAGAAACATGGTTAAAACAAGAAAATGAATCAACTGGGATTAATAATAAAAGTAGTGAATTGACGAATTTACTTGAAAATTCATTTAATTCAAGTAAGAATGCAAGTGATCGATTAAATTTAGTAAAAATTATTCGAGATAATTTCAAAAAATTTATTAAATTAGATGATGAATTTGTTAATTTAATTGAAAGATTTACTCCTAATTTACATCAAGAAGTACTAAAAATATCTATGAATAATGATGATGATGATATTTATATATTTAAATATCTTGAAGAAATGTTTAAAATTACCCTGAATGATTTAACACCATATTTGAGTAAATATCTTGAATTATTAATTAAATATGATAAAGATCAAGTTATTTTATTTATTAGAAAGTGGAAAGATAAATTTGATTATGAAATCGTTTATGATATTTCTGAAAAAATAATATCATTGAAGCACAAGTTATATTATTGGTTAATAAACATGAATTTGAAAAGGCATTAAATGTGGTTATTGAAGTTATGAAAATAAATCTACCCACGAGTATTGAAACAGAAGAGTATTTTACCAAGTTATTAAAGATATCATTTTCAATAATTGAAAATGATCATGGAATGTCAGAAGAATTGAATGAAAATTTATGGATTATATTAATTAATCAATTGGTTGAATTTTCAAAAGACGCAAAAGATATTCATGATTTTATAAATGAATGTATTCATGATTCATTTATATTTATTAATAATTGTCAAAATGATTTCAAATTGTTTAAAATTTTAAATAAATTTATTACTAATGATTATAATGATGATGATGATAATTCAACCAATAAAGATCAAAAAACATTAAGTAATATTAAAAAAATACTACATCAAGTATTTATTAGTTATTCAACTGATTCAGAAATTTTAAAAATTATTAAATTTATATTAAATAAAGATATTTTTAAAAAAATGAATGAAATTAAAATTAAAACTTTAAATGGTTGGATAATTGAAAATTTAAAATGTTTATGTTGTGATAAATTATTAATTGGTTCAAAAATAGAATTAAATAAACATTATTTAGCATTTGAAGAAAACCAAAAAATAAAATATGGCCCAACACCACAAACATCAACACAATGAATAAATTTGAAGATTTAAAATTAATAATATTTGATTGTGGTCATGGATATCATAAAAAATGTTTAAAAAATCTACTGGTTGATGATTATTGTATAATTTGTAATCAATAAAATATGTACATGAAGATTAAACGCTTCAGAATACAGATGATAAAATGTATGCATCATGTATGTGAATGTAGATGTGTAAAGTACAATGAGATTCTTACCATTTGAATGACTATCCTCCTCGTCTCCACCCCCCCCAAAGCGAATGCAATTCCAAATGCAATTCCAAATGCAACTACAAGGACAATTTCAAGTTAAATATTTAGTTTATGTAGTAATAATAAAATATCAATCAAAAATTTAATACATGATAAACCCACATTCCATTCCAATTCCAATCATTTGAACTCGTATAATATATCGATCACCACTCCGTCTTTCAATGAATAATATATAATACACACAGTATGAAACTTCTCTCAAACCTTACCACGTGTTTCTTCTTCTTCTCTTGTTCCTCATCTCAATTAAATTCTATTAGTCCCATTATTTACCTCCTTCTCCTTATGGCTTACCCTTCATCATCTTTTGCTGCTTATCCTTTGCTATGAATTGGTAGCATCCATCATGCAAAATAATTTACGAAATAAGAACACAGCAACATCATCACCCCCAGACACCAATACATATACCAAATGAGATTATGTAATAAGTTTATTCAAGGGGCGCAGGAATGTGGTAGCGCAATAATGAAAAAAACAAAAAAAGGAACACATCCGAATTTAGACAAATTGTAAACAATCCTTATAAGATGTGTATTTTTAGTTATTTTTTAAAAAATTTATACAGGGACACAAATTTTTATGTGTATCTATTATTAAATTCTTCTAAAAAAGGGGGTCAAATAGAACTAAAGAATATTTTAGTTTATATTAGATCATAAGAAGGAAAAGAATCTTCAAAGAAAAAAAAAATTTTTCAACATCTTTTTTGAATTCCTTGTTATTCGTTCGTTTTTTTTATTTTATTGAAATTAAATTATAAATTTGAAGATCAATTTGAATTGGTGATTCTATAAGATTGAAAATCCTTTTTGAAAAGTTTTATTTTTAACATCTTTTGATATACATAATTCAATAACTCATCAGAAAGATTTCAAAAAAAATATACCAATTGACGGTGCATTAATTTCATCCATTTGACATAATAATTTATACGACTAAGCATATTTTTTTTTATAAGCGATGGTAAATATTCATAACAGCCACGATACTTCATCATCATCTCCTCCTTCACAAAATAGAAATGAATTTTCAGATAATGATTATAAAGATGATGATGATGATGATTTATTCGATGATGATGATGATACCAATGAAGATGATCTTGATACTATAAATCAACCACCAGTTCGTCCTAGTTCAGTAGTCGCTTATCAAGGAACTGCTTCACCAGGTTTAGGTATTAATAATAACATTGGAGATATTTCTAATCCTTTTAATCAACCACTACTATCATCAATAAATACTGAATATCAATCAGGTTTTACTAATCACCATCATAATTCAAATTCTACTTCAGGTTTATTTGGTAATAATGTTTTATATAATGAATGGGAGGATCAGAAGGAAAAAAAATTTTTATTTGATGATGATGTTCAAGAAGATAGTAAATTGAACAGATCTAGAACTGTTAAATTTAATGAACCTGAATATCCACCATTAACTTATTCATCAGGTAAAAAATCTCAACTTAATGTATATGATTTAGATTTAGAAGAAATGGAAACTGATGAATTAACCAGTAGTATTGGTAGTAATAGTCTTGGTAGAGCAAATACATTTATTGGTGATGATTATATAATTAATCCATTACTTGATGCTGATACTACTATTGATGGTGATGGTGATGATGATGATGATGATCCATTTGGTGATGTTGAATCATTATTTCTGGAAACTGGGGAAGAAATAGTTTTGACTCGTCGTGGTACAACAATTAAACGAGTTAATACTACTAAAGGTACTAAATCAACGAGAATAACTAGTGAAGATACATTGATGATGATGATGATGATGATGAAGATGATTTTAAACCAAAATTAACTTATACAAAAACCATTAAAAAGGCTAAATTAATTAATGGGAATTATGTCATTGATATGCCAGTTCCAAATTCATTATTAAATACATTTGGTAAAAAAATTATTACTAATCAAAATAATGTACCAAGAGAAATGTCATTTGTTAGATATACAGCATGTACATGTGGACCATCAAATTTTGTTAAATTTAATTATAATTTACGTCAAGAATTATATGAACCACCAAGATCAACAGAAATTATGGTTTGTATAACCATGTATAATGAAGATGAAATTTTATTAGCAAGAACTCTTAAAGGTATATTTGAAAATATTCAAGATTTAACTAAAAGATCAGATCCAAATTGGGGAGATGAAAGTTGGAAAAAAATAGTTGTTATTATTGTTAATGATGGAAGATTAGAATTGAATAAAAGAACAGAAATTTTACTTAAAGCATTAGGTATATTTCAAGATGGTTTTGCTAAAAGTAAAATTAATGAAAAATCAGTTAAAAGTCATATTTATGAATTTACTTCAACTGTTGGTATTGATAGTGTTAATGATAAA
Organism: Candida sojae; assembly: GCA_013177575.1. NCBI lineage: Eukaryota > Fungi > Ascomycota > Pichiomycetes > Serinales > Debaryomycetaceae > Candida > Candida sojae. The sequence goes on along the minus strand of WWPN01000002.1, from coordinate 2,667,243 downwards.
GTTCATTTAACTTCAAATTCAACTCCAGTACAATTTTTATTTTGTTTAAAAGAAAAAAATTCAAGAAAGATTAATTCCCATCGTTGGTGTTTTCAAGCTTTTGGTCCAATAATTAATCCTAAAGTTATAATGTTATTGGATTGTGGTACTAAACCAAATAAAGATGCATTTTATTATCTTTGGAGATCTTTTAAAGATGAAAATGTTGCTGGTGCATGTGGTGAAATGAAAACTTCATTAGGTCCAAATAATAAATTATTAATTAATCCATTGGTAGCAGCACAAAATTTTGAATATAAAATTTCAAATGTTTTAGATAAACCAATGGAATCAGTATTTGGATTTATTTCAGTATTACCGGGAGCATTTAGTGCTTATAGATATGAAGCATTATTAAATGTTAATGGTGAAGGTCCATTAGAAAAATATTTTAAAGGTGAATATTTACATCAAATTCATAATCAAAATGAAGGTGAAAATAATGATCAAGATGATGATGATGATGAAAGAGAAATTAAAGAAAAAAATTATCAAGAAGCAGGAATTTTCACTAGTAATATGTATTTAGCAGAAGATAGAATTTTATGTTTTGAATTAGTTGCTAAAAAAAATCATAATTATATTTTAAGATATGTTAATGAAGCAAAAGCAGAAACTGATGTACCAGAACATATTGATGAATTTGTTTTACAACGTAGAAGATGGTTAAATGGTTCAATGTTTGCTGCTGGTTATGCAATTTTTCATTGGACTAAAATTTGGAGATCAAATCATTCATTATTAAGAAAATTATTTTTACAATTGGAATTTTATTATCAATTATTTACAATATTAGTTTCATGGTTTTCATTAGCAAGTTTTTTTTTAGTTTTTAGAATTTTAACTGCAAATTTAGGTGCAAGTGATATGAATTTTAATGTTGGGAAATATTTAGCAATTATATTTCTTTGGTTTTATGTTGGATCAGTTATAACTACATTTGTTCTTGCATTTGGTAATACTCCAAGAGGTACCAGAAAATTTTATCTTGTAATTGCAATTTTTTTTGCAATTTTAATGACTTATATGATGTTTGCAGCAATATTTCTTGCTGTTCATACAGTTATTTCAATTTTAAATGAACATAAAGATGATTTTTCAATAATATTGGTTTTTACAAATACTAAATTTAGAGATTTAGTAGTTTCAATGGTTTCAACTTATATATTATATTTTATTGGAGCATTTATGTATGGTGAACCAAGTTTTATGTTTACATCATTTATTCAATATGTTTTACTTTCACCAACTTATATTAATGTTTTAAATATTTATGCATTTTGTAATATTCATGATGTTTCATGGGGTACAAAAGGTGTTGAACAAGCTAAAGATTTAGGATCAGCAAAATCATTTGGTAAAAATAATGATGAATTAGTAATGATTGCCCCTGAAAATCATGTTGAAGAATTAAATGATAAATATTTAAACGCTTTAGATAATTTAAGAACTATACCAACTAAAATCATTCCAACAATTAATAAAAGAGGTAAAGATGATTCATATTATGCATTTATTAGAACAATAACTGTATTGGTATGGATGTTTACTAATGCTATATTAATTGCCATTGTTTTAGAATCTGGTGGTATTGATATAATTACTAATAAAACTTCAACAAATTTAGATGGTTCAATTTCAGGTAATTCACAAGTTTTCTTGGGAATTATTTTATGGATTGTTGCTGGTTTAGCATTATTTAGATTAGTTGGTTCTTTCTTATATTTAGTATTTAAAGGTTTTAGACCATTAAAATGGAAATTTAAAGATAGAAAAATTAAGAGAAGACAATCTAAGAATAGTTTAGTTTAGATTTTTAATTTTGATATATTAAGGTTATAATTATTTTAAATAGTTCACGTTTAGAAATGTAATACAATAATAATAATTTGTTTTTTTAAATACCCGTGAATTTTTAAAACAGTAAAGTTGGGCGGAACAAGAAGAAGAAGAAGAAGAAGAAGGAGAGGAAAATGGGCCAGGGCCAAAACCAGGAAGGAGATGCGTGGAGGGATGATGGGAGGTAAACGTTAGCGAAGTGGGGAAGAGAATGGAAGGGAAATATCACAAATGTCTCAAATCAAATCAAATCAAATCAAATCAAATCATTAAGAGAGAGAATTTTTCATTCATTATTTAAAACCGTAAGGCATAATTGATGATTGAGAGCAATGGAGAAGGCGAAGGAGAGAGATGGGGGGAGGGAGAATTGTAGATGTTAAACTATTTTGTCAATACAAGAAAATTGGTTAAGATATATCACACAAAACATTAAGACTTGAGGCATTTTTACGTGTTTGGGATTTGTTTTTTTTATTACATATCTTAACCAATCAAACAAGATGAGGAATGCAACAAGATGAAGATTCATTATTGTGTTTAATAAAATGAAATTACAAAATGAGATGAGATACAAATATGCCTATGTGTGAGAGAGTGTGTTACAATGAGGTAATTTCTTTCAAGTATTGTGTATTCTAAGCCCAAAACAAAGATATGAATTTTCAAGCCCATTTTTGAGCCATTCATGTATATACACACCTTCATGGTGGTTTCTCTCTATTTCTTATTGGTTAATACTGTATGGATAAACCCATAACAATTGGAAATAAGGGGGATGAAGATAAGACCAAGGTAATTAATAATATAATCCATTTTTTATTATTAAGAGACAACTTTTTGTTTTTCAAAACATGGGAGAGAGAGATGATGATGATGATGATGATGATTGGACTTTTAATTGTTACTATCTTTTACAAACTGAATTCCCAAGAATGTGAATCACAAAAGAATTAACAATTGATTAAACCCGAACGGTTTTTTTGTTTCTTTTCTTTTTTTTCAGTTTAGTTTAGTGTGTGTGTGTGTGTTCTGTACAATTTACGGGAATTTTGTCTTATTTCGGATTTAATAAAAATCTGTTGATTTCGGGGGGTATTTATCAAATCGGAATTATTCATCATCAACACACCTGAACCAATTGATATGTACTGTATATTCTGATTATGATGAATATTTGATTAATAATTGGAAATTATTCAGTATGGTATATTTTAATGAAACATAATTATATATCTTTAAAAATTATAAATAACAATTGGAGGTCAATAAAAATAATTTTTTTTTTTTTTTAAAGGTTCCATTTTATTTTAGTTTAATTTGGTTGCAAATTTATACTAAAAATTTTACATATACAAAAAATTATAATTATTTGATCAGAAAGAAAAATTAAATAATTACGGTACATAACATAACAGAGTAAATGTAGTTTCTATTAATAACGTATATAACATGTTTGATCATATATATCTGACGATAGATGTTTTTGAATGATTATTACCATCACCTTACCCAAAATCCATTCAACGTATAACATTACCAAATGTGGCAAGTATTTTACTAATGTACGTTTCCAACGGCTTAGAAAAAAGAAGTTGGATCAAAAACATGATATAATTAACAAAAGGATACATATTAATTCAAAATCCGTCGGTTAATTCAATACCGTTTACAACTTAATTCGAGATTGGACGGGGGGAAAACTTAAATAGTCGTGTGATATACAAAAAATACTTTATAATCCGCGACATTATGAAATGTAACCGGAGATTATTTAATAAAGAAAAATTCCGATCGGAAGATAAATTTGTCGTGTAATTTGAAACAAGAAAATATAGTAATAATTTATTCCGAGGAAAATATTTCTTTTTTTTGTTCATTATGAAAGAGAGAGAGGGAAGTAATAAGAAAAAAAAATAAATTATTATTGGTTCTAATTACGATCGGTTATAAAATAATAAAAAAAAAAGTGAACAAAATTTTGTTCTATGGTTTTGATTAACAAATGAATTAACCCCGGTTTTATATTATTGTGATATCGGAACGAAAGGTTGTTTATTACACATGGTTAAGGGTTACAATGTACAATTGGTTGGGAGTGGTGCGGTCCCAATATAAAAAAGAATAAAGCCACACACATAGACAGGTTAAATATACGGTTTGTAGTTTAATTAATGAAATAAATTTTATATTTTGGTTTTAAATGTCTAAGAAAAATAAATTATCAGACATTGAAATAGTATATATATATTACTTTTTGTCTTAATTATATAATAAAATGTTGTATTAAATTGAAAGAAAAAGTTTTTCTTTTGGTATTCATCAATTTCTTGAATATGAATCATGTGTGAGTTGTTGTGTGTCAGATGTTATAATGATGATGTCAACATGAATGTACAAAGAATAAGACAAAAATGAACAAAAAGAAAAACGGGTAAATGTTGAAACAAGGTACACAATATAAAAAACCAAAAACCAAAAACCAAAAACCAAAAACCAACTTTCCCTCCAAAATACACAAAATTCCAGAGAAGAGAATAAAAAAATTGATCGAAAATTGACTGTGTAACTCCGATCTACGCTAATTGAAAGAGATTGTTACTTTGGGGGGGGGGTCATTGTTGTTCATCTAATAACATTTGTAGACATGTAACATAACAAGTAAGAGAAGGCAAGGGGAAAGATGAGAAGGTTACAATAAAATTGTTGAAAAAAATATCCTCACAAGACTTTATAAAGAAAGAAAAGACAAAAAAGATAAATGTCGTACTAATAATGTATTTCGGTTAATCTAAGGTACATTCTTCCTTGTACTTGCACACAGAACACATCATGTCGTAATGTACATTTTAGTAAAATTAATATTCTTACACATGTATAGAAAGATAAGGAAAAAAATTTATTGATTACAAGAATTATATTGATTAAAGATCCAACTTGAAATTTTCTCCAGAATTTTATTAGGCGAATAAAATGAAATAAATTAATATCTAATTAATTAATTAATTAATTAAACAACTCTTGATACATATTAGATTCTATAACCCCATATGTTCAATAAATAAAAAAAAATTAGCTTTATTACATATTATTAGAATTCAAGAAAAATTCTTCATTCTATTTTTTTGGTCGTGTTCCTTAAACAATTTTACAATATATTTAATTCAGCCCTGTTCTGTATATAAACAACATGAAATTTTAACCACAGAGATAAAATCGAAATTGAATTTTTATATTTTATAAAAATATTAACCCACGTTTTATATATACTGTTAATTCAATTATGGGTTCCATTTAATTTAGATAAATTCGCCAAAAAACCAATTGTATAAAATTTTAATATTCCATTGGATTTACATGTAGATATTACTTACAAAGTAGGATTATTATAATTGTCCTCAGCCTTATCACATAAGACATCTCATCGGAGGACATTTTGTTTTAGTATACACGAACTCATCAATGTAATTTCTTAATTGATAAATAATAGAAATAAAACAGAAAGATATTAAAGAAGAAAGAATGACCTTTGGTTCAATATTAATAATAATAATAAGTTATTATTATTATTCTTCTTCTTCGTCATCATCTTCTTCTCTGTGTCTAATTCCAAGATTGCTGAATGGTTTTTAGAACAGACAAGAAAGTAGAGGGGGAGAGAGAAAGTAGAGAATACTAAAAAGAAATTGATTGGTGTAATAGTGATGCAAAAGAATGTAGTTGTATTGTTTTGAAAAATTTGTCTCATCTAAGAATATTCATCGGGATGGACTAGTCCAGTACATTATCGCCGAGAAAGGGAAGTGGAGGGGGGAAAAGAGAGACAGAGAGAGAAACAAGGGAAAGGGAAAGCAAAAGCAAAAGCAAAAGCAAAAGCAAAAGCAAAAGCAAAAGCAATCTTGCATGTATATTAAATCAATACAGTTTTTCAATTGAGAATAAAACCACCAGCATCAATAGCTGGTTTCATTCTCTAAATAAGATCAATAGCATGTAGATATACACATATCAATAGAAAAGGGTATTAGTCCAATAAATATTAGACATTTCGATTATCTGGTATCTGGAAAAGCCCACAAACTAAAAACTAATTCAGTAATATCATAACCAGCTCCACGCCCAAAAAAGTTATCCCGTAGAATCTATTGGTATATCGATTCGTACGGGATGAGGTCCTCCGATTGAAATTCTTTTTGTCGTGTACAGTTGACAATAATTTTTTTTTTATTCAGACATTTTTCTTGATGTTGTTGTTGCTGGATACGACATTTCTTTCTTTTTTTTCTTTTCGTATGGCTAAAATCCCCTCCCTCCTTCATTCTCTGTTTTATATACAGGTTAAAGCGAATTATATTGAAAAAAAAAAAAAAAATCCACGGGAGAAGAGAGAGACGGCGAAACCATTGCCAATTGGCCATATCAATTGTGATGTAATAGTAGCAGTTATAGTTTAGTAGTAGTAATAATAATAATAATAATAATACAACATATATATATTCTGTATCATTTGATTTTAATCAAACATAACCGACAGAATACTTATTATGTATCATTTTCCAAGGAATAGAATAGAATGGAATGGAATGGTGTGTGTGTGTGTTAGTTGCAATCTAGATATATCCGATAGCGATTTAATCTATAGAACAAATTGATTAAAAAAATCAGGTACAATCGGATCGATTAAACACGGATTAAGAGAAAACGTTTGAGAGTGGTAAAAAAATTATTACTCACCTAATTTACTACAGAGCAACAGGGAAGATATATAGATTTGTTAATAGCCGAACAATTGATGATATATAGAACCATCATAAGTCTAAATTATTTTTGTTTTACAACGGAGACTTTCTCTTGAATTAACCGTATGTACAGTCGTAGTATATATTGTACATGATATATATCCATTTAAAACATGGCTAATAACAATTCTGTATTGCCTATTTCCACAATTTTTTTGGTTTCTTCATTTAAAATCCGGTCGGTTCATAAAAAAAGAACCTCTACCATGCATAATCTTTTTTTTTTTGTTTTCTCTGAGGGAATTTTTTTTGTCTCTCTTTCTCTTTCTGTTTGTTTGTTCTAGAGGTAGAAGGTCGTGTCTCTATTTGGTATGAGATTGAAAAGTTAATTGCCTTACTAAGACTAAACGACAACAAATTTATTCCGCATAATCTAATTGGACAAAAACCAGATTTACATTGATATAATACACAAAGACAAAAAAGAACAAATAAGGAAAATTAATCCCTCAAAATTTTTTTAAAATAATTATTCCCCCAGCAACAAATACTTTTGACTACCGGATTGGTTCTTATCTATTTGTGTAATTGTTTATTATTTAATTGAATTTGGACAAATTTGTTTAATTTTTTTTACAACCAATGTCGTTTTGTTTTGATTTTGTTTTGTCCAATTTCTTTTTTAGTAGACAGACAGATAGAGAGAGAAAGAGAGAGAGAGAGAAAAATTTTTTTTTCTTTCTTACAACCAAATATTTTATTTTTTGTCCATAATCTTTAGAAAAAAAAATAATGGCAGCCAGGAAGACGAAAAAAAAAATCACTCAAATTAAATTAATTTAATTAGAATAAAAGGTATATAAATTGATTAATTTCCCCCCTTCATATTTTAACCAATTGTCCTTCCATTTTTTTTTCTTTCTTCTTTTTCTTTTTTTTCTTTTTAAGAATTATCAATATTTATTTTCAATAACTCAATCCTTCACTTTTTCTTTTTTACAACTCCCCCAACCATTCCCTTTTTAATTTTCAACCTTTCGTAATTTTTTTTTTAATAAAATTTTTACTTCATACCCTACCACATTGTTGTAATTAATAATTAATTTTTTTCCAAATATTTGTTTAAAGAAAATTATAAAAGTTTGAAGAAAATAAATAATATAAATCATGAGTGCTACTGAACCAACCAATGAAAAGGTTGCCAAAAACCTTTCTGATGATGAAGATGAAGATATCGATCAATTGGTTTTAGATTTACAATCTAACCCAGCCAATTTGGATGAAGAAGAAGAAGAAGCCGAAGATGAAGGTTCCTTCAAAGCCGTTCCAGATGAATTATTGCAAACCGACCCAAGAGTTGGTTTAACCGATGATGAAGTCCACAAAAGAAGAAAGAGATACGGTTTGAATCAAATGGCTGAAGAACAAGAAAATTTAGTCTTGAAATTCCTTATGTTTTTTGTTGGTCCAATTCAATTCGTTATGGAAGCCGCTGCTGTTTTGGCTGCCGGTTTGGAAGATTGGGTCGATTTTGGTGTTATCTGTGCTTTGTTATTATTGAATGCTTTTGTTGGTTTTATCCAAGAATACCAAGCTGGTTCTATTGTTGATGAATTGAAGAAAACCTTGGCTAACTCTGCTTTGGTTGTTAGAAATGGTTCTTTGGTTGAAATCCCAGCCAATGAAGTTGTTCCAGGTGATATCTTGCAATTGGAAGATGGTACCGTTATCCCAACTGATGGTAGAATTGTTTCTGAAGATTGTTTGTTGCAAGTTGATCAATCTGCTATTACTGGTGAATCCTTGGCTGTTGACAAGAAATCTGGTGACAGTTGTTACTCTTCTTCTACCGTTAAAACTGGTGAAGCTTTTATGATTGTTACTGCTACTGGTGATAGCACTTTCGTTGGTAGAGCTGCTGCTTTAGTCAACAAGGCTTCTGCCGGTACTGGTCATTTCACTGAAGTTTTGAATGGTATTGGTACTACATTGTTGGTTTTCGTCATTGTTACTTTGTTGCTTGTTTGGGTTGCTTGTTTCTACAGAACCGTTAGAATTGTTCCAATCTTGAGATACACCTTGGCCATCACCATTATTGGTGTTCCAGTTGGTTTGCCAGCTGTCGTTACCACCACTATGGCTGTCGGTGCTGCTTACTTGGCTAAAAAACAAGCCATTGTTCAAAAATTGTCTGCTATTGAATCCTTGGCTGGTGTTGAAATTTTATGTTCTGATAAAACCGGTACTTTGACCAAGAACAAGTTATCCTTGCATGAACCATACACTGTTGAAGGTGTTGAACCAGATGACTTGATGTTGACTGCTTGTTTGGCTGCCTCTAGAAAGAAGAAGGGTTTGGATGCTATTGATAAAGCTTTCTTGAAATCTTTGATTAACTACCCAAGAGCTAAAGCTGCTTTAACCAAATACAAGGTTATTGAATTCCAACCTTTTGATCCTGTCTCCAAAAAAGTTACTGCTATTGTCGAATCACCAGAAGGTGAAAGAATTATTTGTGTTAAAGGTGCTCCATTATTCGTCTTGAAGACTGTTGAAGATGATCACCCAATTCCAGAAGATATCCATGAAAACTATCAAAACACTGTTGCTGAATTTGCTTCCAGAGGTTTCAGATCTTTGGGTGTTGCCAGAAAGAGAGGTGAAGGTCACTGGGAAATTTTGGGTATTATGCCATGTATGGATCCTCCAAGAGATGATACTGCTGCCACTGTCAATGAAGCTAGAAGATTAGGTTTAAGAGTTAAGATGTTAACTGGTGATGCCGTTGGTATTGCTAAAGAAACTTGTCGTCAATTAGGTTTGGGTACTAACATTTACGATGCCGACAGATTAGGTTTGTCCGGTGGTGGTGACATGGCTGGTTCTGAAATTGCTGATTTCGTTGAAAATGCCGATGGTTTTGCTGAAGTTTTCCCACAACATAAATATAATGCCGTTGAAATTTTACAATCTAGAGGTTACTTGGTTGCCATGACTGGTGATGGTGTTAATGATGCCCCATCTTTAAAGAAGGCTGATACCGGTATTGCTGTCGAAGGTGCAACTGATGCTGCTCGTTCTGCTGCTGATATTGTTTTCTTGGCTCCAGGTTTATCTGCTATTATTGATGCTATTAAGACTTCTAGACAAATTTTCCACAGAATGTACTCTTATGTTGTTTACCGTATTGCTTTGTCCTTGCACTTGGAATTGTTCTTGGGTTTGTGGATTGCTATCTTGAACAGATCTTTGGATATTAACTTGATTGTCTTTATTGCTATTTTCGCTGATGTTGCTACCTTGGCTATTGCTTATGATAACGCTCCATACGATCCAAAACCAGTTAAATGGAACTTGCCAAGATTATGGGGTATGTCCATTGTCTTGGGTATAATTTTGGCTATCGGTTCTTGGATTACTTTGACTACCATGTTGTTGCCAAAGGGTGGTATTATTCAAAACTTTGGTGGTTTGGATGGTATTTTGTTCTTGCAAATTTCTTTGACTGAAAATTGGTTGATTTTCGTTACTAGAGCTCAAGGTCCATTCTGGTCTTCTATTCCATCTTGGCAATTGTCTGGTGCTGTCTTGATTGTTGATATCATTGCCACTTGTTTCACCTTGTTTGGTTGGTGGTCTCAAAACTGGACTGACATTGTTACTGTTGTCAGAACCTGGATTTGGTCTTTTGGTGTCTTCTGTGTCATGGGTGGTGCTTACTACTTGATGTCTACTTCTGAAGCTTTCGACAACTTCTGTAACGGTAAGAAACCAGAACCAAAGGGTGACAGAAGATCCTTGGAAGATTTCCTTGTTTCCATGCAAAGAGTCTCCACTCAACACGAAAAATCCAGTTGAGTGGTTTAATATTAATACGTTATTATTTTTATTTTTTGTTTAAATACACTTCGTTTATTAAAGCATAATTTCATTATTTTTTTATATAGATTCTAATTACCAAAGTTCTGTTATATAATTATTTTATATATATACACATAAAGTTATAAATTAATTAATTTGAACAGTAAAGTTGGTTTGATTTTTGAATTGATAGTTGGTTTAGAAAAGATTTTTTTTTTCTTGTTGATTTTTAATTTTCTCGCGTTAAACAACTAACACGGATACCAACAAGCGAAGGGCTAAATGAAACAACAACAACAACAACACGAGGAGAGAGAGAGAGAGAGAGAGAAAAAAAATGAATGAAAAATTTCGTTGATTTAAATCTTTTGTTCAACCAATAAAAATAGTATCACCACATTTATTTTTACTCAACTTGAAAACCTTCCCCTTCCTTCCTTCACTACAAAAAAGAAAAACCTTTGTATATTAGATTGTTACGTTTGTTTCTACATTCTTTTATTATTTTTGTATATTAGCTATTTCAAACTTCATTTCTTTTGTACATTAGATTTTTTTTTTTTTATATTTTTAAATTTGGTTTTTTTATTTTCTTTTTTGAGTCTATCAAGATTTGTATATTAAAAGAGAAAGGATAAGTTTGATAATAAATGAGTTCAAATAGATCAGTTTCTTTATCATCAGCTGATAAAGAAATTAAATCAAATCATGAGGAGAATCTTAATACCACTGGAAATCATCTGAATTTACGTTCAACTTCAATAAGTGTTGGATTTTTCAATCATGGAGAAAATTCCAACTTTATTAATACTAGTGGTAGCACCAATGATGATAATGATAAAGGAGAAGAAGATGATGATAATGATGAAGAAGAAGAGGAAATTCCAAGTAGTAAAGATATTGATATTGTTGGTGCTATAAGTACTTTAAATTTAGATGATGATGAATCATCAAGTAGTAATTTAATTTATGGTTCATTAACTCCACAAGCTTCATTTCCAAAATCAAATCATTCTTCAAATACTTGGAATCATTTAACTCAACTGGCTCCACCACCACAACAACAACAACAACTTCAAGGAAATTCTTCTCAATCAACTAATGGTGGAAATGGAAATGGAAATGGGTTTTTGTTAAACCTTTTGAATTACCTGAAACTAAAGAAGATGCAAATATAAAACAAACTACAAATGGATTAAATTTACCATTATTTAATAAAATTTTAGATTCTGATAATAATAATAATTCTAGTTCTAATAATAATAATAATAATAATGAATCAAGAAATGAAATTAATAAATTTGTTAATTCTGCAATTCCTTTTATTCCAATTAATTATAATAATTCAAATATAGGATTTCCACCACCACCAGGATCAGCTCCAATTCCACCATCACCTATACCTATACCAGTTAATACCTCTTCTACTACTAATACTACTACTGGTCATGGTCAAGGAATTGTTCCAAATTTAGGTAATTTACCACCACCACCACCACATCCATCAATGGGAGTTCCTCCATTTAGTCCTTTCTCACCTGGTCCACCTGGTCCACCACCTTCATTTTATCCAAATTATGTTGCTTCACCACCAGGTGAATTTCAAAATTTTGAAAATACGAATCATTATATTCCTCCAAATAGAAATAATTCAAATCCTTCAACAAATGGTCCACCACCACCACAGCAACAATACCATCAACCACCAGGTCCACAACATCATCAAATGTGGAGTCCAGTTCCAAATCAAAGAATTCCATATCAACAAGGTATAATTCAACCACATCAACAAGTTTTATCACCTCAGCAGCATCAAAATTCAATTCCGATACAACAAAATAATCTTTACCCAATGCAACAAAATCATCACCATCATCACCAACAGCATCAACATCCCCAACATCAATATCAACAACAACGTTATCGTAATTATAATCATGGTATGATGAATGTTCATCGTAAGAATATGAGAAGAAATAGAGGAGAAATAGGAGGAAATGGAAATGGTAGTGGTCATTACATTGATGATGCAAATAAATATATTAATGCTAAAGTTGAAGATTTCAAAGGATCTATTTTAACAGTTATAAATCTGCAAAATGGATCAAGATGGTTACAATATATGTTGGAAAATTCAAATAATAATAATGATGATGATGGAAATGATGGAGATGAACATGAAAAAGTATCTGATTTAATTTTTAATGAAATAAAAGATGTTGTTGATGATGTAATGTGTAATTCATTTGGAAATTATACATATCAATTATTAATTGATAAATTAAATAAAGAACAACGATTAATATTATTGAAAAATTCTATTAATCAATTACTTAAAATTTGTTTAGATTCTCATGGTACAAGAGCATTTCAAAAATTAATTGATATAATTGATACTAATGAAGATATTGAAATTATAATTCAAGGAATTTCACCTCATATAATTACATTAAGCCGTGATTTAAATGGTAATCATGTTGTTCAAAAAATTTTAACTAAATTTACTCCAATTCAAAATCAATTTATAATTGATATAATTTGTGAAAATTTATTAATTATAAGTACTAATAGACATGGATGTTTAGTAGTTGTACAATGTTTAATAATTGGATCAATTGAACAAAAAAATCAATTGAATTTAAAAATTTGTCAATTTTTTAAAAATTTGGCATTTGATCAATATGGAAATTATATTGTTCAAAAATTAATTGATATAAATGAATTAACTAATGATTTAATAATTCAATATTTATTAGATTTATCAATTCATAAATTTGGTTCAAATGTAATTGAAAAAGCCTTAAGAAATTCAAATTTAAATAATGAATTAATTAATTATTTAATTAATAATAAATCATCTAATGATTTTAATTATTTAATTAATGATAAATATGGTAATTATGTTATTCAAACAACTTTAGATGTTGCTAATATTGAACAATTTGAAAATTTAAAAATTATTTTATTACCTTTATTACCAAATATTAAAAATACTCCTCATGGTAGAAGAATATTAAATAAACTTCAATAATAATAATAAAAATTTCCATTTAAATTGTTTGTTCCCCCCTTTATTATCATCATGGGTTAATGCACGTATGATGTTCCAAAAATTTCGTTCAAGTAAAAATTCATACTACAATTAATCAATTGTAAATATCAATATTATCCTTGGTTTTATTGGAATGAATATATATATATATAAATCAATTCATCATTTCAGTAGCACTGTTTAGTAAATCTAGAGGATTATTAATTTACAAAAAAGAATATATTAAATTTTTTTTGTTTTCGAGATTGTAGTTTTATTTATTGTTAATTTATCTCTATATATATTGTATCTATACATTTATTCCAATTCTTGACCAACTTCAATAATTGAATCAATTAAATCATCGATAATTTCATTTGTCAAAGTTGGAGAATTAAATACCACTCTAAAGAATTCACCTTGTGAATCATCTTCTGGATTTGGACTAAAATCAACTAAATATTTACCCAATTTATGTAATTTTCTAGAAATATATCTTGTTATTTCAGTATTATCTTTATTTGAAACATTAGTAGGATGATAATAAAAACAAACTTGAAGACATTGTGGAGATTGAGGTCCAACAATTTGAAAATCTTTATTCAATTTAATCATATTAACAAAATATTCCATTATTGAATAAGCATGATCAACACGTTTAGAAAATCCTTCTTTCCCATAATATAACCAACCTAAATAAAATTTAAATGCATCACTTCTTCTACCACATCCCATAGTACCATCAGCAAGATCATAATTTTCATCATCTCCCAGTTCTCTTCCATGAAATAAATATGGGGCTTTTAATGACATGGCAGTTTGAAAATTAGATACATTTGGTAATAATAAAAATGAACATGTATTTGGGATACCCAACATTTTATGAGGATTAACTGTTATTGAATCAGCATATTGACTTCCATTTAATCTATCTTTATAATTTTCGGAAAATATAACATTACCTCCCCATGATCCATCAATATGAAAATGCACATTATATCTTTTGGCAATTTTACTAATTTCAATAAATGGATCATAAGATCCAAAAACAGTAGTACCTGCAGTAGCATTAATATATAATGGAGTATATCCATCATCTTTGGTTTTCTGTATAATTGAATCTAATTCTTCAACATTCATTACCCCATTTTCATCAACTGAGACTTTAAATACATTATCTGATCCAATACCTAACAAAATAGCAGCTTTTTCAACAGAATAATGACAATGTTTACTAGTATATATGGCAAATTTATAATTTTCATTACCTTTGATTTTTGTATCAGGATATTTTAAAGATCTTGCTAATTGTAAACTTGTTATATTTGACCAAGATCCTCCACTAAATGTTAATCCACCACAAGTTTCATTTTCATAAAATAATTTAGCATATTTCTTACCAATATAATTTTCAAGTACTGATAATACTGGGGAAACAGTATAAACATGAGAATTAGTATTTAATATACTTAATAAAATATCAGAAATTATTCCAATTGGATTATTTGATGCATATAATTTATCTAAAAATCCAGGATTCCAAGTATTAACAGAATATTTTAATACTTTATCAATAATTTCAAATAATTCTTTTTCATTACATGGTTCATCTAAATTATCATTAATAAATTCTTGTTTTAAAAATTTAGGTTCATGAAAAACTCCTAATGATTCAGGATTATAATTTGATGATTTTGGATCAGCTTCATCAATATATGAAAGTAAACGAGGAGTTAATTTAGTTAATAAATTATCCAACTCTTCAGCAGTACTTTGGTTTTTGGAATCAATAGTCATGGTGGTTACTAATGAGAAAAAAGAAAAAGTAATAGACTTCCCTCTCCCCAGAAAAAGAGTAGAGAAATTTTTCACTTTTAATATTATTAATGTTTTTTATGTACAGTACGTTGTGAGTAAAATTTTTTTTTTTTGCCATTAATTCCCCGTTATGGTATACGAGAGATGCCACAATTCGTGGGGGGAGGCCGACCTGGACCGAAGAATTTTCCTGTTATCCGAGGTATTACAAGCAATGAATAACAAAAACTAACCCAATTAAAAGACAGCCCGTTTAATTCGTATAAAACAGATGTCCTTACATTTTTTGTTAGTTATAACCACTATGGTGCAATTCCGAGTACTTCTCAGAAGTTGGTAATTTCATGGGGGTGGTCTGTCGTAAAGTAATTTGGCGTTTGAGATTGGGTTCCCTCGAAAAAAATAATTCTGTCGACGTAACTACGTCGAGACTTAGGTCGAAAAAAAAAAGACAATTCTCAGGATAATAATCCACTACTTGGCCGGGACTCAGTTATATGTGACACTATAAAATTAAACTCATTACTTAAATAATTTATTTCTAGCTGTATAGTTTCACTGGAGGTGATTATAAGATTTATATTGCAAATCCTAACATGAATCCAATGCAGTCAAAAAAGTTACAAGAATTCTACTTGATAAATTCGTTTGGAAGACGTTCTTAAGTACTAATGACAATTGGCTTTATAATCATTATAAGTCTCCCTAACGGAATTTTTTTATTAGAAAATTACATGAATATATTAATAATTAATTAACTCAATAGATATATCTAAATTTTTTATTTTCAACATCTGTCAAATCCAAAAATTCAAAATTTTCAGGCATTTCAACATTTAAAGCATCTCTTTTTTCATTTTCTTTTTTACAGAACCAACCAATTATCAAACATATAGGAATACAAAGACATTGAGTTATCAAAATCACAATTTTAGCAGGATGATAATGTGGAGCACTATAAGCTTGGAATAATTGTGGTCCAATAATACAAGCAATAGAAAATGCAATCATTGTCATTCCACTTCTAAATATTTTCTTTGAAGTACCTGCTGTATTTGCACCAACCCAAGCATAAATCAATGTTATAACAGAAGATCCAGAATATAATAAATAAAGAGCAAGAATATTTCCAATTTTGTTTGGGGAGATAATTAACACAATAGCACCAATAATGGTTGGAACAAACATGGAAATGGAAATCATAGTTATATGACCAAATCGAGAAACCAATTGTGTAGCAATAAGAATAATAAGAATAATTAAAAATCCAGTAGGTAATTGTAATAAAGCCGATTGATAACTATCAAATCCGAAAGTTAAAGTAATGGTAACACTAAAAGTACCAATTGCACCTGTGACAATTTGAGAAGTAATGGTTAATAAGAAATATAACCATGTAAACTTATCACCAAATAGTAATTCCTTAATATGTTTCCATTTAAATTTAGAACTTTTGGTACCAGTTTGATTTTTCTTAACAACATGATTCAAAAGATAAACTTTATCTTCTTTTTTTAAAAACCAAGCAGTATGAATATTATCTGGTAAATAGAAGCATACAAATATCCCAAAGGCAACAGTTATTAATCCAATAACCAAAAACAATATTTGCCAGGAGGTGAATTTAGTGGATTTAATATGTTGGAATCCAAAAGAAAGTAAAGCTCCTACCATTGTTGCAGCACCAGCCATGACTGACCAAATTCCCATTCTTGCAGCTTGTTGTGGTTTTGTATAAAAAATACTAGTAATTGTGATTATACCAGCAGCAGAACTAGCTTCAAATAATCCTAATAAACTTCTAACAATCATTAATTCAGCATATGTGGAACAAGCAGCATGACAAGTAACAACAATTCCCCAACAAATAATATAAACTCCTAATGTTTTACCAAGTGGGAATCTTTGTAACAAATATGCAGCAATTGGTTCACCAAAAATATATGAGGCATAAAAAATAGTTGATAAATTAGCAAATTCATTCCCTACTAGATGTTTTTTAATTCCCATAGCAGCAGCATAATTCAATAATGATTTATCCAAAAATTGAAAGAAATAAATACCACATAATAAAGGAAGGATTATGAGATCTAATTTTCTAGTAACTCTCTTAGAATCTGAATCTTCTTCAATTATGGTTTCTTTATTTTCCTTAACAAATTCCAAAGCATTATCAAATTGACTATCGTCACTGATAGTCTTGTGACTAGATGAAACTGAAACCTTATCACTCATAGTTGTTATTTATGACAAAAAAGGAACACGAAGTAGGAGAAGAAGAAGAAACCGTTGAGATTAAAAAAATTTTTTCATCTTTATTTGTACATCTCCAGCCGTTGGTTTGTCTTCAATTTTTTTGTATATTTGCATAGGGTTGGTAAACTAATTAACATTATTCAGATACGAATTATGCGCTTAAGTTGAACCTTGCTGCACTAAGTATTTGAAAACACCTGATAACAACAACAAAAAAAATCTCTTCTTTTACTCCTCAAAACCTTAAAAGGCAGGAAGTTAAATTCAATGATACATGACCTATAATATCTAATATATAAGAATAACAATTACCTCTTAATTAGTTATATTTTGATCCCCGGTCTCGGGCGGTTGAATGTACACCAAGAACAAAAAGTGAAAGGTAGGTTGGTGCATCAAATGTTCATTCCAAAAAAAAAATGCGCATAATGTGCTACTCTAGTTTATAATGGTAAACCGTTATGATGCATTAACCATGGCATGTACACACAAACCAATACAGAGTGATTAGCAGTATGTGTATAAGCTTTGGAAGTAGCTTACACAAATTGTGTAGATCCACTTATGTATCGACTGCATAATTGAATCGATAATGGTATCTACAAGGACACTCATGGGTCATGAGTTGCAAAAAAATTGTGCAGCTAACAAAGCCATGTCAAAAAAAATATATATTAATTTTTTTATTTCTTTGCAACATAAACAATTTTTCATGTTATTCTATTTCACAACAAGTAATTTCAATGAATGGAACATCTATAATTGATGATCGTCTTGTTGAGTGTTTATGTAAGGGTATAAAATCAACCCTGATCAGATCTGAGACTTTTTCCATTACAATTAATGATCTTAATCCAGTTGATTTCTGTGAAATAAGAACATTTAATCTTTCTACGGGAACCATCAATAATAACAAAATAGACTTTATATTCCATGATTATTGCACTAATGTATTCCATGGATTAAGAAACCATTTTGGAATTATCAATTATTTCAACCAGATTTTAGATTGTCGAGTTTCACTATTTGATGTTTTCCCAACTCCAGGAAAATCCGGTTCTACATTTTACTTAAAAGACCAGTTTATGATTAAATTAATTGAAGATTCTGAAATCAACACTTTATTGGAATATTTGAACATGTATGTGAAACATGTACTGCAAGATATTACTTTACTTCCTCGATATTATGGATGTTATAAATTAGAATTTCTTAGCAAGACCTATTCCTTCATTGTAACGAATTATCTTTTCCATAGCTGTACATTATACAATATTTTTGACTTAAAGGGATCCAAACGACAAGGTCCTGGTAATAAAACATTTCAAGATCTTGATTTCATAAATCAAAAGGGACAAATAAGTATTATGGATATTCATGACAGACAAAATTTTATTCATATGATGCGTTGTGATGCCATGTTTCTTAAATTTTTTAAACTTATGGATTATTCACTTGTGTTAGGTATTGGTCTTTCATCACTTGCCCCAAATCCAGATCAATTAAATTGTGTTAGTTATAATAATGGTAAAGGTGAACAATATTATATGGGAATTGTTGACTGTTTGACCAAATATACTTTCCAAAAACAATTGCAATCAAATGCGTTTTCAGTTTGGATTCCAAAAGATGAACTGCTGGCCATTCCACCTAGTAATTATTGTAAGAGATTTATGGATTTCATAGAACATATTGTTCAATAAATCTAGATAAAAAAGAAAAAAAAAACCCAACACTTGTTCTGTATAATATATACTGTATATACGTTATAAAATGAAATATAGTCACTTTCTTTTATGTGTAGTCTCCACAAACACGAATCATACTAGTCTGCTCCAAGATTGGCAAGGTGATCCGCTTGTTCATTATCATAGTCCCCAGAATGTCCTCTAACATGTACAAACTCAATATCACCCCAACCAAGTTCCTCATATGCTTCATTAATGCTATTCATCAATTGAAAATTTTCTTTAACTAAATCAACATTAGCAACGGTTTCACCTTTGACATTAAGCCACCCATTCATACTCCATTTGTAACACTATTCAGTTACACTTTGTATGGCAAACATTGAATCAGTACGGATTTCTGTCTTGCATCTGCAATAACCATCTCGAATAGCATTGTAAACATTCTGCAACGCATGATTTAATGCATGTAATTCCGCTCTTTGATTAGTTGGTCGGAATGAATTATTTCTGTCGACTGAATCTAATGGAACAGCAGCATTTCGGTTATCATTATGTCCTTAATAAACACCATATCCAGCTGATGTATTGTACCTGTTTCCATTACCTCTACAAGCTCCATCAACGTACACCACTTCAATTCCAACTGAATTAACCGAGCTCTCATATCCTTCTGAACTCTCAAACCCGTCAGAACTCTCAAACCCATCAGAGCTCTCATATCCATCACTGTCTGAATCTTCCTCTGAGGATTCCCTTACATAACCATTTTGGGCAAAAAACCAGGCATCTTCTTCATTGTAGAATTTTCTGTAACTAGCACGGCTAAAACCATCGACTTGTACTTTACAATCTGACCAATTGTAGTAGACACCTGTGTTATATCCTCTTGCCACACCTTAATAAGGCATCTTATCCTGTTGAAGTATATAGTGACTTCTTTCAAAGATCTGGATTGTTAAAGTTGGATGATTTAAAGGTTATTTATTTAGTAGGCTAAAAAAAACTTTCTTCCTGTATCTTTAAACGAGAAATTGACAGGCAACAAAGGGCCCGTAAGTTGAAACAGAAATCAATTGTCGTGTAATTGGGTGGGAGAGAGAAAAAAATTAAAATAAAAATAAAAATAAAAATTAGGTGGTTTTACTGTAGTGGTAATAATATTCATTTATTGGTACCAGGTCGTATTAAATATTATCTTTTTTTTTCGTGGTAGTTTTTGATACTGTTATCCAAAACATCGACCTGTGTCTTTTCTTTATTTTATTTTTTTTTTTTTCTGTTGGAAAAGACAGTCCCAGTGGAGACAATCAAAATATTAACTTACTCATAGTTTTAATATTTTTTTTATTAATTTCCTCTAGCTAAAAAATTACCCACGGCATAACTTGAAGGAACTATCAAAAACTATCAATGGCAACAAATAAATCACGGAATAGAAACAGTTTACTATCGTCTCATAGTAGATCATTATATTCAAATTCAAGTACCAAAGATGAAATCCTTGCAATGAAATATCTGATGGATAAGCCTGATTTACCGATTTATCCATTATCAGATCATATTCACAAAAATTCTTCCACTAATGTCACTGACTCCAAATCTCATCAACAACAAGACCAAATAGAACCAACATATCCTGATTATATGCCTTGGAAAGATCATACTCAGTTGTCAACTGATCAACAAGAAAAGGAACACCAAAAGTTAAACAATGCCTCATATTTGAATAAAGGTTATTTCGAGGCTCCACAAGTTGCTAATGAATATTACTCGGCAAGGAACTTGATTCTGGCCACAGTCTTTTTATCTAATGAAAATTGTAATACTGTGGTTAAGGAATTGTCAGCCTATTTGACCAATGCTTATAAAACTAGAAATGAAGTCATTAACAAAATCAAGTATGATTCAAACCATTTTAAGTTCCCCAGTAGAGTGACTTTAACAAGTAATAAAAAAGATGTATGGTTAAGAGAATTAAGCAATTATAATGTTCCCTTGCAAAAAATTGGTGAAAAGATCCCTCATGGTCTTAGAAATAAAGTTCTTATTGATGCAATGTGCAGTAGAGCCGTCCCCATAAATAGATCAATTTGGTTGACAAAATGTGTACTATACGGTGAATTCTTTCATTAAGACGAAAACATCAGAACAGAATGTCAGTGAGTGGCTCCATACCACCCATCAGTGATTTTAGTACCCTTGAAAAGTTTGAGATCCATTGGTTGCAAGAATGGACTCAACAGCTTGCAGATTATATTTTAAAGTTTTCAAGAGAGATGTCATCAATCAATTCCCTTGAGAAAAAGGCACAATACTTACGAAAATTCAATCATTTGGTGAATTATGTGACATCATTATATGTGGAATCGTTGCTTGATAAATCTTTCTTTCTATCACTGATTTTGAGATTTTTGAAAGATGGGCTTCCTTTACAAGCTAAACATATTGGTGAGTTATTGTCGATAAGTACTGATGGTAGTAATCAATCCATGGGTGGTGGTAATGATAATGGTGATGGAAACCTTGATGATGATAATGCCGATAATAACGACCATTATAATAGTAATGATCTGACCGGAAAACACAAAACCTGGTTAAATGATGTTGATATGAATTATGGGCAACGTCTAGCGGCATTGACTTTAATTAAAGTATTCTGGAATGATTTGATTAAAGTAGATTATTTATCTAAGGAATTGAGTGAGCTTTTGCTATTAAATTATTTCTTCATTGAAAGATGGTCGAATTCTCCTACCACTTCAGCAACATACGAAAAATTTGCATTATCTGATGGTTTGAGATATAGAATACTAAAATTGATCACGGACACGGTAAAATATTTATTTGAATTTAATTGCAATATTTTTATCATTCCAAATTATTGGATGCTTATAGAAAATTCTTTAGTTAAAATTATGCTTGGTTCGACCAAAGAAAGTGGATCGGAAAAAGAACATGAACAGATCCTAAAACAACTAGAACTTATCAAGTACAGAAATGAAAGCTTAATTTTAAATATGAAGAATGAAGCCAGTGTCAACCCCACCGAAAGCAATACATTGACTAACCGGTCGGCATCTTTTAGTGGATTCAATTCAAGTGCTGTTTCACCTGCTCCAAGTAGCAATGTCGAAAATGATTACACATTCATCAACAGGAATTCCGATGACATTTTAAATATAATTGAAAAATTGGACACTTTAAGGTTCAATGAGGAATTTTCTAATCTATTAAAACCAGGTCGAAAAGGAAATAAAAACTGGAGACTCAATTTGAAAGTTGTATTATGGTGGTGTGTGTCTCCATCGGGAGATTATCGGGACTCCATTGGAGATATCTTGTTTATTTGCAATTTCTTGAGAAACAATGTTCTGGCAGCTTTGAATAAATCATTAAAAACAGAATTTGACAATGAAATACTTGAAATTATTTATCAAATTGCCGAAGACACTAGTCTGAATTTTGTGAGCTCAAATTTATACGTTTTGATTAATGAGTTATATCAGTTGAAGCTAATCACAATTGCTGCTTATTTAAGAAAATTGATCGCATCAGGTATATTTTACTTGGAACCAGGCACACATCAAGATTTGAACGACCTATCTCCGGTTACCAGAACTCATTTAGATATTTTGGAAAATCTTCCTGTGTTAAATAATCGACAATGTGATAGTATTTTGAAAAAATGGACTCCGTCGGGATTTGATTTCAAAGGAAAATTTTCTGATGGACAATCCATGTTACAAAGGTCAATCATTGACCAAGTCTTTAGCAATTCTTTGAGTCACTTTGAGAATACCGAATGTACCGATTACGTTTGCTCGTTGAATGTTGGTTTACAATTTCTATTGATTAATTGGCTCACTGGTGAAATTAAATCAAGGAGTGGTTCAGCGGTACGCTTGATCCATTTCACCCCAGCAGTAGTGACCAATCTTTATCAATTTTACAGTCAAACTGCAGGTTTGACGGTATTTTTCAAGGTTCTTATTCCAACAATCTTGAAAAATGATGGTGGGATGATTATTTTCTATCTTGATACTTTATTCTTGATTTCCAAATTGACTGTGAGACATTTCAAATTGATCAAATTTATCCCTGGTACTTATGATAGTCCTTGTATTGCATATGATATTTTCAAATTAATTGTTCAAGCATACAAAGATTTGAGTACTAGAGAGTACGATTACTTCAGATTTGACAATCTTTGGAATTTCATGGATACAGTTATTGAAAAGGCTCCAAAAAATTCTGATAATAGTAATAACGAAGGAACTATTTTTAACAATAATGGGGAGATAATGATTAAAAGTCAGAATTCTTTAACTCGAAAGGACACCTTGGAATCACCTATGCATATTAATACCGTTGAAGTTCCGGTGACACGTCTGCACACCGAGACCCGTTCCGGTAATCGAAGATACACTTCAACAGATTTCAGAAATGATATTGAATATTTACGTGGCTTGAACCAACAACTGCTTACACCTGAAGATTCTGATGAGATTGGTGGAACTTTTGGGAAAGACCTCCATGGCATAGAATTGCAATATTGGTATGAAAATTTTGAAAATTTGTCTGAGGAAAAAGATGTGGCTCTAGTCAAGCTTTTACGTAGCATGTTGGTCATGGATCATTCTTTTGTATTAAAAATTAGAGAATTCATTGTTGACGCTGTGAAAAACTCCACTGATCCTCAAAGAATGACTACTTTTTTGATGAAGCTTAATGTTTATGATATTGTTAGAATGAATGATTTATTCAAAATCCTTCACCCAGTGTGTTCTGAATTAGGCCAAGAGTCAATTTTGGATGAATTGGTTTTAGGGAGTGATGATAGCGAGAATAAAGTTCTTAGTCCTTCGCAGAAGGTGTTGCTTCAACTCAACCGTCATTTTTTCCGAGTTAAATCGGTCAAGCCATATTCAATGATTATTCTGCGTGGATTATTGAAAGGAGGTGCAGCTTTTTCTAACGCTTTTTTTGTAAAGTACAAAGTGCCGGTGTTGAGGTTTCTTAATTTAGTAATTGCTACAAATACGAAGGTCATTTTGAGCGAATTATATGTCAAGTTACCTAGGGGTGATTGCTTAGAGTTATTGAATATTCAACTTGGTCGTTCCGAGGATAACTTTATTACGACACTAAGTGATTTTGAAAAGTTTATTCCAGAGATCGATGAATATAATTTGCCTGTTTGTAAAGTCTTATTGGGCATGATTTCGAATTCTTTAGTGTCGTTGGATTTGGTGATGGTGAAAGAGCAATTGGAGCATTTTATTGAAGTATTGTTAGAAACCATGCATTTGAAATTCTCAGAGAGCAATTCATTTTTTGGGGAATTATTTAGTTTTATGGTTTGGAATCATAAAATATGCATTTTAGAAATATTGGAAACAAAGTTTTTAATTGAAACTAGATTTGACAATGGGATTGAGTTGCTTGTGACACCGGTTTCCCATAAAAACTTATTACCTCCATTTAATGATTTTCTCAAGAAATTTGCTGCTTCGTCATCATCGTCTGCAAACTCAGTTGAAAGTGACAAAAATTTGTTACAAAAATTATTTGATTTTATTAGCAAGTTAATTGAAGTTGTCAACTCAGAAGATGTCAGTGAGCCAACAACAAATATTAGTTGTGCAATCTCGGTATTTTTAAGAATACTTATAATTCACAAACTGTCACTTTGTGAATACATTTCGATTTGGACCAGCGATCAATTAGTGATTTCGTTTGTATCCAAACTAATTGACTTGTTAAATTCCAGATACTTGAGTAAAAGTGATGATAAGTTAAGAATTTTGCTTTATGATCTATTACTTTTGATGAAATCTGGTATTACCCAAGAAATGCATTCAACAAGGGATACCGAGTTGTCAGA
Organism: Candida sojae; assembly: GCA_013177575.1. NCBI lineage: Eukaryota > Fungi > Ascomycota > Pichiomycetes > Serinales > Debaryomycetaceae > Candida > Candida sojae. The sequence goes on along the minus strand of WWPN01000002.1, from coordinate 2,642,085 downwards.
TAGTACATCTCCTCAACAACATATGCAAGAACCTTTAAAACAACAACAACAGTCACAAGATAAGGATATTGAAAACGAAGCAACTTCACCTCAGTCAAAGGATTCTAAAATAGAGAATGTTACTATGGTATCGCTGATACAAAGTTTATTTGACTTGCCAGAACCAAGTACCACTAACCCATTCTCTGAATATCTTAACGATAGTTTGGTTAAATGCTCCATTATGTTGGACAACGATGAACTTGAACATGGTGGTGATATAAGTGTATTTAACAATAGAGGGCTTGTTTTAAAATCCAATAGAAATGAAAACCCAGAGTTGTCTTCCTTTGGACAAAACAATATTATGAAATCCAAGGGTCAACAAGTCAAAGACTTTAAGTTTAAAAGTTTTGAAGTACTTGAAGATATTGGAACTAAATCATTGAATGACGGATGTATCAATTTACAATTATTTGATGCTTATACCACTAGAGAAAACCCACCTTAGTATGTATCCAAGTGTAATCCAAGTAAGTAGTAAAACAAAATAATTTATTACACATGTCGGACTTTTGTATCACCTATATTGTTCCTAGACTATATTAGATTCGGGCCGTAATACTATAAGATATTTTGTAAACTCCTCCTCGTCGTTCTCTTCCAATTGAATAGATGCAATTATGTCTTGTACCGTAGTACATAGAACTAATCGTGTCAAAAGCAATTTTCAGTCGTCCACGGCCAATATTATTTCGTCCACGGACAATTGTTAAAGTAGTTATTGGTTGCTGCACTACTAATCGTCACGTATCAACAAGTTCTATTTATTCTTTTTTTTGTTTTTCTCTTCGTTGTTTTATTTATTTTATTTTCTGAGATTGTCAAATATTCGTACCTCCTGTCATTGTAAAGACGTAAAAAATCAAGAGGGTCCTTTGATTTAGAGATTTATCACAACTGAAAACATGACTGATGAAAAAGGGCCAGAACTGGATGATCTAGTTTTTGATCCACCAGATTTCAGTCGTACTTTTGAAGAATCTCCAACAATTTCCTATACAGACATACCAATAATTTCAGAACCTGAAGATGAAATTCCAGTAACTCCAGTTCAACCACGAGGGCCAGCTGAAAGAGCATCAGGAAATATTGGATTTTTGGCAAGTGCAAACTTTTCAACTGATTCATTGAATGATACATCAGTACCACCGATGGATTATAATAATAGTTTTAACAACAATTTCAACAACAACAATTCACCACGAAAATACTCGAATTCTTCAACGTCAACTAATAATACGATAAATAACAATTCCAATAATTATTCTGCTGGTTCAATGTATCGAACCAATTCTAATACCCGTTCTCGTCCATTATCTGCATTTCTAATGGATTCTGGTAATGCTATTTCAGAAGATGGACTGCCAGTAATTCCTCTGTTCAATAATACCCCAAGGTCAAGAAACTCATTTACATTTAGTGCCAAGCCTCTTCCGACTACAACATTTACACCACCTTTACCAACTACCGCAAATTACAGATCATCATCACCTACAAGACAAACATCTCCTTCAAGAGTCAACAAGCATTATCGATCAGGTTCACCAGTGAGACGAGGATCATCACCTTCCAAGGCAGCAAATCCTTTTAATTTTGGCTCACAAGATTTGATGTTTCAACACAGTAATGGGTCCAATCAAACACTACAGGTTAAACCTGCTCATAGAAAGGGACATAAATACAAGCATTCTTCAGTGTCGATGAATCTTTTTCAAGAACCTCCTCCAATTAGTCTTGCTGATGTTCAATTAGTAGCAATACCAGACCTGCATCCGATTCCTAACTACAAAGAAGCCATTGCATCTGTAACCCAGAATCAAAAACTAAGATTTATTTGGTCAATTTGTCATTTGGGGTTATCGTTTATAATATTTGGATTAGGATTTAAGTTCAAACTTTCTGCCTTGTCGACCTTGGCCCATTTGGTATTCTATGATTCGTTGGGTTCATTACTTATTGTCTTTGTTGATACTATGTCCAACTTCGAAGTATGGAATAAATCATCAATTGCATATCCATTTGGATTAGGACGACTTGAGGTGTTGGTTGCATTTGCTTTAAGTACATCATTGGTTATGGTTGGTTTTGATTTGTTTAGTCATTTTATTGAAGAGTTTATTGTTTTATGGGCAGCTCCAGAAAATCATACTGACCATGAACATCTGTCTCATCATGTGCATGCTGAACCGGGAAGTAATGAAGGAAATTGGGCAGCATATATGGGGATTCTTGTTGTAACTATGGTTGTCTCTTTAATATCATCAAATTATATTTTAACTTATGATAGGATTAATGAAATGATTAACAATCAAGAAAGCAATGCATATGCCAATACTTTGTATCCCAGCAGTAGCAATAGAGGAAATGAAAAAAGTATATCATCACAGAGACAAAAATGGATGCAAATTATTGAGGTTTGGAAAAAGAACCCTACACATCTAATTACCTTAACTTATACATTGTTTTTGATAATATCACCTCTGGTACCTCAAAGTTTAACATCTGATTTGGCTATAGATATCAATGAGTTTGCTACAATTACTGTTGCGGTACTTCTTTGTTATAATGGTTGGAAATTGGTGAAATTGTTAGGTGGTATATTGTTGTGTTCTTTCCCATATTCTGACTATGACTATAATGTAATCAGAGCCAGCATAACTGATCAAATTCTTCTGAAAGATTTTTTCAAGCAAACTTATAAGATTGAGAAATTTTTCATCACAAAGTTTAACTACAAGTTATTTGTTGTCGGGATGAACATTGAGATGAAAGGTGCTAATTCAGATGAAGAAGTACGTATGAGATTCGAGGTTAATAGAATCATTCGTAAAGAATTAGAACAGTTGGAAGGAACAACTGATAATTTGACTGCTGAAACAACAATTGATATAGATAGATTTTAAAGGCGTCAGTAGGTTAAAGATTAATAAAAAAATAAAAGAAAAAAGAAAAAGGGAAATTTTCAAATGCCGCAGATATAGCCAAATTAGGAAATTACATATGAGTAATAATTGCTTAAGCGCGGTGAAAGAATTTTCTCTCATATAAAAACGACGAAGAGAAAAAAAAAATTTTTTTCAAGTAGTCTTGTTTTTGTTCTGTTTTTTTTTTTTTAATAATCATATCTATACCCCATCTGAAAACTATCAAAAGAATGTTGAAATATAGTACTAGAAGCTTGTTAAAGAAACAAGTTTTATCTCCAAGAACATCCTTGAGTTTCAAATTTTATTCCACAAATGTCCCTGATGCTACTGAAACTTCAAGTACAGGCAAATTTATCGATTCCACATCTAAGCCATACGCTGTCACTACCTATGCTAGACCAAATTTGGTTTTAACCCATGGTAAAGGATCTTATATCTACGATTTGGAAAATCGTCAATACATTGATTTCACCTCTGGTATAGCAGTCACATGTTTGGGTCATGCCAATGAAGAAGTAGCGAAAATTATAACTGAACAAGCTTCCAAATTATTACATTGTTCCAATTTATATTATAATCAACCAGCAGGTGAATTAGCAGAAAAATTAGTTACTGAAACCAAGAAAAACGACGGTATGAAAGATGCAAGTAGAGTATTTTTATGTAACTCCGGTACTGAAGCCAATGAAGCAGCTTTGAAATTCGCTAGAAAATATGGTAAATCTATAAACCCAGAAAAATATGAATTTATTACATTTGAAAATTCATTCCATGGTAGAACTATGGGTGCTTTATCTGTTACTCCAAATCCTAAATATCAAGAACCATTTTCACCATTGATCCCTGGTGTTAATGTTGCTAAACCAAATGATATTGAAAGTGTTAAGAAATTAATTAACAAAGATAAAACCTGTGCCGTCATCATTGAACCTATTCAAGGTGAAGGTGGTGTTAACCCTATTGATGCACAATTCTTAGTTGGATTAAGAAAATTATGTAATGATAATGATGCTTTATTAATTTATGATGAAATTCAATGTGGATTAGGTAGATCAGGTAAATTATGGGCTCATTCATGGTTACCGAAAGAAGCTCACCCAGATATTCTTACCATTGCTAAAGCTTTAGGTAATGGTTTTCCAATTGGTGCCACTATGATTACTGAAAAAGTAGAAAAAGCTTTACAAGTCGGTGATCATGGTACTACTTATGGAGGTAATCCATTAGCCTCTGCCATTGGTTCTTATATTGTTGAAACTATTTCTAATAAAGAATTCTTGAATTCTGTGCAATCCAAATCTGAAACTTTTATCAAAGGATTAGAAGCAATTGCTCAAGAAAACCCAGAAGATATAATTCAAGTTAAAGGTAAAGGTTTACTACTTGGTTTACAATTCAAGCCAGAATTCGATATTGGTAAAATTGTTCAAAAATGTAGAGAAAGAGGATTATTGGTAATTACTGCTGGTATGAACACCGTTAGACTTGTTCCAGCATTAAATATTCCAGAAGAAGCTATTAAAGAAGGTCTTGATATCCTTAGCAAAAGTATTGCTGAAAGTAAGTAGATAGTAGCTAACAAATAATAGACATATATTTGATGAAACTAATAATACTGCAAAGTGTATTACTTTTTTTTTGATCTAAAAACATCCAATTGTGCTTTACAGTTTAAGTTGGACACCAGATGCAATTATAAAATTCATTTAAACCAATGTTTAGTTGATTTTAACTTACTACTTTTCTCATTAACTATTTGCATGATACCAAGTTGAAGCGGACGGCATCTTTTCAATTATCAAAAAGTTCTAGGTCTTAATAAAGATGGATCTATTGAAAACAATAGCATGTCATCGTCTATATGTAATCTCTGAATATTGGGGTTGACACTAAATTTATCGTACAATATATTAATATCATTTGATGTTAATTGGTTGCCCTTAACGTTAAGAATTCGAATATTTTCAAACAAAACCTGCTTTTGACTTTGATTTGGATCTTGTGACATTTCACTGAACAAACTTCGCAATGTATTGTAAGAAAGATCTAATTCTTGAAAATTTTCACTCATTGTCGGTATAAAATAAGAGAGAACAATCTTTACAGTATAAATATTCGCCATGCAGCCCCCGGATTAAAAAATCTATACAGTAGAATATAGAACTAAGTTTACTAAGTGACAAAAAAGAACATTAGAGCTATAATAGAAATCTCACTATACACAAAAGAGAATTAACCATGATTGTTATTCATACTAGAAATAAAAAATTAGGCAAAAAATATTGACACCGACGAGATTCGAACTCGGGCATCTTACGATAGTAGAAACCTCTGATTAAACAGAAGAAGATTTAATAATCTTGAGTCTACCGCCTTAGACCAACTCGGCCACAGTGTCCTATTATTAAAAGATGTTTGGACATATTTGAGTGCAACTATTAGTTTATATATCCACAAAGCTATTTTGGTGAGTTTATAGAAGTTAAATATACTTTGTTTTTACTGGTAAAAGTAGGTTCTATCACATGATTGGTGTATTTTTTGGAGTTAAATTTTTAAATCATAAGCAATATCAGACTACACATAAAAACAGGCTTCTGTTACAAAGAAAACTAGCTATATGAATTAATACTGGTTATTTGTGGTGCAAATGTTTAATAACGAAATCGAACCAAAAGTGTTAAAAAAGTCACAAAATAATGAAGAATACGTGTTGCAACAACAAATATTATAAATTTATTTGGAAACGTCATGAACTACAACATAATTCTGTTAATTTATTATACAAAATAAAAATCCAATATTTTATTTTATGATGCATTGACAACGATTAAAACGATATTATTACCGGTATAATAATGTTTGGACCGTCCCTGCTGCTACCCTGCCACGTCTCCGCCAAGGTAACGTGGGAAAGAAGCAAACCAATCGTGCGAAAAAAGAAAATTAAATTTTGACAACAAAAATATCAACTGGCCGAACAACAACTACAAAGAAAAAAAAAACAAAAAGAAAAAATTACTTATCTTTTGAGTGTTGCATCATTTTATTAGGACCCTCTTCCCCCTCCACTTTACACTTCATCAACTGGGTGTATAGACATATCCCATTTATTGATTATTTATTTATTTATTTATTTATATATTTTTGTTAAGAAAATCCCTAGTCACACACGTGTGTCTATATTCATATTTAACCATTTTTGTTGTTAGAATATGACAATACCATATAAAATACCATTATCAGATTTAGACTATTGTCTTGAACAACTTTTAGAACACAAGCCTCCCAAAATATTACCACCTGATACCATTCAACAACTATGTCATACATTAAAAACCGAACTATTATCAGTACCGAATATAATATCAATAAATTCCCCAATATCTGTTGTTGGTGATATTCATGGCCAGTTTCATGATTTATTGGAGATTTTCCAGATTGGGGGTGCGCCACCAATGACAAACTATTTATTCTTGGGAGACTATGTTGATCGTGGATATTATTCCGTGGAAACGATTTCGTTATTATTGGTATTAAAATTGAGATACCCCGAGCGAGTGTTTTTAATTAGAGGAAATCATGAATCCCGAACAATAACCACAAATTATGGGTTTTATACTGAAGTTTTGAATAAGTATCAAGGTTCAGCCGATGTTTGGAATTATATAACGGATTTGTTTGATTATCTTCCGTTAGGTGCTACTATAGACGGTAAGATATTTGCATGCCATGGGGGTTTATCTCCAAGTTGCCAACAACTAGATCAAATTAGAACTATCGATAGATTCAAGGAAATACCACACGATGGAATAATGGCAGATCTAGTGTGGAGTGATCCTGATATTGCCATTCTGGATTTCAAGTTGAGCCCCCGAGGCGCAGGATATTTATTTGGAAACGATGTTATTGATAAATTTTGCAACGATAATGATTTAGTGCAAATGATTAGAGCTCACCAATTATGTAATGAGGGATATACCAGCTACTGGAAGGGAAAGTGTTTAACAGTTTGGAGTGCTCCAAACTATTGTTATAGATGTGGCAATAAAGCCAGTGTTTTAGAAATTTTGCATTCAAATTATGAAAGCAAAGGAAGTTTAGAGGAAAATGACGATGACGATGATGATGAAGAGTTTAGTGATTATGACCTTGATTCATTTAAACTGGCAGGTAACGAGTATAAAGATTTTAAGAATCGGTTTAACAACGGTTCAAAATTGCACAAACAACAAGGGGTGTTGCCAGGCCAATTTTTTAATATTTTTGAGGCGTCCAAGGAGAATGATGAAGATACTATTCAAGGAAAGAGTGTCAATGGAATCAATTTTGACGACGATTTTTCAATCAAGAATGCTTCAAATGGTGACTTCTTTTCTTCATTCTTTCAGGAACGTCCTACACGTACACATGTTGAGTACTTTTTATGATACCCTTTATTTTTTTTCTTTTCATGATTAACGTATTATTCCATTTGTTTTCATTTTGTATCTATATAGAGTACATTTATCTTTAATTTTGTAATATTTAATCTTTTATCATCCATAGTAAAGTTCAAAATTGAAACCATCATGTACTTCATAGTCCTCTAAGGTAATATGATCTTTATAGACTTGATATCCTTTTTTCAAGATGAGCTTTTCTGCTGGTGTACCAATTTGCAAAGCCAAAACTTTCTTTAAATCACCAATAGAATCTGTGGGTAAACATTTAAGTCTAATCTTTTTCCCTAGTCTATCATTTGCTTGTATTTCAATCATCCTTTGAAAAAAAAATAAATTCACTTAATATAAAAACCTGACCTCTAATTTAGTTGTGACTGTGAATAATGATCCAAAAAATGTTTGTCAACCCAGGTTGCTGGTCTAATAATTATTACTGTAAAACCACTTTAAATGGATTGGGAATTTTTTTTTTTTTTCTGGATCCAAGTACACGTAAAATTTTGCGTTTGGAATTCATATAGAAGAAACATTAGGTGGTAAATTCAGAGAAAAAACCTTAAAAAGCAAAAAAACGGACAACCAGTACTTCCTTACGGATTGAGTTGATTACAGGCCAATTGGTACACAGAGACACACAACCAATTTGCCATCAGAATTATCAGTAATATAAAAGGTTCTTGCCATTCAAATCAAAGATTCCTGCAACAATAATATAAGAATTAAAAGGGTTATATCTTAACATTGACAGAAAAGCCTGGTAATTTTTCTTTTTTCTTTTCTTTTTATTTTCTTGTTGCTAGAAGGAAATCCCGCCTTACACTTTTTGTAATTGCTTTTACGTAAATCAAACAAACAAACAGACAAAAAAAAATAATTAAATAAAAATACCCCAAACCTTAAAGACGACACCAACCTTGAAAAGGTTAGAAAGAACTACATTTAGATCAAATACATATCATTGGTGGATCCTTTAAATTAATTCTAAACAACAAGTCACTCCTTATTGTTAATATAGATAAATCAGATGTCTGACTCGCCCATAACGCCCGAAGGCTCTAATGAAACCATTAATTTAGTACCAGAACCAGTATCTACTTCCCCAAGTGCTGGTAATACTCAATCTCCTATAATCAACACTGAAAGTGGCAAGAATACACCGGCTGCTCTTCCACATAGAGTTTCCTTTAGTGATGGCAACCCCGTCGCTACACTTAGTTCAAGAAAACCTTCACTATTGCGCAAGGCGTCCCAGAATAGTATTCTGCCTCATGATATTGAAAAGAAACAACGTCCCATATTATCCAACAGCAACAATAGCAGTAACAATAGCAGTAACCACAACATTCATAAAATAGAGAAGTCAAATTCACGTCCAAATTATATAGCAATATATCTGAACAATTCCGGCGACGGCGATATCAAACATTTGGATAAAACAACCCTTTCTCCTTCAGCAAGCAATGGAAAACATTTTAATTTACCAATTACGGCTCCGAGGTCAAGAGATAGATCTCCTGCTGGGAGTATAAGTGAATCTCGTGGCAATAGATCTAGATCAACATCCAGTAAACTTCACAGCTCTGCAAGTGGGGCGACCAGTAGCCATTCAAATTCATTATACGTTGCACAGGAAAAGGCATACTTGCGCAAAATGAGAAATCAGATTGACAATGATTACTATTCAAAAGGCATTTCTGGCGCTAATGATGTAGAAGACGATAACGGAGAAGATGAGAAGAAGAAGAAGAGGAAGACAATGACTATTTGGCAGCAGATGGGAGAAATAATGCCAATTTACTTGCAGCTATAGATGACGATAAGTACCAAATTGACTATAGTATAGCATTGTCATTGATGAAAAATTCCAGTGTCAATCTACGTAAAATACCAAACTTGAAATCAGAAGAGACAGATGATCCTGCAGTAATTGAACGTTTGGAATGGCAGTCAATGTTAACCTCGGTCTTGACAGGTGATGTGGTTAGAAGTGAGAAGACGAAAATCATAAACATTAATAATCCTGATAGTAGTCAAGATACCTATGTACATACCACTTTTAAGGAAAACTTGTGGTTTGGGGTGCGAGCAAAAATGTTCAATCGTACGGAAGACGAACAGCGTAAGGTTGTTGGCTATAGAAGAACTTTGGTGGATCAATTGATTGATGAAATAATGCAATTTGAAATTGTTTATGAAAATGTCAAGGAGAATCCGATAAGAGACCAAGTGGAGAATATCTTGGATAGATATGACCAAGCATGTAGTTTGTGGAAAACTGCAGATGATATGTACAATGATAAACCAGCATGCCGTAGTGAAGAATTTCAAAATAGAATTGATGCATTAACAGCATGGCTCACAATCACTGATGCCATAATCCGAGAAACCAAGTCATTGCGAGTTTGGATTGGTAACGATGAGTTAGATATCACAAAATCACCAGTGGAGACACCATCGTCGGAACTATCTTCTGAACCATCAATGTCGACATCTTCTTCAGTAAATTCAGATATGTCGAGTAGCAAGATTGTCAAGAAAATATTTGATGATGATAACAAATCGCTTGCCGAGCGTTTGATGAAAGAGAAAGATGTCCAAACAATTTTTAGAAAACGTGTGTTTAATACTTTATCTCCCTGGATGATAAAATCTAAGGAAACCTACATCCGGTTAGGAAACATGTTTGAGATCATGAAATTACCCGATTATTTGCACGACTTGTTGCAAATCTGTATCATACCCCTTCGATTGATCAAAGAAATCATTATTGTACGATTAAGTTATGCTGTAAAGTTACAGAACCCAACATTAATGATGATAGATCAGATGATTGAGGACTTTGAATCTTATACAAAGATTGCATTGGAAGTTAAAAATGGATTAATGGAATACAAAAGACCAGATAGAGATTTCAAGTGGATGTTGAGTGATTTGTTTGACGGAGAGCTCGAAGATTTTGACAAAGTTGTATTAAAAAGTGTGCGCTACTACTTGGTTTTACTCAACAGGAAACTTTTGGATAGCTCAAGATCATCAACAACTTTTAGAACATTCAAAGAGCCAGACGAATTGGAAGAAGCTTGGTTATTCTTGAAACCTTTAGGACATTCTATTGAAGGTGGTAGTGTTGTGGTCGCCGAAGAAGTTACACTATTAGCACTGAGACTCATCCATAGGTCGCAGGCATATCTCAATAACCAAATGAGAGAACCCGCCTATACAGGTCTGTCGCAAGATTTGGTTAGGTGGTATACATCGACAGCGGAAAACTTTGGACAATTACGTCGTAAACTAGCGAGATTTACTAGTGAAATATCCAGAAACTTCAGAAATTCCATTTGCTATGAGATCCCTACGCAATCACACAGTACAAAAACGTTGCTTGATATTTTGCGAGCTACCGATCATTTTCTAGTTTATACAGGGACTGTCGAAGCGCAGGGCACTTATTTTTTTGCCAGTGCTGAATTAATGGGTAAGGAACAAGAAATTTTAAAAATTTTGAATGGTTCCTATGTTGGGTTAGATCCAAGCACAGATACGCTGCATTTTTCACGATTATTGAGTTCATTGCAATTCAATGTCTCAGACCAGGGAACGAGCTTTGATGAATTGTTGCCAGAACCGAACAATGATCCAGAGACAGAATTTTCGTATGTTTTAGCATTGTGTCCCATGAACCCAATTGTATGGGAAGGACAAGTCGTTAATTTAAGTATCGATTCTGTGCCAATAACAGATATGAATAATGGTCAATTGTTGGTAATTTCAAAGACTCCTTGCTTCAATTTACACATAGTGGGAGAAAGATTTCTTGACATTATTACTAATATTTCTGGAGGTAATGCCGGATTGAAGATGATTGAGACCAGATGTTCTTTAGCTAAAGTGCAACAAGAATTGAAGAAAATGAATCGTGTTTTTTATAAGATGTGCTTATCAGTATTAGATGGGGTACAGATTATGAAGAATAAAATCCGTGAGCTTGATCCACAGGGGGAATATCAACCATTGATCAATACTTATTTTATTTATGCTCGTGATTATAGCAAGAATTTCATCAGAGGCTTGGATCCCCAACGAAAACCCACGGTTATTATGAAAATGATCCAGTTGTCAATAGATTGGGTAAGTTTTATTTGCGATGATTGTATTCCAACTGATAGAAAAACATTTAGATGGTGTGTGTTGGCGTTAGAGTTTGCTATGGATATGATTCGCGGAATTAACATATTTTTATTATCCGATCAACAATTCAGAATATTAAAGATGAAAGTTGCCAGATGTATGTCATTATTGATATCTCATTTTGATATTATGGGGGCTAGATCCAGTGAGGCAGAGAAGAATAAATTGTTGAAATGGACTTCTCAACGTCATAATATTAGTACGTCTCAAAACGACGATAAATACTTACACGATGCATACCATGAAGAATTGATGGGTCAGATTGAAGAAATTGAAAACTATAGAAACGAATTACTGGAAGAATTACAATCGGTTGGAAGAGTCTTAGATGTAAGTGATCTGGAGTACCACTTTGTCACATTATTGGCGTCTTCATTCTCAAGCGTTTCTATTAGATGGCAAAAGGGTCAATGTATTGGAAGAGGTACGTTTGGGTCTGTATATTCTGCTGTTAATTTGGACACCGGAGGGGTTATGGCTGTTAAAGAAATTAGATTTCATGATAGTCAATCAATCAAGACTATGGTTTCACTGATTAAAGAAGAAATGACAGTGTTGGAAATGTTGAACCACCCTAATATTGTTCAATATTTCGGAGTTGAGGTTCATCGTGATAAAGTTTATATATTTATGGAATTCTGTGAAGGTGGTTCTCTTGCTGGATTATTAACCCACGGTAGAATTGAAGATGAAATGGTTATCCAAGTGTACACGTTACAAATGTTGGAAGGGTTGGCTTACTTGCATCAATCTGGAGTTGCCCATCGAGACATTAAGCCGGAGAATATTTTGTTGGATCACAATGGGATTATTAAATTTGTCGATTTTGGTGCAGCAAAAGTCATAGCAAGTAGTGGAAGAACAAGAAGTGGAACTACCAGTCTTTCAGTTCGTAGATCCATTCAAAGCAATAATAGCAGTGCCGATAATGATGGTCAACAACAAGATAATTTGAATTCTATGACAGGTACTCCAATGTATATGTCACCAGAAGCTATTACAGGGGCAGCAACAGAGAAGAGTGGAGTTGTAGATATTTGGTCCTTAGGTTGTTGTGTTTTGGAAATGGCTACAGGAAGAAGACCGTGGGCTAATTTAGATAATGAATGGGCTATAATGTACCATATAGCTGCTGGTCATAAACCACAATTACCGTCTCCAGATCAGTTAAGTGAAGAAGGTAGAAATTTCCTTTCCAGATGTCTTGAACATGATCCGGCAAAGAGACCAAGTGCAGTTGAATTATTATCTGATCCATGGATGATTGATATCAGACAAAAGGCATTTGGTACATCTGACTTAGTAACCACACCTTCGTCTGAAATATCTGGTCCAATTTCCGAATAGAAACGATACAGAAAGAATTTCAATATATATGATTTATGTATATTTACAAGACATTTCCTTTCCCTATACGGTGCTGTTCTAAATGAAACCATAAACAACCGACGTACAAATTATTGTTATAGTTTCTCTCACAAGTATTTATTAAGCACTGCTTTGACTTCATTAACAACATTTCCTTTAATATTCAATATACCAGCAGTTGTATTCATAGTTGTTTGTAATTTTATATCAGTACCAAGATTTTCCAATAAATCAGAACGAAATTTTAAAATATCACCTTGAATTTTTCTAATTTCTGTAGTTTCTTTAGTATTTGATACTTTTAAATATACTGGCCAATGGTTGAATTTAGATTTAGGTATATAATAATTACCATTTCCAAAACCATTGTTTGGCAAGTTTGATGATGTTATTTGACTAAGTTTTGGAAAAGTGTAAAGTTGAACTTCAGGTTTTGGTGCTTTGACACCATATCGTGTTAATATGTTTGTTGGTCTCATTGTTAATTAGTCAGTTTAGTGAATTACCAATCGTGTAAAGAATTCAATGGTTGATTGATTTTTTTTCAATCAAGATGAAAAAGAAAATTTTTTTTCCTTTTGGATATTCGTTCGTAATATTTTACAGTAAGAAAAAAATAAAAAAAAAAATCTAGTCGTGTATAACGCTACAAAGAATTTGCAACTCCATAGAAAAATTAGTAAACTAATGAGACCATATTCTAATCATCTTATCTTTACCACCAGAAGCTACTCTTTTACCATCCAAACTCCAATCAACAGCATAAACTTCATCTGCATGGCCTGGTAAATCTACGCTTAATTTTTTGGTTCTAATATCCCATACTTTCAATGTGGTATCTTTGGAACAACTAACTAATAATCTATTATCAGCAGACCAAGCAGTTTGATAAACTGGAGCAACATGACCTCTAAGAGTAGTTATAAAAGTACCCCTTATACCATCCCATAATTTAATTGAATTATCAAATGAACTGGATACAACGTATCTTCCATCAGGGGAAAAATTAACGTGATTAACTAATTTTTGATGACCTGTCATTCTTAATACTGGTTTTGATGATTTTAATGGTTCCCAGAAATACATGGTAAAATCATCACTTGCAGTGACTAATCTTTCACTAATAACACCATTTAATTTAGCAACTTTTTCATAGTTTTGTAAAGCACGAGATCTTAATTCTTCTGGTGAATGTTCCGTACTTCTTGTAGTTGTATGATCAAATCCACCTTTACGTAAAACATAATCTGTAGATAAAGATAAATGATTAACCCAATGAGCATGACTCTTTAAAGTTTGGATACATTTTCCATTAGCTGAAATATCCCAACTTTTGATTGTTTTATCATGAGATGCACTATAGACAATGTTTGAACCGGACCATTTAACACAACTTACAGAATTGGTATGACCACTCATTGTTAAAACACAATTTCTACTAGTGGTATCCCAAACTTTAACAGTACCATCTTTGGATCCAGATACTAATCTTGGTTGATCATTAATTCCGACTAAATGTAATGGTTCCCAACTTAAAGAACTAACCCATTTAGAATGTCCAACAAGTGGTTTACCTATAGCTTTACCGGTTTTAGCATCCCATAACCTTATGGTATTATCCATTGATCCAGTAGCAATAATTTTACCATCCGGTGAATAAGCTACACATAAAACCCAATTTGTATGTCCACTTAATGTAAATAAAGGAGTTTGGGTGTTACAATCCCATACACGAGCAGTTGAATCACCAGCTCCAGAACACATACGACTTGAATCATTAGGTGAAAATGCAATACACAATATAGTTGATCCATGACCTGCAATAGCAGCATTTGACCTAGTTATTGGTTTCACTTTAAATATAGCTCTTGGGGTATATACCAAAGTTAAAAAATCTTCTGTTGTTTTAATTCCTGGTTTTAATACAGAATGATACAAATCATCTTTAATATCAATTAATTTATCATTATCTTCAGAATTTAATAAGGAAAATGTATATGGAACTGGATCATCAGATTCTCCTTGTAAATTATTTAATAATTCTTCTAATTGTTTTTCAGTGATACCCCCTGGTACTCTAATGGATCCACCAGTTGATTCACCTGTGTCTGAGGCTTGAAATTTTATAAGCACATTTGGTAAGTCCTTAGGTATTAAATCGACCTCTCTTACTTTTTGAGCCTCTCTTTTCTGTTTCTTCGAAGGTGGTGGAATAACAGTAGCCATTGATTAAATTTTTATGTTGTATAGGAAGAACAAAGAGGAAGAGCTTGAAAATCTGCAAAAAAGAAAAAAAAAATTCATCATTTTTTAAAGAGAGAAAGAGAGAGAGATGAGCATTTGAACTCCACATAAAAAAAAATTACAGTATATTAATTAACTATGTATTCTACTTGCAAACATTGGTGGATTTGATGATAGAAGCATCCCCTTCGTCGTCGGAATCTTCAATAACTTCATTATCCACATCAGTATCCTGGTTTTCGGAAATGCTTTTATACGGAATCGTCAATAAACTACTGTCCATTTCATTTCCATGTAATACAGTAAAATCACCAACATTAGGTGAGGACGAAATAACAGGAAGTTCTTCACTTGTCTCTGATAAATCACGAAGTGCATACTTACCGTCAAATAAGTCACAATTGTTCTCGTAGTAAAATTGACTATCGATGTCAAAGTACACAAGCGATAAATTTCTTTGTCCCACGACAACTTCGGCAACATAAACTAATTTTAGTTGTGATTTTTCAATATTTATTCGAGAAATCTTTCCCTGGATGGTCGTTTTGAGAGCATGGATTTGCCTAAATTGAGGTGAATTATGGTACCAATCTTGATAAAATAGAATCTTCATATCGTCCAAGGTTTTATGTATTTTGAATGGTGATAATACAACTCTGCCTTTATCACCAAAGGACTGGAATGATGTAGCTTCAATCAGATCTTGACTTTTTACTTTATAAGGTCGGAACTTTGTATCCAAATATCCTAGTAAAAAATCGATGCATTTTCATTAATACATTTATTTTTTAAATTTGAAATCAATGATTCCACATGAGATTCATATTTTAATATGGGACTTGTTTTCAATAAGTCTGAATTTTGAGGTAGCTGAGGAATTGGCCTTGGGTCATCATTGGGTAATTGTTTATTTTCTATGAAGGTAGAATTTACATCAATATGATGTTTCAAAATCATATCTTCATAAATGGAAGATAATTCTAGTTTATACATTTTTAATAATTCATGAAATTCATTGATTATAATCATGGTATTAGGATCAAGTTTACACCGTATGAAGAATCCATATAGTTTAGCAAATGAATCGAGTTTGTAATGGGTGATATTTTTCAACCAGGATTGATCATAACCTGATTGTTGTTTAAGAAAATAAAATGGAAATTTCGTTAGGGTATCTATTATCAAAACAGGTTTATTATCCTTTAAATGTGAAGAAATTAATGACATCATGACAATGTACATGCCATTACAACTAGGAGAGGATTGGAAATCATAGATTCTGGTTTTCACTTGGGTTTGATGTAGAATATTATCCAATGTGGGTATTGATGTAGATAAATTGCCATAAACTTGTTGCAGCTGAATGATATTTCCTAATAATACCATTTATTAATGCTTTTAGGGGTTTTTCAGTATACTATAGGAATTGATTGGGTCGTGTCACCTTAACGCGTTCTTCCCATTTAATTTTGTAGGCACTTTTTTTTCTCATTTTCCATTTTTCAGTACGGGTAGACTTACCCGGTGGTCGTGTGGCGTGAACAGGGAAAAGACTTTGGAATTGGAAAGTATTTGATAACAAATCTTGTTATACTTTGACAGAGATAAAAAAAAATACTATAAGGGTAATATTGCATACGAGATAAATAATTGCTTATCTTTTGTTTTTTTCATGGTAATTGATTATAATTGCTGTTATCATTATTCAAGATAATGTTACAGAACATTATTTTTAAGTTATTTATTGTCGCTTATCAATATCAACTGATGGCGATTGGTAGCATTTCTTTCTTATCAATGAGAAAGAAGAAAAATTTTTTCTTCAATTTTCTCGTATCATAAAAAATCATTTACAAGTACCATAAATGTTAAAAGGGGAGGAGACAAATAAGTGGTAAAAGGCTTCAACGGAAATTTTTTGTCTGATCACATAAAAAATTTAACAACAAATCTTATAAGCAAAAAAAAAATTTTTTTTTCTTTTTTATTATCGTCATCATCATCATCATCTTTTTCACCAACTACAAAAAACACTTTAAAAAATCTACCACTGTCATCACTCATACCTAAATGACACAGTTTCTTTAATATATCAAAAAGTTTTTATCATTATTTACCATTATTTTATGCATGGTTTGCATCTTGATCTTTTTTTTTTTTTTGTCCCCACGTAAGTACTAGAGAAATGATTACCACATCCAACATGAGTTTACTTTGGTCAGAATCACATGAACAATTATGGTATTATCTATCCAAATCATCGAGTATTATATCACTTACCATGTGGTTGTTTTCTCAAATACCACAAATAATTCTTAATTATCGCCAACAACAAGTAAGCCTATCGATGTCATTCATTCTTATGGTTACCTTATCGGACTTTATTAACTTGGCATATCAGTTTGTTATTAATGATAGCATATACTCAGTTCTACTAATATACTCGAGCATACTTAACTTGGTAATCCTTTCACAGTATTTTTTCTACTGCAAATACCCCAAAAAACCTGCAACTCCTCAAGTGGAACCACCTACTTTAGTCAATAGAATACTAGGGTCTGCATTCATGGCTAATACAGCTCTGTCGATGACTATCAACTATACTCAACACGAGGCAGTAGATACTAATATTGACTTGTCGTTGAGAAGAATCCTATTGTTATCAGGTTCTATATTGTACGTTCTTCTGAGAATCCCACAAATTCACAAGAATTATAAAAGAAAATCCACGAGTGGTCTTTCAGTATATATGATATTACTCACATTATTTGGTAATATCTTTAACATTATTTCAATTATATCAGATTCGCATTTATTCAAGATTTACCCCGACGATACATATTTGATTGGAAGTTTAGGTACCATTTTCATGGATTTGTTTATTCTTTATCAGTTTTGGATATACAAGAAGGGTGTACGTGTAACTCGTCAGGAGAATGGTTTTAGTAGAATAGATGAGCATCCACAATGGTATGTTAAAAATCAACCTTTAGTCCTTTATCAACAAGAATTTCAAGAACTGAGTCCACCAAAACAAAAACAAGAACAACAACAGCCCCAGGCTCATGGATTCACCAATTCAACAGGTTCTATCATTAACCCACCAAGGGGCAGAAAGTTAGTCAAATCTGTTGGAGAGCATACATTACTTTTAAGTGAATCTTTAAACCAATTCACAACCCCACCACCCCAGCATTATATCATGAGCTCAAGTCTAAGATATCAACCTCCTTTAAATGGAAGTGTCAATCCGATACCCAAGTCTATTCCTAAAAGTTTAGCAAGCAGTTCGATTGGATCTCCAACTAGTTTTATACCAAGCATAATTGGTAATATCTCAAGTGTAAACAAAAAGCTTCTTGATGGTTCAAAAATTCCATTTCTGCCTATTGATTTCTTGGCTGATGATTTTCACAACAGATCTTCTAGTTTAAAAGAGACAAATTCCAGTTCTACACCACAAGATGCATATTATGGTTCTGTAGATGTATAGTTCTATACAATTAGATATATGTACTATTCGATTTTTTTTTATTTTTTTGTATATACTTTTATTTTTTTATCTTTTTGTCTAAGTTAATTCTATTTAGTTATTTATTAACTCTCCAAGCACTATTTGGCAAGCTTTGAAGATATACGGCTTTTCTTTTAACCCACATCAAAATAATAAATCCCAATGTGATACAAATGGCATTGGTGTAAAAATAACCATCTCTAATAATTTCCACTGTACCACCAGAAAAGACACATTGTTCTTTAGTTTCTTCATTAGTAATGTTAAAAAATCCCTTGTCTGTTTGACATCTGGTAATACTAATCTTGTCAATTAAGTAGAAGATAAAGATTCTTGGCCAAGTACCTCCATAATTCGATAAAGTATTCAATGTTGTCATGTAGGTACCACCAATAGCTGGATCAGCGATTTTTGTATGGAAAGCACAAAGTGAAACAAATTGAATAGTGGACATAAATGAACCCAACAAATGTTGTAAAATAATCATCAAGAAATATGAACCTGAGACATGTCCATCTTTAGGAAAATAATATACAATTAATTGAGCCAAGCATGCAGCAACAAGTCTTCCAGCAAATCCCCATAACCAAGGTTTCAAAGGTGACTTTCCAGTAGACCATCTACCTGCATAATAACCAAATATCATTTCAAAGGGGAAATCAATAAGCACAGTAATGGACAAATCTTCTTTGGATAATCCCTTTTCAAGTAATTTCAAATTGGTTCCAGCTTCATTGACTTGAAATCCCAATTTAGCAAATAGTAAAATGACAACAAATGTTTGTACATTTGGCAACTTCAAAACCTCATACATTGAACTGTAAACATTTGTTAAATCCAGCCATCTAGTTGAATTATATACTCCTTTTTCTTTGGCCAATCTATCTCTATTAATATCCACCAAATGTGGAGGATCTTCTGGAATAATAAATAATATTGCCGTGACCAATAAATACATCCATCCCCAGAATCGAAGATAACCACCCAAAGTAAACAATCCAACATCCAATGGTGTTTCTCGTAAGTACTTATTTGCAAAATCAGGACTACTCAAGGCTAAAAATATTGTGAAACTAGAAAAATACCCCGTATTTATTCCAATTGTTTGAGCTGTAGATGCATAACTCAAACTTTCAGGTGATAAACATGTAAGTGCCCAGCCATCAACAGCAATATCCTGGGTAGCACAACATAAAATCAAAATAAAGAATACTGAAGTTATTAAAGATAAATGATTTTTAGGTTCCTCGATATATTGATTAATGACTCCACCTAATAATATCAACATTATCCCGGATAAAGTTTGAATAGGTATTATCCATGATCTTCTTCTTCCCCATTTCTTCAGATATATACTATCCACAAATGGTGACCATATAAGTTTCAAAGAATAAGGATAAGCTGCTAATGAAAAAATACCCACTTGTGAATAAGTTAATTTTGATTTTAATATGAATGGTATTGACCCAAATGCTAATCCAACAGGCACACCTTGTAGAACATACAATAATACCAATATGAAAAATGCCTTTCTATCTTCAGGAGATAAATTTGAAGATTTTTTCTTACCATTACCTGGTCTGGGTTTTAACTCTGTTTGAGATAGTGGTAATAAACCATTATTTTCTTCTTCAAATGCTGCATGTCGATAATTCAATTTGTTATCTGTTGAATCAACCATTGCAAACTGTTGATTCTCTGATTGCGTCATTCTCGAAAATAAAATACAAATACACTTCAAGAATAGATAATCAAGAAATCAATCGTAATGATGAATGAGTTTTGGTTGATATTACTGGAGATATAGTAAAAGATAAAAGATAAAAAAAAATATATGAAAAAGGGGTAATTTTGCTGGTCAGTGTAATTATTGTTTCGTGGCATCAACGTACTTTGGCGCGCGAAAACGGTTTCAAGCAAACGCAACAGCATGCAATGTTTATACAGCATAAACTTGGTAGCTCAATAATAATACTTTTGACGTGTGGCTAATAAATAAAATGTACTTTAAACAATTCAAAAAAGAAGTTGAAATAATAAATCACTATATAATTATCCGAGTTTGATGATCTACCTATGGTTGAGTTTATACAATCTAATTATAATTTGGTGTATGATTTTCTACCAATTTTGGGTAAAAAAAGAAAGAAAATAACCACCCAGAATATCTTCCCTCGAGATATATATATTTAACTCACAGTATTCATTTAGATAACAGACATTGGTTATAGTCAACATCATGACTACAACTTTTCTTTTAGATGTATTTATTTTTGACTGTACATTTCGTTGTTGTAAATGTGTTATTCTCCACACGACTTTTTCATTTTTTTTGTACTGTTTAATTTTTCTTTTTTCTTCTGTCGAAAACCTGATCAACCAACCAAAATTGCTGAAAAAAAAAAAGAGTGGTTCGGATATTAAACTGTTGATACCAATTAATCAATTGAATTCACCAAGAAAAAGAGGATATTCCTAACACTAGAATGTATGTACCAGTCGATACCACTAAAGTATATTTGTTGTTTCCATTGGAGACTTGAAAAATTGGGAACCTAAAATTTGCCAATCAGTATACTAACAATGAAAAATTTCACTATAGAAAGAAATAATAATAATAATAATGTCTACAGAAACTAAACAAGAACTTCTTCCTCCATCCGCTTCTCAAAACTTATTAAACGACAAATGGGATGTTGTCTTATCTAATGCTTTAATAAAAACAGGTTTAGGTTTTGGAGGTGGTGTTTTAGCATCCATTTTGTTTTTCAGAAGAAGAGCCTTCCCTGTATGGTTAGGTATTGGTTTTGGATTAGGTAGAGGTTATGCTGAAGGTGATGCCATTTTTAGATCAAACCATGGTTTAAGAACAGTTAAGGCTTAGGGAAGGGATGTTACTATTAGAGTCCTTTTGTTTAAAGTTTTATCTATGCATTTGATATATTTGAATTTCATATTTGTTAGAAATTGTTTTATTCATAAAAAATTGAATTTTACATTTGTCCTCATTTACCATTTAATTTGTTTAATACTCAATGAGTATTACTTTTATTTCATTTAAGATATATATTTTTTTATTTATTTCAATTATTATTATAATGGTTTGGGGAGTTTTTGTTGAAGATTGAATTTGAATGGTTTAATTATCACTACAAAGAACAAAATATGAAATACATGGATTTTACTTTTAACATAAAGATTGGTATAAACAAGAAATAGTGTACGACAAAATGCATTATATACATATATATATATAAAGAAAAATTTAACATTACTACTCATACGATAAAAAAATATATATTCAATTGAAGTCAATTTATTAAGTGTATAAAATAATTCCCAGGGCATGTTTTTCACTGGGGGGGAGAGAACTGAACGCGCGAGATCGTTGGGAACCGTAGGGAATGGAATGTGAGTATCGTAAGAAAAATAAAAAACGATTTCTTTACATTTCGATATCCAGAAATGACTTTTCAGGTTATTTACAAAAAAGCTCAATGGATAAGTCGATATCTAAAATTTTCCATGACAATATAGATATATTTGAAATACTAGGAGTATCTACAGATAGTACCCCTCAGGAAATACGACGTGCATATAGACAGAAAGCATTACAATTTCATCCAGATAAATATCAAGGAGACTCAACTATATTTAATCTTATTTTAACAAGTTATGAAATCCTCAGCAATCCTTTGTTACGATCTCAATATGATGAATCATGTCGTCTAAGGACAGCTAAACTAGCTGATCGGGAAAAGCTAGATGAATTAACTAGAAAATTCCAAGATGAGTTAATTGCCTTGGAAAACAAGAAGAAACAAAATCAAAAACATCATTATGACGTTGAATTGCTTAGAGAAGATGGGTTGAAAAGAAGACGATTACAGGAACAGGAATTAATTAAGAACAAAAATGAAACATCAAGAGTGTCAATATATGATATTTCTCTTCGAAATAATATCACAATTATCCTCCCACCAGCAAGTAGTAACACCGTGCTTTTAAAATATAAATACAAGAAGGAATTAAAGGATTTGATAGATGAAGATGTGATAACTAAAATAATGGAAATATTTGGTCATGTGACTAAAGTTAAGTTAGATGGCCATGACGATAGATATGGATACGCTTATCTAGATTTTGAAGCAGAAGAAGGTTGCAATAATGCATTGCAACACAATTACAACGAATCAGCAAAGAGATGGGATGGCACTGATGTACGAAAATTGGCTAGTCTACTCAGAGGTTGTAAGAAAGCTGAACTGAATATGAGTTCATCCAAATTTACATCCAATGATAGAGTTAACCAAATTCTACTGGAATTTATAGCGAATGTCAATTCCGTATCTGACAAGAATATAACGGCAAAATAGCTACTAAAAAAAACTTGTCTTTTCAAGAAATTAGTTTAATTTACGATCACCATTTTAACGAAGTAAAAACATGCCTCACTCCGAGGATCGATTGTTTGATATTACATTGAGTTTAATGCCTCCAATCGGATTAATTAAATACGCCCATATATATATATGTATGTCCATTCTAGTCATCTCTCCATTTGACAAAGACTTCATCTGTTCTAAATCTTTGCGTGCATACAGTGTCTTCTATTTCATTGACTTGTCCTGTTCTATAGCTCAACAATCCAGCATGAGCAATCATTATACCATTATCAATACAAAATCTCTCATCGGTTGCAAAAATTTGTCCATTTTTACGATCCTGAATCATAAGCTTCATCATTTCTTGTAATCTTTGATTGGATCCAACACCACCAACAATTAATACTTGATTACTATCAACATGTGCTAATGCTCTTTCGGTGATTTCAACCAACATACTGAACAATGTCTCTTGTAATGAAAAACACAAATCTTCTGCGGTAATAGGTTCTCCTGTCTCTTCATCAAGGATAACCTTCTTCTGCTTGCCAAACATTTCCTTGGCAATACTATCAATTGATGCTAAAATACCTGACATGGACAAATCCATTCCTTTTACGGTATAGGGCAAATTTACTAGATGTTTACCCTTTTTGGCCATCTGTTCAATATTATACCCAGGAGCTGGATCATTTGGAATTTTTAATGTTCTGGCAAATCTATCCAAACAATTGCCTATAGCAATGTCCAAGGTTTCACCAAAAATACGATATCTTTGTTTTGAATATGCAATAACTTGAGTATTCCCACCACTAACATACAACACCACAGGATTTTCTGCTCCAGTGATTTCTCTTCCCATTTCTATATGTCCAACACAATGATTTACACCAACAATTGGAATCTCCCATAATTGTGCCAATGTTCTTGCGGCAATAACCACACTTTGTAATGGTGCTCCCATCCCAGGGCCCTGGGTGAAACAAATTACATCAATGTCAATACCTCTAACTTTCGCTACTGCTAATGCTTGTTTTATAACTCTAACCACCCAATGTCTATGATGCCTGGCAGTATCTCTTGGTAAAAAACCCTCTCCTGGTGGGGTTATATATGTGTCTCTGATATTTGATAAAACTTCTGCACGATTGGTTAATGATAATGGTCCTTTATTGTGCTTAATTACACCAACTCCTAATTTATTTGCCGAACCTTCTAAACCAAGAGCTATGTAATGATCTTTACCAGGTTTCAAATATTTATCTAGATCTACTGTCATTATCCCTTTGTGTATAATTTTAATTGGGGGGATATCAACGTAAATGATGGTGATGGTTTGAAATGAAAAAAAAAAAAAAAAATGTATCAGTTTCATTCATCTAGGATTTGGCGCTCACTCGCTAAACAAACAAACAAAAAAAAAGTTCTAACTCGAACAAATGTAAACAAACTAGATGATCCTCTTCCTATTATACTTAAATCAACATCAAACGCTCAGATATGTCATTATCAGATTCACTTACAAGATTACAACAATCATTGAGATCAATAGAGTCAAATAATTTTAACTCACCACGGATGTTTACTAATGCCATGGTAAACGCACCAGAAATAACAACATTGATTAAAGATCCCACATACGATGAAAGCTCGTTATATACTATAAACAAATCTACAAATTCTAAAGGAAGAAGTAAGTTGATAGATAATCTTACTGATGGTGCTTCTATGGAGACAAAATCAGAAAGAATTGACGGAAGAATAATATATACCATAGAGCCAATTGTATCGGATAAACCCCAAGACGATTCCACTATTGAAGATAATTATGGGTCCTTTGAAGAAAGAGATAGACGAACTCCTATTGTTAAGTTCCCCAATTTGGATTTATCTAATACTGCATCAAGATCTTTAATTAATCTAAATAGTTCAAGTGATTTGGGACAAATATTCTATCAAACATCACAAGTATTGGCCAAGTACCCAAACCTAATTGAAGATCACCCTTCATTGGTACGTCAGTTGGATAATTTTGAACATGATTATAGAAGTTTAGAAAGAGAGATACTGGAATTAAATGACGAAATTAAAGAAAGAAAAAATATCTTACTGAAAAGCACGTAGATTATGATGCTAGTTATACCAATACTGTTTTATCATCAACAACTGGAGATGCCAACGACGAAGACAATGATGGAGTAGATATCGATGAAATAATACGAATGGAAAGGGAAGAAATCGAACAGCTAGAGCATCGATTAAAACAGTTCTACAATAAGTAATGTATTTGTTTTTATCCTTTATAATAATAATTATTTATTTTATATTAGATTTAATTCATTAAACCAATGTATATGTAGTAATACAAAAAATAAGCAATTAACCTTCTTAGATAGAAGAAAGGATATCAGAGTCACCAGCATCCAAAATAGATAAAGTACCAACTCTGAACAATTTACCACAAACGGTACCCAATTCATTGTTACCACCTTGGAAGTAGTAGACTGGGGTCTTGGATAACATAGCGTAATATTCTAATTCAGACTTTCTCAAGACTGGGGTGTTAGCAGCAATGATAACCAATTTAGCTTTACCGGTTCTCAAGGATTTAACAACGGATTTGTAACCCAAGGTGTATTTACCTGATTTAATGGTCAAAGCCAATTTTGAGTTAATGTTTTCTTGGGTCTTAGAAGATTTTGGGGCCTATCAAAACAATTTAGTTAGTATAAATGATGTCTTTTAATGGTTTCAAATTGTGTTTCGTAGACAACTTCTGTATATTCCCACATACATCTTTTGCATTGCTCATGCAATCATGTAGCAATTTATTAGATCAATCCAATGTCTTAAAATTCACAATTCATTTTATGTTAAAAGTATACGGACCATCTCTGTATATATTAATTACTCCGGTCTTGGTGTAAAGAAGGGAAAGGAAAAGGAAAAAGGAAAAGAAGATTATGAAAAATTATGTATCGATGCCATGCTATAAAATTTTTTCTTCTATGTATTCGCACTGTGTATGGGTCTTGTCCTAGCCCCAGTGAAAAAAAAAAAAAATTTCCCTACTATAATCAAATGAAATATTCCTACACGACTAATAAAGAAATTCTGGTTAGTGTAAAGTCACGTGTATACAGTTAGGGCTAATTTAGGGTTAAATGTTAGGTGCAGGATTTTGTATGGTAAAAAGTTAGTGCGAAATTTAATATTTTTCTTTTGGGTTTATTTTTTTTTGTTTTGTTTGTTGTAGTGAATTTTTTTTGTTTGAACTTAACACAATATTAACGACTGTTACTGAGGTCGCACACTGTACACTCTGACCCTATACTGGCCTCACACGCACTCACCTCTCTTAGTCGTTGGCGCACACCGTAGAGGAAAAACAAAAATAAGTGAAAATTCATTTTCATTAATCTTGAGCTTCTTACGGAAACCAACCATCAAATAGGTATGTGATATACCCCCTATTATATAAGACTATTCGAAAAGGACTATACAACTACATCAAAGTAACTACATGAAATGTATTAGTTTATTACAGAGAGACAACTTGATGTATAAATTGAATAACTGGATTCACGATGGAAATCAGATTGAAATTTTTTTTTTTATATTAGGGTATACCAATATCCTTGTCATTTATGGTAGATAAAGTGTAGTGTCCCCCAGATGTCATTATAATCCGTGAATTAATCATACTAACATTTTTTTTATTTTAGTGAAAAATGAAGATTGAAATTGACTCCTTTTCAGGTTCTAAAATTTACCCAGGTAGAGGTACCTTGTTCGTCAGAGGTGATTCTAAGATTTTCAGATTCCAATCCTCTAAATCTGCTTCTTTGTTCCACCAAAGAAAGAACCCAAGAAGAATTTCTTGGACCGTCTTGTACAGAAGACACCACAAGAAAGGTATTTCTGAAGAAGCTGCTAAAAAGAGATCCAGAAAGACTGTTAAACACCAAAGAGCTATTGTTGGTGCCTCTTTGGAATTGATCAAAGAAAGAAGAAGCCAAAAGCCATCTGACAGAAAAGCTGCCAGAGAATCTAAATTGGCCAAGGACAAAGAAGCTAAAAAATCCGCTAAAGCTGCTAGAAAGGTTGAAAAAGCTAAACTCGCTGCTTCTGGTGCTTCCGTTGTTTCTAAACAACAAGCCAAGGGTTCTTTCCAAAAAGTCAAAGCTACCTCCCGTTAAGTTTAATGAATAGCAACCAACTATAATAAGAAGGATATAGCAATGATTTTTACAATAAACAAAATATTAAAAAAAGAAAAATAAAATACAAAGGAAGGTTTCTGTATATTTAGAATGTGGTTATGTGTTGTATATTTATGTAATTCCAACCCTTAATTTATCATATTACACTTCACGTATTAAATACTATAACTCTCTATATTAGTATGTATTCACCAAATGTAAGTTTACCTTCGTGTTCAGAGTAACTCAATATTACTTTGGTTTTGCATTCCCCAACTCTAAATCCAAAGTGGAACGATTCAGTAGTGTGTCCGTATAGTAGTTGTACGCTTGATTGTTTTTGAATCACCACAATAAACCCAACATATAAATGACTGGAAAATCCACATAGTAGTTTCTCAATACATTCACCATAGTTGTCATCAGAAAAGCTACCTATGTTATCAACAAGTACTTGCGCTAAGTTATACTGAATAATCTGTTCTCCATTTCCAGAACACATGCAACCAATTTTCACGCCTGCCTCTTGATCACTGAAGGCAATTCCAGCACCTAAAACCCCAGCACATCCAATTCTTCCTGGTAATTTGAACAAATTCCCACCAGATGATGTAGCAATGGTTGTGACATTTTCATGAACATGAAGTATACCAATGGTATCGGAGATTCCATGAGGTAATCGCTTATCCTGGAATACTTCATCTTTATATAATTCGTATACTCTTCGAGCTTTAGGAGATATCAATTCAGAAGAATCTTCAGTAATCCCAATAATAGTATTTTGTAAACTGGGATAAGTCAACATGAGGGGCGAAGTTAGATCCAGTTCATTTTCGTATAATTCATCAAGTTGGCCAAAGACTCGAAATAATTCCAGTATGGGGAATTTACAAGTCATATTAACAAGAGATCCAAGTCTTTGTTGATTAGTTGTGGTTGTGGTTGTTGTAGAATCATTCATAATGAAACTTGCATCACATTCGACGTTTCCTAAAACATTTAATGATGAGCCATACCCAGTATTTGTCAATGAAGAAGATTCAACTATTTTACTTGACTCCAAAATTGATTTCTTGGATAATGCTTTTCTTAGTAGTGATTTATATTTATGTGTCAATTTATGATCATGAATACCAGCTCCTATATGAATAACTAGTATATCCATCATAGTGTATGGTGGAGGAAGTACTTGAAAAAGAATGCAAAATATATCTGATCTGATCTCCGCAAGGACCCATTAAAAAAAAAAAAAAAATTATGGTAAATGAAAAAAGGAAACTATAATAGATCATCATAACGATTTATTGTCTTATATATTTCACAATACATACACAACTAAATGAGTCTCAAAACGGATCGTGAGGATATTTTAAATTCTTTAGAATCAGAATATGCATCAGATCTAGCAATTCATTTATATTCAACATATCTATTACGACGAGTCAATCCTTTGTTCCCCAAGAGAGAATGGAGTGCTTGGCCATTACCTATTGACAAAGTACCTGTTCCAAAAGATAATTATGAAGATGATATAGTAACAGAATATAAAGAAGATATAGGTACTTGGCAGGAAGAATATAACAGAAATTTAGAAGATTGGCTTATCAAATTTGAACGAAGAACAATACATTCAAAGAAGGTTGAAAATAAAGAAAAGCGCGATGATCTATCCTCGAATGTCTCCAGCAATGAGGATAGTAATAGTGAGAGTGAGAGTGACAGCAACAGTGATAATGATAGTGATAGTGATAATGACAATGTGGTAGAAATCAATCCTCGAAAAAGGATTCTTGAAGTTTTATACAAAAGGAGGATGATAAATTCCAAAACAGCCTTGGCTAATAGTATATCATCGATATTACAGTCCAAAATTGAGTCTAAGATCCTGAAGTTAAAACAGGAAGGTACAATTAGCAAGAACTCAGAAGCAAGTGATACAATATCCGAGAATCCGGCATTAAAACTAATAATTGAACAACTTGCAACTCGATTTAATGGAATGCTTAATAGATTAACATATTTTAGAAAGACAAATGATTGGCAACAAGTTTTAGTATCTGCCATACAGAATGAAATCAAACCCCACCAGCAATTAAACACAGATATGTATAGAGACTTATATTCCAAATGTGAGAAGTTGTTCAATGATATCGATTATAAATTTGAGTTTGAAAATGAAGATGAGGAAGAAGAAGAAGATGGGTTACAAACTGAATCTAATGGTGTCATCTCATCTAATGGAGCTTTTAATGTTGTTGAATATTTGAAATCATTGGGTGAAAAGAATACCGCAGCAAAGTATAGAGATTTTGCTGCCAAATATCAACAAGAACTTGGTCCACGAAGAGAAGAACAAAATAAAATAAGGAGATATTTCTTTGGAGCGTTAGACATACAGGATCAGTACAAGAAGGTTACTTGGGAAAATACCAGTACGAGTAAAATAGTAAAGAAAAGAAGACAAATGAATCCTGATCGAAGTAATATCATGGAAGTAAAGAATGATATTTTAAGTTCAACCACACTAGATGAAAATTCATATATATTAAACCTTTAATAGTTGAAAATACAAAGTTGTTTCTATTAGTTGTACTTCAAATCATACCATATATCTAACCTTTTTTTTATATATATATACACACCATAATCTTAATTCTTTTTATTTTTTATATTTTTATTCTTGCATCTGCTGGAGTTATTCATATTCTACTTTCTTTTTTGGAAGGTAGTGGTAAGTTCAGTACCAAAAATGACATCCCAGAACGGAGAAGTGACACCAAATCCTTCTTCATAATTCTTATAGTGATGTTCTAAATGTAATCTCTTGAGTTCTTGGAAATATCTAGGTAATTTGGTGTGGTGCAAAACATAATGGGTGACATCATACATGATATAACCCAAAGTACCACCAGCAAAACCTGAACATGCCATGTAGAATGGGAAGATAGAAAAGACCAATTTATAAAATGGATATGCTAAAACAACAAACAAAGTTGGAGGTAAAACCAATCTATATCCATCCATTGGTAAATAATGGTGAACACCATGTAAAAGGAAATGAAGAGTAAAAGCATATTTGTTGTTTGGTAAGTAATAATCCAAATGGAACAAGAAACGATGTAAGCAATATTCAACCAATGTCCAAACAAACAAACCCATACACCAAAAACTCAAGGCAATAATTGGACTTTGATTAACAAACCCAACGTAAAAAATATACATATTTGGTGGTAACCAAACTAAAGGAACAACCCACCAAGGAGTCAAGGAAATTGGTTCTAAGAAATTACCAAAAAGTGGAGCTGAACCCTTCCCATAATGTCTTGGACGATGAACTTGATCTAAATAGAAATCTTTACTAAAGTCACTAGTTAACATTTGAATCAACAATGGTTTATTCAAGTCCAAGAACTGATGCTTCTTGGCATCTTCTTCATAATCTGTTTGAATAGATAATTTGTCTTCCATTGGTAAATCATTATGAAATTCGTACATATCGAAATTCTTACTTTCATCTTTATCATTTAATTTAACTTCAACTGGAGTATTATTTCTATTATTCAATAAAGATCTTTCTTCTTCAGGAGTAGCTAAATATCCAACCAACATACCATCGTCCAAAATCTCATATGCACTTTCAGAATGTTCATGGGATTGAATATCAGCCATGATCTCGGTGATATCTCTACCAGCATAAGGCAAAATAATATCTCCACCACCTGGATGTTCATCTAAAAAACTCGTAACATTATAAATTTTTCTTTGATACAAAGTAACCCAACAATCTTTGATATGATTATGTTTAGAAACTTCTAATGATGACAATAATGGTAAACTTCTACTCATATTTGGCTCGAGATTTGAAATTTATGAATAAAAAAAAAAAGGAGAAAAGGTGGCTATGAAAATAAAATAATAATAAAAATATGACCTTTTTCAAAATAAAACCTTGGGAAGAAAAATCAAAAAAAAAAACAAATTCAAGTGAATGGATATCAGACAACTAATAGTAATTATATAATCACAAATTATTGATTAATAAATGATGAACCAGGTTAATCAATAAGAAGGAGAGAGGGAGAAAATAAATAAATATATATAGTAAATAAATAAACAAATGGTTTATCGGGTGATTTTTTTTAAAATGTGATGTTTTTCCCTTTTGTTATGAAAAAATTTTCGTGCAATCTAATCCAAAAAGTTAACACGACGAGGACCCAAACTCTCAGTACACGAAATTCAAATTCAAATTCAAATTTAAATACGCGGAAATAGCGGGTGCCTTTTTTTTTTCTTTGTTTCCTTTAACTTCACATGGGGTTCGCGGAAATGACAAATAACCGTCACACGGTTGGCCCCAAGCAACAATTTTCTACCACAGCCCTATTATCACCAGATGGTATATTTTCAAGAGAGTCAAGAAAAACAAAGGTGAATTGTACATGTATATTATACGCCACAAAATACGCCTTGGTGTAGATTCCATTGATCGTGGTTAAACTATTACATGTTCTTTTACTTGTACTGTAGTCTGTAATTGTGTATTTGCATGTATTTTAAATTCCTCTACGTATTCTATTTATACTTCTATACGTGAGTAATGATGTTGTTGAGAGTGGTTGTTTTGTTGTAGATCAGAATCTATATCGTCCATGTCTAAGTCAATAGATATGGATTCAGGATTACTTTCAACAGGAACAATATCATCATCATCATCCATAATATTACCTTCAGCAAATATCATATCCTTATCATTGTCATCATCATCATCAGTAGTGATTCCGTCTTCATCCTCTTCTATTTGCTCTCCATCTTCACTGCTCATATTTTGTTGTTCTAAATGTAATGTGTGATCCACTAAATTAAGATAAGCATACATGAAATTGGATAATAAAACCTGCTCTCTCAATGAACGCTTTGGATTGGCTAACTTCAAATGTGACAACCTGTAAATTGCACGCTCAACGTGAACTGGAAATCGGTAATCAAGCATAATCAAAGTTGATTCCGATGGTGGTGGTAATGGGAACCCAAATGCAGAGTCAGTGAATTCGATTGGTTGGTTGGCCTTGGATGAACGTTTGATAGATTTCTTCAATTTCTCTTGAATATCCAACCTCTCCTTCTCTTCATTAGATTTAATAATTTCCTCTTCACGTTCCTGTCCACTTTGTACTTCTTGTTCGTTAAATCCTACTGTTTTGGTGGTACCAGTAGCTTGGATATTTTCACTTTCGGCATCAACAGATTCGACGGATTCTTTCTTCTTATGACGAACAAGTCTCTGCTTCTTCACTAATGTTTTCTTTTTACTCTTGGGTGTAATTTCTTCGGGTCTTGGATTACTTATTTGTCTCTCTTCCTCTTCTTCATCAACCATTATAATCGAACTTTTAATTGGATACGATCTGTTCATTTCTGGCTGCTTGTCATCAATGGATCTGGATTGTACGTCTTTATCTTCACTAAGAGTATTAAAATCATCCTGAAGGTGATCTATGTTAAATTGATGAACTGGTAAAGAAGCAACAGGCTGTTGTTGTCGTTGTTGCTGTTGTTCTTCTTCTTGTTGTTGTTGCTTATGGTCCCTGGTACGGCCATAATCCTTTGCGCTACGACCTTGCTTCAAATTCTCTTTGTCTTCAGTATTGACATAATCTTGAGCTTTGAGTTGCGACTCATCACTGACCAAGTTCAAAGGTCTTAATCTATCCTTATTTATTGAGCTTTCACCATCAACCAATCTGGCTTTGGATTTCTTTTTGAAAATACTATTGCTGGCTTTTTTACGTAACGTCTTTGCGTCATTATCCGACTCATAATCAACAGTGACCCCACTTTGATTAGACTCAGATGAATACATTGAGTTTGGATTTGCCCCTGGAACCTTGGCTTTCTTCTTGAAAAATTTCGATAAAACATTCTCCTTATCCGTTGATTTCATAGATGTCATATCATGGAATGAATGATTGTCCTCGATGGATGAACTATCGTTACTTTGAGAAATCAGTGATGGTGGGTTATTGGTGCTGTTGTTGTTGTTGTTGTTGCTTGTTGTTGCTGACATTTTTTCAGGGTTAGAAACTGATCTAGGTGGCAATTTATCAACAGGTAAAGGTGGTAAGTTAGTGCTATCAATGGTCGAGGTACTAGCTGAACGTTCACGGAGCCATCCCCATGATTTCTTCTTTTTCACCTTCTTCAGCTCATCAGCTGCAACATCAGGGGTTCCAGAATTAACGGAAGCCGTACTACTTAATATACCAAATGATTTTTTCTTTTTCATCTTCTTGTTTGATGTTGGTTCAATTCCCATTTTCTCATTATAGTTGTCTGAATCAATGATTTCCAAATTAGGATCCTTATTAAACAATTTAGTTTTAACTTTTGATTCTTTCTTTGTCTTTGGTGTAGCCGGCGTGGAACTTTGTTGTTCTCCAATATGGTAGTAACCGTCATAGCTAGCCTCATTGCTGCCATTTCTCAGATGTCCTGGTGTCTGATTATCCTCTAATCGCAAAGTTGGTGAGGGTAATGGATTTGTACCATACCCATTAGAAACGTCATCCAATTGCGCAGGCTTATTCAGCAATGGCTCCAAAGTTAAACCACTTCGAGAATCTTTTTGTTGTTGGTAATTCTGCTCTCTTTCATTCGATAATTCATCAAGTTCACTATATTGTGGTGGAGGTGGCAGTGATGAAGAAGGCTCTATGTGATGTAAAAAGTGACTCTCCAAATGATCATTTGGATTCTCGTCCACCTCTTCCTCTTCCTCTTCCTCCGACAAATCAAGCAAATGGTTCTCAACCAATGGAATGCTTTCCAAAAGGTCATGATCAAGTCTAAACTCTGATGGGGCATCTTTAATTGGCAGAACTTCCAAATCTTCATCAAAAGCATCATCAATATCAATTGTCGAAGTTCCTTGTCTACCCAATTCTCTCATAACCTCATCTTCAATACCCAATTGATCTTCAACTGTCAAGTCCTGGAGACTAACATCAAAGCTGATATCATTCTGGATTGGTTGATAATCTGCTTGTGGTTGAGCTTCTGCTTGGATTTCTGGCTGGTGTTGTTTAAGTTGGTATTGATCCAATGGTTTAGAATCTTTGCGAATTGATGGGTCCTTTTTCGTTAAACTTTCCTTAAAATCATTGATTTCTGATCTTAATTTATCCAAGTTTTGATGTAATTGCTGTGATTTCCCTGGAGCTGTTCCATTAGTATATGGTTGGCGTAAACGTTGTTGATGAGATGATGGGATATTTTCTCTGATACCCGTAACCGAACCTTTGAGTAATGGGTCATGTCGATGTTGTTTTTGTCTTTGTTGTTGTTGTTGTTGCTGCTGCTGCTGCTGTTGTTGTTGTTGTTGATCCTGCTGTGGTCGATGTTGGTGTTGATGTTGGTGTTGGTTTGGGCTATTATGATGATATTGATGATTATGACTACGAGATGATTCCTTATCTCTTCTGGAAACTCTATCTTGTCTGTTATTCAGTCTGAATCCATTGTTCTGGAATTGATCCAGCTGTACCATAAAGTCATTTATATTTGTATTAGATGCTGATGGGATTAGTCTCTTATTCTCATGACGTACTTGTTTCTCTGGCACCATTTGTTGTGGATATTTTGACAGAGCATGTTGACGATGTTGAGACTGCTGTTGGTATGAGTATGCATCAAGCTGCTGAGAATGGGAAGGAGTATTACGACGTTGAGAACGATTAGAATGTTGGTCTGATCTAGTCTTTGAACCAGAAGATCTGCGTTCAGTTGGTAAGTCTTGTGAGTATGATTGCATGGATGCTGGTTTTACTGATTTCTTAGCACCTATACGACTGAAATCAATGCTGGTAGATGCCGTGGGATAAGGGTTACTCAAAACTCCAGAACTATCTGTCACTGCATTACTTAACGCTGCCTCGAATGAATTCTGGGAGCTCTTGTGCTTGATTCTATGTGACGAGGGTTTGGAGGAAGATTCTATTGGTCTCTTATAATTGAACAATAATTGCGAATCACGAGCATTATATTTCCGATTAGGTGGGGATGGATTAGATGGTGATGATACTTGCTTCAGATCATGATCCTTCTTTCTATAATCGGTTCTCCTGCTTCGCTTTAAAGAAAAGTCACTTCCAGATTTGCTAACATCACTTGGAGGGGATAATTGTTGTGGCAAAATATCATTTTGACTTCTTGTCTCTGCTTCTCTATCGGCTTTTTGTTGAGCCTGGTGAAATTGTTGTTGTAAACGTTGTTGTAAATGCAATGTTGTGGTTCGAGGTGGACTAGTGGCATCGAAACTACCAGGAGATCCTGGTGAATTAGAAGTCGGATTTGAAGAGCCACCACTATCTAACTCATCAAATGCTAATTTTTCGACATCAGTATAACCTAAAGATTGAGCTGATAAAGTTCTTGCTATTGTGACGGCATCATTTTTATCCATTCCTGCCATTTTTGACAATTGTTCTAATTCACTAGTCAATTCACGCAATGAAGGATTCAGATATCTTTTTGAATTGTTGGCATACCAAGATTCTCTTTTGGAAGGGTCTCGTGATGGAGAACCCGATGATGAAACAGTTGATGAACCTGATGAGCTTTCATTTTGTTGCTGCTGCTGCTGTTGTTGTTGTTGTTGAGCAGAAGTTGAATGTTTTCTGGACGATGTGGATCTTGAGTGTGGGGCAGACGACGACAATGACAGTTTTCTATTTAATGGTCTATCCTTTTCTAACTCAGACGTTGGTTCTGGTTCGGGTGCTAATGTCTCTTTGGTATTTATTGTTGAACTTCGAGATAACGTGGATTTTCGTGATAATGATGATTTTCGAGACAATTTTCTCTCCAATATTTCTTCTACTTGATTTTTGATTAGGCTCTTGAATGATTCAGGATTGACTTGTGGATGAGCATTTGCAGGTACCCACAATAGATTTGATGTTCCATCAAACACTTCGTCTTCTGCGTCAAAAAATACGTCATGGCTCTCTGAAGTTAAAACGCTGGAATTGTCATAGAAACTACGTCTCTTAACAGGACTAGGTGATTTATTATGTGGGGAAATTGGTGGCTCTTGATGCAAATGCAGTGGTTGTTGCTGTTGGTATTGCTGTTGCTCTTGATGATTTATTTGTGGAGATGATGATGAAGATCTGGATCGCGTTGAAGGTTTCCTATGAATATTTTGTGGTAATAAATCATCTTCAAATAGCCCGCTATTTCTCTTGACGTTGCTACTACTGGGACCAGTACTAGGACTATTATTTATATTGCTTGTAGCAAATGGATCTATGCTATCCATACTACCTGGTGGTAAATCGGGATCATACTGCATCATATGACCAATCGATAGTCTTTTGAGTGCTGCCACCATTTTCTTTTCCTGTTCAAGATCCTGAACCGCAGATTCGTAGTTTGGATCATTGTGAAAAGATGAATTAGGCAGTGACATTTCTGTAGAAACTGAATGAAATAATCAAGGGAAATAAAAAAAAAGAAAATGCAAGCAATAAAACGAAAACTATGTAATAATGTTGTTGAGTTGAATCTAGTGCTATGACAAATTTAGTTTTTTTTTTTAAGAAAAAAATAGGGGAATTGCAGTTAGTTTGATTTCCAATGGAATTCAAAATGTAGTTGTTAGTTTGAGAAGGGTAAGAAAGGTCCAACGAATGACAAACTTGACAAACTCAACTGTTAGGATGAATCAAGTATGAATTATAAAGAAAAGGTTGCCTTATAGAAAAATAAAAAAAAAAAAATTTTTTTTTTCAAGTTTTATGTCCTGGCGTCTTTTTTCTTCTTTGAGGGTATGAAAATTTATTAAAAGGTACAACACCAGAAACTCGTTAAGATAAAATAGGAAAAACTGGGTGAGAAAAAAAAAAGAGACAGGTTTAAGACAAAGCACATAGAAAAAAATAAAAAGAATTTAGTAACAACAAAAACAAGGCGAATTTATTCTTTTGTTGTTGTTATTGGTTTTAGTACACAATAATTGTTTTGTGTAAATTGGGTTACCCAGTACTGTGGTTAAAGGATTTTCAATTTAATTGATTTCATGTAAAATTTAAATCTATTACACTTCTTAAAACAACAACAGTCAATATTACTACTAAGTTATACTTGGATTGCAAATTATCATTACTTTTTGAGGGGCCACCATTTGTATAACTTTGAAAGGGCCAATTCAACTACAAAAGTTGCTCAACTGAAAGTGCGGTTTCTAGCTTAACCTCAATGGGAAATTTATTTTAATTTTTTCGTTTGATTTAATTAACAACAACAAAAATGACGCGTCGTGTGTCATTTGATTTCCACACGCAAAAATCCAAATCATTACGAGAATTTATATGTAGGGGGAGAAAAAAGGTGATAGATACCAACCATGGCAGGGCAGGGCAGGGCAGGGCAGGGCATGAACAAGGATTTGCAGTATAAAAAAAATAACATTCTTGGTTAAAACAAATATTTCAATCAGACAGGCAATAAACTAATTTTACAGTATAAGTACACTTTGTTTCTGAATAGTCTCCGTAATATTAGTAGTAATAATTCATGAGTAAGCACAATTGATCCAGCCCATCATGTACCTTTTAGGTTCATTAGTTGAAGTTTTCGTATTAACCAAATTCCCATAATAAATTCGTGTTGCAGGTACGTTTTTGTTTCTCAAGGAACTCATTCCCCTTTTGTATCTACTGTATGCATAATATGATGCATGGCTCTTTGTTCATCATTATCAATACTATAAGATTTTCTCTAGACTCTAATATCATGCATCATGTATTATTCTTGATGATGGTTGATGTCGCGCTACATGTTTTGTATATAAATATAACTATGGATAACCCCTGCTACTATCAATCCATAGTATACAACCTTGACAATCTTACTGTTGGTTGACCCTACAGTAAAACTAGGTATTCCAAATAAGTTACAGACTGTATGCAATACAATACAACACCATAAATTATTATTTGTTTTCACATAAAACAAAAGTGCCAACATACCAAATATCGAAGTATAAGTAAATTGAAACCCAATGGTTAATAATACCTTTAATAAAGGTTCTTCTTTAACAAAGTATAATTGATATCCATGATGTAAATGAGCAATTCCAAATAAATAAGGACATATCTTCATCAAATTTTCGTCTCCTTCAATAATTAACATAATTAATCCCCTATATATCAATTCCTCAGATACAGGGGCAAGAATATAGTCTCTAAACTTGTATATATTTGAATCATTACTATCAAATAGTTCAAATTCTCCAATTAATATTTGGAATATAGTTGATGAGTATAATATCAAGATAAAGAACAATGATTTCAATATGTTAATCATATCTACTTGAATATCATTTGATTTGGTGTACCCTGGAACTATACCTAATTCTTTAAAATTCTCAAAGTACCTCCCATCTATTATGTTTGGAATTATTATCATTGATATAATACATAGCATGATTATTCTTCGAATTCTATAATGTACCACATCTATATCATTTCTATGTTTGTTTTTAATATGTTCTGGCTCAGCAAAGTAAATTGCAAATATGTATGATGAGGCCGTTAACAAGGTTAACGTTAATTTGTATAAATCCATTAATGGGGGGGTAGGGAAAAGAAAGTAACTAATCTACCTTTTATTGCAATCTGACTTGCCTTGGGTATTTATACTGAATAAAAAAAATAAAAAAATGTTTCAGGTTTAATGCGACAATGAGGACCGATTTTACAAAATTACTACAACTAATTTGCCTTATAATACACACATACACACACTCTCTATATATATATGTGTGTCGACTTCAACTAATCACTTGTATCATTATAAACTATAAATATAATCAATTAGGCAAATTCTAGATCTTTGGTTCTAAAGTCTTTACATATTTGGTCTAATGCTAATTGGTTATTCAATAAAGCTTGTGCAGCTTTAGCCATTGCTTTCTTTTTGGATCGATCAATTGTTGAACAAATAAGAATTCCTCGAATTCTCAATTCTGAAGTGAATGTACCATCAATATTTGTATAACTGGTATACTCTGGTTTATCGCCAATTTTTCTGCCAAGCATACCATATAATTCACCTTTACAGTCATGATCTATCGGTGCATCAGGGTCGACTTCTATTGGAAACATATCAAGTCTAATTGGTGATGGAGGAGCTGAAGGTAAAGTAACCCATTCATTTGCTCTTTCTTGTTCCATCTCCTTCAATCGAGTCTCTTTTCTTATTGAATCTCTCTTCATTCTTTCTTCTTTAACTGGTCTTTCAATATTTCGACGTTCCAAAAAATATTTATTCATCATATCCTTGTTTTTAAGTGCTTCCATGGCTGCTCTAATACCTGCATCTTTAATACTTTTTTCTTTACCTTGACCAATCTCCTCCCCATTCATTCTACAACTAACAATGAATTTTTTATCTAGACCATCACCTTCATTTATAACCACATATTGAGGATATAAATCTGTTCTTCCAATGAGTGAATATAATTCTGATTTGGCATTATTATCCAATGGTACTTTGTTAGCCTCTTTCTTTAATTCAAAAATTAATGGAGCAAAAATTTCAGCTAACCAATTTTGTACCTCTTGTAAATCAGCTCCCCTTTCTAAACTTAATGCTCCAACATATGCTTCAAAAACATCAGCAAATATCTTTTGATCACCACTTTTAATTATATCTTTATTTACAGTGGATCTTAATCTGGTGTCAAATCCATATTCATATGCAAATTTAAGTAATGTTTTGTTACATACCAAAGATGCTCTTATTTTTGATAATTCACCTTCATTGGAATTTTTAAATTCATCAAAAATTATTAAAGTTACCAAATTATTCAATACTGAATCACCAAGAAATTCCAATCTTTCATTATGAAGATGTATTGATTCCACACTTGAAAGATAATTCTTATTTTTAACAAATGATTTATGAGTGAATACTCTTTCATATAATTTTTGATCATTGATTTTAGGTAATTCTGGTAATGTATTATTGATTCCCTTGGTATGAATATCAGAAACTTCATTTTTTGGTAATTGAATAGTAAATTTATCTGTAGATTTTGTAATATCACGTAATTTATTAACATATTCATCAGTTATTTCAATCTTATTGTTTATAATTTGATCTATAATTGGTAATTTCTTAATTCGATACAATGATTTCAATTTAGATGCCATAGAAATTAATTCATTACTCTTTACTTGTAATTTAACTCCTTCATTCACCGTATCGGATTCAAGTAATTGATTTAATTCAAGAACATCAGGTGATACTTCAAGTACTGTATTCAATGATTTTTGTAAATTCTTAGTTGCATATCCTAATTTATCCACATCTAATATTCCAAAATTTTTAGGTAAACTTTTATCAAATATAGGTTTATGTAAATTCGTCATTTCATTAAACCTTGAATTGGCAATTTTAGTACGTTTCTGTAAAGATGGTTCTGGACTTGGAGTTGATCGTTTTGTAGTTCCTTTGAGAATTCCATTGGAAATATTTGAATCTGATTCGATATCAGAGAATCCTGGGTTTCGACCACTAGATAACTCATTGGGATTTGTCATCTTTATTGAGTTTGATATCATTTCTGTGGTGTTATAATCAACTTTTTTAAAAAAACAAGGTATGTTCTTAAGGAGGATAAAATAACTGGGGGATGAGCTTGGTAGTCGTGATATAACTTTGGGTACTGAATTTTTTTTCCTTTGGTGCAAAAAATTTTTCTTAGGTGAAGAATAAAACCCCTTCTATTTCATCTACTATGACAATAAATAAGGAATGGTATAAAGTCAGATTTTTTATAACTCAATATTTTTCAGGGACTTAAAAAGGGTTGATCTCATTAGATAATCTTTTCCTTCAGAAGTGAACCTCCCTTAGGATAATGGTTGAGTTTCTTATAGAAGAATAATAAGTAGTTTTATTTGAAGTCGCACTGCCATTCCTTTTTACTGTCCTTGTAATACTCTCGCCCCGTCTTCTCCCCCCCAATGCATCAATCTAAATCATGCCTTATCTACAGTATATTAAATAGAATAATTATCATTTATTGATCGTTCTTTTTTTTTTGATAAGTTTATTTATTTCTACTAACTATGTATTTTTGTATGAAGCAAACAAAGAAAACTTTATTGATTTTTTTTCCTTTATCAAATCTCCCTCTTTATCTTTATCTTTATCTTCTTACAAACCCAAAACCTTCTTAGAAGCTCTCATGATAACTTCGGTATCTGGGAAGGCAAAATCTTCTAATTCTTTAGC
The DNA here is from genome assembly GCA_013177575.1 of Candida sojae. NCBI lineage: Eukaryota > Fungi > Ascomycota > Pichiomycetes > Serinales > Debaryomycetaceae > Candida > Candida sojae. The sequence continues at coordinate 2,600,466 of WWPN01000002.1, read as the reverse complement.
ATAAGGAGTTGGAACTTCACAACCAGTGACTCTTTCAACTGGAGCATCCAAGTAATCAAAAGTGTCACTTTCCATAATTTGAGCACAAATTTCAGAACCAACACCAAAAGCTGGGAAACCATTTTCAACAGTAATAACATGGTTAGTCTTTTTAATAGAAGCAAAGATGGTTTCAGTATCAAGAGGTTTGATGGATCTTAAATTGACAACTTCAGCTTTAACACCATATTCTTTTTCCAATTTTTCAGCAGCTTCAACACAGAATTTGACTGCTCTGGAGTGACCTATTATAGTCAAATCAGTACCTTCTTTTTCAATCTTGGCTTTACCAATTGGTAAAACAAAATCACTTGACAAAGCTTCTTCACTCATTGGGAAACTTTCACCATAGGCAATTTCATTTTCCAAGAAAACAACTGGATTTGGATCTCTAATAGAAGCTTTAATCAAACCTTTATAATCTTCAGCAGAGTATGGAGAAAGAACTTTCAAACCTGGAATAGAACCATACCAAGCAGCATAACATTGAGAATGTTGAGCAGCAACACCAGCAGCAGCACCATTTGGACCTCTAAAAGTAATGTTACATGGTTGAACACCACCACTCATGTAATAGGTTTTAGCAGCGGAGTTGACGATATGATCAATGGCTTGCATGGCAAAATTAAAGGTCATAAATTCCAAAACTGGTTTTAAACCATGTAAAGCAGCACCAACTGCTAAACCAGTGAAACCCATTTCGGTAATTGGAGTATCAATGATTCTTCTTTCACCAAATCTATCCAATAAACCTCTACTGACTTTATAAGCACCATTATATTGGGCAACTTCTTCACCCATTAAGAAAACATCATCATCACGATCCAATTCTTCAGCTAAACCAGAGTTAAGGGCATCTCTAACAGTCATTTCTTGTGGACCTGACTTGGTTGAATTAGAACGAAGGTTGGTCATATCCATCATTCTTAAAGCTTGATATTGACCAACTGATTTCATTGATGGTTTGACATTGTATTTCAAAGCTTGTGCTGCTAATTGAGCAGTCTTAGCAACTGATGATGTGATTGGAGCCATTATTGTCTATTGTACTTTCTTCTGTCAAACTATAATCTCCTTAAAAACAAAACAAATAAAGAAATTTAACCAAGAGAATTAAATGATAATTGTTTTTTTTTAAAAAAAAACATTGAGATGTGTAAAGTAGATTCGGTGCTATTTTTTTTTTTGCCTTACTTCTTCGAAAATTTCCCACCATACGCAAATGTGGACTTCATCTGTCCGTACCTCTAATTTTATTTTTTTTTTTACTGTGAGATATCAAGTATCTCGGATGTTAACCACCGATATGTTTTAAAGAAAAGTGATATCATGGGTAGTCTAGATGTTTACTAGTAATATGGAATTGTATACAACAAAAAGGAATATATGTTTTTCTTTGCATTTAAGATTGATTTCGGCAGTAGAAATAACTAAAAGGGTTTACGAATCTAATCTCCCCTTTTCAGCTTAACGTTTCGTAAGGCATGTCTTGCATAATGGTGCCTTTAAATAACCCAGTAGAGACCTTGTAATGTTCAGATGATACTACTGAGGTAATCAATGATCTTAGTAGGCAGCATCTACAAATGGTATCACGTGTCTCAAAAAATATTTAAACCATGGAGGTCAATCAAAGTACATGAAATGAGTATACCTAACACAACCACTATCTCCAATTACATAATTTTAATCTCTTTTGGCAATTTTACAGTATAAGGCATTCTTCAATAGTATGAACTAAAAAATTTACTTGAGTAAAAGCTTTCTTCGTGTTCAAGGTTTCCCCTTTCTTCATTTGGTGACTTGTATAAATTGGGAGGTTACGTTTTACAATTTTTCCCAACAATCACCCAAGATGTTGAGTATCCTATAAATAAAGAGATCCTGATAAGAATTTTTGATTATCTAAATAATGTACTTGCGAGATTTTCAACATTTTATTATTATCTTTTTTTATTTTTTGACATATTGTAACAAACTTGTGAATCGTTGGGCTACCAAATGTAGTGACCCGGAACATTTAGGGGGGAATGTGCACCATCATGCAACCGTTTAGCTCCGATTCCCCTCTTTTGACTTTTATAGTATTGGTTAGAAAACGATACGATTCATTCGACGGTTGGATTCACTGTATTTATCTCGGGAGACAGGATTTTTGATGTACTATGTAATTCTTTTTCGTAAATCACAATTATAGTACATCCCTCTCGTTTTAATTTCAATTTTAATAATTGTGTAGTTCTCGGATCATTTGTTGGGTACTCAAACATAGCCATCACCAACGAAGGGGGGAGGGAGGATGATATTGTTTATTATTTACTTGCTTTCTCTCTTTCACTTCCCCTCTTTATTCTGGTTGGGCTCCAATATGAGTCAATACATTTGTAAAAAAAATCCGATACAATCAATTGTGTGCATTTGATGTATATATTCATTCTGTAAAAGATAATACTTGCCGAGGTGACACATACGAGCGATTCAGGAAAAAAAAATTGGATGAAAGAAAATCGCTATTCGTGTAGGGCCGCTTTTTGTTCTGTTTTTTTTTTTTATCATTGGTGAGGAGAAGTTTCGTAGTAAAAAGATTTTCTTGTCACTGTATAAGATCGTTTGATTTCTAGACCCGCAATGCGAGATGTACAGTATTTAAAACTGTACCCAATTCCGGGTCATCCCAAGTAATTTTTTTTTTTTATTTTTATTTATATTCACACCTTTTATAACAACAATTGGTTTTTTTTTTCTTCCTTATCGTTATCTAATTACTATATTTACAATATGATTAGAACTATTCGTTATCAATCACTTAAAAGATTTAGACCTCAAAGTATATCTACTTTTTCAAGATTCAATTCCCAAAAATCTAATTTTCATAGACCAGATATTGCTGGGTCTGATGAACCAGCTGAAGCTGCGATGCAGCAGCCACTATATTAGCTGAAATACGTGATAAAGAAACCAATCCAAATAAAGTCACTTGGATAGATGCATTAAATGAACGTGAAAAATTACGTGCTGAAGGGAAAACTATTGATAGTTTTAGTTATGTTGATCCTAAAACAACTGTGGTTGGTGAAAAAACCCGTGGCGATTCATTCTCCTTCTTATTATTACCATTTAAAGATGATAAATGGTTATGTGATGCTTATATCAATGCTTTTGGTAGATTAAGAGTGGCTCAATTGTTTCAAGATTTGGATGCCTTAGCTGGTAGAATTGCTTATAGACATTGTTCTCCAGCTGAACCAGTTAATGTAACTGCCAGTGTTGATAGAATTTATATGGTTAAGAAAGTTGATGAAATTAACAATTATAACTTTGCCTTGGCTGGTTCAGTTACTTGGACTGGTCGTTCATCTATGGAAATTACTGTTAAAGGTTATGCTTTTGAAGATGCTGTTCCTGAAATAACCAATGAAGATGCCTTACCTGCTGAAAATGTTTTCTTGACTGCCAATTTCACATTTGTTGCTCGTAATCCAATTACTCATAAATCATTTGCTATCAATAGATTATTACCAGTTACTGAAAAAGATTGGATTGATTATAGAAGAGCTGAATCTCATAATGCTAAAAAAAAATTAATGGCCAAAAATAAAAAAATTTTGGAACCAACTTCAGAAGAATCTAAATTGATTTATGATATGTGGAAATCTTCTGAATCATTGAAAAATATTGAAGAAGAAGGAGATGGTATTGCATTTATGAAAGATACTAGTATGAAATCTACTTTATTTATGCAACCTCAATATAGAAACAGACATTCTTATATGATATTTGGTGGTTATTTAATGAGACAAACTTTTGAATTGGCTTATTGTACAGCAGCAACTTTTTCCCTGGCTGGTCCTAGATTTGTTAGTTTGGATTCTACTACTTTTAAAAATCCAGTTCCTGTTGGTTCTGTATTAACTATGGATTCTTCAATTTCTTATACTGAACATATTCATGATGGTAATGAAGAAATTAATTCAGATTCTCCATTTAATTTTACTTTACCTGCCACTAATAAACTTTCCAAGAATCCAGAAGGATTTTTATCTGAACCAGGTACCTTAATTCAAGTTAAGGTTGATACTTATATTCAAGAATTAGAACAAGGTAAAAAGAAACCAGCTGGTACATTTATTTATTCATTTTATGTTCCAAAAGAAAGTGTTTCAGTTGATGGTGAAGGTTCTTTCTGTTCTGTTATTCCACAAACGTATTCTGAAATGATGACCTATGTTGGTGGCAGAAGAAGAGCTCAAGAAACTGCTAATTATGTTGAAACTTTACCATTTAATAATTAAAATAATATACACATATATTCTTTCTTTATTTCTTTTGGTTTGTGAAAGGGTATAAATAATAAATCTAATATACAAAAATATATAATAAAAAAAAGACAGCTTCACAGGAAGTGAAAACTAAAACTAAAAACTTTTAAACAATCAAACTTCAACTTATTAAATTGACTAAATAAATAAATAATAATAATAATACTAACACTAATATATAATTAAATCACGAACTGAAATGACCAATAAATCAAAAAAAAATAAAAAAATAACATATACGAAAACCAATATTTCAATTTAATTCTCAACCGATACAATAGAATACAAATATCCAAACATACCTAATTAATCACTATCATCATTTTGAATTGATGCTGATTCTCCCTTGTAGATATAATCTGGTTCATAAGCAGATTCTCTTAAACTTCCTTTTCTTGTAAACTCAACTAATTTTGCCGATGTTCCAATATTCAAATTATTTGCATTTGAATGTTTGTTATGATCATTATTATTATTATTGTTATTGGTATTGTTATTGGTATTATCAGTGAAGAATAATTTATCTGAAGTAAATGAACCTAATGAAATGGCTGAAATATTTTGATGTTTCATTGTAGGACCATTATTATTAATTGGTGTTGATTCATTAGCACCACCATTTAATAAAAATTTTCACTAGATGGAGAATCAATTGATCTTTCTATAGATGAATCCAAACCATAATTTGGTGATATTAATTTATTATTAATTGGTGTTGGTTGAGGTTCATCAAATTCACCATCTTCTGAAGATGTATTATCATTGAATTTAGAAAGTAAATTACTTATTGAACCATTGGTTTCTTCTTTACCTGAATGTTTCAATTCTCGGGAATTTTCTTCCGGAACAATATCTAAATTTGATGATGATAAACGGGGGAAATATTTCTCTGATTGAGATGATCGATTACTATGACTGTTATTGTTGTTGTTACTGTTTTTAAGATTATCCACAATGTTTCCATTACTATCTAATCTTTGGATATTTGCAGTTAATGATTCTCGACGTAACAAAGCATTAAGTGAATTATTGCTAACAAATCTGGAGGAAGCTTCTGAATCTCTTGCGGAATTATCATCAACTAATCTAATCAGGAATAAATGTTCAGTGTTGACTGTAGATAACGAAGCGTCACTAGCACGAGATATTTTATTATCGGATTCCATGTTTGCCCGCCATGATTTTACAATTGGTCCATTTTCATTGGCATCATAATAGGATTCAGAACTAGATGATTCAACTTGAGTTAATGAAGATGATGAATGAGAACGATTAGCATGTTCAAGTTTCATAAAATTAACTTCAGATTTATCCTTGACTAATGATTCTTCAGAATCAATAGCAGGAATACCTGAATTCATTTTATTTCCTCTTGGGGTGAATTCTTTTTCATGATCATCGGTGTTATTATCTGCATCTTTATTCTTTCTTCTTTTCATGCAACAACACAACAATATCAAGGCACTAATTAGGATCAAGAATGCTGGAATTCCAACACCGAGACCAATGGCCAATGCTTTGGTGTTTGTAGATTTTTTGTGGGTGATAGCACCTGCATCAGCAGACGAACTGGTAGCAGCAGTTGCTGAAGTGGTGGTAGCATCAGTAGCACTGGAAGTTGAACTTGAAGAACTAGAAGTAGATGATGAGGAAGAAGATGATGATGAACTAGAGGTGACACTATTGTCATCGACACCTTTGATATGAAAACTTCTGGATTCACTTTCTGAATTTGATTCTGCATTAATTTTTACATCCAATTGATCAAAGTCTTTTGGTGTTTTACCAGTTAAAGTCATATTAGATTCATGATAATTTAACCAATCTGAATCATAATCAACCGTGACTTGTGTGTCATTAATATTTGTGAAAAGTGAATCTAAAATCTGATATTCAAAATATTTTCCTCGAGTGGCATTAACATCTTTAATGGAGTCAACAGTAAAAATTGAATCAATGGCATTGCATGAATAAGGTAATTCCACGGAATTTCCATAAATATCTTTGACAACAATGGTAAAACTATCATTGGTGGTTGAGTTTGGGAAATTACCCGTGAGGGTAAAGTCAACTTCATTAAATTGAGCATAATCTGGTAAATCTTCAACAGAAACATCGGATATATTCGAATGAGTAATAACCAGGCCATCAAGATAAACTTCTGATAAAATAGGAATAATTTCATTAATTTCAGCACCAAATGTACCATTTATAATAGTGGTTTTATTAACCGAAGTACTCAATTGATGTCCTCCAACAATTATTTTGAAATCTCCTTGAGCTCCAGCATATCCATAATAATCAGAAGCAATAAAAGTGAAACCATATTCAATGGAAGGAGCATTTTCTGAAGTGACTTCAGGAACAGTACCAGAAAAAGTGAGGGCATCACCATCAAAATATAACCAATTTGGTAAGGAGCTACGATCGACAGATCTTCCATAATAAGCAATAATAGGACGATCACTTGAAGAATAACTTTCAAAAAGATCTTTAGTAAATTGAAGTACAATGGTATCACCAGGTTTAACAACTAATCCATCAATACCATTTGTTTTTCCAGTTTTTGCCAACTCAGAGAATAAAGCCTTCTCTGAAGTTAAATATAATCCAGTATCATTGGATACTAACATTGAATAAGAATTTGATAATTGAGATCCATCAGTTGAATCAGTACCGATTAATGTGATATCAAATTCACCCACATCTGATTCTTGAGGTTTTCCTGAAAATGTTCTACTTGTAGAATCAAATGATAACCATGATGGTAAATCTTCAACTTCATAAGAAATTTCCCCATGACTATTTGATTTGTATGTTGTATTGGCAATTGTAAAGGTATAATCTTGGTCTACTCTTCCAATATTTGGTAATTGTTCATCAAAGGGAAATCCCATGTATATGGAAGCCTGTATCAATTGTAATAATGATATTAGTAGAAGAAATGAGTTCAACATTGTGATAATTGTTCAATAGTTATTAAATAGTATATCTCTTGAAAAAAAAAATAATAAAACGAAAGTAACGGTAACTGATGACAATGATTTTGATTATTCAAGTATATATAGTTGAAGTGATTGTACAGTTATATAGGAGGAAAGTGATGTTGATGATGAATGTTATGTGAAGATGGTGAACAGGTATAAGTTGTGGAAGACAGAAAGAAGACAAGCAATTGATGATGATGTTGAAAATGTTAAAACTAAAGAAAGAAGAACCTAGAGGAGAATTTTTTTTGACTAACTTGTCTAAGTGGCTCTCTACATACGCGAAAGAAAAGAATTGAATTAGACAACCACATTGTATTGTAATTATTTGGTAGAAAATTGGTTGCAATTTTTATTTTTTTTTTTAACCCTTTGAATAAAAAATAATAACAAACCCACAAAATTAATTAAGGGGTGGAGTAAATGGCAACAACAAAAACAACAAAAATATTATTTGTAATAAACGATGATGTACGTGTAACCTCGTTACTTGTGTACAAAGTATGGCATTACACGGCGTAAAAAATTCAAATTGTGTATTACACACTAAGGGGGAGTTCCCCTTTTATAAAAAAATAATGTTGCGTTTAATTGTTCATCAAATTTTTTTGGTGTTTGTGTAATTGTTTTGTAAGACAATTTCATATTCTTGTGTAATTCTGTGCAATGTCGTGTTTTGTTTTACTATGGCATGTCGTAGTATTTTATAATACAAGTAACGACATTCGCGTAAAGTTTCGTTTTTTTTTGTCTTTTTTTTATCGCGTTTTTTTTTTTTTTCTTAAAACTAAAACTTAAACACAAAACAATCTGACACTTGGTTTGAGAATTCTAATAAGGTTCAAATTAAAGAGCATCGTATACTATCAAAGGTAGCTTTAAAATTTTACTAAGATTTGAAATTCAACATGAACTTCCTAATTGGGTATAATTAATTTTGTTTTCGTTTCATTAAATGTAATTTAATTTGGATAGATTGAACTTTTAAGAATTACATACACAGTAAGTGATCACAAGTCATTGACTTCCTCTACACCTTTAAAAGTGACGACGTACCTCCTCCCCCCTTGCTTTTGCAATTGTACACTCATCTTTCAAATATTACAATACATGTACAGTACATCATCTATCGTCTAATTCCAAGAAAGGAAATTCAAACTCTTTCGTCAAAGCCATTCCCGATATATACTTGCTTGCCTTTCGTCAATTTTGCACACAAAGCACTGTAATCACGTGATTATTGTATTCATAATTAAAGTTGTCTTGGTTTTTTATTAGTATACAAGTTTTAATCTATAGTACGATTATATAATCTGTAGGTTTATTCTATTTTTAGTTGTAAGTTTTTTACTTTTCATGTCCATCTAGGTAAATAATATATTCCAATAATTCCAATATATCCAAAGATTAATCCAACTAATTTTTCTAAAATCAGATGAAAATACATATTAGTCATTAATAACATAAACCACCATAAACTAATCAACAGTATAATAAAAATTTGTGGAGTATCCCAAAGAATTTTAAATTTTGACTCTAATGAATCAACTTGGATTAATCTTTTTAAACTATTTTTTATATTTGTAAAACCAGGAAAATAAGGAATAGTTTCTAAATATAAATATAATGATGAATGAATTAATAAAAAAACATGTCCCAGAGGATCATGACCACCAATCCAATCTCCTTTAAATTTTCTACATGAATATGATGTAATTCTAGTTGACTCCCAAATATTTTCTAAAGTTTGAATAAAACTATTATGTAAATGATGATGATCATTATGATTGATATTATTTAATTCAAGTTGACATTTACCTCCTGTCCAGATAAAAATTTTATCCATTATAGGTAATCCAAAACACCATTGAGTAAATAAAATCCACCATAATGTAGCAAGTAGATAATGAATCAAGAAACGTTTAATTAATCTTTGTCTATTAATGGTTGATGATTTATAAATTAAATTTGAATAAAATAAAATTATAATTAATGTAGTCCATCCCCATCCTTGTTTAACAAAATATTGATTAAATATATTTCGTTTGTTAGTATAATAATTATAAACTTCTTCTTCTGGTGATGTAAAATGAATTATTCGACCAATTATGAAATTTAATATAAATGAACTAATAAATATTACTTCATTTGATTTGATTTTGGTTTTGGTTTCTATGGTTTTGAATATCTTCATGATTTTCCTATAATGTTCATCATAAATAACTGACATGATAATACGGTGATTCTATAAAAAAAACCAACGAAACTATTATTTTTTTTTGATAATGTAATTCTTTTTTTGAAATTAAAAATTTTGCCAGTACACATAGGATTTATGTTGCTATTTTTTTTTTTTGCCACACAGAGAATACCCCATCAAAAATGTTGGTCCAAAAGTCGTGCAAATAATAAAAACTTCCATCATCACCAATATATCTTCTATTATTATATTCATTTACTTGATCTACTGTATTAAAAAAAAAAACTAATTTAAAAAAAAACTCTATTATTTCTTCGTTAAACACATTTCTATAATTTAGATATAAAAAAAATTCTTTGTTCATCTATACATCAACTTTACTAGCAGCAAATTTAATTATTGGTCCTAAACATTTATTCTTTGGGTAAATTGATCCACATAATGGTACAACATTACAACCAATTGCAACTTTGGCATCTTCAGTAGTTGGACCAAAATCAATAAATTTAACTCCTTCTCTTAATCCAATTTTAATAACTTCTTGCATCATAACAAAATATGCCTTATATTGTTTACTAATTGCATGATCTAAACCTTGTATATCTGAAGTCATGGTATCTCCCAATCTAAAAATAACACAAGATGCAATGATTTCATCATCAACTTTTAAAAATAATAATGATCGATATTTCTTCTCATTGGTACAATTTCCTAAATTATAAATAAATTCCCAATTAGGTTCTAATAATTGTGATGATTGACCAGACAGTTGTCGGTTATTGGCAATATTTTGATTCATGGTAATAATTTCTTGACAATTTTCATAATTAAATGTATTGGTTTCAATTACTTGACCATGAGCTTGTTTAAAACTATTCTCTTGATTTCTATACTTAATGGCTTTAAAATATTCAGTACTGGTTTGATTCTTAAATGGTCTTAAATCAATAATATGAGAATTTGGTAAATTAATCTTATACCATCCACTTGAAGTAATACCAGCTTCAAAATTAACATCTTTATATGTTGGATCCAATAAAACAGTCAATTTTTCATTCTTTTCATTCCATTTTGAAATTGCATATAAAACAGCAGCACCTCTTGCAACTGGTTTTTTAGTAGAACTACAATAAAATGTAGCTCTTTTAAATGGCCAATGGAAACCTAATAAACCAAATCTAATACATAACCATGGATATCGAGAATCTTTACCAAAATGTTTATGTAATTTTTTACCAAACCAACCAGGTATTCTTTCTGTTAAATCAAATTCTTCTACAATAGTTAATAAAACTAATGCTTCAGTATTCATCAATTCTTGATAAAATTTTTCAGTATTATTTTCCAATGATTTCATTTCCATCTTCTTCTTCTCTTTTTGATTTTTTTTAGCTAATCTCTTTAATTGATTTTTTGATAATGGTCGATATTCTTCTCTAATTGATGTTTGATCTGTTAAAGTTGGTGTATCCAGGAATAATACCGATTCATGATCCAAAACATCAAAAGCCGCATTGAAATTTTTTAATGATCTAGAACCTTGTTTACTCACTGATGAATTATTACCAGAATTACTTTCATTGTTATTCTTCTGGTTGTTGTTATTGTTGTTGTTGCTGTTGTTATCATTCTGGTTTTGGTTGTTGTTGTTGTTATTGTTTGGGTTGGTACTGTCTCCCTTTTTGTAGACACGCAATACTTTACATGTCATACCTTGTAAATCAGCTTTTATATAGTTTTCCATTAATGATATCACATAATCACCAGAAATACCACCATTATGTTTATTATTAAGATCAATTAATTTACCCCATCCTTGTTTTTGATGAGGAGTTAAACTGAGTAAATCATATTCTTCAACTTCATAGTCTTTGGTAAAGCCACCACCTCTTAAACGGAAATAACGGGTGCAAAAAAATGCCACTGCAGAACATATGCATGAACATAAAAACAAAACAAATATACTTATTGGAAACAGGGCTTTATAATCATAATAAATTCCACTAACAATAGTACAAGCCAATAACAAACTAAATAAAATAAGCACATAGGCATCGTAAAAGAAAATAATCTTTCCAATAAAATCCTTAAGTCTATTTTTTTCATTAATTAACAAGACTATGCATAAACCAATACCTGCTTGACAAGCCATGAATGTACCAGTTAAAATAAATAAATTATGTAATTTTCTCGCGGAACCACCGGTTGTATTGATGTAACTAATATTGAGTTGGACAATACTCACACTTATCAACACAGTTATAAGGTTAACTGAAGCGTATAATAAATATACGGATGAAATATTGGTAGACCACCAAATACCCAACAAGGCACCATTACAAATCAAACTAATCAATGTTATGATGAAATAACCGGCTCTTTCATTAGAAGTCATATTCAAACTATCCATATATGAATCACTTATGTTTAAAGGATTTGATAGTTTTCCTTGAGATATAACAACCACTTGAACTATACAAGCTGCTAATAAAACCAACCAAAGAAGCTTCTTAAGGATTTTAACAACAATAAAATGAGCAACTTTATAATATTTATTTTGGAAATCTTTGTCTTTATTGTAATAATTTTGTTCATAAATGACCACCAAGAATATAAATAAATCCAAGAATAAGAATACTATATCTATTGGATTGGCCATATGAAATTGTCTTGTAAATTTGGAATACAAGATTTGATCAATAATATTGAAAATAGTGGAATATATAACTACTGCTATTGGCGAAATGAGCCATTTTATTTTTGGTGGTGGAAGGTTTTTGATAAATGTTTTGAAATTTGCAACACATTCATTACTTGGTTTTTTTATCTTATTTGATGTGGAAGATGAATCTTCAGAATCACTTTCTAGTTTTTCATGTGTCATATTTTATAGGTTGAAATAATAAAGTGTATTAATCGAATGATGCTAAATTGGTTGTGGAGGGAAAACAAGTTGTAAAAAACAAAGACTTTATTAATTTCTGTGTGTAGAGGGATTTAGATTGAGGGTTGGTTGCTTTATTGGGTGTAAAAAGGGAATACAGGGGGGGAAAAAAAATAAAAAAAAATAAAAAATTTAGGTAGCAAAAGTGAAATTTTTTATATTCTAAAAGTTATAAAGGGGCAAAAAGAAAGATAAATGAATAAATGACAAGATGCAAAATAATAAAAATTAAAAATAATCGAAAAGAAAGTCAAAGAAAAATTTTTATATAACTGAGTTATTTGAAATAGGGAATTTTCAATATCTATTTATATATGACTAATGGGAAAGAAATTTCCCAATTTTTGCTTCTAATTTTTTTTCTCTCTCTTTTATAATTTGCTACATAGTTGTTCCCTCTTGCAATAAGTTTCTTTTTTTTTTCTTTTTTTAGCTAACATGTTCTAATACTACAAGGTGACCTGGGATGTGATTTGTAAGACGAAATATTACTAACCATTATGAAAATTTAAACCACGAATTCAAAATCAGATAGAAAACAAAGATTATCACGCAAAATCCAACATTTTAAAATTGTTTTAAAACATTGTGCATGGGGAGAGTGGGTCACTTGGTGCATAAGAAGAAGGATACCAGTAATAAAACCATGCATCAGGTAAATCCTCTATTGTAGGTTACTTTTTGTGGTAATTCTTATGGATACGTGAAATAAACACACGGACTGAAAGAGAAAGAGAGAGACAGAATCAATAACATTTTTCAGTATTTCCAGAGGTATTCCCGAAAACAGAAATTCTTCACATGGTAACATCATGACAAGTTTGGTTGTATTTAATTAAACTCTAATGGATCATCATACTACTGTAGCATGCCCAAGTATATATTCAACATCGTAAAGTATAGGATAAAACAGAATAAAAAGCAATGCAAAACTTGCATAGTCCGATTATCCTTAAAGTGTATTATTTAAGCTTATAATAACACGGGTATAGATCCACGGAAGTGAGCCCTAAGCCACTAGGGTATAACTACTAGGTGTATATTTTACTCCACGTATTGAAAAAAAAAAAAATGACAGATAATTGAGTTAAGCCGGTTTGTGGCATACACACTATTTTAAAGTAAAGCCTTCTTTTACATTCTTTCTTTACGTTACGGATAATTCAAGTGATAAAAGAGCAACAAAAAAAAAGAAAAATACCCGAACAAATTCATATGACATGTCTATAGTATATTATTGGACTTTAAATGTGTTTGTTGTTTTGTGTTGTGTTGTGTTGCCACCTTTTGATTTGGAAATGCCCTCTTTACTTCATTTGTAAGAATATCCGGCGTGGGACACGGAAGTCGGATAATTACACAAACATGTTGGCACATCGGCTTATAACTGAGTGATTTTTTTAGCTTCTGTAAATAATTCAATTGTTTTGTCTTTCTTTATGTACAGTCTTTGTCCTTTTAATTTAAACTCAGAGCCAAAAATTTTTATACTTGGGTGACAGAATTATTGAAACCGAGAAAACAAAAAATTGTCAACCAAGGCAGACAAAATTATTTAGGCAAATGTTGAATATTTTTCTACGTCGTGACCTCAATGTCTACACCAAGGCGTACATATAAATTGCAACCAACAGATTGCAATATTTTCAAACTCAGGGGCTATCCAGCACACTCAAAACTATTCTTGGTACACTAAATGTGACAGGAAGCAAAAAATTCCACCCCCTTCCTATGCTTTAAATATCCCCTCCTATTTCTGAACTCACAGGTTTCATTCTACCTCTACCTGTAATATGCATGTTGATTTGTAATTATGTTTTTCTGTTTTACTTTTATGGTCTTTTTAGGGTTTTGGCATTTTCAATTTTTTTTTACATTTTGAATTTTTCTATTTTTTTGTCTTTTTTATGTTTTCATTATCACTTAACCATAGATGCGTTTAGAACTCCTGCTTGTCCAAACAGAGTTGAACGTGACTTCCTGAATGTCTACAGAAACCTTGATAGCTTTCTTCCACTATTTTGCTGGTGGCTTCCATAACCTTGGGTGTCAACTGTTCCTTTCTGTTCAATGCCGAGCGTTTAACTTTGGACTTGCACACAGACCAGAACTCCTCGATTGCATTCAAACTGGGCGAATATGGAGGCAAGAAGACGAGCTCCAATCCGCTCAGGGCAACCAACAACTGAAGGTCGCGGCGCTTGTGAATAGCTGCGTTGACGAGGATCAAGTACTTCAAGTCTTTGAGATCTTTGTCAGCACGAATTTGCTGGGTGACTCCTTTGATAAACGAATAGAAGTGGTTGGCTGTTGTGCCTCTACCACTAGATTCGGTAACAGAAGTATCAGAGTTGATTTTCTTTTCTTGTTGGCCACAGTTTTGGATTGGCTTCTTGCCTTCAAGTCGATACAGCCCTTGGAACAAATGGCACCGAGGAAAGACACATTCACCCCTTTGTTACGGGAACTTTGATCACCGCCTTTTCTCCAACAGCAGACCACCCGTATTCTCGTCTCATACTGATATTAAAACCAGCCTCGTCTATGAAAACACAGTTCTTGTTGAAGTCGAGCTTGTCTTTGTACTCGGTAGCCCAATCGTATCTCTGTTGCTTGACGTCGTCCAGTCCTCTTCTCATGGCCCACTTCGAGATCCTCTTGACACTGAACTTCAACTTTCTGGTAATGAACTTGTAGATAATCGAGACACTTGCTTTCACATCATCGATATCGATATCATCATTTTCATTCAATCCTGAATCATCAAAGTTAGTATTGTTTAGACCATGCAATCTTTTATAGTCACTGTAGCTGAAACACGGCTCCAACAGCCCCAATTCACACTCAAGGTCATGCGGTCCCTATCATCAATAGGGAACCTGTTTCCAAGTCCATCCACATAGCCGTCTTCAAGCCTTTCCAGTCGAAAATCCATACTTACTGTTGTTATGATTTGCTTATTTACCTTTCCTGGAACATATCACATAGGAAGAAAGAAATAACTTCCTTCATTAAAAAAAACAAGGAAAACAGTGGAGTATTTATACAAAGATATTACATGCCCGCCTCTGAGGAGTTTTATCTTCTGTTGACTAATCATTGGGAGAAAGATGGCATAATATCATACATTCTGTTCTCAAACTACCTCAATTTGCTGGCTAACTCTACTACAAACAAAAAAACGTGACCACATTCAAAGACTACACTAGCATATAAATAGTACCATCCAGTACTAATAGTTTTGACCGTGCTGGATAGCCCCTGAGTTTGAAAATATTGCAATCTGTTGGTTGCAATTTATATGTACGTCTTGGTGTAGACATTGAGGTCACGAGGTAGAAAAATATTCGACATTTGCCTAAATAATTTTGTCTGCCTTGGTTGACAATTTTTGTTTTCTCGGTTTCAATAATTCTGTCACCCAAGTATAAAAATTTTTGGTTCTGAGTTTAAATTAAAAGGACAAAGACTGTATAAAAAAAATTTCTTGTCCTTCAAATTGACATCGGGATATACGGGAACGATTTTTATTTTTATTTACTTAGCAGTTTACTTTTTATAGAGTTCTCTCTTACTGTATGACGTTCATCTTAGTTTTTTTTTTTTCTTATAATTGCTTAGCCCCTTCAGATTCTCCGGAAATGGCTGGAATCGACTTTCGACTAAAGCAAATATTAGTGATGAACGGCTACCTCTACTGTTTTTCTTTTCTTGTCCTTGATGATGACTGAAGTGTTTTTAATGAAAGACGAATTCGATTCATGTGGGACATTATGTACAGCAACTACAACTAGATACTGTAAGTTACTAAACTGCATACAAGTTCGCACAAAGAAAAAAGAAGAATGTTCCTTAAATATAGAGCTTACACCATTAGATTCATACTGTAAATCTTACATAAAATTAAACTGCTTGTACACACAACCCGTGGGTTAAAAACGTTGATGACTCTGCTGATTGGTATTGGTGATAGTGAGTTTTGTCTCCGCATTTCACTAGATTTCATCAACTACAAGTATCGCCCGCCTATTACTCTCGGAGTTAATCGATCTTGTGTACGGCTGATTATATGACCTAATTTACCATCTTATAGTTCTAATAATTAAGAAATATATCTCACTATAATATCCTGATACGTTTCATGAATGTTATATTGTGGTTATTAATAGAATATATTAGAGTGTTCGGTACCACAATAGTCTCTATGACTATGAACATTATTACCTTTAAACACATGAGGCTTAGATTAAAACAGATTTGTCTCGAAAGGGGTACATGTATTTTGAACACTCTTTTTCAAAACAATTGTTATCCCCTTATGTAAACTTTTGATATATGAATACGGAGAGTCTATTAATAAACAAATCTATATTTGGTATAAAAAAGTTCAATACACACAAAGAATAGATTATGGCTTCTAAATTAGATCAACACAGCCATCCACACCAGTTAAAAAAATAATAATAATAATAATACAAGGCTATGCGTTTCCAGCTTGTCCACCAAAAAAAGGCAAACATCTTCATGTTGATATTCCTCCATTTTCAATTGGAATTTGTTGAACTTCACTTGTCTCTTGTTTCTCCTCATTTGCTTGAGCCTGTTGCTCGGACAGATCATCTTGTTCATTATTTTGCCATCGTTTAACCATATCATTCATCAAAGTGTTCATAAACTCTTGATTGATTATATTTTTACGGAAACTTTCATCCTGCAATAACTTTAGTATATGTAAGCAATTTGGATAGACTAAGAATTTCGCATATTGAGGTTCAGCCCAATATTGTAAATATTTCAAATAATTTACAAAACTTTCATCATTTAAATAATTATTCTGAGCAAGATAATTCACATAAGGTATATTACTTAATGATTGAACAAACTCTAGTTCTATTTCCCATCTACTTGGTAAGGAATTAATTAAATTGGTATATTGTTCCTGTTGTTGATCGATCTGTTCACTTGACATTATTAATTGTATAGTAGTATGTTGATCCTTTGTATTGGGGTTGTTTTTTTTCTTTGCATTGGAGATTTCTTTTTGATGTTAGCTTTCAATCTCAGGCGAAAAATAGAAAAAACCTTTTGCACCGGATCTTGATATCTGAATTCCGGTTTGGATTATTTAGGAACTGGCGGATTACATATGGCTGAATAAGATAAAATTTTGAAAGCAAAAGATAGATTATAACAACTGAGCTACAGTAAATTCTAAGAATCAGTACCTCAGATTGATTTCTTTTTTATTTATTTATTGTTTAGTAAATTTCACCTGGGAAAATGATATTTCATTTTTTTCTTCGAATTTTAGGACCAAATTAAATTGATATTACCAATTTTGGTATTAAATTAACAATCAACCAAGGATTTACTTTAATAGGTTTCTTTCCTTATTATAAACTATCCGATGAACCCAGAAGGATCTTATACATTGCCTGTTGCGCTTGCTAGCCGAATGTTATTCCCTTCATAAAAGAAAGAATAGAATCTGGGCGACTTTATTGTCCCCACGACATAGATTCAAACCATGGGTCCAAAGAAAAAAAAAAAAAAACAAAAACAAATCAAAACAAATCAAAACATCAAATATAGACGTATAAACAATATCCTTACCATATACAGACACACATACTATTATGTCATCTACGGGACAATCATCAAATAATATATCAACAGTTGCTTTAGAAAGAGAATTATCACAAATTACAAATATCAATAATATCCTACAGAATTTTTTACTGACAATTCAAAAAGTAAATATTGATTTGAATCAAATATGTAATGCCACGACAAATTCAAGAATTTTAATGAATAAATGGACTGATATTATGTCACAGACTGATTTTACCCTTGATGCAATTAATAATGATTCATGGGATCCAAGAAAACTTGAACACGATCTTGCTAGTAAATATAATGAATATGAAGAAGAAGAAGAAGAAGAACAAGATGATGATGATTATGAACAAGAATTAGAAAATCAACTTCATCAAATTGAACAACAGAATTCAGATCTTTCAAAAACAATAGAAACGATAGCTAAAGAAAATAATGCAAAGATGAATAAAAGAAAAGGAGATACAATAGGTGGTGGTTTTAATTCAAGAAGGAGGATATAAAGAAAAAAAACTAGATATAACAAATACATTTATATAAATATATCATATGATAATACACAGTATTTTATTCCATGTACCATTCTCTTATATTATTAACAATTTGATTGAACGAGATGCCCACGGCATTGAGATCAAGATTTTGACATAACAGATTTGGGTTCCTATTAAAATACAAATTTTCATCAAAAAGGGCGAATGGTCTAGTGGTATGATTCCTCGTTTGGGTTTAAACATCTAAACATAAAATTCGAGGAGGCCCGGGGTTCAATTCCCCGTTTGCCCCATTTATTTTTATTTTTTTAATTTTTTTGTTTTTGCTGTCTCTGTTTAAGAATTGTAGGATTTCTTTCAATGAAAAACTTGCAATTTGATTTGTATATCAATGATGATCACCTTTAAATCAGTTTAGAATGTTTAGTTTGTTAAATAGAGGTGTGTATATGGATTATCAAGAACTTTTGGCGTGCTTAAAATTCTTTTTTTTTTTCCTCTGTTTATTTTATTTTTTGATCTCGTTTGTTATGATTTTACAACATAATTGTAAAAAGTCAAAAGATTAATTATCATCATCACCATCATAATGCTGCTTGATCATAATGTTATGATTTCTGAATTAGCTCGTTTAATGAATTGTATTGAATTAGATGATGCTGTATTAAAATTATGTATTAAATTATTAGATGAAGGAAAAGTTGATCCTCAACAACTTGCTAATCAAATAATTGCCATACGAAAAGAAACTAATTCTATACTAACCTAAAAAAAAATTCCTTCTTCATTAAAGTTTATGCACAAGTTAATACATATTTTCATAAATCTATATTTATATATCTTCAGAGATATTTTATTTTCTTGAATAAAAATATTTTACATTATTATACAAAAAGTCTATCTAACGGTTAACAAATTTTTAAAAATTGGTATTCATCATTCTTCTAACATCACTTTTCCTACTTCCAGGAATCAAATCATTTTCAGGACCATTCAAATCACTATGACCAAATTGTTGTGGTTGATAAGGTTGTGATAAAGAACCAGCAGGTTTGAATTTTCTTTGTTTAGTGATTTCTGTTACTGGATTCAACATAACTACAGATGATCTTGATAATTGAGTAGCTGAAGGAACATTATGTGAACCTGATTGTTGTTGTTGTTGTTGTTGTAATTCTTGTTCTGAGAAATAGCTATCGGAAATATTACGTTGTTGTTGCTGTTGTTGTTGTTGCTGTTGTTGATATTGATATTGTTGTTGTTGTTGTTGTTGTTGCTGTTGCAGAGGGAATGATGCTTGTGATTGAATAGATGGAGAATTTATTGGTGAAGACCATACTCCATCATTTTCAATTGGAATAAATGGTTGTTTTCCAGAACTAGATGGTTCATTCTTCAAATTTGGTTTGAAATTAGTATACGTTTGTAAAGTTGATTTTCTAAAATCAGATGCATTAGGTAATTTTTGTAATGGAAGTAAAGGTTTCTTAGCTTGTTGCGTACGTTTTTGTTGCTCATTTTGATAATAATTATAATATTGTTGTTGTTGGAATTGATGATAAAAGTTTGGATCCACTGGTGAACCAAATTGTTGTTGATATTGTTGATTAAATTGATTATAATAATATTGTTGGTGTTGTTCTACATCTTCAGTGTCATTATATACAGAAGATGCAGTACTGACTCTTTTCTCATAATCAGTATCCATTTTTAATTCATTATTAATCTTATCAGTAGGTACTGGTGGGTAATTGCTATCAACTTCATACTTTCTAGGTTGTTGTGGAGCCTTGTCATTATCAAAATAAACTTTATATACAGATTTCATACGTTTTATCTCTTCTTTTTGTTCTGGACTTAATTCATTCATTTCATCATCGTCTTCTTCTTCATCATCGTAATTATTTCCATGTTCATGTTCATGTTCATGTTCATGGTCATCTTCATCATCACTTTCATTTTTCAATAAATTAAATGCAGAAATTCTTGGTGATTTAGGTCTAGTGGTTGTTTGTCTGGTCTCATTGGTAAAATCAATATCATCATATTCATCTTTAGGAGTATAAACAACCGTGTCTTCAGTAACATGTTTATGTTCATCATTGAACGGAGATGGAGAATCATCATGCTTGTTTTCATCGACTACTATTTGTGGAATACCCGATTTATTCAAGGTTGAATCAGATTCATTCTCTGTTTCATATTTAATAGCCATTTTTTCTTGAGGAATAGGTGGAGTTATCGATGATGATGGAGAAGCAGAAGAAGATACATCAGATTCACTATCATGACTTATGGGAACAACATGATCAGATTCATTGACAATGTTAGGTTCAGATTGATTAGGTATATTAGTATATTGTTTCCCATCTTTCTTTTTAGTTGGACTTTTTGCAGATGAAGGTTGTCTTGAATGTTTAACAGCAGCTAACATTGAAGATTGTCTATGATCAAGATGCATAGAATTAGATCTAGATCTTGAAAGAATATTTGAAGGAGTTTGGTAACCTTGCAGATGACCAAGATTTCTTGCATAATCATCTAATGATAATTTAGATCCTGTTTGATGTTGATAAGGTAATACAAAACTATCCAAATATGGGTCTCTTTTATTTTGTTGTTGTCCAAATTGTTGAGTACTCATATTGTCCATTGGGTATCTAATCGAGTTTCTATTGTCAAATGGATTCTCTTGGTAACTTTTAATTTGTGGATAATCAGGTAATGCAGTGGCTTCACCATTTTCATCAAAATCAGGATCATGCTCCATACTTTCTTTTTTGTCTTTTCTATAGTTTCTATAAAGGAAATATCCAAGGACAGCGAATATAGCAAGACATGGTAATACAATGGACAAAGCTATGGTAACACTATTATCATTAACGGGTTTTTCACATTGGTCAGAATTGGGATGGTGTTTACAGTAATCTGAAGATGAACTGGATGAATCATCTGAAGATGAACTGGTTGAATCATCCGATGATTTTGACGCACGAACATAAATTGTGGGTGTTCCTCTTCTATAAACTGTCATGTCAGCCGGGGGTGAATTGAATAAGTAAGCGAATGAAAGGTTTGAGTTATTATAATTCAAAAAAAGAAAAAGAAAACGAATGACTTATCCGGATTAAATAAACAAATGAAATATCTCTCTATTTTTTTTTTTTCTTGTATTGGATGGGACAAAAAAAAATTGTGGAAAATAAAATTGAATAAAATAACACACGAAATCCGTAACCAATTAAACACCTCAAGAAATAGAATCAATAAATAATATCTTTTGATTGAACAAGGTTTATATTTTTGATAATACTTTAATAAATGGTAAAAAAAAAAAGATGAAAATAAATTATTCAAATCAAACGAAGGAAAAGGAAAAGTAAAAGTGGGTAAAAAAATAAATCAACAAAGATTTGTGTCTATAACTCTTGAACCTATTTCCACTGATGGACCATGATAATGAAACAAAATCGTAATTCAGAATCATCAGTGAGAAAAAAATTTTTTTTTTTTTATTCCTCTTTGGTAAGTCGTGTACCGCAAGGCGGGTAGCATTACCTAATGTGCTGCTGCTGTTGTTGTTGTTGTTGTTATTGTTGATGTATTTTTATTTTAATGTGCAATATTTTGTCCTACATGGAATTTATTTAAAAAAATTATTAAATTTTATTTACTGTAAGTGGTTGATTTACAAGTACAGGTGTCTGTCTCTTAGAAATTTAAAACCTAAATCTAATCAACTGGTTTAATTACTATCTGTTTCCTTCCAGTAAGAGAGAAAACAAAAGATGTTTTTTAAATATCTTCATGATACTGTCAACTAGATATTACATTTAAACTTCATTAGTGTCTCACACATCCTAAATTCTGATGGTATAACTATTCAGAAAAATGATGATGTTTTTGATTTTTGATTTTGATACACTATCTCTCTCATAAAATTTTGTGTTTGACGCGTCCCGCTGTCTTTTTTTTGAAACAGGGAATCCAAATATCGGCACTAAATATATATCCGTTAAAACAATTATGAGAAGTAAACACAACTGGTCATGAAAACCACCCAAGTTATTTTCCAAATTATTGATTTGGGTTGAAGTAAACCTATCCGAAGTATGAATAACTGTTTCTTGGGTTTTAATATCTGAACAAAAAATTGAAATACAATTTATAAATTATACTCACTGGTATGTGTAACTCGACTTTTTTTTTATTCTGCTCACAAAATCAGACTGAATGCATGATCCGGTTATGAAACCTGTGTACTGTTTGATTCAATTTTGAGGTCCAAATGACTGTATCCAAAAGTTAAAAGTGAAAGGTTAGCGGATTGTGTTAGACTGCTTAGTAAGTATTGTGATCCGCAGTGTAAATCTTTGTTAGCTGCTGGTTCATTTTTATATTTTGATTCCATTCTGGATCCGAATTTCACGGAAAATGTACATATATATAAACTATCTGACTGGTTGTTTTTGTCCCATATGTTCAGATTTGTAAAAAAAAAAAAGTAACACTGGCTTGGTAGCTTTCATTTGTTCGATATCGAGACCTAGATTTTTTTTTTTTAACCCTGAGTCAACACATAGATCAAATTACGGTCATCTAAAAAGATTATTCACAACTACTAACCGTGTCCTTAAACCATATGTCCAGACCAGATTTAATTTTCCCAAGATCATATTCTTATTCTTGGCTCAAAAAGTTAACCAATGCCAAATAAGTATATCTCCAGATTACTCAAGACTTGCAGGAATTTATCCATCATAGTGCATTAGTAGAGGGAGAAAGTCATAACCCTTGTAGTTGACTGGATTGACCATGGTATGTAGACAACTATTGCTATACCCAAAAATCACTCTGTCTTGTTAGAAAACAGTTACCAAAACTCCATGGGTGTTAACAAGTCAGTATAATACCCCAACAGATATCACAGATATAATAGAGGTTCTGGTCTATGTTCACCCACTTCGTCATCCCCATCAGCCACTGTACTTGTTGAGCCCAATAAGAATGAAACAGGACTCTTGCCCCTGTATGTTTCCACAAAAAATTTGCTCTTAATTGGGGAATTTCCATTTGAATACAGTCCTAAATTTGAAGGGATATCATAATAAATTGAAGAAGAAATTGAAAGACCCAGGCTTGGGCTGGAATTGACACAACTACCTGAACTATTAGGCTTACTTTTTTGTGACTCTTCGGGAATGAAACTCACACCTTTTTTTACCATGGAAATAACCAACGAAAATGCCGCCAATGCCATCCAAATATACACCAAACTAATCACTGAAGTATTTCCGTTCTCAATTAAGTTGTTTTCCTCAAAATCTCCAGTATAGTTGTAAGAGGAGACCAAAGAAGTCGAAATGGCTTTGTGACTTTCTTCATGCAATAATGGAACTTCATCAAGTATTGTGCGTAATCTTATCACAAACTCCTGGAAAAATAACGAGACCGCATCATGGACTAGTCTGATATAGTAGGCAAAGGCCATCTTAAATTGTAGGTTTGTATTGAGATTGTTGATGTTTTGATGATGCACAAAGAAAAATAAAAACCCGCTGTGTGTCAATTAAATATGCAAGAGAGAAAATGGTTCCCCAGTCAGAACAAGGCTCTGATTTCCATATTTTTTTTTTTTTTTTTTTTTCTTGTACTGTATTTTTTTATTTTTCGTTTAAATGATCTAAGATAATCGGATTTGTGGATCATACTTTTCTAATCATGGCAGATATATCATCGGTTTCGTCTGAAACGCCAACACCAAATTCAGGTCCACCTTCATCTTCTTCAACTCCTGGATCTCATCCAGCTTTGGAGATACCAGTCCATGCCCCCAAACGTATCAGAAAAAGTTACAGTCGTAATGGATGTCGAGAGTGTAAACGAAGAAAGATAAGGTGTCCAGAAGAAAAACCCTTTTGTTCCACATGTGTTCGATTGGGAAAGCAATGTTCCTATCCATTAGCTGGGGAGAAAGTTCTTAGAATTTCAAGAAGATTAATCAAAGAGGAAATTGAAAACATGGGGAAGACAACTCACTTTTTACCAGTCCAATATGATGTTCCAAAAAGAATCAAAGCTTTACCAGCATCGCCTAGTACATCGCGACAATCTCCCTTGCATATTGAAAACTTGATTAACAATAATGATTTTTTAAGTGGGACTGACTTAAGTAGCTTGACTACAGATTTGAACAATTTGGTTACGGATATCATGGAGGGGTCCAATATCCCATTTTTGGAAGACGATTTTCAATTTGACTTTATGAATGAATCCCTAGTAGTTGATGAAATCACGAAAAATATTCCTATCGACTATATAAAGTTACCCCGCAAACATGAACAACTATACTGGGAAGAGTTTTATAATAATTTCGCTCAGATCATAGAACCGTTCCAGGCATATCATTCAAGAACTAAAACTACTTCAAACCCAGCAAGAGACATTATACTACACACAGCTGCAACTGAACCCTTTTTATTAGCAGCGATACTTGCAGAAGGTGCAAATACTTGCTACTTGAAGTACAAACGTCCAGAAGATGAGAGAGCATATGGGGCATATTTATCCAAATGTTTAAAACTATTGGAACCAGCAAGAGAAACCGATTTGAATGCCAATATTGAAGCAGTACTATTGACGTTGTTATTGTTAACGGCAGCAACAGCCACATCCCAAAAAATGCAATGGAGACCTCATTTGATAGGGGCAAAAACTTTGTTAATCAAAACATTCAATCAGAATGTGTCCAAGAAGTTTGTCTTTTGTAAATATTGGTTTTTGTCAATTGAAATTTTAGCAGGTCTAAGCACCAACTTAGGTGGTACTTTACAGACAGATTCTGAAATCGATACACTTATGACACCTGGTAATGAATATGAAGTGGGTGTATTAAGAGAAGTTGGAATAATCACCGATCAGGGATTCAATATTCTAATGGGATTTGATAATAGTTGCATTGTTTGTTTTGGTGATTTGTTAAAGATATTAAACAAGAAAAGATTTAATGTTGATATTGGCACAATGGAGTATGTGAAGCTAGTTTCGGAGTTTTACACTCAATGCAATATTGTATATATAGACTCCCGGGGTGTCATACCCGAGAGTGAGTTTACAAGATACGTACCTGGATTGCCTATTGAAGAGCTCAGAGTTGACGATGCTAGTTTTTGGATTAGTTGGCAAGATATTTCCCATCAATCCTTTGTTATTTCTTCGATAATTATGATTTTAACACGATTCTTCATCATTGATGTTTCTAGCTTGGTTGATCAAATGATTCTGTTTGTCCATTACTTAAACCAATTTTCCGATGTACAGCAACATGCTTCACCGTACTTGCTATTAATGATTCAATGGCCCTTGTTAGTAACTGGATTAAGCACTACAAAAGTTGATCAAAGAAACTTATTATTAAAGTATTTTTCCATGGTTGGTCAAATTGGTGCTGCTTCTGCTCATGTCTCTACTCAAATATTGTTAAAGCATTGGAAAGGTACCATAGATACAGAAAATAATGATACGCTAATCTACTAATTATGAATTATTTGCTTCTGAGCATACACATATCTTTCTGTCTTTCTTATGTATTTTGTATATTATTAAATATAGAATATATAATATCTTGTGTTTGAATGTTTGATTACCAATCACCTGGTACAAGTGGTCCTCTAGCAACTGGAATATTTCTTTGGTATTTGGTACCAC
The DNA here is from genome assembly GCA_013177575.1 of Candida sojae. NCBI lineage: Eukaryota > Fungi > Ascomycota > Pichiomycetes > Serinales > Debaryomycetaceae > Candida > Candida sojae. The sequence goes on along the minus strand of WWPN01000002.1, from coordinate 2,574,160 downwards.
CTGGTCTACCTGGAGGAATATATGGATCTGGGTGACTCCATTCTGCCAATTTTTCTTGAGTTTTTTTAATTGCTTTTTCTAATTCTTCTGGGTTTGAAATATCTTTATTGGCATCAAATTGTTGTCTAATATTTATAGTTGCATTTCTGTAAACATCCCATTTCATTGAATGATCAAAAGCAGTTCTTAATGCTTGTCTAAACAATGATGAAACTCTTCTAGTGTTTGCTTCCGTGAATGGTAATATTGGAACTCCTGACATGACTTGTAATTTAATGAATGGTTCTTAGTATTTCCCAATAGAATGAATTTTATTATTTTATAAATTTTCTATTGGTTGAGAACTGTAAGTCAAAGAGAAAAAAAAAAAAAAAATTTTGAACAAACTATGTGATACAAAGAATGGTTGTTAAATTCTGTTTCTAGCTGGGTGCTACAACGACATATACAACTAGATTTGCGAAAAAAAAAAACATAAAACGATAAATAAAAGTTTATCAACTTGCTCTTACAGAAACAGATGATATATAAGGATATATCATTGTATTTGCTTGATGCTTTTAATGTTTACAGCAACTAAAGATATATATGAAAAAATAATACTCGTACAATAAACGCTTATACCAAAATACAACTAAAAACTCTACTTTTCAGAAACAGCCATCAAACTACCAACAAACGATAAAATTAATCTACTTCTAACTTCATTAATATCCTCTGGGACTAACCAGATCAATGCTCCTAATTTTCTTGCAATAGAAATGGCCAATTTAGCATTGGCATATTTCTCTTCATCACTGTTACCAGAGTAGACCAAATCATAATCAACATATCCAGGTTTCAAACCGTTAAGAACATCCAATAAGAAAACACCGTTGGATAATGATGCATCGTTGAATGATCTGACAGAAGATGATTTGCCACCTTTGGCAACTTGTTGATTGGCCCACTTCAAGATATCAGCATCAGTGAGATTGTGGCCACCTTTGCCTAACTCGGACAATGTATTAATAATGTTACGTCTCATCAACTGCCATACCAATCCCAAGGTCAACAACTTGTTACCATCAACAATATCTGATCCTTCAATACCAACAAGAGAAAATCCGTTGGCCTTTCCAATTTCGACACCGTAATTGGTATTTTCCAAAGCTTTGAAACGGGAAAGTTCAGCTCCAGTAGTTGGTCTTTTGTTTATATGTTTCCAAGAAACAGATCCAGGAAGAACCTTATCATAAGCTTGCAATAACACCAACCCGTCTTTCAAATCTTCAAAAAGTGACACAACCGGTGGGTCGACATCTAACGAGTTCAACCACAAGGTGAACACTCTTGCTTCTCTTTCTCCTTCAGCATCAAATTCTTCAATCTCGATGTTTTCATGTTCTTCAATTGGTTGCAAACCAGGATGGGTGTTGAACAAATTGGCAACGAAGGCCAAGTTCAACTTTGGATTTCCAGAAACCAATGATTTTGGAGTCAAGTATTTTCTGCAACCAATTTTTTCTGCATTTGTCAAAATTTGTTCTGCTCTTGTTAACAAATCGCTGGTTTTTAATGGACCCAAGTCACATAATTCTGGCTGCAATTGGTTCATCAAAACTGTGTAATTTTCCCCATCACTGACATCTTTAGAAAAGTTGGTTACTCTTCTTTGGGAGCCAGCATTCTTCAAATGGTAGTTAAACCAACGCAATAAGATTTGTTCTGGTGGCAAACGTAAAAACTGTTCCAAGGTTTCATCATCTTCTAACAAACGGTATAATTCTGGATGATACTTGATGTCAACTTTAGACAACAAACCCCTTCTGATAATTTGCCAAATCAAACCAAGAATCAAATGTTCTTTCCCATCGATGATGTCTTCAGAATGAACATTAACAACGACACATCCAATGGCTTTTGCGGAATTAATGACAATATTTGCATTCTCAGACATTTGGAAGTTATTCAATGTTTTTTTGCCCTTTGGCAAGTTTAAAACTCTTGTATCAATGGTATCAGGAACTGAATCATTAATCAATTTCGATAAAACCAACCCATCTCTACATTCATCAAAAATCTGGAAAGTTTCTGTATCGAATGGCAATCTGTTTCCAATCTCCTGATCATCCTCCAACACGGAATTGATGTGTCTAGTAAATTCAGTTCTTTCTTCGTCGTTGATGGTGTGGGTTGTACCTGAAGTTTTACCACCAAGATAAGTCTTGTTCTTGCTATTTGCGGTAGGAATTGGTGGAGGAGGTTTCTTGAACTTTGGGGATACAATCGGAGATTCGGAGGATCCTGCAGTACTTGGTGGGGGAGTACCAGATGATGAATCTTCTTTCAATTTGGCAATTAATTGAACATAATCGTCTAATTCAACATGACCAGAAGCATCAACATCAACTTGTTTCAAAGTTTCTCTAGCTTGATCGTACGAATATTGACCTTTTTTAGAAACTGCGTTGATTACATCTTTCTTTTCCACCCAACCTTTGTCATCTAAATCAATACTTCTGAAATCCTCAATTATACTGAATAAATCAGATTGATCCAATATTGGATATTTCTTCTGTAATTTTAAAACGTTCATCTAAGAATTATTTGTGAATAATTATTCAATTGTAATGTATAATAATGAAAAGATTAAACCAAATAAGTGCAGTTGGGATCTCACTTTTTTTTTTTGTTAATCCCACTTTCTGGTAAAATGGTGCTGGATTGCGTGAACGTATGCGACAATAACTGGCTTGCAAGTAGAAATAGGAGGAATGAAGCAAAAAATAAAATAAAAAAAAGCGTGAGCAAACAAATTTCAGTAATGCGCCCCGCCCCCCTTTTTTTCTATGACACTCAGTGTTGTACCATCTTTCGAACTCACATACGAAATTAAAGTTCAAATTAAATCCCAAGCACAATATGACTATTGCACTAAAAAATGTAGGAGTCTTTTATAAGTGTGAATATAGGAGACCATTTCCACAAAAACATTTTCTTGCAAGCTTTACTTTGTGATGGCGCAGTGTTTTCCACCGCTTTCGTAATGCAAACTAGTCTAGAAATTGCTTGCTTCTTATGTAGCTTTCAAACGTTCGGTATTTGTTTTGTACAAGATTCTAGTTGTCAGCTAAACCTCCTTGGCAGTGTGTTCATTCAGATATCCAAGATATTTCGATTTGAGTCACGTGACATATTTATTATTCTTCACTCGTATTTTTTTTTTATGTTCACACTTGTTTTTCCTTTACAAATTAGCACTGTACACTTTAAACTCAAACCGAGACAACATTTATTATTCCAGTCAATACCTGTAAAGCTGCATAGACCTAGAAGAAGAAGAAGCTGGAATCATGAGTACAAACGGTCATCTAACAAAGTCTGTCAAATCAGATTCCAATTCAACTTATACTTCTCATTCATTAGACCAACAACAGGCACTGGTGTGTGACAATCTACCCCAGCCTTCCTTTGAACTAGAACCAGTTCACTTGCAGTTCAATTTGAACAAAGGGTTCAATAGATTGTTAGTGAGCAGTAATGTCATGTTTATTATATTGTCGAACTTGGTTTATAAGATTGATTTGGACAACCCTTCGTTGGTCGACAACTACCTGTTACCTGGAAAGCTAACAAATGTTTGGTTAAATCCTAACGGCAAAGAATTAATAATTCAGATAGAAAATGATTCTTACTACCAGCTACATAATAAATCATTTAAACAATTAAAATTCAAGAATATCAATATCACAGCTATTACATTCACGGAAAATCGTGCATTAGTTATAGGGACCCAAGAAGGACATATCTACTTGTATGAAAAATCTTTAAAGCAAGTATTCAAAGCCAATTCTCCCATTAAAGGTGTTCTTTTTTCTAATAACAATTCACAAATAAACATTATTTCGGACAAATTGTATACATGGGATTGCTTTGATACTTCTTATACAGAATTGTATAAAGTTTTCAAACACACTGAGCCAAAAATAAAGTTTGTCAATCCTCCAGGCCTTCTTTCTTTTAACAAGGATCATTACATCTTTATTAATCGTGCCAAGGAAATAATCACTAATGATGAAGAGATGCAGTTGAATGACATCAACGATAACTTATCAGGAGTCATGCTATCACAACATCACATAATAGGGTATTACGAGAATGTCATCAAAATTTACAATAAACTTAACAAGGATGTAAAGGAAATAACAGTTTCGGAAGATAAGATACGAGGAATCACGACAGATTGTGTGTCAAGTACATACTGGGTATATACAAAGAGTTCCATTTACGAATTGGTGATTGAAAATGAGTCTGTTCTGGTGTGGTACGATTACTATAAAATGGGTAAGTATTTAGAAGCACTAAAGTACTTGGACGAAGAGAGAGAGGACAATTTTTTCAAACGCGATTTAGTATTGATTAAACAGGGATATGACTATTTGCAACAAGGTGGCTTTGGTATCGTGACTGATAACTTGAGTTTGCAAATCCGGGGTGTTCAAATCTTAGCTCAACTGACTGAACCTTTTGAGAAAGTCTGCCTAATGATTTTGAACCACCAAGGATTAGATGCATTACTTATCGAATATTTGCTTGCAAAAATAAACAAAAAGAATAAAATCCAAATGATTATTTTGTCTACTTGGATAATTGTGTTGATGGTCCGAAGTAATGATGCACGTTTTAACGGGTTCGTAAAGGAAAATTTCAAATATTTAGATTGCCCTACTATGTACCAGGTATTGACTTCTGAGAAGCTAATTTTTTATGCAGAGTTACTTGAAGACTACTCCTATATTTTAAGGCATCATCTTGATCGACAGGCATGGAAAGAGGCAACCAACACATTGATAAAGCTATACACAAAGGGTGTCACAGAGCCTGTGTACGATACTTCAGTTTTGATTTTAATGAATTACCCTAAAGTAACCGATACCTGGTTAAAGCTTGAATTACAGTACGAAAGACTTTTGCCTGCTCTATTGAATTGTCCTGATTTGGCAACACCATTTCTTCAAAAAGTTACCATGGAAAAAAATTATAAAAAGAACAGACATGTAAATAATACATACTTGTCACTTTTAATTACAGGAAATAATACCGATAAACGGATTATCAAATTCATCAATTCCACAAATAACTACGACAGAAACTATATTCTTAGATTGTGTATTTCCCATAATAAGTACCATTCCGCTGTTTTGCTATACGCTGAAATGAAATTATTTGAACAAGCGTTGGACTTGGCTCTTGCGCATGATTTGGTTCCACTTGCTGAATTCATATTGAGTAAGTTTGACAATAATGATGACAAGCAAGCTTCAAGTATCAAGTATGAGAACGTCCACTACATCATTAAAAGGAAGCTTCGCTTAAAATATGGCAAGTATTTGATAGACAAAGACTCTGACTTGAAGGAAACTTTGCGTCAATCCTCACTTCAGTTGAAAGATGTCCTCATGTTACTTCCAGATGAAGTGTCAGTAAATAATTTCAAAGATGAGATAGTAGAGTCTTTAAATGGATACAATGCTAACATCAACCAGCTATCATTAGAAATGAAAGAGTCGTTGGCCATAGCTACTAGTTTAAAACAAGAATTACGAGATTTCAATAAAGGCAAGACTGTGGCTATAATTGAACCTGGAGAACCATGCGCTGCTTGTGGTGAACTATTAGTTAAAAGTGCATCATTGGTTTATTTCACGAATTGCCACCATGGATTCCACAGAGGCTGTATTAAGGATACGAATGCGTGTAGCCTTTGTAATGATTTTAACATATGAATTTTATATTTGTGACTCCGAAGGTACACATATAAACGATAACGATTGAACATACTTGATGGTAAAACATGAGATGCAACGGTGTTGTGTTTATAGTAATAGTAGTATAGAGATACTGTAAAATTTAAAATAATGGTCAAAGATGTGTTTCTGTATGCCAATCATTTACTAGTTGGCATAATTTCTTAAAAATGGCAATCTTTGTATCCGAGACAACCTACTTTAGTAGCCTTATTTCCAGGTCTTATTGGGACAGAAGATAATGTCTTGCTCTTTCTATGACCATATTCTAGGGTCTCCTAAATGTCATTTCTGTAGCTTTCTCCACCAGGTGTAACCTGCAAGGTTTTTAAGAAAATTATGATAATATATGCAAGGAACAATGGATGCTACAAAGGTTATTTTGCAGATCCAGTCAAGCGATAACCATTATCAACCATCAGAGCGACAACATTATTTACACAAATACAAATAGTTGTCATTATAACAAACAGGAAAATACTTTTGTCACTTGCGTTCTTAACTTTTACCTTTTTCCTTTTTTTTGTTGTTGTTGTTGCATGGCGAGGCAATTTCCACCACGGTCGTTGGTAATCTCTCAAACGAAGAAGAAAAAAATCATCATACTGGGGACCAATTGCCACTGCTTGAAATAATTTCCATATGTATTTTGAATTAGAATAAATTCTCCTGGAACAAAATATTATTATTTAAGATCATTTTGTTGTTATACTTTGCAAATTATTGGAGATTTTCTTCAAGAACTACCACCCCATTTTTTTTCACTACTAGAAAATCACACAGACTAACAGCCATGTCCAACCAGTACACAGTTTTGGCAGACCATCCAGAAATAGAAAAACCTTTGCTTGACGACCGTTCATACCGACTCCTTAAGCTCAAGGCCAATAACTTGAAAGTATTGGTAATAAGTGATCCAACCGCAGATAAATCTGCTGCATCTTTGGATGTTGGTGTGGGTTCATTTGCTGATAAACAGTATGGTGTTTCTGGCTTGGCACATTTCTGTGAACATCTATTATTTATGGGAACCAAGAAGTATCCCAAGGAAAACGAGTATTCCAATTATTTGTCCAAGCACTCTGGTCATTCAAATGCATATACTGCTGCCGAGCACACGAATTATTATTTCCAAGTCGGGTCCGATTACTTGGAAGGGCATTGGATAGATTTTCCCAGTTCTTCATCAGCCCGTTATTTAGTAAAACCTGCCAGGATCGTGAGATTAACGCTGTTGATTCTGAGAACAAGAAGAACTTACAGAACGATACGTGGAGATTGTATCAATTGGACAAGGCAACAAGCAACCCATCACATCCTTATAATGGGTTCTCAACCGGTAACTTTGAGACATTGCACGAAGATCCACTCAAGAGGGATTTGGATGTCAGAGAAATATTGCTTGAGTTCTACTCCGAGCACTACTCGGCTAATTTGATGAGTTTGGTCGTATTGGGTAAAGAGGATTTAGATACGCTTTCTGAGTGGGCCATTGAAAAATTCTCTGCCATTCCTAACAAAGATTTTCCGGGAGCAAATTATAATGGGGAATTGATATACAGACCAGAACAGTTAGGCCAATTGATAAAAGCAGCACCAATAAATGATGATCACAAGTTGGAATTGAGTTTCATGGTACCAGATGACATGGAGACGTTTTGGGATAGCAAGCCACAAGGGTACTTCTCCCACTTATTGGGCCACGAATCAAAGGGATCATTGGCATATTACTTGAAGAAGCAAGGATTGTGTACTGACTTATCTGCTGGAGGTATGAAGATTTGCCAGGGCTGTTCGATGTTTTATATTGAGATCCAGTTGACTCCCAAGGGATTGGAGAAATGGGAGGATGTGGTTAAGAATGCCTTGAGTGCGTGAGATTTGTCACTGGAAGTGAACCACAAGAATGGATCTGGAAAGAGACTGAAGAGATGTCACAAATAAACTTTAAATTTAGACAAAAGGCAGAGGCATCGTCAACCGTGTCCGGATTGAGTAGTAAGTTGTATAAATTTGACGGGTTGATTCCACCAAAACATCTTTTAAGTAACACGATTACTAGGACATTTGATCCAGAGGTTATCAAAAAGTTTGGACTGTATCTTAATGTGGATAATCTCAGAGTCACATTGGTTTCCCAGGCTTTGTCGGGATTAGACCAAGTTGAGGAATGGTATAAGACCAAATATTCCATTGAGCCCATCCCCACTGAGTTACTTATTCCAGTCAGTTCACAGATTGGTTTTCACTTCCCAGACGCCAATGCTTTCATTCCATCGAATTTCAAGGTCTCGGTCCAAGGTCACAGCAACCCGGTAGTGGCTCCATCTGTAATCAGCACTACAAACAAAATGAATGTATGGTTTAAACAAGACCAGACTTTTAAAGTACCAAAAGGAACAATTGAGATTGCCATGCATCTACCAAGCTCCAACAGCGATGTTTCGAGTTCTGTATTAACGAGTTTGAGCATTGAGTTGTTCAATGATGCTATCAACGACGTCAATTACTATGCGGAATTGGTGGGTATGCACGCTACATTACATACATGGAGAGATGGACTCGTGATCAAAGTTTCTGGATACAACGATAAGCTCGATATTTTGTTAGAGCATGTGCTTTCCGAATTGTTTGCGTTCAAACCTTCCGAGTCAACCTTTGAGTCAATCAAGTACAAGTTACTCAATAGCTGGAAAAGTTTCTTGTTCAAAGACCCGTTCCGCCAAATTGGAGTACATAACCTCCACCTCGTGAATGATAAGCTTTATTTACAGGATGCTAAGATCAAGGCATTAGAAGGTGTGACATTTGAACAACTTGAACGTCATTTCAATGAGACCATCTGGGAAGAGGGTGTTTTTTCTGAGGTATTGATCCATGGAAATTTTGATATCACCAAGGCACGATCAATCCAGCACACCATCAATGATTCTATGAAACACATCAAGTCATGGATGGACGAGTATGATGATGAAAAATTTCATTTGGAAGGTTATGTGTTAGAACCCCAGGAAACGGCGCGCTATGAGATACCGTTGAGGGATGAACAGAACATCAATTCGTGTATTGAGTACTATATTCAAATTGCATCAAATACCGATGATTTGAAATTGCGCGTGTTGACAGACTTGTTCTGTACGGTTATCAAGGAGCCATGTTTTGACCAATTGCGAACAAAAGAGCAATTGGGTTATATCGTATTTTCAGGAATCCAGTTGGGTAGAACATCCCTTGGTTTTAGAATTTTGGTTCAGTCAGAGAGAACATGTGACTACTTGCAATACAGAATTGAGGAGTTCTTGGATGGTTTTGGCCACTTTGTCAACCATGTGTTGACTACTGAGGATTTCATCAAGTTCAAACACGCGTTGAAGAATATCAAGTTGACCAAATTGAAACACTTGAATGAAGAAACAAGTCGGCTCTGGTCCAGTATTGTTGATGGCTACTATGATTTTGAGGAAGAGCCCGACAAGTAGAAGTGTTGGAGAACATAACCAAACCCGAGTTTATTGAGTTTTTCAACCTGTATATTGCCAAGAGTGACAAGACAGGTAAATTGATTACATTCCTCAACTCCCAAAGCCCAACCAAATTTACCGAACCAAAAAGATTGCAAGCTGCTATGGTTAACTATTTATACCACCATAAAATCAATGTCGATCATGAGTTTATTCATGGGTTAGTGAAGGCGTTCCAAGAACACAATGACTTGGTTGAAACAATCAATCAGCTACACGCTAAAGTCAATACAGGCAATAAGGAAGAGATGTTCCGTGAAATAGCCAAACGGTTGGAATCTCCTGTTCCTGATGGCTATCCAACAGGTGAGTTAATCCTGAGTCTTGAACAATTCAGGAGTAGTCATAAATTAGGTGGTAAACCAAAACCAGTTCATCCATTAACTGATTTTTTATACAATGAACAGTCACATTTATAGTTTCTAGATAGAATGGTAATAAAACTAAAAATAATTATCGGTGTTGACATTATGGTTGAACATGTATTTACGTGTAATACAGTAGAATTGACAATATATTATTTTGTATTCAGGACCAATTAAATTTGTTATGCATAAATATTATTTTAAAGGAATTTGGTTTCAATATTCAAGTAAAAAATAAAGTCACTAAAAAAAATAAAAAACAATAAATAAATAATGGTTAAATCCCTTGCTTGACGATACAGGAAAGTACATGAAAGAGCTTAGAACAACCACAACTACCTAAACCTAGGGGATCAAAATAGGCTTTTAACTTTTGTAGAAATATATTTCATTTTGCACCCATGACGAATCCAATATATATAGTGAGACAGCCTTGCGGATTGCGCCGTGCCTACGACTGTAACTATGCAACAAATGCGTTGACGGTGGGAGAATACGATTATTATTGTTTCAAGTTTACAACAACATTTACTGTAAATTATTCAATGTTGAGTCCACAACTGGATTTACAAATAATTAGAAGCTTTAATTCTCTTCCCTTACAAAGTGTACATGTACATGTATAATAATTGTCACCTGATTCTTACATTGGCTCTTTTTAATCGTTAAATATAAAGGGATAGAATCCTGGTGCTTTCTTTATATTTTGTCTATATGTTTTAACACACTAATCTTTTATCGTATATTTCATTATACCATAATCTTACATCTTAGAAAATAGGAGTGTATTTAACGTGTCTTTGGTAACAAATACTTAGACACTAACACAAAACTACAATACGAAGCCTCAGTAAGTTGGCACCCGATAACGGAGAGAACCGGGACATAATTCCCGACAGTACAACGTTTTTCCCCTCCTCGAGATTACATACAATTTTGCCCGTATACAAAAATATTAAATACAATTGAAAAATAGCTTACATAATTAAGAAAAAAAAAAATTTTAGTTCATCGAAAAAAAAAAAGCATAAATCCAATACAATTTCAGGAATTAGAAATCAACTATCTGGTTCAAATTTTTTGCTTTTATATCGTTATCCCTTGACACACCAATTGGACAATTGTCGAATTAAGTATTCATAAGCAAGTTAAAATGTCAAATAAGATTCAATATCCGTATGTTTTTTTTCTTTTACTTTTTTGTGGTAGCGAGATCTACCAGATCTTGCCCCAAACCTTTGGGCACGCATTTCCGTAGTATATCGATACTAACATTACATCAATATTTAGATTCTGGTTCGGAGGAGCTTCAAGTATGGCTGCCTGTTTGGTGACACACCCATTAGACTTGGCCAAAGTGAGACTACAAACAGCATCTAAACCTGGCCAATCATTGTTCTCAATGATCTATCAAATTATAACCAAGGAAGGTTTTTTCAAGATCTATTCCGGGTTAACGGCATCTCTTTTGAGACAAGCCACATATTCCACCACCAGATTTGGTATCTATGAATTCTTGAAAGACAAATACATTGAAAGCACCAACAACGCCAAGCCAGGGACTGCAATTTTATTACCAATCTCAATGGTTTCCGGTGCATTGGGTGGATTGGTAGGAAATCCCTCTGATGTTGTCAATATTAGAATGCAAAATGATTCCACATTACCTATCGAGCAAAGAAAAAACTATAGAAATGCCTTTGATGGTATATACAAAATCATCAAGAATGAAGGACCAGTTTGTTTATTCAGTGGATTGGGTGCAAACTTGATTCGTGGTGTTTTAATGACAAGTTCACAGGTGGTGAGTTACGATGTTGCTAAAAGTTTGTTAGTCGATAAATTGGATTGGGATCCATCTACTAAAAGTACACATTTTTCTGCCGCCTTCATTGCCGGTGGTGTTGCAACTACTGTCTGTTCTCCAGCAGATGTCGTCAAAACCCGACTTATGTCAGGTGGAACATCGGGTGAAAGTGGTGTGACAATTTTGAAGAATGCTTTGAAAAATGAAGGAGTGGGCTTCATGTTTAGAGGTTGGGTGCCTTCATTTATTAGATTGGGACCTCATACGATTGTAACATTCTTGGTTCTTGAACAATTGAGAAAGTTCTACAGCGATTACAAACAACATTCTCATTAAGTAGATATTACCATTGTATAGAAAAGATTGATAGACAAATGTATAATAGATGGATAAACCGAGAGATATTTATCAGCGACGGCTGATAATAGCTGAGAATAGTTACAAAATCTACTCCATAAAACCGTAGAAGTAACTAATGGATATAGTCAAACCCATTAATCAATTTATAGAGATATTTCTTCTACCCAGAGAGAATAGCTCACTGAGTATTTATTTAAGATGATTGTAATTTATATATATTAATCACCTCCTAAAAAAAAAGAAATCAAAATAAGAAACACATCGTTATTTATAGGAATAATTATCAACTCTTTCTATTATATCATTAAGCTTTAACTTCAATGTTATCCAATTCAGCTTTTTCAAAAGCTTCCTTTTCAGCTTCCAAGATGTAAGGGATCAAATAGTGGTCATCTTCTTCTGGTTTGACGGCTTTTTCAGCTGGCAATAATTGATGAGACAAAGCTAATTGATGAGCAGTAAGGATTCTGTAGTTTCTGGAGTAACTCAAGTCAGCTGGCAATCTTTTAATGGCAGTTTGCATGATTGGAGTTTCTTCAAGAAGTAAATCGTTGAATTTTAAACCCATTTGTCTGTAGCCAGCGAAAGATACAAATTGTTGGGCAAGTGGGGTGACAATTTTAGACAAGGTTGGTCTAGACAAGATGAAGTTGGCAGTCTTGACAATAGAAGTATAGGATTGCATCGTTGAATAGTTGTTGATTATATGTGTATTGTGCAGAGTTGTGTTCCGAATTTTGTATATGAAAAAAAAAAAAACGAGACTGAGGAAGAAAGTAGAAAAATTAGTTTTCTGTCTGCTTTCATTGGATAGAAAGATATGAATTCCTAAACGGGAAATATATGAACACTAAAATGTATATCAGTTTATCCTAAATGCGCACGAGAAAAAAAAATTAAAGAGAGTACCTGAAAAGCTTGCACACCACTTATCTTAATAATCGTATTCTGTTGCTTTCTTACCAGCAGTATTTGGCAATCCAACTTCACTTAAAATATTCAAAGGACCCACTGATTTAACCAATTCAAACAATTCTTCATTTTTACACAATAACAATCCTTGGAAACCACATGAATTAATACCCAATTTTCCATCATACTGACCTTTTGATCGTGGAACCATAAGCATGTATTTCTTTGTCATGATAAAATTGTAGGAAATGTGATCTTGTTCGTTTTCTCTCAATTCGGTTAAAGTTCTTTGTAAGATGTTAACAAATAATTCAGCCAATTCACCTTTATTCTCAACAATATCTGGTATTTGCACTCCGTAATGGGCAAATGGCAAGTCCTTGTTTTGTGCTGGGATCTGAAGTTGTCTTGGATCGAGAGCTTGTTCAAAGGTTTCTGGATAAGGTTTGAAGTCTGTTTTAGGAGGTAAAGTCATAAATTGAATATGCTTGTGAGGTTGAGAGGCACCACTTTGTGGGCCACAGTTGTAGAAAGCAAACCATTCTTCATTGGAGTCAGACTTTTGTTTATCTACGGCATTCAAAACCTCATAAATAGAAAGCAATTCGTTTGGAGATAGAGGGCTGTTTTGAGATTTGAATTCTTTGGTGATCAACATGAAATGTTTTGGGACAACTGGAAACTTGTTGAAAACAATTTTGAATTCTTCTTCTGGTCCATAGCTATCAACAATGGTCAATTCTGGTTCTGGTTTTTCAAACGGGTTTTCGTCCTTCTTTCCATTTTCTGGACGTTTCAGCAATGACTTTAACAAGGTGAGCTGAACATCAATAGTGGTGTTGCCGATGGTGGCCTTTTCAATTTTGTTCACAGCCAAGTCGCCATTGAAAAGAATGTGTTCTCCCTTTACAGCAGAATCATATTTTGAGGACAAGTCTTCGTAAAATGTATCAGACAATTGAAAAGTAGATGATGACATTGAGTTAGTAGGATTTAATATCTATGCCTTCGAAAGAAATAGCAACAAATCTGGCAAAATGTTTTTCGTTTCTTAATTTTTGTTTTTATAATATTTTTTTTTTGTATTTTTCAACCATTGTCTGACGGCATAAAGCAAGCAACAGATCTGTACATGAGCAAGATTGGTACGTACACGCTTGCAGGATTTTACTCACCGCTTCACGCCGAACCAAGAAACAAAACTTAGAAACTGTAAACAAGGAACATGTAATAAGCTTACTTTATACACCTTGTACTTTTCTGCTGACCATAAGAATGTCCCACGATGAAGAAATAGTCATTTTACTAGATAAACTAAAGAAAGACAAAGAGAAAGAGGATGCAAATGATACGTTAAGATTGCTTGAGGAGTTAACTAATGATGGAATCAGTGAATCTGTTTTGATGATCTTTGTTGACTTGATCCTTGAAACAAAGAGGATCATTTCCCACAACTCTAAAAGGTACATTCTTGAAAACTGTTTGTCACCACGATCAGAATTAGCAGTGGGTATTTTTTTAAAAATTATAGGAGGAATAGGAGCAACCCGAGTGTATTTCCAGGGCAACAGGAAACTCAAGACGAAGAAGCCGTCATCGGAGTTACAAATAGGTTTAATCAGATGGATTATTGATAATTTCAAAAAGTTTGAAAAGAGTCTTATTGTATCTGGTACCTTGGTTTTATCATTATTGGTCAAGAACCTAGCGTACGAATTTTCACGAGGTGTTGTTTCTCAATTGATTATACTTTTATTAAGTCATAACAGTTCATCACAATTCAAAACATATTACAATGGTGAAATTTATCATGGAATAATGATATTGAAAAGTCATCATATACAACAAGTTGTGGACCTATATAACAAATTTCCGCTTGATATCTATTTATCTGAATTATTAGCATTTTTTAAACTTGTTATACCAGATTTGGATTATATTGTCTATTCGCACGATAACTATCCAATGTTGAATAAACTCATAAGCAAGCCGGACCAATTATACCAATGGGGTGAATTAAATTTGGACCTGTCTAAAAGACAAAAGCGTGCTGGGAGGACAAATACTGACGTACCCTATGGTGTACAAGCACTTGATCAGATTGAGAAATTAAATGTTTACAAAATCTTGAGAAACTCATTTAGCAATGATGAGAGTGCACAATTGCTCATTGTATTATTCCAGACAGGAAATTCAAACTTTATTTCTAAAGTAAATCTATACATTAGTGCTAGTCTAAGTGTTTCCATATTTGAAGAAGAAGAAGATCGTATGTCATTCTTGAAAAAGTTGGCAAAAATCTACACAATAAGTGGAGGAGCTATACATTTGAATGCAGTTCAAGATTATATACTTGAAAATGATCTCTCAGGAGATCATTTCTATGCTGAAATGGAATACCGAGCACAGATTATTCGATACTTTATTAATGTTGAACCTTCAAAAATAGCTGATATGATTATAAGAGATACTGTTGCTTTGAAGAGAATTCATCATTCAGACAAATCAGCAAATGTTATGGCTTGTTGGTTGTATGTTCAAAGTATCATATATTTGCTTAGAATGTGGATGTCTGAAGGACGTGGAGATATCGACCAAGCATTCAATTTAATTATGCCAAAGTTATACTGTTTCATACAATACTGTAAAACAAACCAAGAATGGTTAACCCGTGAGGCACTTAGGCTCATCCACGATCTTGATGAAACCGCATTGGATAATCTTAATGACGATGTGTTGTTGCCACCAAGACCACTAGTGTATTCCTGTATATTGAGTTATGACCCACTAGTTTTGTCAACAATTTGTAAACATATTTATATCTGCAAGGAACACAACTACCATCTGTCAGATTGGAGAGACATTCAAAATTCATTTATAATGGATTCGGTCAATATTTTATGGAAAGAACGTTTTTTAAAGCAAGAGCCCAATGTAAACAACTCCTCAGCAAAGGGGTTCTATTTAAATACTGAACTTACTAAAAAGCTAAGTAAATTGCATCTGTCCGATCAAATATCTATACCTTTTCAATCCACGGGCGAATTCTTTTACCACCCCGCGTTGTCCTATATTGTCACTAAAATTATTTGGGATATTGAAGATAAAACTGAAGACATAAATACGCGTCATGAAGGACCAATTTCGAGGGATAGCATAGAGAGATTAAGGATAGATCCAGATCGGACGTGGTTAAGCCTTGGGTTTGAAGAGTTGAAAGTTAAAGCTTTACAGAGCTTAGACACAGTGCATCAACAGAAATTCCAGGGAATTGGTGATTTGTTATTTAATTCCTTGAAAAGTTTATCTGATAAGAGAGACCCTTGAATTACTCTCCATTTCTTTGATATAACTTATACATCAATATATATATATATATTCCGAGGTATCTTTTTATAACACTTGTATATTATTCAGATACCAAACTATTGCTATAATTGTCAAATGAGAATTGGGCTCTTTGTCCAAATGGTGCATTTTCACCATCATTCAAGACCAATGCAGGTCTATCAGTATCAAATACATCGTCATTATCATCAACAGCATCATAATAAGCAGCAGCCGGGTTCTTCAACCCAGTTATCGGATCATCTCTTGCCACAATATCAATTTCTTGCACTAACTTGATCATACTATTCTCGCCATAATTAACACCATAGGATGCACTAATTGGAATAACTCCTTGAACCCAAGCGTCAACAATTCTTGCTCTTTGTTTAGTTCCTAGTCTTGAAATCGGGAATTCCCCTTTTTTGATAAACGCCACAATATCAATAACCACATGGTGTTTACTCAAAATGGTATTGACAATAAGTGGGACCAAAGAAGAAAAATATTTCGTACGTTTTGACTCGCAAACGATAATGGTATAATCGGAACATTTAAAAATACAGGACCCGTTTTTGTAAATATCTGAATGACACGATTCGATAGTATTTTCAATATCAATCGGGAAATGATGTAATCCCATGACTTCAAAGGTATCGGCAATCTTACCCAAAACAAAAAGTGGTTGGAATGTAGTAACCTCATTTTCATTGTCTTTGGCATTGTTTTTGGTTACTGAAACATTATGCAAGAATCCTAGATCTCCAGTACGCAAATAGGTGACATCAGGATTACCATTGGCTATAACACCTCTGAACTGAGTTTGTGCAAAATGATCCACAGGTCCCTTTGGTCCATTAGTGAAAGATGTCAAGTTTGCTTCTGAACAAACCCAAATTTCCCCAAATTCCCCTTCTTTACAAATTTTTCTCGTTTCAGGGTTAACAATGGCAATTTCAGTACAAACAGGTACCATTCCTGAATCCTGAATATGCAAAGCATTTGGAACTTCAGCTTGGTTAACAACAGAAACATAACCTTGACGAAGTGCAACTGGGTCCAAGAAAAGATCAACTGGGGCCACAGTCATGTAAGACCTAGTAGCAATCATTGGGTTGAAATAATGGCTATGGACAGTGGACATTGCTGCTGCGCTGAGTTTTGTAGGTTGAAATACTTTGGCGATTTTTCTTAATAGATCGATTTCAACTCTATTCTCAGTACTAATCATCATGTTCTTTAAACTTGACAAGTTAAACCCCTTTGGATTAAACTTGATAGCTGCATATTTAAGCATCTGTTCGGTAACAAAAACATCCTTGACCTTATATTTGGCTAGAGTTAAAAAGAATTGTAATGGATTCTCGGCAAAACTAACTGGAGAACTCAAATATGTGGTAGTACCCAAGAACAACCCTAATAAACAAGCTTGCACAAACCCAATCCCCGAAGCGTGACGCACACATCCAATAATTGAAGACTGTGAACTCAAATTACACGTCTCCTTGAACACTTTACATACTCCAATAATATTCTTGTTACTTAAGGTTGCCCCCACACGGTAGTGGTCGGATGTAAAATTTAACCACACCATAGCAATGGTATTGTCGTCTCGAAAATTTACTGCTGCCTGATAACTTGCAATCTTGGAGTTCAACAGTGCCATATTAGATACTTTTGATAACTTAGCAGTGTTTTTAATTTTGAAGGCCCTGGCTCTCTTATGGGTTATTTTCTTTAATGAATCTGCAATAGGACCGTTCTTTAAGAATTTTTCAACCTCATCATTAACCAATATTTCTGAAACGTCAAAATCTCTAATTACACCAACAAAAGCAGGAAAATCCTCACCGATTCTGTTGGAATCAAAGGGTAACATTGGTACTGCTATAATACCGCACATCAAACAGGCATACACAGCAATCACAAATTCCTCTGAAAGCGAATACATAAGTATAACATATTGACCAGCTCTTACATTTGTCTTTTCAATCAAATACTGACACACAGCATAGACACGCGATTCAAACTTTTTCCAGGTTAAAGGTTTGTTTTTCCCGTTATTGTCAAGGTTTTGGAATGCGATGGAATCACCAGATTTCGCAACCCTGAATTTCAAGATATCAATTATGCTTTTGAAATCAGTCAATGGTGCGCCTGTTTTGTCATCTATCGACTTTTCTCGATAGTCAATTGTGGAATATTGGTCGGGAAAAGTTGTAAGAGTTGTATCTCTGATATCGGATACTACTGGCGACCAAATACCACCAATTATGTCTTCACCATGGGGGATCATACTAATGGAGTTTCGAATGAAAAATTTAACAAAATCCGCTCGCAAGGAACCATCGAGGAATTTCTTCTTACACAACATATTCGCAATTTCTTTACCTCCACTTCTCATAATCTTTGGTAACGTCTCACAATCAACCACCAAAACACAATATAATCGTAAAAAGTGTTTTTTATACAAGGCATCAAAACATTTTTGCGCAATAGAGTTCAACACGGGTTCATTAAGAGGAACTCCACCTGCATTATCCAGTTCAAGTCTTGATTTTGCCCCTCCTCCTGAGGTGGATCCATCTGCAGCACTTGAATCTTCTGCAATCTGTTTTCTGACCACCTCAGCTTCAACAATCGCAATTGGCAAATACTCATTACCAAGAAAGATGTCAAATATTGTACAATCATATACTTGCTTGACTTCACTCGCTAAAGTTGCTAACAAATGTGACGAATAGTGGTATCGTGAACCAGTTCCAATGACAAATTCTTTGTTCAATTTCTGGTACAACGCTTGGTCAATCCAACTCACTCTTTGCCTTATTCTATCTTCATAAAGCCCAAGGACATATACCTTCCCATTGTACGTAAATCCCAACAAACCGGTTCTTAAAAAGTCCATCTCCAAGACACCAGTTGCACCTCGGCATTTGGCATGGAAAATCAGTTTCGATTCTTTTCTCAAGCCAAAAAAGCCACCAGATAAGCAAGGACTGTCTATCCAAATCTCTCCCAATTCTCCTTTGTTGACCAAAATTGACAGCTCAGGATTTACAACAGCTAATGTTGCATCTGGTAATGGGTATCCAAAGGCATCAACTCTCAAAAGATCTGGTGCAACGTCGTCGTCGTTTGCGGATGGATTGGTTTCGACTATCGTGACTATATTTCGCGATAAGTCATCCTTGTCAATCAAAACTGATGAAAGTTCATTAGATTCTTCTTCTTTTACAGGGATTCCCAACTTGTCCTTACCGCCAACCCAATCTCTCAAGGAAATCACCATACCACCATATTCACTCAACGTTAACATAGGTATAATGGCATTATTTGGGCGTTGACAACCCAATGGACGCAAGTATCTCTGTGATAAGATTTCCATAAATTCTCCATCTATAGTCAACGCATTCACCAAAACCCACTTAACCGATGAGAAATCAACGGTCTGTGTCTTTGAGAAATTTCTAGTAACACTTGGTGATTGTTGATAATCATAGGTCACCCTTTTCAACCCAATATAATCTGCCAACAATAAAGAAGCTTTATATCTTGAAATCAAATTTGCATACAACCCTTGAACTTCCATAACCTTCTGAGATGTCCAAATATGCACATTACCAGAATACAGCAAACAACACACCAAGAATAATACCAATAGAAAATCTGATATCTAGTGTTGCCATCACTACTTTTTTATCAGACTGATATTTCTTGTAATTTCGTTGAAGTCCACCCCAGAGTTAGGTAGTGACAGAAGAGTCGCATCAAGACAATGCATTTGATGATGTATTGTTCTATGACTCAAGGCAATTCCTCTCAATTCACCCACAGGAGATCTAGAAAATTCCACATATGCCAAGTTCGAATCATTGGTGTCCTTGTTTTTATTTTCCTTTTTCAATTTCTGTTGTTTTGAAACCCAGTAGGATACTTCAGATTTTTTTGCTGAGCCAAAATCAGTTGTTCTCCACCTTGTTAACTTAGAAGGCCATGACATCCTCAGGTTTTGCGAACTTATTTTATCCAATTCCTTTGCAACCGTTTCTGAATAAAGCAATAATTTGGATGAAGTTAAATTTATGATATTGAAAACTTCACTTAGGGATATATCTTGATGAATCGGAATGGCTGTAACTCCCGCCATAAAACAACCAAATAAAGCAACCACAAATTCAGCTACCTCACCATCTTTGTACAACAAGACGACTGTATCTGAATTTTTCAAGGTCATTTTGTGTTGAATTTCGTAAGCAACTTTAACGGCTTTCAAATATAGCTTTTCCCAACTTATTGAATTGATTTCTTTACCCCTTAAATCTAATACGATAAATGCCAAGTCGTTCTTGTATATGGAACCTCTGTATGCCAAAATATCCATTAAGCTATCAGGACTCAATTCCTGCCATTCGCTGGTGGCTTTTCGTGGATTTAGGGGGCGTTCCAATTGCGTAGGATCTAGTTGTAAAAATTCATTTTGTTGATGTTTGTTATGTAATCGATTAATAGATTGCATGATTTCTTCTCTCCTGTTTATAAAAGTCCATTGGTCGATAACCTTGTTCACTAAGAAATCTTCATCCAATTGCTGTAATAAAATAGCCATATCAGGAGGAATATCAACATTAGATGTCGTCGACGTCCCCAAGTTTGGTGTTAAGTTGTTTGATGAATTAGAAATCATCTGTTCATTGACCATTAATGTACCTGTTTCTGGGTTAAGTGTTGCAGCTGAAACAGATCTTTGTCTACTATGATGACGATGATTATGATGATACTCGGAAGAAGCACTTGCTGCTTGACTCGATGAACCAGCCGCTATCTTAGAATTGTTAGTGTTGCTTGAATAAGACATATATTTGCTTCAATGCATGTAATAACAGGATTAGATATTTTTATTTTTTGTAATTATCAAATATCCTCTGGTTTAATACTTGCTGACCTGGGCTCTTGGTTTTGGTTTTTTTATTTTTTTTTTTTTTGGTTTCTTAACTTATTCTCGTCTCGTATTGTTTGTGGTTGTGGAAAAAAAGAAAATGTATTTGTTCACAATGAAGGTATTCTTTTCTTTTATCATTCTCTCTGATTTCTTAGGTAATCATCTCAAAAGTTTTGCTAGAGTGATATCAATCACAGGAAATATTGGAGTTATGGATATGATATTTAATGAGACATAACAATGGTTTTTGTAGTGGTGTTTGAAACCAGTTGTATGAGTACAAAGACAAACACACTTGCCATGAATACAAAACCTACACTGGAACTTCTTAGATCATCCTATACTTAGTGCATTTGTTTTTATTGTGCTGCGCACACTGAAAATTTTTTTTGCTTCATCTTTTATCATTTATCATTTATCTTTTATTGCTTTTGCAGAATTATTTGAATACGATTGAACAGATCAACATATAAGGATGCTAAGGCACACCAGAAGCAAATGTTTACCACTAATTGCAAGACGGTATATATTTGTACCTAGTAAGAGTCTGACTGATTCAAATAAGAAAAAACAAATATCAGCCAAGCCACGAGCAAAACTTCCCCGAAAATTACCTGATGATGTGGCACAGGAGATTCAAGAGAAACAACCACCAATAGATAAGTCACTTATTGCAAAGGCCAAGAGAGATATGAGTGAACTCAGGAGCTTGGCACAAGAAGTTTCAGAATATATTCTGCCAACGGATAAAGACTCCTTGACTGGAACAAAAAAGATTTCTACGGACTTGCCCCCTATTGATATAGAAGAAGCAACAGAAGATATATTCCAAGATATTTCTGATTTGACAAACAACCAGAAGAAACAACGAAAGGAACTACCACCTAGTTTATTATTTCCAGAAAAAATCAACGAGAGATTGGGTTTGGCGTCAGATTTATTAGTCATGAACCAATCTGCGTCTAATGTACCAGAAAATGCACGAAAGAACAGGTGGAAAATGTTGTTATCTCAATTGGATGAGTCTGGAGGCTTGAAGAACTTACCAGAAAAAGATATAAAACTGCTTCTAAAGAAGATTCCAATTAGATTTCTAAAGGATTTTATCCCAACAATTGAGAGAATGTACCATGAAGCAGGCTTGACCATACATTACAACACATATTATGCCTTTATTCGTGCATTAGCGTTGGGAAATACGATTTCAGATTTGGAAGTACGAGTAATTGAAATGTATTATAAAGAGATTGAAAAGCAGAAAGATTTAAAGATGGATCATTATGAAACAATGGTAGCTGTATATGTCAAAAATAGGAACAAGGTCAAAATTGAAGAAACCCTTGCACTTTTGAAGGCTAAAGGATTGCCACTTCTGAAATCTATTTATAAATCAATTTTAACGAATTTTGTTTACTATAGCAAAGACCATAAGAGAGCATTGGAAGTTTTTGATTCAATGAAGTTTTTGTCAGAGAAGACAAGACCAGATACTAAAGTATATGAACTAGTTATTGTCTCATGTATGATGAACTCTGACATTGACAAAGGATTGGATTTGTATCAGGAAATGATGGATAACGATGTCAAACCAAACCAAAGTATTTTGGCTGCGTTAGCAAAAGGTTGTTCCAGAAGCAAACAACACAAGTATCAGGCTTGGAATCATTTATTTCAAATTTATGAGCATGGCTGGAAACCTACTTTACAGACATTTGAACACATGCTTTATATTACTGCAAGAGATGGTGACGTTGAGTTAACACGAGCTCTCTTTTATAAAATGTTGGAAACAAATTCAGTTACCTCCACTGCTTTTATCTCCCTTATGCTTGCCTATTCGAATTACAAATCACCTGAAACAAGAACTAAACC
The DNA here is from genome assembly GCA_013177575.1 of Candida sojae. Taxonomy (NCBI): domain Eukaryota; kingdom Fungi; phylum Ascomycota; class Pichiomycetes; order Serinales; family Debaryomycetaceae; genus Candida; species Candida sojae. The sequence continues at coordinate 2,551,265 of WWPN01000002.1, read as the reverse complement.
ATTCATTGTTTCATCAACTGAAGGTGGAAGATTATTTAAACAAAATATTCTTAAACGTGTTAAGTTTACCAAACCAATCCGCGGCTTTCCATTTTTACCAGTATCAAGAATCGGAGACAGTAAACTTATTTTAGCTGAGTCTAGTGCTATTTGGGCCTACACAATCATGCACAACCCAAGTTTTGTTAATATTTCACATGTTGCTACTCCATATTTGACCATTGCTTATGAGCTTGGAGAATTCAACGAATTTAAGGATAGATTAGATGAAAGCACATATTTGAACACAGAGGGAATTCCTAAAGTCAGGGAAGTAGAAATCATTGAACCTAACGAGGATCAGAGAGATAAACAAGATGATGACAGTGTACAAATCATAGAGGAGGATGAAAAGACAACAAAAGATGTGCTTAAATCGCCAATTCTTAATCAATTACGAGGATCATTTAAAGACAATAGATACAAAGCACCAAGAGATTCTCTTATTTATCTTCTTGCACTTGACGCAGCTGGTAAATTCAAGAATTTTGAATTTGCGCAAGAAATCATCAAAGAAAGGGGCCAGTTTAGAAAGTCAAAAATGTTTAAACAATTGTCTGCAAAGGAAAAAACTAAACAAGACTTTGACTTTGCTACGAAGTTAGTACGCTGCTATATTAATATGAATTTGTTAGATGATGCATATGCAGTAGTGTTACTGTCTATAGGAAGATTCCCATGGGGTTGGAAACAGTTATCTCCCCTTAATACTGCTGCTATGGATCTTGGAAGTTTAGAGTTGGCAGCTGCCGTGAGGAAGATTGCCATATCAAATCAAGTTAAACATCATGGTAAAATAAAACGAGATGACTATGAAAAATATGTAATTAAGAGAGGCTACTAAGAAAATTAAACCAACTTTTAATAACCCTGTAAATAGATACAATATAAAAGAGAATATTGATATTAGAAGTTTTTAATGTTGTTTAATAATTATTAATAGAATATATACATATGTAAGTACTAGTATTTACAAGATGATACTTATTATACCGGGTTTTTTAATGAGTTTTGTAAATGTTTTTCCATCAAGATGCTTAGAAAACTGGTTCATTTCTGAAACTATTTTCATAAGATCATCATCGCATTTGGTTATCAAGGACTTGTCTGATTCAAATGTTCCGCGGTGTTTCCCATTAATAAATATGTTGAATGGTATCAAACTAGATTCAATAGGTTTGTCCTTTGGATAAATTTCATAGAAAATGGACTTTGGTCGGCTTACACCTTGATTAATTAATAACCTTTCCCAACATTCCTCAGATGTGGCTGGGGTAACTGGAGCCATACAGACCAATAATTTCTTGTAACAATCTAAAGCCAAATCACGGTTAAATAATTCCGGTGTCTTGATTGCATCAGAAATAGAATTCGTCATTTTCATGAGATCTGAAATGACTGTATTCAATGAAAAGTCAACTTCAATGGATTTGTAATTGACTGAACATACGTCTGTATATCGTTGTAAAGCTTCAACTCTTGAGAACTAAATTTAATGTCATTATAAGTTTCACCATTAAGGGTGATATTTGTGAATGAATGAGGAGCATCTATACCGTTTTGTTTATAAGTGAGACCAGTAATGATGTCACCCAATTGAATTACTCTACGTAACCACCTATCAGTACCGGCAATTTGTTCCTCTTGCCAGTTAAGCGTGTCAGAAACTGGGGCCAGGAATAACATTTGTGCTCTGACGACATCAGCACCATATTTTCCAATACATTCTGCTGGATCAACCCCGTTGTATTTTGACTTGGACATTTTTTCAAATGAAACATTTGGTGTTTCGCCTGTTTCCTTAATCACTGGGTTTTGAGGATCAGTGATATCAACTTCGTTTGGCTTCAAGAATCTACCATTGCTTGGATCAGTAAATGTCTTACCATGAACCATACCTTGCGTGACTAATTTTTGGAATGGTTCTTTGTGGAAAGGTTCACCATCCCAAACACCACAATCACTCAAAAACTTGCTTACAAATCTTGAGTATAACAAGTGCAAAATTGCATGTTCAACTCCACCAATGTATAAATCGACTGGCATATTTTTGGCCGCAGAAGGATCAAGTAACACGTTTTTGTTCTGTGAATCCAAGTAACGGAAAAAGTACCACGAAGAATCCATGAATGTATCCATAGTATCAGTTTCACGTTTACCTGGATTTCCACAAGAAGGACATTTTGTGTTTACAAAATCATCGACCTTTTCCAATGGATTACCTTTGCCGAAATGCTGTCCTTTAATCTTTGGAAGCAAAACTGGCAATTCTTCATCCGGTACCGCAACTGGACCACAATCATCACAATGGACAATAGGAATTGGTGCTCCCCAGTATCTTTGTCTACTGATTAACCAATCTCTGATTCTGAATTGTGTAGATGACTTACCCAAACCGTGAGATTCCAAGTTTCCAGTGATCAATTTCATTGCTTCCTTCACTGTCTTTCCTTTGTAGTCACCGATTGACTTTAAACCATGTGGTAAAACAGTACTATCTTGTAAAGTTCCTACTTTTTCAACATAAGGATAACTTTTATCGTCAGACTTTTTAGGGGCAACTATTTGGATTGCAGGAGTTTCAGGTTCATGTAATTTCCAAAATTCAAAGTCACGCTCATCATGCCCGGGGCAACCCATGACTGCACCATGACCATAATCACCCAAGACATAAGGAGCAGTGTATATTGGAATATCAAAGTTCTTCTGTTTATTATTATTGACATCAATTGGAATGGAAGCCTTGACGCCTTTCAACTTATAACCAATTTTGGAAGTTGGGTCATCTACTTGCTTTGCCTCTTCAATGAATTTGAATAATTCTGGGTCCTCTGCTGCCAATTTTTCAACTATCGGATGGTTTAAAGCCAAAGCAACAAATTGTAAACTAAACAAGGTATCAGGTCTGGAAGTAAATACTTTGACATGATCATACTCCGAGTTCACTGGAATGACAATTTCAGTTCCAGTAGATTCACCAATCCAATTTTTTTGCATAGTCTTGACTTTACTTGGCCAGTTATTCAAATGCTTCAAATCATGATTCAATTCCTTTGCATACTCAGTGATACGAATAAACCATTGTTTCAAAAATTTCTTCTCAACTATTGCACCACTTCTCCATGATCGACCATCAGCATCAACTTGTTCATTTGCAAGTACAGTTTGATCAACCGGATCCCAATTGATTTGTGAGTAGTCACGATAAGCCAAACCTCGTTCAAACAACATCAAGAAAATTTTCTGGGTCCATTTATAATAATCCGGAGACGATGTATTGATTTCCCTGTCCCAGTCAAAATCAGCAAGGAAAATTTCAGTTTGTTGTTTCATTTTAGCAATATTCATTTCCGTCCACTCTGCTGGGTTAATGTTTCTTTCAACTGCAGCATTCTCTGCGGGTAAACCAAATGCATCCCATCCCATTGGATGAATCACACTGTACCCATTCAATCGTTTGAACCTAGCAACAACATCACTGATTGTGTATACACGAAGATGACCCAAATGAAGGACACCTGAAGGATATGGAAACATCGATAATGAGTAAAACGTTTCCGCATCTCCAGGTATTAAATGTTTTGTAGGATGAAGAGAATTTGTGGGAGATTGTTGTTTCCATTCTTTCTTCCACTTCTCATCCAACTTTGGAAATTCGATTGCTTTAGACAGAACAGTGGAGCTGTATTTCATATGACATAGATATGATGGCCTTAGCAGTGTCCTCCGAATCATTTTTGTGTACTTGGTTAGGTTGAAACTGGTTATACTTCTCCAGAAAATGCTGAGACAATTATATTTAGAGGTTTGAAAAAAAAAAATTAATTCTACAACGATTCAACCTGAAACGAAGTGGGTGGAATATTGACGCGACCAGAAATGCTAAATTGGTAGAATAAAAAGACTACTACTGTACAACAAAAAAATTCGATGAAGCCAGAAGAGAGTAAGAAAACAAAAAAATAAAAAAATTTTGGAAAGCAAAATAAAGAACGAAAAAAAAAAAAAATATTAAACTAAAGATCATCACCATCATCACGAATCATTGCTCCATAGCAATTATTATTCCGATTTCATAAAATCATCACCTTAATGACAATTAATAGAAAACGTTCGGTTAGTCCGAATACAGAAAATTCTTATGCAAAGAATAACTTTGATGATCCAAAGAAGTCCACCCTTTCGTCATATTTTACAAAATTCAAGCAATCGTTCTTATCGCCATCTCCGACCAGTGAAAGAATAAACAATGAATCACAACAACAACAACAAAAACAACAAGTTGTATCGAATGACTTTAATATTGAAGACGATTCTTTAACTAATTTCAAACCATCAGATAAAAGAAGAAGATTATCCATTCAAGGGCATCCTTCTCCCCAGGAAATTCCTCGTTCCTCAGTTGCATATAGTGCACAATTCTTGCCTCGTCAAAGATCTTACCTGATAATGTATAATGGCGTGAAGACAAACGAAGAGGAATTGAATAATGATTTAGAAGTTAGAGTTACAGCCAAGGAATCTCAGGATAGTATTGATGATCGTGATGAATCACCATTTGTGGGCTTGCCCCCGGCTCCACATTCCGATGTCATTCTTGGCTGTGGTGGTAATGACATTAGCGACGACGAAGAACAAGAAGAACAAGCACAATTTCAAGAGGTAATTGAATATGCTCCATTATACCAGGATGAGAGTGGAAATATTGTACGACCACCATTTATTAACTTGGACCCAAGAGAGCGATACCAATTATTACAATTGAAACGTTCTATTGAAACATCTGAAGCTTTACAGAATAGAATAAAGTACATGGTCAACCCCAACGAGACACATAGCAGGAAAATTAGAGGAACAAACAAGGTTGAAACATCTACTCAAACTCATGATATTAATTATTTAAATTCAACGTTAAACTTCAAAAGAAAACTCGAGCCACTTAATTCTATTCATGACCGTCCGGTGAAGAAACAAAAACGTAGAGGATTTTCAATGGAACCATTTGAGTATGATATCAAAACCATAGAGCCAGTTGTATCTACTACTTCTTTGACTGGTGTATTGGGTAATGTTAGTAAGCCTAAGTTTAAGGATTCTACTGCAATTGAGGACAACAAGATAACTCATATTATTCCAAGAGAAGATGAAGAGCCAATTTTGAAAAAGTTTGCTCAAAAGAGTGCGTCTGGTAACCGTGATTTATTTGGAAGACAGGACACTAGTAATTTAAAGTTAGATGATAATTACATCAAGCAAAGTGATTCAATATCTGATATAATCAAATTTAAAGATAATTTAGATAATTCAAAGACGACAAAGAAGAACACAGTGGGTCCATCTTCGGGATTCAAATTCAATATCAATAAGGATGACTTTAAGGAAGTAATTGATGCGAGAAGAGAAAACGACAAAATGTTTAATAGCTCTAAAGCAGTGAATACTGCATTGTTTGGACAGAAATCAGATGATAAAAATGAAAAAGAGGAACTGGCTACTAAAAATTCAAAACCACTGTTTCTGTTTGGAGAACCAAAGAAATTGGAACAATCTAGTTTGTTTAATAAAACGGATAGTGACAAGAAGGAAGCACCTAAATTTTCATTTGGAGGTCAACCTACTCAAAGTAAGGAAGCACCTAAATTTACATTTGGCAAGACTATCACTCCAGAAGAACCAAAAGAATCTATTGATAGTGGTAAAGAAAAGTTGGAAGAACTGAAGAAACCTAGTTTGTTTAGCTTTGGAAAGACAGAAGAGAAGAAGCCAACAGTTGATTCTGCCAAAGTTGGTTTATTTGGAAATAAAAAGGAATCAGAATCATCTAAACCACAATTTAGTTTTGGAGCAAAAAAAGATACAGAGAATGCACCAGTCTTTTCATTTGGTGGAAAGAAAGAATCTACACCTGCATCACTCGATGATAATAACGATACACCAAGTTTGTCTATAAGCAAGAAGGAGGAAGATAAACCCAAACAGAACGAAACGAAACCATTGTTTGGCTTTAGTGGTGCTACTTCTAAAGATTCAACACCTTCAACACCTAATACTACATCATCAACGCCATTCACTTTTGGTGGGCCACAAAAGGATGAGAAAAAGGAAGAACTGGTCAAGTCGGGATTATTTTCATTCAACCAAAATAGTGCTGGTACGGGAACTCTGGTTGCAAGCACTTTTAAATTTGGTGGTAGCACGGAAGATAAACCGCAGAAACGACAATATGACAACGACGATGAAGAAGCCGAAAAGAAAGACAAAGATGAAGAGCAACAATCTATCACCAAGAAGGTTAATTTCAACGCACCTGCTTCAACCACACCCACTACTACTACTACCCCTCAACCGATACTGTTCTCATTTGGTAGTGCTACCAGTAACAGTCATTCCAAACCTGCATTCCAATTAGGAACTAATATAACAGAAAATAAAGCTAGCGCACCAGGTGCAGCATCGGTGGCTACATCAACACCAGTTCCTCCTACCACAGCCACTAGTGCCCCAAGTGCAGGAGCTTTTTCATTTGGTGCTGCTAATACGAAGCCAGCACCACCACCAACTACTGGTAATCCTAGTTTTAAATTCGCAGCTGGAATCACTCCACCAACTGGTACCAAACCACTGTTTAATTTTGGTGCAACAACAGTGCCAACACCAACACCAGCTCCAGCTCCAGTTGCAGTTGCAGGTGCAGTTGCAGGTGCAGTTCCAGCAACATCATCTACGCCAAATTTTAGTGGATTGGGACAAACATCTGCGTTTGGTGGCGCCAGTGCCTCACCAGCGTTTGGACAACCAAATATCACAGGTGGTGCTTTTGGAAATGCTGCACCAGCTAGTGTATTTGGTCAACCATCTGGAAACACTTTTGGACAAACTAGTAATATGTTTGGTAACAAACTGGCTGTAAGTATAGCATCTGCACCTACTAATAATGCATTTGGAAGTAGACCTACAACACCTACATTTAATTTTGGTGCTACAACCAATCCTGCTGTTAATTCCAATCCAGTATTACCTGCTCCATTACCAAATGCAGTACCGCTGTTTAATTTTACTGGTAGCAAAGAATCAACGCCTGACCCTGCTTCAATTTTTGGTCAACATAATGGTAATAGAAGTGCAAGTGGTACACCTTTCGGTGGTTCGATGAATAACAACATGTTTGGTCAACAGCAACAACAACAACAACAACTGAATATGTTTGGTGCTGGTACCAATTCTACAAATGGATCCTTTGGGTTTGGAGGAGGAGCCAATAGTGGTGGTCCTGTCGTAAATGGAGGTGTACCAACACCAGTGGTAAACCCACGTAGAATTATTCAACCAAGATCAAGAAGAAGATAATGGTTTTGGTTTACGCGTGCATACCTTCTGATCCTGGGGGTAGAGATTACTGTACTTTTTTTTAAGCTGTTGTGTATTTAATGATAATATAAGAAATGTATTAAAAATAGATTTTAATTGATACATGTACTGTACAGTAGTTGTGTGTCTGTGTGTGGGTGTGGGGAGGATATTTTGGCTAGGGTGACACAAAAAATCTAAAAGAAACATCAAAATCTCACATGTGTCAATTTCTTCTTTAGTCCGAATCTAATTTGCCCCACTTATATACACGTGTTATCCATCACGTGTAGCTATTATATAAAAAGTGTATATGTAACATTTGCTTTAATTTGAATATGATCATCTGACCACCATAGGGATGTGTTGGGGTTCAACATTTTTTTGTTTTTTTTTTCTTTTGGCATCAATTGATACTGACCGCGGGCATCTAGATACAGATGGCCAAAATTGGTAAATTATCATCACAAACGTATAGATGTATGTTAAACAGTTAAGTTGCAAAATGAAACTAATCTCAAGAAGGAATTAGATTGTGATTCTTTCTTCTCATTATACATGCAACAGAAGGAGTTAAAACGTATTCAAAGTGTATGTATTCATACTGTACAAAGGTACTAAATGTGAAAAAAAAAAAAGAATAAATTATTGACCGCGGCATATTAAACATCACAAAAACTCCCCCCCTCTCGACTGCCTAACTAGGAAATTGGACAAATATGATCAACGACCCTGGGGTAGTTTAAAAAGAAATATGTACGTTCATTCTTACTATAATAGTTAAGAAATAACAAGAGAATATACAATTTAGGGCAGTGTCATTCTAGTAAAGTCGCTTTTATTTTGGTAAGAATGTGAATGTTTATATAATACTGAGGGTTGGGCTGGTTCTGTTAGCACTTTATCAAGATTCTGCATTTAATTTACTTTGACCTTGAGATGAAATTTCATTAGTTGATGATGAAATGTTTCTGTTTCTTTTTGCTTGTTTTGGAACTGGGTGATCATTTGCTGTGATGATGTATATAAACCAAATGTGGAGTAAATTTGAAAATCCATACAGTACAGACGTTCAATTATATGAAGGATAATTGACAGTATTATTTGTTTTGCTTTGCTTTGCTGGTTAAGAAAGATTTCCTTAATTAGGTAAAAAGAATTTGTTCTTTTTTTTTTTCTTTTTTGCATTTTTGCTTTTTTGCTTGTCATTTATGTAATTGTAGAAATAATTGTGAGGTTTATTGTAAGTATTGAGAGTATATTCTAACAATTATACAGTTGTCCCTCTCTCTCTCTCCCCTTAATAATTTGAATGAAACCCTAAAATTAAATTTTGAATTTTTTGGGTTAAGATTTTTTTTTTTTGGTTTTTGGTTTTAGTTTAAGAATGTGATAATTATCTTCACCTCCTCTTCCTCCTCTCTCTGTGTGTGTCACAGTGTATTGGATTTTACTTTGTTGCTATTCCTCCTCCTCAATTGTAAATCATTTTCTTTGTATATAAATACAACCATAACCCTCCATCTTCCCCATTTATTTATTTTCTTGTTGAATTGAACTTCTTTTTATTTTTATCTCCTTCTTGATATTTCTATCAATATTTTACTTTGAAACCAAAACATTTTTTTTTTACTTAGTCGACCGATTTCGATCCAGCTGAATTGAGATCTGTACCGTGCCATTTACCGCCCCCCCCCCAACACACAAAACAAACATTTACACACACAACAGAGGTATTCCTTTATAGTGGTTTGTATTTAATTGATTTTAAACTTAAATTTTGACACATATACATTATTATTATTATTATCTCCTCCCCTTTTTTTTTGGTTTTATTTCATTGATTTTGATTTCCTCCCAAAGATTTGAAAAATTTCATAAGGAACTCAAAAATTACCACAATTAGACAAAAAAGAGAGAACGAAAAAAAAAATTATCCAAGTACAACAAAGTCAACATCAATAATACGTTTGCTTTCATTACTATTTCCTTGAATTAGTCATACTCATAGTCACTACCATATTTACCAATGACATCAGAGAATGTTAAGTACCGTTTACAGAGAATTCAAACTCTTAATGGTGATCAAGAAATCACCTTGAAACAAGTTTGGGCTTACTTTTTAAAGTACTATGGATATCCAATTGATATATCGGATCAAGATTTGGCCTATAAACAATGTTTCATTGCTTCTACTTCGACTGCCAATTTTGATGAATCACTAGCTATTCCAACATTGGGCTTAACTAAAACCAATACTAGAGGTTCAATTAATTCCTCTACCAGCACTACATCTAAAAAGAGAAGAGGCTTATTTGGTTCTAAAAAATCATCCGCGTCAGCCATGAATTCAAGTGTTAGTAACCAACTGACTGGTACTCCACCATCAAATTCCAAGAGAATGTTACAAATTCAATCACAATCATCGTCTGAAAGATATACCCCAGTTGACAGACCAGGAGAATTATTCTATGCTATCTATGCTCACCATTTCAAATCTAGTTATGAATATTCTGATGATTATGATCCAAGTTTGGAATCTGCTGGTGGTGCTGGTTATTCCAATGGTAATGGTAATGGATATTATGGAAATGATGATGATGCTGCATCTGTCAATTCAATGGAAACTTTTGTTACCGCTTCAACATCTTTAACTGATTATGATGATTTACCAGCCCTGATTTTCAAAACCAATGGTGGAAGATCAAATGGTAATTCATATGGTGGTAGAATTGGTCATCCCGGCAAACAACAACAACAATCATACCAACAGCAATCAGGTTCACAAAGTCTTCATGAAGCAACACTCAACACACCAATTCATGTCAAAACTGGTCAAACTCCACTTGCTTTCCTTCACCAATATAATGTCAAGGAACAACATCAAGCAATTTGTAGGGTTCCACGTAATGATTTAATTGATAATCTTTTATTACGTTTCGTCAGAGCCAGAAAATGGGATAGTGAAAGAGCCATTGAAATGATGTCAAAATCATTACATTGGAGAAGCACTGATTTCCCAGCTGATATTTGGGCCATGGAAGGTGATGCTCCATCATATCTTAATGGCATTAATAAAGGATTTGTTCACAATTTCACCACGGAAAAATCATGGATTAAAGGAAGAGATAAGAATAATAATCCAATTTTTATGTTTCAAGCCAAAAAGCATTTTACTGCTGATTCTCCATTGGAACAAAATCAAAGATATGCCATTGTAACTATTGAATGGGTTAGGTTATTTTTAAGAGAAGTTAGTGAATCTGTTGATACTTGTACAATTGTTTTTGATTTAACTGGCTTTTCACTTAAAAATGCTGATTATTCCACCATCAAATTTTTGGCTGATGTTTTTGAAGCTCATTATCCAGAAACTCTTGGTTTTATTTTAATTCATAATGCACCATGGATTTTCTCTACTGTTTGGAATATTATTAAAGGTTGGTTGGATCCTGTTGTTGCATCCAAAATTCATTTTACTAAAGATGCTAAAGAATTATCTAAATTTATTGATCCAACTTTGATCCCAGATTATTTGGGAGGTGAAGATACCACTCGTGGATTCTATCCAATTCCTGAACCAAAGGATGAATATCCACCAAAACAAAAGGATGCTGAATTTGTGAGATTAAGAAAAGAAAGAGATGAACTATTTGTTAGATTTCTTGAAACTACTAAAAAATGGATTGAATCTACAAATCCACAAGTATCTGAAAAATATTTAAGAGATAAAATTGATTTAAATATTGCCATTTCCAAAAATTATCTTCAATTAGATCCATATATTAGAAACGCGGGTATTTATGATAGAGACGGTACATTGAAAATTGGTCATTAGAAATCTTAGAATTATTATAGGTTTTTTTTTTATTATTATTACTTTTCTTCTTCTTATATATTGCAGTTTATAACTGCTGTGTTTGTTATATATCTAGATATATATGTTAAATTTCATTTTTGATTATTTCCCTCTCTGTCATTAAGTTAGATATTCAATAGCATATCTTGTAATTATTAACCGGAGAAGAAAGTTCAACATTGTCGATGTTTTGGTGGTTACATTTTACAGCGAATTTTTTTTATTTGTACTTGCCGAAGACACATTGAAAATTCCTCTTTAAAATTTTAACATTATTACATCAAACTGCTGAGATAGGATAATATTGATTCATGTTTGTTCTTCTAGTCGCTAGTCGCACGATACGCCACCACAAATAATATGAATTCTTATCACAACGTGATTAATTATTCTAAATCTTTGTTTTGTTTATTTCTATGAATCTGCAAACCTACTCTTTAATTCCAAATATAATCTCCTTTTACTTTATCTTCAACATGGTTATTTATTCCAATAAGTAAAAATAATTAATTTACGATAGAACTGGGTTATAGTTTGTACTTTGTTGATTGTTACATTCCGGAAAAGGTTGAACTTATTTATGTATATTGATTTTGATAAAATATAAGATATGTGCGCTGTAGTAACTGATATCTTATTAACACTGTCAACTACTTGGGCAGTAAAAACAATCTCTTTGGAAGCTAGAGACACAGTTGATTCCACAAATAAGCTTCAACTACTGTCAAGAAGTCGAAAATGAAATAAAAATTACACATTAATTTGATGATTATATTGTGATAATGTAAAATTCCAAAAATGATGATATTGATTCTAAATTTTTGAATTTTATAGTTAGTTTAATCACATTAAAACCCATTATATTTCCTTGTTGTTTCTTTGCTTGTAATTGACAAGTTTGCAGCAATAGAATTTAATTGCATTGTAAAAAATATTATCTTCTATATGGTATTAAGGAGCAGTGTAGTTCATTGTCAAGTATGTGAAAGTTTAAGTTTAACCAGACAAGAATTAATGTAGTCCCTAGGCAAGACAACGGACAAGAATTATAGCTGGTCCCAGGAAGAATTGACGTTGTTTAACTGTGGTAAGGAAACTATAAGAAAATGTGACTTATATGTTATGCTAAAGTTGTCAATAAAGTTGTGCTATTTTTGAAGAGCTACAAATTGAAGATGAATGATCTTTAAGTTCTATACAAGTTGTATATTAAGTAGTAATAACAATTGTTATGTTTAATCTTGGAGATAATCAACAAACTACTCTCACAAAATCTATGGAAAGACCTACAACTTCTCAGGTTAAACCACTCGAAGTTCAACAAACGTAGCCCCGTGATGAATTAAGGTGCCCAAGGAAATCAAGTACATGCACCATGCAAGAACTATCTTGCCCACGGAATGCCCAGGGTAAGATCACAGTATCCCTAGGGCAAGCGCATTCTATTCCTGGGCATTCGTAGGGTATAAAAAAAGGTAGGGTAGACATAGCGTGGCGCTCAAAAAGCGTCAGGCAGGAATAGCGGTGCGCAAAAATAGCGTTGGGCATGCGCCGGGCAGGAATAGGATGGAGCATGCATAGGGAAAGCAATGCACAGGCGAGAACAGAACAAATTAGAACGAGAGAAGGGGGTATTCACAGGGTAAATCACTCGCAACGCAACAAATTATGACATTCTATCTACTTCGTTGCAACTAAATCGTGGTAAAACCCTCCCCAAAAAGGTCATATATATTTGGACTATACAGTGGATATAATTTGTGATCTTTGGATTAATATTAAAACGTGACTATCTATGTATGTACAAAATCAGTTGAACTAAAAGAGCAGCTTAATATATAGTTATAGAATGTTTCAATGACATATGAGGTAATCTGTACCATACGGATATTCAGCTGTTAAATTTATGATTGCAACTATATAATCATAGCAACAATAGTAGTTGTTTATGGAATTATTTATCATGCTCAGATAAAATTGCTATTTTAATCAAAAATTCGCAAAAGTATTTCAAGAAAATTCCTAGAGCAATATAGGATTCTAAATTATAAAGCATCTAGCGAGTATACTAATAGGACAGCTGGAATTGTTAAATTGCCTGCGATAAGCATGAACAGAGAGACTTGAAATTTTCTGTGATTAGACGACAAGATGCTTGGATAATAGTAAACTTCAAGACAAAAAAATGTTCCTGATGTAAAGTATCAGAGTCCAATTGTATACTAAATACAATTGACAGTTCGGAGTGTTTCATTCAACATGAATAAATATCAGCGTCTAATGCGTAATAAGCACTTAATATAAATAAAGTAAAATATAAAAATTTACAGAAATTGGTCTCAATCGAGGCGTATTTATACAAAGTTACGATTCATTTCTCAAAACTTTATATTTTAAATTCAGAATAACTCATCCTAGTTCATTCTCTTCTGTTATCCACATTTTCGCATTTCTACAGAAAATCTGATAACAAACCCTCAAAAACCCAAAAACCGAAAAAAAAAAAAAATCCAAATAGCGAATAGTATAGGGAATGGTCAAGGTAGATTGCAAAAGCTAAAAGACAAAAAAAAATTATTGGGATAGAAAGGTATACACATAATACGACCAAGAATATTATGAAAATAGGTCTCAAACATGTCCACGGACAATATTAATTCGTCCACGGCCAGTATTATTTCGTCCACGGCCAATATTATTTCGTCCACGGACAATCTTTTCTCGTCCACGGCCAATCTCTTCTCGTCCACGGACAGTATTATTTCATCCACGGCCAATTTTAACTCGTCCACGGCCAATATTAATTCGTCCACGGCCAGTATTATTTCGTCCACGGCCAATTTTAACTCGTCCACGGCCAATCTCTTCTCGTCCACGGACAGTATTAATTCGTCCACGGCCAATATTAATTTGTCCACGGACAGTATTAATTCGTCCACGGACAATATTAATTCGTCCACGGACAGTATTATTTCATCCACGGCCAATTTTCAGTCGTCCACGGACAATATTAATTCGTCCACGGCCAATATTATTTCGTCCACGGACAATATTAATTCGTCCACGGACAATCTTTTCTCGTCCACGGCCAATCTCTTCTCGTCCACGGACAGTATTATTTCATCCACGGCCAATTTTAACTCGTCCACGGCCAATTTTAACTCGTCCACGGCCAATCTCTTCTCGTCCACGGACAGTATTAATTCGTCCACGGCCAATATTAATTTGTCCACGGACAGTATTATTTCATCCACGGCCAATTTTCAGTCGTCCACGGCCAGTATTATTTCGTCCACGGCCAGTTTTCAGTCGTCCACGGACAGTATTATTTCGTCCACGGACAGTATTAATTCATCCACGGCCAATTTTCAGTCGTCCACGGACAGTATTATTTCGTCCCTAGGCAAGACAACGGGCAAGAATTATAGCTGGTCCCAGGAAGAATTGACGTTGTTTAACTGCGGTAAGGAAACTATAAGAAAATGTGACTTATATGTTATGCTAAAGTTGTCAATAAAGTTGTGCTATTTTTGAAGAGCTACAAATTGAAGATGAATGATCTTTAAGTTCTATACAAGTTGCATATTGATTGATAATAACAATTATTATGTTTGATCTTGGAGATAATCAACAAACTAGTCCTACACAATCTATTGAAACAACTAAAACTTTCTCAGGTTCAACCACTGGGTGTTCAACATATTGTCTGAGTTCTATTTCTTTGTCACGAAGTGATGAAACTAATAACAAATTCACAATATTTGATTTTAGTATTGTGAGAATGAATGATAATGTCAAACCATGACATTGTTGGTGATCAATCCTTTGGGTTTCGTTAAATATTAACTCAAATTCTGTTGTAAATAGAATTACCGTGAAATGTGTTGTATTTTATTGTAGTTTGTTTATTTATAGTTGCCAAGGTTGCTTGACAATTCAAGCAAAATCTTTTCTTGTATATATAGTAATTTTATGGTGGTATCGAAGAAGAATGTGATTGATGGAATAGACTATCTAAGAGTTTACATTTAAAGGATAGTATAATGGATTTTGGCATTTACGTTTGTTTTGAATCATTGTCTAGGATTATTCATTGAAACCTCTTTGTATTTAAAGTACATAATCCACCAATAACCATCTGTTTGCCTTTCCACTGGAGTTGTATTATAACAGCAAGAGATAGTCAAGTGAAAAGTGTCAAACTAATTTCTCGTTGGGACAACAGTACTGATATACTACAGTACTCTATTATTGAATTATTGCTATATATATATATATATATCTAGTTTAATATCACATTAGTCTATGAAATAAAATTATATAAAGTTTATTATTATCTATTCTCTAGAAAAATCTCTTCCAAAAAAGTACACTTTTATCCAATCAAAACATATCAAAACTTGATTTTTTATGGATAAACACATCATAACATAAGCAGATCTCCAAAATAAATAAGTTAAATTACCACCAGCAGAAACATTTGACCAAGATCCAACGGCAACATCAGCAACAGCTTTTTCAGAACCAATATAAGCTAAAGATCCTCTATAATTATAAACAAATTCTGGTAAAGTTTTTTCCAATTTTTGTAATCTTTTTAATAAAAATTCACTTGGAGGTTGTTCTTTTGAATTATTCATCTTATAACGTAAAGTTCCTACTTTTTGTAATTTTTCAAAATAACTTGCCAAAAAACAACCTTGTTGGAATGCAACTTGTGCAGTAGGTGGATATTCAGTAATGGTACAATCACCTAAAGCAAAAATATTCAGTGATCCATTAAGTTTCAATTTTCCATCAATTAAAAATCCTCTCTTGTTTGTTTGTTCAGGAATTTTATCAATTAAACACAGAACAAAACTTCTAGTAGAATTACCTGTTGCCCAAATAAGCATACCATATGGCATTGATCGAGTTGTATGATCTTTTTTATTTAAAATAGTTGCATCAGTATTATCTACTTTAACAATTCTTGAATTTGTAACTAAATTAATATTTGTATCTTGAAAAATATGATTGGTAAAATCAACTAATTTAGGACTAAATGTATGTAATACAACAGGTTGACTTTCAACTAAAGTAACTTTCATATCTTTGGCAATTTGGGGCATCCATTTTTTAAGATCTTGATCAATATAATCTTGAATTTCACCAGCAGTTTCAACTCCCGTTGGACCACCACCGCAAACAAGGACGTGTAATAGTCTTTTTCTTTCTGTATCTTGTTCAGGTAATAAATTAGCAGCTTCTATCAAGTCAATTAGTTTTTTTTTAATTTTAACTGAATCATGAACTTCTTTAACAAATATAGAATTTTCAGCAACTCCAGGAACACTAAATGTCGAAGGTTGTGCCCCAATTGCAACAACCAAATAATCATAATTTAAATCTGTAACGATACAATCTAGTCCATGTTCTTGAGAAATGCGAGTATTAGTAGAAGAAGTACTTTTACCAGAATGACCAGAATGTACAGTAGTTGATTGTTGAACAGTTAATTTATTTTGAATTGGATCAATATCAATTGCTTCAGCTTCCAAATATACAACTTCACCGGGACGTCTATTTGTAATTGATCTTACTGGTTCAATAATTGACCTCATATCAATTGTTCCGGTAGGAACGCTAGGTAATAATGGAGTGAAAAGAAAATAATTTCTTGGTGATACAACAACAACATTATATAAGGTTGTATCTAAATTTTTCAATAATGATATAGCACCCCATCCAGATCCTAATATCACTAAAGATTTCTTTTTTTCACCACTTGGAAATGTTGGAGATTGTTTAATTTGATGAACTGGCTTGGATTCTTGATAAATTTTATAACCAAGGAATGAAGTTGCTCCCACGGCAGTTAATGCCACACCAGAAAAGGTATACTTGATAAATTTTCTAAATATTGGGAATCTTGTTGGCATTTATTAAAAAAAAATAATTGAACAAAATATGAATTCAAAAATCTAACAAATGAATGAATAGAAGAAGAAGAATAATAAAAACAGATTTGATAGTTGATTTAAACTTGAAATTGAAATTTATTTGTTGAAAAATTCAAATAATTTGTAAAAGATTATCGGACCTGTATTTATACCCGAAGGAAATCAGATTTGCGAAATATCGAATGTCGGAATTAAAAGGATAATTTATTATATAACACAAAACGCTAGATTTTGATTAATCTATTTTTTTTGTTTTAATTTTCCAAAGCAAGCAAATAATAAAAAGAAGGGATGAATTAACATATTGTATAGAAGGGAGAAGATGGTAGCATCTTCCCTAAAAGTAATAATAGCGACATCTTTATGTGAAAAAATAATCAAATATGATTTGCTAGACCTAAAGTTGAACCGTGGAAACCTTGAATTTGAATATGGTTATCACTTTAATTAAACTTCATACATTGCTGCATGGAGTAAAAAAAACATAAAAAGAGAGAAGATGAAAATTTTTGATACTAAGCCATCAAATCGAAAAACATAGTATTTTCATCATTCATGCCCGGAGTTATTGGATAAACCAATCGTATGATCATTCGGATGATGTCATATTTAATCATTGAAGTGTGAGTTGATAACCTTGAATCATTATAAACCCATAACAATCTAAGAATCCATGATACGAGTATGATTTAATTAGCCGATCACGTGATTAGTACCGGAATAATTGAATTGATCCTTCCATATTGTTAAAGGATTGCTTAAAATTTAATTCTGAAACACAAATGCTTGATCTAAATAATCATCCGGATGAGGTTTTTCTTGGAAGATGATCAAGAGAATGGAGTTAAAGCTTTCATGAACAATATTGAGGTGTTGAAATCCTTTGAATTTCATTGGATATTGGTAATTATACGAAATGAAATATCTCCATTTGAAACAACATTGTTGATGATATAATATACCTGTAGTAACCCGTGATAAAGTATGAATTGATGGACAAGACTAATAGATATGGTAAGCAAAATATATGTTAATCAATGCAAATAAGACTGGTTATATCACGTGATAAATTATTACACAGCAACCTTAACAATTTTTTTTATTTTCTTATTTTTTTTTTTTGCTGGACAAGGAGAATCAGTGGGAGGAAAAAAAAAAGATTGGCGACGAGAAATAAACAGTTACACAATTTTCATCATCATCATCATCATCACCATCATCATCTTATAATACAACAAACCAAAAATCACATATTCATATTACTTTAGAAAATGTCACGAAGAGCTGGAAGAAGAGGATATACTTCTGATACAACAACCAACGCATCACAGGAGGATGACATAATTATTGAGGATGAAGAAGAAGATCTTGTTGAAGAAGAAGAGGAAGATGAAAATGAAGTAACCAGGTGTATTTGTGGAAATGATGAGTTAACGAATGATTTGATTAACAAAGAGTTGGCGTCATTTTTGAAAAAACAATACAAGATTGATATTGACCAAGGGCTTTTCATTCTGTGTGAGAATTGTTCTGTTTGGCAACATGGATATTGTGTGGGGTTATTTGAAAATAATGATGTTCCTGATAAATATTGGTGTGAGTTATGTAAACCTGAATTACACATATTAGTAAGATATGATGGATATTCTAATAGAACTTTGTATAAACCAGTCAATGATAAAAGAAAGAAATTAGAACTGATGGCATTTAATGAAACCATTGATGGTGGTGGCCAGTCAAAGAAAAAAATCAAGAATGAACGATCTTCGCCACAAGTGCAGGGCACACATAAAGACAAACGTAAGGAAAGACGACATCATCATCACCATACTCGTAATAGTGATGAGGATGATGAATATGATGAACAGTTGAAGAGAGCATTAAGGGAAAGTGCTAAAGAATCAGGAATAAAAGTCAGTGAATCAGAAACAAACGATAATACTAGAGCCAATGAAATAAAAATTGAGTCAGATCAAGATAAGAAATCCCAAAAAGACAGTGGGGATGAAAATTCAGATTCTTTGAAAAAGAGAAAGTCAAATGAATCCCTTGATAAGCAAGATATTAAACGTCCTAAATCTGAAAAATCAGGTCAAAAAAGTGCAACTGATTATGAATCTAACACCAACATTAACCAAGAAGTACAAGACGAACAAGAACAGGAACAAGGGGAAGAAGATAGCGAAGAAAAAGGGAATTCAAGCTCATCACGATCAGGTAAACGAAAAAAGAGAACTCCACCTCGTGCATCATCTGTTAGACCAGGTAACAAGAAGTCTCGTGAATCATCTATTGAAAATAATAATAATAATAATAATAATAATACAGGTCCAACAATTACTAAAGAAGAATTGATACAGCAGCCATCTAAACCACGTTATGTTAATGATAATTCAACAATTTATGAATTGCGTAAACGAACAATGGCAATTTTGGAATGGCTTGGTCGTTCACAATTAGAAATTGAAGAAGAAAAGCAACAAAAGCTACAGTTATTTTCATTCATTGGTGATGATGAAGAAGGGGATAATGGAAATAATAATGAAAAACAACGAGAATCTGCTCAAAAGGATACTTTAGAATTACGTGCTACATTTGATGAAAATTTATTACAAATGGAAAAACTTACCGAAAGAATTTTGGCCTGGCAAGATAAATTTAACAAATATGCTGTATAGATGTTATATATGCAGATATGTATTATTTTAGTTTAATATGATTAATCATCATTAGAGACACATTGATACACTAGGTGTATGATTAAAACATATAATCAACCAATTCTTCCAAAGTTTTGATAGCCCCTGGCAGTTTTTTTGCGTCTTATACGTAAATACGGAAATTTTCCCACAAACACAACTGTCGCATTTTCACGGACATTGCTCAACCAATCCCCTTTTTCTTTACCTTAGCCCCACAATACAAATGAGTCACAACAATAATTCCTTGATTAGTAAGCTACAAAATTTTATTTGAAGTATATATAAATAGTGGTATCTTTCCTTTATTCCAACTCAGAAACAAATACAACTACTCAAATTTAAATCAATAATGGGGAGATTTAAACAAGTTGATGTATTTACCAAAGTTAGATATTTTGGAAATCCAGTTGCAGTAATTTATGATGCTGATGAATTAACAACTGAACAAATGCAAAATATTGCTAGATGGACAAATTTATCTGAAACTACCTTTATAATTACTCCTAAATCAACAAAAGCAGATTATGGATTACGTATATTTACTCCAACTGAAGAATTACCATTTGCTGGTCATCCAACTTTAGGTTCAGCATTTGCATTATTAGAAGATGGGAAAATTATTTCAAAGAATGGTAAAGTTTATCAAGAATGTAAAGCTGGATTGGTTGAAATTTCAATTTCTGAAGACTCTCTATTATCATTTAAACTACCATATTTTAAATTTAAATCAATTTCAAATCAAGTTAAACAAGAAATTGATTCATCATTAGGTAAAAAATCAATTGGTACTCCAATTTTAATTGAAACAGGACCAAAATGGGCAATATTTGAATTTGAATCCGGTGATGATGTTTTAAATTTAAATATTGATTTAGATAAAATTAAACAAATTAGTGAAATTAATGATTGGACGGGTATTGGAGTATTTGGTAAACATAAAGATACTGAATTATATGAATTAAGAAATATTGCTCCATTAGTTGGTGTAGCCGAAGATCCTGCTTGTGGTAGTGGATCAGGTGCAGTTGGAGTTTATTTAAGTTCTGCTCATATAAAGTCAGGTATTGAATCATTTAAAATTACTCAAGGTACTCCTATTAAAAGAGATGCAAAAATTAATGTTCAAATTAAAGAACAACAAGGTCAAGATGAAAGTGTAAATATTCATGTTGGTGGTTATGCAATTACTTGTTTTGAAGGTACCTATTCTATTTAATCTTCTTTATCTTTCAATTCATCTAATATACGATTAAATTCCGATTTAACATTTAATTTAAGTAATTCACTAGTTCCATAATTGTTTAATTTTTCTAAATTTTGTAATTTTTGAATTAATCCAAGTTCAAGATTAGTTTGTTTAGTTAAATCATGTAAATTGTCTTCCCAATTAAGATTATTAAATTCTTCTAAATCTTCATTAGCAACTCCAAATTCACTTGCATTTGAATTAACAAAAATTTGATCATTAATAATTTCCCAATCAGCATCAATTTGATCTTGAGCATTTGCTTTAGCTTCAAGATATTCTTTAAATAATTTCCTTTTAGAAATTGTTTTATTAACATGAACATTCAATTGTTTCATAAATAATTCTTGATCAATGTTAGTTGTTGCTGGTAAATTAATCATAACCAATTCTGGATTAACAAATTTTAATCTCATTAAAATAAGGAATTTTTCAAACCATTGAATTAAATGTAAGAATAAATGTTTATCATCTTTAACATAAACTTTATGAATAAATTCCCAAATTACTGATTCATGTCTATCTAATAGAGATTTTAATTTATTATAAATATCAAAAGTATCCAAATAATAAATTTCTTCTTCATTGATTTTAGATACCGTGGTTACCAAATCATCCATAAATTTTTGAAATCCTTTAAATGCAATATGAATTTCACTTTTTGCAAAAATTGTCATCAAAGGTTGAAAAAATATTGTCAAGAGTTTTTTAATTAATTCAGTAAGTTCAGGTTCTTTCCATAATTGTTTAAGTAAATCTTTATCTTTACATCGAATTTGAACTTTCCAATATTGTTTCAAATTCATAAATAATTCTGATTTAGAAAGATCTTTCTTTTCTGGGATTTCTTGAAAATGTTTATATGATGTTTTAATATTAGCAAATGTATCCTGATAATCATCATCATCAAGTGGTGGTGATAAAACTTTAGTTGATAAAATGGTCATAAGCATATTATCCTCACCTCCATTGGCTTCATCTCTAATGGTATTAACAGCATCTATCAGTAATTTTGTATAATTTTGAATTCTTTCAAGATATTTTTCATAACCAATTAATTTTGATTCTAATTCAATTAATTCTTTATGAAAATCATTTAAATCTTCATTTAATAACATAATAAATATCATTGATAATAATGAACCTCTAGGACCATTACTCCAAGGGAATGAAGGTAATTCAACCAATAATAAATTTATAACTTTTGAAATTATCGTTGCTGGATTAATTACTCGTAACATTTGATAAATTATACCATAAGGGAAAAGTCGATGAAATTTTTTAACTTTATCAAACCATTCTTGTGAATTATCTTGGCTTATGAAAACTTGATAAATAGTAGCAGCAATTTCAACTTTACACCATTCATTAAAAGTTTGTAAAATTGGAGATAGTTGTTTAATATCTGGATTAGATCCTAATTCAGCAAATAAATCAGAAATTAAATCAGGATTCATAACCATCTTAGCTTTAAATTCATCAAAATCTTGAGTTAATTGTAACATTACTTTAGTTGTTTGTTGTTGAAATTCAATTTGAGTTTGTTTCATAATTTCTTCATGTTCGGTACGTTGTTGAATATCTAGTTCCTCATCAATTGTAAGTTTAGTTTCATCAGTATTAAAAAATTTTTCAAGGATTGAACAATGTTCTATCTCTGGATTTTTAATCAATGTAGTTAAATATCCTCTTAATGCTAATCTTAATTTCTCTCTTATTAATATCTTAGAATTTAATCGAATAATTTCTGATTCTTTATCTGATTCTTCCCCTCCTCCTCCTCCTCCTCCTCTTCCTCCCCCTTCTTCTTCTTGACTATAAATGCTTCTATTTGAACCAAAATATTGCCAGCCTTCATCATTCCTAGGCTTTCCTGGTAATGTAATTTCACTCATAATCCCAGGAAATTGTCGTTTTAATTCATTATGTAAGGTTAAAAATTGATGATAAGTTTTAACCAAGATACAATCTTTATATTGAATAATAAATTGATAATTTGACCGTTTAATTCTTCTAAATGAAAACCATGATGACGATGATTTAGTATTTGTTGTCAATTCATGATTTAATTTTCTTACTCCAATGATATTTAATTTATCTAATTGATTTAAACTAGATGTCATTCTTTTATTTGTTTGAAATTTTTCAATTTTCCCCGTATCTGAAGGTTTTAAATGATTATTTGATAAATAATTTAATTCTTGATTAGTTATAATTATTGAATTATAAAATAATAATAAACCAGATAATAATTTCTTATTAACTTGTCTTCTTTTAGTTACATGTTCTACTCTTTCTTCTGATCCACTAATTGGTTTAGAATTAAAACTTTCAATAAATGGTTGAAGGGTACCTTGCCAAAAATCTTGTTGATCTTTAATTGAATTATTTGTAATGAATGGGAAAGTTGATAAAAATTTTTGAAAGAAAAATGATAACATCGGTAGTTCATCACTTAATTCATTTGATTTATAAAGATTTGAATTAAATGGATATCCTAATAATTCACAACAATTGGATTTACTAAATGAATGTAATTCTTTTGATAATTCTTCTTCTAATAAAAATTTCTTAAGAAAATGTTCTTGACTTGATGTCAATTGTGATAAAAAACTCATTGAATTAGTATACTCATTTGTTTCTATTAATCCCATATTATTCAAGTATATTAATTTTTGATGTAAGTAGGTAATTCACCAAGAAAACAAAAAAGTGTTGATTAAAAATTAATGTGGTTTATAAAGTCCATGAAAAAAAATTATGAACCAGGCGATCTCTTTCACTGCCCGCTCGCCTCGCCTCCCCCTCCCCTCCCCTCTATATTAAACGCCAGCAATGTAAGGCTAATTTTATTTTATTTTTTTTGGCTCTTTCGCACTAAAAAGTTCCACTTTGCTCTGGTTTGGTATGAAACCTAAAACCTGAAACATAATCTTACAATCCCTTTGGTAAACTTGTAATAATACATTCCATTTGAAGTAATGAAAAAGCGTATTGGTTTCTACTTTTAATGCTAGACAATACAATCGTACAACTCCAAATCTGGAATAAAAATAACTCTGTTCTCCATCGTTAAATTAGCCGTGTAAAACCAATCAGTTTACGCTTGCTACTCGTATAATACTGGATAACCTCAACAAACCAGATCAATAGTATGTTGAGTGTAGTTACTAATTTAATGTTTGGTGTGTTTCACATATATATAATAGTTCCTCGATTAGATTGTAAAATATTTTTTTTTGCGACATATTAACAAGTAAAAACACGACCCAAATTTGTTGCGAAATACATGAAAAAAAAAATTCATTGAATATCTGTGTGTGAGTGTATATATATTCTATTTAGTTAATTGTAAAACTATAGCAGTTCTAGTTGGAATATAAACTTGCATTGAATTTTGTCTATTATTCCAAGCTTCATTTGAAGTAAAATAAACTTGAGAATCATCAAGTCTTTGATGACCACCAAATTCTTCTGCATCAGAATCTAAAACAATTTTATATTTACCAGCATGTTCAACTCCAATTTTATAATCAACAAAAGATTGTGAAGAATTAAAATTAAAAATGAATAATAAATCACCTTTTTCAAATACTAAAACTTTATCACCTTCATGTTTAAGTGAAATATATTCTTGACCAGAAACATCCAATTTTAACATTGCTTTATCAAAAGCATATAAAAATTTATATCTTAATAAATCATCTTTAATTAAATTAAATTGTCTTCTTGAATAATGATAAGATTCACCATTACCAACTCTTGGGAAATCTAACCATTCCGGATGACCAAATTCATTACCTTCAAAATTTAAATAACCTTCACCACCTAATCCATAAGTAATAAGTCTAATCATTTTATGTAAAGCGATACCACGATCAATAACAGGAGTTAATTCAGTTAAAACACTCATATTGGTATACATTTCAGCATCCATTAACCAAAATGCAATTGTTTTATCACCAACTAAAGCTTGATCGTGACTTTCACAATAAACAACCACTTTTTCACCATATCTACGATTGGTTAAAGTATGAACAATATTAGCTAAATCCCATTGTTCATCACTAAGATGTTTTAAAACTTTAATCCACATATCAGGAATTGCCATTGATAATCTATAATCAAATCCAATTCCACCATCAGAAAGTGATCTGCATAGTGTTGGCATACCAGAAACATCTTCAGCAATTGAAGTTAATGTAATATTTTCAGTTTTAGAAATATCATCCATTAATTTATGAGCCAACATTAAATAAACTAAAGCTTCATCATCAACTTCATCACCAAAATATTCATTATAATTACCACTAAATCCATAAGATAATCCATGATGTTTATACAACATACTTGTAACCCCATCAAATCTAAAACCATCAAATTGAAAAACATCAATATAATATTTTAAATTTGATAATAAAAATCTTAAAGTTTCATAATTTGTATAATTAAATAAACGAGAATCCCATAAATCATGAACACCTCTACCACCACCATGAAATAAATAATGATCAGTACCATTAAACATATTTAAACCATCATCAACATTTTTTGAACTATGAGAATGAACAACATCCAATAAAACTTGAATACCCATTCCATGAGCAGTATCAATCAATTCTTTCAATTCATCAGGGGTACCAAATCTTGAAGAAGCAGCAAAAAAACTAGTAACTTGATAACCAAATGATGCATAATAAGCATGTTCCATAATTGCCATTAATTGAATAGTATTATAACCAAGATCTTTAATAATTGGTAAAATATTTTCTGTGAAATTTTTATAAGTTCCAACTTTTGGTTCAGGAGTTGAAATACCAATATGAGCTTCATAAATTTTAATTTCATTACCAGCAGCATTTTTTGGACGTGGATTTTTAAATTTATAATCATCTTCCCAAAATCTACCTTCATATTGAGTTGATTCTTTTAAAAATGTAGCTCTATGAACCCATGGATCTAAACGATAAATCCATTCTCCACTATTAGGTAATTTCATAGCAATTTTATATTTTGAATCAATTGGAATTGAATTTTTTGATGGAATTGTTAATTCCCATAATCCAAAATCATTAACTTTTTTCAATTGATAAACATTAGTATCCCAATTATTAAAATCACCAACTAATGAAACTGCATCAACATTTGGAATATATTCAACAATTTTATAACCTTTATTATTAGGTAATGAATGTAAACCATAAGTTTGATAACTATTAGCAAAATTAATTAAGGAACCTTCAGATTTAGTCAATTTATCATACCATTCTTGAAATTTAACTTGTCTATTGATTAATTGATGAGAAAATGGTTCTAACCATGGATCAACATCCAAAACCCCTTTAATTAAATCTTTTGACATTGATTGTAGTAATAATAATAATAATAATAATTAGTAATAAAAAGAACAAAAAAAATATTAGCCAATAGATAATATATTGGGATAATTAGTTGCTATTTTATAGTTTCAAAAAAAGAAAGAGAAATAAAATGTTGAAAAATTTAATTGGACATTCAAAAATAAATTTTAAGGGGGGGGGAAGGAGGAGGAGGAGGAAAGTAATTTAAATTAAACCATGGGAAATTAATTTTTTATCTCTCCTTTGCTCCTCGTTCGTCGCCCCAGAAATTCGTGGGATGGAATTTTTTTTTATTCTTTCGACATTTCGTCGTGGGAGGGGACGAAGGGGGGGCGAGGGAGAAAAACCCCGGCAAGGGCAGGGTTTGTGTTTATCAGTTGATTTATTGAACAATATACACGTACCCACCCAAGTACTTGTACGTACACCAACGTACAACACACGCCCACGTCCACTCCCACTCCCACTCCCACTCCCACTCCCACGCCCAGCACAAAAAAAAAAGTATAAATTATTACCAGCCCACTTAATTATCTTGTCGTGTTTATGTTGTGTCACTCTTGGTCTAAATTTCATTCGAAAGTTTAGCCCTACGTCTTTTCCCGTCCCCTCCCCCCAAATGTATGCAACTCCGTCTTCAGACTTATATAGTACTATTCTTCCGTCGTATTACTGTCTTCCGTACAACATACGAATGATGATAATATTTATATTTTGTTGATATACAGTATCTACATGTTATTTTCCAACAATTTATTATTGTGTCTCTTCATCATTTATTACATATAATTTACAAATAAAATCAAACGTACTTTAAGTTACATATATATCAATTTTTTATCTAAATCTTTGATTTAAAATTCTATCAATACCAGCTTCATTAAATTCTTCTTTAGTAACCCACATTTGATGAAAAGTACCTAATGAAGCTAATACACTTCCACCAATCCAAGCTTGATTTAATCTTTCACTTGAATTACCAACAGCATGTAATCTAATTTTTAAACCTGGATTATTATTTGATAATTCAAGATAAAGTCGATCAGTTAATTGAGAAATTAATGATACACCACCAGTAACAATAATATTATTTGCTAATGAAGCTCTTAAATCAATATCTATATTTGATAAAGTATGAGTTATTAATTGAGTTAATCCACGAATATCAACTTCTGGAGTTGGAGTTGATTGATTTGAATCATTTTTACGAACTCTTTTAAGTGGACGATATTCATTTGCTTGATTAATTTCAATTTCACCATTATTTGGAGGAAATGATAATTTTTCATTATTAAATTTATAAATTATTGGATCAAATATTGAATTTGCAAATTTAAATCGATCTATTATAATTGATTGACCAGTTGGTAATTCAAATAATCTTGAAGAATCTTTTGTTGAATTTTTTTCAGGAACTTCTAAAATTTCTTTAATTTGATGATAAATTTTTTGTTTTTGATAATTTAAAAATGATTCACTAGTTAAAATATTTTTTGATTCATAAATTGGAAGATTTGGAAATTTAGTAATTTTTTTAGATTTAATATTAAAATTTGGTTCAATTATAATTTTTTCATTTTCAAGATAATCTTGAATTTCATTTGATAAAAATTTTCCAGAATAATTTGTCTTCATTGAATTTTTTAATAAACAAATTCCATCAATTACTGGAGTTACAGAAATTGAATCATGACCAATATCAACAACAAGACAATTTGGTCTACCTTGTTGAAATGAAACACAAGTTGGTGATTTAGCTAAATATAATCCAGAAAATTCAAATTTTTCAAAAAAATTTTCAACAATTTTTGTTCTATATGAAATTTCACTCCAAATTGGTTCAGTTATTAAAATTGGTTGATCAGATTGATTAATTTTTAATTGATTAAAAAAATAATCATATTGTTCAATTGCTGCATCCCAATCAATAATTAAAGATTCTTTTAATATAGGTTTAATTTCATAATTTTCTCCTCTTGGTACATTAATCGATTCTCCAAAAATTTTCTTTCCATCTTGTAATTGTCCATAATATGATGATGTAATGATTTTAGGAAAATCATCACCAGCATAACCTATTCTTGTAGTATATGAACCTGCATCTAATATAATGGCATTAATTTCATCACCTCCATAAACATTTGTTGTTGTCGTTGTTGCCATTGCTAAAGATTATTATTATTGTTGTTGTTGTTGTTGTTGTTATTGTTATATAAGGCTAGCTTGGTGAAGTTACTGGCAGAGAGTTTTTCTTTTTTTAAAAGTTGATAAATTTTTTTTTTTTTTTTTCAAATTGGAAAATTTTGTTTTGTTTATTCGAGGCGCGACATGACATTAGACCGACCGACCGACCGACCGACCGATGCACCTAGAGATTGGCACGAAGTTCCTTTATTTCTACAGCGCAATGAAAAATAAAATGTTCAAATGGTGGAATAAAAAACTACACTTATATTAAAAGAAAAGTGTCACTTATATATATATACCTGTATATTTATCTGTTGAATAAAATAAGATTATCTATCATTAATAAATCTTGATTTATAGAAGGTTTATAATTTTGTAATTCATCATCATAATCATAATAATCATTATATTCTTCTTTTTCATTCATATTTAGATCAAGATAAATTGATTTTTCTGGTGGTATAGCATTATGACAAGAATCAGGACGATGATGACGAGGTGGAGGTGAAGGTGGAGATGGTGGTAAAGGTAAAGGTAAAGGATTAACAAATTTTTTATCTTCTAAAAAAGCCATATTTATACAATCATATTTAAATTGAGTTGAAGTAACAAGATTATCTAAATATTGAGAAGAATCTGGACTAGTTATTGAATTATTTGAAGTTAGTATTTCTTCAGTAAACATTTTTTCTATATCTTGAATTGAAGTTGAAAATATTTCATATTCTAATCTTAATCTTAATTTTTTTGAAGATGATGATGATGATTCACATAAAGATGATGATTGTCTCTTCATTATGATAAGATGATGAAGATAGCAGTAATATATGTAATAATTATTGGGAAGTATATGTAATGGTAATATTTTTTTATTTCATTTCAAATAAATTTCAGATATTTGAAATGTTATAAATACCTGAATGATTCTCTGATAAATAAATGGGTGTGAAAAACAAAAAGAAAATAATATATTTATTGCCTTGCCTATTATTCCTTATCTCGTTAAAATCTTTTGTGTGAGTTTTCGCTTTATTTTACTACGATAGAAAAAAGTAAAGATATACTAAAACGACACCACTATCAATGTAACCCACTTTTACCCATTATTTCCAGTTTCTTCCCTTACTTTAACCCCCACACAATACAATAATAAATGAAACAATTTTTTAGTTTATTGCTCTATTTCATTTTCCTAATCTTTTCTTTTCTTTTCTTTTTTTGTGTGTGAACCGATGGACATAGAAAATCACTTTGTTCATCCTCTCTCTCTCTCTCTCTCCCCGCCCCGCGTGCGAAATTGTTTTTCTGTGGGTTTGATTTGTGTTGTACAAATTCCCACACAATAATTCAACAAGAATTATTTTACGGCGAAGAAATTGACCTGAGTTAATTCCAACACACCAAGAAAGGAAATGACAACCGCTCGAGGAAGAACTAAGAGGAGTAAAATGGTAAAGTGGAGTGGTACATTTATAAAATGCGTGTTCGAACAACAAAGAATTTGATGAATTGTTTATTTGACGTAATTATTGTCCGTTTTTTATTTTGTTGTTGTATCATTACGGCTTATCTTATCTTATCTCATTGGTGGATGTATATACAGTAACATCAACAATAAAAGATAAGATGTGGAGATATTGAAAATTTTTTTGTAAAATATTCATAAGGAGATAAAAAATCAAGCCTTACATTTGGAGTGTGTAGTATTTCACGTTTTATCTTATCTTTTTGGTTAGAGATCGATTTACTTGATTTGGATGACGACTAAATTCATTTAATTTTTTATTATTTTTTGAGGATGAAATGTGGCGCCAGAAAAAGGATTTTTATCCGATAGACTATTAGAAAAAACAAAATTAAATTAAAGCGCAATGAACTTAATTAGGAAATGGTGGTGCCATAGTACACCACGGTGTTCATAAGATATAATAAGGTATGATGCCATAAGAGTAAGGGGAGGAGGAAAAGAGAGATCATTGAAGGTTATCCAGATCCGAAACAAAACAAAACAATATCAAGGAAGTAATAACCATAAGATTTAAATCCATCCGAGTAATAATAAGTTGTAGGATAACCATTATGATGACGATGATGATGATGATGATATTTCGACCTAAGTGAAAAAAAAAAAAAATTTCTCTCTCTCTCTTTCTATTTTTATTTCTATTTCTATTTTTATTTTTTTGCAATTAAATTTTCATTGGCCAATGAGAAATCAAGGAACAATCGGAGATATCCCTACCTTATCTATCAATATAATTAATGAGAGCCATAGCGGTTTTTATGAATGTGTGTGTGTAAATATATTGTTTGATAGATAAGTGTGTATATAATTATTAAATTATTGTTTTCATTGGTGTGATTATAACCTGTATAACTTTATTTATTGCTATTGCTATTGCTATTGCTATTGCTATTGCTATTGCTATTAATTTTGATTTTGATTTTTTGGGGTATTGTGGATAGATACCATAAGGAGATCGAAATTCCCCCCATTTGTTACACATGGGGGAAAACAAAAGTACGAGAACTAACAACAAGAAAAAAAAAATAATTCCAAAAAGGGGGGAAAGAGCAAGGAGGTTTTAAGAATTTCATCTGTGGCCATGTTATGTACATGTACTGTTTAGTACAGATTACAAGTTGTGAACAAATTTCATTTTCACTAAAAAAAAATAACATGACGCGAAATTGAATAATTTTTTCTTCTTCCCACCCCCCGCTCGTCCAAATGTTGGCCCTAGGATTGGTGGCAAGGGTAGTTAAAGTAGTTAAATTACCGCCGCAATGATGATAACTAGGAGCGAAACATTACAAGGAACGTTTTATTATTACCTTATTGTAAATTTTATTTGTATTGTCTTTTCTGTGTGTGTGTGTGTGTGTGTGTTTATTAGATGTACTGTATACTGTTGTTAATATGCATGGAAGACAGTACCTCTCTTCAATAATATACAGTATAGAAACAAGGCTAAAATAATATTACAGTATACTGTACACATCATCAACAACAAATTTTCTTTTTTTTTTACCCAACAGAATTCAAAATAAATGAAAAATTATCTTTACTAATAAAAATTTGAGGAGAAGATTTACACTAAAGCAAATTTCATAATCTTCATTTCAGTAATGTTTTCAAACAATAATTTGTATATAGGTTTAATTCATTTTTGTTAATGAATGTCTTTTTTTTTTTCTATGTCTCTAGATACATCTATACTCTGTAACGTATCCACACGTATATACTTGTACAAATTGTATTGTAGTCAAATTCATCTTGATGATGAGTAAATAACAATAACTTTGATGATGATGATGATGATGATGATAATGATGGTTTTAGATATATACACAAAAGAAGTATTAATAATATAAAAAAAGTAGCCAATAAATTATCACGTTATTTATATCAAAAACCAAACCATATTCTGTATGTGATAAAACGAATGACTTTTAATACAGGAAAAAAAAAAAAAAAAATTAATCCGGTTTTTGCGACTTGACTAGACTTGACTCGCCTCGTCTTAGGTCGACTCACCTTAGGCCGCCTCTCCCTTTCGACGCACTGATGGAAGTGAATCGCTTTGTGTGTGAATTATTGTGCAGTATAATATGCATAGAAATATTTGTAATATTACAATGCAATGCAAGTAAAAAGAAGAAGAAGAAGAAGAAGCAAAAAAAAATAGGCCGATTTTTTATTATCATTTATTTTCCATGATCGGCTCATGTTATCTTTTTTTGTTCTATTTCTATTTTTAAAAAAAAAGGTTTAAATGATACAAAATAACGTGTTCTTTTCTACCAATAGGATGAAAGGATTATCGGGGTCCTTTTTGTTCCTTTGCATTAATGATCTGTATATTCACAGTTATTGTCATCTGGAGTTCAATTGGTAATACAATACAAATGTGAAAAAAAAAAAAACTTGAGAATTACAGTGTATTCTTTTGTTCACTTGCAGAATACAGAAAAGAAAAGAAGAGGGTTGAATTTAAATAATCATTTACAAATAGTATATATTAGTGGTAATATATATATCACTCTGGTTATATTATATATTTATAAAGAAAAATATAATATTAAACAAATCTGGTTATTTAAAAAATTTGAAAAATTAATGACCCCAAAAATTAAAACATACATTTCTAATATTACTAATAATATAAATACCATATACCTAACGTAACATGTAAAATAAAAAATAAAATAAATATATGCATATACAGTATATAAAATGTAGAAAGTGTAAAATGTAGAAAATGTAAAATGTAAAATGTAAAATGTAAAATGTAAAAATCTCAATGTTTAACGTTCACCCTTTCAACTTCTATCTATCTCTTGTTAATATATATATAAGAGATAATAAATGACAGAGAAAGAGAAAAAAAAAAAATTTTTTTTATCATTCATAAAATTTTATCTAACATAAAATCATCATCAACAACTTTTATTTATTTATTTATTTATTTCTTTAGTTTTTTTGTTTTTTAGAAATTTTATTTATCTTTTTACTTATTCTTGATCTTCTTCTTTTCTAGTTAATTCTTTCTTTTATTTTTATTATTGCATTTAATTTAATTTAACTTAACTTAACTTAACTTAACTTAACTTAACTTAACACCCTCCTCAATCTATTGTCATTTGTTTATTTTGCTATTTCCCAGATATATATATACACACATCATATATATATATATATATTTTTTTTCAATTATTGCTCCTCCTCCTTCTGCCCCTCCAACTATTCCTATCTGTTCAATAATTACAAGATATACATATTAGAATAAATCATGTCACAACCTCAATCTCAACAATCTCAACAATCCCAATCAACCAATCATTCAGCAAAATTTCAATTTCATAGTGCCCTGTCATCATCATTAGATGATCTTCCTTCACCACTTGATTCAAATAATAATAATTCTAATCAACAACAATCAAGAAATGAAAAATATCAAAAATCAATTAAAAAATCATTAAATAAAATGTCATTTACAACTCCAAATTATTCAGATTCTGATATTTTTGAAAGAACTTGTCAATCTCATGGAATTTTAAATAGTAAAAAAACTCCATCTCATTATAATTTAGAAAATTATACTTCTCCAATATTAGATACAATTTCTAATATTCCTTTAAATGCTGTCACTTTAAATTGTTTTTATGAAAATGATGATAATGATGATGATAATGATGATGATGATGATGAAAATATTCATAATGAAGATGATAATCAAGAACAAGAATATAGTAGTGATGATTATAATGATGAACATCATCAATATACTGGTCCTCAACAATTGGAAAATTCTAATGAAGAGAGTTTTACTCCACCTTTTATTCGTCCAAGAGCAAGAAGTATTATTTCTCAATCTTTAATTTCTACTTTAAATCATAAGAATAATTCTTCTAGTACTACACCTCATAATCATTCACATCATTCATCACATCATCAAAGTGTTAGTGGTCCATCATCTACAACAGGTGGTGGTGGTAGTGGTATTCATTCATCAGCTTCTTCAACTGGTTTTCCGTCAATGCCATTTCATCCTTTAACTAAACGACTGAAGAGTTATGCCGGTCAAACTCATAGTTCAAAATATGATCCAAATGCAATTGATTTTTATTCATTTGCTGATATGAATCAGAAAGAAAATGATCATGAATCTTATGCTACAACTACAATTAGTGCGAAAGATTATATTGGAAGATTTTAATATCTCCCCCCCCTTCCCAGGGCAAAACTAGTTTTACGTATGTAAGTGAGTGAGTGAGTGAGTGTGTGGATACAGGAAGTTTTATATTATTTATATTTTATATATTACTTTTGATAAACATTAATAAATTTTTAAAAAAAAAACTGTGTATGTGTATGTGTATGTGTTGAAATCCCAATGGTCATTCGAATATTCCTGTTATCTCTCTAACCCATGGGGAGGATCACCTCGTATTTTTTGTTGCACCAAAAAAATACACAAACAATTTTTGCGAAATTCAAAAATTACGAATAATTATGTCCATATAAATGTGACCTTTACATGATTGGGCTTAAAATAAGATATTTGAGAATCCCTAACCTCCTCCTCCTCCTCCCTCCTCCCCGCCCTTTCATAATACATATCTACTTTGTTTATTTCTTGGTTTTTAATTCATAAAACTATAAACTTTATCATTTTTCTAGATTCAGCAAAGCCTTTTTGCTTTATCCTAATGTGGCTTATCCATGCGGGACCTATCACTTACCACCACCACCATAGTTACCACCAAGACAATTTTTAAATATTTCATTTTTATTAAATTATATACTTTATTAGATTGTTATACTTTATCGCATTATACTAATATATTGTTACTACATGTGTGTGTGTGTGTGCCATACACACATCATATACAAATTTTTATTCAATCCATTTATCACCAGTTATACTTTCATAAGCTTCAACATATTTTTCTTTAGTTTTATTAACAATATCATCAGGCATTGAAACACCATCTTTACCAGCAACACCATTTGAAGTCAACCAATCACGTAAAAATTGTTTATCATAAGATTCTTGAGATTTACCAATTTGATATTTATTAGCATTCCAAAATCTTGAAGAATCAGGAGTTAATACTTCATCAACTAAAATAATATTATTATTATCATCTAAACCAAATTCAAATTTAGTATCAGCAATAATAATTCCTTTTGTTGCAGCATAATCTCTTGCTTTTACATATAATTCAATAGCAATTTTTTCTAATTTATCACATAATTCTTTACCAACTATTTTATCAGCTTGTTCTTTAGTTATATTTTCATCATGTTCACCTTGTTCTGCTTTTGTTGATGGAGTAAAAATAGGTGGTTCAATTTTTTGAGATTCAAGAATTCCATCACCAATAAATTTTCCATGAACTGTTTTTGATTTAGTATATTCTTTCCAACCAGATCCAGTAATATAACCACGAACAATAACTTCTAAAGGAATTAATTTTAATTTACGAACAAGTAATGATCTATCTTTTAATTGATCTTCAAATGGTTTTAATTGAGGATATTTTTTAAAAATATCATTATCTTTAATTAAATGATTTTCAATTGGTAAAAAATTAAACCAAAATTCAGATAATTTAGTTAAAATTTTACCCTTTGAGGAATACCATTGGTCATAATTACATCATATGCTGAAATTCTATCAGTAGCAACAAATAAAAGAATATTTTCATCAATTTGATAAATATCTCTAACTTTACCTTTAGCAATTAATGGAAATGTTCCATTTAAATTAGTTGAAGTCATTGTAGTAGAATAATAATAATAATAATAATAATATAGTTAATGGGGAGAGTTGATTTGTATTAAAGAAGAAACCACGAGGGGAAGGAGGTAAAAGAAGAGATTTTTTTTTTTCATTTCGGTCTCTCTCTCTCTCCTTATTACTCAATCACCAATTTCGTTTCCCTATTATAGATCGCCAATTTTTAACTCGGATAAATTAAAGGAGTTAAAAAAAATAAAAGAAGTCAATTCTGTTTTTTTTTATCTTCAAGCGATGACTTCCCTCCCCAAACAATTAATCAACAGTAGTCGCAATTACACTATATTACTTAATTGGGAAATCTACAATTATACATAATTTTAATTTGGTCCAAGAATAAAAACATTGCAAGGGGCAGTCTTTGCAATTAATTAATACAACGCCTTTGTTATTTCAATATCTTTCATTAATTCTTTTACAAATAAATTAACAAAACAATTGGATTATCAAATGATCAATAATAATAATACCCAAGGTGATAGAGGAGTATGTCTTTCTTGTTTTATCTACTGTTTCTGTCATGTTCTTTTTGGTCTTTTGTTGGTTTGATTCTGATTCTTACCACCATCATCAACCCGCGCGGGGACCATCGCCACCAAAAATTGAAAAATCTAAGCCCATAAAAACAAAAAAATTTTCTCTCGTGTTGGTTTGTTTTATTTGTTGTTGTTGTTTTTTTGTTTGTTTGTTCTTGTCAATTTGGGCCCCATTCCAATTTTCTCTCTCTCTCTCTCTCTCTCTATTCACTTTTTCGCCTTAGCCCACACCACACACTAAACCCAAAAAAAAACATGAAGGCTTTTTTTTTCTTTCACCAAACGAAGAAAAAATTTCCCATCAATTGAAAAAAAAAAAATCTCTTCTTTTCTTTTCTTTCTCCTTTATTCTAAATCAAACTAGATAATTTACAACCAATCAATCGAATCAAATCAAATCATTGAAAATTTTTCCAATCTACATCAATAATATTCATCATCTTACCAATCAATCTAATTCATTAGTTTTTTTTTTATTACGACAAAAATAAATCACTTTTCCCTTACCATTTTTTTCACGAAAAAATAAAAAAAAACCTCCCTTTCCCTTTTCCCCCCCCACATATTTCATCACCAAACAACTTTTTCATTAAGTAATAATTCAATTAAATTCATTTCACTCAATAATCTAAAAACTACCCTTTTCTTTTTTTGCCAATTCATATACCTCCTCCTCCTCCTCCTTATATAATTATTTAACAATGACTGAATCTTTATTTGATACCAATTTCACTTCAGAAAATGAACCAAAACCACAATCAACTACTGAAGAAACAACAAATATTGCCACTTCTATTAGCCAAGAAGGAAAAAATACTACCAGTACTACTACTACTATTACTACTAATCCTGTTGCTAATGCTACTGCTGCTGCTGATTCCACTGTTGCTAATGCTGATGTTAATGCTGATTCTAATGCTACTGCCATCAACACCACAGGTAATACAAATTCAACTGGAGAATCATCTGTTGATCAATCAACTTCATTACCTTCATTACAAGATAAATCAAATGTTGATGCCTTGATTAATTATCGTGTTTTAGTTTCTGCTAAAGAAGCTGGATGTCTTATTGGTACCAATGGACAAGTTATTGATTCAATTAGAGGAGAAACTAATACTAAAGCTGGTATTTCTCGTTTAGTTCCTGGTAGTCATGAAAGAATTTTAACTGTTTCTGGTAAATTAGATGATTGTGCTAAAGCATTAAGTTATTTTGCTCAAGCATTAGTTAATGCTAATATTGAAAGTTATAATTATTTTCCATTAAAACAATTATCAAGTACTCCAAATACTGAAGAAACTACTATTTTAAGATTATTAATTCCAAATACTCAAATGGGTACTTTAATTGGTTCAAAAGGTGCAAGAATTCAACAAATTCAATCAAAATATAATATTTCAATGATTGCTTCAAAATCATTTTTACCAGGTTCAAATGAAAGATTAGTTGAATTACAAGGTAGTGTTGATGATTTATATGATTCTTTAAGGGTTATTTCAAGATGTCTTATGGAAGATTTCAGTTCAATTGTTGGTGTTAGTTATTATGTTCCAAGAGGTGCTAATAGCAGTAATCACAACCACAATAATAATAATAATAATAATAATAACAATAATAATAATTTATCAGCAAGTATATCATCAAGTGGTACTGGTGGTGGTGTTATTAAAAAGCAACATTAACTTTTCCAAATGATATTGTTGGTGCTTTAATTGGTAAACTGGGTGCTAGAATTAATGGTGTTCGTAAAATCACTGGTGCTACCATTTCAATTAGTGATGGTGGTGAAGATGAACGTGTTTTTACTATAACTGGATCTGCTCATGCTGTTGAAAAAGCCAAACAAATGATTTATCAAAATTATAAAAGAGAAGAAGAAAGAAGAAATGCTGAGTAAATTAAAAAAAAATTACATATATAATCAAACAACAAGAAGTAATTGATTTTTTTTTAAAAATTTCGTGTAAAGAGGAATCAAACAAGAGAATATTTAGAATTACTTACTTTCCTCCCTATCCATAAAGTTATTATATCTCTGTTGAATTTCCTAAAGTGTATAGTTTATAATTCGTAGTAATAGTAATATAGTTATTTTTTTTAAAAAAAAAATTCATCATCATCATATATTTCAAATTGATTAGATACTTAAGAGTTCTTAGGAAGTTTTAGTTTTAGTTTTAAAATATTTTTTAGCCCTAATTAATCTAGCAATATTTTGTAATACTTTACGTTGTTTAAAATGAATTTGAATTCCTAATTCAATTAACCATAAAGGAAGAAATCTACTTATCCAATGTAAAAAATAAGCTCTTTTACCATGATAAAGATTAAAACCTGGATCTCTCCAACTTGTTATATCTTTAACAATTTCTTTAGCATATTTTTGAGGTGATATACTTAAATCACGACTCATAGTTGCTGAACTATTCATTGAATCATAAATTCCATCAACATCATAATAAGAATCCAGTAATGAAGTTTTTAAATTTGAATCACAAATTGCAGTATTTACACCACCAGTAATTACACTATGAACTCTAACTCCAAATGGAGCTAATTCACCATGTAATGTTAATGCATAAGCATCAATTGCTGCTTTTGTTGAATTATATGCACTTACCCAACTTAATGGAACTCTTGCAGCAACTGAACTTGTAAATAATATAATTCCTTTTGAATTAATTATAAATGGTGCAAAATATTTTGTCATATTAATATGACCAATTACATTAATTTGAAAATTTGATTTAATTCATCTTCAGGAATTTCAATAGCTGGATTTGAAATTGAAATTCCTGAATTATTATAAAGAATTGATAAATGATTATTTTGAATAATTTCTTTAACTTTATCTCTTGTTTGTTTAATATTTTCAATTGATGTAATATCTAAAGGTAATGAAATAATTCCATATTCTTCTTCTAATGGTTTTTGAGCAAATAAAACTGATGGTGGTGAACATCCAATTACTTTATATCCTTTTTTAGATAATTCAATTGCTAAATTATATCCAATACCTGATGATGTACCAGTAATTAATGCATATTTAACAATATCTGACATTGTATTATCCCCCTTACTCCTTTTAAATCAAATAGATATAAAACCAAAAGATTTGAAATATATTCTTTTTGAAAATTGGTTAAATTTTTTTTTCTTTAAAGGTTTAGAATATTTTTGAAATATTTAAACCTCTGTTATTCTCTGTCACCTCCTTTTTTTTTAACCCCATGTGAATTGTATTTGTATTATTTGTCAAAATATTTAAGGTGCAAAAAATTTAACATTTAATGTTGACCTACTTTTATTTTTGTTGGCCCCTCCTACTACGGGGCAAAAAAAGTTTATAGTCGAGGGAGCGGGAGGGGATGTGATACTTTTGTAAAGCGAAATCTTTTTAAGTATTTTTTGGGTTATGTCATGTGACTTGTCCTGTATAATGAATAGAGAGGAAATTTTCTTTCCCAAATCAAGTAATTCATATCCAATGGATAGATATGTATAATTCATGTGATTTAAAATATATAAAAAAATCATATGTGTGATTATCACGTGGCGACAGGTAATGTTTTTTACAAAATGAAATTAAAGCAAACATCATTAAATTAAATTAAATCAAATCATCACATTAGATAATAATCGTATACATGTGTTTATGAAATATTATCATTTACATGTAAAATAAAACTATAATATATGACCGATAACGGGGAGATCTCATTTTAATTAAATAACGATGAGAGAGAGGTTTTGAGATTAAAATTTTTCAACCACGAGGTGGTGAAAACAGGGGGAAGGAGGTAGAATGAGTTTCATGTCCAAGTATTAATAACAATCTCTTGTTAAATCATATATATGTTGAAGGTCAAATTTATTCAATCAATGACGAGTATATACTACTAACTCATGGTATATTATGGAAGGAAGGAAGCGGGTGGGGAGTACACTTGTTAAAGATGACAACGCGTGACGTTTGTGTAATTATATTTTTTATTTTCTTATCAGACACATTATGCTCCAGCACACGACCTTACCGATAAAAAGAGAAGTTGTTGCTGTCTTTGCTTTTTATTCTTATTTTGGGCCTTATCACGAGCTAACAACCTTACACACATACTTTTTTTGGATTTTGTAGTGTCTCCTCATTGCTAGATTTTTTTTTTTTTTTTTTTGAAGTTGTTGCTATTTTATATTTACAACAAAACAACAACAAAATTTTTTTTTCTAACCAATCTATTTTATATTTAGTTGTTGCCACTTTTAAATCCAATCCACAGTTGTTGATTTTATTTTTGTTTTTTCTTATTGAATAATTGTGATGTCTTATTCATCTTCATGTGATCCTACTGCTACTAGTCAATTAGTTGAATCATCATCCAAACGGAAATTTCCTCATCCCTGATTTACGATTTACTAAATCATCCAGAATTAAACGTCATGAACAACAACAACAACAACAAGTAATAATAATAATAATAATTCTCCAGCATTTACACCATCTCCAAGTATATCAAGTGCATATGAACAATTTCAAGACCTTCCTAGATTGTTAACCCCTGATCAATTTGGTATGATGAGTACTTGGCAACATATTGATATTCGCGTTCCTCCTGATAGTATTTTATCTTATTCTGAAGGTGAAGAAATGGATCTTGAAGATACTAATCAATCCCATGTGATGGTTTTGAATCAGAAGAAGAAGAAGAAGAAGAAGACGACGAAGAAATAGATCCACTACAATCAAAAGTAAAGGTAGAAGATAATGATGAAGAAGAGAATACATTTATTATGCCGAGAATGTCTGTTAGTTCACAAGGTAAAAATATAAACTCATCATCATTAACTACCAATAATCTTGTTCAAGGAACAAATATGACAAGAACAGAATTGATTATAATTGTACGTAGTCCAAGAGAAGATGATGATTTTGGATCATTTAATGATCCTTTAGGTTTATTAAATGGTTGGAATGCAATTTATAGTTTTCTTGTTGGAATTGGTCTTGGTTTAGGTTTTGGAATTGGGTTTTTCTATTAGATTAATTTTTGTTTCATTATTATTATAAGTATTATTATTGATCTTACATTTTACATTTTATTTTTCAAAAAAAAAAAAATAATAAATAGATAATTATTTCTTTTTTGGAAATATAATCGAAGATGGAAGGATTCTTTTAATTTTATTTTCTATTGAAAGTTTTATGAATACAAAAACCAAAAAATGCAAATATGCATGGAAAAGTATTTGAAATACTTTGTTTTGATATGTATGTTTATTAATGGTGGTGGTTTTATTTCTTCTATAATATATATATATATATATTTCTTTTGAATTTATTGGAATTTAATATAAAACAGGTTTTTTTTCATTAATTAAGTTTCGGGATGTTGATGATCCATTGTTCCTTTGTTTGAGTTTGGTTGATCATAAAATTATGATCTGGTACTTAATCAACATTGCACGTCTCGTAAATTTAGTACTTTGATATACCCAAAGAGGTCCAGTAATCTAATGTAATTAATCATTTGTTGTTAAACATTTCTAATAAAGACCAAGAACAATAAAATATCAAGTTGGTGATAAAAATTGTAAGAGAATATCTGATAGTTAATTCTTTTGTCAAAAAAAAAACAAGAAATAGATAACAAAGTTTGGATTTTAATTCCAAATTTCAATTGTAAACTATATAAACTAATAAAACAATTTTCATAATTACCCTTG
This sequence comes from Candida sojae, assembly GCA_013177575.1. Lineage (NCBI taxonomy): Eukaryota > Fungi > Ascomycota > Pichiomycetes > Serinales > Debaryomycetaceae > Candida > Candida sojae. Next base: position 2,509,016 of record WWPN01000002.1, on the reverse strand, counting down.
AATAACCAATCAATAAAGGGAATTTATAGGTGAAAGAAACAAAAAAAAAAAAAAAAAATTCCATCATCATGAGATGAGTATCAATATTATATTGATGTAATAAGTTGCTTGATTTTTTTATCATTTGGTGAAAGAATCATAACTTTATTGGACCTAAGTTTATAGAAGTAATTAACTTTTTTTAAATTAAAAATTTGCAAAACAACGTTGTGAAAAATCCAACTCTTCAACACTTGCTATTCCTACTGTTCTGTATTTTTGAAACAATTCTTTTCCAGTACAAGTATAGCATAGTTGGTATTGTGAAAATAAAACATTCATTAACCATGAGAGATATTAATCAGTGTATGTAACAAACATGAACAAGTTTTGATACTTCTTATTCAAGTAATTATGGTTTCATTTAAAGAACAGTCGTGTGAAATTGTACAAACTAGATCTCATACTTTGCAGCATATCAGAAAAATTCCCACGAATAGACAACTATAAAAACCCAAATTATTCTTTTATCAAAATATTTTTATTTTACAACACATTTTTTTTCCTTTCTTTTGGTTTACTTGCTATCAACAACTAATTAACAATATTTTATCAATGAATTCATCAAATAGGTATAATAGTAAGTATCAATCATATTAATAATGTCAAGTTCTTCTTCATTTACTAACTTGGAGTACTTTAAATGAGAGTTGATAGTTGTCTCAAGAATAATATAATTAAGTTGAATCCAAAGATTACAAAAAGATATAACTGAATTGAATCAATAATTAATTTATATTGTCCGATCATTCCAAGTGATTAATGCCTCATTATTATTCTTGACAACCATTAGGAGACAAATGATTGAGGAGTCTTACAAAGATGACATATACAATTACAAGAAGATACCAATGATTATTGCTGTTGTTAATATATATTGGAAAAGAACCTTCCAGAGAAGAGAGTAATTTGGGCAGATCATTATCTTGAACCTCTTAAGGGATCCACACAAATATAAAAAAGGACAATGTGGATTAGTGAAGGTTCTTCAGTAGGAGGTAACAATCGGTCAAAGTTACCTTCTATACTATCGGGATAGGAACTTCACTCTATTTTTTCCCGATAGTAAAATTGTATACTAGAGAACTGGGTATGGAGGGCTTGTGACCAGCACCTCTTGTAATACTCAGCTCCTCCCCCCTTTGGCCAGGGGGTTACGCGGTCCCCCCAAAGACGAGAAGGTCCTGCGCTGTAGGGCTGGGCCGGGTGATCACAGATTCGGCCCAGCCACTCCCCATCCGCTAGTGTGGGTGTGGGGGTAGGTCCCCTAGTGGGACCAACAGTGTGCTTAGCTAGCCCCCATCATGTTCGTCTAATTTCAAGAAATGAGTACTAGCTGGCATCGTAATGTGAAAGTACACCAAATTTAACTAATATTTTAGGCTTATTGTATCTTAAATTTATGCTAATTATGAAGACTATAAATAAAGAGAGAATGATCTTTGAATTTTATATAATTTGTATATTAATTAATAATAACAATCATTATGTACAGAAACTAGTACAACCTCTTAAATTCAACCACGTGGTGTTAAACACTTTTAACTTAGTCACAGTGTGTTGATATTCTGTGACAATATTTAAACACTTTCTTTATGTATAGCGGAAGGTTTTTCAATAGTGCCAGCAAAATGTGCCTCCATATTGGCCGGATCGTCTCCAAATACGAGAGCAACTTCTTCCAAGGTATATCCAGAAGTTTCAACAAATGTAAAGTAAATAACTACCACATCGACAGCAAGGATACAAGTATAAACAATATAATATTTCCATTCAATAGCATCCATGGCAATTGGATTAACAAAACCATTATAAAGGATGAACGCAAAATTAAAAAATTGGAAAATATTAAATCCCTTTGCACGATGTGAATATGGCAAAATTTCAGAAAGGTAAAGGTAAGGTAAAATATTGGCACCAGCGTTATAAGCCAAGTAGTACAAGAAAATAAATGCCAACACACCATTGGCTAATGAGGTGTCAGTAAAATTAGTCAAGGCAAATCTAGCGGAAAGCGCTGTCCACAATATGTAACAGATCAACATCCCCACAGCAGATGACAAAAATAATGTTCTTCTTTTAAGGAATCGAACCGTCAATGTAAGTGCCCATGCTACCACCAAGTTATAAACCATCAATGCACCATTGATTTGCAACTGTCTTGAAGCTGCGGTGATTCCAATGGTATCCAACACTTTAGTCAAGTAGTAAGATACCAAACCATTACCTGCTAATTGCATAAAGAATGCCATAAAGATTACGAAGAACAATCTCTTTCTGTAAGTTGGCATAGTAATGAAATCGGTATATTTAGTTGCATTTTGTATTTTCTCAGCTTCCAAAGCTGCGGAAATTTCTTTTACTTCAAATTCTACCAATCTTGTTGCCTGTTCGGAGTAATCATCACCTGTATGATACTTTCTTAAAATTTGACTTGCTTTATCTATCTTTCCCTTGGAAACCAAGAAACGAGGAGACTCTGGAACCCAGTAAAACGCAATAATTTGTACCAATGGCAAGAACCCTTGTAAATAAGATGGAATTTTCCATGCGTACTGAGTATCTAATGTATGTGTCCCATAAGTTACCCATGCAGCTATTGTTGCACCAAAATACCAAAATGTGTTGTAAAAGGAAGTACAAGTGTCTCTATATTTTGGATATGATAATTCGGAAATTAAACAAGGAGATGCAACACTAGTCAAACTAGATCCCAACCCAATTACCACTCTGGCACCAAGAAAGAATCCATAGCTGGTTGATGCACCTTGCAAAACAGCTCCAATAATAGCAATTATCAGTCCAACGATGACCGTTGGCTTTCTTCCAAAGCGGTCACATAACCAAGAAGCAACAAACACGGAAGCAAGACCACCAAAGGTACTACCATTAGCTAAAGCACCCAAAACAGCACCAGCTGGGTGACCCATTGTCTCACCCCAACTGGGAATAATTTGCAACCCATTTAACATACTACCATCATATCCCGAAACAGTAGAACTGATTGCATTCAAGAAGACAAACCAATGTAATACGTTTAAAATTTGTAGCTGTAGAACGGCTTATCCAAATATAAGTAATCATCAATAGTTTCTTCTTCGGTTAAATTGTCTCCGGTCAGAAACAAATCTTCAGTATGATCAGCTGAACCACCTTTTTCATTAATGTCTGACATAATATACTTGTTTTGTTAAAATATATGTTTGTGTGTATATTGAAAAAAAGCAAAATCAAGATATTAGAACGAAAATAACGCTCTTATTTATAGACCAACGTTTTGGTTTTAAACCTCAGCCAACATTGGTAACAAAGTTACTAAAACATCGTCAAAACGTAAGTACCTCAACCGCTGTTCCTTATTAACATGTTAATTTTTATTATCAAAGACCGGAAGTGGAGTTATTTCTCTTCCCCTCCAATTATTGGCTTTTGAGTCAATATTATTTTTTTATTATTTTTTTATTATTTTTTTATTATTTTTTTATTATTTTTTGCTATTAATCCTGTTCACATCCCAAAATCTTGATTCCTCATCGTAACCAGGATGGATAAAACTGGTATTTCTATAATCCAATAATTACATACCTATTAAGCTATTGTATAACATTAGGCTATTGCTTAACATTAGGCTACTGCTCAACATTAGGTTATTACTTGATATTGCTAGAGTCATTCAAATTAGTACACCGATACTATACAACCGACAGAGGTGGCTTCCATCGCGCGCGATTTAGTGTCCACATTTAGTTCCTCCACCACTCTTCCCACAACAATGCAGATTTTTCGGTTTTTTTTTTTCCGAATGGATAAATATTAACCCTTCGCTTATTTTAGATTTAATTTAATATTCAATTTATGCCCGTGGGGAAAGAATACCGTAAATATTTCGCCAAGTGTTCTCATCTCCAAGTAACTTGTACCTGTATTGATAAAGAAAGGATTATTTTGATTTCTGGACTCTTTCATCCATAAAATATGAGGAGAATTATATTATTCATATTAAGAGAATCCTTTTTGAATAACCACTGGTTTCTGTTTTCCTTTTTGCAAGCCGTTTGCTAGTGATCGGAAATCAAGAGGCTTTGGCCGATTATATCCCCACAATCTATGCGATTGTGTCCAATGACCAATTGTCTTCTTCGTCTTCCTAATTGCGCTGTAAAATTATACTTTGCACGGAAATGCATAACGACGTAAATTCCCCCGCCGGAAAATTTTCTTCTATTCCTGAGTCAGAATATGGTTTTTTAACTGTTACGGACGTATATTCCCTTGATTGTGTACCATTTACAGATGCATATTTGGTCTGAATAATGGAACTGGTTATACCTGCATCTATACTCCCTCTATACTCAGATTCTACTGTCGAGTATACTAATAGAGGTATAGAGTTGGAAGAGTCAGCTACAAGATTTGCCATTAGAGAGTGGTTAGAGAAGCACAACTCAAGTATCGTCTTGGGTGTTTCAAACATACAGGGGGTCGACAGAAGTCTCCAGCGAAAACTTGTCCGCATGAGACAAAAATTTTTATTGCATAAGGCGTACAAATTTATTGGGCTTCCAAATGTAAACAAACTTTTTCTCTTCGAAAACAAGTTCTCTTGTCTTCCTATACTTTTGCGTTCCGATTATTTGATAAACCAATTCATTCTTCTTAATATACGCTGTAAATCCTCAAGGATGCACTATAATAATGTTTTGCTAACATTTTTAACTAACTCTAAGTTCAAAAACTGAGCAAAAAACACCTTCGTATGCAGCTAGTTTACCTTTCGAAACAGTTATATAGAGATTGTTTACTTTATTTTTTGGCTCAAAAAATATCTGGTATACACACATTTGCACCGAGATTATCTTTGAGCCAATTTATGAGTTGTACACTATCTTTGTTTACATTTATATTTTTCGCACTATAAAAAATATACTTTTGGCTCATGCGGACAGGTTTTCGCTGGAGACTCTTGTTTACCCCCTGTAGAAGAACTTGATGATGCTGTGGATTATTACCAGGATGTGAACAAGGCTGATGATGATGAGCTACATACAGTATACAGTAGAAATCTCGGGCATCCGGATTCTGAGGCGTCCATTTCCTAATGTTAGTCATCTCTCAGCTTTTGTGTTATTGTTTATTGTGTACGTACACTATGGGCCGGCATAAATTTTTGACCTTCCTTTTGATAAACCAAAATTTTTGGTACAAGATTGAAAAACCAAATTTTTGACTTGGCAAAACAAGCGGGGTTCGTAATTATGTAAGATTTCAATCACTTCTCCGAAACAATTGAAAGTATCATTGTAGGCCTACTATTTATTGTTATGTAACAAATGTAGAAGAACGTATCATGAAGTCGTGCGTGAGTACAAAACTTATATAAAGAGTTAATCACGGTTAGTTCCTCTTTTTCTTTCATCATTCAATTTCACGGAGAGAATCCCAACTATTTATAGTAATTCCAAGTCCCGGAGGACAATTAGAAGTTAGCTCACTTCTGTTGCATTCCCTATTCTCACACTTGATCGCCGGGTCTGTTGAACTAGACATTTTTATTATATATATTTTTCATCTACTTAAAATCTTATAAGTCCAATTTTCTAAAACATGAACTTATCTTTGTACATTTATACTTTTTCTCTTTAATAAAATTATTCCACTTTGTATATGAGGCAACTTACCTGCATTAAATAAATACAGCACATTCTTGTTTTACCTACATAAAGTTACATAAACTTTATTTGAACACTGAACAATCCAGTGAATCCAAACCGGCGACATATTCTATCCTACCGAGATACAGATCAATTATCAGTTATGTGAAAAATCTTGAATTAGAATGTTTGTATTACTAAGTCAAACTTATGTTAACTTTCTATCGGTGCTACGGATTTTAGTAGATATAATCGGAAACAACTTTCTATATAAAGCAAATAAAGAAAGATACCAAGACTTCAGTGCAGAAACTCATGACAACAGGTTTGACTTCCATTAGTATTGTTCAACCAAATTGAAACTCAAATAACTCAAGCTTTTTATTGCACAGACCTCAAAAGCTCATATTATCCCAGTTTTATTATTAGCCCTTCTCCAAGAAACAATTTCAAAATGCACCTGTTTTAGAACATTAACTGCAGTTTCACTAGTATTACATGTCTGAACACATGGGTTTGCAAATTCAGACAAGACGTTAAACTTTAACTGCATATGATGATCAAAGAAATCTGCCATCTAAATTGTAGGTTTGGCTTTCCATGTTCAACAGAAATACAGATGTAAAAGTTAAAATATTCTACTTCAATGGAACTACTAAATAAAATAAATAGTTTTAGATTAATTTATGATTTAGTATGGTGTACAATGGGTTTTCTCGTAAAAGTTCTAGAATATTAGTGAAAAGCGGAATACGTAATATTATACCTTTTTAGCTAAGACCATCATTGAACTATATCCTTTGGCAAAATATTCTTGGTGTTTCCTTGTTACTGGTGTCTTCAAATTGAAATCGCCGTTCAATATCGTGAATACCCTCCCCTTCTGTCCCTACTACCATGGAGGTTTCATTTTCGGTTTGCCCATTGGATCACGTGTTGTTATTTTTGTGTTATTTTTGACTAAGCTTTTATTTCGTTATGCTCATACATTAGTTTTTTGATATGGGAACGTGTTATCTGATATGCTTAAGAATATTTTTTGTTATCCTCGGTTGAATATTTTCCTGGTATGCTCGGCCAAATAGTTTTCTTGATATGCCCGGTCGAATATTTTATGTTATGCCGTAAATAACTTTTTTGATATGGTTGTGGACCCTTTATGTGATGTTTGGAGATAGCATTTGTCTTCTGTGGTACCTATTCTACACCCTCTACCCTGTGTACAGAGTTCCATGCGGAATACTTTGTCACCTAAACCGGAAATGACGACTGCCCTGCGACCCAGGTACCCTTCCTTTCCTCCCACGTAATGCACTTTTCACTACCTCTTCTTGTAACTCTAATTGGTATGTTTGTATATTTCAATCAATTCTCAGTTGGTTTTGAGGCTCGCTAGACTATGGCTGTGGCTAGATTGCTGTTGATCATAGCTTTATGCATGTCAGAAATTGCGACTTTAATTTGGGGTTTGTGTTCCTGTTAGTGTGTAAATAAATTGAACTAGTTGTACCATTAGTGTATGCCCTTGTTATATTAACTACACGAATGTGTAAATCATACTACTTAGGTGTTTGTAGAACGGCCTACTTACTAGTAGTGCTCAAAATACACCTCCTCTTTCTGATTCTACACCTCTTTCAATCACTTGAATCACTAGTATTCCTATTTATACAGTATTTTTTTACCACTCACAGTACACATGATGATTCAGTACGTGTTATACTACATCTTTTGTTGAACAGATTTCGAGGCGAAATGTCGTTTGCAACATTAAGTGCATGTCATTTGAAAATGCGACATGGCAAGAGTTAAGTACATGCGACATAAACAAGTTATCTGCGACATGGTCCATGTCGCTTGTTGATACGACTTTCTAGGTGACACCATTCCCATGCGACATCAAAAGGTTGACGATATGTGACATTTGCGGAAAAGATACAATAATACGACATTATAAAATCCGTGCGACCTCTTCGGAAAAAGAACTTTGTAAAACTCGTCCCCCCTAAATTTCTTCATCCATGTTAACGACAGTAAAATTTGCTATATATTCTAGAATATTCAAAAAGATACTTTAAGAATTTGTCTTGACATTGGAAGAACATCAATGCAAATATATCAGATCCCTAATTACTCTAGATACCCATTGACAGATCCTCCTGAATCCAACTTTTACACTGACCCTAATAGTATCAAACTCAATAACAAGCTATATGATGGTAAAGCTATGTACACTTTTATACGCCATACGACATCTTATGTATTGAACTTCGCACGACTTTTTACTGCCTTTAAAAAACTTCAAATTCTTCGTATCGTGAGATGAGACACAACTGTCTGAAGTGAACAACATAATGTCTGAATTTTACAGCAACTCTGTCTTCGTTTCACGAACTCGAAGATACACCTTCAAATGAGCAACATGTGGTACATAGATCAGTATTATTAGGATACTTTGAGTTTCTTAGCCTATTAAGTTACTAACTTTACTATTACCAGTTGCAGCACGGCATATCAAAGAAAGCATTGTAACGTGCAATATTTGTTATGCTTGGTTCTTTGATATGCTCTTTATTTGATACGCTGATATTCTGATATGCCAAAATTTTGATATGCTTATTTATTTGCTATGTTTTAATTAGTTATGCCCAAACTTTGTTATGCCCAAACTTTGTTATGCCTAAACTTTGCTATGCTGGTATTTTTGTTATGCTAATATTCTGTTATGCAACTTTTCTGTTATGCGACTTTTCTGTTATGCTGTTTATTTGATATGCTCACTTACTTGTTATGCCAATTTTCTGTTATGCCAATATTCTGATATGCTAACTTATTTGATATGCGTACTTTTTGATATGCTGATTAAATTGTTATGCTAGTATGTTTTCTGTTATGCTGATATTTTTTGTTATGCAATAGAATTTATTTTGTTATGCCACAAGTTGACGTGTTTTTGGTATGCTTTTACTTTTTCGATATGCCCACACTTTGTACCATGTTGCCCTGCTCAAATATCACCAGAGTAGCTTTGAAGATCCGTTTTAGAATAATGCTTCATATATGTATCATGTGCATCAGTATCTATATTTTAAGAGTTGTCCTTTATTTCGTGTATACTATTACATATTTCATGAAGAATTTGCAGCAAATCTAGACTAAATCTATACAATAAATACACTAAAGTAGTACACGCTAATTGTATTACAATAGACACTTTCTAATTAGTAATAGCAGATAAAATAGATATGAATTAACATATTTTGGCCATAATTGTACACCATTGGGACCATTTAATAGTGGTTATTATCTGTTGTAAAACCAAATATCAAATTGCGCACGGTGCACGACTTTGCGACAATGAATTTAGTTGTGCATACAAGAATCCACATACTACAATAGGCAACTCAACGACCCAGTTAAACATTCTAAATAGCAAATTTTTTTGAAATAGGGAAATTTATATAGCAACATTGGGGTACTACGTATTGTATATAAGAAAACTAGGTAAATTACACTGGGGGATGGGTCCGAAATTCGGTGTTGCAGGCTAAACAGGTCAGATCACAGATGCAGACCCATAAATCGAGCAGCTTGGCTACATTACTACTGTTCTAGTCTTGCATTCCAAAGATATATAATATTTCATTGATTAAGTAACATTTCAAGTATTTCTGCACCCCTTGTCGAAAGACTACATTCATAATTGCTTCAACTTTCTCAATGTTGGCATCTTATGACCAATACTTCTCATCTTATAGTCATGTTATATAGCATTTAATACATTAGCAAGACCATGGATATCCCTTGATCCAAGGTTGCAAACCTCTCAAATGCTTAATTCAGACCCATTGTTGATGAACCTCCTCTAGGTTCATTAGTTTTGGCCATTGGATGTCGTAATAATCCTCATACTTGATTGTCAGTAGTACTTTGAGGTTATAATCTTAATACTACGGGTTGTTCGTCTATGGATCAACTGATTTAAAACAATACAGGGATTAAATAACGATGAAACTTCCTTCACCTGCCAAGACTATTGCATATGCTGCTTCACCAGAAATTCAGTAAATCACTCTAAAATCAGACCCAATAGGGTATTATCAACTCAGATAAGATAAATTAGCACAATACAATGGGTCAATCTGATGGAACTAGGTGGTAATACGATGAAACAGGTTATGGTTGTGCAGAAACCAGTGGACAAAAATAAATGTCACAATTTTCTTTTCTACACAGTTTCAAAGTTTGAACCTAATCAAAAAGTCGCATTTTTAGATGCGTTATCCATACTTTCTTCTGCCTAAGAATTTATCACTACCAAAAATTTGTTGATAACAATAGCCTATTTTCCGCTACAATCAAACTACCACTGTGCTACTAAGAACTATGATTGGCGTAGGCACGACTTTCAAATCAACAGACTTAAAGGTAATTCTGAACATCTTATCTAGAAGTTTCGGCCACATTCCTGGACTTTGCTACCACATTACATGCTCTTACGGCAACTGTTTGCGGGCATATTGGACAGATTATGTCAACCAATTTCTCGTGCTATTTGCTTGCCCAAATTAATTTCAAATACAAAAAGTTCTACCTATCTGTCAAAGCTTCAAGTAATCATAACTACTGTAATAGTCATATAATAATCCGAATTATCGTTGGTTTAGAATCTTTCGTACTAAAATCCTTCTTGAAATAGCAAATCTCGTTACTAACGGCATTAATCGGAGGTGGCCTACTTTGGAAAGTTATTTGATGACTTAATAGGGGAGAGTTCACGACTGGTTCAACTCAACAAATTGAACTTTTGCTACTATCATTTTACTACTATAATTCGCTTCAGTTGCTTAACTGTATAGTTAATATAGAAATACCTCGGGACAGAACTTTTACGTAGTTTACATAGTTCATAATCTTGATAAAATGCAATTTGTAATTCGGTTCTTTGAGAAATCAATTGAGATATCAGTCTCCTAAAGAAAAAGAGTGTTTGTCCTTCCAATGAAGCATATCTGCTGCATGTGCTAGTTAAAAAGTGTCAGGTTGAACATTCGTAGTAGTGTTGTCACACAATCTATATGGATTGTTTGCATTTATAAGAATAATAGAATACATCAAATCTACTTCTGGATGAACCCATAAATTCTCATCTGCCGTTACAAATGTAGGTATTATATTTGAAGTATGATTGAAGGTTTGATTAAGACACAATACTTAGCAAGAAAAATACATCGCTGGAAGAGACTGTAAAGCACTATAGAGCTAAATAGTCAGCATCATTGAAGTTCTGTTCAGCTATTGTTGTAAGCTACCAGAAAATGAAATTGTATGAGTATCCTCTCATTATGGTTGCTTCCTATTGCCGGTTGTTTCTACACACATTCTAGGAAAAATTTTCATCTATTCTTTCCAACTCTAAAGCAATGAATTGACCCAATACAGGAATGAAAATAAGGATCGATATAAAATAACAACTACCACTTTAATGAAGAATAGCGGCTTGTCAATTAAAGGTCGCATCACCAATCACTGCTCATAGTTGATGAAGTTATTTGGTTATTACATAAACGTACTCACCTTCCACTCATCTCTGTTTAAGCATGCACATCTTTGATAAACTTTGTTAATACCATATTGAAATACACTATTATAAATCTAATTATTTAAACTAATGGCCACTCTCCAAACTTGAATTATATGATTTTGAGCGTTTTCAATTTAGATGACTTCTTTATATGAATTTCATAATGCACCAATCCAAGATATTCGAGAAATAAATCAATGTTGAAGACATTTCATAGTCTACTGCTAAACACATTCTTGCTATTCTGAACTATGCACTGTTTCCAGGGATTACTACGTAGAACTTGCTAACGCTCCTACAAAATTAGTACGATCAATCACTATCTTCCTTTTTAGTTTATATACTTATCGTGACAATATAGGTTTCAATATATGGTTTAATGCCCTTCGAGGTAGTTTTAACTTTATAGTTATATATTCACTTGTATTTAATGCATTTGATAGAAACTTATGAATTTCGTTCTACAAATATATGACCAATTGGAGACAGCTCCTAAAGTGAGTTTAATTCTAGAATAGTTCGTGTGCAAGTTAATGTATACTTGAAGTTCCAAATCTAACATCAAGCAGCGTATGTAACTGCTAGTGAGATACTTATAGTTGCTATTGCGCCAATTAGATTGTTTTAATATCTCGACTTCCACAATTAATACCACAAGTTATCCTGCTATAGCCAAAATAAAGCAGAAATAATACCTACGAACCACTACCAGAGACTCGGAGCTTTATGTGCAAATACATTCCATTATACTTCTGTTAGCCGGAATATATTAAAAGTAGGGAAAACTAACTTCACTTAGTTCTAGAGGTCCATTTCCAAAGTTCAATATAATATGTATTGAGCTCTACTATGTCGAAAAATCATTTTAAACTCTAGTAGGATTTGTACAGTTTTTTAAACTATACTGCTACTAGCACAAGCTAACGTTCTAACGGTGGCAATATTTCCAAGGAGAGACAGAATAATCCAATTTGTGGAGAGGCTATATATTGTAGCAATCAGAACGGGAAACCTGTTGCGAAATTGTTGAATATATGCCCCCAACAGATGATCCAGGTACAATATCAAGGAATATAAATTATTAAAATTTCCTGTGACGGACATAACACGATTTTCGATAACAATAGCAAAAACTTGATTTCAATAGAAAACAGCGTTCAAAATAGTTTCCAGGAATGTTTGACACTAAACCATAGTAATGGCATTTCTTTTATTTGAAATTAATTTGGGCAAGCAAATAGCACGAGAAATTGGTTGACATAATCTGTCCAATATGCCCGCAAACAGTTGCCGTAAGAGCATGTAATGTGGTAGCAAAGTCCAGGAATGTGGCCGAAACTTCTAGATAAGATGTTCAGAATTACCTTTAAGTCTGTTGATTTGAAAGTCGTGCCTACGCCAATCATAGTTCTTAGTAGCACAGTGGTAGTTTGATTGTAGCGGAAAATAGGCTATTGTTATCAACAAATTTTTGGTAGTGATAAATTCTTAGGCAGAAGAAAGTATGGATAACGCATCTAAAAATGCGACTTTTTTGATTAGGTTCAAACTTTGAAACTGTGTAGAAAAGAAAATTGTGACATTTATTTTTGTCCACTGGTTTCTGCACAACCATAACCTGTTTCATCGTATTACCACCTAGTTCCATCAGATTGACCCATTGTATTGTGCTAATTTATCTTATCTGAGTTGATAATACCCTATTGGGTCTGATTTTAGAGTGATTTACTGAATTTCTGGTGAAGCAGCATATGCAATAGTCTTGGCAGGTGAAGGAAGTTTCATCGTTATTTAATCCCTGTATTGTTTTAAATCAGTTGATCCATAGACGAACAACCTGTAGTATTAAGATTATAACCTCAAAGTACTACTGACAATCAAGTATGAGGATTATTACGACATCCAATGGCCAAAACTAATGAACCTAGAGGAGGTTCATCAACAATGGGTCTGAATTAAGCATTTGAGAGGTTTGCAACCTTGGATCAAGGGATATCCATGGTCTTGCTAATGTATTAAATGCTATATAACATGACTATAAGATGAGAAGTATTGGTCATAAGATGCCAACATTGAGAAAGTTGAAGCAATTATGAATGTAGTCTTTCGACAAGGGGTGCAGAAATACTTGAAATGTTACTTAATCAATGAAATATTATATATCTTTGGAATGCAAGACTAGAACAGTAGTAATGTAGCCAAGCTGCTCGATTTATGGGTCTGCATCTGTGATCTGACCTGTTTAGCCTGCAACACCGAATTTCGGACCCATCCCCCAGTGTAATTTACCTAGTTTTCTTATATACAATACGTAGTACCCCAATGTTGCTATATAAATTTCCCTATTTCAAAAAAATTTGCTATTTAGAATGTTTAACTGGGTCGTTGAGTTGCCTATTGTAGTATGTGGATTCTTGTATGCACAACTAAATTCATTGTCGCAAAAGTCGTGCACCGTGCGCAATTTGATATTTGGTTTTACAACAGATAATAACCACTATTAAATGGTCCCAATGGTGTACAATTATGGCCAAAATATGTTAATTCATATCTATTTTATCTGCTATTACTAATTAGAAAGTGTCTATTGTAATACAATTAGCGTGTACTACTTTAGTGTATTTATTGTATAGATTTAGTCTAGATTTGCTGCAAATTCTTCATGAAATATGTAATAGTATACACGAAATAAAGGACAACTCTTAAAATATAGATACTGATGCACATGATACATATATGAAGCATTATTCTAAAACGGATCTTCAAAGCTACTCTGGTGATATTTGAGCAGGGCAACATGGTACAAAGTGTGGGCATATCGAAAAAGTAAAAGCATACCAAAAAACACGTCAACTTGTGGCATAACAAAATAAATTCTATTGCATAACAAAAAAAATATCAGCATAACAGAAAACATACTAGCATAACAATTTAATCAGCATATCAAAAAAGTACGCATATCAAATAAGTTAGCATATCAGAATATTGGCATAACAGAAAATTGGCATAACAAGTAAGTGAGCATATCAAATAAACAGCATAACAGAAAAGTCGCATAACAGAAAAGTTGCATAACAGAATATTAGCATAACAAAAAAATACCAGCATAGCAAAGTTTAGGCATAACAAAGTTTGGGCATAACAAAGTTTGGGCATAACTAATTAAAAACATAGCAAATAAATAAGCATATCAAAATTTTGGCATATCAGAATATCAGCGTATCAAATAAAGAGCATATCAAAGAACCAAGCATAACAAATATTGCACGTTACAATGCTTTCTTTGATATGCCGTGCTGCAACTGGTAATAGTAAAGTTAGTAACTTAATAGGCTAAGAAACTCAAAGTATCCTAATAATACTGATCTATGTACCACATGTTGCTCATTTGAAGGTGTATCTTCGAGTTCGTGAAACGAAGACAGAGTTGCTGTAAAATTCAGACATTATGTTGTTCACTTCAGACAGTTGTGTCTCATCTCACGATACGAAGAATTTGAAGTTTTTAAAGGCAGTAAAAGTCGTGCGAAGTTCAATACATAAGATGTCGTATGGCGTATAAAAGTGTACATAGCTTTACCATCATATAGCTTGTTATTGAGTTTGATACTATTAGGGTCAGTGTAAAAGTTGGATTCAGGAGGATCTGTCAATGGGTATCTAGAGTAATTAGGGATCTGATATATTTGCATTGATGTTCTTCCAATGTCAAGACAAATTCTTAAAGTATCTTTTTGAATATTCTAGAATATATAGCAAATTTTACTGTCGTTACAGTCTTTGTCCTTTTAATTTAAACTCAGAGCCAAAAATTTTTATACTTGGGTGACAGAATTATTGAAACCGAGAAAACAAAAATTGTAAACCAAGGCGGACAAAATTATTTAGGCAAATGTCGAATATTTTTCTACCTCGTGACCTCAATGTCTACACCAAGACGTACATATAAATTGCAACCAACAGATTGCAATATTTTCAAACTCAGGGGCTATCCAGCGCGGTCAAAACTATTAGTACTGGATGGTATTATTTATATGCTAGTGTAGTCTTTGAATGTGGTCACGTTTTTTTTGTTTGTAGTAGAGTTAGCCAGCAAATTGAGGTAGTTTGAGAACAAAATGTATGATATTATGCCATATTTCTCCCAATGATTAGTCAGCAGAAAATAAAACTCCTCAGAGGCGGGCATGTAATATCTTTGTATAAATACTCCACTGTTTTCCTTGTTTTTTTAATGAAGGAAGTTATTTCTTTCTTCCTATGTGATATGTTCCTGGAAAGGTAAATAAGCAAATCATAACAACAGTAAGTATGGATTTTCGACTGGAAAGGCTTGAAGACGGCTATGTGGATGGACTTGGAAACAGGTTCCCTATTGATGATAGGGACCGCATGACCTTGGAGTGTGAATTGGGGCTGTTGGAGCCGTGTTTCAGCTACAGTGACTATAAAAGATTGCATGGTCTAAACAATACTAACTTTGATGATTCAGGATTGAATGAAAATGATCATATCGATATCGATTTAGAAACTGACGTAGATGTAGATATAGTTGTAAGCAGTAAGCCCAAAAGAGGGAGATACCGGTACTACTCTGAGGGCCAGAGACAAAGATTCTGGAATATGATCCTTGAAGAAGGTTACTCAGCCTTCCGAGCAGCCAAACTCAATGACATAAACTTGCAGACAGCATACTCCTGGAAGAGGAACTGGAACAGAAAGATTGTGAACAAAATCAATGGGATTTATGAGACACCGAAGAAGTGTGGACGTAAACCTCTTCTTACTGAGGAACACAGAGAATTCTTGAAGAACTTGATAACTGAAGATGCCACTGTCACATTGGAGTTCTTGTTGGAAAACTCAGAAGCACTTTCGATGATGTGAAAGTAAGTGTCTCGACTATCTACAAGTTCATTACCAGAAAGTTGAAGTTCAGTGTCAAGAGGATCTCGAAGTGGGCCATGAGAAGAGGACTGGACGACGTCAAGCAACAGAGATACGATTGGGCTACCGAGTACAAAGACAAGCTCGACTTCAACAAGAACTGTGTTTTCATAGACGAGGCTGGTTTTAATATCAGTATGAGACGAGAATACGGGTGGTCTGCTGTTGGAGAAAAGGCGGCGATCAAAGTTCCCGTAACAAAAGGGGTGAATGTGTCTTTCCTCGGTGCCATTTGTTCCAAGGGCTGTATCGACTTGAAGGCAAGAAGCCAATCCAAAACTGTGGCCAACAAGAAAAGAAAAATTAACTCTGATACTTCTGTTACCGAATCTAGTGCTAGAGGCACAACAGCCAACCACTTCTATTTGTTTATCAAAGGAGTCATCCAGCAAATTCGTGCTGACAAAGATCTCAAAGACTTGAAGTACTTGATCCTCGTCAACGCAGCTATTCACAAGCGTCGCGACCTTCAGTTGTTGGTTGCCCTGAGCGGATTGGAGCTCGTCTTCCTGCCTCCATATTCGCCCAGTTTGAATGCAATCGAGGAGTTCTGGTCTGTGTGCAAGTCCAAAGTTAAACGCTCGGCATTGAACAGAAAGGAACTGTTGACACCCAAGGTTATGGAAGCCACCAGCAAAATAGTGGAAGAAAGCTATCAAGGTTTCTGTAGACATTCAGGAAGTCACGTTCAACTCTGTTTGGACAAGCAGGAGTTCTAAACGCATCTATGGTTAAGTGATAATGAAAACATAAAAAGACAAAAAAATAGAAAAATTCAAAATGTAAAAAATTGAAAATGCCAAAACCCTAAAAAGACCATAAAAGTAAAACAGAAAAACATAATTACAAATCAACATGCATATTACAGGTAGAGGTAGAATGAAACCTGTGAGTTCAGAAATAGGAGGATATTTAAAGCATAGGAAGGGGTGGAATTTTTGCTTCCTGTCACATTTAGTGTACCAAGAATAGTTTTGATCGTGCTGGATAGCCCTGAGTTTGAAAATATTGCAATCTGTTGGTTGCAATTTATATGTACGTCTTGGTGTAGACATTGAGGTCACGAGGTAGAAAAATATTCGACATTTGCCTAAATAATTTTGTCCGCCTTGGTTTACAATTTTTTGTTTTCTCGGTTTCAATAATTCTGTCACCCAAGTATAAAAATTTTTGGCTCTGAGTTTAAATTAAAAGGACAAAGACTGTATAGAGGGAGTGTAGATGCAGGCATGACCGGTTCTATTATTCAGACCAAATATGCGTCTGTAAATGTTCCACAATCGAGGGAATATACGTCGGTAACAGTTAAATAACCACATTCTCACTCAGGAATTGAAGAAAATTTTCCGGCGGGGGAATTTTATGCATTTCCAAGAAAAGTATAATTTTACCGCACGATTGGGAAGATGAAAAAAACAATTGGTCATTGCAGACAATCGCATAGATTGTGGCGATACAATCGGCCAAATCCTCTTGATTTCCGATCACTAGCAAACGGCTTGAAAAAGGAAAACAGAAACCAGTGGTTATTCAAAAAGGATTCTCTTAATATGAATAATATAATTCTCCTCATATTTTATGGATGAAAGAGTCCAGAAATCAAAATAATCCTTTCTTTATCAATACAGGTACAAGTTACTTGGAGATGAGAACACTTGGCGAAATATTTACGGTATTCTTTCCCCACGGGCATAAATTGAATATTAAATTAAATCTAAAATAAGCGAAGGGTTAATATTGATCCATTCGGAAAAAAAAAAAAATACCGAAAAATCTGCATTGTTGTGAGGGAGAGTGGTGGAGGAACTAAATGTGAACACTAAATCGCGCACGATGGAAGCCACCTCTGTCGGTTGTATAGTATCGGTGTACTAATTTGAATGACTCTAGCAATATCAAGTAATAACCTAATGTTGAGCAGTAGCCTAATGTTAAGCAATAGCCTAATTTTATACAATAGCTTAATAGGTATGTAATTATTGGATTATAGAAATACCAGTTTTATCCATCCTGGTTACGATGAGGAATCAAGATTTTGGGATGTGAACAGGATTAATAGCAAAAAATAATAAAAAAATAATATTGACTCAAAAGCCAATAATTGGAGGGGAAGAGAAATAACTCCACTTCCGGTCTTTGATAATAAAAATTAACATGTTAATAAGGAACAGCGGTTGAGGTACTTACGTTTTGACGATGTTTTTAGTAACTTTGTTACCAATGTTGGCTGAGGTTTAAAACCAAAACGTTGGTCTATAAATAAGAGCGTTATTTTCGTTCTAATATCTTGATTTTGCTTTTTTTCAATATACACACAAACATATATTTTAACAAAACAAGTATATTATGTCAGACATTATTAAAAGAGGTAGTTCAGTTGATCATATTGAAGGGCTGAATCTGACCTCCAACATTGTAACCGATGAAGAAACTATTGATGATTACTTATATTTAGATAAGCCGTTCTACCGCTACAAATTTTTAAACGCATTGCATTGGTTTGTCTTCTTGAATGCAATCAGTTCTACTGTTTCGGGATATGATGGTAGTATGTTAAATGGGTTGCAAATTATTGCCAGTTGGAGTGAGAAAATGGGTCACCCAACTGGTGCTATTTTGGGTGCTTTAGCTAATGGTACTACCTTTGGTGGTCTTGCTTCCGCGTTTTTTGCTTCTTGGTTATGCGACCGCTTTGGAAGAAAGCCAACGGTCATTGTGGGACTGATGATTGCTATTATTGGATCTGTTTTGCAAGGTGCATCAACCAGCTATGGATTCTTTCTTGGTGCCAGAATAGTAATCGGGTTGGGATCTAGTTTGAATAGTGTTGCATCTCCTTGTTTAATTTCCGAATTATCATATCCAAAATATAGAGACACTTGTACTTCCTTTTACAACACATTTTGGTATTTTGGTGCAACAATAGCAGCATGGGTAACTTATGGGACACATACATTAGATACTACTTACTCATGGAGAATTCCATCTTATTTACAAGGGTTCTTGCCATTGGTACAAATTATTGCGTTTTACTGGGTTCCAGAGTCTCCTCGTTTCTTGGTCTCCAAGGGAAAAATAGATCAAGCAAGTCAAATCTTAAGAAAGTATCATACAGGTGATGATTACTCCGAACAGGCAACAAGATTGGTAGAATTTGAAGTAAAAGAAATTTCCGCAGCTTTGGAAGCTGAGAAAATACAGAATGCAACTAAATATACCGATTTCATTACTATGCCAACTTACAGAAAGAGATTGTTCTTGGTAGTCTTTATGGCATTCTTTATGCAATTAGCAGGTAATGGTTTGGTATCTTACTACTTGACTAAAGTGTTGAATACCATTGGAATCACCGCAGCTTCAAAACAGTTGCAAATCAATGGTGCATTGATGGTTTATAACTTGGTGATAGCATGGGCACTTACATTGACGGTTCGATTCCTTAAAAGAAGAACATTATTTTTGTCATCTGCTGTGGGAATGTTGATCTGTTACATATTGTGGACAGCGCTTTCCGCTAGATTTGCTTTGACTAATTTTACCGACACCGGATTAGCCAATGGTGTGTTGGCATTTATTTTCTTGTACTACTTGGGTTATAACGCTGGTGCCAATATTTTACCTTACCTTTACCTTTCTGAAATTTTGCCATATTCACATCGTGCAAAGGGATTTAATCTTTTCCAATTTTTAATTTTGCGTTCATCCTTTATAATGGTTTTGTTAATCCAATTGCCATGGATGCTATTGAATGGAAATATTATATTGTTTATACTTGTATCCTTGCTGTCGATGTGGTAGTTATTTACTTTACATTTGTTGAAACTTCTGGATATACCTTGGAAGAAGTTGCTCTCGTATTTGGAGACGATCCGGCCAATATGGAGGCACATTTTGCTGGCACTATTGAAAAACCTTCCGCTATACACAAAGAAAATGTTTAAATATTGTCACAGAATATCAACAGACTGTGACTAAGTTAAAAGTGTTTGACACTACGTGGTTGAATTTAAGAGGTTGTACTAGTTTCTATACATAATGTTTGTTATTATTAATTAATATACAAATTATAAAAAACTCAAAGATCATTCTCTCTTTATTTATAATCTTCATAATTAGCATAAATTTAAGATAGCATCAACCTAAAAAATTAGTTAAATTTGGTTTACTTTCATTACAATACTAACTAGTACTCATTTCTGGAAATTAGACGAACATGACGGGGGCTAGCTAAGCACACTGTTGGTCCCACTAGGGGACTTCCTCACACTAGCGGGCGGGGAGCGACGGGCCGAATCTGGGATCACCCAGCCCAGCCCTACAGCGCAGGTCCCCATCGTTTTTGAAGGACCGCGTACCTCCTGGCCCAAGGGGGGAGGAACCGGGTATTACAAGAGGACTGGTCACAAGCCCCCATACCCAGTCCTCTAGTATACAATTTTACTATCGGGAAATAATAGAGTAACGCTCCTAACCTGACAGTATAGAAGATAACTTTGACCGATTGTTACCTCCTACTGAAGAACCTTCACTAATCCACATTGACCTTTCTTATTTTTGTGTGGATCCCTTGATAGGTTCAAGATAATGATCTGCCCAAATTACTCTCTTCTCTGGAAGGTTCTTTTCCAATATATATTAACAACAGCAATAATCATTGGTATCTTCTTGTAATTGTATATGTCATCTTTGTAAGACTCCTCAATCATTTGTCTCCTAATGGTTGTCAAGAATAATAATGAGGCATTAATCATTTGGAATGATCGGACAATATAAATTAATTATTGATTCAATTCAGTTATATCTTTTGTAATCTTTGGATTCAACTTAATTATATTATTCTTGAGACAACTATCAACTCTCATTTAAAGTACTCCAAGTTAGTAAATGAAGAAGAACTTGACATTATTAATATGATTGATACTTACTATTATACCTATTTGATGAATTCATTAATAAAATATTGTTAATTAGTTGTTGATAGCAAGTAAACCAAAAGAAAGGAAAAAAAATGTGTTGTAAAATAAAAATATTTTGATAAAAAAACAATTTGGGTTTTTATAGTTGTCTATTTGTAAACATTTTTCTGATATGCTGCAAAGTATGAGATCTGGCTCGTGCAACTTCGCACGACCGTCTCTAAATGCTACCATTATTACTTCAAGGTGACTATTGTGTAATTGTCACACAGTTTACCCCAAAACTGCTAAGCAAACCAAGAAATGCTAATAACTCAACAACTTAATATAACGTAAGTTACTAGACTTTATGGAATGGTCTTTGTATAATAAATAAAGCAAATGATATCAATACCGGGAATGAATATTCTCTTAAGTGAGTTCTGAATATGAACTAACACTTAGAATAAGTATAAATCAAGTAAATCTTATTGTATCCTAATTACTCTTTAATATCGATACTGTATAAAAGTACTATGTAAATATATTTTCTTTCTCTCGTCCTTAAATACTATTTGCTGGTTAATGCTCCTGTGTATAACAATTAGCTCCTTTTCTTGAAATTTGTTAATTCGCTCAAGTGGGGATAATTCATAACTTAAGCTTTCTAATATACTTTTCTTAAATAGAGCACTTTTGGTCTAGTCACAGTACAAAGCCATAACTACTGCATAGTCTCATCATTACTAAAGTATTGTTAATCTGTGACAGCATGATAATATGTCCAAAGTACTTCAAGTTGAAGCTACTGTAATTAATTTACTAAAAAATTAAATTGATTTCGATTCTATTTATATAAGTTATATATTTCACTGATCTTGCGTTATGAGAGCTAATGGAGCTAAGAATCATGATTTATCCATGTGTTAGGTAACCACAGAAAGTTTTTCAGTACCATTATGACGTTCATTGAAACTATCCGCAGATACTTTTTCAAGTGGATTTTTTAACGACATTCTCTAGTGTGACTCTGTACTAGATATTGTACTAGAGACTGCAAGAGCAGCATCATTACCGGAAGATGTTTCAGGCTCTTTTTCACCAGAATTTGTATCCAAGCCATTGATATTATCGGAATCTGAACTTCGGTTTGCAAAATGTATGTAAATTTTTGGCTTCTTCTTTTCTTTTTTGACTACCAATGTTTCTTGTGATGGCTTTGCTTGGGGCTTCTCTGAAAGATCCATATCCAAAGGTTCTTGAGTGGTGGTAGTAGCAAATCTGTTATCAACAAATGGTTGAGTAGAAACCTGAATTTTTCTTCTCTTTGTATCAATCTTGACGTATCTGTTAATCGGAGACGTTGCATCCAAAAGAGAAAGTTGCTTCTTTCTGAAATTAATTGTTACAACCAGTCCATGAACTTCAACCTTTGCCTTGATATTTGCCAATTTCTGGCGTGGTAATTTAAAAGTAACAATTGTCGCAGCATCTGCATCAATCTTAACCAAGCTACTAGTTTTGGAGACCGGAGGAGCATGCTTTGATTTAGGCTTCAACGAAAGTTTCAAAGGTTTATGAGACATGTCAGGTTTAGTCTTTAATGATATCGACTTCCTGCTAGCTAGCTGGATCTTGAACCGTCCCTCACGCTTGATGACTACTTGACCGATTTTATCGGTGACCTTTGCCACAATTTTCTTCCGGATATATTCCTGTACAGGTAAGCATGGAACAGGAACACTTATTTTGTGAGAATCCACTTCTTTATATAGTATCTGAGATATCAACAAGACTGTACGTCTTTCATGTAATCCAATCATCGAGGTATGCAATAATTGCCACACCAACATTTGCAATCCCTGACCACATGAAAAGTCACGTCTAAGGATTTCTATCGCACCTTTAATACTAGCTCGAGCAAAATCATCATGTTTAAATTGAAAGCCTGTGTTATTTGGTGAACCTTCATCAATAATTATTCTTGCTGCAGAACTTGAAGTATTAGCCTCAACTTTTGTCTTAAATTCAGGATCATCCAAAATCGACATACTTCCAAAGACAGCAACAGCACAAATTGACTGCATCAAAGCCTCAATTAGCTCCATTCTATACAAAGGGCGACTGAAGTTCAACAAGCAGATCTTAAGGAAGTATTCCAAAACGCTTCTGTTCTTCAATCCACCAATTTCAAGCAAACCTTTGAATGCCTCTACTCGTGCTTCCATTGGAAATTTATCCAAGGTCATATGCAAAAGATCCTCAAATGACATTGGTATTGCACCAACCAACGCCATTCTAATCTTTTGTCTCACGCATGCAATCTCCACAGAATGCTGATATGATGGCATCCAATGATCCAACTTTAGTAGCCTATCCAACTCTGTAACTGCTTTGTTCACAAATTCGGCATCTTTCGATTGATGTATATCTCTTCTCCATCCGCTTACTGCACTTTCAATAAGAGCAGATATTACCTCACAAATGTAATGGCTGTCATTAAATCCATTCATCGAGTTGTCATTAAATTTAACTAAGTTAAGCAATAATTCCCGAATCCTATCAGGGACCTTACCTGCATTGTCCTTAACGCTGCTAAGTATTTTAGGAAATGATTTTTGTAACATAAATGACCTGAAATCACTGAAATCATTAGACTTCGGAATCATGCTACCAGGGAAGCAATATAAACCCCTAAATGCTTGAATAAGATAATCAGTTCCAATAAAACCGTTTCCCTCATTTGAACAACTAGCCAATGCCTGGGCGGCGGCAATTCGGACACCATAGAAGTAACGTTCATCCATCAATGTTCTAATCAATGCTGTACAATATGTTTTATTAGTCTTCTCCAATTCACCAAAATAGCGGACGGCTTCGAGCTGAGCTTCAATATCTCTATCGTAAATCAATTGAGACCCAAACATGAAATCAGGTTGCTTTATATCTATGCGGGCTATCCATTCAAGGTCGACATCACCTCTTATCCATTCAAATGGCTCGCTACTCAACGATTCTTCATCTCGTTTATCCCAGTCTTTCAAATTCCACTTTTGCATTTCCAATGGACTCATCAACACATCACCAAATTGATTAAACGGTATACCTGGATCAACCCCTTCATCCTTTTTCTTAATTTTTCTGAATTTGGAGTTATACTGGATGTCCAACTTCGTGTTTGCTTCTTTTAAATCAACAATGT
Source organism: Candida sojae (assembly GCA_013177575.1). Lineage (NCBI taxonomy): Eukaryota > Fungi > Ascomycota > Pichiomycetes > Serinales > Debaryomycetaceae > Candida > Candida sojae. The sequence continues at coordinate 2,484,698 of WWPN01000002.1, read as the reverse complement.
GTTCATATGGTGATCCATCAGATTCATGTACTCGGATTGTCATTGGCCCTGTAAACACTTGTTGCTCTGGATGTGGAGATTCGTCCTCTAAGTAAGAAACCGCATCTGCGATAAAGTTGTACTTGTCCAACTTTCTCTTGGTAATCTCGTGATGCTGAATCTGGCGGATATTCATTTCAATCATTCCCTTCTTTTTGTTGAATCGTTGACTAATTCTAAAAACAGGTGCCCCTGAACCAAAAACCCATTGCTTAAAGAAATTGTCCAATTTATTACGGTTCACTTTCTCGCACACATAACGAAAATGATCTGTTGACAACGCACCGTTGGGTAATTCGCCTGACATGGCTTGAAGAAATAACTTTGGCAAGACTCGAGATAACCCAAACGATTTATCTGTTTTAGTCATCCTGTTATCAAGTATAAACAAAATAATGGGGGATTTTAATTGGATGAAGGACAAGTCTGAATTGGAGACCGGGTACCTAAAAAACTGATCAGCTATGGGTCGCTTCCCGACATCCTCCTTAACTACCTGATCCATTTGTTTTCTGATACGGTATCGAAATTCATTTGCACCCATCAATCTTTTGATGAAAGAAATGGCCATAAAACCGGCAATACCGATAGTACACCACATATCGTTAAAAGTCTGTGGAGAAATATTAATACCTGCCCACTGTGCTGCAATACTACGCAATAATATATTGGTTGAAGTAATCATAGGCTCGATCATATCTGGTGGGTACAATATCTTTGATGAAAAAACAGAAAGTCCAGCAAAGTCACTATTTGTGAATGGAGAGTACTTTACAAAAACCATACTGTATGAACTAAACGGAAAAGAACCATACTCCCTCAGAAAAAAATCAAGCGTCTTGTTACTGATAACACTGGTATTTTTTGCCCATTCGATATCTTCAGCTAACGCATAAACAGTCACAGAATTATGTCCAGTTTCATCAACACCATTTGTTCCACCAACAGTGTCATTATCGTTATGCTCGTCGTCATCATCATTTGAACTGTTGGAACTATCTGACAAGACAAAGCTTTCAAAGCAGCCCATCGACCATCCAACATGATGAGCACATACTGGATTGAAAATGGACCAAGATACTACCTTCTTCGACTGGTCTATTGGGTGTGGAGTTTCCTTTACGTTATTAAAATCACCCGATACCACAATCAAATCAGTATTTGCGAGATCTTCTTCGTCCACATCGGCATCGTCTTCAACATCCTCCTCATTAACATCATACAGATTCAGTTTATCTTCAGGGTCACCACGATATTGTTCCAGATTAACTAAACTTTTTCCTTTTTTTTGGTTTTGTTCATAGTTCAATGCCTCTTTGGTACCTATAATTCTTGGGTTGCCAATATCCCGAAGTGTTCTGGGGATATTAACTTCCAATGACCATGTACAGCGCTCTGACAAGCTGTCAATACATGGAACCCACGAGGAAGTTGATACATTATAATCAGAATTCATAGTATATGCGTGCCATAGGGTTTTATCAAGATCCTCATTCGTGACAAAATTCACCCCATTCTTTGGATTGTTGCATTCATATGAAATTTTGACTTGTATGGGAGTATAATAATAATCATTTACAGTGTTTCTTGATTTGAGGTGCAGAGGAGTGTTCGTTCCTGGACGGCTAGATCCCCCTGGTGTCTGGATAGCATTTATATCCATGAGTTCTAGTTTCATAGTTTCGGGTAGTAAAATCTTAAGCTCTTGAGTATTCGTACTGATATTGTCTGTAATGGAATCACGAGGATTCATATTCCCAAAGATATAGTCCAATTTCTGTCGAATTAGATGGTGTTGGTGAACATTGAACACATCGGAGTACAAATCTGTGACACTAATTCTTCCTTCCTCGATACTTGCATCAAAATCCAGCAGATTATTTATATATAGGTAATCATCATATACATAGTTTAGGCATTTACTTCCATTTATTAGTACTTCTTTAATAACCATTTCTCGGCAATCGAATTTTATAACCTTTAGTTTACTTGAGGTAGGTATGATTGAGATCTCCGTAAATCCATCAATTCTATTCGTAGATAAATCCACATCAATATTCACTCTTTGATGCCCAACCTTGAATACTTGAGTCATGAAATTATTATGCTTTTTAGTGGTACCTTGGACACTAACATGCTTGGATAAGGATCTTGGGGTTTGCATCAATGCTCCACCAAATGAAGGCGTTCCAGCATTGGAAGCAAATTCTACTGCAGATGGCATGTTTGGAGCTAAAAATTACCTAATATGGTTCTGAATAAAATGCCTAAAATAGACTAATTGATAGATTGATTGAGAAAAGGTGCTTGTTATTTTAAACTCTGGTGTAGTTGTTTATTAGTTGAAGTGACTTTTTTTTGTTTTTTCTCTATCAATTTCATACTTTGTTTTGAAAATGGTTTGTTCATAATGCGCAATGGTTTGAATTTTCTTTTCCATCCTTTTTTTTTCTTTCTTTCTTTACAATTCAATTATTTTGGTACAGACACGTAACTGGTATTGCACTTGCGGAACGAAATGGCAATATTATGTGCTTAATATCATATTTTATTTTTTTCTTACTTTCCACAAATTACAAATTAATAATCAAAGTATTTAGACAATTAGAATTATTATGTTGGAGTGATCTTGGTCTTTTTAAATCATTGTTATATTTATCTACAGTATTCTATTTACAGTCAAGGGGATGCTCACTATATGCAAATCTATTCTTCTTCTGAGCCCATTGATAGTCTAAGTCAATCTTTGAAGATGCCACCGACAATGTAGGAAATGCAATAATTCTTTGAGTGCGATCATCGAAGAATACTGGCAAGGTATTATGGGTCTGGTTTGGGTTAAATTGCGTTAGTAAATTCTTATCAATCATTGGTTTATGCGTCTTGTGAGAATATGGGAGTATTCTGATTTCATGGTTTTGAAGTTTACTTCTCACCCTGAGCCAGAATCGTTGGTCGAAAAGTTCCCATTCACTCCATTCTTTATTGACACTCAAGTGCTTCTCTAAGCTGATGGAATTCTTTTTCACAATAGGACATCTATATATTTTTATTGGAACCACATCAGAATGACTATTATTCGCTATTTCAAAAACTAAATTCATCATAGTAATTTTTAGCATTCCCAGTTTATTTTTTTCTAAAAATTTTGCAATTCTTGGAACCAATTGGCGTTCTAATTTAGCATATGCCCAATGATAATGCTTCGAAGTGGAATAGGGGTGCAATATTCTATACAAGTATCGACTCACTATCATGTAATTTGTACCTTGAAAACATTCGCGTGGAAATGTAAGTTCTAATGCACCTAATTGGGGAAATTCTTTGATTAAATTATTTTTATGGAGGTAATCAGATAATTCTAGTGCTTTACTTTCAAATAAAGATGCAAACATATGACAACTTGAATGCAGTTTAACCAACTCTGACCTCTCTATCAAACTATAGGGGGAGCTATTTGTGGTCTCTTGTATTGAACTGTCACCATTCAAATTTGCAGACTTACGTGGGATAACTTCTGCAATCAAATGTCGTAAATAGTTTCGTCTAGTCAAATTCACATCTGCATTAGTCGGATCAGTAACATAAGGGACACCGTTCGCCTTACAAGTATCGAGAATGTCCAACTTATCGTATCCCCAGAATGGCCTTACGATCTGAATTTGAGGTTTATCTCGTGTCTCCTCTGGTGATAAATCCTTTGATCTTGGTAATGGCGAAATACTTCTGGTTCCAGCTAATCCAAAGATCGAAGAATTGCCTTGTAGTCTTTGTATAAACGTTTCCAATTGATCATCTCTATGATGCCCCATGAATAGTACTGGAATGGACTCTCTATGACATATTTTTGACATTACCTTGTACCTCTCTTCTCGAGCAACTTCTTCAAAATTGCTCAATTTTCTGGGGTCGATGTTGTTTTTATACTCCAATGGTTTGATTATATGAAGCACGTCCCAATCTTTGATCCAATGATGTACTTTTCTGGCTTCCTCATGCGAACCTCGCCTATAATTGTGGTCTATTGTTATTGCATATATATCAAAATTCTTCACGTGGAGTTTATAGTTATGTAGCAACCATGTAAGTAGCATTGAATCAGGACCACCGGATAATGCAACTGCAACCTTTGATGGGAACCCTGTTTTGAATAGTTTGGATAAAGATTTTCTGAAGAGTTCATCCGATACTATCATTATCTCAAACCAATAAATTCTTTTTCTTTTATTCAACCCAGAAGTACTTGTAAATTCATTAACAATTTTAAGGGATTTTCAGGCCCATGTTTAAGAAAAATATCCAAGGTAATATAAGTATATATTTTTGTGCGTGTACAAGTTCCTTGGTGAGAAGCCTGGTGGTGGAGAAAGTGATCAGTTGGTGTTGTAGTCGTGCAATGATCAAAATGAAAAATTTTCTCATGGTAAGAGGTGAGAAACTATAGTAGAAGTAAAATAAAAAAAATTACAAGAATTAAAAAAGAAAAAAAAATAAAAAAAAGAGAGATCCAATTAGTCATTAACCACCAAACTTGAAAAAGAAGGGAAAAAGAAAAAAATTTACAAAGACCTTATAATCATTGTATTTTGGAAACACATCTTTGATTAGTAGGATTTCATTTTTTTTTTTATTAATTTAAAATTCTTTTTTGTTAGCATTGTTAGATATGTCTGCTGAGAATTCTAATATTCCTCAAGGGGCGTTTAGTTTCCCAAAAGAAGAAGAAGAAGTCATTAAGCATTGGGATGACGTCGATGCCTTCCAAAGAACTTTGGAATTAACTAAAGATTTGCCACCATTTGCATTTTTTGACGGTCCACCATTTGCTACTGGTACTCCTCATTATGGTCATATTTTGGCTTCTACCGTAAAGGATATCATTCCACGTTATGCAACGATGAGTGGGTTCCATGTGGAAAGAAGATTTGGTTGGGATACACACGGGTTACCTGTTGAGCATGAAATCGATAAAAAATTGGGTATCACATCCAAAGAAGATGTTTATGCTATGGGAATTGACAAATATAATGCCGAGTGTCGTTCCATTGTTATGAGATATGCTGATGAATGGCGTAGAACCATTAAGAGACTCGGAAGATGGATTGATATGGATAACGATTATAAAACCTTATATCCTGAATTTATGGAATCTGTTTGGTGGGCTTTCAAGGAGTTATTCAAGAAGGACTCTGTCTACAGAGGGTTAAGAGTCATGCCTTATTCTACAGCCTGTACAACTCCATTGTCCAACTTTGAAGCTCAGCAAAATTATAAAGAAGTCAATGATCCTGCCATTACTATCGCTTTCCCATTAATTGATGACGAAGAAACTATTTTGGTTGCCTGGACTACTACTCCATGGACTTTACCGGCAAATATTGCATTGGCCGTTAATCCAAACTTTGAGTATGTCAAAATTTACGATGAAGACAAGAAAAAGAATTTCATTCTTTTAGAATCTTTGCTCGGCACATTGTACAAGAAACCAAAGGCTGCTAAATTTAAGATTGTTGAAAAGATTCCAGGTAAAGACTTAGTGGGTCTTAAGTACAAGCCTTTGTTTGATTACTTTTACGAAGACTTTAAGGATACTGGTTTCAAGGTTATTTCTGGAGACTATGTTACCAATGACTCTGGTACTGGTATTGTGCACCAAGCTCCCTCATATGGTGAAGAGGATTTCCACGCTGCTTCTGCCGCTGGTGTCATCAGTGAAAAGAAAACCCCTCCAAGTGTTGTTGACGATTCCGGTAAGATGGAAGCTAATGTTCCTGAGTTTGCTGGTATGTACTTTAAGGACGCTGATAAGGCCATTATCAAGAAGTTGGTAGAAAATGGCAGAATTTTGGTTAATTCCCAAGCTAAGCATTCGTACCCATTCTGTTGGAGATCAGATACTCCTTTGATGTACAGAACTGTTCCTGCATGGTTTGTTAGAATTGGGGAAATCATCCCTCAAATGTTGGATAATGTCGAGAAAACTAACTGGGTTCCATCTAACATTAAGGATAAGAGATTCTCCAACTGGATTGCAAATGCTAGAGACTGGAATATCTCAAGAAACAGATATTGGGGTACCCCTATCCCATTGTGGGTTTCCGATGATTTTGAAGAAATTGTATGTGTTGGTTCAATTGATGAATTGAAAGAGTTATCTGGTCGTGATGATATTACCGACATTCATCGTGAAAGTATTGACTCCATTACCATCCCATCCAAGAAAGGAAAGGGTCAATTGAAGAGAATTGAAGAAGTTTTTGATTGTTGGTTTGAATCTGGTTCTATGCCATATGCCTCCCAACATTATCCTTTCGAAAATCAAGAGAAGTTTTTGAATGCTTTCCCAGCTAATTTCATTTCTGAAGGTTTGGATCAAACCAGAGGTTGGTTCTATACTTTGACCGTTTTGGGTACCCATTTATTCAACACTGCTCCATATCAAAATGTTATTGTTACTGGTATTGTTTTGGCTGCCGATGGTAAGAAAATGTCAAAACGTTTGAAGAATTATCCTGATCCAACATTGGTTTTGGATAAATACGGTGCTGATGCCTTGAGATTGTATTTGATCAACTCCCCTGTCTTGAGAGCTGAAACTTTGAAATTCAAAGAAGAAGGTGTCAAAGAAATTGTCTCAAGTGTGTTGTTGCCATGGTACAATTCCTACAAGTTCTTGAAAGATGCTGCTGATTTATTTAAGAAAGGACAAAACAAGGACTTTGTCTATGACTCCAGTTTGAAATCAACCAATGTTATGGACAGATGGCTTTTAGCTTCTATCCAATCTTTGATCAAATTCATTCACCAAGAAATGCAAGGTTACAGATTGTACACCGTTGTTCCAAAATTGTTACATTTTATTGATGACTTGACAAACTGGTATATCAGATTCAATCGTCGTAGAATTAAGGGTTATGCATCAGAAGATACCGATGATACCAGAAAGGGTCTTAATACTTTAGCTGAAGCATTGTTAACTTTATCTAGAGCCATGGCTCCATTCACTCCATACTTGGCTGATGGAATTTACCAAAGAATCAAGGTTTACTTTACCAATGAGGACTTGGCCAAGTTTGCTATTAACCCAGATAACGTTGATTTAAGATCAGTCCATTTCTTAAGCTACCCAGTCGTCAGACAAGAGTTGTTTGATGAACAAATTGAGATTGCTGTTTCAAGAATGCAAAAAGTCATTGATTTGGCTAGAAACATTAGAGAAAAGAAGATGATTTCTTTGAAAACCCCATTGAATGAATTGGTTGTTTTGAACTCAGATCCATCCTTCTTGAGTGATGTTGAGTCATTAAAGGGATATATTAGTGATGAATTGAATGTGCGTAATGTTATTATTACATCTGATGAAGCCAAATATTGTGTCGAATATTCATGTGTTGCTGACTGGCCAGTATTAGGTAAGAAATTGAAGAAGGATGCTAAGAAAGTCAAAGATGCTTTGCCAAATGTTTCATCCGCAGAAGTTCAAAAATTTGCTGAATGTGGTAAGATTACTGTTGACGGTATTGATTTGGTTACTGAAGATTTGCAAGTCCAAAAAGGATTACCAGCTTCAAAGGCTGCGGAAGGACAAGAGTTCAGATCTCATCAAGATATGTTAGTGATTTTGGATGTCAACTTACATCCAGAATTAGAAAGTGAAGGTTTGGCAAGAGAATTAATTAATCGTATCCAAAGATTACGTAAAAAGGTTGGATTGAAGACTACCGATGATGTTCAAGTCCAATACAAGGCTGTCAATGACACTATCGACTTACCAAGTGTTATTAAGCAAAATGAAGAATTGTTGTTGAAGTCAACCAAATTCCCAATTCAAGAAATTGACAATGGTTCTGAACAAGCTGAGGTCATTGTTGACGAAGAACAGACCATTAATGATACTGTATTTAAATTGAGATTGTTAAAGATCTAGTTTACGTATTTTCATAGAAGTTCATATTAGATATACAAATACAGAAATTAGAAATAATAGGCAAGCTTAATTAAAAAAAAAAAAAATAAAACAACAATCGGCCATAATAGCTGTACAAAATGGCTACATTGTTCAATTAATTCTCCATGAGCTGATACCAGCTCCTCCAATAACAAGAACATCTTTTCCGTCGATCTGAATTGTATCACAGCAGCCCGTATCGGCAACCGTGGTATATGTTGCCCCGATACACTCAAGGTGCCCCAGCTCAAATGACCACAATCTAACGATTTGATCAACAGAAGTTACAACAAACTTTTTGGCTGAACTCAAGAAGGAAATGGACGTAATAGTTGCTGATGCTGCACTTGTTGTAGAACAGATTTCATCGATTTTCAAATTTTGGACATCATCACTACTACCTAAATGAATTCTTGATACCGCAATGCCATTGTCATCGCCTCCAGTAACCATTATATAGCTATTGTTTTCTTGTAAAAGTTCTAATGCCTTAACCCCACTTTGGTGTAGCTGCTTAGTAATGACACTTACCAGAGTTTTCCCATTAAGAGCTCTAGTGATATTCCATACCAAGACGCAACCATCAGTGGAACCAAACACCAAATACTTGCAATCATTCAAAACTATGAAATCACAATTCAATATACAACATGTTCTGTAGAAAAAGGAATCAATAAGCTTAAAACCTGACTTGATATCGAAATTCCAGATTTTGACATTGGAATCGGAGTATACGGTGGCTAAAATGAACCCATTGTCGGTTTCAAAAGAGCAAAAATCCATTACTCTGAGATCAGGAACACTTTTTGCTGGTTGTAAGCGACTATGTTCAACAATCAAAGAAATATCATCCTCCCAAGTCAATTTCCAAATAATGAATTCTTCATTTGCGGCTGAACTACCAATAAATTTATCATTCAAAAACTTGATCTTTTGCATTCCAGAAATATGGTTGTTCATACTCCAAACTTGGACTATTTCTCCTGAGCCAGAAAACCTGCTAATACCAATTGATGAGTCCTCAGATGAGGTCACAACTAACTTTTTGTCTTTCGAAATTGCAAGGTCACGTATTTCACGTCCATGGCTACCATTCTGGATCAATCCAAAATTGTCTATAAAACGAATCTTATGAGTACGAATACAAAGCTCATCCTTATTCGTATAAATGAACTTGAATACGTCATGATTGTGGCTAGTATAAAATTTAAAGTTTCTGTGACCTGTACCCCCACAGTTTTCATTCATAATTTCAATCTGCTTCGTTTCATTCCAAATAAAAAAATATGACGATTTGAACCCGTATAATATCAAGTCTTTTTCATGCATAAACCCTCCCTCGATAAAACCTCTAGACACTTTGTTTTGCTGTAAAACTTCCAAATGAAAATCAAAAGCTGGGTTCACATCCAAACCAGGGCTTGGAATTTTGATTCTAGCAATCATGTATGTTCCATCTCTTGCAAGAATCAATAAATCCGCGAAGGACTTTTCACTTTTTATTACTGATACTAAGGATATTGTATCTCCAGGAGACAACTTTCTAAAAGTAGTGCTATTCATTGATGCTAAGTCTGTAACTTGGATTGAAACTTTTTTGGAAGCTAAAACCAACCAATTATTAGTTATATCAATCGCAAACGATGTCAATGGAAATTTTGGGTCAGCTTTAGGAACACGTGATAAAGTCGATATTGTCAATTCCAGTTTGGAATAGCTAAATTCTGCAAGTATAAACGGAACTGTTGGGTTTGGACAGTCTACTAACATAAAAGATCTCTCGTTAGAGTAATGAAAATGCATGTTTTTCACTTTACTTCCCCCGATGATTTCTGAGACATCCCTAATCCAAGATATTTTGGGAGTTTCACCTTGGCAATAATCAATGCATAAAATATCACCATTCGATGCTCCAATAAGAACAACATTTAAATCGGAAAACCCACTAACAATTCCAAAGCTGGAGAACTCTTGAAACTGGCCCAAGCTTATGAAAACACCGTTGCTGTACATTACCAAATAACCACTTGACGTTAATAAGGTTAATATGTCTCGGTCTTCAAGTTCGTAATAATCTCTAATAAACTCAGCTTTGCCGAAAGGCGTATCTATTGCTTCTGAAATGGCAGACAAAGAAAACTTAGATGTATTTTGACAACTTAGATCATGAAGTCGTATTTTTCCATCAGCACCACCAGTAACCACAAGATTCAAATTTGAATTGTCAACATCTCCACTCCAGATATGCTTCCCACGGTGGTAATTTTCCCACAACTCTCTCTGAATAAGAAGTTCATTCCCTGGGATGTATTCCCAAATCCTTAAAGTACAATCTTCTCCACAAGAGACGATCCTTACGTTACAATCACCCAGTTTCAGTTCTGGTTTGAAAAAATTTAAATTCCAGATTCTTGATCCGTGTCCCCATCCAGTTGATAAAAGTTTTCCATCTTCAAAGTTGTACAATTTGATTGATCTATCATCAGAACAGGTTGTGATGTATCCACCACTAGAATCTATCTTGACACCAAAAATAGACCCCTCATGCTCAGTTAAAACATGCTTAATCTTTCTGGATTTCAAATTCCAAATGATCACACCGCTCATGACAGTTCCGGCTGCAACATACACTTCACCATTAGGTAATTTAGCAATAGAACCACTGTATAATATCGATTTCTCATTGCAATCAATTTTTTCAACAATTGAATAATCCTGAATATTTACCTTAATTACGGTATTATGTGAATTCAACAATAAAACGTGATCTTCGTCTGCAAAACAAGAAGTGGTAATCCATTCATTCACAGTTTTCTCCACAAAGCTTGCAGCCAGATTTTCAATTAAGAGGTCAAAGTTCAAAACCATAAACGATTGGGCACCACTAATAACCATCTTGCCTGTGGCTAAATCGATATCAATATGGTGGATCTTGTTTCTTTGAAAAACTTGTTCATCAAACACTAGGCTTGTTTGATTGTGACCAATTACTCTGAAGACCTTTAAGCAAGGTCCATAACCTGCAATTATATACTCTTTATAGATTTTCAAAAATGTAACCGCTCCATAATGAAATAATTTGTCAAACCTATCCTCATTTACAGATGAAATGGAGTTTAACCGGTCTGTCGTCATTCCTTGTGTGCCTTTACTGAAAATGTTGTAAAAAGAGAAAAATTAAGGAGCCTGTATTCAGAGATCAATCTCATCAAGCAGGTAAGAGTGAAAAAAAAAAAAAAATTCTCGGTACAGTAATCGTGTATGCATCAAACAAAACTGGTATTTGAACGACCATGGTAATACAAGGAAAGTGTGTGTCAAAGAAAAAGGCAAAAAAAGTAAAGGATCACTTTGAGAATGAACAACGAAAGAAATATGCCCCCATCTACACACACACATAATAGAACTCTAAGTTTTTTCCAACACCATTCAAAACTATATCCATCAAATAGAGCCCTCCCCCCAAAAAAATATGTCAGTCAACCTATCAAAAGTTAAGGAAACATACTTTGACAAGTTATTTTTAACGGCAGTTGATTCTAACAATGTAAGATCAGCAACTTCCTCGTCTGGAGGTCAAACAACAAAACCAAAGCCAAGAGTATTATTGCTTGACAAGTTTACGACTCCAATTATATCCATGTGCTATACCCAATCTCAATTATTAGCTAATGATATTATTTTAATTGAATTGGTGGAAAACTATGATCAATTATCATCGATGAAACACTTGGATTGCATTGTGTTTATCAAGCCATGTCAAGATTCCGTTAATTTTTTATGCCACGAATTACGCAATCCCCATTTTGGCGAATACCAATTGTATTTAAACAATTGTATAGGTAAAAACCAATTAGAGTCAATTGCCGAAGCAGATCAGTATGAAGCAATTCAAAGGGTAATGGAGGTTTTTGACGACTACCTTATAGCTAATGATAACCTATATGTTATTGATACCACCTACCTGGCAAAACTGGTTAACCCTGTTTTTCTGGAAAGTGAGCAATTAATTAGTTTGCTTTTGGCGCTCAAGAAAACGCCAATAATCAAATTCGAGTCCAACTCGATTGATTTGAAGCGTTTGAGTTCAGAACTTTTGTACCAGATAAACTCCAATTCCAATAATAATTTGTTTGATGATTTGAACCGAAATTCAGATACACCTCCATTGATTCTATTACTTGATCGTAAGAACGACCCAATAACTCCGTTGGTGACTCCCTGGACCTACCAATCAATGATTCATGAGTTTATGACAATCAGTAAAAATATTGTTAAGTTGAACGAAGAGGATACTGCGTCCCAAATAGTTATATCAGAAGAAAATGATCCGTTTTATAAGGAATCGATGTATTTGAACTATGGTGCCTTGACTGAAAAATTTCAGAAATATGTCGAGAAGTATAAATCAGAAACAAAACAATCATCAATAGAAAACTTAAAGTCATCCAACTTATTGGAATTAAAAAAAATACTTACCAAGTTTCCTGAGTTTAAAAAATTTTCTACAAATGTGTTGACCCATTTGAGTCTAATTGGAGAAATTGACAAACAACTATCATCCCAAAATTTATGGGAAATTGGAGAATTACAGCAGACTATTGCTTGTAATTTGGAGAACGAACACAAAGTTAGAGCAAGTGTTTTGGAAGTATTGGATAATGTGGGAAACAAAAAAGTTTCAACAATAAACAAAATAAAACTAATTCTACTTTACTCATTCAGGCACAACAATGCTAGTGATTTGTCATTATTTTTGCAAAAGTTAAACAACCCGGAACTTACGTCTCCATTACCAACTGATTCTCAGATTCAATTGATTAAGCGATTTAAAACCTTATTCGGGACAAGAAATATTACTGATCAAAAGAAGTTACAGGAGCTGAATGAAGGGTTGACGAATATATTCTCCAATAAAAAGATCGACATAAATAAATTATTCAACCGAAATAATGCTTCCCAGTCAAAATCAGACAATATCTACTTGCAGTACACTCCTAGATTAAATGAAATATTGGCAGGATTAATTAACCCTTCTCACAACCAAGAAGATGCATTGGGGTTGTCCACTTTAGTTCCTGATAAAGTGAAACAGCAGTACGGTCCTAATGTAATTAATGAACCGGTTCAGGATATCATTATATATATCAAAGGTGGTGTTACATATGAAGAAGGTAGATTGGCTTATGAATTATCAGAGAGTAACAAAAGGATAAATCTAATTATTGGTGGAGATGCGGTTTTGAACAGTTCTCAGTGGTTGGATAAGTTATATGCCATTGCCATTAACGACAAAGATCCTATAAGTGATGATGCATCAACTATAGACAGACAAAGTCAATTGCGTGATATTTTATAGTGCATATATGTATCTATACAGCTGAATCCATAATGCCGGGCCAAGATTCTTTCTGTAAGTATCTCTTCATTTGTAGTAGTTCTTAATTGAATGTAGTCCAGAAGTCCAAAATATCACTTTGTAGTGTTTTGTTGTTTCTCGTCATTAAACTTCAATTGCGAACAACCAAACCAATTGTAAAATTGCGATTGTTTGTATTTTGCAACTCATAAATTGTCGCAATGTCATTCACATAATAACGGCCGGGATGGATGTAGTATCAATTCTTTCATGGCTCGTGCGAGACTTACATTAACATAACAATGAACTCCAGAAGAATATTGTTTATCTTACTGGACTTAGATTCCAATTTATCAGGCACCTTAGCATTCACAAATGACTTCATTTATTACGAAATACTCCAGCTCATTTGGTTTCCATATCTATCAATCACCTCGCCATTATTTGCATCGCAATTCAAATCACTTCGGGTTCCAATATCACATAAGGTCCTAACGGGAGAGTTAAGCATTATTCTACGAGGATTTAGTTTCTCCCAAGCATGGTCCACGACAACTTTCCTTCCATCATAAATAATTTTTCTTACATTTGGTGTAACTTGCAACATTGGAATATAACCAAACAATCTAGCTGCCAATCCTGTTCTATCCAGATAGCACCCTATGGTTGTATCTACCATTCTTTGCTTGGTGGTCTTCGCGGTGAGCTTATATCCCAAGGTAAATCCAATAGTAGTGGTATCAATCAAAATAGCTTCTCCAAGACTAAAACCAAACCCTAAACTCAACCGCAGATAAATTGCAGTCCTATGCGTCAATGCTACTCCAACAGGTGTGGACAAGGAATTTTGATCATGATTTTCGGACCCAACATATCGAGACACACAAGGACTTAATGGAATTAGTGTATTATGTAAAGTTTTCTTAATGTAAGATATTTCCACAAATTTAAAATTACGAAATTTGTGGAGTTCGTTTTCTGGAGTAACTAAAATCTCATTGGAGGGTATAATTGTCGTATTGGTGTCGTTGAAGGATATGATAGTTTTGGGGCTCTTACAAAATAGCTCTTGAAGTACAAAAGGAGTTACCAAAGACCGATTCGCAACAGAATAATAAACCACATCGGTTATGTTTTCTGTATCTAGATCTATGAATGCTGCTAAAACCGTAACAATTACCTGAATAAGAAGAATTTTCATTCAGATGCTTGTGAGAAAGAAAACAAAATTAATAAGAGAACCTTTTTTTTTTTTTGCAATTTATTGGTATCAAAACTCAAAGAAAATCACTACATATATTTTAAAAAAATATAGTATCGTAAATGCATAACAAACCTCAATTTTGATTAAAACTCTTTTGTTTCCCGTTTCGGAAACCAGACCAAATTTTTCCTAAAACACAACTAATAAATGAAACTACATACACATGTACTACAGTCACATTACAATGCCATCTTTCGCATGAGACATTACCCCCATTCTGGATTCAAAGATTCGACGGACTTTGTTAGCCCTTTAACGTACAGTATGTATTAAGGAGTCATGTAAATGTACATCTTGTTAAATATTGTAAATTCAGACCAATAAATTCATTCAGGGGTTAGTTTATTTTTTTTTTTGGTTTGAAAATTAACCAAGTTCAAGTGTATACCCTCCGTTTTCTCTTGTTACATGTAATAAAACAAAGTTCTCCCTGTTTCTGGATTTTTTTTTTTCTTTCCAACCCAGCTTTGATTTCATCCCCTTTTTTTTTCGTTCTATGATTCTAGGTCTATTGGTTTGTTCAAACAAAGCGAACTAAAGAATTAAAATACCAAAACTTCCAAAATTACAAAGAATGCCTTATTACGCTGTTGCGAAGGGATCCAAGACAGGTGTCTACAATAACTGGAGTGACTGTAAAGATCAGGTACACGGTTACAGTGGTGCTAGCTATAAAAAGTTTAATTCTGCAGCTGAAGCCAGTGCTTTTGTTGAGAATGGTGGCAACACATCAGCGGGTTCAAGTGGTGGTTATTCAAGCGGTGGTTATTCAAGCGGTGGTTATTCTGGTGGCGGATTTATCGGGGGATCATCACTTTCAAAGGTAAGCAAGAGTTCAAGCGGTGGTTATTCTGGTGTTGGATTCATTGGACGATCATCACTTTCAATGGTAAGTAATAGTTCAAGCGGATCATCTTCATCTTCTTCATCCAACGCGTCAAAGAGTTCAAGAGGAGCATCTTCATCTTCCAACGCATCAAGAAGTTCACGTGTTTATGTTGATGGTGCATCAAGAGGAAACGGAAAATCATCCACTGCTCCTTCAGGATACGGCGTTTACTACGGACCCGATGATTCGAGAAATGCAGCAGTACCATTAGATCATGTTGATGGAGGTACTTCCCACAAACCAACTAATCAAAGGGCTGAATTACATGGGATTAAGCATGCCTTGAAAAATATTCATAATGACTTGCAGCTGGGAAAAGCCGCTGGCAGGACAGAGATTCACAGTGACTCGCGTTACGCTATTCAAAGTGTTGATGAATGGTCAAATAAATGGGCTACAAATGGTTGGAAGAACTCTAAAGGAGAAACAATTGCCAATCATGATTTGATTAGAGAAACTGTGGCTTTAAAGAATGATGTAAATAAAGAATATCAAGCTCGTAATTGGGGGAATGTTGAATTTGTTCACGTCAAGGGCCATTCTGGAAATCCTGGGAATGAAGCTGCCGATAGGTTAGCCAACCAAGGGGCCGATAACTATGGCAGATGTAAGTAAGCATTGTTGATGCGGATTTGGTTTGTAAAGGTCAAGTTATATAATTGGCTTTTTTTCTTGTTTGCTATCTGTTTTTCCGTGAAGATATATTGTTGATTTTATTTTTTTTTTCTTGTTTGCTATCTTTGAAATGCATTAGCCTTTAAATCAATTGAATATACAGTTAATGGACAATTTTTCAAGTGAATATTCAGAAACTAGTGTTTGACTTGTCATAATTAAATAAGAGTTACTAAGTAAATTGGATAGTATTTTTGTGGCTCACTAGAAAACAAAACAAAGTATAATAGCAATCGCTTTATCGTATATCTTGAGACGTGACCTTTGAAAATTAGCTATGAACAACTAGAAACAAAGTTATGCATAGGCTTATTTTTTTTTTTTTATCATTCCAGGTTTGTAATATCTATAAGTGTGACTGTTCATTGTATAAAAAATCAGTTAATGGATGAACTGGTTTTGGTTTACCACCTAATTTATGACTACTCCTGAATTGTTCAAGACTCAGGATTAACTCACCTGTTGGATAGCCATCAGGAACAGGAGATTCCAACCGTTTGGCTATTTCACGGAACATCTCTTCCTTATTGCCTGTATTGACTTTAGCGTGTAGTTGATTGATTGTTTCAACCAAGTCATTGTGTTCTTGGAACGCCTTCACTAACCCATGAATAAACTCATGATCGACATTGATTTTATGGTGGTATAAATAGTTAACCATAGCAGCTTGCAATCTTTTTGGCTCGGTAAATTTGGTTGGGCTTTGGGAGTTGAGAAATGTAATCAATTTACCTGTCTTGTCACTCTTGGCAATATACAGGTTGAAAAACTCAATAAACTCGGGTTTGGTTATGTTCTCCAACACTTCTACTTGTCGGGCTCTTCCCTCAAAATCATAGTAGCCATCAACAATACTGGACCAGAGCCGACTTGTTTCTTCATTCAAGTGTTTCAATTTGGTCAACTTGATATTCTTCAACGCGTGTTTGAACTTGATGAAATCCTCAGTAGTCAACACATGGTTGACAAAGTGGCCAAAACCATCCAAGAACTCCTCAATTCTGTATTGCAAGTAGTCACATGTTCTCTCTGACTGAACCAAAATTCTAAAACCAAGGGATGTTCTACCCAACTGGATTCCTGAAAACACGATATAACCCAATTGCTCTTTTGTTCGCAATTGGTCAAAACATGGCTCCTTGATAACCGTACAGAACAAGTCTGTCAACACGCGCAATTTCAAATCATCGGTATTTGGTGCAATTTGAATGTAGTACTCAATACACGAATTGATGTTCTGCTCATCCCTCAA
Organism: Candida sojae; assembly: GCA_013177575.1. Classification (NCBI taxonomy): domain Eukaryota; kingdom Fungi; phylum Ascomycota; class Pichiomycetes; order Serinales; family Debaryomycetaceae; genus Candida; species Candida sojae. The sequence continues at coordinate 2,467,272 of WWPN01000002.1, read as the reverse complement.
CAGTATCTCATAGCGCGCCGTTTCCTGGGGTTCTAACACATAACCTTCCAAATGAAATTTTTCATCATCATACTCGTCCATCCATGACTTGATGTGTTTCATAGAATCATTGATGGTGTGCTGGATTGATCGTGCCTTGGTGATATCAAAATTTCCATGGATCAATACCTCAGAAAAAACACCCTCTTCCCAGATGGTCTCATTGAAATGACGTTCAAGTTGTTCAAATGTCACACCTTCTAATGCCTTGATCTTAGCATCCTGTAAATAAAGCTTATCATTCACGAGGTGGAGGTTATGTACTCCAATTTGGCGGAACGGGTCTTTGAACAAGAAACTTTTCCAGCTATTGAGTAACTTGTACTTGATTGACTCAAAGGTTGACTCGGAAGGTTTGAACGCAAACAATTCGGAAAGCACATGCTCTAACAAAATATCGAGCTTATCGTTGTATCCAGAAACTTTGATCACGAGTCCATCTCTCCATGTATGTAATGTAGCGTGCATACCCACCAATTCCGCATAGTAATTGACGTCGTTGATAGCATCATTGAACAACTCAATGCTCAAACTCGTTAATACAGAACTCGAAACATCGCTGTTGGAGCTTGGTAGATGCATGGCAATCTCAATTGTTCCTTTTGGTACTTTAAAAGTCTGGTCTTGTTTAAACCATACATTCATTTTGTTTGTAGTGCTGATTACAGATGGAGCCACTACCGGATTGCTGTGACCTTGGACCGAGACCGTGAAACTCGATGGAATGAAAGCATTGGCGTCTGGGAAGTGAAAACCAATCTGTGAACTGACTGGAATAAGTAACTCAGTGGGGATGGGCTCAATGGAATATTTGGTCTTATACCATTCCTCAACTTGGTCTAATCCCGACAAAGCCTGGGAAACCAATGTAACTCTGAGATTATCCACATTAAGATACAGTCCAAACTTTTTAATAACCTCTGGATCAAATGTCCTAGTAATCGTGTTACTTAAAAGATGTTTTGGTGGAATCAACCCGTCAAATTTATACAACTTACTACTCAATCCGGACACGGTTGACGATGCCTCTGCTTTTTGTCTAAATTTAAAGTTTATTTGTGACATCTCTTCAGTCTCTTTCCAGATCCATTCTTGTGGTTCACTTCCAGTGACAAATCTCACGCACTCCAAGGCATTCTTAACCACATCCTCCCATTTCTCCAATCCCTTGGGAGTCAACTGGATCTCAATATAAAACATCGAACAGCCCTGGCAAATCTTCATACCTCCAGCAGATAAGTCAGTACACAATCCTTGCTTCTTCAAGTAATATGCCAATGATCCCTTTGATTCGTGGCCCAATAAGTGGGAGAAGTACCCTTGTGGCTTGCTATCCCAAAACGTCTCCATGTCATCTGGTACCATGAAACTCAATTCCAACTTGTGATCATCATTTATTGGTGCTGCTTTTATCAATTGGCCTAACTGTTCTGGTCTGTATATCAATTCCCCATTATAATTTGCTCCCGGAAAATCTTTGTTAGGAATGGCAGAGAATTTTTCAATGGCCCACTCAGAAAGCGTATCTAAATCCTCTTTACCCAATACGACCAAACTCATCAAATTAGCCGAGTAGTGCTCGGAGTAGAACTCAAGCAATATTTCTCTGACATCCAAATCCCTCTTGAGTGGATCTTCGTGCAATGTCTCAAAGTTACCGGTTGAGAACCCATTATAAGGATGTGATGGGTTGCTTGTTGCCTTGTCCAATTGATACAATCTCCACGTATCGTTCTGTAAGTTCTTCTTGTTCTCAGAATCAACAGCGTTAATCTCACGATCCTGGCTGGTTTTACTAAATAACGGGCTGATGAAGAACTGGGAAAATCTATCCAATGCCCCTTCCAAGTAATCGGACCCGACTTGGAAATAATAATTCGTGTGCTCGGCAGCAGTATATGCATTTGAATGACCAGAGTGCTTGGACAAATAATTGGAATACTCGTTTTCCTTGGGATACTTCTTGGTTCCCATAAATAATAAATGTTCACAGAAATGTGCCAAGCCAGAAACACCATACTGTTTATCAGCGAATGAACCCACACCAACATCCAAAGATGCAGCAGATTTATCTGCGGTTGGATCACTTATTACCAATACTTTCAAGTTATTGGCCTTGAGCTTAAGGAGTCTGTATGAACGGTCGTCAAGCAAAGGTTTTTCTATTTCTGGATGGTCTGCCAAAACTGTGTACTGGTTAGACATGGCTGTTAGTCTGTGTGATTTTCTAGTAGTGAAAAAAAATGGGGTGGTAGTTCTTGAAGAAAATCTCCAATAATTTGCAAAGTATAACAACAAAATGATCTTAAATAATAATATTTTGTTCCAGGAGAATTTATTCTAATTCAAAATACATATGGAAATTATTTCAAGCAGTGGCAATTGGTCCCCAGTATGATGATTTTTTTCTTCTTCGTTTGAGAGATTACCAACGACCGTGGTGGGGGAAATTGCCTCGCCATGCAACAACAACAACAAAAAAAGGAAAAAAGGTAAAAGTTAAGAACGCAAGTGACAAAAGTATTTTCCTGTTTGTTATAATGACAACTATTTGTATTTGTGTAAATAATGTTGTCGCTCCGATGGTTGATAATGGTTATCGCTTGACTGGATCTGCAAAATAACCTTTGTAGCATCCATTGTTCCTTGCATATATTATCATAATTTTCTTAAAAACCTTGCAGGTTACACCTGGTGGAGAAAGCTACAGAAATGACATTTAAGAGAAAGAACTTAAAAACAAAAATCATCGTTATGTATTTGATTGTACCTATCTAATGTGTCTTACGACCGCTAATGTCACTTTATTTCTACGGTCATGAAATTCTGATTCTCGCTGTTTTACGTAAATTAAATTTCAATTCTGAATTAGGGTTAAACGCATCTTTGTGGATTTCCACTTGCAGCAAGTTCCTCAACCTATCAGTATTGGTACCCTTCATTGACTTTAATTCTGAATTAGAATTCAAACGAAGCTCTTGCAACCCGAGTGGGAACGTTACATTATCCATTGACTTTATCAGACACAGATCCAAACTGAAAGAATACAATTTCTTTGGAAAACTAAATGTGAATGAAGGATTGGTGAAATAGACCTTATGTAACTTTAAGGTGCGTAACTGTGAAGGCAATGACAAACTTGCAACCTTCAACTCACTCGATAGAGCAAGGTGCTCCAAATTTACTGGAAAATTTAATCTGCCCAAACGTTTGCGTTGCCCAAGTTTAAATCGATAAGAATATTGATGATATTCAAGTCGTTTCAACTTGGTAAAGTTATGTTCATCTTGAAACAATTGTAGTGGAAGATCAGATCCATTGATTCTTAGTTCAGTTAACTGTGAAAGTAATTCTATTCCCTTATAATTCTTTAACATGACGCATTCACAAAATTCCAACTTTGTTATAGAATGTGGAAGTTGTAAATCCTGTATTCTAGTAAGACATTTACATTTAATTTCCAATTTTTTCAAATTTGTCATACGGGAAAGGAATTGCCCAAGTTTGCTGACTCCTTTGGTGAAACTTAAATGTAAGTCTTTTAATCGCGTAGGAGTCTTGTCAATGGTAGAAGGATTCCTTGTGGTTTCAAACCAAGAAACAAACAAAACTTCCAAACTCAGCGGTAAGATATTGAAAGTATTTTGATTGGCAGAATGTAGATGTAGTCTTCTTAAACAATGGAAATTCCTGAGGGTTGCCAATCGTGATAACCTTTCATTAGTCTTGAACCTTATCTTAGTTAAACTGTCTTGATATCTTCGAAGAAACTCGTATTGTTTTTTTTTATCAGCGAAATTGACCCAAAGGGTACGCATACGAAACCTCAAATTATTCATTAATCTGCAATCTAATCTATCATAAGATTCACTTAACCAAAAATAAAAGTGAAGTAAATCCGCCTTCTGAAGCCATTTATTCTCCACAAGTTCCGTATACGATATGGAAAATAAAACAATTTCTTTAGAAAAAATACCACACTTTTCTGCCAAATCATAGTCAATCACAGAAGTTCTCACAATAGGTGTAGTTGTTGCCATGCAAATCAGTCTCCTATTACTTGAGGGGTATTACCGAGGGTCGATGGCAATCTTCTCCAACATTATACGTAAAACATATGGCTGTAATGACTTATCTCTCAACAAAAATCTCAATAAGGTCACATCAATACATGATAGGATATAATGTATTATCTCTTCAGGTAATGTGTGTAGTTTTTGAATTACTCTATTCCCCATATCTTTTAAGAATGCCACAGAAATTTTATCCATGTGTTTAAGAAATTCCACACTGTCGCGTGTTATAGCAAGACAGAAATAAACTGAATATGCGTCACAAAACCACACGAAAGAAACAAAAAAAAGAAAAACATCAAATTCCAATTCTCGAGATACATCATTTATTCTAAAGTAGCCGGATTTCCTTATTGAGAATGTCTCACCAATCACATAGATGCAATGACCCTACCTGTAAATTCAATAAAAAAACTGAAGAGGAGAAGGCATATAGCAAGAAGTTTGATCGTTTGTTGGTTCTTAGACACGAATTACAGGATGCAACAAGTGTAGAAGGAACATTAAAAGCTGCAATGGAAATATCCAAAATTCAAGTAACCATGAGTGTTGATCAAAGATTAGAACTTTATTCACTTAGGTTTTTCATGGATGAATTATATGGAGACTCAGATATGGAAGATGGTGATTATAGTGATTATTTCCCTGACGAAGACGATGGGTATGAATATGAATGGGCATATGTTGGAGAAAAATGTGAACTAAATAAGGCTGAAGAAGATAAAGCCCTTGGTTTTTTTCAAAGACTTCTACTTGGAAATCAATGAATGATACAATAGGAGGGAAAGAAAGAAAATTAGTGTCATGATTAGTGTAAACAGTGTGTATCAGTGGATCTAAATGTTTCTAAGTAAATATAAATTAATTGTTACATAAATCGTCATTTCTAATGGGATCATTACACGTCAAGAACCTTTGCCAACTCTTTCTTGTAATTAAATGGCTGTTTTTTGAATTGTGATAGGAATGGATCATTCAAAAATTTTTGTTTAAGTGATTGGGTGTGATAGTGAGATGCTTGAAGAACTTGTTGTAAGGCACATATTTTAATCACTTTGGAGACATCATTTCCTGTCCCAACTTTTAGTCTCGCATTAAATGTACACTTTGCACATCGTTTATAACCCCGTAACACTTCTGGTTCATCTCTCTTTACGCCATGGCATCGTGAACACTCCTTATTGCTATGGCTAGTTATTGTTTCATATGTTGGTTCAATTTTGATGGGATTGTACTCGAGCTTTACAGTAAATGTGGGTGGCTCATCATCTAAACTATCAGGAGAAACCAACATTATATCCGATACACGGACACGAAGCTGTGGGTTGTAGTGATGATGAAAATCAAGATCTTTGGTGGAAAGCATTCGTTGGTTAGAATCAGGTTCGTTACTTTCTTCTTTAACCAGCCGTAGTCCCAGTCTATACTTTGTGAGCTCTGCTTCAAAGTTAAATGTCTTATTGTTGAATTGTCTTAAGAATGGATCGTATTCATAGACCTGCTGGATAAGTTCTTGGTCTTGCGGGAGCATTTCTTTGATCTGTTTCAATGCGTATAATTTAACTGGCTCAGCAAGTGGCACAGATACATTTGCCTTTATTCGTCGTTTCATTATGCAACGAGGGCATTGTCTATACTGTGAACATTCCAAGGGTTCATCCAGCAGTCTATATCTTTTGCAATAACTGCATTGGTTTTTTGTCTTGTGGACTTTGTGTTGATGGAAGTCCTTTTTCTTTGGGGGTGATTTGGGTAGCCGGGTATTTTGCGTCTTCTCTGGGCTAATTGAAGATTCACTATCCTTAGAGCCCTGGGAAATTTTATCAATTTCTCCAAGATAATTTGCTACAGACAATTTCCCATTAAACCGAGTGAGTTGTTTATCTGTCAATAATATGCTTTTGATAAACTTGAGATCTGTATGTGATGAATCCACTTGTTTCAAACAGTATAATTTAGTGATTAGACTGAATTTTCTCAATAAAATTCTGTTCTCATTAATACCATTGTGTTTATAAAGGTTCCAGTATCGGGAAATTCGGCAAGCAGGACACAAGATCCGAACTCTATCTTCAATGGGTTCATCTTCCAATCTCCTCTGTTGGCAGCCAAGACAATCCTTCAACATACTAATCCATAAAAAAAATCTTTGCGGGAGAATAATTGGGTAACCTGTAGGACGATGGGGCAAGATGGAATATATGTATGTGATTGGTTATATCTTGTAAGCAATTGTATTTTAAATCTTTAAAAAAATTCGACGAACAGTATATCAGATAGTGCCCTTTGTCGTTCTCTCACACCCACACGCACCAGAAACCTGGATTATCTTTTTATTTTTTTTTACTTTTTTTTTTATTTATTTATTATTATTATTTTCTGCCCCTCAAGAGATTTGGTCGTAATAATAATAAAAATAATGGCTAGAGATGCGACACGGAACATGAAGGAGAAAAAAAAAAAAAGACGACCGCGTTATTTATAATTATCGTCCCATACTTTCTCTTATCTTATGTAACCAGATTTATTTATTTGTTTAGATTCCATTACATAGACTATTGATATTGGTGTTAAACTTGTTGATTTTCTTTTCAATATGATTCAATTTGGAACTTATACTAATAAGAATAGGATCATCAGTTGAGACTTCGAATTTCTTATTAACCATAACAACTGATTCATTATAAGTTATCGCTCTACTAATATAATCCATTGCTTTTGGTTTATCTCGTAACAGTAAATGCGTCATTATATTAGATAAGAAATTTTTATTTGTGGTAGACTTTTCTTGAACTTTTTTCTCTATCTCTGATATCGTTAATGGATGTACTGTTTCAGGAGTTAGTTCATCTTGAGATTGAGGGACAGGAGAACTTCTTACTGATGGAGTTTGTATAGTATTAATAGAAGAAGTATTTGACGGTAATTTCATATCATCTCTTAACTTATCCACAAATGATTTTCCAGAACTATCAATTTCAGACCATGGTTTTTCTGTAATTTTATGAAGACATTTGATATCAAGACTTATTTGATTATCACAAGTATAAAAATCCACAGTTATATGATCAGAAAGTTCAGGTTCAAAATCTTTGGTGTTTGTTACTTTTAAAGGGAAGACCAAGTTGGGATCTGTTGGTATTTGTAAATTGATTTTTGCGTCATGAATATGCTGCAATAATGCTTCAAAAGTTTCAAGCAATCTGGTATGTTTATGCCCACTGTGTTCAACTTCCTTATCCAATAATTGAAGATCCTGTAATAAGTTTATTGAGTCATTTATTGAATTTAAACAATTGACAATTTGTTCCAAGATAATTGGTACTTTTAATTGCAATTTGTGAACATACTTGTTAAAATAATGATTTTTAATTGTCAAGTATAATTCAGTCAAATATGGACCGTCTCTGATAACTATACCATTAAGTGAATCAGTCCTATTGTGTAAAGAAATAGGTAATTTTAATGGAGGACCTTTTTCAATACAGTCTTTGGGATTAGGAGCTTGTGGAGTATTATAAAGCAATAAGTTCTTACAGATCTGTAATGTCTCAATTACCTGGAATAAATCAGGGGTTATAATTGATTTGATATACCAATGTAATTCATAATCATCTCTCTTTAGTTGTAGTGATCGAATGGTTTCAGTAAATACTGTGTTAGTTGTCATTTTTAATGGTTCCCAAAAAAAATTGGCTGGCAACTATGTGTAATAGATTCAACAGTAGCAATTTTTCTCTCTTATTACAGCACCTCACAAAATTTCACCGAGTGAATATTAGTCACAAAAAAAACCAGGTCGTGTGCATTTGAAAATAAAACACGTGATAAAGGCAAATAGGAATTACGAGAAAATGATTAAATAAAAAAAAAAAAGGCAAAAGGAAAAAGAGAAAATTTTTATTCCTTCATATTAACCACTTCGTTCATCATCAACACCTTATTTTTTGGAAAAAGAATTTTTTGAGACAGAGGTACTATTTGCAGGACTAGTGTTTACAAAAAAAAAATCAAGTGAGAGATAACCCCATTTACCATGTCTTCAACATCATCTAATAAACGTGACTTAAATATTCCTTCGTCAGGTAATAATATAAAACTTGAAAAGCAAGACAAACAAGAATCGCATGATGTCTATGACCCTCAAGTTGCTAGTTATCTTTCAGGTTCACCAGGTAATGAGTCCAATACTCAATATGGAAGTGTTGCACTTCAACAACATGCTAATGTGAATTATTCCGCTAGTGCAGCTGCTGCGGCTGCTGAGTTACAACATAGAGCAGAATTACAAAGAAGACAACAACAATTACAACAACAAGAGTTACAACATCAACAAGAACAATTACAACAATATAGACAAGTTCATGTTCAAGCCCAAGTGCAACAAAGAGAACACCAGCAACAACAACTTCAACAACAGCAACAGGCTCAAGCACAAGCACAAGCACAAGCACAAGCACAAGCACAGGCTCAAGCACAAGCACAAGCCCAAGCTCAAGCCCAAGCTCAGGCTCAAGCGCAGGCGCAGGCCCAAGCACAAGCGCAGGCGCAGGCTCAAGCACAACAACAGAAACAACAAGCCCAGCAACAACATGCTCAACAACAACAATTTCAACAATTTCAACGTCAGCTGTTAAACCATCACTTGGCCCAACAACAACAACAACTTCAACAACAACAACATCATCATCAACAACAGCAACAACAACAACAACAAGTACAACAACTTCAACACTTGAGAGATGGTTCCAGTGAAGATTTTGATCCTAATGAACATCTTCATTCAAGATACATTGAGAATGAAATTATCAAGACATTTAATAGTAAAAGTGATTTAGTTACATTTGTTAGAAAAGAATTGACAGTAACAGAAAGAAGTAAAATTGTTATCAATTCATCTAAACCCAAGGCCATTTATTTTCAATGTGAAAGATCAGGATCATTTAGAACAACGGTGAAAGATCCAGAAAAGAGACAACGAGTAGCATATACCAAAAGAAATAAATGTGGATATAGATTGGTGGCTAATTTATATTCTAATGAAAAAGACACTAAAAGAAAGGGTAAATCTGATGAAGTTGATATTAATGATCCTTCAAATTCTGAATCTCAAATTATGTGGGTATTAAGAATGATTAATCCTCAACATAATCATGCACCTGATCCATCTAATAAAAAAAGAAGACAAAAAATATCTCGAACATTAGTTGAAACTCCAAAGAATAAAATGTCTCGAACTCAAGAAGATCATACACAATTACAACTTCATGCAGGACCAAGTTTTGAAGAATTAAGTGCTCATCATCATCATCCAGTAATGTATCATCATCAACAGTCACATGGACATAACGGAGAAGTAGATGACGATGATGAAGATGATGATGATGAAGAAGAAGGTCCACCACTTGATCAACCGGATGCAGCTGTTATAGCAGCAATTGAAGCTAGTACACATGATCAACCAAATGTTGCTGCAGCTGCAGCTGCAGCAGCTGTGGCAGCAGCGGCTGCGTTACAAGGAGCATCAAGTAACCCAAATGATGGTATTGATCCTAATGTAGATCCAAGTGTTCAAGCTCATGATCATGCTCATGAAATAAGAAGTAGATTTATATAATCGAGAAATAAATAGTTTATGTATTATTATATATGTGTATTATGCTTTGTATAAGAAGAAAGAAAGGGGTATCTATACTTCTAATAATTATTATGTGTAATTTCTTTCTTTAGATTAATCAACATGATGTTTAACTCGTTCAATATTTTCATAATCATATAATGCTTTCCTTAATGGTCTCATTAATTTAAATTCTTTTTTATAAGTTTGATATTTTGTTTGATCTAAGGGTTTATCCAAACCATTTTCATCAAATAATATGGTTTTTTGAAAATCATGAAAATGAGTTAAAGATTTAGTTAAATAATATTCTTGAAGAATTTCTTGATTTGAATCTAATAATTCTAAAATTTTATCATAAGATTCAAATTGTTCAATTAAATATTCATTAGTAATTTTAAAAGATTCATCAGGTTTTTCAATTAATGGTTCTAAATCTGATTTATGAACCCATAAATTTAATTTTTTAATAAAGAACCAACCAGAAAATTCAAATGATGATAAACCTTTAGAATATTCAAATGTTAATCGATTAGAAATTTCATGAGGTACTAATACCGGAATACCTGTCATCATGGAAAATTTCAAAGGACCAATTTGATCTAAATTATAAAAATGCTTTCTTCTATCATTAAAAATTAATTTATCTTGACCTAAATCAACAAGATTTTTAACTTCATATTCTCTTGGTGGTTTAGCATTAGAATTACTTAATGCAGTAATATCAATATAAATCCCAGAATCAACATCAATAAATCTTGCATCAATATGATTTTGTTGATCAGAAACACCACGATTATGCATATAACTATTTACTTCAATTAAATATTTTCCATAACCTTCACTTGGATTTTCCACCACTAAAGTTTGATTATAATTTTTAGCTAAATTAACTAATTCATCAATTGGCATTTGAATATCAAGATCATTATCATATGGAAACATTAAACCATTCCAATACCAACTTAATAAAGGACCATGCATAATCCAAGTGATAATACCTTTTTCAATTGAAAATCTTTGCCAATTTCTTAATAACCTATCTAAAATGATATTAGTTCTATGGGTCATCTCTTGTTGATTCCAATGAGGTTTTTCATAATTTAAAGCACCATTAAAATATCTCCAATCATAATGCCAACCCCATTCCCTTTCTTTATTACGAGAATCACTTGGATTAATGGTTGCCATTTTAAAATATCTAATTTCATTACTATCATCATATTTAGAACATTCTTTAAGACCGTCAAGATACATTTTGTGATGAGGATTTAAATCATCTTCAATTTCTTGAAGTTCCTCAATTTGAGATTGAATTGTATTGGGATATTTAAATTTATCCTCATTTAAATCAATAATGGATCTTTGTCTCATAGCTAAACAGTTATTATAACCAAAATCATTTGAAGACAAATATTTAGGAATGACTTTATTATTCAAGTCTTTCCAAATACTAACATGATCCAATACTATAGTCTGAGGAATAGAAGATGCTGCAGAACCAAATTTTGCACTACTCAAAGAGTAACCTTGAGCTTCAACAAATCGATCAACCATTTTACTACTAGCCAATCTTTCAGTTGAATCAACATTAAATTCATAAGTACCCCCAGTAGTTTCATCATCACTTAAAATAATAACTTTTAAAGGATTTAATAAATTAGTCATGGCATAACTTTTAGCTTGAAGCATTCTATAATCATTTGAACAATAATGATCATAGTTTTCATGTTCATGAATAATAAAACCTGGAAATTGAGATTTAGATCTAAAACCAGCTTTAAATAATTCTTCCCATTTTTCATTCAATACGTCTTCATTATTTTTACAAAAATATGAAACATCAGGATTTTTATGAGAATCTTTTGAAATATCTTCACAAGTGATTCTTTGATCCATTGGTTTACTAAGTTGATTGTTTAATATTGTTAAATCCATCCAATCAGCCCAATGAAATGGTAAACTAATGGTTGGAATCTCATTGGAATTAATTTTATCACCAACAAAAACATTTTTATTTTCATTATTTGATTTACTCAACTCTTCATATTTTAATTTTAATTCATTTAAATAAACAGATAAAGTAAATCTTGGATCATAAAATAATTCATTTCTATTAATCCAGCTGTTTGAATCTTCAAATTTCTTAATGAATGGTTTAATTGGAATATTAATTTTAGGTTGAGTTATTTTTGAATTAACCATAAAATACTTACTTGGATTCAATTTAATTTGATCAAATTTCAATTTAACTTGTTGACTAAATTGAATTTCTTCAGGTGATTTTTCAACATTTGAATAATCAGGAATAATGATTTCTTTTTCAATTTCTTGGGTAGTACTTGCGGTGGTGCTGGTACCTGAGTTGGCCGTGACAGCAACGATTCTGTTAGATGATGATTTAAGTTTGGATTGTTGCGTATCTGAGGGTTCTTTTTCAAACAACAATTTATTTATTGAAGTATTAATTGAAGTTGAATCATTAATTAATGTGAAATAAAGAATATTGAAGAACGCAGCGATTATGATTATAAACTTAATAAATCGTATTGACCGTCTTGAAGACAGTACATAATTAGCGAATGACATTAAAGGCCCCTTGATGCAAAATGTTTATACAAATGTTTTAAGACTAATACTAAAAACAAAAAAAAAGGATTGAGACGGGATTCTTTGATGTTTTTCTTTCTTCTTGTTAGATATTAGATTTTATATATATATATATATATATATTATGTATTTGTATATATTAGAAGTAGAAGTTGTCTGGGTAATTTTTTTGCTTAGTGATGAAGATATACATTTAAGGTAGTGTACAAGTGCACAAACACTAATCTGTGCAACATATATTTTTTTTTTCGTTTTGCGTATTAATACATGGTGAAATTGAGATCGGTTAAACAATACAGATGAATTAATTTCTTTTGTTTTTTTTTTCTCTCAATTCCATGTATGATTTAATTGAGAATACATTATACATAATCATTTTGGATCTTGCTAAAACCCTAAAGTTTCTTCATTCCTTATTTAGAATATTATATGAGCTATGTTAATTGCAATTTCAAATATATGGGATCTGGATTAATACTAATGTTCACGTGACCCAGTAAATCTATAATAAATATTTAATTATCGTGTAAATTACATTCAAAGATTTTGTGATTGATTTAATAATAATTTTGGGAGAGGGGATTTTTAAGGCAGACCACCTCCAATTGGAAGTGAATAACATTATGCCATCATCACTTGCCATTCAACATTTATTGAAAAAATAATATTTTGACAAGAAAAAAAAGGCAAAGAAAATAAAAAAATAATTTTATATGCAGTGCATATTAAAAAAATAGTCACACGACTAATATAAAATCAACCAAAAAAAAGAATACATAAATTGAACGCGTTGCACTACTGCCAAGTTTTATATTATTTTGGGGGACAGGGAGACAGCTATCGTCTCCACAGGAGATACAAGTATATATACATGAATACATAATTGAAGGTCGTCAAAGCCTTAAATCAATCTACTAAAGAGCTTAAATTGTCGAATTATTAATTTTTGTTTAGATTCCACCATTTTAACTATCTACTACTGTTTGATATTCGAAGGAAATCAATTAGTGCATATGTACATGTACTCAATGCTGTACATGTACTGTAAGATATTTTGGAATTTGATATGGTAAATGATACAAAATGACTGATCAAGTAATCATTAGCTTTGCGGTTTATTTATTCAATACAAAACGAAATATTCATACTCCACCACCATCAAAAAACATAGACTTTTTAATTATAGATTGTTAGGATATATCCACAATTAAAAATTTATTTAGATTGTGGCGGATACATTGCTACAGTAATGGTCGTGTGACTTTTAATAGTTAATTTTTTTGTTCCCCTGTACCTTTTTTTTAACATTAATTGGCAATTGGTACATGCAGGAATATTACACAAGAATATTAATAAAATGAACTAATAACAAAAAGAAATTCTTTTAGGGTAAAGGTGGAATTGTAATACAAGATACAAAAAAGAAAAGTCCAAATGAAGACGTAGTTAGTCTGATGTTTGAAGATTAATATCACATATTGGCGCCATCTATTGTATTTTGTGAATTAGCTTTGGTTGTTTGCTTTCATTTTTTTTAGTTCAATTGTACCAAAACGTTTTACAAAATGATTATTCAACATTTTTCGTGCTTTCTGATTTCTTTCCTTCTATCTGCTTCACCAAAAGGATGCACTAAAGAGTCTTGTGATGAAAATGATCATACAGAGTTGAAAATTTCATTCACGCGTTTGTTTATTTATTTGTCCCAAATATTTACATTTAATTAATATTTCTGTCATTGGTAAATTTTTTTTATTTTTCTTATTGAGATTAACTTCCCATGTATGGTAAGTGATGGACCTTATATTTGCATGTGTTTTTTTTCATATATGTTCGAAAATTTTACCGCTAATGGTATTTCATTGTGGTTCGTTATTTTGGCTCTTTAACCACACTCTTAAAATAGTTTAATACATGTGCTAATAAACCATTGGGATGATTTCATTCTGCATTAATCACAGATCGTACGTAAATACACGTACATGTAATCTCGATCATATCAACTTCTGTTGATATTTTTTTTTATTAAACGAAGTGTGGGTATATGTATTGTTAAAATAAAGTTTATGTAACTTTATGTACGTAAAGCAAAAATGTGCTGTATTTATTTAATGCAGGAAAGTTGCCTCATATACGAAGTGGAATGATTTTATTAAAGAGAGAAAGTATAAATGTACAAAGATATGTTTATGTTTTAGAAAAATCGACTTATAGGATTTTAAGTAGATTTAGAATATATATAATTAATGTCTAGATAAAATTCTCCTTTACCATCTAATTCAACAGTGAATCCTTCTGGTTTAACTTGTATTAATCCAAGGTGAAATGTGACCTATGAATACCACTATGTGATCAACAAAACCTAGAGGATCAAGTGATAAGTCACTATCTGTAGATTATCCCTTCATTAAGATTATTATCCATTGTCATCACCAACATTATTATCCACGCAGATTAATTCAAAACAAATGCTTTATTATTAAACTGCAATTCATGAACAAGAAGTATTCTTGACCTTGAGATTAGGACTTCTTATTCTCATCAGATCTAACCCATGATTTTTACAAACTCGAATAAAATTATTTTTCAGTAAGCCGTTTTACTCTTGAGATAATAGCTATACTACCTGATTTGAAATGGTTTATTTCTAAAGGGCAATGACTCTTGTATATATATATATATTTAAGAAGAGATATTCAGTCATGACCTATTGGACAAGGCGTATTGTCGGAATTTTTTTTCCGCCTTTAAATATGCATTGCTCTTTGGAATTATTTGGTTTCACACGCACCGTTGCCAATTTCACATGACTCTAATGCATGTGCTAAACTTCATGTGATGTTGCTACACGTGCCGGACGTAATATTAATAAATTTCCTTAAATCATTACAACAAAAGAGCCATTCCAGATAGCATGTCCTTTAACAATTAAAACATTGGTATCTATCACCTGTGAATTAGCACATAGCTTGTGTAGAAAAAATTTCTTTGCTATAAGGACCATCTTCGTTTCTTCTTTACAATGCTCATAGTGAGTAGTAAAAGAAAAAAATAAAAACCAAGGCAAAGAACTATTAGTGCCATCTTGAAAAAAAAAAACGGGCGAAGGAAGAGAATCAAAAAAAAAAAAAAAAAAAACGGAAACTCATCTCACATAATTTTTCAAAACTTATATCAATTTTTAAATTTGTCTTTCTTTTGGTGAGATTTTAACCATCCTATTAATTTAATATATTATCATCATGCCTAGATCAAAACGTTCCAAGCTTGTTACTTTAGCTCAAACCGATAAAAAAGGTAAAGAAAATAAAAATCGTTTATTTGATGAAGTTAGATCTGCTTTAGATACATATAAATATGTTTGGGTATTACAATTTGATGATATTAGAACTCCAGTATTACAAGATATTAGAAATGATTGGGCTGA
Organism: Candida sojae; assembly: GCA_013177575.1. Taxonomy (NCBI): domain Eukaryota; kingdom Fungi; phylum Ascomycota; class Pichiomycetes; order Serinales; family Debaryomycetaceae; genus Candida; species Candida sojae. Next base: position 2,451,506 of record WWPN01000002.1, on the reverse strand, counting down.
ATCTAAATTAATCTTGGGTAAAAGAAAAGTCTTACAAAAAGCTTTAGGTGAAACAATTGAAGAAGAATATAAAGAAAATTTACATGAATTAACTAAAATATTAGAAGGTTTACCAGGATTATTATTTACTAATGAAGAACCTGAAACTGTTGATGCTTATTTTAAAGCTTATTCTAAACAAGATTATTCAAGAGCTAAATCAAAGGCTCCAATAGATTTTATCATACCTGAAGGAATTGTTTATTCAAGAGGTGGTCAAATCCCAATAGAAGAAGATGTTCCAATGTCTCATTCTTTAGAAGAAACTTTAAGAAATAAATTAAGAGTTCCAACTAAAATTAAATCAGGTAAAATCATTCTTGATGAACCTTATGTTGTTTGTAATCAAGGTGAAACTTTAGATGTTAGACAAGCTATGTTGTTGAAACAATTTGGTGTTGCCGCTAGTGAGTTCAAAGTTCCAGTACTTGGATATTATTTCGATGCTAAAGTAGAAAAATATTAAATAAATTACACACACAGATACATATACACATACACATCATCACTACCACGACTAATCTTTATCTCCTTTACTGAAATCTAATGAATATACTTTCTTTTTCTTTTACCAAGTATCTTCAACTTCTTCAGGTTTAGAAATTTGAACAAAAAATAGATATGCTTCGGATTTACCAACATTTCTTAATGAATACTCATTACCTTCAGGTATTTGTAATTTACATCCCTTTTTAACAATAAACACATCTTCATTTAATGTAACTCGTATAGTTCCTTTCATCACATTAAACATATATGTACTTCCTGTAACGGTAACAGGTGGTTTAAACCCATCAACTGGTAATTCTAACATACCACCAGCACAAAAATCTCTATCTTCATCAAATAATGTTGCAACTTTATAATTATCATCTGATTGTTGTTTAAAATTACCCCCATTCTGATTATAAGCAATCTTTCGTTTCTTTAATCCACCATTATCCTTCACAGTCAATTCTAAACAATCTTCATCTTGCATCCATTCAGTTCCAGATAAATTTTCTTGTTCTTCCTTATCCCCTATTTCTTGTTCATCATCATCATTAGTATCATTATCACTTGTTGGAGTTTGAGGTCTTTTTACTAATTTCCTTCTACTTCTGGTAGAACTCTTTTTTGTTGTACTTCGAATATTTTCAGAATTATTATCAGGTATATGTACAACTTCTTTAATCAGTTGTAATGGAATATTATGGATATCTCTAGCCAAAGTGGTATCAAAATCTTCATCACTATTAAAATCTTGAGTATAAATAATTCTTTCATTTCTCCAAAATGCCAATGGTTTAATTCGTGTTCGTTTAGATCTTCTTAATCCCGTAGTGTTATCTGGTGGTGGAGAAGGTAAATTTGATTCATTTATCACTTGACTTCTTCGTACTCCCGACATTTCTGAACTATATTCTTGGAATGATTCATCTTTTTCATCATCTTCAAGTTCTGTTGGTGATTCATTATATTCAGTAATGCTACTTGTAGTATCATCAGTAAATGACGACGGTAGTATTTTGGTTTTTCCTAACGCCATTTTCTTGGTAAATGAAGATGAACCCTTTATCAGTCTTGGCTTGGATTCACCTTTGGTTGATCTTGTTTTTCTGAATACCTCAATTGGTCGTTCTTCTTCCAATGAATTATCATCATTATCATCCATACTGAAATCAACAACACCTACTGACTCATCATTCCCATGGGATCGGTCTTGTTCTAAATTCATATCATCTTCGGGAATATCATCATCAAATTGATTATAATCAAAGTCCTGTTCAGCTAGTGGCGACCTCAATGGAGATTGTTTATTGATTGCAGGAGATTTTTTATTGGAAATAGTAGAACTCAAATTAAATGTTTCATCAGCATCTTCATCATTAAAATTAATCTTTCGAGCAATATTATCAAATGGTTGTTCTTTAACAGGTTCAACTTGTTTCTTAAATTGTGATCGTGATTGTGATCGTGATTGTTTTCGTTCCAGCTCTGGTTTTCCTGGACTGGCTATTGAATCATCACCAAAGAAATCATCCACATCTTCCAACCCATACCGGTCTATTTTAATATTGTCTTTTGGAACAAGCCCAAGTTTTCTAGACCTCCCACCAAGATTCGCCAAATACATTTCCTCAAATCTTTTCTTGTTAATTTAGTTTGATGATCAGATATCTTTGTAGATGATGGGGTCCGTTATTTATTTTTTTTTTTAATGGTAATTTGCTGCCCTAAGCATATGTGAGTGGGTGTGTGAATGACCTTGAGGAATTTTTGGTTGTTTTTTTTTTTTTTCGGTTGTTTTGTTTTTGGAAAACGCGAACAAAACTGAATCACGTTTTCGTTTTTGTTTTGACCAAAAAAAAAAGATGATTATTTTGGTGTTTGTGTTCAATATGATAATGTGCTACCCTACACAAATATTTATTTACGCACCTATTGTAAGTACTTCCTGTGGTTGTTATTTATAGAGAAAGTTGATATGAAATAACCAAGCCGTCATTATAACTTATATACAAATTATAACAAGGAATATCAACGGTTCTTTTCCTGATACTTAATCCAATTATGGTTCTATAACCATGGTATCCTAAAGATAAACTCATTGCATTAGGAAAAATATATTCCTGTCTCATTCCGTAAATCCCTTTGTAGGAACATAGTCTCATGATTGTCACTAACCCTTGTTGTGTCACTGCTATAAAACACAGTAATTCAGGAATAATTTGGGTGATGGACATTCTATTGGTGAATTTGCTCTCATCATTGAATGGTATTGGTAAATCAAATACCTTTGGCGTTGAACAGCTGCAGAATAGGGATGGGAATCTAAACATAGCAAGTTTTCTAGCACTTGAAACCAATAGTAATTCATTTGTGGATCCATGAACAAATTCCTTGTGTATCCTTCTATATTCATCGTCAACATTTGTCAATTTTGAATTTCGATAATTCTCCTCACTCTTTTTCTCAAAACTCACCGTCTTACTTTGAAAGAATTGAAATATTCCACTAGGCTTACCGAGTATTTTTGACTCGTGTTCAATTCTCCTGCGTTCCTTTGTTTCATCTATTTCACTATCACCAAATACATCTCGTATAGATCCAACTGGAAGAAACCATCGTGAGTCCAAAGGTTTGATTGTCCAGCAATCTTCACTCAATACAGCTCTAGAAATACACAATGGTTCCTCAAACTGAAGTCTATAAAATTTCTTCAATTTGATCAGTGATAACTCGTTTGGTTCAATTCCGTTTCTATTCTCCAATTGCTCCATAGTACTATCGATGTAATAATATAGTTCTTTTTTTAGAATATTCAAAATCTTCCTTATCAAGAGGACCTTCACCAATGCAAAACTTAAATTCAAATACAATTATTTCCCCCTGAGATTGATACACATGACACTTTTACCACATGTTTTCCATCTGATTCTTTACATGTCACAATTGACACTTCGGGGATATTGTGAAGAATCTGATGCGATTTTACATGATAGAATCTTTCATCAAGTGGATGATAATACAATAAGACAATACTCTGGGAATTATCTGACGCAGCAATAACATTATGACCATTATAAGTTTTGAAATCTAAACCCCATAATGAAGCTTCCATCTTGATTCTAAAATCTGGTTTGATAACAGTGACTGAAGTATTAGTAACAGATGTACTGGCAACAGCACTATCATTATCCTGTTTATGGTGTTTTTCAAATTCTTTAATCAAAGTCATAATGGTTTCATTATACCATATTAATAATGTTCCATCGTCGGTACAAGCTGCCAATATTCGTCTTCCATTAAATGGCCCTGATTTAATGAAATTTATTGTATGAGGAAAATATGGCCATGTTGAAATCAACCGATCAGTACTTGAAGTAAATGGGGGACTTGTGTCAAGTCTTAGCACTTGTGTCGATGGAAGATGAGTTATTTTATCAAATGTAAAAAATACCAATTCAGAGTTTAATGCCAGAACAAGAAAATCATTAACTCCATCGGATATGATAGTAGATAAGTTATTCTTGAATTTCCTAAAATCATCAGCAAATATTTTTTTAATACCACAGTGTTTCAACTTTAAGGAATTTTGAAACTTCTCTGATGGTGACTTATATAGAATTCGTGAAAAGTCTGAATTGTCAATTGTGCAATAATCTTCGTCGTTGAATGCCGTTGATTTCATTTTAAATTCATATTTGTCGGATTCTATAGTATCTATATGACCAACAGATGGAGATGAAGATATTGAGGAAGGAGGCAGTCCAGTAACATACTCAAATGCCTGGTCTATTTCTTCGGCCCTAATGATAACATTACTTCCTCCAAAACTTTCACGTCTGGTATTTTAGAAATCATCAAAATCGTCTTCGATGTCATTATTAATTTGAATAATACCCAATGTCTCATCTTCAATCACTTCTTCATTATCTGAACCAGATAACTGTATTTCATTTTCATTCCTGATGTTACTCATGATAGTATTGATTCGAATATTCCCATCACTCGTAGCCCTGCTTCTAATAGAACCAGACAGTAGCCGATGTTTTCTTCTAACTCTATGTATTCCTCGTGATTCCAAAAATTGTTGAAACGCATCCATTATGTGGGTGACTGCTTTTAGCGCAATTGATAAGCTTTGGAAGAAAAGGAATAAATGATTATAGCTTTAAGGGAACAGATAAGAAAAATAAAAATAAAAAATTTACAATCAATGATCATTCTCGTCTCCCAGATATTTACTCTAGTCATGTGATTTGAATCATTCTTGTGTGTATTGACAGACTGTTTGAGTCCAGATTATATCCGATGCAACTTGTACGCTAGTTGGAGGGTATATATATTAGTAACATAAATGTCCCCCCTAAAGTATGGTCAGACAATTTAATGGGCTTGATGATAAATCAGTGTATATCTAAAATTCATGCCTAATTTTTAGGTACAATTAGGCCGAGAAAAGCTAGAAACCCTCATGCCTGGGGCAATCTACTTGAAGAAGATTTGTCGCATGGAGTTGAAAAATTTGGCACGACTGATCTGACAGGTTAAAACAGATCTCGACAGCCAAGAAAAGCAAAACAAAAAAACTATTCAAACTCTCAACTTTTTTTTCATTTCCACAGTTTAGTCAAAAAGACCAACCAATTGATTTAGAGAAAAGATGGTACATGCAGATTACTCAAATCTTGAATCTGGAATTTTATCGAAGCAGGAAACATTGCATCATATTCTTGAATCTTACAAAACATTAGAAACCCCAAATTGGGTTGCTAATTTATCAAACTGCTCATCTTTGTTGTGGCATGGATATAAATCTTTAAATATAAACGTCAATTGGACAGGTTTTTATTTGACTGATATACCAGATGATGAACTTATTTTAGGTCCATTTCAGGGTAAAGTTGCTTGTCAAGTAATCAAATTCGGGAAAGGTGTTTGTGGAACAGCTGCAAGTGACCAAAAAACACAATTGGTTCCAAATGTCGAAGACTTTCCAGGTCATATTGCATGTGATGGAGAAACAAAGAGTGAAATAGTGGTGCCTATAATTAAGGATGGAAAAACAAAGGGTGTTATTGATTTGGATTGTTTGGATTTGAATGGATTTGATGAGATTGACAGAGAATATTTGGAAAAGTTGGCAGTATTGATAAGTCAAAGCTTGCCATGATTTGTAGCCATCGATGAATTTTCCAGAATGACTTTTCCCATGTCACTTCTATATACTAAACTTCAAAATCACGGGTAGTCAAAAACGAATATAAGCAGACGGAACAATAAACCAGCAACATATTATGTTTGGTTGAATTGTGGTAACTATTTCTTAAGGACAAAATTATGAATAGCGAAAACTAAAATTTACAAAAGGTCGCCATCAACTTCACTGGAATGTTAGCTCATGAATTAATAATATGTAGTGTATCAAAAACCATCTCCATTTGAAATCTCTTTGCTGACTACGATTTGTCTTGCGAATCACATTATAAAACCCATCTAATTTGTTAATACTTTTCATTAACCGACAACAATACTTAATTCGAGCCAGGTAATCTTTCATTTTCTCTATTTATTTTTGTTGTGTATCGGTGCCAAAAAGTCTTTAGTATTACCAATGTTACCTACTTCTGGTTCCTGAGTAAAGGGCCAATGTTCAAAGCACAAACTCTTCGTTGTTGGATTTTTAAAATGTTCAAATTCATGGGGAAAGAGCATGGTAATTGAAAGTTTTTTTTACGTTCTATTACTTTTTGATAAACTATCCTTTAATGTGGAATTCTCGTATTCTTTTCTTCTTGTATACTTGTCGATTAATCGCTTTAATAGATGATACTTTCTTCAAGCAATTTAACTTTGTATCGCTACCAATTCTTGGTCTTCTTTCCAATTTCTGACAAAGTTAAAACATACATATAGTCCTCCACTTGATATATTTCTAATGCAACATTATTGCCCACCAATACAAGACATCGATTTACGTGAACTGCTATTTTGTTATAGATACAAACTTTGGAGCAGCAATATGCCACAATTGCTCAAACGATTTGGAAAACCATATAGTCAGTGCCAAATTATATAAAGTTTTTTGTTTGATCATAATACTGTCACCTTTCAGGACAATAATGGGCTTGTAAACACACTAAACAGCTTATTCAATTATGAAGTATAGTATTCTACAAATATATGATCGAAAGTATTTATAAATGCTTAGTTAAAAATGACATAAATAACAGCAGTTGATAAAATGTGGAAACAGAAACTAAAATCCCAAAGCTAGTACTTCAATTAATAATATTTTATTAGGAATAAGAGGGTTATAAACAACCATGGAACTAGTGCTACAAGTTGATAGTAGTCTGTGCTCAAAACTAAAGTGAAAGTTTTCTAATTGAGTTTGTATTCCTTCGTGATCACATCATTAGGAGTTCAGGGTCGTATTGTCAGAATGTGGTTGCAATCCATTTCCTCTGTTGAATCCAGTTCTAGGTGGTCATATAAAATACATATCAGTTGCTAGAAGTTCATCAAAATCAACTATTTGAGAATTAAGGTCTATATAATGGGAAGCATAGAATACTATGCACCCTCTACTCTACTTGCAGAATTCCATGTCGAATGCTTTGAAGCCTATATTGGATGTGATTATTACCAAGCCACCCTCTCCCTCTAAGTGCATTTTCATTACCTGTATTAGTAATAGGTTTGATTCTGTGCTTGTAAATGACAATTAATACTCTATTGATTTTTAACTGTTGTGCGGATATGGTTTAAGTTCCGTTATTTTCAACCATAGCTTTATGCATGTCCAAAGGTTTGAGTTTCAATCAGGTTTATGATCCTGATTCTGTCTCACTAGATGGAATTAGTAATTCCAGTAGGGTTTGTAGAATATACTACGTATGTATCAGATGTTTGAAAAGGTCTAGTACTTTTATAAGGTGTCAAACCATTTTGTGCGTTTCATTGACAAGGTTTTTCAAGTTTGCACTTACAGAATGTTTCTAGGTTCAGACGGTTGCGTTTATTTTGAATTATTATATGGGGTTATGTATCATAACCATGCAGTTAGCTCTAAATAAACCACCAGTAAACTTCCTCTTGTGCTTCACACTGGACAAGTATTACTGTAAGACGCTGTCAAGCAGAAGCTTGAAGTAAAGTTCTTTTTGACAGACCCCAAAGTTGAGATAGACAAGTGTTAATATCCAAAAAGAAAAAGAGAAAGTACAGTAATTCTTTGGTCAAAGTGCCATCGTTCCTCAGACTTTCGCTCGCCATAAGATGTGACTGCTCGCTTGTTTCTCTAATTTTTGGATTGCAGTTGGGAAGAAAATCGTCGAACGTAAAGAGAAACAAATCATTTTTCTGTTTCCTGTGTAAAGTATTGATTTGAAAACAGAGCTTAGGGTCAAATACGGTATGGTGGAAAAAGACTATAGCATAAATAGCGTGGCGCTCAAATAGCGTGGCGCTCAAATAGCGTGGCGCTCAAATAGCGGTGCGCTGTAAAAGCGTCGGGCATGCGGTGGGCTGAAATAGCGTGGCGCTTTAATAGCTTCGGGCACGCGCCGGGCAAGAATAGCGTCGGGCATGCGGTGCGCTCAAATAGCGTGGCGCTTTAGTAGCGTCGGGCATGCGGTGCGCTCAAATAGCGTGGCGCTTTAGTAGCGTCGGGCATGCGGTGGGCATGAATAGCGTGGCGCTTTAATAGCGTCGGGCATGCGCCGGGCAAGAATAGCGTGGCGCTTTAGTAGCGTCGGGCATGCGGTGGGCAGAAATAGCGTGGCGCTTTAGTAGCGTCGGGCATGCGGTGCGCTCAAATAGCGTGGCGCTTTAGTAGCGTCGGGCATGCGGTGGGCATGAATAGCGTGGCGCTTTAATAGCGTCGGGCATGCGGTGGGCATGAATAGCGTGGCGCTTTAATACCGTCGGGCATGCGGTGGGCATGAATAGCGTGGCGCTTTAGTAGCGTCGGGTATGCGGTGGGCATGAATTGCGTGGCGCTTTAGTAGCGTCGGGCATGCGGTGGGCTGAAATAGCGGTGCGCTTTAATAGCGTCGGGTATGCGCCGGGCAAGAATAGCGTGGCGCTTTAGTAGCGTCGGGCATGCGGTGGGCAGAAATAGCGTGGCGCTTTAATAGCTTCGGGCACGCGCCGGGCAAGAATAGCGTCGGGCATGCGGTGCGCTCAAATAGCGTGGCGCTTTAATAGCGTCGGGCATGCGCCGGGCAAGAATAGCGTGGCGCTTTAGTAGCGTCGGGCATGCGGTGGGCAGAAATAGCGTGGCGCTTTAGTAGCGTCGGGCATGCGGTGCGCTCAAATAGCGTGGCGCTTTAGTAGCGTCGGGCATGCGGTGGGCATGAATAGCGTGGCGCTTTAATAGCGTCGGGCATGCGGTGGGCATGAATTGCGTGGCGCTTAATACCGTCGGGCATGCGGTGGGCATGAATAGCGTGGCGCTTTAATACCGTCGGGCATGCGGTGCGCTCAAATAGCGTGGCGCTTTAGTAGCGTCGGGCATGCGGTGCGCTCAAATAGCGTGGCGCTTTAGTAGCGTCGGGTATGCGGTGGGCAGAAATAGCGTGGCGCTTTAGTAGCGTCGGGCATGCAGTGGGCTCAAATAGCGGTGCGCAGAAATAGCGTAGGGCATGCGGTGGGCTAAAATAGCGTGGCGCTTTAATAGCGTCGGGCATGCGGTGGGCATGAATAGCGGTGCGCTTTAATAGCGTCGGGCATGCGGTGGGCATGAATAGCGTGGCGCTTTAATAGCGTCGGGCATGCGGTGGGCAGGAATAGCGTGGCGCTTTAATAGCGTCGGGCATGTGGTGGGCAGAAATAGCGTAGGGCATGCGGTGGGCTGAAATAGCGTGGCGCTCCAATAGCGCACTATATAATTTGATTATAATACCCTAGGTAACGAAAGCTTAATTAAAATTAAAATTTTACGGCCAAAGCACTGTATATAGATGTAACTTAATCTGTGATCTTCACATTACAATCATTAAGACTTGTGTTTCATTAGCTATCAAAAAAATCTTTTTAATTTATGAATTTGAGTACTGACTCTATTTATTATACTTAGAAAGAAATAGTTTCTTTGAAATCTTGTTCGGTTATATTTGAACGATTACACATTTGTTGAAATATACTATTTTTCAAATTGAATAAATTCCATGGAGTATCAAATTCTTTAATTTCACCTTTATCTAAAACCAAAATTCTATCATAATTAATAATAGTTTTTAAACGATGAGCAATACATAAAATTGTGCAATCCTTAAATTCACTAATAATTGTATGTTGAATTTTTGCGTCCGTTTCATAATCAACACTTGACGTTGCTTCATCAAGAATTAAAATCTTGGAATCTCTTACCAATGCTCTAGCAAAAGCAATCAATTGTCTTTCACCAAGGGAAAAATTAGATCCCTCGTCTTCAACAGCTTGATCTAAATGAAATTTATGCAATACAACATCAGTTGAACTATCATTATTACCAACAGTAACACCATTAGTAGCATTATCATCAGGGCGAACTTGCTTTTTAACAATATCCAATCTTGATTCTTCAATTAAACCAGTACGTCTCAAAGCATCCCAAAGCTTATCATCCGGATGTTCATGGAATGGATCTAAATTCTTTCTAATTGAACCACGGAATAATACTGGATCTTGAGGAATAATTGATAATTTTGAACGTAAATCTTTCAACCCTAATGTTGAAATATCGATACCATCAATAATAATTTTACCAGATTCTAATTCAGCTAATCGATATAAAGCAGTCATAATTGATGACTTACCAGCACCTGTTCTACCACAAATACCAATTTTTTCCATAGGCTTAGTTTCAAAACTAACATTCTTGAGAACTAGTGGTAATCCTGGTCTATAAGCTAATGATGCATTATCAAAATTAATAACACCCCTATCTGGCCAATTTGGTGGTGGAGTATTTTCGGTAATAACATAAGGTGCTTCTTCTGGTAAACCAGTAGCATAACTGTGTAATCTTTCGGCTGAATTCATTTCATTTTCAACTTGTGTATAAGTTCTAATCAACATAGATAATTGACCAGCAATTTGAAAAACATATGAAACAATTAAACCAACAGATGATGCGCTAATGTCAAAAACTCGATTGACACAAAGTAAAGCAATTAATAATGCAAATAAACAAGCAAGGAAATCCATATGAATAGCCAACCAACGTTGATTAGCAATAGTAACATAATAAGCTTCATTCATTTTATCAATCAAATAATTGTTTTTCTCCAAATATCTTTCTGTGGCATGATAAGCTTTAATAGTAGCCATACCACTTAAAGTTTCATTGAAATTATTATACACGAACGATCTTTGAATAGCTTCAAGACGTTTGATTTCTCTAGCAGATGCTTGATAATAATTGGCAATACTAACAAATATAATCCCCAAGAATGGAATAGCAATAGCAAACCACGGAAGATAAACAATACACAAGATTAAGACACCACAAATGTTAGCAAACGTAAACAAAAGAATCTTAATTGATCCCCAATTTCATTATCCAATGTGTCAGTATCTTTAGTGAAACGATTCAAAATTCTACCCATAGGAGTAGTATCCATAAATGACATTGGGGCATGTAAAACTTTCTTAACAGCTAAAATATTCAACATAACTGATGCAGTATTGGTAATATAAACCAAAATAATAAACTCACATGTCAAAAGGATGAATGACAAAAAGGTAAACATTATATAAATACCAATATATACCTTATCTGGTTCATCAAATTTACGACCTGTCCAAAAGGATAACCAGGTGTTGGTGAAAATTTGACAAAATGTAGCTAACACAATAAATGTAATTAACAACGGAACAATGAGCCAAGGAGAGAATTTACCTGAACCTAAGAGAATATATTGTTGATAAACTCTCCAACTAATAGCATTCACCGCACGTTCTTCTTCATTAATCAATTTACCAGTTGCACTATCATCAACATTGAACTCACGATGACGTCCCTCTTCATCCTCTGGTTCAGTACGTTGAGTCAATTGTCTCTGAATTAATTTACGTTCTTCCTCAAATTCATCTTCTTCCTCTGCTTCTGAAACATCTTCATCTTGATTTTCTTCTTCTTCATTCTCTTGAGATGTATGACTCATCAAGTTTTTGAAATTTGCATTGGTAGCATATAAGCTATCAGCTGTGCCAACATCAGCAGATCCATCACCATTGAGGAAAATAATTCTATCGGCAGCACCAATTAACGATAATTGATGAGTGGCAAGAATTCTCGTCTTTTCTTTCAACATTCCCAACATACAGTTTTCAACAATATGTTTACCAACTCTAGCATCAACAGCAGAAAGAACATCATCTAAAAGAATAATTTCACACTCAGCATAAACAGCACGAGCTAAGTTGATTCTAGCCTTTTGACCACCACTTAAAGTGATACCACGTTCACCAATTTCTGTTCTATCACCAGCTGGTAATATTTCCAAATCAGCCTCTAAAGCACATGCATAAATAACCTTGTTGTATCTATCTTCATCAAATGGGGTACCAAATAAAATATTTTCTTTGACAGTGGAGTTCTGTACCCATGGTTGACCACATAATAATAATGAACCATTAACATCAACTGAACCAGCGGTACGTTTCATAAATCCTGAAATTGCACTAAGTAATGAAGATTTACCTGAACCAATTAAACCAGTAATAACCACAAATTCCCCTTTGTTTATTTCGAAATCAATATTTCTTAATCCATCAAATACAACTTCATCTTCAGAAGCAGTGGTTGTGGTTGAGGAATCATGCTCCTTAGATGAACTTTTGTCACTATGGTAGGGATGAGATGGTGACATAGTATGTTGAACTTTTTCGTTATCATGATCATCCACATCAGCATGACTCTTTGTATCATTGGCTTCCTTTTTGTCTCCATCCTTCTTTTGATTTTCTTGTTCTTCTTCATCAGGAGTGAAGATTTCCCACTCGAAATCAGCATGATCAACTTTGACAGCCACACCCTCTTTGTCCATCAATTGTCTCTTTTCAGGAGTAGCTTCAATAGCGGTTTCAGCTTCATCAACTTCACCTCGGACATAAATTCACCCACACGAGAAATACCCATGAATGCATCAGCACCACTAGCAAGAGCCATTGGTAAAAGAAAAACTTGCTGAGTTAAAGTATTATATAATGAAAGGGATGAAAAAATGGAAGCTGGATCTCTACTGTGTGATGTAGTGGCATACAAAACCAAAAATGTTGTCATGGATGCAAATAAAGTTAGGGACATGGCAAAAGAAGTAACAATATTCCTTAAAACTTGCATTCTGTAAATAATCTTCATTTCTTTTTTTACGCACCTCGGATATGTTTTCGTGATAAGGTGGTTCCCAAGAATAAAATTTGATAACTTTTAAATTATTCAAAACCTCTTTGATATAATCAATACGGGAATCAGTAAAAAAATTAGCCTTCTTTCTATAAGCAAATAATTTACCCGTGGAAACAGCAATACATATCATAAATACCAATAAAATGGCAACCCCAATCAAGGATACGGCACCAATGTTGTGACATAAAATACCAATGGCAATGGCAATCGGTATTGGGAAAACAATTAAAAATGGTTGGAACCCAAGTGCAAAATCAATTCTTGCCAAATCGGTACCCAACATCGAGGTGATTTTCCCCCGATGGATATTTATGTTTGCCCTTTGCGTCCAATTTGAACGATTTATCTAGAAGTGCCTTTGTTAAAACCGCTTTGGCTTGAGCACCAGTAAGCATGGATCGATAAAAGAAATGATTAATTAAAATACCAACTATGAAAACAAGTGCAGCAGCCCCAAATGAATACCCAATACCTTTACCAATACCTGGTTCATTTCCCATGGCTTTCTGTTCAACATAGGCAATCAATTTCTTAGACAATAATGGTAAGGTGGTTTGACCTGTATTACTCAATGCTAGACACACACAGGCCCAAGTATATTGCCATTTAAAAGTTTTGGCTAATGCCCAAACAGTGGTAAATTTGGTTAACTCGAAATCATTCAAATCATTTTCGGGAGATACAGATGAATTTTCCACTGTTTCACCTCTTTCTTTACATTTTTTAGCAATATGCTTTTGTCTTGCGCGGTCGATATCATTGGTCATATACTTATAAAATCGATCAGCCATGGTCTGAACTTTAATATCATCAGTCAAGTAATACATATCATCTGGCTGTAAAGTTCTTTTGTACCCAGTTTTCATAACCGGAGATAACCACCAAAAGAATATTTGGTAGAATATATTTGTATGATGATCTGGATAAGGCTTTCTTTCTTCTTGAGTTGGAATAGGTGGAACATCTTTTGATAATAAAAAACTTAATAATCTTTTTTGTCGCTGTAAAACATCTTGATTTTCAAGATGTGTAGGAGATTGTGCAGACCCCATTATTGAAGTCAATATCTATGGCTTGTTCTTATTAAAAATGCCTTGAGGTATGAAGGTATAAAAAGTAGTCTTAAAAATCTTGAATTTTTCTTTGAAATTTTTCTTTTTTTTTTTTTTTAGAAAGCTGACCTTTGGTCGCATTTATAGCCTATTTAAGAGGATAATGAATTATCCCGATGTAATGCATCGGTGTTTAACGGACTTATTGTTGGCAAGCGCAGATAATTTGTATTCAACCGACGACGCGGCAAGAGATTGTAATGTAAGAAAATTTTGTGTATCTCGCACGCTCCTCTTCCCCCGCTTACCATCGGCTGAGCCTAGACTTTCAGCTTCCAATTTTTATTTGATAAATCCGTTAGACCTTGCATTATTCAGGTAGCTGATAAATATCAGTTGACTCATTGGTGGAGATTTGTTTTTGATTATTTGTTTCAACAATTGCTGTCACACATAGATCTATGGAATAGTACAGTCGTTTAAAGGATCTTGGCGCCGTGTGGTATTATTTCAAATGACTCTTTTAATTTTCAGCGGAAAGCAATCATAAAATTATAATTTAATTACAGATATCAAGTCATAGGCGAAAGTACAACGCAAATCGTAATGAGATTAACTCCGTGTATTAACTTTTTCAGTACGGCATCAAAAACGAAACTACACATTTATATTACACAATACTATCAAAAATTAAAAATTTTTCAGTAAAAATAATGCAAAATGTGAGTGAAATTGAAGATTTGAAGAGCGAAGATTCATTAATTCCGTTAATCCCCGAAAGTAAACATATTTTTAGTTTCAACAGTCTTATCAATACCGCTTTGCCATGTTACAAATCTATTAGTGTTTGCCTTGATAATGACGATTAAACCCCTTTAAATCAGTATACGTAGCTCCAGAGACTTCACATTTCCCTTTTAATCTCTTATCAATGCGTACATTGACAAATTCCCCCCACGTATTTTGGTATATCAGAGTTGCTATAAACCAAATGAACCTCTACTTATTCTTCAATGTGATCAGATGAACTACTAAGAATATCAGCCTTGTAATCTTCATTACTGAAAGAAATTCCACTTTTAGGCACAATTGATCTTTTTTGTATAGCCTCAGAAGTAGGCTTAGGCTTATACCGGATTTCCGATACCGGGTCGTATTAGGCGACTCAATAATTGGAATACTTGCCAGTACATTTGAGTCAATCGAATGTTCATTAAGTTGGTAATCAACATATTTACTAATGCATTGAATTGTTATAAGGGAAAATTGTGGGTCTTCAGTGCTTGCCGGGTAGCATTGATCTGTTGGCGGGTAGTATTGGTGAGTTGGAGAGTGGTTTTGGGAGAATTGAAATGGATTTGTAAATTGCAATGTTGATCATAATTTTTGTCTTTTACAACTTGGTTTACTGTGACATTATGTTAATTCAATTGAACAGATTGAATGAAGTATTACATACTTTGTTGACATTGAATTATTGTTGCAAGAAATAAACAATAAGAGAAAAAAAAAGTATGCAAATTTATTGAGAACTCTAGATTCATAGCGAACAGATCTTCTGGCTCTCCATCAGACAACAACCTATGAGAATGTTAAAACATTCTCTAATATGGCTGCAAAAACAAACACTACAAGCAACTTATGGTTGATGCTTTCATTACTTATTGTAGTTAACCCATGACGGATCCAAATTTTTGTGCTTACAAAAAAGTATTACACAAAAAGTTGTATATTCACTGGGCCGATATCTCCGTGGTGATGCTTGACGCACAATTTTATTTGATGCCACAATTTCTGTCGAAGCCAACCGAGATAACCACAGAAACTTTAAACTTACTAAGAACTTGGTTATCACAGTTTGGTAATTCAAGTGTACCTAACCATTATGATATACTATAAGTAGTCTATCAACTTCTTTTCATGTTGAATAAAAATCCACCTAGTTGTAGTTTGTCAATTAATTTTCACTCGCGATGCCAATATCTCATAAACGTCAGAAGGTTTCAAATTCACACCCGGCTTCCACATCAAACACAAACACAAAACCACAGCATCTTATTCTCAATGCATTTGACATGCTGTGTCCATCACTCCAAAATGCGGGTATATGGCAACATCCAGAGGACAAAGCACGCGATTATAATACTATTGAATATTGGACTGAATTAGCTCAACTTTTGGAAAAGGGAAAATTCAATGCATTGTTTATTGCTGATGTATTAGGAGGTTATGATGTTTATAATGGTCCCAGAAATATCGCTGCTGCAGCTAAAAGTGCTGCCCAATGGCCCGTAAATGATCCTCATGCTATTATTCCTGCCATGGCGGCCGTGACTAAAAATTTGAGCTTTGTAGTAACGTCAAGTACTATTAGTGAAGCCCCATATCATTTTGCAAGAAGGTTAGCAACTTTAGATCAATTAACTAATGGAAGAGTTGGATGGAATATTGTAAGTTCTTACTTGGAGTCAGCAGCAAGAAACTTATTAAATGGAGCTGATTTGGCTCCCCATGCAGAGAGGTATGATAGAGCCCAAGAATATTTGGAAGTTGTGTATCAATTATTTTTATCATCATGGGCTGATGATGCGGTTGAATTAAAAAATGGAGTGTATAGCAATCCAGAAAATTAGAGAGATTAATTATCAAGGAAAGTATTTCAAGGTTCCAGGTCCATCAATTACTGAACCAACACAAAGATTGCCAGTTATCTTGCAAGCCGGGGCTTCTAAGAGAGGTATAGAATATGCTGCTAAAAATGCAGAAGTTGTATTTGCACATGCATTTACGCCCTTGAGTTTGAAACATGTCGTGGATAAATTAAGAGCAACAGTTAAAAATTTGGAAGAGACCCCGAAGATGTTAAAATTGTTTTCCTGTAAATGTGATAGTTGCCCCAACCCATGAAGAAGCTGTAGATAAATATAATGATTATAGACAATATTCTGACAAAGAAGGTATTCAAGCATTATTTGGAGGTTGGACTGGTATTGATTTAAGTAAATATAACTGGGATGAAGAATTTGAAAAAGTTGACAGTAATTCTGTGAAAAGTTCTACTGAACAATGGACCACCCCAAGACCTGGGGATCCACCAGATTTACGTAAGACTAGGGCATTAGTAGCTGAACGATATGAATTGGGTACTGGAACTTTGATTGTTGGTGATCCTGAAGAAGTATCTGATGAGTTAATCCGTTGGCATGAGGTATCTGGTGTTGATGGGTTTAACTTCATGTATACTATCAAACCTGGTAGTTTTGAAGATTTAGTTGAATATGTGATTCCAGTACTTCAAGAAAGAGGATATGCTCAAAAGGAGTATCCAAAACAAGGATTAACATTTAGAGAAAATGTTTTTGGAGTTGGAAATACATTTTTGAAACCTAATCACCCAGCTTATGGATTAAGATGGAGAGCAGGTGAATCAAAAGAGGAATTTGAAGAGAGGGTAAAGTTGTTTTAGAAGAGAACTTTACCAAATAAAACAAGTAAGTAGAAATAAATGCTATACAAGTAGAATACATCAGCTTCTTGTGGTCGATAGTATAGTGCAAATTCTTTAATGTAGCAATTTAGGTCAATTTCTCATGTTGGTGTTATGATCAAAACATATTTTCCATATTCTTGAACAGTATAATCGGTTGCGAAAAAAAAATTGTGGCTGCCTTATTGTTAACAATCTCTCGCGTTATTTTCAATGAATCCACAGTAAATTAGTTGACTTATTTACTCCTGGCCTCTTTCTAGAATAAAGGAGATAAACCTGAGTATAATTATAAGTACATTTTTCTTGATTCAGACTTAAAATTGAAACACAAACTGACAGAAATTCCATAACTTTAATCCAAATGCCAGTTGCAACAGATAAATACAAATTAAGACCTTTTGTTGAAGCACCATTATCTTCATCATCCACCAAAGCAATAGAATTAGAAGCTATTGATTTATCCCTTTATAAAGATGGTCCAGAAAATTTACCAATTCGTCAACAATTAGCTTCTAAAATCGAGAAATCATTGTCTACTTATGGTTTCATCACGGTTATTAACCATGGGTTTCCTGAATCTAAATTAGAATTTCTTAAATCGTTAGCTCAAGGAATTTTGGAAAGTCCTTGGAAGAGCAAAAGAAATTTCTTGCTGGTGCATTGAAATCTGATCTTGAAGATCGATCTGTGTCCGTTGGTGCTGAAAGAGGAAGTGGATTTAAACCAAAGGGATATTGGTCAATGAGAAATGGAGTTGAAGATTCGATTATTCATTATAATTTTAACAATATGCAACAATCGGTATTTTTGACACTGGTGTGAATAACTATCCTGATATTGTTAAAGATCATTTAGAACAGGTTGCGGAATATTATAGATTTTTACATACCGATGTGTTGAGAAAATTATCCAATTTATCTGATCTCGTATTGGAACTTCCAGAAGGATTTCTTTATGAAAATTACTTCAAAGTTGTTGAGGGGGATATTCCTGGTTCTGGGGGCGGTGCTGGAAGATTTATGCTCTATGAAGGTATGGATCCAGAAGACTCTAAAAAAGTTGAAAATACCTGGCTTAGAGGTCATTCGGATAGTGGTGGGTTTACATTTATAACTTCACAACCTATTCTTTCATTACAAATTAGAGATTACTATACTGGGGAATGGAGTTATGTTGGCCATACACCAAATGGATTAATTGTAAATATTGGTGATGCTATGGAATTCATTACTGGTGGATACTTCAAATCATCTATTCATCGAGTGGTTGGTCCTCCAGATGATCAAAAGGAATATCGTAGATTGGTTTTGATTTATTTTAGTAAACCTAATGAATTAGCAATTATGGATCCTGAACCTTTGAATTCCCCAAAATTAAAACAATTGGGAATTGGAAAACCTAAAGAATGGGAAAAAATTGATTTCAAAGCTTGGAATGAAGAAAAATCAAGATTATTTGGTAAGAAAAAAGTAAATGATACTAATTCCGAAGAACCAAAATTGGTGTTGCTCTATGGAAGATTACATGAGAGATGGCACCAAGCAGAAGCTGATTTCAGCTTAGAGGAAGCTCAGAAGAAATTTGAAGTAATCAGATTGGAGTCTGCATAGGACAACTAGCAGAACACATATGTATGTACTGTATATTTTGTTGCAAGCGATTGATATACATCTTAATTTTGATTTGTTACAATGTCATCTCCTTCCATATTCTCTTGTAACAACCCAGCTTCTTTCATTACTCGTGTGGTTCTGGAATCAATAAATGAGTCTCTTATGCTAGGGTAAATTTATGATTCTGTAAGTTTTCTTTAACTCTATCTTGTAATTTTTCAATTTGATGCATTAGGTTTTTGATTTCGGTACTTATGAAATACATTGTTTCATCAACAGGCTGTAGCTTCTTCATCAATTCTTGGTTATTTTCATATCCCTCAAATGCTTTGAAATTAGATTGGATATCTTTTAAAACTTTATATATCAGGCTGACTCTAGAAATTTCAAATTTCAAAAATTTTCAAGTTGTAATTCCATAGAAATTTTATTTTTTAAATCTTCAATTTTTAAATCTAACTCTGATTTTTCTTTAATCTTTTCTTTACTAAATTCTATTCCACGTTGATGATTTAGAACAACATAAGGAATTAAATCTTTTGGTATATTCAAAACATTTCTAAAACAGTATAATTCAAATTTATCAAAATAGGAATCAACAGTGAATTCCAATAATGTTTCTAATTTCCCAACACCAGTTTCAATCTCATCCATGGATATTTTTGTAAATATACCTGAAGTTTTAACTCTTTTCTGTTCTTTTAAATAAGATTCAATGGCTTCAGTTCCTTTATACATTATTTCATTGACTGCATTTATAATTTCATCGATTAGTACCAAAGGAGCAAACCCAAAATGTTCAGTTAAAATAGCTGTTGTTCGTGGATCTAGGGATTTATCTGACGTATCGGTCATGTCTGAGCTAACAATAGTGTATCTGTTCTGGTTTAGATGCCGTTCGTTTTTGATGTTTATGTAATTTTTTCTCGATTTGTTTTGATTTTGGTTCGTGTTACAGCTTTGTCGCTTTATTTAAACTCAATGTCCAAGGTTTTTTTGGTTTAGCAATAATGCTCAATCTGATTAGGTGCAAAAAAACAACAAGAACGAAGAATGTACAAAATAATCTGTCCTTCAGTTATTACTTACAATCAAGATGATGTATCAAGCGTGTTCCATTCAATAATCATTGGTATACGAGAATTGGGATATAACTTCAACTGAATTAATAACAATTAATAGGACTTTCAAAACTTATCCTGTTTACAAACGAAACGTGCAAATATGCCACTGTCATGCCACTACCTGGAGCTATTCAAGTATAGGAAAAAGTCCAAATCACTGACTGTTTTAACTACATTAGTTTGAGATGAATTTTCCTATCTCGCTGGCTTTATCAGTCTCCATTTTTATCTACTTTTTTAAGCATGGACATTCCTAAATTAACCATTAATCCTCTACTTATACACTTTTAAACACCTTTAGATCTTCGAAATATATATACTATAGTGTTATATGATAGCTACAACTATATTTCCCACAATCACACCAAGGTAAGGCTCAAAATATTATACGAAAGGGGTGACTTTTTCGTCTCCAATTGCACTCTTAGAATATACTGTTAGATGTATATAACAAAGAATATATAGATTTATAGTCAAAACACTGGAGGTTAAGAAATGAATGAAGAATATAGCTGTGGAGGGTGGTATTCATAGTTCATATCAGTACACCAAGCTTTCTGTATGTATTGTGATGCGTTGATGACTATTGTGCAACATATGTTGTATAATTCAGGAGATGATCATTTTCTACTATTTTAATAACGTAGTCAAATGAGGTATAAATGTCTATTCATGTATAAGTAATTGGAAATTTCTGAAATGTTAGCAAATCAATTTATTTTCAATAGAATTATTTGAAACCGAATAAAAAGACGAATTCCTTTTTAATTTTCATGCCACAATTAGACCAAGATCCGCTCCCCACATGGAGTTTGACGACGCGACGAAAAGCTTGGATCTTTATTCCCCGAATCCGGAGATTTATTATCATCCACAACGACAAAAAAATAGAACAAAGCAGCAAATCACTGGACTTGACTCAATATCATTCTTTATCAACCTTAGCCATGTCACGAACATTACTTACAACCATTACTCGGCAGCATACAGAGTATTGTTATCTACGGCCACAGAAACTTCTCGAGTTGTTTCAATTGATGCCACATGGTTCATGCCAAATGTTCCTAGAGATAATAAAGCTGAATTCCAACAAGAACGTATTCCACAACTGAGATTTTTTGATTTGGATAAGTATATTTCCAAAAGTGAATATCCTCATATGTTACCCAATTTACCTATTATGAAACAAGCATTTAAGGATTTAAAATTACATCACAATGATTCATTGGTGGTGTATGATAAATTGGGAATTTTCCTGAGTCCTAGGGCTGCTTTTACATTTGCATTATTTGGACACCCTAAGGTTTATTTATTAGATAATTATTTATCATATAAACAAAGTGAATA
Organism: Candida sojae; assembly: GCA_013177575.1. Taxonomy (NCBI): domain Eukaryota; kingdom Fungi; phylum Ascomycota; class Pichiomycetes; order Serinales; family Debaryomycetaceae; genus Candida; species Candida sojae. The sequence continues at coordinate 2,429,955 of WWPN01000002.1, read as the reverse complement.
CCCTCTTGAAGTTGAGCCAGTTAAAGACGATGTAAACAAAGATGATGTAAGAGAATATGAATTGACATTCACTGAAGAAGAATTCGCAACTAATTACAAGAATCAAGTTATTGAATATGATGAATTGTTGGAATTGGTTAAAAAAGGTGATTTATCAGAATATTTGTTAATAGATGCTAGATCAAATGATAGATTTACTGGAGCTGGTGAAGAACCACGTCCTGGTTTATCTTCTGGTCATGTACCAGGTGCTGTTAATTTACCATTTTCAAAACTTTTAGATCCTTCCAAAAATAACCAATACAAATCAAAACAAGAAGTTGAACAAATTTTCCAAGAATTGATTGGTGAAAATGGTGATTTGAAAGATTTGTTAAAGAAAAAATATCCAAGGGGAGTTATTGTTATGTGTGGAACTGGTGTCACCGCTGTGATTTTGAAGTTTGCTATTGATTCTATTTTACAATTAAATGTTCCGGTTAGAGTATATGATGGAAGTTGGACAGAGTGGGCAAGTAGAGCTCCTGCTGAATATATTCAAAAAGATGTCTAGAATAATTACTTGCAAAGATGTTTAGAATAGTTACTTGTAAATTATTCTTCTTTTTATTGTTCATCAGACAGTTATTTTATAGGTACATAATACAATAAAAACAAAAGTAAACTATGACATTTATATTAAAACTATACTAAGAAATAAGAAAAAAAAAAGTTAAAGTAAACAAAATTACATGGTGAATGTGTTGGAAAGGGATGAATTGGGAGTATCGGATGAATAATAGTAGTAGAGCGGCTTATTGATAAGTAAAGACGTATTTCTTGACCTTCTTCTCGTAAAGATCATTTAATGCATCATCATCAACAAACCATGTAACTTTACCAGCAGCACCTTCATTAACAATTGAACTTGGTAATCCCTTTTCTGGTCTTTCCATGATAATCTTGATAATAGGTGCCTTAGTCAAACCTTCAACAACAAAACTAACTCTACTAGAATGAAGAATTATAGGAATAGACAAAGTGATTCTATTTTCTGGACCCAGAGGAGCATTGGTGACCGGCAAAACCCAAGCCAATTTTTCTCGTAATTGTTCACCATGGTTTGGAAACAATGAGGCAATATGACCATCTGGTGCACAACCCAACAATAACAAATCAAATAATGGCAATTTCACTGAATCCTTTTTGGCAAAGTTATTGATCAATTGTTTTTCATAATCATCAGCAGCTTCTTGAGGATCGTCAATTAAAGATTCATCTATATGGAAGATCTTTGGTTTTAGGACCTTCGATTAAATCAAAAATTTCCCTCTTTGCTTGACCATAATTAGAATCTGGGCTTTCAAACGGTACCAATCTTTCATCGGCAAAGTAAATATCCCATTTATCCCATTCAATTGACTCTTGTCTTGGAAGTAACCCTTGATGTAAAATTTTAATCAATGAACCCCCGGAGATAGCGATTTTAAATCTTTGTTCTTGTTTCTTGTGGATTTTCTTTTCCTTCTTTGATTTACCACCGGAACTTGTGGAATTGTTTACAACATTGTTAACAAGTGGAGATGAACCGTTTCTTGGAAGTGGAGAATTAAGGGCAGCCTTTATAGAAGGAGTTAAATCTATTCCACTTTGACTATGCCTTGGGCTATGTATTGGAGTGTTTACTTTTCCTTGTTTAATTAAATCGATTTGTTGAAGATCAGTGGTATTGTAAAGGGTTTGATTTTGCGCAGTAATGATGTGATCGGCGACGGCATCAGCAACTCCTAAGAATTCTGGGAATGAGTAAATCAATGGCACGGTTGTTGTCATAATGTTTGAATGGGGGCGTAGGTATGCAAATGTAGAATAAAAACTGTTGTAGTAATATGCGAATTAATTGTACAAGTTATAAGCGAAAATACAAAAATAAAAAATAAATCAAAAGGATAAATGAACAAATAGTTTGAAATTATTCTGTTAACTGATTGTTGATGTTCTGTTTTGATACCTTGACAGATTGTTGTTGGTTAAGATTTAAATCTCCTCTCACTTAAATTAAGTTTTTCTTTGCTGTCTTTGTTTTTTCTTTTTATATATAAATAATTTTTCTATTCTATTGATTGCCCAAGGGAAAAAAATTTAAAAGAAAATAATTGGAATCAACGAAAACGTTAAGAGAAAATTTTCTCTTTGATTGTATGGGAGTGTACTTTTGCACAAAATTTGTATTAAAAATGAAAAAATATTCAAGCTGTTAGCGAAAGAATGGATAGGCTGATATTGGATGATGGTAATGAACTGAATATACTAAAACCTGAAACCCAATGTGATTAATCATTAATATATGTAGTATAACAATTAATTTTAATAATCAATAGATAAAAATTCCAGGGAGATATTAAAGACCTATTTATATATGTAGTAATGTAATCCACCCACTTCTTCCACCATCCCTCCTCAGATCTACATTGAATCAAGTGAGTAATGGAATTTTAAATACAGAAAAAAAAGGAAGAAAAGCCAATACAAAAGAGAATATAATAATTTCGGGTTGCAAGTTTCAATTACATTTTACTTGTATTCGGATTAATAAAATATATAATCGTGAATAGGCTTTTGGAGGAAGGCAAGAGTAGATTCTTACATACTCGGTCTTAAACATTATGATTTGAAATAAAATTTTAATGTTAGTTGCCGAAAGTAGTCTCAAACATTATCTCTCCCCCTCCTTCCTCCCCTCATTCCATCTTTCTTTCCTTCTCACCTTATCTCTATCTTTATAATTATTAGTTCCACAGTTTATGTAATATGGTAGAGACAAATCCTTACACATTTCAAATTGTTCACATTTTGACTAAAAACCTTATAATAATGGAAGTTTTACTCTTACGTGAATACATGATACTAGCAAACAACAGTTTTAGCAAACTTCCTCTTAGATAGTGATGCTAAATTTTATCAAAATCATAAAAGGGGGGATATCGGATCTAAAACCCAATTCAGGATTTCCAAGCAAGAGAATGTTCTTTAGTATTATAATCAATTAATAGCAATTTCAGGGTGAAATGAAACAACCCAAAAAAAAAGCAATTTAGCAAAGTTGCAGTTGTTTCGCACCACAACCGTTGACCTCACTACTGTGCAATTTATCGTGCAACTAACAAAATTACCATATTTTATTTCTCATAGTTACAGTAGATCTTTAATTTTTAGAACCCGGTATGTATGTCTTGATAGGATTGGTAATTTTCTGTCTTTAATGACCTGTCATCTAGTGGAATAATATTGGCTGAATTACCAAATTGCAAATCATTGATAAGCAATTACTGTACGATTTTTTCCTTTTTTTTTTTTTTTGATAATCTTTTAGCTGATAATGTTATCTACCAAAAGGGAACAAAAAATTAAGAAAGTATGCAGAAAATGCGTGGCTTTTAAGTTATTACTGGGAGATGAGATTGGGGATGTGTACTGTAAATACTGTATGGTGATTTACGTAATAAATACAATCATCTGCAAAATGCTTGGATCTCTGTTTTTGGAATACAGTAGAAGTTTCTATTACCTGTAGAGTACATGCTCAACACACATTTGCCGTTTTGTTTCAAAGAAATTTATCTACCAATAAAAATGAGTAACAAATGTTTGAAATTTTTAATCAGAAAATATGACAAAACAGTAACCAAATTTGAAAAACCTGAACCAGAATTAAATACCTCAGTAATGTGACCGCTTTAATAGACTCTTGTTAAATAGCATATCTATTACATTCTTTTCTCCTTTTGCATTTTGTATAGTAACAAGGGAACTGGTAGAATATGTTGTGCTTTTCGTGCGTGAACCAAGTATAGAGACCAAAGTGATAATGTACTAAATTTGGAAGTTGCTGATAGTCTGGTCATACATCCTTCAAAGTTGAAGTATAACTTGACCTTGTAGTTATAATTATTGATTATCAATGACAGATTGATCAATGTATTGGTTCTTTGAAATTTCTTGGAACCCCATTATATTATAGAACTAGTCCAATATTGATTACAACACCTTCGATTCACGATTATCCAAGAAACATTGACTTACAACATGGCTGACAATTCTAGCAGTTTATATGTGTTTTATTTTAAAACCAGTTTACAGCATCATTGGCAACTAGAAACTAAGTGGTAGGTGTTGCCACAAATAATGAATGGAATAAAAATACCCACTCTCGATATTGCCAACATGGACCATAGAGTGACATCGCTTGATCGTAATCAATGACTGCACAAATAAAGTTAATAAATAATTTATAATGTAAAGAAGTTACAAAGATATAATAAAATAAAGTGATTTGCGGTGTGAGAGTACTGATAATAGAATGATCGACAACTACTCCGTCATCTGTCCTACCTGATCCATGAGAAATATCTTTATTTATGAAGAAATGTATAAATTTGGCAAAGCTTCTACGGCCCATAAACTAGACGGAGACTATATAATAGCTCGAGGATATTTTACAATATATATATGTATGCTGAAACTAATTGTTGCCTATTTGTTATGTTTCATGTATTATCATTTACAATGATTAATACTTTCCCGCATGGCTCAAATATCAAGACCATAACAGGGATCAACAGACAAAAACAATCAACATGATAAATAATTGTTCCGTAAGTAATGCTAGTCTCTTGTTTTGAAACTGATGTTTATTAGGAACTAAAAAAATTGTTCATCATAGATGCTTTATCTGATGTCATTTTTTTGGGAAATGTCATAGAAAGTTTTATATTGTTATTTCCTAAAATTATATTCAGGTCAAAAAATTGCATACATATATACTTGCTATTGGTATGTTTATTACAGAAACTTGGCTGATATTTTATGCCAATTATTTTGTCTCTCTTATTCAGAAGTTTCTATATTGCTAAAATATGATGGGGGTACAATAGATTGTTTACTAAGGATGTAACAATTTAAGCTGCAACAAAACTTCCTGATACTGAGTGCATAAAAAAAAGAATGGGGAATAGTTTGTTGAAATATTTGTATTTTAGGTACTATATAAAACTAATATCCACTGTACTGATAATCCAATAGTCATTGACAATGGGTTTGGACGTGTCAGCAAGAAACTCGTAGGGTAGTTCAAAAGTGTTTATGTTTTCAGGACTGTCATCGTAATTAAATGATAGCCAAAGTCCTAGGGTAAACCAATTGGTTGTATTGAAGTACGCCTATTCCAATTTATCGTCCGTGAATTTAGATTGACCAGTTATACAGTCAGTATATTCGAACAATTGAGACAAGTAGGGGGGTTGTTGGTGCATCTTCCTAGGAAGTGGTTATGGAACAAAAACCAATATTTTGACGTTTCTTGGTTAATAATCTGGAATGATAAATCAAAAGCTGCGCGTCATCAATTCATAGAAATTCATAGATGAATAATATATTGGATGAGTCTGAAGCAACTCTATTTTCCTGTTAATAAACACCTCAGATAAACGCTATTTTGTAGACTGAAACTACTCACCAATATATATATATATATCATTAGAATATGTGGATTGGAATACGCAATCCTAATTATGTACTTGAACAAACATGGTGATATACCTATTTTTGAAACGACTTATTAACATTGTATTGTGATAAAAATATCCCTATATTCGTGCTTTTCAACTACATTAGAATACGGCTGCTAATGCAAAAATGTTAATTTCTTCTGGAGTAAAATATTTTCATAGAACTTAGATGGGGATGAGATTTTAGAGAACTTTTTTAACAATAAAAGGAGCAAATAAATGTTTTTATGAATTCCTTTCCGGTAATTAATTTTATTCTACTCAGTATACTCAAAATATTTCAGGGAATAATGGGTTATGATCAGAATATTACAAAGAACGGAACATCATCAAGCAAAACCGTAGAAGATAACATTAGTCCTTTAAAAGTCGTAGGAATTATTCTTGGTGCTTGTTCATTGTTGATTATCTTTTGCATAGTGTTATTAATCATGTTTCTTTATTTTATTACTTTAAAGATCATAAATAGACTTCGAAATTCAAGAAATATTCGACACGATGTCAATACAGCATCTAATCATAGTTCAGATTGCGAAGAGAACAATTCCACTGGTAAGACTACGGGTACAATTCCTATGGATAATTTGGTACCTAGATCGACTCATTCACCAGTTGAACAAAACACAAATCAAATTGTTTGAACATGACTAGTGGCATACAATTATTCTTTCCATAAAAAAAGGAATGTAATTTTATGTGCAATAGAATATAAAATGCGTGCTTCGATTACTCGATTTGTCTGTACGACAATGCATTAGTTGAAAAGAAGAGAAAAATTTATACCTATTACAAATGTGCATCATCCATACCAATAGTTGCAAAATTCATAGATCAAATAGAAGGTCCAGATGTACTGTATCAGTTTTTTGATTGATTTTGAGTTATTACAATTTCCGTGTAATTATACACATGTACACAGTTTTTCTTCAATAGAAAATCCGTTTGCACGGATTACGGATATAGCATTTACAATTTCGTTTCATTTCTTTTTTTTTGCAGTATACCCTTATCATTTGTTCTCCACATCGGGACCGAAAACGTATGCGTCATTTTATTTTATTATTTTTTGTTGTGGTTCACACACCCTTACAGCAATAACAATGAAGTTAACTCATTTCCCCCAAGCCGTTGCTTTTATTTATCTTCATAATTTTGGTTCTTTTTGTTTCTCCCTTTTACTTTTTACACATACAAAAATTATAAAATAAAATCAAAAGTTGGGCCACCAACCCCACATTCACTACTTTCCCTTTTTCTTATTTATTTATTCATTTACACCAAATCATCATTAACTAACTATTCCATATGAATGTTCAGAGGTTGAAGAACTTGATTTCTCTTCGTACAAGAAATTTCTCCAGAAAAGTTCAACGAGCTTTACAGGAGTTGGCAGAGAATTTGCAAAGGGAAAGCCAACAAGCTCATCGTCAACCAGTTCCCATTCCAGTTCCTGTACGCAATAGAAATCCATTTTCTAGAAGAAACTATTCTACTTTTCCTCATGGGGGTTTTAACAACCAACAATATTACCAAAACTGGACTTTTAAGCAAGGGACAAAAAAGTTCAATTTTTTCTACAAATTTTATAGCACTTCTGGACATTCAAAAATATTGAAGAATTTGAATAGATCAGGAGGTGGGTTGTTTCATAATTTTAGTCAGGCTTATAATAATTCTTACAGATTTAAATTATACCACCAAAATATCAGATTCACTTATCGTACTTTATTTAATAATTTACGTGAGAAGTATCAACTTTATAACAAGGGGGTAAATATCGAAGAAATTTCGAGAAATAAATTCAACCCCACTATAAGATTAAACTTATCTTTGACTCCTGATCATCATCAGTTAACTTTGAAATTGGCCAAAACCGTGTCAACAAATATTCCAATACAAAACTACCAACCACCAAAATCATGCGTTATTGATTTTCCAATTAATTTTAATTTAGGTATTCCAAATGAAACTATTCTTAGTGAAGAAATTTTAGATGAGATGTTGTTCAATATTAAATCATTTGAAAAGAAGTTGACTACTTTGAAGAAAGACTTAACCAATTTATTTGACTTGGGAGAATTACCAATCAAATATATTAATGGTAAAAATGTCTTGCGTGTTTATTTTCCAAATTGTGATCGTGAAAAGTTGGAAATTTTATGTCAAGAAAAGGGGATCACTGGTGGATTTATAATTGAAGAAGTTGATGAATCAATTACTGACGCTACGACAGCTATGAATAGCAACACTACTAGTTATGCTAGTGATATTTTAAGTTCTAGTGGGCAAAGTAATGGCACTTGTTCATCTTACTCTAGTGATATTTTAAGTGACTACAGTGCTGAAGATGTTCTTCAAGATTCTATTTTGAATGATACTGAAATCATTCGTCCTATGAATATAACTATTCCTATTCAACAACAACAATTATCGTATGATAATGTTGATATTTATGATGCTAATGAAGATTATCATTGGATTTCTACATCCTCATCTTGAAGGTATTTATTTTTTAGGTATTTAAGTGTTTAGTTTAGTTTAGTTCGATTGGGTTTTATCTTTTTTTTTTATTATTAATATATTGTGAATTTTTGTCTTGTTTTAAGTTTATATTTATAACCGGATTACATCAGCAACAACCAAAGCTTACGTAATTTTAGTACTCTTAATTTCTTTTTTGATTTAAAAATAAGTTTGAACCCAAATTGAGAAAACCAAAAAATAACCACCAAATAAACAAAGAAGGTAAAACAGGAAACAGGAAGAAAAAAAAAAAGAGACAAGGAAAAAGAAAAAAAAATATTATTGGTACTCGTGTTACTTTTAGTCCAATATCTTAAAAACTAAGAACTATTATCAATGACAGACACAGTAACTACAGAAGATACGTCTCCCCAATGACAGAAACAATGACAACTCCGGAATCAACATCACCTAAATTACCCAGCAGAAAATCTATCCAAGTATGCATAAGATTGGATGAAAATCTCAACGAAGATAAACCCGCTACTGTTGCGACATCTAGTACATCGATCCAAGATTTGAGTACATTGACACAAACATATGATAAGTCGACAACAAACTATCTTTTACAATCGAAGCATAACCAATTAAACTTAAAATTTCAACAAAAACCAGCCCAAACTAAGGAATCAATAAATTCAAGTGCAGAGACATTCAAGAAGACATTCCAGGATATCAAATCCATAGCTGATGGATTTGGTGGAAGTAATGTGTTTGGTCAAACTATCGATTGGGATTTCTGGAGTAACGTGGTTAGCGATTATAATAACGTTGTTCATACTCAACTGGAAGAATTAAATCAAAAGATAAATTCAGGAATACCTAAAGAGTTTAGGGGCATTATTTGGCAATTGGTTTCCAAATCAAAACAAAATTCAATGGAAGATTTCTATCGTCAATTAAAGCAGGAAAACTCCATTCATGAAAAAGCTATAAGAGAGATTTGACCAGAACAAGTTTTTTCACTCAAGTTGAAGCAGTTAATAAAAGTGATGAATTGTTTAATGTTATTAAAGCTTATAGTTTGTATGATCCTGATGTGGGATATACTCAAGGAATGATTTTCATTGCTGTTCCTTTGATTATGAATATGAACGAGTCTGAATGTTTTTGTTTATTGGTTACTTTGATGAAAGAATATGGTTTGAGAGACTTGTTTTGTCCGGAAATGAAAGGGCTACATGTCTTGTTGTATGAATTTGATAGATTATTGGAAAGCTATTCTCCAATATTGTATAATCATTTGGTGAAACAGGGGATCAAGAGTTCGATGTATGCCAGCCAATGGTTTCTTACATTTTTTGCCTATAAATTTCCCTTAGATATTGTCTTGAGAATTTATGATATAATTGTTACCCAAGGTATGGAATCAATTTTGAAATTTGCGGTTAACCTTATGATTATGAATGAAACAAATTTATTGAATTTATCCTTTGATAAGTTATTGGAATTTTTAAAGGATAAATTGTTCAATATCTATATTGATGATGCATTCATTAAAGATGATTTGGCATCATCTGTATCTGGAAAAAGAACCCGATTCTCATTATCTCGAAGAGCAAGTAATACTAGCGGCATATCTAGTCCATCATCATACTATAAATTGGATCTCTTGGTTGATAATTCCATGAAGATAAATCTTGATCCTGTTGAGTTAACCAAGTATGAAAAAGAATTTGAAAGTATTTATAACAAAGAACGAGCTAAGGTCGATGATATCAAATCTATGAAGTTATACAATGGTCAGTTACGTAATAAAATTAAAACATTACAAACACAATATACTGATTTGAACAAGAATCATATTGATATTGTTCAAAAAATGATTGATTTGAAAATAACTTTACCCGAACTACTCAATGAAAATGAAGAATTATCCCAATCAATTGACCAACTAACAAATGATATTGAAGAATTAGAGAGTAAAATAAAAGAAAAGAGTAATGAACAAGAAGATGAAGTGTTACCTACGTCGATTGAAGATGAGATTCAACAGTTGTTGATTATAAATGCTGAAAAAGTTGAAAAATCTGTGATTTTGGAAGATGAGTTGACTCAATTGTTAGAAGAAGAAGAAAATTTGAATAAAGAATTGAAAAGCCTTAATAGAAATACTAAATGGTTCAATTGGAATTGAGAAGTATATAATTTTGTTTTTGTTAAGATTATGTTTTGACAGTAATATATATATATGGGTTTGGTTAACTAGGAGTGTTTTTCAACCATGATAATTGTTAATATTTATTGCAAATTATTAAGACTCAACTTTTTTTAATAATTTATTAAATCTTGATAAAATCATCTTCTTTGGTTATCATTTGATATATTGAGTGAGATTTCATAGATTGGAAATTGCCAGTTTGCCACCATGATTGTTGTTATTAGACATGCATATATTGTAACTTTTACAAATATACTTATGATTCTGATACATGGAAGGGCAGAATTGGAACTTTTCACAAACTAAACTTTGTCAAAATCACAGAAGTTTGATATGACAAACTATAGAATTTCACAAATACCTCGTCACCAAACATGCAGGAGTTTATATAGATAACACTTGATATTCTGTGAACTAAAATGGTTAATCCTTTTCTAATTGACATCATATGATACATTGTTAAACCCCTCTTGCTCTATGTAATTGGTTATGTCATTTTACAGTAGTAATTTGTTGTTTATCGCTATGTTTATTTTTTAATTCAAACCTATAGAACTAAATAAATAATTTGTTCATCAAGTCGTGAAATACTTTTTACTCTGAATAAATCATTTCTCTAGTTATCATTGTTTCAATGGTGTACTATTTGATTGATGTGAATTCGGTGTAGAAGTATCACACAGTTGTCATCATGTTTGTATTTGTAATCTTTGAAAGCGGTCGTGTGACATGGCAAAAAATGAAATACATTCTTTGCAGCCTAAAAAAATGCCCACAAATAGACAACTATAAAAAGCCAAATTGTTTTTCTACCAAAATATTTTCTTTTTACAACACTTTTTTTTCCTTCTTTTTTTTTGTTTACATATTATCAATAACAAGTTTCCATCATTTTTGAAATGAATCCATCAAATAACTATAGAGGTAAGTACCAATCATACTAATAACATCAAATTCTTGCTCATTTACTAACTTTAAGTAATTTAAATCATAATTATTGGTTGTCTCAAGAATAATTAAACCAATTGAATCCAAAGATTACAAAAAGATATAACTGAATCAATAACTTATTTAAATTGTCCGATCATTCTAAATGATTAATGCCCCATATTGTTCTTGACAACCATTAGGAGACAAATGACGAAGCGGTATTACAAAGATGATACATATAACTACAGGGGATACCAATCATTGATGTTGTTGTTAATACACATGCATTGAAGAAGAACCTTCCAAAGAAGATAGTGGTTTGGGCAGATCATTATCTTGAACCATTTAAGGGATCCACACAAAAATAAAAAGGACAATGTGGATTAGTGAAGGTTCTTCAGTAGGAGGTAACAATCGGTCAAGGTTACCTTCTATACTATCGGGTTAGGAACGTTACTCTATTATTTCCCGATAGTAAAATTGTAGACTAGAGGACCGGGTATGGAGGGCTTGTGACCTGCCCTCTTATAATACCGTTTCCTCCCCTTGGGCCAGGGGTTACGCGGTCCCCAAAGACGAGGGGGACCTGCGTTGTAGGGCTGGGCCGGCCCCCAAAATTGGGGCCCAGCCGCTCCCCGCCCGATAGGGTGGGTGTGGGAGCAGGTCCCGAGGAAGGGGACAGAGGGCCGGGCGAGCCCAGATACGGCCCGGTCGCTCCCCGCCCTAAGTGGGTGCGGGAGCAGGTCCCCTAGTGGGACCGACAGTATTACTAGCTAGACCCCGTCATGTCCATATTTTCAAGAGATTTTTGTAGTAAAATAAAATATTGTGTCCATGAAAATAAATATCAACGAGTGGTGAAGAAGCGAAAGAGGAAGAGAGCTGTGTTTAGAAAAGAAAGTAATAGTTAATATTCGGTAAAACTTTTACCAAAGTTCATCAATATTAGACTACAATATAAGTTAGTCCTACTAATCAGTATAGACTGTTGAATTTGGTAGTGGTAGGCTAAGTAAAGATTAACAAAAGGACTAAACCATTCAACAAAGTGTATCTAATGACTTTATATAATTTAATTAGAATTAAGTAAATACGTAGAAATATCAATATTCTTTTCTCTACTCTTTTGTCTCATCAACAAAACATAAAGAAAAAAAAAATTTCATTCACATTTTTAAAATATACAAAACTCATCATATCATAAGCAATAATGAATCAAGATCCAAGTATGTCAACTATATCAACTAAAATAATTTTTAAAAATAATCTATTACAATAACTAACATTATTATCTGTTAGCACAAAAAATCGAACCATTTATTAAGAATTTCCTAGCATCTCTTGATACCCAATATACTCCAAGTCCATCAACAAATATAGAGCAATATGCTATTCAATTAGGAGCATCATTAAAAAGAACAAGTAGTATAATAATTAATGGGAATCCTGTAATACCCACCATGCAAGAAGATTCTAAATTACAATTTCAAAAACAATGGCTTTTAACTCCATTAAGTTTTCATCAATTGACCAGTTTTGATGTTCATTTAATTCCAGGTACTGGATTATTTGTTATTCAATTTTCAGCAAAAGTTAAATTTGATCAACTGGGTAAAAATCGATTAGGTGAATCAGCAGATTTAGTACATCCTCAAGAAAGTATTATAAATAATGGATTAAATAAATCTCAAAGAGCTATTTGGGGTAGTTGGTTTGGTGTAAATGGAAATTTAATCCTTGATGAAAATTTTAATGAAAATGGAATTGGAGAATTTATAAATAGTTTAGATTATAGATTTACCTATATACCTCAAGATTCTATTATTAAAATCTAAAATAATAGTAACAAAAAAAATAAGAATACAATTTTATATAACTTTATTAGATGATACATAATTGTTTAATAATGTACCCAAGAATACGTCTGAATAAAATGTAGGAACAATTTGATCGTCACCTTCTGCAACGGTATAATTTAATTCATTTAATGCCCAAAGAATATTTGGAGATATAAATGTATAGAATACAAGATCAACTGGAGTGTTTTCATCATACAGATCTCCATCTTTAAGTTCAACACTTTGAACAACATTAGGCACTGGGAAATTCACAACTGGTTTATGTAAAGTATCATCACCATCAATACCAAAGTCATCATGAGTTACATATCCTTTGGGGAATTTATCGTTGTTGAAAAAAAATTGCTCGGAACTTTTCAATTGAACTTCAGTTTCGGATGGTAAATCATACTGATGTGGTGGTTTTAATCTTGATGAACTAATAAAATCTGCATTGTTTAATTTATCAGCAACTTTAACTGCAATTCTTTTGGGTATTGTTAAGTTAACCCATAGGTTTTCGAATGGTGAAACAATATACCTTGAATCAATCGTATAAGGACCTTTATATAAATCATATCGAATAGACCCAGTATTGATTATAATTATTCTATTTTCATTGGTACCACCAGCAGGTAATGTTTTAAGAACTTTTGTTGTCAAAAGATTGAAAATACTATGAGAATGATGAATAGGAACATAATCGACATAGTAATTATTTTCAACATATCCGACCAATTTATCTAATTGTAATTCCTTTCTGGTTTCCTTAATAAGATTGGATACATTTTTTCCTTTTTCTGTATTAAAATCTTTATTTTTGCTGGTATGATATTTAAAAGAATCCAAATTAAAATCAATATAAGATCGAGAAAATCTTTCTCTTACTGGTAAGTTTCCATTAGTGATATTAACACTTGACCAACCAATTGTTTCACAATATCTACCACTTTGCAATCCAGTTGATAAACTATCAAACACCGTGAAATCTCGTATATGACTATGACCACCAAAATATTGAATAATTGTATTGGGATAAAATCTCCTTAAATATCCATGAACTTTATAAAATTCTTTCCAATTGTGGGATATTGGTGTATGGCCAACAATTATAATCATATCAATTTTTGCCTCGTTGTATTCTTGAAGCACTTGATTGAACCATTCCTGTTCAATGACATCACTCATTGGAGTGACTCTTGTACCTGAATTGAATCTTTTAAAATCGAATAAAAATCCAAAACTTAATACTCGAATCCCTTGATTCTTTGTTTCAAAATATCTATATTTATTTCCAAATCCAACCCATCCTTTATCTTTGATATTAATTTCCACATTCGAACAAACATATTTGTCACCAAAATGCAGGACCACCGAATTATATTCCATTTCAGAATTAGACCATTCATATAATTCATGATTTCCAATAGTTAATAAATCATAATCTTGTTTAATAAACACAGGAATACTTTTAACTCCATTAGGTGTAGTAATATCACTAAATCCATTTCCGTCATGTCGATCTCCACTATCAATTATTATTAAGTCTTGACCTTGTGAATCAGCAATATCTCGTAAATGGCTAGTAAATGAAATAAAATCTCCCCAGTTGGCATGATAAATTGGTTGATTTATATGTCCCAGATACCAACCATGGGTATCAGTTGTATGAAGAAAATTCACATCGTTCCAGGTAAGGTTTCTGTGAACATAAGAACCCAACGCAACCCCTAAGGATGCAATAGTTAAACTTAAAAGTTGGATTATTATCATATGGTTTTTAATATAGTTTTGTTGTAAAAAAAAAAAAAAAGTCGACTCTATGGCACGACAAAAAAAAAGATGTAGTTTCTTATCAACCCCTCAACAAAAAAAATTTAAAAACTGCAAGAGAGAAAGAGTGTGGTGGTGGTTATCGTATTATCATGTCGATTATATGCAGGCCTTTACTAACTACTAAGTAAAAGTTCATGTCCTCATATTTAGTTACAAAAGCTTGGGTAACTGGGACAGGTGAAAGGACAATTATTTATGATACGTTGAAACTTACTACATATGGAGAATTTTAAGAGAAACTTTCATGTAATATTATACAAGGTAGATATGATATCATGGATCCTACATGAGCATTACACCAACGAAATTCACATCATAATGCTGTAATGTGATCTAGTAGTTCGGGGATTTGTAACTTTACCTTCATAGAGAGTTGGAACCCTTTGAATGAAATAAAAGGTAGAATTTCTAAGGATAAGAACAAATCCAAATCCATGTGGTTGATATCTTCTTTTGTTCCATTGCACACGAATAACGGTGTGATTCACGTGCCTCAGTTTGACACATTTACACGCCTATTCCCTAATTAGAAGAAATCAATGCGAGACAATACAACATAGTCGAAAGAAAAAAAAGAAATGTTACAAACGACCAAAATTAAACAGAAGGAAAAAAAAAAATTTTTGATTTGAGGACAACATCAACACCAACATCAATCTAGATTGGAACGTCTTTTTCTTTTAGGAGATAAAAAAAATACTACAATCAAACCTTTATTCATTTCATTATACAGAATTTTTTAATTCTTCTAATTTGTCACATATAAAATTTGATTTGGGTGTGATACTATATAACATCTTTTTCTTTTTTTGTTTATTTTTGTCATTTGTGCATTCGTTTGAATTTTTTCTGTATACTTTCTTTAAATCAAACCATGAGTTACCATAATAAGGCATTACCATCATCCAGAAAAACCCACCTGGAACAACATAAACAAATCTTGAAACAATTATTAAGAGAAGAAGCAAATAAATCATGTGCGGATTGTAAAGCATCTAAGAATCCAAGATGGGCATCATGGAGTTTGGGTTGCTTTATATGTATTAGATGTTCAGGGATTCATAGAAGTATGGGAACACATATTTCAAAAGTTAAAAGTGTTGATTTGGATGCTTGGACTGATGATCAAGTTGAAAATATGGTTAGATGGGGTAATGAAAAATCAAATTTATATTGGGAAAGTAAATTACCTGATGGTTATATACCAGATCAACTGAAGATTGAAAATTTTATTAGAACTAAATATGATATGAAAAAATGGAAAGATAATCAAGATATTAGATCATTTAATCCTTCAATTATTAAAAAGACTGTTTCAGCACCTGCTACTCCTACTCCTGCTCCTGCTCATACTCCTACCCCTACACCTACTTCTGTTCCTAGGGCATCACCAATTCCAGTTGCAAGTACTACCACCTCTAGTTCAGTTAATTCATTTAGTTCAAGATCTACTTTACCACTTGCTCCAATACAAGTTACAACTTCAGCACTAACACCAACTCCTCCACCACCTCAATTACAATCATCATTAATTAACCAACCACTTCAATCAGCTCAAAGTACCGGTGGAAGTATATCAAGCAATGGTAGACCAGATTTGAAAAAATCTATTCTTTCATTATATTCTTCACCATCTTCATCATCCAGTTTTGTCAATCAACAACAACAACAACAACAGACTAGAGTACAACAAAGTCCAATGTCTTTTACTCCTCCTCCTCCAACTCCAACTCCTGCTCAAACCCAACCTATGGTTAGTAGATTAGATGATGATTTATTTAAAAATGTATGGAATTAATAATATCATATTTATCGTATTTATATAAATCTATATATATATATATATATATATATATAAAACTCTAAAGTTAACTTATAAATAATAAAAAATTCGAAAGTTTAACTTATAAATAATAAAAGATTCCTTTTTGTATTAAAAATAAGAATTATATTGATATATATGGATATACCCTAAAGATAAAATGGTTGTATTAATTCTTAATGTCCACCTGTTGTTGGTAATCCAACATAAACTTTAAAAGAATCATAAATTAACCATTGGAATCCAGTTAAAGTACCAATCATGAAAATTCTTACAGGTAAACCATTCCAAAGACCTGAAAATCCAATTTTTTTATAAATTCTTGAAAGTGCTTCACCAGTAGTTTCATTTGGAGTCTTTTCAGAAGTAATTTTACTAACCATAACATCAGCAGGATGAGATACAACAGCACAAAAGATACCTGCAATATAACCACCTAAAAATGAAACACCAGTTTGTTGTAAAGTTGTATATGAATCCTTTGGTTTACCAAGATATGTATAAATTCCAGCAACTATATTTTCAAAACTTGCAAATTTAACCATTGTATAAGGAATTTGTCTACACCATAAAGGTATTAAACCTTTATATAATCCACCAAATCCTTCAACATTAACAATTTTTTTCCAACCATCAATTACATTATTTGCATATGGTGGAATTGTAGTTTGAGTTTTAACTTTAATTGTTTCCCATGGACATAATGCAATATCAGCTAAAAATTCAGCTGAAGCAGAAGCAAGTAAAAAAATTCCAGTTTTATATTTTTTTGAATATTTTTCTCCAAATAAATCACTATATTGTTTTTTAAAAAATTCATAACCACCATATTTACCAGCTCCTTGAAATGAATAACCAATAAATGTTGCACCAAATCCAGTAAATATTGAATCACCTGAAGTTTTTAAAATTGTTTTCCAACCTTGAATATTTGATTTATATAATGCTGAATTAACTTGTCTTCTACATTTAACTAAATCTAATGGAGTAACTGAAGCATGAGTTGGTCCACATGCAATTATACCACCTAATGTACATGCTAAATAATATTCTGGTGTAAATTCAATTATTTTTTTACCCGAAGATGATGATGAAGATCCTGAACCAATGACTTTTTTTAATTGATCATTAACAGGCTGTGCAATTGAATCAGCTAAATTTCCTGCCATGATGAAATAATATGAATAGATAAGAATGAAATGTTTAATTAAAAAGAAAGATAGTAAAAAATGAAATAGTTGAGGTTTTTTTAAAAGAATTTAAATATGGAAATCAATTGTTAATTTAAAGGGGGGAGAGGGGGAGAGAAAGAGAACTCAACGAAAATATACAGAACTCCTAGTGACATTTGAACGGGAATAATACAAAAAATTATAACCGAGTATCGTGGACATATGACAAATTAGATAAGGCGCCATAGTATACAGGAAAAGTTATAATAAATTACAATGTAGGCGTAATCATGCTAGCTGATTGTAAGGGTGGGAGGGTATCGCAATATCAAAAGAATGTTGTAACTAGTGGTATACGATATGTAAAAAAACTATATAAGAACGGTTTACCCTACATATTGTATTTTAGAGATAGAAAATTAATGGATATAAAAGTATCATATAACGAAATTGCTGGTCCTGCTTAATTCACATCGCTTAAAACTCTGATAATTTTTTCTAATTTTATATTTAAAAACAAAGCCATTTGGATTACATTAGTTAGTGCAGATAAAAAGTATCTAATGCAAGTCTCAATTAATTCCGGTACGAAGGAATCTTTTTATTTTTTTTAGGAATTGCCATAACTTCCGAATAAATCATAGACAATAAGGAGGGGAGGGATCTCCAAAACTTGGATTACTGTGGTCTTTGTACATTTACAGCTGCACTAACATAATCAAAAACTGTATAGAAGTTGGTGACCATTAAGCAGACTAGTTCCAACCTTGACGATAAGGGGATCGACCAACAACCCCCGTTCCCCCCTAAGAAAAACAAAAAGGGAGTTTTAATTCCGGTCACAAAAATTGCGCGGTATATTATTCCAGAAAACAACTTGCACACGCGGCATAATTTATATAACCGAGAATAAATTCGGATTAATATTTATTTGAACCTTAAAATATATATATGTATACTGTAATTACTGCCTCAAGACAATGACATAATACATACCTTTCATTCTATTTCATTTTGGCAACTAAAACTATAATTACATATATTTGATGATAATGATGATTTCTTATCTGTTATAAACGAGATATTTCCCATTTAACATCAATAATACTAACTTCATCATTAGTTTTTTCATCAACATCATACCATTCACCTTCACTTAAATCAACATTATTAAAAATAGTACCACTATCTAAACCAATACATTGAAATTCACCATTTGGTATAAATTTTAAAAAATCTAATCCTCTACTATCAATTTCTAAAAAATTAATAAAGATTTTATTTTCACTATTTTCATTAGTTAATTTTAAATTTGTTGGAATTATATTTATTGAATGTTCATTTTTACATTCTTTACATTTAAATATAAAACTTGCATTACCTCTTGATCCTTTAATTTCATGTTTTTCAAAACTATTAATTTGAATTAATTTATCATGAATTGTTCTACATTTAGTACATTCTATTTCAAATGTATATTCATATGGTGATTCTGGAGTATTTTTAGGTTCTAAATTAGTAACATTAGATAATTCTGCTTGAATTTTAAGTACAAATTTAACCATTTTTTTTTTTGATTTCAGAAATATATGAATTATTGAATAATTGAATTATCAGGAGAATCTCTAGAATCATGAAATTTTTTTTTTCTTCTTGGTCAATTATTGCGAGCAAAATTGAAATCTAGGAGTCGTGTACTTTGGGAGTGTTATTTAATATTTCCTTCGTTTGGATAGGAATTGAA
This sequence comes from Candida sojae, assembly GCA_013177575.1. Lineage (NCBI taxonomy): Eukaryota > Fungi > Ascomycota > Pichiomycetes > Serinales > Debaryomycetaceae > Candida > Candida sojae. The sequence goes on along the minus strand of WWPN01000002.1, from coordinate 2,410,383 downwards.
AGTTAAGATTATGGTCCAGCTAGACTAAAGCAAGATTAAAATATATCCAAATGATACATAAAATACTTAACGAAAAAAAAGAAGTATTAAAGAATCAAATACATTGAGTTCATGAAGAAATAATGAGATTTGATAAGTTTTCTTGTGGTTTGGAAGGTATCAATAAAAATACTGTTATAATATACAATTACCTTGGAGCAGAGAGTAAACCCCCCACTAGTACTTGTATTTATATGTGATATTGTTTTGTATTAAGGGATTCTTCTCTTCAATACATAAGAACTTTTTTACCTAACATACATTCTCTATTCTTTACAAATTTCAACTTAATAAGAAAAAAAAACTTATATATTCTTATTCAACAAAAAGAGAATTACCTAAATCCTTGAATAACCAAGGTGCCAAAAATAAAAAATAAATAAAAAAACCATTTCAAAAAACTAAGTGGATTATCCAATGTAAAAAATAAAATCAACCAAAAAGAATTATATATCTGTTGTTAACTTTCCATTCGTTTTTTTTTACTTTTTAATTTACGTAATTTCTTCAATGGGGATACTTATCTAATTAAACCAAGTAATAATCACCAAATAAACCAATAGAAGCAATTAATAAACTAATTCCAGATATATAACTACCTAAAGTATAACCCGATTCAATTTTCTTTAAATCTTGAAAAATTTCTTTTTTAATCAAAATATTTTCAACTTCTTTTTCAACTTCAATTTCTTCTGGTAAATTAACTTGTTCTGGTTCTTTTTGTTCAATTGGTTGAACTTTTGGAGTTGAAGGTTGAGAAGAAGTTGGAGTGGAAAGACCGGATTCATCAGATACATGAACATATGATTTACCTAATAAAGAATCAGCCGAAGTAACTTTACTAATAACTTCAGGTTCTTCTTCTTCATCTTGTTCTTCTTTTTTAGTTTGTGATTTTTTTTCATCAACTTTCTTAATATAAGATGAATCAGCTGGTTTTTTGGATAAAATTTTTTGTTCAAATTTCCAATTTTTATAATATAATCCAATTAAACTTAAAGGAGCACCAATTGAAGCATAAATTAAATAAGGATGTTTTTCATTAATAGGAGAATATTTAAAAGCCAAAGTGAATAAACTTGAAGTTAAAGTAGTTAAAATTCCATTGATTAGACGATTATTAAATATATTTTTTTTAAGAGTATTAAGATTTTTTTTAAAAGAATCAATGGAATTACTATTAAATTGAGTATTAAATTGATGAATTAAATCAGGTAAAGTTGATAATGATTGATAAATTATTGATGAAGTTAATAAACCTAATGAACCAACACCTAATAATTTAATCGTTGTAATACAAGGTCCTGTCATGGTTGTTCGTAGTTAATTTTTGAGTAGTTGATTTATTTAAAAACAAGGAGGAGAAAGGGTTGATTAGATTTGCGATAAATAATGTGAATGTGGAGACAAAATAAAATTCAACTTACTAAAAGAAAGAAACAAATTAAAAAAAAGTTTGATAATAAATACAACTAATGAATGATTAATCTGTTTGGTGAATTAGTAAATATTATGGGGGGGAGGAAAAAGGGTTTTTGCTCTGTTATAGATTTAAATCCAATAGATGTCTTTTTTGTTTTTGATAAATCAATAAAGAAAGAAAGAAGTATTAGTAAAATGAATCCAATTTTTTTTTTTGCCCTCTCTCTGTTGCTCTCTCAAAGTTTTGTTTTTTTGGGGTTTTGTTTTTGATGATAGAAAGGAGTAGAAAGAAAAGATGATGATTTTTTTTTAAGTGTGGGTGTGTGGGTGTGTGGGTGCACTTTATACATATAATGAATGGCAAATTACAATATTACTTTAAGAGAAAAAGCAAACATTTTAAAACTCTTATTTCACTTGCTTATGTAATCAAGATTAATGTTATTTCGTCTTATTGGTTGAAGTCCCCATGTGTGTGGGATGCGTATTAGTTGAGGAGAGAGAGGGAGGGAGAGAGAGGGAGAGAGAGAGAGGGAGAAGTTTTTTGCTTATCGTAGCAACGAGAAAGTTTGATAAGACGAAGAGGAATATTAAACCAGAAAAAAAAACTAACTTCTATTACAATTGATAGCAAGCAAGCAACCAACCAAACCCCCATACACCAACAAATGGATGAAAGTGCAAGCAATATTCGTGTTTCTCTATCTATCTAATCTATTTATATATATCAATATTTCTATTAGATCTAATTAGAAATACTAATCTTAACCGATACTTCCTCCTTTAACTCATTCTTCTTCCTCCCCTTACCTATTACTCGGTTTAACTTATAATTGGTTAACTAACAGACATGTAAGATTTGCTTTTGCTTTTTGTTTTATTTTATTCCCGTGGATAACCCAAAAAAACACGTGCACACACATACACTAAGGATAATTCTATAAACAGTATTAAATTCTTTATTTACTTTAACCAATCGGGAGAATTTTCCCAATTTATATCAACAGAATTAATATCAAAATTTTCAATTAATAATTCAACTAATATTCTACCACCTCTTGCACCAGTAAATCTTCTATATTCTTCACTTACACTATTTAAATTCCAATTTTGCAATCTTCTTAAACATCCAATTACAGTACCAGTTCTATGTCTTCCCATACCACAACATATAAGTATTGGATAATTTGATTTATCAACAATTATTTCTAAAGATTTTTTAATAGTTATATCATTTAATGAATCCCATGGATTAACCATATTTGAACGATTAATATTATTATTATTATTATGGTTATTGTTATTATTATTATTATAATTTGATTCAAATTGTAATTGAAAATCATTAATCATACCAATATATTCAATATTTATATTATTATCAGAACAATATTCTTGAAATTCATCATTTGGTTCTTCATTAGCTAACCATATAATTGTTTTTAAATGAAGTTCATTTAAAAATGATTCATTTATCATTGATGGTTGTCCTGATCTATATAATTGTTTTTCAACAGGACAAAAATTTAATGGTGGAATTATACGTAAATTTGGTGGTTGAATGATTTTACGAAATTGTTGTTGTTGTTGTTGTGAATTATTATTTGATTCAGAAAGTGATTGTTGAGGTGTGTTGGTTATTGTTGTCATTATTCTGTTGATTATTCTGTTGATATTCTCTGATCCCCAAGGCTGTAAATATTTATATAGATTTTATATTTTTAAAGCTCAGTGGGAAAGGAAAATTTTTGTTCTCTTTTATTAAATTTTCGTCACTTTGGGATTGTACACACCACACGGAAACAAGTTTTTTTTTTTCTTTTACACGTTTGAAAAAAAAAAAAACAACGTCAATTAAATTTCAACATTGGACAACTCACCATTCCATCAATTCATCAATTATATATATATATATAACAAATGGCTAAACCAATAGTTAAAAAACAAACATCAACAAGTATTGGATCAACTTTAAATGAATTAAAATCAACAATTGATACAACAATAAATGATTATTTTAAATCTTTAACACCAAGATTAAAATTAATTGATTTTTTTTTAATATTTTTAATTTGTTTAGGCATTTTACAATTTATTTATGTTATATTAATTGGTAATTTCCCATTTAATGCATTTTTAGGTGGATTTATTAGTTGTGTTGGACAATTTGTCTTATTGGTTAGTTTAAGATTACAAATTAATGATAGCAATAATACTAATAATAAATTATTTAAAGGAATTAGTCCCGAAAGATCATTTGGTGATTTTATATTTGCTAGTTTAATTTTACATTTCATAGTAATTCATTTTATAAATTAAGGAGAAGAATGAGGAACCAAGGATGATTTCTGTTATGATTTGAGTATAAATATATATATATATAAATATATTAAACTATATATACGCTAATACATATAGATTGTCTAAAAAAAAGCACTATTATATATATATATATCACCCTGGGTTTAAAAATATCAAGTCTTACAAATTTATTCACTTTTTTAATTGCACTTTATTAATTGCACTTTATTAATTTATTCACTTTTTTAATTGTACTTCTTTTAATTGTACTTCTTTTAATTTTATTCACTTTTTTAAAATTTTATTTCCCTTAAACAATTACACAACATCCACTTTTAGATTTTGATTCTGTATTAGATTGTTGATTTTGCAGTTGTTGTTTTCTTTGAGCTTGATTTTTCAGGGTTGCTTGACCAGCAGCAAGTCCAGATTCATTTTGATCTATTATATCATCTTGTTGGTTTTGTAAATATGAAGAATTTTGTTGTGCTTGTTGTTGGGATGGAGTTAGATTTTGATTGTTATTATTTAATTTAGAAGAACCATTATTCGTTATACCTTCTTGTTGCTGTTGTTGTTGTTGTTGTTGTTGTTTATTTGGATTTTGTTCAGCTTCAATTTTATTAATATATCTAACTAAACCAAAAAATGCTTCTTCAACATTAATTCTTTGTTTAGCAGAAGTTTCTAAAAATGGACAATTAAAAGAATTAGCTAATGCTAAACCATCTTCATAACTAACTTGTCTTTCCATTTCTAAATCACATTTATTACCAATAACTAAAACAGGTACATTATCAGAATCTTTAACTCTTAAAATTTGATCATAAAATGAATTTAATTCTTGAAAAGAATTTAATGAATTTATTGAATAAACTAATAAAAACCCTTCACCAGTTCTCATATATTGTTCTCTCATAGCAGAATATTCTTCTTGACCAGCAGTATCTAAAACATCTAATAAAACTTGTTGATTATCAATATTACATTGTTTTCTATAAGAATCTTCAATTGTTGGATCATATTCATCAACAAAATGTGATTGAATCAATTGAATGGTTAATGCAGATTTACCAACACCACCACCACCAACAACAACTAATTTATATTCTCTCATCATGATGATTTATTTGTAAGAGTGATATAAATAAATAAATAAAAAAAAAACAAATTAATAATATAAATGAATGATAAAATTTTTTTTTTCCTCTGTAATTTTTGTATTGCTTCAGTTTCAAATTTCAGTTTCAAATTTCCAGCCCTTTTTTTTTTAGTTAATTTATTTTTAGTTTTTCTTTTAAAAAGGAAGGGAAACAAAATTCTAAATTTCAATTGGGAGATTTTTTTTTTGTTTCCTTTTAAATAAATAGATAAATATGACAACTATAGTTAACTTGTTTTTAAGTATTCTCAATTGAATAAGTTGTTAATATATATATATATATATAACCAATGAATCAAATTAAATTAAATTAAAAAAGAAGATTAATAAAAAAATTTTTCAATTTTGTTATAAAAGATTCTTCTTTAATTGGCTTTTTATATACACAACAAACAATTCAACAGAGAGAGCAACAAACAAAAACAAAACAAAAACAAAACAAATTCTATGAAATTTTACACAAAATTAAAATTTTCTAATTCTTCTAATTCTTCTTCATTTTTAGCAACATACACAAAAATCAAAATTTTCATAGATAATTATTATGTGCATGTCATGTGACTCGTGGTGGAATGATATATCCATTACAATCCATTTAATGAATATAACAAAGTAAGAATATTCAATTAATTCAATGGTTTAACACACATGAAATTATATACATTTAATCCCATTGGAAAATTGTATACACTGTAAAAAAAAGTGAATTTTTTTGCAGCAAAGCAAACTATATTGTAAATATGTGTGTATTAAAGGGAGATTTAAATTTATTAGTAATAAGTCAATTATATTTCGCATTGATTTACCAATTACAGATCAGATATCCCTCCCTTTCCCCCTCCCCGCCTTTAAAATGTATCAATTTTTACTTACAGTATAATATTAGCGTTCTAGACATATACGAGAATTTTTATACTAAATTGAAACTACCAGTACTCCAATAAAATTCAAAAAATAAAATTCAAAAAAATTCACAAATGTAAATGGAAGAAATTAGAGACATGGGTTATAATTAATTTTTTCTTTTTGTGGTTTTAGCTCTAATGCCGATTGTATTGGTTCCAAATGATAATAAAAAATAATCACACTTAATCCATGTTTCTTAATATTTTAATTATAATGTTCGTAATTGAACACTCAATGGAATTGGGTTTCCATTATTTTTTGTACTGTTTATAATCTCATCGTGAACTTAAATTATACCATGAAATATACTGTCTATACATGTACTTGGAGATATAATGTTATTAAAGTTGAATGTGAAAAAGGGTATGGGTAGGGGGATAGATCGGACAGAGAGTGACAGAGATACAGAGAGACAGAAAAACATAAAAGAAACCTTAAACCTTATACAATAACGTATATCTTCCCCCATGTACAATATCCAATATTTTGATTTTTTATATCTCCGTTAATTTTTTTTATTTCAATTCCTCCAAAGCTCGGTTAGAATGGTAAAATAATAATTATATTTCTTGTACAAGTATGCTTAACAAGATATATATTTTTCTTTGAGAAATGATGACGATAATGATGATGATAATGATGACGATGATGATGAACAATTTTCATTTTCTTTATGGATTCATCGCTTCAATTTGTTTATGTAATTTGCATTAAAATAAATTTTCGTCAATATTTCTCACAGTGTTCTACAAAGTTTTTTTAAAATTTCAAATTTTTGCCCAAGTTACATATCTGTATAAGCTAAACATTTGTTCACTTTTATTTTTATATATATTTCATCTTTTTCAATTACTATATGTCGAATACTTGTCAATTGATTCCTGTTGAAAAAATTTACCCGATTTGAATTGGTTTATGATTTAATATGATGATTAGCTCATCAACCAATCAGAATCATTTTGTCTGTACAGTTTACAATTTACAGTATACTAGAAGAAGCCTTTAAGTAAAATTATAAGCCATGAATTATAAATTATACAGTGCATTAAAAATTGACGTAACAAAATGTACATGTATTATAATAGTATTCCCAGAAAATGCTAATTCCAAAATTTTTCAAATTTAACCCATCACACGTTGTATATTTATACTTTTTTTTTTTTAAACTGTACAGTACATGAAATATAAAGAACCACCGCCATGTAAAGCCAGAATAACCAAATCCTCTCCCCCCCATTCATTACGACAAACTATGACCAATTCCCTTGCTATCAATCCGCCTTAAAAAGACGAGCAAGAAAAATTTTAGTCCACCACGAGATGTATAGTAAATTTTTCACAACAAAAATTCGAAATTTTTTAAACGAATATACAGTACGTGTATCTGTATTATACAGATATTTTATCTCTAACTTTCTAACTTAGAGTATACAATAAAACCAACCAAACCTGTGTATACGTTTAGATCATAAAATAAACTTAGATACATACAGTACCAAAAGTTGTATTAAGTCTTCTTTCCTTAATTTTCAAATTCTTTTTTTGCACTCTCCTTTCGTTCGTTGATTACTCTCAAGTCATCAATACTCTCTTCCTTCCCCTCCCCCTCTCCACCCACTTCCGTGATCCTTTTTGCCCCTCTTCTCCTCTTTTATCTGATTATTTTTTATATCCGCGCGTACTTCTAGATTTATATACAAACCAACACAAATTTCAAACTTGAATTGTTCGATATTTTATGAGGTCGACATGCAGTCATAATGCATGTCGCACACTTCCCCAGCAATGAGAGAGGAATACTGCACAATCGAAGTAAGAGTGCCCCATCGGTGTGATCTGCACGTATCCATCCAATATGTGACACGTGTCACGGATGAACACCACCGATTTTCCTTGTTGAAATTAAGTAACCCATAAGTGAGTGGAGTAGACACACGACTATCTAACCAATTCGGCTTACTTGCGTTTACATTTAAGGATTATTGTGTGACATACTCTTATATATAATTATATACTCCTTAAACTCAATATAGGGAATATTGTTGTTGTGTTCCATACTATATAGAAGATAATAGTATATATTATAGTAATTGGATTATTATTCGTTAATTAATTTTCTATAAACTTATGCATTAAGACTGCATGTAGATCTCATAAAATATCGAACATTAATTGAACATTTCTTAATATGCCTTGTTTGATAATCAATTAATAGACGTATAACAAATTTCATTTGTATCTTTTAGGATTTTGTCATCATTGATTCGGTCTCACTTTAATTTAAGAATTTGATTTCTAATTTTTACCCTTACTCCATTTATTACGGATATATAAACAATATGGATTTTTAAATTCTACGAAAATGTATATATATCATAAGCATAATGATTCTGGAATTTATTTTCTTAATACCTAAATTATAGATCAAAGTTTACACTATACATATATATTAATATTACATTATATTATACTATACTTTTTTTAATTTTTTCATTTTAGCTAAACAATCATCACAATACCATTTACCCTTTGGAGGATTTTTATATCCAATACATGGTAAATGAAACCATTCTCTTTTACAATCATCTCCATCACATCCAACCATCTCACCAAATGAAACTTGATTACAATAACAATATGTTGGTTCATTACTTCCACCTCCACTAGTATTACTAGCACCAGTACCACTACCACTACCAGCTTTAATTTTATTATTTGAATTACTTCCACTATTTTCATGAGATTTTTTATTCAGATTTATATTTGATACTGAAACATCATTGGAATCTTCATCTTCATCATATTCTTGTTTCTTTTTCTTCTTAGAACCACTAGATGTGGTGGTATTATTATTATTATTATTATTATTATTATTATTATTATTATTACCACTGATATTGTTATTCTGATTATTAATAGTAGTAATTGTGCTATTATTTGCACCTGAATTATTACCTACTTTTGAATCATCTCTATTTCTTTTTTTACTATTGGTACCACCTGAATTATTATTAGATTTATCATTATTTGGACTTGTTTCTTTCTTTTTCTTTTTACCACTAGTTGTTGTATTTGAATTTAAATCATCTTCTTTATTTGCTTTTTTAGCAGCTAATGCTTCTCTTCTACTTTCACTTCTTTGACTTTGTGAAGAATTTCCATTAGTATTATTATTATAATTATTTGAATTAATAACACCATTTGCTGAATCATTAATCATTGCTGGATGATTTAATGGACCAATTCTAATACTCTCTGGAATTTCATTATTTGATAATATTAATTTATAATCTTGATTTATTCTTGTCATATGTTTATTTAATAAATCTGATGCAACACTTGTAACATGCATTTTTTCTTCTAAACATGGTATAATTTCATTAATTTTATTCTTAATGATGGTTAATCTTCTTGTTTCAAATTTATTTCTCTTCTCATCAATTGATTTATTTGAATCATCTATAGTAGTTGCTGATCCATTAACAGTAGTTGTAGAATCAGAATCAACACCAACTGCTACTGATGTTGATGCTGATGTTGATGCTTCTGATGCTTCTGATGCTGTTGCTTCTGTTGCTATTGGTGGAGGTGGGGATATTTTATGTAAATTTTCAATATAATTTGAAATCATTTGATTTATTTGAGGAATAGTATTGATACATTTAGCATCAATTTCTTTTAATAATGTAAAATATTTAATTAAATCTAAAGGTAATGCTTCAAATGCATCACTTATATCATTTAATCCAGGTAATAATTCATTAACATTAGATATAATTTTTGGTGGATTCTTATACATTTGAAAAACTTGTCTTTGTTTTTGTTGATTGATCTGTTGTTTAGATTTATTAATTATTCTTTGAGATTTCTCCCGAGGTGGTGGTAATTCAGTCATATTTAATTATCAATATATGAATGATGGGTGGAATGTATATCTGATATGGTTAGTTTGATGTATTTTTTATTTTTTAACCTAATCGATGAACATTAGTTTTTTTTTTGTGGGAATTGTTCAAACTTTAGGCAATAACATTTTTGACAACAACACGACTTTTGATAATTTCCAACAAGGTCAAAAAATCTCGTCGAATTAATATAACATTGAACAAGGGGGGAATGATTATTCCTACATTATAAAAATATCAATAGATAACTAACAAATATATATATTAATAATTAATAAGATAAAATAATGATCAATCAATCAATTCTTTTTTGATAAAAAAAAAAAAAAACTAATTGAATGAACAATGCTAGAAGTAAATGATAAAGAAAATACACATAGTTAGTAATTATGGAGAAACCAATGGAATTAACGAATGGTCTGTTATAAACCAAGAATTGGGAACTAATCAGATAAGATTTCCAACTCAAAAACAAAGCCAAAATTAGACACAGTTTTACATATAACCCAATACTTTCTGAAGTTTTTTTTTAAAAAAGGAAGAAAGAAAGAAAGGAAAGAAAACAGAATAATTTTTTATTTTTTTAAGATACTGAAATATGTGTTCCTTTTTATGGTAACTAATTATTACAGTCATTTGTAAAAAGTTTGTCCGATTTTTTTTCCTTTTAAAGCGGTAGTGTACTAGATAAAATAAGAAATTAATGTAAAATATTTTATTCGTGCGTTGCCCAATTATCACTTTAAAAAAACTTATCACGTGAAATTCAAAACGTGCTAAGCGTGTTTCAAACAAATATAAACATTGAAAAATATAAATGTAAACAACTAAACTTTTAGATCTATCAATAATAACAAACATACCACTCCAGATATATACTGTTTTATATTGCATTTAAATATATTGACTTCATTGAAAAAGTTCTTATTAGTGTTCCTAATGGGTGCAAAGAATGGATTAAGGCTGGTGGTGCTATGACCCGTTATCAATTCTTTATAGCGTGTCCAGTATCGTGTATATTAGATTTTTTATAGTGTTGTATCTATCCTGTATATTAGAATAAATGTTTGTGCTTTCAGACTGCGGATCGTCCAACAGTGGAAAATGTGTTCTCTTTGTTGACCGAAGTTTGCGCTATTTTTAGAAAGGAAAAAAAATCGGACAAACTTTTTACAAATGACTGTATTATACAAAAAAAACGTAAGAAATAAAAATTAAATAATTGTATATAAAATTTCATATAAGAGAATTCAAAAGAAAACTAAGTTTGTACATTTGACCAAAAATCAACAACTTTTACAAATTAAAAATAAAATCTAGAATATTATTACTGATATTGTATATATATGAGAATCATTAGCTGTCGTTATATTTCACCTTCTAGCTTTAGCTTTTTATATATTTTGAGTGTGTGTGTTCCAGACTTGTATCAATTAACACGACTTTTTATTTTTTTTTATCCCCCCTCATATAAAAGCTTCTCCACATACAGCAATTCCAAACTTCATTCCAATGAAATTGTACCCATTAATGATGGCTATCATGGATCTAATAATATATCCAATGTCCCAGATGATAAAATACCAGGTAAAATATAATCAATTTTACAAGTTTTATTTTTATGTGTTTCGATTCAGCTCAATTACATTTGGTGATTGTGCACGACCTTAAAATTTTTTCCATCTAAACGTCTATGTATGATAGTTTTTCAATTCTATATATATAACAAACTATCTTGATTAAGTTAGTGTAGAAGTATAATATAAATAGTTTCAGATCCCCCAATTCTGATAGTATAATAGAGTCTATGCTAATGAACATTAATTGATGCATCCATATCACTAAGAGGATCAAAAATACGACGGAGAAGTTTTATTTAATTTTTTTGTTTTTTGTTGATGTTCTTGTTTGCTCGATTTATTTTGCCACACCCTTATCTCATCAACCAACAAAGTTTTTATTACATGATAACTAACTATGTCATCCATCAATTTTAATATAACATATGAAAGACAACCAGTTAAGAAAGTCACCATTTCAAAAGCATCAACTATAAATCAATTGGTATCACAATCATTAACTGTATTTAAAATCAATCCTAGTTTATTTTCTGGTAAATTATATCATAATGATAAATTATTAGATGGTACATTACCTATTCGATTAACTAATTTATTAAATAATTCTAAATTAATTTTAAAACTTACAAAGAAGAAAATAGAATCAGGAGTTATAAATCAAGAAATAAATGTAAAATTTATGAATGATCAAGGTGAAAATTTAGTTAAGAAAATATCTAATAATTTAAAATTAAATGATGTTATTAAAGAATTTGGTGGTGATCTTACTAAACCTTCAATATTACGAATTCTTGAATTAAATATTGATTCTGAAAAATATGATTCAATTACTTTAGAATCTATTGTTGGTGATTCGAGAAATGTTCTTATTAGATTAAATTATAAAAAAAATTTTGATGGACAAAGTAAAGAAGAAATAGAAAGAAAACAACAAGAAGCAATTGAATTACATATTGAACAGGAGAAATTAAGAAAACAAAAAGATAATGAAGCTAGATTAACTGCTGAATTAGAAAAAAAGAAGCAGCAACAACAACAAGAAGAAGAATTCAAAATTCATGATGATGTTAAATCAGAAAAAGATATTGAAATGAAAGGACCCGAGGATGATATCGAACAAGTGGATAATCATGAACCAGAACCAGAACCAGAACCAGAACCTGAACAGCCACAACAAGTTGAGCAAATTGATGAATCAAATCATTATACTTTTAAAGAAGAAGAACTTAAAGATACTCCAGAATTGTATATTCCATCTGAAACCCCACAAAAATCATATAATAATCCTGATGAAGATTATGAAGTTACTTTGCATCAAGTTAAAGCTTATCAAAATATGATTAGAAATGCTGGACAAAGAAAACCTTTTAAAAATAAGGTATCAATGACATTACCAAAAAAATATCAAATTAGATTAAAATTTCCTGATGGTACAATTTTACAAATTAATTTTATTGAAGATGTTGAACAAATTAAATTTGGTCAATTGATTAAAAAAATTGATGAATTATTATTACCTGATTTTATTAATGAATATAATTTAAAAAATAGTGTTCCCCCATTTACAACACTTGACATGAATTTCAATATTAATAATGAATATTTACATAAATTACCTGACTTTCAACAAGAAAGAATTATGCTTATTTGGGAATTACAAAAGAAAAATTTAAATATTCATGGACCATATGTTAAAAATAATCAATTGACAATTAAAAAAATTGATGAATTACCAGAAAGAATTTTAGAAACCCATCGTGGTGAATTACCTGATGATGAATCTCATAAAAAGAAATTATCACAAAAGAATTCAAATAAATCTACGGCAAATGATGATAATCAAAAAGATTCTAAGAAATCAAAAGTTCCAAAATGGTTTAAAATGAAGTAAATCTAACAAATAGGAATAAGTTTTGAATATATATATGTACTTGCATTAATTTAAATTTCACGGCTTTTTTTGTTTGTATTGTATAAGCGAAAGAATTGTTTTGCAACTTTCATTTTGATTTGTACTGCGTTTATTGGGGGATATGAACCACACAACATGTTGGTACTGCCAGTATTCAATTAAAAAACAGGGCCGAAAAAAAAAAAAAAATATTGGGCAAGTACACGTGATGATACGCACCGTGTCCCTTTCTGTGTCCCCTGTACCGGAGTAGTTCCAGTACAAAAATATCTTGAAAAAAATAAATTAATTTAAAATTGTGATTTCCGTAGAAACAAATAATTAATTAAATTTCATATATTGGACTTGTTGATGTTATTATTGTACATTTTGACTCCTGTCAATTTTTTTTGATTGATATTTTGGTTGCTTTTCACTAAGTTAACAATTATATATAATTAGAGAGTATGTAAGATGTATACTGTATACATGTAATAGAGCAATATTGAAAAATGAGTCATAATTGTATAGTTAAGATTAACACTACAAAATAAAAAAAAGGAGGAGAAAGTTAAGAAAATCAATGCAGGAGAATTGTATTTCCCCCCAAATTATAAATATGGTATTTTTGACCCGTGCACTACTTTTTTTATTGAATCGACCAATAAAATCTATTGATTGTATATTTTGTACTACTAAACAAAAAGTTCGTATATGACATTTGGGCATATGTACACGCAAGGAGTGCACACAAAACAACAATTACATGAGAAAAAAAATTTTTCTCTCTCTCAACTTAAAGTTATCATTTTCAACATTATAAAAATCTCCCAGTATTTCCTTTTTCACATCCAAAAAAAAATTTGATTTTTTCTCTCTTCTTTTTCTTTCTTCTTTTTTAATTCCATATCTATATTTCAACAAACAACAAATAACAACAAAACATTAAAACTTTTTCACTTGAAACCAAAGAAAACACTTACTTAGATTACTATCGATTATTAAATTTTATACTATTTTACCCTCCCCTTAGAGAATATTCCACTATTATTTTGTTCACAATGTGTGCTTAAATTTTTTTTAATTTATATTAATTACAAATAAAATAAAAAAAAGAATCATTAACGTTTTGTTGTTAAATTTTTTATTACCCCCTTTTAAATATGTTGAAATAGAATTTTTTATTACCCCGTCCATTATGACGTCTGTTATACTACTACCTTAAGTTTATTAAAGAGAGATTAAAAAGATCCCCCCACGTATAATATTTGCTACTACTACTTACTACTACTGCTGCTACAACCACACCCCCTTATCATATACTATTATTATTTTTTTGTTAAGTTATTGATTATTGATTATTGATTATTGATTATTATTACTATTATTACTACTACTACATTGACAATGTCTGCTACTACTCCACAATCTACTATTTTTGAAGAAGATTCAGCTTTTGAATCTCACATTGTTAAAAATGATGCTGCTGAATTAGAATTAATTGCAGCATTGCCTCAATTGGAAAAGGAAACTGAAACTCAATCCAAGAATGTTCCTGCTCCTTTTGAAATTCATTCAAATGTTTTGGATTCTATATTCAGTACTAATTTGGATGGAACCAATGATATCGATCATACTCCTATGTTTGACGAATTGGACTTTATTTTGGATGGTGCTAAAGTCAATTCTAAAGAAGATTGGGTTGCCTTGTTTGACGATGGTGAACTTGAATCTAGTGCTTTTGCCTCTGATGTTGGCGCTAGTGCTGGTAAAGACCCAATTCTTTCTTTAGAATATGATGATGATGATTCTCTTGTTCCAAGAGAAGAAGCATTTGAAGGCTTGATGCTTGAACCTTCTCCAAATGGATTATCATCTAATGATGAAACCATTTCTGCTCCAACCACTTCTGCTTCTAGTTCTGCTTCTAGTCCTGAATTGTGTGGTGATGGTGCAGCCAGTACCATTGCTACTTCAATTAGATCTGGTGGAAAGAGAAAATTTAGTGAAGTTGAAAAATCATTTGCCTTTGGTGATAATTTATCATCATCTAATAAACAACAATCTCAATTGTTTACTCCAAATCCGTCATCAACTTTACCAACTCCAATGTTGGATGCCAAACCAAAAAAGAAGAGTAAAGTTGATCATTTAGGTTGTGTAACTTATTCCAAAAAACAAAGATCTCAACCATTACAACCAATTGTTGTTGATGATATTGAAGATCCTGTTGCTTTAAAGAGAGCTAAGAACACTGAAGCTGCAAGAAGATCAAGAGCTCGTAAAATGGAAAGAATGAATCAATTAGAAGATAAAGTTGAAATTTTGGTTGGTGAAAAACAAGCTTTACAAACTGAAGTTGATAGATTAAGAGAATTATTAACTTTAAACGGTATTAGCTTTTAATAACAAAAAAAGAGAATAAAGATTAAAATATAAAAAAAAAATTTTTGAATTAAAGTAATACTTTTGAGGTATACGTATTACTATTATAATTAATGTTAGATATACATAAAGAATATATATATATATATATAATATAATTGTTAAAAATTGAAGTCATAAGCAAAAACTTTGTGTATATGTAAGATAACGGATTTTTATTTTTTGTACAATTAATTTATGTGTTCCAAAATAGTAGTGTAGTTTGACTAGGTTTTTAACCCTAAAATGTCACGCGACACGACATGTTGCGTTTACAAAGAAAAAGAATAAATTAAAATGTACCCCAGATAAATTAGTGTTTAATCCGGAAATCTTAATACACATATGAAGATTAATTTACTCCAACGGGACTCCCGTTAGTTAATTAATGAGTATGTACATGTAAAATCTTAGATTAATCGTAAATAGGCTTAACTGAATAGAGATTAGATTTGATAATATAAAAAAAATTTCATTGACAATACGAAAAAAAAAAAAATCCACCACAATACTCACTCCCTTTCCGTTGGAACAAATAATATGAAAAATCAAATAAAAGGAATTTCAAAAATTTCAAGATCTGAAAAATTTTTACAAATTAGATTAATTTAATACATGTAATTAAATATGAATTATTTTATATTTACTTATTTAATGACTCTGATGTGTATAAAGTAAAAGTAATATATTGTACAATATTCTATAAGGAAGATAGAATTAACCAATCATTAACTTTGTAATTTACGTGTATGGTGATGTGTTAAATGCTAGATTTACATGTATTTCTTTTTTGTTTGTGAATGTTTAATGAAATGCCGTTCAAAATATGTACAATTCTCTATAATAGTATATATATGCAGGGAGATTATACACCTTGATACCGAATCACAGAAAGTTTTGAATGTACAGTAACATTACAGTTTTTTATTTTTTTTGTGTGTGTTGATAAAGGGATACAGAACCTGACGAGAAAAATAAAATCTATATATTAAACCGTCGAATATTAATCTTTTAATCATTAATTACGGATGGGGGAGGGGATGAAGAAATTTTAGATGAAAAAGACATTTAAATATTGATAAGAGAATTAATGAATTTAAAGTTTGATCTTATCTTTTCATCAATGAACTATTACTCCACTTCTTCTTATTCTTCTATTCTCGTTCACTCCTCTTTTCGTACATGTACAGTACATGTACTGTATAATCTTCTCTGTATCTACACCAATTAAAAATTGTTTTTGAAGCCGTTCCATTACGGTAAAAAAAAGATTCGCTCGTTTGAGAAATTTCAATGATCCTTTTTTTTTTCTAAGGCTCAAAATGCAAAAAAAAAACTAAAAAGATAAGCCCATTCTGTTATTTGGTTTATGTATTGTAAACTAATTAAATTAATAAAAGAAATGGGTTAATTATGTACAGTAGGTAGGAAAACAATTTAAATCTAAACCGCTATAAAATATTTATGCGTCGTTTGTTTGTCATTTTACTACCATCTTTCGCGCCGTGGGATGGTGGTCTATACATATTGCCTAACAAAGTAATAGAATATATATACCAAACCCCCCCCTTTGTAGTTATGATGATGGTTATATTTGTTAATATACACAATGATTAAGTGCACTGCCGTCTATTAATGTAACAGATTATTATTATAATTATACTTGAAGAATAAGAATATTCAAATCATGACTTTTTGGTTATTAATCTCTTTATGTTTTTTTATTTGATTTGACTTGTGTATGTAACCATACATTATCGGGTTTACCCTTTGACAGGTCAAGAAAAAAATTTCATATCTCTTGTCTATTCAGTCCTTTGCTAATATAAATTTAAACTCATTTAATTTCTTGTCCCATTGGAATCTCCATTGGATATACAAGTAATCATATCCACCTAATATCCAATGGAAACTCCGACGGAATAAATTTGCAATCTTTTTATAGCAAAATTAATTAATTTTTTTTTGTACTACAATATCAAATTAAACCGTACTGCAGTTTTACTCATAGAGATAATAAAAAAAATTTCTTTTTATCTTGAGTTGTTCCAAATTGCCTTAATTGTTAAAAATTTTCTTTTTTTTAAATCCGTGATATTCCTTTCTCATCTGGCGCATCAATTAAATAATTTTATATATATATAATTCAATTTTGATTCTTATCTTTGCTTTTCTTCTATTTTCAAAATTTTTCAAATATTTATATTCCAATCCTTTTTCCCAAAAGACTCCATAACTTCAATTAATTTTCCCCTTTTTTTTATTATTGATTAATTAATTATCAACCTTTCTCAAATCATCTCCTATATATTTACTTTTAATCTCATCCAATCCATCAAGTAAATATAATTCATCACATTCCATCCATACAATCAAATATAATTAGTCAATTAATTAATTATACAAACATATATTTAATTAACTTATAACGTATATCATTATTAAAAACAATGTCTGATTACGAAAAACAAACACATCCTGTTGAAAAAACTTCAGTAAATTCATATGATCAAGAAGAAAATTTCACTTCTGATGCTGAAATTCAATCAACTAAATTAAATTTCATTGATAAAGTTGCTCATAAATTAAATGCAGAAACAAAAGGTATTGAACTAGTAACAGATGAAGAAAAAACTGATACTTCATTTTGGAATTTAGCAACAATGTGGTTAAGTGCAAATTTAGTTATTGCAACTTTTTCATTAGGTGCTTTAGGTATAACTGTTTTTGGTTTAGCTTTTGGTCAAGCTGTTTTAGTAATTATTTTTTTTTCAATTTTAGGTGCTTTTTCAGTAGCTTTTTTTTCAATTTTTGGTTCTGCTTTGGGTTTACGACAAATGCTTTTATCTAGATTTTTAATTGGTGATTATGCAACAAGATTATTTGCTGCAATTAATGTTGTTGCATGTGTTGGTTGGGGTGCTGTCAACATTATGTCTTCTGCTCAATTATTACATATTGTTAATAATGGTGCTTTACCACCTTGGGCTGGTTGTCTCATTTTAGTTATTTGTACTGTTTTGGTTACTTTCTTTGGTTATCATGTTATTCATATCTATGAAAAATGGTCATGGATTCCAAATTTAATCATTTTTATCATTATAATTGTTAGATTTGCCATGTCTGATAAATTCCATAGTGATTCATTTGTTGGTGGTACTACAACCGCTGGTAATGTCTTGAGTTTTGGTGGTACTGTTTTTGGTTTTGCAACTGGTTGGGCAACTTATGCTGCTGATTATGTTGTTTATCATCCAAGATCTACCAATCCATATAAAGTTTTTTTCAGTGTCTTTGTGGTTTATTAATTCCATTGATTTTCACTTTAATCCTTGGTGCTGCTTGTGCCACTGGTATTGCAAATGATCAAGAATGGTCTGATATGTATAATGAATATTCTGTTGGTGGTTTAGTTTATTCCATCTTGGTTACTAATTCTTTACATGGTTTTGGTCAATTTTGTTGTGTTGTTTTGGCCTTATCAACTGTTGCCAATAATGTTCCAAATATGTATTCTATGGCTCTTTCTGCTCAAACTGTTTGGAGTCAATTTGGTAAAATTCCAAGAGTCTTTTGGACTCTTGCTGGTAATGCTGCTACTTTAGCTATTTGTATTCCTGCTTATTATAAATTTGAATCAGTTATGGAAAATTTCATGAATTTAATTTCTTATTATTTGGCCATTTATGAAAGTATGATGTTTTCATCTCATTTCATTTGGCATAAAGGTAAAATAAGTTCTTATGATTATGAAAGATGGAATGATAAACAAGCTTATCCTTTAGGTTTAGCTGGTGTTTTCGGTTTTGCTTGTGGTGTTGCTGGTGTTGTTTTAGGTATGAACCAAACCTGGTATTCTGGTGTTATTGCTAGAAAAATCGGTGAATATGGTGGTGATATTGGTTTCGAATTAGGTTTCGGTTTTTCCTTTATTGGTTTCAATGTTGCTAGATACTTTGAAAAGAAATATATTAGATAATTGAATATTCTTTTTATTTAAAAATTAAAGGATATTTTGTTGTTCAGATTTATTTATATATATATTTATAGCTGCGTTTTGAGGATTTTGTTATCTGGATGCAGATTAATTGTTGTTTAGATATATTGTTTTATTTAATTAACGTTTGTAATTTTTTAAAAAAAAAAAAAAACTCATGTTGTATGATTAATTTGTCATCTTTTTTGGAGATTATTGTTTTCAGAGTCTTGGTGATGATGTATTTTCAAAGTCTTGGTGATGTGATGTATTTTCAATCCCAGACATTGAAGATTTATTCAATTGTCAAATATGAATAGTTGTAAAACGTGTGTGAACCAATATTTGGTGTGTTTTTATTAGAAAGAAATTTCGTTACTACTGAAGAAAATTTCTCACCACAGGAATTTTTTTTTTTAGAATCATACGAGGGACAGTTACTCTCTACTTACCAGATATATAACCTATTAGGCACATGATTTCCAGAGGACAAGTTTTTTTAAGAAATATTCTACGACGAAGATATTCGTTGAAACCATCAGTTACAATCGAACCAAGTGATCGTTTATTACGAAGGAATCAAAGAAGAGTTCGAGATTTTGAAACTAATATTCAACTTGCTGAACAATTTAAAATTCATCGAAATAATATTATTGAAATTTTAAATGATGAAAAAAATATTGATGCATTATTTGAATCAAATACTAATGAACAATTAGGAAATTCTATTAATGATTATAATGAATTACAAGAATCTTTAGGTATGAAATTAACTTATAATGATATTGATATGAGAAATTCTATACTTTTAGTATGTCATTTAATGATTGAATCAATTTATATTGAATCAACTTTAAAAAAAATTGATGATGGAAGATTAAAAAATTATTTAAATGAAATTAAATCAAGTTTTGAATTTAATTCAATAAATGATTATCGATTTAATTTTGTATTTTTTAAATCATCACAATTTTTAAATCATTCTGAATCTGATATTATTAAAGAAATTGATGGAAATAATTTTGTTAAATTTAAACTGAATGAAAAAAATTCTCAAGAATATATTAATAAATTTAATAAATCATTTATCAAATATAATGAAAATAATGATCATATTGAATTAGGAATTAATATTATTAAAAATCTTTTACATGAATCTAATTATATTCCAACTGCAGAAATATGGAATTATTTATTAAATAATTTTAATCATTATAAATTATATAATTTTGAAACAATAATTTATGAATCAATTTTTCAATATAAACATCAACCAACAATATTAGCCACACCAAAATCTTCAAATCAATTAGAACCACAATTAATGGCAGATCATTTTATTCATTTAATTGAATCATATCCAGAAATACTTTCATCATTATGTAAATATCAAGAAATTAGAAATGATAAAGAAACATTTATTGAATTATTATCATTTTTAAAATTAGATAAATTAGCAGGTGAAATAATGGTTTTAAAAAGTCCATTATTATCAATTGCAAAATTTCAAATGCCAAAAAAATGTCCTGGAATTGAATTAAATGATAATTTTAAATCATTAACAATTTCAAGAAATTGTTTATATCTGATTATGAAATCTTCAATAAATCTTGAATTATTTGAATATGTTGATTTATTATATGATAAAATTGTTCTTGATTCAATTGATCCATATAATATTCAATTAAATTATTCTCCTATTCAACAAAAATCAGTTGAAGGTAAAATATTTACTCCTGAATTATTTTTAATTATTTTAGAAGCTTGTAAAAAATCAAATAATTTAGGTAGAGTTCTGTGGGTATTACCATTTTTGGATGAATATATTTCATTAAATAAAGATTCAATTTCAAATGAATTAAAAAATTCAATACTTGAAGTATTAACAATTTATAATCTTGAAGGTAAATTATTATCATATAAAAAACTTTTATAATAGATCAACCCCCCTACCTCATTTGCACCAAGCTAAAACTTGTATATATATATATATTTGTACATATATTTGTACGTATATATTAAACCCCTTAAAGAGACTTCCTTGCTCTTTCTTCCCAATCTTTAATTTTCTTTTCTGCATTAATTAATAATTCACGAATAGGTATTTTTGAATTTTGATCCATTAATTGATGATGATTATGAATTTTCAGATATTCAATACATGTTAATAATATAGATGATTGAAATGCAATTATTGGATAACAATTATTAAATTCTTCTGAACTTATAAACTTATATATATATTGATTAACATCATTTATTGCTTTATTATTATTATTATTAGTCCTTATATTTGATGTAATTATACTATTATCATTATCATCTTCATTATTATTATTATTATTATTGGTTGTATTATGTTTTGATTTTCGACTTGAATGTTTCTTATGACCCATGGTTTATCGTATCTAATGATTTAATATTGCAAGGGGATTATTCTAATTGTTGATTTTAAAAAATAATAGTAATATTATAGTAGTTACGATTACACACCATTTGATAATTGGGGGAAAAAACTTTAACATAGTATGTATGAGAGAGAAAAAAAAAAACAAAATCGAATGGGGTAGGTTACTTGTATATATTTTGCGTGTAAATGAGTACAAAATCAAAATATCTAATAAGGCAAGTACAATACTTTAACTTTTTTATATATGCTTTCTAGCAAGTCTTCCATGGTAGATACATATAGAGTGGCCTATTTATAAGAGATTTACTTCTCATGAATATACTGTATATATAAATTTTGAGTTGTTTGGTTATTTTCTTTTAAATTTTGTTGGATTTTTGGTCCAAAATTATGCGTTTTTTTTTCTGGAACCTTATCGCTACCAAATGACTAAAAGATGATGAAAATGGGGTCTAACTTGGATTGAACCAAAAATACAACAATACAAAATATAATGTATAGATATTATTTTCCTTTATTTGTTAAATTGAAATATTTATTTTCTACAGCTTTATTATTATTAGCTCGTTGTATTCTTCTCTTTGAGGTTCATTATTACACTATTGTGACAGATAAACCTAAATTGAAACACATAGTCTGTTTGATTATTCTTAAATCTACTTTAATTTCTCAATATATTTTAGGTATGACCATCAAACCATTGAATCAAAGTAATTAACCATCTTGTTTTCTCTAGTCTTCCACCTGTATCGTTTGTTTTCACTAATATTACCAGGTCGTGTACATTTCCCCAATATCCACCAGTTGAAAAGTTAGGGAAAAGAAAAAAAAATTTTTTTTTCTCTTTTCTCTTTAACGATTCTCCAAATCCTACCAATCACCAACCATCAACAAATTTAACCGTCAATGTTTAAATACGTTCCTGCCCGTGCGGTTCTTCCATTTAGAACATCTGTTCGCTCAGCTGTTCAATCAACTCAAGATAAGAATCGTTTACAAGCTGCCAAAGATAAAGAAAAAAAGAAACAATTAAAAGATGAACTTAAATTTAAAGCATTAGAAGAACCAATAAATCATCCATTACATATGCCAATTCTGAAAGCTCTACGTATATTAAGAGCATTTGAAACTGGAATACCAGCTGAAAAATCAACTATTTCATGTCAAATTTATGTTCGTCAAGAACAAGGTGCTGCTCCAATCCTGGCTAAAGTTGATATTCCATTTCCAGTTCATAGAAAAACTAATCCAATTATATTTACTACTCATCCTCATGTAATTGAAGAAATGAAAAAAGTTGGAATTAAAACTGTTGGTGGTAAAGAATTAATTGAAAAATTCATTTCTCAAGAATTATTACCAAGTTCTTTTACTCATGCTTTTGCTACTACTGAAATTGCACCTCAATTAAAATCCGTAGCAAGAATCTTGGGTCCAGCTGGTTTACAACCAACTGCTAAAAAAGGTACTGTTACTGATGATGTAAAAGCTATTCTTGATGTTGTCAATTCTTTCCAAATTAAACAAAGAGATTACAATATTGGTTTCCCTGTTGGTGATTGTAGTTTTACTGATGTTCAAATCATGTCTAATTTAAAAGCTGTTTCCGATGCTATTTATGAAAAAATCGATCCAAATGCTAAGAAAAGAACCCGTTTAGGTTATTGTTACATCACTACTTCTAGAAGTCCAGGACTTGTCATTGATTTCAAATAGACTCATTTGGTTGTTTTTATATATATATATATAGCTAACTACTTGTAAATATAAGTTATTCTTTTTTTTTAATAATAATTCTTATTCTGTTTTTTCTTTGATTGGAGTATATCCCCAATAACTAATACTTATTATTACCCAAGCTGGGAACCAACCAAGAACAACAATAAACCAAGTCCAGCATTGTAATTCATCCCATGAAGTAGTCAATTTGGTGAATAATTCTGGATGACCCAACAAATAACCACCTACAACAATAACCACAAATGGGTTACTCAAAACCAAACATAATCCCGTTAATAATGATTTCTTTTTCATCAAAACTGGAACAAAAGTTAATGGTAATGCTAATATTCCAATTGTAAAAGCCAAAGCAAAATGAACAATTAATAATGCTGTTATTAACAATGCAAGTGAAAATAATGCCAATGCTATCAATGGATAAGCTACATCAACCTTAAATAAATCTCTTCTTGGAAGAAATACCAACAATCCCAATGCCAGAAGTATATATTGGTTCTTTGGAATAACAGCCAAGACAACACATCCAAGTTCAACAAATGTTAAAACTAATAAAATAATTGTTGAATTTTTGAAATCTAATCCTGTGTTAAGAACAGCATTCAATGCACTTAATGCATAAGATACCGCTAACATCACCGCTGAAGGTAAATATGTTCCAATGGAGACAAAATGCTTCGGTGATAACATCAAATAGAAAAAAAATGATTGATGGAATTTTTCAAGTAAATTATTAACTGATCTAAATGTAGAATCAACAATTCTACCAAATTGTGTCACATCATGTCCTTCTGTTCCCCTTGCTTTAATGGTAAATGCTTGAATTTGCCACCCAGAAAATGCTTCACATCCATGAACTTCATCAGTTAAACCTATTAATGTCAATTTCAAAATCCCTTTAAATAAAGTTTTTAATCTTGTAGTATAATTAATAACTCTATTAGAAATACCTTGCATTGCCACAGGAATTTGTTCATGAAGACTAACTAAGTTTGCTGTATTTAACAAATCCAAATTTGGCAATTGTCCATTTAATCCTTCATAAAACATATCATAATATTCAAAATAATCTCCATTATCTCCATATTCCATAACAATTGCTGCTTCAATTGATCCAGCAGTTTCATCCAAAGATGTATGATAGGCTTCAACCCATGATCTCAATGGTTTATGACCATTTTCAGGAAAAACAAAAATAATATTCTTGGACCAAATTGACATCTTGGTAAAATATCTAGCCAACGTAACAGCTAAACTAATAGCACCCAAATTAAATTCACCATCAGAATTCACCCATGATGCAACCATAGCCATAGCTTCAGTATTTTCACCTCGAGGTGCATGCATAATGGCATATAATGTATCATTAGAAAACCCATTATTATGATACGATATTTGTAATCCAGAATCTTTTAACCATTCTTCAATCACTTCATTACGTTCCAGAATTGGTAGATCTTTTAATTTAGAAATTTCTTCTCTATATCCACGAACAAAATTCCATTCACTTTCTCTAAAATATGACGTGGCTTGAGCTGGCATCAATGCATTTTCTGAAATATAAACATTACGATAATTTCCATCTTGAGGTAAATTAAATAACCAAATACAACTAAAAATTGCAAAGAAAATTGACAATTTCGGTAGAAGCTTAATTGCTTTGGGAATAAGTCCAAGCTTATTCACTTTTCTAATGATAGATTCTGCTAGAGCCATAGTTGGTTGTTGAAAAAAAAGTAAGTAAAAACAATCCAGAGTAAATTTTTCAACGAGGGTAGTTTTTATTTTTTCATGATTTGGTGTTTCGTGTTTTTTTATTTTTGTATTAGAAGAGCTGACCACCCCCCAAATGTCATATAAACATCTCCACCGTCAACTTCGACGATTACCATTTCCACAAGAAATACTTACCGATGGTGGTCCGATTATTAAACGTCATTATGTTTTAGGTAAAACAAAAGAAATTTCCATGTTGTTTGATAGTATCCTAATTGAAGAACAATATAAACAATTACCTAAAGTATTAGACTTTATTTATAAGGATATCAAACCAGATTGGTTGGTTAAGTTTATGAATACTCTGTATATTCAACTTAAAGGTAAATGGCCCACGATGGAATTAATGAAGAAATTACCTCAGACTAAAAATGAAGAATTTTCAGTTGCAGAAACTCTTCCTGGTAAATCTTTTGAACTTCCATTATTAACTCAATATTCAAATCAAAAGGATACCACTAGTGAAATGATAGACAATGTTAGTAAGTTATATAATTTTATTGTATTCTATCGAGCTGCATTTGGTGTTTCAAAACATATCATGGATGTAGTCTATCTCCCATCAAAGTTGGGTACAGTTCAACATCCAATATCTCGTGATATCCAGTTAAAGGAGAAAATATGGTTAGTTAGAAAAGTTGTTAAAGAATTCCAACCAATACTGAAACAATCATTAGACCGATTAATTTTGATTTATAAGACAAATTCACTGATAACTCCAAATTTTTACAAACATATTTCCAGACTCAGAGCAGTTGATACATCCAAAAGTTCCACGGCTCGTAAACTTTTTCGAAAAGAATTTGTTCCCAATAAAGATGATGTATATGAAATCATTCTGGAATATTTACAAAAACTGTTTTACCTCCTGGAGAATAATGAGTATATATTAAATCTTGAATATTAAATAGTTTTGTCGAGAAGAATCTAATAGAACCCCATACGAAGAATTCAATTTTACATTAGTTGGCTTAAACGTTGTAGGCGGTATAGGTACCGGGATACATGAAGATGAATTGATAATCAATAATGATCCAGTTTCCGTTAATGCAACCAAATCTTTTTCTCTATGTTCAAAGGCCAACACATGAGGAACAGTGGTAATTATTGTATTTAAATTAGCAATTACCAAAGTGGTAGATTCCTGAATATATGTAATTATTATTTCTCCATCCCACTTGGTCAACTTCAAGTTTGTAGCTGTTTCAGGTACATCTATAGAACTGATCTTCTCGAGTGTAATAATATCCTGGTGGTACTTTCTAACACTAGTCAAATCTAGTAATACTTTATTCTTCATTGGTAGTTTTTCCTCACTGGATATAACTTCCAAATCCATATCAAAGTACTTAACTATAGCACTTTCCTTGATAGTACTGGTAGTAAAAGTCAACACATTACTCGTTGAATAACAAATCTCATATTCTTGATCATTCAACATATCGATAATAGTTTTGGTCCAGTTTAAAAATTCATGGAATTGGCTCTTCTCAGACTGTAGATCCCAGATAAACTTGTAGTAAAACTTCAATTGTTCTTTGGCGATTTCTAATAATCCCTCCAATTCATCAACTGACATCATTCCATGTTGCCATTTGGCAATACCAATCAAATCACATAAAACAATTATGATTCTTTCCATTGTTGGTACTAGGTGCTGGAATGTTAATTTTATCCCCTGTTCATAAGCTCCAACAAGTTTACTCAATTTTTTGTAACCTCTCTCACCATACTGGTTTAACCAATAATCTTTAGAAAATTCAGGAACCACATTTGTAAGTAACAAATCCGTAAGATACATTGTCATGTCTTCACATTCAGACTGCAAATTTGACATATATCGATCTAATGCTTGTATAAAGGGAGTCACATTTTCTTCTAACTCTTTGATATGCAGTTCAGTATATTCCACTAGACTTATTAATTGACACACCTTGATGACCTGTTGTGTATACAATTTCTTGTTGACAACACCAAAATCAACCCTAACCAAACTCTTGTCTGCCAAATAAACCTGGTCAAATAAATCTATAGACAATTGTTGTTGTATTGTCACATTACATTCATACTTTACTGTCAACAACTGATTAAAACTAAACGTCAATGAGGAATCATCATTAATAACCAAATAATTTAAATCATTAACCAAATTGTACACTTTGGGTAAATTCGATGGGGGCAATACAAATTCGGTATCATTCCATTGAAGAAACCTCACATTTGATAATTTATCATCCAACACCTTTACCAATTGACCATTATTTGAGTTGTAAAATTTGATCAAATTGTCCATACCAGAAAGACAAAAAAATTGCTTATGAAAAGCAACACCCTTGATGTATGATTTGTTATTAATTGAGTATATTCTTTCACCGTTGATTCGATAACACCAAATAGATGTTTTGTTCATTGATACAAATATTAAATTTAAATGAGGACACCATGTGAATATCCCATTTGGATCTGCTAACAATAACGACGGTAGTTTTCCATTATATACGGTTGTAACCATTGAAGATTTCATATTTGGTGTCTGTCTCCAAAAAAAAACTATCAACCGTAAATAAAGATAATAATAAGAGAAAGATCAGTGGGGATAAACAGAAGGATCAATGATTCAAATTCAAAACAACCTGTCAATCAATAAAGGGTAGTGACTATATTCTAATTAAATCAAATAATCTTAATACAAGATAAAGATTAATCACTCGAGTGAACCTCCAAGGTGAACTGTTGATTAATGTAAGTATGGATCAAATAAAACTATTTTCTGTGTTTTTTCATACTTACGCGTAAAACCTTTTTTTTTATAGAAGTACAAATTTTCGCTTGATTTTAAATTTCTTCTCTAACAATCATCATTGTCACGTGCCAGTCAGCATAGTTAACATCTGTTAGTATAATATAGGTTAATACAAAGGTCATTATTGTATTGTGCTGGTTAAATCAGATATTGTACTTGTAGTAGTAATAACAAATTAGGTCTACTGATGTTTTGAGCTGAATAATATTAAAGAAAAAGTATCTCTGATTATCTACATATACTCAAGCACTTCTTCAAAGGTACCATCTATTTAAAGAAATAAATCTACTTCCCAATGAAAATATTCTTAATTTTAATGAATATCCTCTATTTATTGTTCAGATCAACCATAATAGGTTGTTTCAATTATAGATTGTTTGATGTCATATATATCTAAGAATTCATAAATATCTATTAGGAAATATTGCAAATAATCCCTTCAGAGATGACTATCTAAGCTTCGTTTTAAAATAGAACTAATAAAAATTGAACCAAATACTTTAGGCTAATTTTTTTAATGGCACGATCAATGTCAAATGTTGCTGAATATGACCTAAAGGATACTGTTAACCCTGATACGCTTAAACAACGGTAGCTCATTAATCATGAATCTTATTTACTATTGACCTTTATATATCCTTAACTCACCACATATTATTGTAAGGGATAAAGCTACCCCAAAGGATGCTAAACAGTATATTGAAACCTTAATTGGATTGATAAGTATATGAACTATAAAGAAAGAGTGGTGTTTAATAGTACGAATTATGTAGAAGCATTAGCGAATGTTAGTGAGTAGACCCTGTAAACGGTAAACACACGTATTACCTTGCATTCAGTAACTGTTTAATTAATTCAATGAAATTATTTGTCTAATTAATTTGGGATGGTTCAACAAAATACAAATTGCTAATATTTTCTTAACATTTATCTCTTTTCTAAATTTAGAACAGGGAATGTATATTATCTCCTCATCTATGGATTATTAATTGTGCTTAGATAATCGAACTAGTTTTGTGAGTGTTTACTTGTTTTGATTTGAAGTTTCTGTTTATCGACATTAATATCCGACGATAGGTTTATTAATACTAATCAGCCAAGTATACTTCTATTACGATTTGACTACCTATAATCATGCAACAGTTGTCCTCGTCTAATTCTAGTTGATGTTGAAAATATAATCAAAAAAAAAAAAAAGCAAAGGTTGTAAATCTCCTTTGTAAAGTGTTTGGGTCCCCTTATGCAAGGGAAATTGTAATCTTCTCTGCAAATCTAGAATTTGACAAATTACGAACCAGCGTCAGTCAAACACACACACACACACAAAATGTGAATGCTTCGACCAATTGGGCTATGGGAATAAATACGACCTAGATCGGCAAATTTACCATGGTCACTACTTGAATACAATACATACGAATATTTTGTCAAATGAAAATGAGTGAAATAAAAGGGATCGAATAATATTTATCAACAATTATTAAATTCTCCTCTTTGTGTTTTTTCTTAAAAAAAAGTATAACTAATACGTAAAATGGTAGTTGAGAAAAGAGAACTAAAATCAATACAATTACTTGATTTACCTCATGAAATTCTTGACTTGATTTTTAAACAGATTCCACATGAGTATTTAAATCGAATCAAAGATATTGAACAAATCAAACCATATGTTTTATCAAGATTATATTCATCAATTGTTATTCCTGCTTCCCGTAAGCCCAAAGTAGAAGCCATAGCAGATTATTATAGTAAATCAAATTTGATGTTTTTTCCATGTTATGATAATATTATTAAATTTAAGACTGTTAAATCATTTGTTCGGGTTGTTAATAAGTATCGGTTGACTAAACCAAAGCAAATTCGTGTTGAAGGTGGTATCAAAGTCTTTCTTAAATTATATAACCGTCATGCAGAAATTTTTAAAGAGGGTAAGATTTCAATAATTCCTACGAAAGAAGAAATAAAGAATCAAGATTTTCAAAAGTTGAAGAACATTCCATGTGATTTAGACGAATTTATAGATCCAAGTTACGATTGGTATCTGAATGACACTAATTCTCTTGGGTATTTTTCAGGTGGAATTGAATGGATGAATAGAGTCAAAAGAGTTGCTATTGCAATAGATTTTGTTGCAGAAGAATTTTACGATCAACCATTTTTCATGAATTTAAATGTCTTGAAGATACGCAGATTAACGCAAAGAGATGTAAAGCATATTCCAAGAAATTTGAAACAATTAGAGTGTAATATTTTGGAATCAGATGAATCAATTTGGGAGTTACCAGAAACTCTAGAGTCATTATGCATTGATGTTTTTCCAGACATAAGGGAAGAGAGAAGACTGGCTTTTAATTATGATTTTGCATATTTAACAAATCTAAAGGATCTAACAATTGGATTTTTCAAATTTGGTGGCAAAGTTAACTATGAATTTCCATCAAGTTTGGTTACCCTCAAATTTGACAGTGATCGCTGTAGTTTAACAGAGGAAAACATTTCTGTCTGTCCTAACTTGTCCAATATTGATTGCTTTTCCTTGATATTAAGTGGCAAAGATACAGATGGCAATCCTTTTCGATTTTCCAATAAACTCAAAGAATTGAAAGTTTCATGCGATTTTCTCGTAGGGAAAGCTATTGAGAAATACCGCAATATGGAAGAACTACCTAATAAAATATCAGTAGATGAAATTCTACCTGAGTCATTACAAAGTTTGACACTAAAGGGCGAGTATACAGTTGATCTTGCTTCTGATTGTGAACTTTTACTTGATTTACTGAAATTTAAATATCTTAATTTTTTTAACTCATCACAAAGTAACCTCAAGATTATGAATTTTCCAATGAGTTTAACAACACTTAGTTTCTGCGATGCTGAGGGAGTCAATTTTAAGGAATTGAAGAATTTAATGAATTTGGAAATTGTTGATATTTCTAATATTCTCAACCTACCAGATCTTGAAATGAAATCACCAAATCTTATGAATGTCAATATTAGTGGTTGCTGGATACATGAATTAACTCCAGAGAGCTTCAAATTACCATCTAATGTTTTGGAAATCAGAATATTTAATTCTGGATTGGAGTTAATTGATGAACTGTTTGAATTTCCACCTGAATTACAGGTATTGTTATTAGTCAATAACCAATTGCTTCATCCACCACCAAGTTTACCATCAAAGTTGAAACTATTGGAAGTGTCAGGGACTTTTTTTACAC
Organism: Candida sojae; assembly: GCA_013177575.1. NCBI lineage: Eukaryota > Fungi > Ascomycota > Pichiomycetes > Serinales > Debaryomycetaceae > Candida > Candida sojae. Next base: position 2,378,833 of record WWPN01000002.1, on the reverse strand, counting down.
AACGTAGTAGAAGGGCTCGTGTTATTGAATGGTTGAAATTTTGGAAATCAGATAAATAGATATAATCAAACACAAATTTGTTACTGAATATGATAAATTAAGCACCAATTCTAGTTGATTATGATGGTCATATATTATCTTGATAAATAATCACAATAGATCAATGAACACTCGAGATATGATTCTATATTTATAAAAAAAAAAAATTTTTTTTTAAAACATCTATTGACAATCATCTTCTTTATTAACAAGTAGCTTCGATATGGCAATGTAGTTTATGCAATTTTTTTTTCTTTATACTAGATGAATTTGTGATTATTTCTTATCCAAAGTTTTTGGTTGTCCAAATACAAAGGATTACTTCTATCTTGATTATATCTGTTTATTATATCAATGAATTTCGTTTACTTTCTTTTAACAACAAACTTTATCTACAGCAACGGTACTACCTGTGTTACGTAATGATAAATATGACCTAGAGTATAATGGGAACACTGATTTGTTGGAACAATGGTAGCTCATTAATCCCAATAGGTCAAAGGTAGCGTATTTACGAATATACCCCCTCATATTAATACCTTAATCATGAATCTCATATATTATTTATTAAAGTTTATATCCTTAACAGTCTACATAATATATATACTTATAGTCGTCATCAAATCATAAGAATCCACACGCTAGCGTATTTTATTACAACAAATTCTGTTTGCGAATGACTGGAATCAGCAAAGGGGGAAGGAGGAGGTTCTAAATTTTAAATCCCATTCCATTAAATCTCATCAAATTAAGGGACAAATTTAAACTCATCCTACACTTGATTCATCCCTTAAAGTTATGGAATGATAAGTCTGAGGAGATAACTTTGGGGGTTATTTCTTGATTCCTTTCACTGACAGGGTAGGTCGTGCGCTTTTCAAAATTTGAGCAGCACTGTGAAAATTGCAAAAAAAAGTGAACGTTAAGGGTAATATCCAATAACTGTAATTTTGATCTTAACAAGACAATTTACCCCTCTCTGGATATCAATATACTAATGCAATATTTCATTCCTTCATATTTGTTGGTTTTGTTATGTATGATGTGGGTTATTTTGTACTTTATTATGATATTCAGAAATCAAGTACACATGAACTTTAATGATCACGTGCAATAGCTGTTTCTGATTCTTCGTATTCGTTTTCTTTTAAAAAAATTTTAAAGATACGTTTTCGCATTTAAGAACAAGGTGGAGAAATAATCACAAAGGTCTGTTGTATTACAGAGGGAGAGAGAATTTTTGTTGTGAGGGGAAAAGGGAAAAGGGAAAAGGGTTTGTTGAATAGTTAAAAATTTTCTTCTTTTTTTTGTTTATACAATCCAATTCTTCGTATCTCCGCCCAGTATTATTTTTATTCTTCCAAGATTTCTATAGTAAGTAAGTATGCGTGCGATAACCGGAAATCTTAATCAACAAAACCGACAATCGAAAAAAAGAAAGAAAATCACAGATAAATTTTTTTTTTTTTCTTTTTTTTTTTCTCTTTTTCTCTCTTGAAATTTTTACTCATTTACTATTGGAATTAATTTATCATCATCGATTGATTATTTAAATATATATATCAGTTGGAAATTCCATATTCCCTATACTTTACTACATACGAGCACCATCTGAACCATCACTTCTTCCATCCCCACCATTTTCACTTTATGGTTAACATTCCTTTTTTTTATTTTAATCAAATATTTATTTATTCCCATAAATAATCCACAGCACGACCGTGGTTTAAACTATATTCATTTTCATTTTTGCATTTTTAACTATTCATTATTTTTACCCAATTGCATTATTCTAATTCATTCTGAATTTTTTTCATATAATTCCTATATCCTCCTTAAATAATATTCACATTTATGATATAATTATTATTATTAGTTTTATACTTTCAAATTATGCCCTATTCACAGCAAGTCAAAAATACATCAGTACCACAGCTACTGACTACAGATTATCGAATATATACCATCGATGAAGTTAAGAGGCATGATAAACCAGATGATTTATGGATGATTATATATAATAAAGTTTACAATTTGACAAATTTCAGCAAAATACACCCTGGTGATGTTGAAGTTTTATTTGATTGTGGAGGTACTGATGGTACTGAAGCCTTTGAAGATGTTGGACATTCAGATTTTGCATATCAAATGCTAAGGCCATATTTAATTGGTGAATTACCGATTGAAGAACATAAAAAATATGAAAATATACCAGAATTTGCTATTCCCGAAATTAATACTCCAAGTAAAGAAGAACAAAATAGAGGATGGCTTCATAAAACACGACAAAAGAAATCAAGAAGAATAAAGAAACAGTTCCGGCGACAGTTCAGTATGAGAATTGTTTTATTTGGGTTATTAGCTATCATTTCATTTACATTATTTTTATATATTCAAAGGTTTAAATGGGTTTCAATTTGATTTGATTTTAAATTTTGTTTTATTATTTATTATTTATTATTGTTTCAAAATTGCTGTTTTTTTAATTAATTAATTATTTATTTATTTATATATTTATTTATACATCGATTGTCATATATAGATTGTACCTTATTTTTAATATTATAAAGGATGATATTCGTGTTTTTTTTTTAAGAAAAATATTTGTTTTTATCTAGTCATTATGACGTTGTATTGATTGTAAAAAGAATCAAAGCCCTACCAAAATGTTGTAGTTCTTGAACCAAAGTACACGCCAGCAATAAAATAGAAAATTAAGATTACATTTTTTTATTTCCTTCTGCGATGGATGGGGGAAAGAAGAAAGAAAAGAAAAAAATTTTGGGTTGATGTTTGGGGCGGATTTGTACATCCGCACACGGATACCACCACACGGATACCACCACACGGATACCACCACACGGATACCTTGGCGGAGGTGCGAAACGTGGTTATATTATTTACTTCCACCAGCAAATGGGGGTCTTATGCGGGGAGATGTCCAGATCTGTCTTCCCCTACCTCCCCCACACCGCCATTATCAATATTCATCACCAATTCTGATAAATTATATCGACTTTCTTTAATGTTGAATTAAAGAAAAAAAAAACTTATTTAATTTGATTAAAAATTTGCAGAAATATTTTTGAAAGTTGCAAAATTAATAACTTGTGTGTACATTTTTATAATTCTCTCCTTACAGTGTTACACAGATTTTGGCATTTTTCGTTTCTGAACTAAGCGCAATTACTAGTAATACATACAGTATGTGCATTATCCGTTATAAATCGTTCCGTAAAACTATAACCAAATGATAATTCTAGTATGTATAATTACACACTAACATATGAATAGACACATATACACGTAGATAACCAGATTTTGTGTAGTATAATTACTAGTACTACTACTATTGCCCGAGGCTTTGTTTTTTTTATCCAATATTAGTGTGGTGGTTATTCTTTACATTTTATCCAGTACACTACCTTTTCAATCCAGTAAAAAAAACAACTAAGAAGTGATACAAACTTTGTCTTATTTTTTTTTTCTCATCAATAAACTGTAAGGTTGTACCCATATCACATTGGGTTCTATTTGTAGATTATTATAATTGTTGTGTTTTGATTTTTCCATTTCAGTATATATATATTAACAGTTGGGGGTATTTCCATCTTACCATTCGAAATGTATGTCTATTACGAAATGAATAACCTCACAATCTGCTAAAAAGTCATACCACAGATACTTATCCAATATAGACTACTGATTGGCTATTTGTGTATTAATTAGATATAAGTCCATGGGTATACCTTAAGCTTCCTGTTGAAATTAAGTTGGTTTAATTGCAAATGTTCCATATGAACAGGAATGGCATGCACTGATGCGAGATCTCCTATAAAAGACTACTGTAGATCTATACCACCCAAGATCTGATTTGTTTTACAATGGCATTTATTGAAGTAATACTCTGTTTATATGCGATGAATTTATGACCTGTTAGCAGCCATGGTAAATTCTTCTTTGCAAACTTATCATCAACTGTTAATATTCTCTTGTTTCAAAAGACAACCAAATAAAAAAAATCATAATCGCGATTATACACTTCACGAAAAAAAAGGAGTGGTAGGTTAATAAGATCGAATATTTTTTTATCATTGGTGTGTGTGGCAGTCGGCAATTCCCAAAAATAAACTATACCATGTCGGATGAAGAATTTTACTCAGAAGAATCATATGAATTTGAATTCGAAGATGAGGATGAAGAAGATAATGGATCAACCAACGATGATAATGATAATGATGATAATGTAGATGAAGATACATCTATAGAAAACTTGTACTATACAGCCAAGGGTTTCAAAGATGATGATGAACAAACTGCAATTGATAAATTTAAGGAAATCATTGAATTTAAAAATAAGGAACCTGAACATGATCAATATGAATACATATTTAAGAGTTACAAACAATTAATGAAATTGTATTTTAAACAAAACAAATCTGATACTATGTTGGATATATTGAATGAATTGTTTACAATCGTGTCTAAAATTGACAAGTCATATTTTGAAGATTCAATTTCCAAGATGATTCTCCATTATTCAAATGATAGTAATAATTTTGAATTTTTGAATAAATTTTATTGTATTTTGCTCGATAATTCACAATTGAATAATATTAGATTATGGTTTAAAATAAATACAAACTTATTAAATTTAAAGATTGATCAAGAACAATATCAAGAAATTCCTCAATTATTAAAACAAATTCATCAAAAATTAAAAACTTCCAATGAATCCATTCAAAAGTCTTTTACATTACAAATAATTGCTTGTGAAATTGAATATCTTTCTAAAGTTTCAAAGAATGACACTAAGAATTTAGCAAGAATGGGTCAATTATACAGAATGAGCTTGAAAATTACTACAGCAGTAACTCATCCCAAGATTTTAGCCATTATTAAAGAATGTGGAGGTAAAGTTCAATTTTATCGTGAAAATTTCGAAAAAGCAAGGGTTGAATTTTATGAAGGTTTTAAAAGTTATGATGAAGCAGGATCTTCATTGAAATATAAATTATTGAAATACGTGGCCCTATGTTCGTTATTAACAGAAAGTGAATTGGATCCATTTGAAAGTCAAGAAACTCAAACCATTTCTAAATCGAAAGAGTTTGATAGTTTAAAACTTTTGATTAAATCGTATAATTCTTTGGATTTACATGAATTTCAAACAATTCTTGAACAATTTAATGATATTGATGACGAATTTTATAAAGATTCTATTTTCATTGATTTTTGTAAAGAAATTTTGAAAAATTTAAAAAGTAAAATATTATTGAATTATACAAAGGGTTATTCTGTTATTAAATTTGAATTTCTTTATGATCAATTAAAAATCAATGAATCTGACCTAGAATGTTTACTTTTGAAATCAATTGCAAGTGGTAAATTTAAAGATTCTAAAGTTGATTTTGTCAATAAAGTGGTTTTCACTGAATCAACCAATAAAAAGAACTTGAATAGAGCTTGTTTTCCACAAACTTGTGCCAAAGATATCTATTATAATGTGAAATTATTAGAATTTGTATCACCACCACAAGAACAACAACAATTATTATCATATCAAGATGATATAATGGAAGTTGATGAGAATACCACCATTACTACCAATGATGACAATTATTTGAAAAACATGGATTATTTACACAAACTATTTTTTGCCATTGATAGACCAATTAAAGTAAAAGATTGGTTTAATTATATTGAATCATGGTATATTTTCTTAATCTCAGCTATACCGGCTTCTCATAAAGGTGAAATTAGTCAAAAAGAACAAGTTATTAATGAACAGAAAGCAGAAAATACTACATCAACAAGTTTAAATAATAATAGTAAAGCTGAAAATGAATTAGCAAATTTCAATACTGGATTATTAAATTCAACAATTATTATTGAAGATGATAATGATGAAATTTCTGATATTGAAGAAATTAATAAAATTGATGTATTGAATAATTGGTATAATGAATTAAAAGAATATCTAAATCTGGTTTCTTAAAGTAAGATAAGTAGTGTATATTTGGCGAAAAAATGTATAGAGAGAGAGAAGTAAAAAATTAAAAATTAGGGTTCCAACATTTACAAGTATACACTCACACATGCACATTTGATGATGGGTTCCAATGCAAAGATGAAAAAAATTTTTTTGAGTTTTTTTTTTTTTCGCTACTTCTTTTTATTCGTCTTTTCTCGGGTTAATAATTCATCAATAATTAAAAGTGTATGTGTTTCTTTAAATCAATGCTATAGAATATATATTTTGATTAAATAATTAATTAGATTTATTTTTTTGATATAAATGATTAGATTATTACATGCGTTATCGTCATGATTTTACCCAATTTTTTAATGTCTTCGGGTATAAATTGAAATCAACTAACACCTAGATGATATATCAAATTAAATTAGATTAAATTATTACTAAATTAATTATTCTAAATTTTTTAAAAAAATTGATGGGGGAGAACAAATTGAATTATCGTTACTAACATTTTATTTAATATTCTTAGATAGTTATACTTTATATTATATATACCTTGGGGAATATAGTTTTCTTAATTTTTGTTTATTTTTAATATAAGCATTTTTAAATTCTTAATAAAAAAAGATGGCATCACGTGACTGCACATAAATTTAAAAACTTTCTGTAGATTTACAATGTACTTTGTTCTTTAACTCTTTTAACTAATTAAATACGTTGATATCTTGAAATCTTTAAAATAAAAATAAAATCAATATATATATATATAAAATAAAATTTACAAATAAAATCCTAAAATTGTATTTTAGAATTTATCAAAAATAACCGAAAATACAAAATAAAGTCTTTGATTTTTTTTTTCAACTTGAATTAAAATTTAAAATAAAAATAATCAAAACCAAAACCATATAAAAGGAAATATAAATAAAACAACAACAACAGTAAATGGTAAATATCAAAACAAATAATAATTATTAAACTCTCTTTAAACAATCCACTGTTATAAGATATTGTAGGAAATATGTTTTGTGAAAAACGAAAAAAAAAAAATTTAATAAACCGAAAGATAAAAAAAAGGACTAAATAACTAAACCAAAGTTATCAATAACAACAAAGAATTCTAAGGAATAGTGATAATTAAGCAATTCATAAACCCAAATGACGAAAGTTCTAAATAGAATGAAAACATAAAACTAAAAGAAAACCAGAAAACAAAAAAAAAATAACAAAATAACAAAAAAATAAGAAAATAAGAAACTGATCAGATCCAATTTAAATGAAATACAATATCAAAGCAACAAATCCCAATACATACATTGGCGATTTCTTATTACTAGAACCCGCACCTTCAAATGTAGTTATTTGAACAGAAGGTATAGATGAATAGCTGACAGTAATACTAGAAACTGTATGCTCTTCTAAAGTAGTCGTTAGTGGAATAATAGTACTAGTTTTAACACTGAAAATAACATGAGACATCGGGGTTGGTTGCTGTGATTCTTCAATACAACTACCTTCAAGACATGTAGCTATTGTCAGGGTGGATTCAACACTAACCGTAGCTCCAACTGGGACTTCAATACTTGCAACTGGAACCTCTTCAGTAGTTGCAGTAGATAATGTTACACCATAATTGGTTGTAGGTTGCTCTTCAACTTCGGGAACAACACTAGTAGAAACAATGCTAGTTTCAATATAGTTTTCAATAGTAACTGGAGTAATAGCTTCAGTAACAACTGAAGTAGTTGCTTCAGTGACAGCTGAGGTAGCAGGACTAACAGGACTAACTGGAATAACTGGAATAACTGGAGTAACTGGAGTAGCTGGAGTAGCTGGAGTAGCCGGGGTAATTGGAGCAACCGGAGTAGCAGCTTCAATAATAACTAGGCAGCTGGAGAAGTAGTTGGAGTGGTAGCTTCAGCAGTAGTTGGAGTGGTAGCTTTGCTAGTTGGTGCAACTGGAATAGTGACACTTGATGATGGTGGACAATAGGTGGTGTAGATAATCAGTTCTGACGTGAAAGTGATAACACCCGTGGTCTTGGAAGTGACAGTACACGTGGTTTCATCACACGAGGTGACTGGAACAATAGTGGTACTTGCAACAATCACGGTTGAGGTCGGTTTAGACAGGGTCTTGACTTCAGTGGAAGCTGTCGTTACAGGGGTAGTAGCTTCAGCAGTAGTTGATGTGGTAGATTCAACAGTAGTTGATGTGGTAGATTCAACAGTAGTTGATGTGGTAGATTCAACAGTAGTTGATGTGGTAGCTTTGCTAGTTGGTGCAACTGGAATAGTGACACTTGATGATGGTGGACAATAGGTGGTGTAGATAATCAGTTCTGACGTGAAAGTGATAACACCCGTGGTCTTGGAAGTGACAGTACACGTGGTTTCATCACACGAGGTAACTGGAACAATAGTGGTACTTGCAACAATCACGGTTGAGGTTGGTTTAGACAGGGTCTTGACTTCAGTGGAAGCTGTCGTTACAGGGGTAGTAGCTTCAGCAGTAGTTGATGTGGTAGATTCAACAGTAGTTGATGTGGTAGATTCAACAGTAGTTGATGTGGTAGCTTTGCTAGTTGGTGCAACTGGAATAGTGACACTTGATGATGGTGGACAATAGGTGGTGTAGATAATCAGTTCTGACGTGAAAGTGATAACACCCGTGGTCTTGGAAGTGACAGTACACGTGGTTTCATCACACGAGGTGACTGGAACAATAGTGGTACTTGCAACAATCACGGTTGAGGTTGGTTTAGACAGGGTCTTGACTTCAGTGGAAGCTGTCGTTACAGGGTAGTAGCTTCAGCAGTAGTTGATGTGGTAGATTCAACAGTAGTTGATGTGGTAGATTCAACAGTAGTTGATGTGGTAGATTCAACAGTAGTTGATGTGGTAGCTTTGCTAGTTGGTGCAACTGGAATAGTGACACTTGATGATGGTGGACAATAGGTGGTGTAGATAATCAGTTCTGACGTGAAAGTGATAACACCCGTGGTCTTGGAAGTGACAGTACACGTGGTTTCATCACACGAGGTAACTGGAACAATAGTGGTACTTGCAACAATCACGGTTGAGGTTGGTTTAGACAGGGTCTTGACTTCAGTGGAAGCTGTCGTTACAGGGTAGTAGCTTCAGCAGTAGTTGATGTGGTAGATTCAACAGTAGTTGATGTGGTAGATTCAACAGTAGTTGATGTGGTAGCTTTGCTAGTTGGTGCAACTGGAATAGTGACACTTGATGATGGTGGACAATAGGTGGTGTAGATAATCAGTTCTGACGTGAAAGTGATAACACCCGTGGTCTTGGAAGTGACAGTACACGTGGTTTCATCACACGAGGTGACTGGAACAATAGTGGTACTTGCAACAATCACGGTTGAGGTTGGTTTAGACAGGGTCTTGACTTCAGTGGAAGCTGTCGTTACAGGGTAGTAGCTTCAGCGGTAGTTGGAGTGGTAGATTCAACAGTAGTTGATGTGGTAGATACAGCAGTAGTTGATGTGGTAGATTCAACAGTAGTTGATGTGGTAGATTCAACAGTAGTTGATGTGGTAGATTCAACAGTAGTTGATGTGGTAGCTTTGCTAGTTGGTGCAACTGGAATAGTGACACTTGATGATGGTGGACAATAGGTGGTGTAGATAATCAGTTCTGACGTGAAAGTGATAACACCCGTGGTCTTGGAAGTGACAGTACACGTGGTTTCATCACACGAGGTAACTGGAACAATAGTGGTACTTGCAACAATCACGGTTGAGGTTGGTTTAGACAGGGTCTTGACTTCAGTGGAAGCTGTCGTTACAGGGGTAGTAGCTTCAGCAGTAGTTGGAGTGGTAGATTCAACAGTAGTTGTGTGGATATCTCAGTTGTTACCCGTGAGGTAGTCCTATTAGTAGCTGAAGAAATGTTTTCACTCGGAACTGAACTGATAGATACAACAGTTCCTGAAACAGACTCCGGATTGGTAGAGGATAGAAAACTAGTAAACGTCGACTCCACACGTAATATTGATGACGCAATAACCAAACTAGACTCACTTGAAGAAAAGTTAATTTGACTACATTCACTTGTAGTAGGTTCGATTAGACTAGACTCAACTGTGCTAGACTCAACTGTGCTAGACTCAGGTGGACATGATTCACCAGTACATGAAGTGGTGGAAGAAGCCGATGTGGATTCACTTGTGCTGGATTCACTTGTAGTAGACTCAACTGTGCTAGACTCAACTGTGCTAGACTCAACTGTGCTAGACTCAACTGTGCTAGACTCAACTGTGCTAAACACAACTGTGCTAAACACAACTGTGCTAGACTCAGGTGGACATGATTCACCAGTACATGAAGTGGTGGAAGAAGCCGATGTGGATTCAATTGTGCTGGATTCACTTGTAGTAGATTCAACTGTGCTAGACTCAACTGTGCTAGACTCAACTGTGCTAGACTCAGGTGGACATGATTCACCAGTACATGAAGTGGTGGAAGAAGCCGATGTGGATTCACTTGTGCTGGATTCACTTGTAGTAGACTCAATTGTGCTGGATTCACTTGTAGTAGACTCAACTGTGCTAGACTCAACAGTGCTAGACTCAGGTGGACATGATTCACCAGTACATGAAGTGGTGGAAGAAGCCGATGTGGATTCAATTGTGCTGGATTCACTTGTAGTAGATTCAATTGGACTAGACTCAACTGTGCTAGACTCAACTGTGCTAAACACAACTGTGCTAGACTCAGGTGGACATGATTCACCAGTACATGAAGTGGTGGAAGAAGCCGATGTGGATTCACTTGTGCTGGATTCACTTGTAGTAGACTCAATTGTGCTGGATTCACTTGTAGTAGACTCAACTGTGCTAGACTCAACAGTGCTAGACTCAGGTGGACATGATTCACCAGTACATGAAGTGGTGGAAGAAGCCGATGTGGATTCAATTGTGCTGGATTCACTTATAGTAGACTCAACTGTGCTAGACTCAACTGTGCTAGACTCAGGTGGACATGATTCACCAGTACATGAAGTGGTGGAAGAAGCCGATGTGGATTCACTTGTGCTGGATTCACTTGTAGTAGACTCAATTGTGCTGGATTCACTTGTAGTAGACTCAACTGTGCTAGACTCAACAGTGCTAAACTCAACTGTGCTAGACTCAGGTGGACATGATTCACCAGTACATGAAGTGGTGGAAGAAGCCGATGTGGATTCAATTGTGCTGGATTCACTTATAGTAGACTCAACTGTGCTAGACTCAACTGTGCTAGACTCAGGTGGACATGATTCACCAGTACATGAAGTGGTGGAAGAAGCCGATGTGGATTCAATTGTGCTGGATTCACTTGTAGTAGATTCAATTGGACTAGACTCAACTGTGCTAGACTCAACTGTGCTAGACTCAGGTGGACATGATTCACCAGTACATAAAGTGGTGGAAGAAGCCGATGTGGATTCACTTGTGCTGGATTCACTTGTAGTAGACTCAATTGTGCTGGATTCACTTGTAGTAGACTCAACTGTGGTAGACTCAACAGTGCTAGACTCAACTGTGCTAGACTCAACTGTGCTAGACTCAACTGTGCTAGACTCAACTGTGCTAGACTCAGGTGGACATGATTCACCAGTACATGAAGTGGTGGAAGAAGCCGATGTGGATTCACTTGTGCTGGATTCACTTGTAGTAGACTCAATTGTGCTGGATTCACTTGTAGTAGACTCAACTGTGCTAGACTCAACAGTGCTAGACTCAACAGTGCTAAACTCAACTGTGCTAGACTCAGGTGGACATGATTCACCAGTACATGAAGTGGTTGGGGAGCTGTAAGGTTGTTGATAGCTCCACGAAGGGGAAGTGGAATAAAGTGTTTCATCAGAAGTTATTGGGTAGTAACTAGTGTAAGTTGTGATTGTTTCTGAGGTTGTAATAGTAATAATTGTAACACCAGTTGTTATGGTTGTTTCAGTACAGGCATACAGATCACATTCTGTAGTCGTTATAACTGTTGTTGTTTGGAGAGTATGAGTGGTATAAATGGTCGTGAAGTATTCATCACTAGTAGCGGGTTTTGTGGATATGACACTCGAAGCTGGAATCTTACTGGAGTTAGAAAGTATGGAACTGAATGGAAGAGCTGATTCGGTAGATGTAATAATAGCGATGGTGCGAGTAGAATTGTAATTCGTTGGTAATGTTGAACTCGAGTATTTGATTGAAAAGGTTGAGTGTGTAGCTACACCAGAGCTTACATTATTGGATTTCACAGCTTCTGATGACCCAATTTCAGGGTCAGATGATAGGACAGCTATTGAACTAGTCATAGTTTCAGAACTTTTAAAATCTTGGACAGAAGATGTACTATTGTAACCACCTGTTGGCAAGGTTATTACGGATTGAGTTTCTGAGGGAGAAGATAAAGTTGAATCAAGCATGGATGTAGAGGAAATGGACTGGGATTTCGATCCTGGGACAGTGAAGGTAGTTGCAAATCTTCCTGAAGTTAAGGTACTTACAATCAAACTTTCGGATCTGGTTGAAGCTTCAGAATAACCAATACTGGAGCTCAATTCTTCAGTATTGCTACTATTAAGTAAGCTTGGTAATTCTGAACTACCAGATGGGGTTGCTGAAGCAATAGGTGTGATAACAATTTGTGTAGAAGTCAAAGGACAATATGAGGTGTATTCAGTAACTACATCTTGCTCGGTAACAGTAATAATTGTAACACCAGTAACCACAGTGCTGTGATAACATGAATCAACTTCACATGTTGTAACAGTGATAATTGTGGTAGTGTGAGCAGTGTGAGTGACATACGAAGTACTAAAATATTGTTCCCAAATTTCTGGATACGTTATTGTAGGGGTCGCAATAGTAACGGAAAAACTAGTGGGGTCTGATGTTGTTGTAGAATCGTCAATAACAACACTAGAGGCCGAGCTGCCATCACCAATACCAGTACCAGCAATCAAAGATTCAACAGAAGAAGCAATAGGGAGATAAGAAATAATAGATACAGAAGCAGTTCCAGCAACTGGAGAAGATGCCAGGGATCCGGAAACAGTCAATAATCCAGATGAAGAGCCGGCAGATGTATAAAAGGTACTAGCAGTTGCTGAAGAATTGTAGTATACAGTGGCTTCGTCTGAACTAGAAGATTTCGCATCGGACGTGGATTCAATATTTGGAGAGGCGGCAACAATTGGAACAGTAGAACTTAAACTTAGGGTTTCAGTAGTAAAAGCAGTACCAAAAGTAGAACTTGCCGACTCAATTAAAATAGATTCAGTAGAATTTACATATTTGATTTTAGCTTGGATTGATTCTGCGTTTGACGAATAATCTCTCTTGGGAATTGTGGGAATCCAATATCCTAAAGAAAGAGACAATACACCAGTCACAGGTAAAATTTTAGAAATTCTCATTTTTCTTCTCTTTTTTTTTCTTTCTCTTTTGAACTTCTAATACCTAATACTAAAATTAACTATGTGAGTTTGGATGTGTAAAAAAAAGTCGTGTATATAGAGATAAAAGTAGGGTTTCTAACAAAAAGTTTGCAACTCTTGAAAAGTATAAAGATATTTATACACATCTAATTTTTTACCTCTATTTCATCCACTGTATTAAAGTAGAGTAATGCAAATATCTTGTGATATTAATTGAGCATTAGACAAAATTTGAAACTTTTCGATACAGGATTTCTAAAAATAATAACAAATATTGTTTCACCAATTGATGTGCATTTACTTTTTTTTTCCATTAATTCATCTTTGCTGCCTCATACCCTCTCAAAACCATAAAATTATGAAAACCATGCATTGAAACTTGTTGAAACAAGATGTATTGATTTTCGTATAGGGTTGGTATCTCTTGTGCTTTATTAATTGGAAACGATAAGTTTAGGAGTAGCTACAGCACTCGTGCATAGTGAATTGAGACTTTCAATAACAAGGGATGATAATTTCCGTTGTACAAGAAAATACAGTTATTCCACGAGTATTGACAGTTCATTATATAAATCAACAAGAACGAATTTTAGAGCGCAATATCCGTCGAAGGGAATGCGTTGCTGTATGCTTTCATTTTTGTAAATGTTTTGGTAAACTTTAAGTGGAAAGTTTTTAATGGTTCTCCACGGTTGTTAGATTTCACTTCTGTATATATAAAGAGTTTTCGGTTTCTTTTACTTTTATTTGCTGATCATTCAAAAAGGCGGCGTTTAATATCAACACATTGATCAAGGATAGTAAGACCTGATTTGTACATAATCTATCAATCAATTGTATCTTCCATTAATGGAGAGCTGATTTGGTTTATTTTGAACTATTCGTGCTTTGGTATATTAAGTTATATTAGTAGAATATTCCTTTTAGATGAATCCCGTTTTCCTTTTATTTTTTTTTATTTTGTTGTTGACTGTTTCATCATCCCAGTGATATCGGTGTGCTGCCCGGTTTTGTGCAATGGGCTTTACATGGAAAGTGAAATAGATAAATTAAAAAGAAGACGTATAGCACTAGGGAGTGTTAACTAAGATCGTGGTTTATTTATCTCTATTCCTCATAGTCTTACATTACATTCCTTATTTTGCGTTGAGGTAAAGGGATATAACCACTTCTATTTTATATCGTCAAGTACGTGACCACTTCGAAAGGGTGACCAAGTAAATAAATTGGCATTACTTTAGCAGTTAGAATTCCTGTATTATTAAACTTTTACAAATCCTGGAATGAATCTATGAATCATAACTAAAACCAAAAGGATCCACACTTAAACTTGTAAATAGATTTAACAAAAAAAAAGTGTTCATCATTTTGCTTTAGACATAGAATCTTGTGTATAACATCTAATCGATTGACATAATGAACTAAATTCAACTGTAAACAAACAAATATCTCAAATTAATTCTAGAAAAGTTGTTTATTTCTCTTTCGGGAATTTTTATTGGACATCCATTTATTATTAGTGGTAAGATTGTCAAGAGATGAAATTGTGGAATTACCTGAAGTAAGAAAAAGAAAGATTGAAAAAAGAAATGTGAACATAATTAATTGAAACATCCCTCGACATTCTTCTTTGCAACCAGTTTTTACCAATGCAACCAATGGAAATATAAACAAAATCATTGGCTAACTAGACACGACCCTCAATGGGGGAAAAAAACTATCAAAAATTTTACCAATTTCATCTACATCTGTGATTTAAAATTAGAGAAATAATAATAGGAGGCTGTATTTCAAACATAACTCACAATTGAATCTAAATTTGTGATTTCCACCAATGTGCCTGCCTTGAATAATTGTCATCACAACAAATTTCGATGACTCTACTAACCAGAGTAAAACGGAGCCGAACTATACGTAGGCAAAATATAAGGGAAAATAAAATAATAATAATATTCTTTTCTAGTACTCTTGCAATACAAAGAAAGTAGAATCATAAACTAGAAGTACAATAAATACTGTAATTAGATCTAAGTTGTAATTAATTGACAGATTAATATTTCCCTAGTGGAGAAGGTAAGTAAATTGAACCAAACATCACATTGTAATCTAGAGTTTGCAAAAATAAAAATAAAGCAGACTCGCATCAAGGCGATTGAGTACATATGTAACATAATGTGGCCCCTTCGCAGAAGAGAGAGAAGGTCAAGAAATTAAAAAATTCACCAATCGTACCAATCGTACATAAATATTAGTCGGCTGTCTGCATGTTTCTCTTACTTGCATATAAAAACAATAACGACAGATGAAGAAAAAGCATAAAAAAAAGAAACCCCATAACGAGATTTAGTTGTGGCATATGGGAGGGAGAGTCAGGTTGAATGGAAATTACGGGACTGTTGAAAGAAGTATAGTTGGAAAGCTACCAAGTAAGATTTGATTTAAGCTCATTAGCAGAGATGGTGGGTACTACTTAAGGTATATCATTGTACGTCTCTCATCCCCTCCCTTACCAACAATTCCTTATTCCGAATAATGTTTTTAACATTCTAACCTAACAATCTGTGATATCAAATGAAATTCTCTGAAAATTACACGGTAAAGCTATCACGAATCATTGCAAATGATTCGCGACTGTCTGTTCAAAAGGCCAATTATACGGTGATTAGTTTCTCAATGAATTGCTTCTGTGATACTATATACATGTACAAAAGTAAGTAAAATTCATCTAAGCCTTTGCCTAAACATTCCGGTGAAAGAATTGTCTATGTAAGATTTCCTAACCGCTGAAAGTAATAGGCCCTGCTCTTGAAATTGGCTTTACTCAAGTCTTCGAAGTTTACGAATGATTAATTGGTAGTTGTGACAACAGCCAGATGTGAAAAAATTTCAAGTCTTAAACTAACAGAATGGAGGTATCTTTCGGTATGATCTCCGATATTATGGTTTCTATGCTTTGAAGGGGGACTGTGAGCAGTGAGGGAATTTTGAGAATTAGCAGAAATTCAATGTTACTCCCATTATCACTCTGTTTCTGGAAAACGAACACATAATCTTAGCTGCTATTGTAATTTGATAAAGTTTTTTTTGTTTCGAGGTTTACAAATTGAAATTCTTTGTCTAATAGGCTTATAATGACTATAATATATAATCAATATTACTTTTTTATTCTTTTAATTCTGCTAAAATTTTTACCAAATTTTACTAAAAATATAATCTTTCCAAATATTTACCACTAAAAAACATTTAAATACAACGAGTTGCTATTTACTGTTCTAATCAATGATTCAATGAATCATTTTACTAATAGGTGTGGAAACATAGGTTGAATATTCAGGAATAAACATTGATTATGTATACACGACTTTAGGTTTAACCATTTTTTTTGGTTTCTAGTAAGCAGTACACGCCCATCGGTGGAACACGAAAGAACGACAAAAAAAAAAACTTCTTCAATTTTGATTCAGTTGGAATTATCAAAGGTACTTATTATTAATAATAGCTCTCTATAATCATGTCAGTGCAAATATTCAATGATCAAGCCACTGAAGAAAGGGCAGAAAATGCTCGTATGTCTGCCTTTGTTGGTGCCATTGCCGTAGGCGATTTGGTCAAATCTACATTAGGACCAAAAGGTATGGATAAATTATTACAAAGTGCAAGTAATCCGGATTCAGCTTTGGTTACCAATGATGGGGCCACAATTTTAAAATCAATCCCATTTGACAACCCAGCAGCCAAAGTATTGGTCAATATTTCAAAAGTTCAAGATGATGAAGTTGGTGATGGTACCACATCTGTCACAGTTTTAAGTGCTGAACTTTTGAGAGAAGCTGAAAAATTAATTGATCAAAAAATACACCCTCAGACCATTATTGAAGGTTATAGAATTGGTAGAAATGTAGCTATTGGAGCTTTAGACAAAGCTGCTGTTAATAACGGAGATAATCCAGCTTTGTTTAGAAAAGATTTATTAAATATTGCCAGAACAACTTTGTCATCCAAGATTTTATCCCAAGATAAAGAATTATTTTCAAATTTGGCGGTTGATGCAATCTTAAGGTTGAAAGGTTCGACCAACTTGAATAATATACAAGTTATAAAAAAAGTAGGTGGCAAATTGTCCGATTCTTATTTGGATGAAGGTTTTATATTGGAAAAAAGTTTGGTATAGGTCAACCTAAAAAGATTACCAATGCTAAGATCTTGATTGCCAACACTTCAATGGATACCGATAAAGTAAAGATTTTTGGCGCAAAGTTTAAAGTGGATTCCACTTCCAAATTGGCTGAATTGGAAAAAGCCGAAAAATTAAAAATGAAAAATAAAGTAGATAAGATTGAGAAGTTTGACATCAATGTATTCATTAACAGACAATTGATTTACGATTATCCAGAACAATTATTTACTGATGCCAAGATAAATACCATTGAACACGCTGATTTTGATGGGGTTGAAAGATTAGCCCTAGTTACCGGTGGAGAAGTTGTCAGTACTTTTGATGACCCAGAAAAAGCTAGATTAGGATACTGTGAATCAATAGAAGAAATTTTAATTGGTGAAGACGTTTTCCTTAAATTTTCCGGTGTCGCTGCTGGAGAAGCTTGTACGATTGTCTTAAGAGGGGCTACTGAACAAGTTTTGGATGAAGCTGAAAGATCATTACACGATGCATTATCTGTTTTATCACAAACAACCAAAGAAACCAAAACCGTATTAGGTGGAGGATGCTCAGAAATGTTGATGGCCAAAGCTGTTGACCAAGCTGCTGCTAATGAAACTGGTAAAAGAGCTTTAGCAGTGGAGGCTTTCAGTAGGGCATTAAGACAATTGCCTACTATTTTGGCCGACAATGCTGGTTATGATTCTAGTGAATTAGTAACTAAGTTAAGATCAGCTATATATAACGGTATTACAACATCTGGATTAGATTTGAATAATGGGATTGTTGCTGATATGAGAGAGTTGGGAATTGTGGAATCTTACAAGTTAAAGAAAGCTGTTGTATCATCAGCTGCTGAAGCTGCTGAAGTATTGTTAAGAGTTGATAATATTATTCGTGCTAAACCTCGTACAGCTGATAGAAACCATTAAGTAGTTAATAAATTCTTGATTTAATGATACATAATTATAAACCTATAAAAAAAGAAAAAAGAATTAACAAAAATACAGTACACGTATTGTACATGTTGTGCAGCTCGCTAACAGTTTCCCTCAGTTAAGACATATAACTTTGAGACGTGAGCAAACACACGTGATGCATGCACCCCGGAGATAAATATATTTGTAACGTGTATTCTAATTTATAGTACAGTAGCAATTTTTTTCTTTTTTTTAATTGTCGCCTGGCGTTAACCAACCACAGAAAAATAAATAAAAAAGAATTTTCAGAATCATCGATTACTTTTACAAGTGCTTTACTGAATTTAACTTTATTATTATTTTTATTTAATTGCTTCAAATAAAAGGACCAAAACAAATTTTCATTTTTCAACTTCCAATTAATAGGGTCACTCATTCCTGTAACATAGAAAGACAATTACTTTATTCAATTATCATTAACTTTCTTATATTGGTATTATTTGTTCATTTCTATTATTTTCGTAACAGCCGTATTTTTTTTTATTTATTGAATTTGTTTTTGTTTTAATCATTTATGCATAGCAAGCCTTAACAAAATAATATTTCCAAACCATGTCAGCAATAACGCCGTCAGGTAACAGTAGTAGTATCAGTGAAGGGAAGGATGATAATTCCCTTAATGAAGTGACAATACCAGCAAAGCCAAACGATTATGAAACATTATTCAAAAAGCTAGATATCGAAGACACAGGAGAGATCTCGTTTCGTGATTTCAAAAAGGCCATTAAACAATTTAATCATCCAGTAAGCGAAAGTCCAGAGTTATTGAAGAAAGTTTTCAACTCATTTGATTATAATAATGATGAAAAAATCGATTTTCAGGATTTCAAAAGGTACCTTGCTACAACTGATGATCAAATTTTAAGTGGATTCAAAAATTTAGATAAAGACCATGATGGAAGATTAAAAAAATCCGATTTTATTCGATACCTAAAGGAAACGTTGCATGTGGAACCAAGTGCTACTAACGTGGATTTATTGTTTAAACAGTTGGATCCAAATAGAGATGGATATATTACATATAATGAATTTAGAGAATACCTAATGTTAGTTCCCAGACTACAAGGATCAAGAATTAAAACAGCATTTACATTTTTATTTGAAGAATATGATGTCAATTCTGATGGTGATGTTACTTTAATTACTCAATTTTTAAATGGATTCAAATATTTCATAGCCGGCGGAGTTGCTGGAGTTATTTCAAGAAGTTGTACTGCACCATTTGATAGAATCAAGGTTTTTTAATCGCCAGAACCGATTTGACCTCAACTATATTGCATTCTAAAAGGAAATTGCCCGTCAAATAGCATCAGGTGCCGACACCCATGTAATTGAAGCCTTAAGAAAAAAATTAGCTCACGCAGAAAAGGAAAAAGCTGCTGAAGTGCAAGCTGCTAAAGCCAGCACAAACACACCGGTAAAGAAAACTATAAGGTCACCAATTGTCCAGGCAGTTAGAACTATTTGGAAACAAGGTGGATTAAGAGCATTTTATGTTGGTAATGGGTTAAATGCCATGAAAGTTTTCCCAGAATCGGCTATGAAATTTGGTTCTTTTGAAGGTGCTAAAAGAGTATTTGCCAAAATTGAAGGTGTTGATGATCCAAGTAAGATTTCTAAAGTTTCAACTTATTTGGCTGGTGGGTTTGGTGGGGTAATTGCCCAATTAACAGTTTATCCAATCGACACTTTGAAATTTAGATTACAATGTTCAAACCTTGATCATCCATTAAATGCAGTTTCAACAGCAAAGGAAATGTTGCGTGATGGTGGTATTAGAATTTTTTATAGAGGTATTGGTGTTGGTCTTGCTGGAATGTTTCCTTATGCTGCCTTAGACCTTGGTACTTTTTCGTCTGTCAAGAAATTACTTGTTAAGAAGTTTGGTGACGCTAAAGATCAACTGCTACCTACGTATATGACCTTAAGTTTGGGGGCATTCTCGGGATCATTTGCTGCCACTATAGTTTATCCAGTTAACTTATTAAGAACCAGACTTCAATCTCAAGGCACTTATGCTCATCCATTTACATATGATGGTTTCTACGATGTATTCAAACAAACAGTGGCTCGTGAGGGATTTTCTGGTTTATGGAAAGGGTTGGTTCCTAACTTGGCTAAAGTTGCTCCTGCTGTGTCTATAAGTTATTTTGTATATGAATCATTAATACATAGATTGTGAAGTAATACATACAGTACATATATAGGAGATGTTTACTTTTGCTTTTTATTTACAGAGTCATGATCTCCATCTTGTTCTTCTTCTTCAGTTCTTCTAGTCCTCTTTTGTTGGTTGGTTTAACAGCATCTGAGGTGGACGCTATTAATTCTTCCTGACCAGCCATTTTCAAAAATGAAGTGTTTTGTTTAACCCCATCAACTCTTCTGAAATAAGGTTGACACCTCCAGTATGGCACTTTCTTGTAATGACCACCCCAAATTTCAGTTGTTCCATCAATTACGGCATCTATTTTATTGATATCTGGTTTTTCATAAATCTCAGCAATCAATTTTTCAACTTGAACAACTATTTCTTCCCAGGATTCAATGGAATCGTGAACACTTGTTTTACCAATAACAGGACGTAATTCTTTGTGAACCTCTAAAAATGGATGCAATAATTTAAATATATGTCCCTTCATGGCATGCTTACTTGCTATGCTTTTCTCATTCTCCTTAACAATTTCAAAATACTCGCGTAATAATTTATCAACTCTTGGGAACTGTTTATCAATATCATTATTCTTGGTCCAAAAAGTTCCCGGGTTATATAAATTTCCTTCAGCTGACATAACTGCATCACATGCAATTTCATCTTGGCATCTTTTTAAATCAGCAGGATATAAAATGTTCCCATTAGCAAAAAATTTGCTCTTTAGGTAAATTATCTCTTAAATATTTCAAAATCTTCCAATTTGCCAATCCAGTTTTTTGACCCTTCATTTCTCTTGTTCTTCCATGAATAGTTATAAATTGAGCACCAGCATCCAACACCATTTTAGCATATTTTAAACTTTTTTCATCATCATCATAAATTCTAATTTTTGCAGTCACTGGTATTTTTAAATTATCATGAAGAGTTCTAATTAATTTATGGATTAATTCCCAATCATCCATTAAAAATGCACCATATCTTCCCTTTTTAGCAATTCCCTGAGGACAACCTAAATTGATATCAACAGCATCACATTGATCTTCAATAAACCTGGCGGCAGTTAATAAGTAATCGGGATCATTAGCACAAAATTGTACAACTAATGGACGATCAAGTTTGGTTTCACCATCTAATCCCTTTGTCCACATAGAATCACGATATTTCTCCTGAGTTGCAAATAATTTAGCATTAAACATTGGAGTATAGCATAAATCTGCCCCATATCTACGTGATAATATTCTCCAAGCTAATTCTGAATGATCTACCATGGGTGCAACAATAGTTTTAGGCTTTCCAATAGCCTCATATAATTCACGACCAGTTAATTTTTAGATTGTGTCATATTGAACTTGATCAGATTCTTTATGATATTCATCAGATAGTTCAAGATTATTGAATATTTTTTTATTTTTCTATTTTAGTGTTTATCTCTGCGCAGGTATTGCTTTTTTTTTTTTAAACTTGATTCAAGAGAAAAGAAATTTCATTGCATTAACACAATATACACGACTGCAACCACATCAAGTGGTAGCACCAAACTATGTATTAAAGTTGGTAATCTTGATAATTATGAGACAACTTCTTTGATTCAATTAAATGTCTCATTGTTGGTCTTCCATGAGGACAATTCCAAGGTTTATCTAAAGTACTCAAATTCTTGACAATTTCGTTCATTGTAGATTTCTTTAATGATGAACCAATCATTATACTGCTTCGACATGCTTTCATAGCGAGGATTTTCCTGATTTTGGAAATTTTCAAGTTCTTATTATTTGGCTGTTCATTGATTAAACTAATTAATTCATGAAAATCATCAACATTGAACATGGAGTTTTTATATACCGGTAAACTAATTAAGGAAATTCTCCTTCCAGCATGATTTTCCTCATTGATAGTTAACTTAAACCCGTTATTGTTGAATATTTCTTGATTGTCCAACACCAACATTTCATCAATTATATTCAAATCCAATTTAATTGGCATCATTAGTGGTTGATGCTTAACCTGGAAATTTGACATTAGTTTTCAAAGTTGTATTTCTCATCACTTGCATGTTGATCAATGATAAATAAGTTAGAATTGTGGTTTACCAATATAAAACCAAGATTGAATTGTCCAATTAACTTCATGTCAAGAAAATCCTGTTTACTTATATGATATATTTCGGGTTCTTCTAAATCAGCATTAACTTTTAAATCGGTTTTGATATCAGATGATTTGCTCTCAAACTTTCTTAAACTATCCAAAGATCCAAGTATTCCTACTGATAGACATTTAATCTTCTGCTTATACAATATAGATCCTCTATTCTTTTTATGTCTTTTAGTTGGACGTTCATCTTCAAACCTTCTTGTACCAATATCAATCGTCAAATTATCAACGGTTTCCTCTTTGACAGGGAAGAAATTCTCACCATGTTTGTCTTGATGATTGCATGTTTCATCATCGATATGCATGGAAAATTTAGTTATATTAAGTGACGACGAATCATGCACATGGCTAAACTCTTGATTCACATGATTCAGAGACTCAAATTGTTTCTGTGTTTCTGTGTTTCGGGTTTCCAATGATTGACTATCTTCATCATTTCCAGCTTCCACTCTTTCATGGTTTTGAAAATCGAGAGGATCAATCACTGTTATATTTAATGGACTTAACTTTTCAAGAGCAGGGGTTGGTACTTCCGAAGGAGTGACTGCATCTTCTGATATCTTGGAATTACCGATAACTGGATAAGTTGTATCAATATCATCATCAACGAACAACTTCAATTCATCTTCCTTTTGGAATGCACCCCCCTTGCCAGCTTCATTCTCCTTTCCAACTTCATCCTCCCCATTGTCAATAATAAAGGATGTGAGTTGAAAATTCTCATTCTTGGGTATGATAACATTATCTTGAGTTTCGTAAAATTCCAACAACTTTTCTCTAATTGACTCTAAAACATCAGATTCATTATGGATCAAGATACTGGTCTTATCTGGAATCAAATTAACATCAATGAGGTTGGGGTTTATCACCAAGTTAATGATATAAGTAGGGTATTGCACATGATTAAAACTTTTGTAGATCTCATTGATAATTTTATTCAATTTCTTGAATACAATTGGTCTTTTGTTGACATATAAAAATTGACGATCTGCCGATGACCTTCCTAATCCAAATGAATACGAGGATATAAACCCCAGTAGACTGATGTCTTCATTTATCTTAATATCTAATGGTAGTAAATTCTTGTTGTTATTATTTCCAAACACGGAAATCAAATTATCAATTATAGTTGATTTCTCACCTCCCTTTGTTGAAAGTATCAAATTTTTCTTACCATTTACATTATTATAAACTGTAAATTTTATTTCTGGAAATATAATCAAATAGTTGATGATAAAATTTATTGCCTTATGAAATTCTCTTTTAGAGTTTTTAACAAAAGTTTTGAGACGAACTGGCAAATTATAAAACAATTTTTCAATTAAAATGAGACTCCCTGATTTGTAATTTATACCACCGACTTTAGTACTTTGATTAATTAATTTTCCCATGTTGTCATAAGTTAATAAATAACTCTTGGGATATACTTCATTATTTGTAGTTGTAATTGTTAACTTACTTGAAAGCGAACAAATTGAATTTAATGCTTCTCCACGAAACCCCAAAGTGGATAAAGTTGATAAGTCATCAAAATTCTCTATCTTAGATGTGTGACCTCTTAAACAAATAGTTTCAAAATCCCTGGCTGAATCCCTTTACCATTATCTTGAACCAGGATTGAGTCGATACCATAGTTGGAGAATGTAATGTCAAGCTTATTTGCACGGCATCAATAGAGTTCTCAATTAACTCTTTGAGAATGGATTTTAAATCAATAATAACCTGACTAGAAGTAATTTTAGATATATCAGCCTTACCAATATTATGAATGGTTGAGTATCCATCTTGATAATAGTGGTAATGTAGTTGTTGTTGTTGAGCAATAAATTAAATGCCACGCGTAGTTCACGGATAAATGTAAGTATAGTCGCGTCTATCATGTATATTCAGAATTATCACTGTCGTGTCTTTTATCCAAAAGAAAGTACGTGCAATAACCAACTGTTATGAGAGATTGATGTTAATGTTTCAAACATTCATGGTGTTTTGATTTATAATTTGACGTTGAAAATCGTCCCATCGTCATGCTACTATTCATGCTAAGTTATTGTAAAATTTGGAGGCTTTGTTACGAGTGGTTGCAAAAACAAGTACCCTGGGAGATGAAGGTTATGTCACTACATAGAGTTTGGATAGGATTCCGGTAAATTATGATTCCACTAATTCGTACCAAGACTCATACATCAACAAAGTTATAACATTTCTTCAATAGAATTCTTCCTATAGACTTGTTGTATATTCTCTAAGTAGTTACATTTGTTCTGGAAAAAGAAATTTGTACCAGTTAATGGAATAACACTACAACGTTTAGTCAAATGACTGTTCATATTTATCAATGTAAATGAAAATATACAACTATATCGTTAATTTCGAGCTATAACTACAAAAAATCTTCATCAGTAATATTTGATTTTTGACACATTTGTTTAAAGATACTACCTTCCATAGCAAATAATCTTTTAGGAGTATCAAACTCTTTAACTTGACCTTTGTCCATAACCATGACTCTCTCATAATGCAAAACTGTTTTTAATCTATGAGCAATGGTTAATATGGTGCAATGTTTAAATTCTGTGCCAACCAATTTTTGAATCATAGCATCAGTTTCATAATCAACACTTGAAGTAGCTTCATCAAGGATCAAAATCTTGGATTCTCTAACCAATGCTCTGGCAAACGCAATCAATTGTCTTTCACCAAGTGAGAAATTTGAACCATCATCATCAACATTTTGATCCAAATGAAAATTTTCATCTAGTCCTGCTCTTTGTAATGCATCCAATAATTTATTATCGGAATGTTCGTTAAATGGATCCAAATTCTTTCTAATTGTTCCTTGGAATAATACAGGATCTTGTGGAATGATGGACAATTTAGATCTTAAATCATGCAATCCAATTTTTGAGATATCAATGCCATCGATTTCAATACTACCTTTTTCAAATTCAGTTATGCGGTACAATGCAGACATAATAGAAGATTTACCAGCACCAGTTCTACCAACAATACCAACCTTTTCACCAGGATAAAAGTTGACCGATAAGCCTTTCAAGACTAATGGCAAGTTTGGTCTGTATCTCATGTGTACATCCTTGAAATGAATGTATCCAGATTGTGGCCAATCTTCAGCAACTTCAGCATCAGGTTTGATGTATTCCTTTTCTTGTGGTAATTCAAAGGCATATTCATGAACTCTTTCAACAGAATTCATTTCATTTTCAACTTGTGTCATTGATCTAATAGTTAAAGATAAAATACCAACCAATTGAAGAACATAATTTATCAACAACCCTGTACTTGAAGCACTGATCTCAAATTGTCCGGTAATACACAAGAGACAGACGATCACGGCCACCAGACATGTCACAAGATCCAAGTGAACACATAACCATCTTTGAGTAGCAATAGACAAGTAGTAAGCTTCATTCATTCTGTTCAAGTAATAGTCATTCTTTTTGATAAAATCTGCTTCAGCATTGAAGGCTTTGATAGTATTCATACCAGTCAAGGTTTCATTGAAATTGTTGTAAACAAGTGATCTTTGAGTTGCTTCTAATCTTTTAATCTCTCTTGAAGAGCCTTGATAGAAGTTAGCTAAGAACAAGAATACAAATGCCAAAAATGGAACAGCAATGGCAAACCAAGGTAAGTAGCAAGTACACAAGATCATAATCCCAATCAATAATGCCAATGGAAAAATAAACAACCTCATCTGTTCACCAATTTCATTATCCAATGAATCAGTATCCTTGGTAAATCTATTCAAAATTCTTCCCAATGGAGTGGTATCCATAAAACTCATTGGTGCATGCATAATTCTGGCAACGGCTTTCACATTCAAGATATGTGCAGCATTGTTTTGAATATACTCCAAAGTTGTGAATTCTAAACCAGTAAATATCACTGTTAGTATTGAAAACATAACATAAATGGCAACATATACATGATCTGATATATCCTTGAATTTCCTTTGAACCCAAAACGACAACCAAACATTGGTAAAAATTTGACAAAAAGTGGCAATAATGATAATTCCAAGTAAAACTGGAAGAGCAAACTTACCCAATTTCCCAACTCCCAATTCAAAATATTTCTTGTAAACATCCCAAGAAATTGAATTAGTAGCTCTTCCTTCATCAGTAGTTGTTCTGCCAACAAGATCTGAAATTGATGAGGAATCTGCGTCTGCAGTTTGTTGTTCTTGTTGATAACTATTTCGCTGTTGATCGCTGTTATGTTGCTTATTGGCCAAATCCAGTTCTGTGTTGAATTGAAGTAATCTTCTAAACCCTTCATTTGAATTTCTCAAATCAGCTGGACTGCCAACATCAACAGTACCATCACCATTTAGATAAACAACTCTATTAGCTCTGTTAACAAGGTTTAATTGATGAGTAGCAAGAATTATAGTCTTTTTATGTAAGAATTTCAAAAGACATTCTTCAACAATGTGTTTACCAACTTTAGCATCAACTGCAGAAAGAACATCATCCAAAAGAATGATATCTTTGTTAGCATAAACTGCACGTGCCAAATTTATTCTTGCCTTTTGCCCACCGCTCAAGGTAACACCACGTTCACCAATTTCAGTTCTATCACCTGCTGGTAGTAATTTCATATCGTCAATCAAAGCACAGGCGTAAATAACATTTGCATAACGCTCTGCATCAAAGGGTTTACCAAAAATAATATTTTCTTTAACAGTTGCATTTTGAATCCATGGTTGTCCACATGATAACAAGGATCCATTAACTTTGACATAGCCAGAAGTACATTTCATTTGACCGGAAATGGCATTCAATAACGACGATTTACCTGAACCAATTTTCCCAGTTACAATAACCAATTCGCCTCTAGCGACATTAAAATCAACATCATGTAATCCAGAAAATCCATCAGCAATAGTAGAGCAATCAGATTCACTATCGGTGTCCTCAATCTTCTTGTTTGAACCGTGATGTTTTTCTTTAGAATCAGTATTATGCTCATAAATAAAACGAGCCCTGTGTACTTCAATAGCATTTGCACGCATTTGTTTGTCATGACCCACGTAGAACTTATCTTCATAATCAATCAAACTTTGATAATCTCTTTCATCACTATCTTCTTGCAAGTTCAAAAAAATGTTTAATCTTCTGAAACCAATCATTGCATCAGCACCACTTGATAAAGCCAATGGCAACAACATAATACTTTGGGCTAAAATGGCATACAAAGAAAGGGAAGAAAAAACTTCACCTGGTGATTTCATTTCATCTGTTGCCCACATGGTGATAAATGAAAGCATGGAACTTAATACTGGTAATGTTACAGCATAAGCAGTAATGAAATTTCTCATTGCTTTGATTTTAAATAAATATTTCATTTCTTGATTTCTAACGTTAGTAATTGCCATCTTGTATGCGATTTCCCATGCATAAAATTTAATTATTTTCATATTGTTCAAAGCTTCTCTAATAAGTGATACCCTTTCATCAGTAAAACTGACCACTTTTTCACGGTTCTTGAATAACATTCTGGTCAACAAAGTACAGATAACCAAGGAAACGAAAAATAATCCAATACCAGACAATGAAGCTACACCAATGTTGATCAACAAGATAGTGATGGAAATGATGACAGGGATTGGGAAACATAAAATCAATGGTTGAAAGCCAATGGCTAAATCAATTCTACTCAAATCAGTAGCCATCAAAGATGTGATTTTGCCAATAGGGAAAGTATTTTTGGATTTATTGGACAATTTAAAGGATTTTTCTAAAAGCACTTTAGTCAAAACACCTTTGGATTGAGCACCAACAATCATGGCATTGTGAAAGAAATGGTTTAATAATAGCCCATTGATGAAAAGCAAACATACAGCCAAAAATGTAAATCCAATACCTCTATTGTAAGTTGTGTACACTCCAAAGTATTTGTATTGGACAAAATCAATCAACTGTCTAGTGACCAATGGACATAACGAAATAATAACAAAAGCTATACTTAAACAAACCGTGGCAAATATATATTGATATTTGAAAGTCATAAACAAGGCCCATGGAATGGCATATTTGGGCCAGCGGAAATTGGATAAGTCGTGATTGTCTTGTAAGTGAAGTTGTTTGGCCTTTGTAATAGTTTTCTTTAAATGTGAATCAAATATTTTATGCATTTCTTGCACTGTCAAGTCAGGTGTCAATTTGTATAAATCATCCGGGTGTAAGGTTCTCTTATAACCTCTTTTCAATACTGGCCATAACCACCAGAACCCTAATCTCATGAATGGGTTAGTTATATGCCATGGGTATTCTTGTCTTTCTTCTTCACTTGGGATACTCGGTACTTTTCGGGAGAATAACCAGGAAAAGAGTCTCTTTTCATTTTTTAATTCCGGTTGTGATTCTAAAGTAATGGTCGCTTCATCATATTTGGTTCCTTTCACATAAATAGAATTGCTGTATGACTTGGTATGATAGCTCTGGGTATAAGGATTAAATGTGTCATTGTACGAATGATTTTCACTAGTGTACGACTGACTTTCATAATTATCGGATGAGTTATCAATGTATGTGGTGTCATGAATATTGATAGAATCAACGTCTGGTTGGTATGTAGGTGCTGGCTCTGTTATATATGTCGCTGGAGAATAAAATTCATTGCTCTCATTACTAGATTCAGTACTATACAGACGTGGCATATCTATGATGGAAGGGGGTATTCAAATATGAAATATAAAAGAAAATCTAATATGACAAAACAAAAAAGTGAATTAAAAAAAAAATTAAAATTAAAATTAAGAAGGAAGGGATAGGCAAAACAGATAAATTTGATCTATAGGTTTTTTTAATCAACGAACGAAATGAAAGTAACGAAATGAGTGGAATAAAAAACTTTAAAAAGGAAAAAACAATATCAATATGATTGAATTTAAATGGATACTTGGATGGATGAAAAACCAAGAAAACAAGATAAAAAAAAGGAAATAAAGAAAGCAAGGGAAATATAAGGCTTTTGAATGGTTTTATATCGAACAAGTGGAACTTTTATAATTAAAGGTAGGTATAATAATAATGCTGTGTTGAGAATTTTGCAGTTAAAAGGAAGCGAAAAATAGTTGTTTTAGGAAAGATGCCTCGCACGATGCAAGAAAAAAGGTCAATGTGCTGCATCGGGGAATCAAATTCATCAAAAAATTTCCCAATTAGGAAAACAATTAAATTTGAACCCTGTGCACTCATTTCTCACTATGAGCTCAGCATACATAAGAATATCACAAACAAGGTTCAAATATTTTTTTGAAATTAGTTGCCGAATCTGTAAGTTGTCAAAATAAATATTTAAGTTTGATAGGGTTGGTTGGGAGTTCATTGATCAACAAATGGTTAGCTCACATTCACTCGTAAGACTTTACTTGAGATGCACATCAAACTAGTATCGCATGACAAAAACACATATCTACCATCAAAATGCACTACTCAAAAATACCCAAGGAGAGTGAAGCTATAGCCAAACTTAACCAATAAATCACCACGAGTGGTTTAGTACACCACGAGGAGTGGCTTATTACACCACGAGGAGTGGCTTAGTACAACATGATTTGTCTTTTTTTTTTTATTTTCTTTCTTTTCATTTAACCAAAACCGCTATTCGTGTATGATTGAGGTTCATAATCATTTCATTGCCGTTGCAAATTTGGAATTGGGGCAGTGAAATAAGGGATGGAAGGGAAGGTGTAGTACGAGACAAAGTGGGGCTGTACAATATTTGGCGTGGTTGAGCAAAATTTCTCTTTTCATTTTCATTTTTGCTTCTCTCTCATGTAATGTGCAGGATTATTTTTTTATTACTTAATTAGTATAATTTACCAATTAGCATTTCTAACCAATATCTTCCATAAGTTCTAAAACATCATAGTTTAGACAATGAGATGATACTAAGAAAAACAAGGCAGAGCAACAGATTTTATGGAATCCCGGTTTGAATTGCCTGAAAACAATCCCTAAACTTTTATTACCTTAACCTTATTTACATGTTTTCTAATTGAAATCTATTTACAAATTATTTGTCTATATCAGTGGCCTTTGTAACAACTTCCTCTGTGATTTGTTGATCATCAACATCGATAATATCATATATCTTTTAATAAGCCCTTCAATTCACTATCATTTGGATCTTGCTTATCATGAGATTTCAAACCACGCAATTTTTCAAAGCAACCAACAATTGAACATTATTACCAGTTAAATTCTTTATAGGATCAAATGATTTAATTAAATATCCCATTGACGTCTTAAGAGAGTCAGGAATTCAATGCCAGATTCATATGGTTTAACAAAGACTCTGATTTATAATACCTTATACATGCCTTGACAAGTAATTTATGAAGATAAATTGTTTGTTCGGAAGTAGTGTTTAACCACTTGTTTTTATACATAATTTTTAATATTTCGTTCATTTTTGCATAATAATCATTTGGTACTTTTCTTCGACTAGTGAATTTTCTGGTCCAGTTATGTGTCAATGCACCAAACATAACCAAATTTTTTGCAAGATCTTCCGCTTGATGATACATCATACATGGATGATTCTTATTAGTTTGAGAAGCTTTGCTTGAATTATTATAATATGTAATATCTCGGTTAAACACAAGCCAAATACGTTTTATAGCTTCATAACGAAGAACTACTCCATTAGGATTAAACTTCTTTGTAGCCAACAATTCAAATAATTCTAGGATCAATCTTGTCTTGGTTAATCCTTTTTCCATTTTCGTCCTGTCTTCTAAGATTTTTGTTACAAATAATTCAGGGGTTAACTCGTCAACAATTGAAGAAATTAAACCTTTATCACTCTTGCTAGGCTCCAATATCTCTCCTTTTTGTAAAACTCCTGTGACTACATTTGGTCTGTTTTCAAAAATAGACAAGTCCACATGTAACCCACCCCATTGAATCATGGAATACCAATAAGCAATTACAAGTTCATTCCATCTACCCAAGTTAACTAAACTATCAAATGTCTGATTCAATATGAATTTATTGACGCTGTATTGCTTATTCCTATTGTCAGTAGAGCGAACACCTCTTGCAAAGTCAATCATCAGCACCAGTCTTTTAGGAAAGTTGGATGTCGTTGGGAGTATAACTTGCGGATTGAAATTTGGAACATCTAAATCAGCAACAACAATTCGAGGATCTAATGATTTGACATCCTTAATATATTTCAACTTGTCTATTGCCCCATTTGGATTTGCTACTGCATCATTGAAACGCATGTCTGTATACCTTTTAAACTCTTTAGTTGGAATACACGCAGAGGAACCTGTCACTTTTTCAACAAATTGTAACATACCATCAATCTCTGGAGAAACTTGTCTCAAAATTTCCAAAGCTGCCTGATTATAAGGTAATGAGAACCCAGACGTAAATCCATACCAGTACCTGAATCTCTTGAAATCAATGAATTTAAATAAACCGATACCAAAGGTATATCAATTTCCAATTTGGTTTTGTTCCAGTAACGGATCGCTTTTGCATCGACCACTTCATCGCCAGTTTTAATCGGTGGTGTGGCTAATTGTTTGGCCCGGTTCATCACAAGTTGGGCAATCTTGACATGTCCAGCTTCCAAATCCATCAACAATAAAGTACGAGAATTTTTATCGATCTTACTGTCTTTCAATAGTGTTTCTCTTGCCAGTTCTGTATATCTTTTGATTCCTTGCATAAGTATAGTAAATGTTTGTGCATCAGCATCAATTCTTCGTAATCCTTGTGCTTTATCATCTGCTAATTCATCAAAAAACTTCCAAGCAAGCGCTTGTCTCTCAGTAAAGTCTTTAACAAGAATGCTCAAACATGCATTAAACCCTCTGCAGGTACAGTATCATTGCTTTTTGCCAACTCTTTTCTCCATCCTTTAAAAATATTAATAGCTTTCCAGAGATAATTTCTTATTGGATAGCCCCATTCAAGTTGCTTTGCTATACCGTCAAATAATGTAATATACGTATAGTTATCCGAGGGTATACCTGAATTTTTTCTAGTATTGAACACTTTCAATGCTTCATCAATCTTACCTCTGGACAATAACCACTGGGTTATCATGTTCATACCAACAATGGCTGACTCCTTGTTGGCAATACGACATAAGTACAATGCTCTAGTAATATCTCCATC
This sequence comes from Candida sojae, assembly GCA_013177575.1. NCBI lineage: Eukaryota > Fungi > Ascomycota > Pichiomycetes > Serinales > Debaryomycetaceae > Candida > Candida sojae. The sequence continues at coordinate 2,345,768 of WWPN01000002.1, read as the reverse complement.
AATCGACAATAATTCACGAACATTTTGAGATATGTAAAATTTATCGGATAATTGTGCACCATCAGTACCCAATAAAGCCAACGCTAAATTTCTATCAATTTGTCTATTAGTTACCAGTTTGATTCGAAGTAAATTATCAAATATCACTCGTGCTGTTGGACTATTGTATTTCAAATCACGAGTTTTCAACTTTTGAATATCAAATGCTTTCTGGTTTTCGTCAACAAATGCCACGGCATCGTATTTGTCTTTCAATGCTTTTAATGCTTTACTTATGTTATATGTTTTAGTAGATACATCTTCAAACTTTTTCTCTTTCAGTGGTGTATCTCGACTGAAATAGATATCACGATCCACGGCATCTTTTAACCTTTGGATATAGGTCTTCCTGCAACTAATGTTGTTGTTGACTGCAGGAACGTCCGACTTGCTCTGAAACGTGGTCGCACATATTGTACTGCTCTTAACATTTTAGCTTATGTGGATGTCTACTGGGTGGGCGGAGGAGAGAAACAAGTGAAAAGTTTGTAGTAAAAAGGATTTATCTTCACACATCGATTGATAATGACAGATCGAAGGAAAAAAAATTTTTCATACATAAATTTTTTTTTTTGTATGTTAGTTTGTTTGTGCGTGCACCAACTAAAGAGAAGACCATCGAGTTCTACAACAACAACCAACACCAAATGAGTGATACAGTTGAAGATCAAAGTGACTTGGCTCATCAAAGAAAACAATGGATTTTTGCCAAGCAATCTTTTAACAGAGTGATTACAACACTTGATAAATCAAACATCAAGGAGTCCATTATCGAACTCTTTCAAATAAACCTATTACGATACCGGGGGTTATTGGTTCGACGTATAATGAAACAACAATTATTGCATTCCAACCAATGTGATGTTCTAGCTAGTTTGATTAGTGTTATAAATTCCAAGATTCCAGAAGTTGGAGAATTGTTAGTTAAGCGAATTATATTACAATTCAAGAAGAACTTTACCATCAAAAGCAATAAACACAATGAAACAAAGTCTTCACTTTCCTTCTTATGTCAATTAGTCAATCAACAAGTAGTTAGTGAGATAGTATTACTTCAGCTTTTACAGTTATTATTGGAAGATCCCTCTAATGATACAGTTGAATTAGCTCTTGAAATTGTAAACAAATCAGGTGGGTATTTGTTTAAAAATTCCAAGAATGCCTTGGTCATGATATTGAATAGATTAAGAGATTTGTTACAAGAAGATACGTTATTGACCCAGAAAAATAAGCAAGCCATTAATCATGTATTGAAATTAGGGAGGTCTGATTTTAAAGGTGTAGCATCTGTGGCTAAAGAATTGGATCTTGTTGAAGATGATGACAAAGAAGAATCGCATGTCATTGGGTTAGATGATGATGATTTATTGTCTGAAGACTATTTAAGTGTCTTTCATGTGGATGATAACTATCTTGACACCGAGAAAGAATACAGGGAAATACAAGAAGAAGTGTTGGGAGGTGAGAGTGAAGATGAGCATGAAGAGTTACAAGTTGCTGAAGTTCCAAAGGAATTAAAAGTCACTGATTTGGGTAAATCTGATTTATTACAGTATCAAAAGACAGTGTATTTGACAATAATGTCGTCTATGTCTTCGGATGAAGCCGTTCATAAACTATTGAAGTTAAACACGGGTAAATCTAAAGAGGAGAGATCTCAAGATACAGAAACGTTGGCAGATATGATTATTAAATGCTGCTCACAGGAGAAGACTTACTCAAAGTATTACGGGGTTATTGGAGAAAAGCTTGTGTCCAGGAATAATTATTGGCATGATACATTTGTGACCTTGTTTAAACACTACTACGATATCATTGAAAATTTTGAAACGAATGCATTACGAAACTTGGGTAAGTTTTTTGGACATTTGTTGGCTTCAGATAGATTTGCTTTAGATAGGGCATTAAATGAAGTTAAATTGACTGAAGAGAATACCAATCCTGCTAAAAGAATCTTGCTTAAGTTTATATTTCAAGAAATGATTGAGGAATTGGGGATCAAGGAAGTCAAAGAACGCTTGATAAATGATGATTATGTTAAACCATTCATTAATGGAATTTTCCCAGTCATTAATGTCACATGGAAGGATGCTGATGATTTAAGATTCTCAATTAATTTCTTTACTGCTATTGGGTTAGGGATTTTGACTGAAGAAATGAGGGATGTATTGAATAATTTACCTGAAGACCGTGGAAGAAGTAGGTCTCGGAGTTATTCTAGAAGTGGTTCTTCTGATACTAGTCGAAGTTACTCAAGGAGTTATTCCCGAAGTCGTTCTGGTAGTTATTCACGCAGTGGATCGCGGAGTTATTCTAGAAGTCAATCTGCAAGTGAATCAAGATCAAGAAGTAATTTCCGAAGTGCTTCTCCGAGGGGACGTCAGGAATTTCGAAGTAGACAAGATAATGAGTCTAGAACTCCTTCTCGTGAAAATTTAAAAAGAAAACGAAGTTCATCTAATGATGGTAGTGATGATGAGAATAACACCAAGCTCCAGAATCTTCTTGATGCATTAAAATAGGAATAGTAAATAAATTAATAAATAAATAAAAAAAAATACAAGGTGACATCACCAGTGTTAACTTAGGAACGGGGTTTGTTTGTACAACATGTTGTAGTGATATTGATACGTACAGTATTCTATGTTTTTAATTTCTTGTAATTGACCAAATCCCGTTGTATTTATACTGTAATACCAGTTCATCCCACAATTCGCTATTATCGGCAGTTTCTAACATTATTTTACACAAAACTAAAAGAAAATTTAACTGTCGCATATGTGGTTCTGCAGGAGTCATCTCATTTCATGTGTGAAACGTTTGTTACTAAAGGTCACGTGTATGCATAGGAAAATTCCGGAACTTAAATGTCCATTAATTTTTTTTCCCAAGGAATTAGCAATGTAAGCGAATGGTTATTCAGTTTTTTTTTTCCTTTTGCTTCTTCACTATGATTTATTTCTAGTAACCAAAATTTCTAACCAATAAGGTTAGATTTAGTATTCTGTTCAAAGTTATTTCATTAAATTAATAAAACGATCTTAATGATGAAAAAAAACTAAATAAATAAATCTCTCGGATGAAGGCAAATACTAAACTCCACGAAAGAGAAACAAAAGTCAATGACTTTCACAACAACATGCGCAAGCTAATACTTTTGTGGTCACATAATTAATTTTTTTTATTTTTTTCGTGGTAATTCCAGCCAATGAGAAGAGATTTGTTTGAAATAGGCACACTGAAAATTCATTGTCAATTGGTGATAAAAACCAGTACAGGTTAAAAAAATAAAAATAAAGAAAAAAACTTTGAATATATAAATTTAATTTAATTTTCCAGTTTTAATTTTGAAAAATTTTTTCTTCTTCTTTTTCTTTTCTCTCCTTTCTTTCTTCTTTTAATTTAGTTTCTACAACAAAAGTATATATTAAATAACTCCATAATGCCAGCTCCATTTGAAAAAGGTTCAGACAAGAAAGGTGCCACTTTATTCAAAACTAGATGTTTACAATGTCACACCGTCGAAAAAGGTGGTCCACACAAAGTTGGTCCAAACTTACATGGTGTTTTCGGTAGAAAATCCGGTTTGGCTGAAGGTTACTCTTACACTGATGCTAACAAAAAGAAAGGTGTTGAATGGACTGAACAAACCATGAGTGATTACTTGGAAAACCCAAAGAAATATATTCCAGGTACCAAGATGGCCTTTGGTGGTTTGAAGAAACCAAAGGACAGAAACGATTTGGTTACTTACTTGAAGAACGCTACTTCTTAAACAATATGTTAATGAATTGAAATGAACAAAAAGAAAGAGAACTAATATTGAGAATGAAATGGTTTTAGAAGAATTTGATTTTAATTTTATTATTATTTTGATAGATATCAATGGACAATTACTTGTCATAGAAAGGAAATAACAAGTATAACAATAAAAGAACTGGTTTTTCTCAATGATTGTCTAACTTTAACACATTTTTTTTTATATATTGCTATTATTAACTTTTCTTTTTTTTATATATTCCTTTTTACTGTATATATATATTATATTATCTTATTTATATCGCTGAGTTTACCTTCATTTTTGACTGTACTTTATGAATTTCTCGAAAGAATTTTTAAAATTGTATTGTGATTGCTCTTTGTTTTCAATTTTAAATAAGGTCATGTCGGCAAGACAATTGACATGTGATGCCGCGATGATTACTGGCTAGATTTTTGACTATGACACGACTATGGCTGCTCGCGCGACTTTCAACACTCTTCTAAAGAAAAAATTAAACTAAGCCGAGAGAGAAAAAATGGAACAACGGAGAAAATGAAAAAAAAATCAAAAAAATTTTTGAGTGTCGATTTGTTCCATCTGATTCAATTAATCAAGATTCATCAATAACAAGAAAAAATGAATAACGATCCTAAATTCCAGGTCCAAGTGGATCCAAACGAAGATACTGAGTGGAATGATATATTGAGACTGCATGGTATAATTCCAGAAAGACCACCTTCACCAACTGCGGAATTGGAAGCTGCATTAGACGAAGCAATCGTAAGGCAACATGATAGTAGGTTAGAGAATAAAGATTTAGATGAATTGGATGAATTGGAAGATGAAGAAGATGAAGATTTTTTAAATCATTACAAACAAAAACGTATGGCTGAATTGAAAAAGATATCTGAGAAAAAGAAATATGGACATGTTTTACCAGTCAACAAAAAGGAGTACGAAGATGAAGTTACCAAGGCATCTAATGAATCATTTGTATTGGTACATTTATCATTACAATCCAGTTTACAAAGTAGATTATTGGGATCTATACTAAGTTCTTTGGCAACAAAATTCCCGGAAATTAAAATCTGTGATATTCCAGCTCAAAGATGTATTGAAAACTATCCCGAATCTAATTGTCCAACATTGATAATATATCATAATGGGAATGTTGTCAAACAATATGTTACATTGACACAATTGGGCGGAAATGCTACTACTATCAAGGATATCGAGCAAGTTTTAGTTGATGTGGAAGCAGTAAACTTCAGTGACAAAAGATTGATAGTTAATAATGAAGATGAGGATGATGATCTAAAAGAAGCTAGAGCATCAAGATTTGCCAAAAAATCCATCCGAAATGATACGAGTAATATTCTGGATGATGATAATGATGATGATTTTTACAATTGAACGGTATTTGTTTTTTTATAACTTTTCAACCAATAAATAGACGATGAAATTTCATTATTTTTTTTTTGTCTTTAATTATTTTTTTTGGCAACATTAAAGATACAAATCCCCATTCATTAAATACCAAAAAAAAATCAATAAAACATTTTAATACCACAAAAAAATAAGTTCGTTATTTGAGTTTATATATATAAATATTATTTGATAATTATCACCACCACCTTTTTTTTTCGCATTATTCTTGCAACCAAATTGATTTCACCATACCAAAATTACTCATAAAACAACCAATCAATTATCTAATAATGTCCATGGTTTCGTCTACAATTGACACATTAATAAGTGAAGCTGGAGGAATGGTTGATCAAATACTTCCTTCGAAGGAGAGTTCAGGAAAGTCGGAAGGGAGTAGAAGCTCAATGTCAAGCACAGCAGAAGAAATGACACCAAGTGCAAGTATTGAAGAGCTTTGTACTGCAGTTGATCAATTGCCTATGGAAACATCACTAATGGAAATTGATGTGACTTCAATTGGTTCAGATATCAACACGATCCATCGTTCTCCCGAATCTGGACCTCCGCTTTTTGAAAGAACCGTATTACAATATCATGATATTCAAGTAAATGTTCCGGCATCAAGAGTCAGTTTGGCTGCTACTGAAGTTGACACCGAACCTTCTTTGAGTCATTCATCCACAGGAATACCAGAGACATCTTCTATGAAACCGCAAAGAATACATTCACCTAAAAGAGATACCATGCATAATGTATATGATATTGAAGAACTTGTGCATGGACCAGAAGTTACAATTGGCATGGATGATGATATTATTGCTCCAGTTATTCTTCAACGAAAAATCAACCCGGTGAGTCAGGCATTAAAAATGAATGCACCCATTAAAAAATTCAAATTAAACAATGCTGCCAATGGATATGGTGATATTGATGAGTCTCCACTAATTGTGAATAGTCCTATTGCTACTGAGACGAAATTACCAAGTAACAATACATGGGTTTTGCATGATTATGAACATTTATTTGGATCCAAAAATCTTCAACGAGAAATCGATTTAGCCAAATCCTTACGCTTTATTGATGAATATTCTGATGCAGTTCCAGATTTGAGAGATGAAACTTTGATTTATATATCTACTCGAATTATTAATCCAGCAAAGATTTTATCTTTATTCTTCGAAGCATCAACTCATAAGAAGCAGTTGTATCTTGATTTGATTATGAGCAATAATGGGTGCAATATCTTGTTACAATTGATGAAATATTTCCGAGAAAATGAATCACAAGTGAATGAACAGATTGAATCAGTACATATAAGAATTCTGGCTTCTTATGTTCATCAGATTAAAGTAGTGTTAGGAATGTTTACTGAAATGAACAAAATATTTCAAAAGATTAAAACCTTGGGATTATTTGTTGGCATTCATCAATATGAAAATGGATATGTATTAGGTTCCCCTCAGGATGAAAGAATCAAATTACCAGGGAAATTAGAAAAAATATACCTATCCAATGGATTGAAATTGAATGATTTTTCCCATTTACCTCTTTCTGTCAAACATATTGGTTTGCATAATGTAAACATGGTCACGTTTAGTAAGTTCAATTTAAATAAACATTTGGAGAGTCTTCATATAAGTGGAGATAAAATACAATTAAATTCTAGATTAGATATTTTTCCTCCAGGGTTTTACTTGCTTAAAGATATCAAATTTGATGCTTCCGTGGTAGTTAATTTTAATTTTGAGAAGTTTACTCATTTAAGTGTATTAAGTTTACAAAATGTTAGCTTTGAACAATCAAGGCAATTGGAATTTCCTTTGCAGTTGAAACAATTGGAATTTATCAATTGTTCACTTTCTTCACATGTTCCAGCATTTCCTGATACTTTGAAAATGTTGATTATTACTGGTGGTAAATGGAGTCGTAAAAGAAATGCCAACTTGTCCCGATTACAGCGATTAAAATTAACCGATGTTCAAGTAAACGATTTGACGGAAAAGGTTAACGCTTGTCATGGGTTATTGACATTAGAAATTACTAAATGTTTATTGAATAATCTTGATGCTTTGTTAATTCCTCCAAAACTAACTTTATTAGAACTCATAAATGTAAATCTCAACGGATTCAAGTTCACTGGGTTTCCAGCAACATTACAACAAATTGATTTGGAAAATAATGATATTTGCTGTCTTGTTCCTATCAAAGGTAAATTAAAATCATTACGACTTGCATCAAATAAGTTAAGTGGTAGGGTAGATATGACAAGTATTCCTGTGCGTGATATCAATTTAGAAAGTAATAAGGAACTAGGGTCATTATATTTACATGACAAAACAAGCGTCTTGACAGCAAATAATACGGCCATTCAACATGTCACCGGATCGGGGTTAACAAAATTAGTTTTAAACGGATGTAATACTATTGATTGGAAACTGTTTAAAGTTCCACAATTTGTAAGCCAATTAAGTCTTCGTAAATGTGATATTGTTGAATTTGAGTCCCAGAAAGATATAAATCATGTTAGAATGTTAGATTTAGGAGAGAATTGTTTGAAGAGTCTAAATTTGAGTAAATATGATAATTTAGAAGACGTTGAAATATCAAGTAATAATTTGACAAGTTTAATTACAGAAAACTTTCCAACAGGAATTAAATCAATTAATGCGATGAAGAATCGGATAACAGAAGTAAAATTACTGGAACTTGATGTATTAGATTGGCTACAACTATCAGAGAATAAATTATCAAGTATCCAAAAAATTCAATTACCAAATAATCTTAGTACACTTATTTTGAATCATAATAGTTTCAGTGAGATTAATGATTCAATAATCAAATTACCAGAAAGATTACGTCATTTAGAATTAAAGAAATGTAAAATTACCAAGTTGGATTTGACATTGGGTCCAGGATTGATGTCATGTTGTTTGAATGGAAATAAATTATATATGAAGAATTTTCAAATTCGATTTATTAAACTCCCAAGTAATCTCAAGTTTCTTGATTTGGGTAGTAATTTTTTTAAACTGTTTGATTTTACAATGGTTAATGGAATCGAATTGGCCGAAATTAATTTAGCTAATAATATGTTTGATGAAATTCCGGATCTGATACCGGAAAACATCCTATCAGCAATTATCTTCAAAGTCCATTAAATATGACAAATGAATTTTTGCTATTTTGTTAAACAATAAGTTAATCTATAAGTTATATACCAAGAATATACTAAAAAAGAAAAAAAAAATGAAAAAAACCTATATGAACGTAGATTTAGCTCTACAAAATTGTGTCGACGGTGAGTGACGCATATGACTGCCGGTTCGTTGTAAATTACCACGAGTGGAAACAAAAAAAATTAAACTAGTCCGTCATGGTTCTGGCCCGTGAAATGAAGTGATGTTTTTTTTACTCTGCGTGTCTTTTTTAAACACTTAATGTCAAACCAGATAGGATCAAGGTTACTGTTGTGAACACAATTATCAATTACTCACTACATAACCATATACTACAACTAAGCTGTAGAATATCATCACCCTCCGTATCAACTTGAAGAACAAATCAAAAAAAAAAATAGAAACCCTCACACGCACACTACAAATCTGGCGGACGCTAAGTTCTCCTTCTCCTTCTTTTTTTTTTTCTGCGTCTTTGAAAAATTTACAACCACTTGACAGAAATCAAAGTTTCTTCTGTTGCCTTCATTACCAATAAGAAAGTTCCCCCCATCAAAGACATCAACTATATTTTCAGCCTTATTATTTACATTCACAACTTATTCAATACGATTTATCCCTTATATATATATTTATTGATTGTTAGTTCCCCCTTTCCCCCGTTTCATCTTTTATTTTTCATTCTCCCCCATTTTAAACTGTGAACTTCAGCTGATCCAAAAGAGAGAAAGAGAGAAAAAAAAAATGTATTCCGATAAGAGTGTACCTGGATCCAATGGTAGTCCAAGTGCTGGCAACAATAATATGATGAACCATAAACTTGGGAAACTAAATGGAACATTATATAAAAATGCAGTTAATCAAGATTCTAAATCAATACATACTATGGAATTAACTCCTCAACCAGATAATTATTCTTGTATAAAATCATGTCCTCATCTAAATGCAGTGTTGGAAACAAAAGCAAAAGATACTGTTTATGAAACTTATAGACAAGCAGTTCTAATATCTCAACCAATATCAGATAAGATTTATTATTCTAAAAAAGATAATTCTATGATTCCTCATAAAAAAATATTAGCATCAAAAATCAGTTCATTAAAGTGTAATGAATGTCATTTAAATGATTTTGAAAATTCCATGATTTGTTTACAATGTCCGCATGTTGGATGTTGTTTTAACAATTATAATCATTCATATTCCCATTATAAGTCAACCAAACATCCATTTTCCATTGATTCTGGGTCAGGATTATTATATTGTTATAAATGTAATGACTTTATAAATCACCCTGATTTGGAAAGGATTCGAATGATGGTGGTTGATCTGGATTATTCAACTGGAAGTAATGGTGAAAACAATGAGAATGAAAATTACAGGGAACCAGAGACATTGGCAACTAGAGGTTTAAAAGGGTTTGTTAATTTAGGAGCTACATGTTTCATGAGTTCAATATTACAAACTTTAATTCATAACCCAATAATTAAATATCATTTTTTCAATAATGATTTGCATTATTTTAATTGTGAACGAGGTAATAATCAATTTATTAATAATGGGTTTATTGATGAAAATAATGCATGTATTACATGTTCAATGGATAATATTTTTCAAAATTTTTTCACATCAAATAATTTAGATGGATTTGCATTATCAAATTTTTTAGCAACCTCATGGCATAAAAAAAAATCATTAGCTGGATTTCAAGAACAAGATGCTCATGAATTTTTTCAATTTTTATTAAATGAATTACATATTGATCATAAAAGAATTATGAATTCATTAGAAAATGATGAAGAAAATGAATATGTAAATGAAACAAATGGAAATTCGTCATGTTCATGTATTAGTCATAGTGTTTATGGATTTCAATTGAAAAGTTCTATTGAATGTGATTCATGTGGATATGTGAGTAATACAATGGAACATGTTAATGATCTTTCATTAGAATTAAATAATAGTGGTAGTTTATTTAATTGTTTGGATCAATTTACTAAAGCTGAACATTTGGATCATTATACATGTACGAAATGTTCATCAATTAAAACCACCACCAAAACATTAAAAATTGAAACTGTTCCAACAGTATTAACATTACATTTAAAAAGATTTAAGCATGATTTAAATTCCACCAAATTGAAACAAAAATTCAAATCCCAATGTTTTTAAATATTTCAGAATATTGTCTGAATCAAACAGAACAACAAATAAAAGCTAAAGAGATTTATGAATTATTTGGGGTTGTTGTTCATGAAGGGTCTATATCTACTGGTCATTATACAGTTTATATTAAAAGTTCTGGTCATTGGTATAAATGTGATGATTCAGTTGTTTCATTGGTTGATCAAAAAGAGGTTTTAAATTCAAATGCTTATTTACTTTTTTATATTCTATAGGTTAATAATTTAATCTTTTGCATGACTAGGAAAGAAAAAACAAAACAAAACAAAAAAGTGAAACTGTACACAAATTTCCATTTACATGATAATGCTTGTAATTATTGAATTATTGAGGTTTTGAATGTTAATACGATTCAATGTTAATACGATTCAATGCCACAATCAGTACAATTATCATTGTTTTTGTAGGTAGGTACAGTATTTTAAACTATTCACAGCCGATTCAAGAAAAATATGTGAAAAAAAAGCCAATCAAAGATATTCGGTAAAACTTTACAATTTATCAATCAAGAAGAATACTTAAAACCTATAATAAAAGAAACGTGTATGTTTCTAGATTCACAACAAGAAAATATAGTTCAGTATGTAATAACTTGGCTAGTTCTTCTTCTTTTTGTTCTCTCTATCTTATACTATAGGCTATGTCAAAAGATATTCAAGTGTATACTAATCTTGACTTGAGTGTTGATTCATATAGTAAAAATTTAAAGGGGGGAAAGAAGGAGAGAATAAAGAATTTATATCGAGGGTTTCATCACTTGGTAACTGAGCCGTTTTTTTTTTTTTTGTAATTTTATCTAAACTAGGTAATATTATTACATAACAACGTCCAATGTGATCGTAATAATATATTTGTCAATTCGAGAAGAGAAAATAAGAACATACCCTTGAAAAAATCTCTCTTATATACTTGGATTAAACTTAATCTTATTATATTGGGGAGGCAGTGATCCCAAATATAAATTGTAAATATCAAAACCTTATATCTTTCTTGGTTTCTATAACTCAGTTAGATTTACATGTCAGTTTATGTATATTCATTAACTGTATTATAATGTTTAGTTGTAATATTTCACATTCTACTACTTCTACTACTACTACTACTTGTTGTTGTTGTTCCCCTTTGGATCTTTTGCAAAAATTTCCTAAAACAATAAATTGATATATTTAAGACGTCGTGCACATGGGGAAAAACATCGATTTAACACAAAATCAAAAACAGAAGAAGAATAAAATAAATTGTTTTCTTGTTTTAAAGTTTTGCAATCTATTATACATTACTCACAAATTGTATAGGTTTTGATACAGAACAAATTGTAAAAAAAAAATAACCATTTCATCATCTTCGTCTTATTCTTCTAAATCAGGTAAAATTAATTTCCACTTATTATCACCCTGTGCCTCTTCTTTCCTTGTCTTTTAATTTTTGTTCATTTTCTTTACTTTGACCTATAGATATTATAAATACCAGACCAAATGTTTCTCATAACTTTTTCATATATAAATATTCACACGAATAATAGATTTCTTTGAGATATTAATTCATTGAAACTCCAGCTTATTAATACCCTTTCTTCCTTATTAGTTTAATCCAAAACTTTATCTATTTCCCCATTTTTTTTCTTCTTAAATAAAAATGAAATTTCTTCTTTTATACCTGGTGTTTATTTTTTCATCTTTTGGTTTAACAATTCCAATAATAAATAAACGAGAAAATGAAACAACATGGAACGATGTTTTTCAAACAAATGCAAATGCCATGTGGTCGGTATTTTGGAATGGCCAGAATCAAGGATTTACGTTTGAAGATCCTTCATGTCCAGGGGCAACTTATTCAGATGCTTCAGTATGGGATGTTGCCGTTGCTGGTAAAGCAATTACTAATTCCGGAGATATTTCAAGAATAAATCAAGTTATAACTACATTATATCGTTATCAAAATCAACAAGGTTGGTTTGCCAGTCATCCTAATGGTCAAGATGTTTATGTTGATGATAATGCTCAAGTACTTTGGGTTTTTTTAGATGCTTTTAAATTGACACAAAATCAACAATATTTAACCACGGCAATAAATTTAATGCATTTAATTCAATCTGAATGGTCAGATGCTGGAGGAATAATTTGGCAAGTTGGTGATGATTATGTTGCTAGTATTTCAACTACTGAAGCAGCTTTAAGTGCTGTTAAATTGTATGAATATAATCCTGATCCAACATTATTAACATTTGCAAATAGTTGTTTAACATGGTTGGATGAACATTTAACTGATCCTAATGATGGATTTTATTATGATGGCTTAGATAGAAATACTTTTCAGGTTAATAGAGGAAAGTTAACATATACAATTGGTGTAGCTATGAGTACTTGTGCTTATCTTTATAAATATTCCCGTGATTTACATTATGTATTGTATGCTGTTAAAAAAGCTTGGAGTTCATTAACATCAGATGTTTTTATTAGAAGTAATGGATATTGGAATAATGATTTAAAATATGTGCATTTATTATTTGCTGGATTTGCCGATTTAATTGAATTGTGTGGTCAAGTAGGCTATATTCCTCATATAGTTAGACAAGGGTTATTCATATATCAATATGATGCAATTGGTGATGGACATTATATGGATTATACAAGTAATTTAATTACATATAATAATTATATAAGTTCAACCAACGATAGAAATCTTGCTTATCAACCTGATAATGATATGTATTGTTCAAATGGTACTGGTCAACTTCAAAGAAACTTGTTGAGTGATGCTTCAGCTGCTCAAATCTTTTATGAACTTTCAAGAGTAACTCAATGATTTAAAATCTGTATGAATATCTATATATATATAGTTTGATGAAAAAAAAAAAAAAAATACAAAAAAAATATGATACTCGTGCCAATCTTCTTAGCTCTCCGCAGAAAAATAAAACTCTACAACGAGAACCAAAGAAAAAAAATTACTTTTTTGTTCTATCAAACCCCAACTATCATCAGTCATCATTAACAACATTAGATAGTACCATTAGTTATGAACATGTTAAATCCAGTTATATTTATAAATAATCCAGTCAAGAAAGATTATTCACAATTTATTTTATCAATACTTCCTCAATTTTCCAATTGTTCACAATTAGATATTATCATATTAATCCCAATTTCTCAATCAAATGAATTAAATTTTATATTATGTAAATATTATCAACTTGTTCGAAATTTCATTGAATTAAATCTTGATAAATTTGATTATAGATTTGAAATTAATATTTTATTTAATTTAACTAATGAAAAATTAATTAAATTATGTAATGAATCATGGAATAAAGGATTTATTCATAAACAAGAATATAAAGATATTTTAATTGATTTACCTATTCAAATTATTAAATATTCAAATAATTTAATTGAAATTCCTAATGAATCAAAATTTTTAAATTCAAATAGTAAAAAATTTAAACAATTTGAAATATGTGCAGTTGGTGGAACATTTGATCATTTACATGATGGACATAAAATTTTACTTTCAATGAGTTTATTTTTAACTTCAATTAAATTAATTATTGGTATAACTGGAATTGATTTATTAAAAAATAAAAAATTTATTCAATTTTTACAATCTTTTAAAATTAGACAATCTTTAGTTCTTAAATTTCTTCAATTAATTCATCCTAATGTTATTGGTTTACCAAATTTTGAAATTTATGAAATTAATGATATTTGTGGTCCAACTGGTTATATTTCAAATATTGATTCGTTAATAGTATCAGATGAAACTGCATCTGGTGGTGAATTTGTTAATAAATATCGTAAAGATCATGGATTTAAAGAATTGGATATAACTTCAATTAAAGTCATTGGAGATGACAATACAAGTTTGGATAATTCTTGGAAAGGTAAATTAAGTTCAACTGATATTAGACAAAGAGAATATAATAGACTAAATAACAAAGAATGATGTGTATTTTCTAAAAAAAGAGAACAATAAAAATTAAAAGATAAAAGCTAATATATAACGAAAGTAATTGATCTATTCATGTTTTAATTTTTTGTTGTAGTATTTTTTTTTTCACTTTACTTGATGGAAATACCTTTATCAAATTGGCTTTGACGTTTTGGTGTTCTATCTGGATGATCAAGTCCCAAGCTAAGACGTTTATTGGCAATTTGGTCAAACAATACCATCTCATTATTACCTTCCAAATATTGTCCTTTAAAATTATTATCCGCCAATGCTAATCGAATCTTATCAAATGCTTGTTTACCTAATCCTAATTTTTTTCTTAATCTTTCTTTAGTTTTTGCAAGTGGTTCATTTGGTAATACAACAAATACAAATGGAATTCCATGACGTGAATCTCCCGTCTTGTGGAAATGGAATGCAGGTAAGAAATTAATTTGATCCCCAGCAGCTTCAGCAGCAATAAATTCATCTCTATTAATTTCATCAATATCTTCTACTTTAATCTCTTGTGGGAAAAATCTTTTATACATATCGAAATGACACAACAGTTCAACTTCTGTTGGAAATATTCCACAATAAAGATCCATTCCATCCGGAATTTGATTCAATGGTACATCTGCCTTATATAATTCTTGATAATTGTGATGAGCACCACCCCAAACAAATAAATGTGGTAAATCCTTCTTTTGAACATTCACTTTATGTAAAAGTTTTGTGACTACATCACCAATAGTACCAAGTTTAGGAACCAATACATCAAATACCTGTGATTGTAATAAAGTACTGAGCCAATGGATTTTGACTGATTTCAAATGCTCATAATCAACTAATGGAATATTGAGTATTTCATATTCAAATTCAAAAATAGCAGACACAGGAACAGATCTTGAAACATATTGTGACACATAACTATTTGATTTTAATGGAAATCTGTCTCCAGAAGTTGATAAAGCAAATATTCTTAAATAAGCTGGATCACAATTCAATTTCGAAGCAATAGCCCTGGTCAAATCTTGATAACTATATGTAGTAGAAATCCAAAAGTCAAAACTTTTACTCAAATTTTTGGCCCGTTGAATCTCTTCATTGGTTACCTCATTATCTTCTGGATGAATGGCATCTTGTTCCATAGCATCATCATCTTCAGCAACAAAATCAGAATCTTCTTCATCCATCTCAGCCTTAAATGGTCTGACATTAACATGCAATCTAGTCAATAAAAATTTATAATATTCTCTTAAATCTTTAAATTCTCCATCTTTATTCAACTCCCCTGGATTGGCTACTTGCACTACAAGTATATCTCCGTGATTCAATTCTTCTTTACCGAATGTTAATTCAGGGTCAATCTTGCTAACCTTAGATGGTGATATTTCCTCAAATATTTCCAATTCAACATCATCCTTAAATCCAAGTAAATTTTTAATAGGATCAATAATCGTCTTGATTTGATCCAATTTGTCAACTACAATATGGGACAATGATCTAGCTTCTTGAGAAATAGGATCAAAATACTTGATGATAATTGTTACATGGTTAACATTAGGTCCAGTGTTTTCAAAATTCATTCCTTCACTAACTTTTGTGCCAACGGATTCAATTTTACTAAATACTTGTTCAAAAGTGAAATCCTTTGGTTCAATATATTCTGTTTCAACTAACTGGTTGATATTTCTAATATCTTTATTCAATTCTTCAACATAAAATACCATTTCGTCGTATTTTCTGTTAAAAATTTTAAAATACAAATCATTAATGGTGGTTGATTCCATTCTTTTTTCCACGAGAGCATCCAAACGATTTGAATGGTTATTTCTATGACATATTGTGATTAATCGAAAATTACTACTATCATCATAACCCAAGCTTTTACCAATTGACTCAAGGAGCTCAGACATCTTGCTGTCTTTTCTAACTTTTAATACTACAGGATCACAGGCAGTTCCTTCCAATTCTTCATCATAAAATTTGTGCATCGTACGATCTAATGCAAGATCAAACCCAACATGAGCATTGATGGTGGATGTCGTGACCAATCTAGCAGTAGTATAATACAACTCTTCTTGTCTTTGCTTTTCTAATCGTTCACGTTCTGTAATCTCAAACTCAATCTGTTTTGGAATATGTTGAGGAATAGCTGATTCCATCAATGAATCATCTGCAGGTAAGACTTTGTCCAATTCGGTTTCACGATAGTACACCAACATATAAGCAGATGTCACTCTCCTCATTAAATGCTCTTGTTGCTCAGCCCTAGTCATTTGATTCAATTGTGCCTGAGTAATATCAGCTGCTCCAAAATTTTCTTGGAAAACTTGACTAGGTGTAACCTTCCATACTTTATCATCATCGAATCTTAACCAAGTATTATCTTTGGAATTTGGTTTTATCATGGCATAATAATGCCCATTGGAAATACTTCCTTGATGTACTAAAACCCCATGTAATTTATAGTTCCAATTTTGATTTTTAACATCATCTGGTAAATCCTCATCAAGATATGGTTTCAAATCAATTCTATCAGGGAACTCATAAAAATCATCAATTTTTACCAAATCATCAACCATAAAGTCATACTCAAAACGTTTCAATTGCAAATGTAATACTGGAGGGAAAGACTCAAAAACCACCCCTTTTTTAGCATCTTGATATCCATATTCATCACCAGCCTGATATTTATTTTCACCTTCCAACATTTCAATTTCGATATAGTTTTGAAAGGATTGTTCAAGGTTCTTAAAACCTTTGACGTTCAACTGAATATCCCAAAAATCTTCTACTCTTGAAGATTCGTAAGGAACATTTACACATTTGATGTAAGATTTCATTTTCCCCACAAATATATCATTCAATGCCCCTTCAATCTTGGATCCTTTC
This sequence comes from Candida sojae, assembly GCA_013177575.1. Classification (NCBI taxonomy): domain Eukaryota; kingdom Fungi; phylum Ascomycota; class Pichiomycetes; order Serinales; family Debaryomycetaceae; genus Candida; species Candida sojae. The sequence continues at coordinate 2,328,356 of WWPN01000002.1, read as the reverse complement.
ATGGCTGTTTCCAATTTATCCATTAAAATACGATTCAACTCTTGAACATCGTGTTGGGTAAAAGCATCAGAAGAATCCCAACCAAAGGATCTGGTTAATTCTAAAGTACCCACTGGATCGTTGGATTTGCTTAATAAATAGAAAATTCTTTGTAATGACAATGCCACATCAGAAGATTTCAGATCGGTAGGGATTTCATAGACTAATTTTCTAAACAACTTGGTTGTAAAATAACTTTGTAATAAGGAATTCAAGTAACAAGTGGCCCCTTGATTGTTCAACCCGACATATCCTGCATTTTTCTTGGAATCATATTCAACAAAAGAATGCCACAACACCCCGTCGAAGAATCATCAATGACTTTAACATACCCGGTTATATTTAATTGATTATTTTCCAAAAGTGCATGGGTAGTAGATTGATTTCGAGGTATCCTAATCAATGGTAATAGTTTTAATTCCAACAACGATGAAAATCCCCAATCTGTTTCATTTTTGTTGAACCTATGATGACTTTGGCTAGGTAAATGTGCATCAGGATGTTGTGGATTCCAAATGTCCAATCCAAATTGGGCACAAACATACCAGTTTTCATCAATTGGCTTATCGTTCTCATCAACTGGTGGGTGCGGTTCAATATAAAGTGAAATCAGATTGTTATGGTTGTTACCACGTGGAAAAAGTAGGATATTCCATTCAAATCCGCCACATTTGAATCTTGGAGATCTAACCTTATCTTCGCTTAAAAGTGAATGCCAGTCTTTAATTTCCCAAACATAATGTGCTTCATCCTTAGTTGGATACTCATCAATTGGCTTCATTAGTTTTGCTGCAAGAGCATTAAATTCATTGGCTACTGGATAAGCACGTTTTGTATTCTTGGCTATGCTACGCTCTTCAATTATTTGCAAATCATCATCTTCATCGTCATCATTCTCTTCTTCTTCATCATCATCTTCTTCTTCTTCGTCTTCATCCTCGTCCTCTGCGAGTTCCGCGTCAACTACTTCGTGATCTTCATTTGCCATTGGAACCGGTTGTTGTTGAATCATGACGTAATCCTGATCAACTGACAAATCACCAGTTTTTCTAGTATCTAAACCATTCGTGTTGATGTCTATAAATTCATCTGTAACGCTATCTATTTCCATTGGTGGTGATTGTTGTTGTGTTGTAGTGGCAATATTAGATTTTAATGCGGGATCGGGATGATTCACTGTCGATTGCTTTTTAGAATCGGGCAATTCATCCATATTCACTGATACATCAGAAGGATTGTTATTGTTATTTGATATCATACTGGAGAAACTTCTCTTAGATCTAAGATCAATTGAATCGAAGTTTATATTTGAATTGTCTTGATCGTTCACTTTAACAAGTATGAAATTAAACTTAAGGAAAACCAAAAAAAAAATATAAGAGATAAATTATACCAAAAAGAATGAAATTTGAAATCCTCAATCAAAAAGAAAAAAAAGAAGTCCAATAGAAAAAAAAAAAAATGTGTGAGCAAAAACAACAAAAAAATGATGTCAGACTCAAAATCAAGGGGGGAGAAGGAGGAGGGAGGACGAGACAAGAGCGCGTGAATTTGGTACTAATTAAAAGATCAAATAATAAAGATGATAACTAGAATACTAACAGGTAGATAATTGATAATATTATGGTGTCAATTGTTGTATGAATATTTAAAACCTCTGTTTATTCGTATAATATTTAATTTGGTTGGCAAAACTTTGGCTTGGGCTTTGTTGTATGAGCGAATTAAAAATATTAAAAAACAGTGGGAAATAGGTGGTTGTGTACTTGTGTCCAAAAAAAGATTAAAAAAAGATGGACAATCATTTTTATTTTTTCTATTGCTGCTAATGAGTTGTGAGGTGTGGTTGTAATGACGAGATTGAGTCTCCCCAAAAAAAAACGTGACTTTGATCAAACTCATGATTGGTAGCAATAACAATCAGTATTACTGGAATTTGTTTCATTGTAATGAATTCAATTTTATAAATGCTGTCTAATTTGATGTTCCAATTTAATAATTGACATATTCTTTCTGAATTACTAAGATCAGTTTTTTGGTCGAATTATTATACCAATTTTGAAATTAAATAAAAATAATCAATACACAGGGAGAAATAACGATTTGGTATATTCAAATAGTAATACGAAAGCACTTATAATTCAACAATGATACGGATATGTTTAAATAATAATCAATGTGAAGATATATTTAAATTTTGCACCCAACTCTCAAAATTCATCCCATTATACAAAATTAATCTGATTAAATGGTTGCAATTTTTCTTTTTCTTTCTACACTCCATTCACAAAGATACTTTAACAATTTAATCTTTCGGATAACAATGAAATACTCCAAAGTACACGTATCTAATAACCAAAGTGCACGTATCTAATAACCAAAGTGCACGTATCTAATAACCAATACCCGGGTATCAAATTAGGGAGTTACCAAAAGCCATTTAATGCGATATCAACGAATACTTTAGTTCAAGGGGTGATACGAAACAAGGGCAATTAAATTATAAATTATACTGCGATGATCTGATCCAACCAATAAGAGTTGATTAGAGGACTTTTCAGTGATTTCTTTTTCGGATTTTTCGTTTTCTCATTGGTATGAAGATCTGTGTGTATCTAAATTATTATTATCTTGGTTGAAATTAGTTCATGCATAACGACACAGCTATTGATGCAATTCATTTGAAATTTTAAAGAAAGAATTTTTTTTTCATCTGATTTTCTTCCCTAAAAAAACCCAATTATTTTTTATCCATATACACTTGTCAATTAACCGAGATTACAGCATGTAATTAAGAAAGAGATGAGCCAAAGGGGGTTTAAAGGAAAAATACAAGAAGTAGATGTTTCATCACGGTAGATGGTTCTATTGTATGAACGTGACTTTCAATAACTGAGTAACCACCTAGGTTTAACCACACAAAAGCTCGTCGGGGTAGATTCATTTACAAACAATACCAACGAGATAGAAATAAAAAAGAACTATTGTAGGAACACTCCCTTCCATTCCGGATATCGGGGCAGATATAAATATATAACCTTTCCGAATTCGATAAATTGTGCATAAATGTACAATATATTACAATTAATTAAAAAGTTTAAGCATATGTGATGCCAGTTATTTGTGTATGGATTCGTATTCAGTCTATAGCCAAATGGTTATGATGTAAACGATATGTGCGTGGCTAGACACTCTTTACCCCATCTCCCCTCTGCCAGTAATTTTGTTGGTGGGATTGTGTACAAACTGGGTGTGTGATATATCACTAGTCAACCCATGGTAACAGTCAAAGCCTTGGAAAGGGGGAATGACGTAGAGAGATAGAGAGTAAAAAAAAAAAAAAGAAAAACAAATTCTTGAAGGCTTGGGATTTGAAACACGAATGATTTGTTGATACAGTATATACATGTACTACTATTAGGTAATGGTATTACTTAATAGAAGATCAAAGTAAACTAAAGAACTTGAGTGTAAATGGTTGCTATTTGGTAATGTACTTTTCCAACCATACCAAATTAAGAAATGCAGATTCTTAAATTTCAAATGTTTCTTATGGAAGCGATGGGATTAAATGAAAAGAACAAAAAAATATAAAATCTAGAATCGTTTGATAAAGTGTGTGCACAATTGACAAGGAGATCGGTTAGTTTTACGTAAAATCCCCCAATGAGGATATAAAATTCCAAGAAATTTTAAAAAAGGGAGAGAGACACAAAGTGATTTTTTTATTTCCGATATCATTTACAGTAAAATTACACAATCTATACGAGTATTACACAAAAATGTATGGCTAATTGGTATAAATAATAAACAGAGTCGTGTAGATTGTGCAGATTACTGTATTTTGAATGTGTCGGGTTTTTGATTTTTCTTTGTTTTTTCTTAATTTTGTGAAACAATTTACACGACCTCCCTTTCAAGTAAATTTTTTTTTTTTCTCTCCTTCTGCTCAATTCCAGGTTTCATTTTTACTTGTCGAATTTTTTTGTTTCCCACTTTCACGCAAAGGTGTTGTTTACATTTTTTTTTTTTACTTTTCCCATACAAAACTGTAACAAATTCTCCCATTTTTTTAAGTTAATAAAAATTTTTCTTTTATAACTCTTTTTTTTTCCTTTTTTACTTTATTGAACAACTATCATTTAAAAACAACTATCCAAAGTTATTTCTATCAGTCTTTCCTTCTAATCCTTTAGAAACAACTTTCATCCACTCATTTTTAATTAATATTTGTTTTATTCCCAACTATCATGTTATTCAAGTCTCTCGTTACTTTTACTGTTTTGGCTCAAGCTTTGGCCGCTCCATTGGCTCAACACCAACACCATCAACACAAAGAAGAAAAAAGAGCTGTTCAAGTTGTTACCCAAACCAACGTTGTTACTGTTGTTTTAGGTAATGGTGAACAAACCACAACTTTTGCTGCTCCAACTGTTTCTGTTGCTAACACTGTCAGTGTTGATGCAGAAACTCACGTTCCTCAAGTTCAACCATCCACCACTGCTGAACAACAAACTGAAAAAGAAACCACTACTTCAGCTCAAACTGGTTCTTCTTCTACTAACACTGCCAACACTGGTTCTGCTGGTGCCAAGGGTGTTACTTACTCTCCATACAGTGCCGATGGTGGTTGTAAATCTTCTTCCCAAATTGCCAGTGATATTGCTTCTTTGTCTGGTTACACCATCATCCGTTTGTACGGTGTCGATTGTGACCAAGTTGCTCAAGTTTTACAAGCTAAGGCTTCTTCCCAAAAGATTTTTGCTGGTATCTTTGATGTTTCTGACATTTCTGGTGGTATCCAAACCTTGGCTTCCGCTGTCAGCTCTTACGGTTCTTGGGATGATATCTACACCGTTTCCATTGGTAATGAATTGGTTAACTCTGGTGCTGCTACTCCATCCCAAATTCAATCTTACGTTGCTCAAGGTAGATCTGCTTTGAGTTCCGCTGGTTACTCTGGTTCTGTTGTCTCTGTTGATACTTTTATTGCTGTTATTAACAACCCAGCCTTGTGTGAATACTCTGACTACATGGCTGTTAACGCTCACGCTTTCTTTGATGGTCATATTGCTGCTGCTGATGCTGGTGCTTGGGTTTTGCAACAAATCCAAAGAGTTTGGACTGCTTGTAGTGGTAAAAAGAATGTTTTGATCACTGAAACTGGTTGGCCACATCAAGGTGATGCCAATGGTGTTGCCGTCCCATCTAAACCTAACCAACAATCTGCTATTTCTTCTATTAAATCCTCTTGTGGTGACTCTTCTATTATCTTCAATGCTTACGATGACTTGTGGAAGACTGATTCTGCTTCTACTTTCAATGCTGAAAAATACTGGGGTATTCTTTCCAGTTAAGTTTAGTTAACTATCGTCGTTGTCTGTCAGTGATCTTAATTTTTTGAGGTGCACCTTTTTTTTTCTTCTTATTCCTATATATTTTTTTTCAATTATAGTGTGTTTATTTCAAAACTTTTTTTTATTGCTTATATTAAATATACTTTATACCATCTGTTTTTTTTTGTATATATTTTAATACGTTGATTGTAGATAATAGTTGTTGGTGCTCATTGTGATCATATTGGCTTTGAAACTTGGTAATTTATGAAACAACGGCAATTACATTCTGCTATATACTGTATGTATCAACTATAAACCTGGAGGTCCAAAGGGATCATCGTATCTAGCACCAGGAGGAGCCCCACCAAAGCCACCAGAACCAGGAGGTTTAGGTTGACCAAACATTGGATGTTGAGGATCCGGATACATACCTTGATGATTAGATCCAACACCATCACCTTGTAAAGGATCCAAATAAGGTTTTAAAGTAGGATGAGTACCACCAATACCAGGAGGATTTAAATCATCAGATCCAATTGGAGTTATTTTACTACGACCTAAATTATCATATATTGGAGCTGGTGGACTTTTTACTTCATATTCATCTTCAAAATCAGGCATATCTGATGGTCTTTTCAGTTCATTCACAGGTATATTAGTTGATGGACCCTTGAATATGGAATTATCTGGTTTTGCAGCAGCAGGTGGTGGTACAAAATAAGATTGTTGACTACCTTCTTGTTGATTTGGATTATATGGAGTTTCTGGAGTTGGTGATCTTAAACTTTCACTATCTGTATGTTCTTCTATAATTGGATTTTCATTATTTGGTCTTGTAGAATGAGAAAAATTGAACTAACTTTTTCATCATCAACAATTAATCTAAATTTTGTATTAAATTTATCCACCAATTCTTGAGGAATTTTAGATTCTTCAATTGGAAATTTTATAGTTTCTAAATCAAACCATTCCCAATTAATTAAAGCATTATCTAATCTTCCATCAATATTTAATAAATTAACCAATGATTGAATATCAGAAATTTCAGTAAAACTAAAAAATAATATTTGTTCTTCACCTCTATATAATTTTGATTGTTTTAATTTTGATTCATCAGTAACTTGAACTAATTTAAAATCAGATGATGTTGGATATATTTGATTCACGTATCGTGAAACCAATTCAAAAGTCAATTGAAAATAATTATTAATCGTCATTGACAAAAATGTGAGAACTTTAAAATTGATTATTAGGAAATTCAATGAGATGAAAAAGAAAATAAAGGAAAATTCAAAAAATTCAAAAGAAAAATTGATTTTTTATTTTATATAGTAGAATGGCAACAGTTTATATTTCCATAATTAAAGCTGTACTCTCTTTCTCCCTCTTTCAATTCCCCCCGTATTTTCCTATTTTTTTTTGCCTCATTCGATTTATTCTTTTTCAGTCAGTGCACAATGCCAAAAAAGAATCACGCTTCCCGTAGGTTCCCCCTTTTTTTTTCATTATTATTTTCTTGCATGAACCAAGTAATAGAATATTCTATGAGATTCTTTTCTGAATCAATGAGTTAGTATGGTGTGATCTGAGATGATTATACTAACAAATCAATTACATGTTATGTCTAATACCGTAATAAATTGTTGTTTTGACGTTATTAATAGTTTCGTATACCCAATACAGTACCTTATCGTTGTTCGTGTTAGTACTAAATTTCATTCAATGTAGTTGAATCACGTGTCAGAATGCGGAGTATCAGACAGGTTTGTAATACTGAACAGAGTACAACGTAGTATCATTGGCTGAATTACTACCAACTTTGATAGGTTTGTTGGACCCGATTTTATAGGTACATACACATTTGTCTTGGATTATTCAAAAACTGAGTTTGACATAATTCAGATGGTGAGTCCTTGTGGAATTGAAGGGTAAATAACACATTTTCATGGTGAATAATCAACTTGTAGAGTAATACTTCTACCCAATAAGACAAACAACGTATTGAATTAGGAAATCTGATCCACGCGAAAGATATCCGAAAATATCAACCTTTATGGTTAACCAGGTTACATGGATTTGTGAAATATAAATTTTGGTTACTAAGAAATCTACTTGCGAAAAAAAAAAAAAGAATGAAATTTATTCAACATCGGCTAATACAAGAATACCTTACTTTTTTTTTCGACTTATTTCAGAAGTTCTTTCCGTCGTAACTTTCATGTGTTTGTTTTTATTTTACTTCCACAGTTATACACCTAGACCACATGAATATACAGAGAAGTTATATTCAGGACAATTTTATATTGTCAGGGGCCTCTTGTATTGAGAGGTATTTGTTGAGAAACATTATTATTTATAGTACGTTTGATTTCCTCTCATTAGTATCATATACTAATCTACCCAGTCTCACACATATAACTGTGGTTTATAATTCTTAGGGCTAATAAAATACGGAATTAACGCCTCAACTATTTAGAAGTTTCACATTATACGGGATTGGTACCTCATCTATTATTCCATAGCAATCTTAATAACGGAGTTATGATTGTAGTCCAAATGAAGGTTTTTTTTTTCTCTTTAGTTAATGAAATTGATAGCAATCAAAGTCTATGACAGTTTAATGATATCTTCCAATATAAAAGGAAAGCAAAAAGTATATTTTAAAGTTTTTGAAGAATACATTTTTTTTTCTTTAACTAATTACTACTAGAAGAAAATTTATTAGTTATATAAAGAATAATGTCAGATAAAGGTCAATTTGTTAAAGATATTGCTTCATCGGTTGCTGGAAGTATAGCCGGTAATAAAGTTGCTGATAAAGTAGGTGGTGGTACTGCTTCTCATATTGCCTTGGGAGTTGCTGGAAGTATTGGAGGTCAAGAGGCTGAACATAAAGCCGAAGAAGAAGCCAGAAAGTAGAAGATTACATTTATATCTGGGTCTATTTTCTTTTTATACGAAATCAATATAAACACGCCACATAGTATAAACCTGAAATGTTTCCCCAGTAAGAAAAGGCAATCTTAAGTACTAAAAACTACAAGGAACCCTTTAATATCAACCAGCAATTTGGGCTGTGGTTGTCTATATTTGATCTGACTATTGTTTTTAGTTCTAATGTGAACCAGCCATTTTTCTTTTGATTTTGTACACGTGATTTCTCTTTTGATTTTGTGCACACCAGAAAAAAAATAATTATTGTACCTATAAATCAAAAATGATCAAAGAACACGAATACATAATTCCAATTTGCACTCCCGGGTCTTCAAATACCAAGACGATGAATGGTAAGTGATGAAAGTAAATTCTCAAGTTTCTAAACTCAATTAAACTTTTTATTTGGTTGACCAGTTAAATGTCTGACTTAATCAAGTACAATTAAAATAACATCAGTTGTGAATTCTTCCTAATAGATCTGTGCTGGTTACATTTTTTTTTATTTCTGTTCCATGTTGATTTTGTACTTTAGAAGGGAAGGAGAGAAATTGTGAGTGCAAATACCATAATTTTGCTTGCTGGGCTCAATACCCAAATGCAGAACATTTTCTTCTGAATCAGGTTTAAAATATAAAAAAAATAAGAATTCCTTTCTGGTTAATAGAGTACATTGTACATGCAAATTAAATAATTACACGACCAATTGAAGGAATGAACATAATCACAAAACATTCCTCTTTCTTATTTGTTCTTCTTTTGATCGTTAATTTTTTTTATTTTTGGAAATTGAAAAAAAAAAATGGCTTGCCATGAAACAAAATCAAAAAGAATAAGTCATATTTAGTGTAATGTGTTTGATGTACCTTAAAATATTGATCAATGTTGATTTCAGCCAGTAGCATTGAATTGCAAGCATTCTTCTCTTGTTATATATAAATATCAATTCAATTCCACTTAATAAAAATTTTTTTTCCCTTTTTTTTTTCTTTTTTCTTCTATAATTGATTTTATTTTGTTTCCAATTACTTCCCGTTCATTCGTTAATCTAAAATTCAAATTTAATTCACGTCACCCACCATCCCCCTTGTTGACGAATTCCTTTCATTCATTCGTTTAGTGCACACAGTTCTCGTAATATCATTAGTGTTATCTGCCATTTATTTTTTTCTGTTAACACATCATCATCATCAATATCAGAAACATTAATTTTCTGCACTCCCTAAATTCATTTCCTGCCTCCCTCTCCTCCACTTTCCACAGCTTTTTTTTTGGGTTTCATTTTTTGTTATATATATTTCTATAAATAAAATCTACATAAATCCAAGAGGAACTTTAAAAGAAAACAAAGAATAGCAAGAAATTAAAATTTCAATCATATCGTGTTAATTTTCGAATTCATAAAATTATCAGGATAGAAAATCTTGTTCCTTTACACAAAACAAAAGAAAAAAAAATCCCAAAAATTTCCACCACTCCTTAAAAAGTCAATTAATTTTCCTATTAAAGAATTTTTTTTTTTTCTAATTCACACACACAAATTGAGAAAATAAGAAACAGAGTTTATCAATCCCATTCTTTTATTTCTTTGATTTCTTTTCCTCCTCCACGAGAATTTTTTTCATATTTTTCAATTTAAGATCTTATTATTTATTTCATTGATTTGATATTATAATTATCCAAAGCTATCCACCTGAGTTATCTTACTTTTGATTTTTTTTTTTTTTGGTTCCATTCGCTACATCAACTTACGTATCAATTTCCTGCACAAAAAGCACAAAAAAGAAAAAACTCAATTCAATTCAATCTGTCCAAGACACCAAATATCATCACCATTACTTCTACTAAAAACAATAATACTACATCTAGTAATTCAAACGATATGAGTTTAGTGCATTCAACAATGTTTAATAATCATTTATATTCTTCACCAGTAACTTCATCCACGGCTACTGCTTCTCATTTAAGATCTCGCAGTTTTGAACTCCTTCAAGAATCGAAAGTTATCAGATTAAATAATTGTAAACGATCATACAGTGATGATTTGAGATCATCTTCATCATCTTATAACAACGAAAATAATAACATTGACTATAGAAACAGCAAAAATAACATCACCAATCCTAATAAGAGAGCAAGAACAGCTCCTCCATCTCCACCTTATGAAACCATAAAATTAAATATATACACGACGGGTACACATCCACTAGTTATTAAAAATTTAGTGAAACCAACAACTACAAAATTGAGATCAAGATCTCTTTCTCCAAATAAAAAATTTGCAAACCCCTTATCACCATCTTCTTCTCCAATTGCAACCACACAATCACCAATTACTTTCCCCCGAGAAATACATTCAACAACAACAAGAACAACTGGCAGCTCCCAAAAGGGAATCAAATTACCAAGTATTTCTGATGCATTAAATAATTTAGACCCAATTACTTCCAGAACTCCAATAAAATTAAAGCCAATAACTCCTACTGTTTCATTGGATTATTTCGATACTTATAAACCAAATGATGAAAATTGGAGATATGGGTTATTAGATAAGATTGCTAAAGAATCAAAACATTTTCATTTGAATCAATATAATTACTTAAATGAACATGCTAAACCAAGATTTGATTCCAGATTATCATCTAAAATCCAACATCCTGGTATTACCAATGGAAGTACATTAAAAAAGATAAATTTCCCATATGAATCAAACTACACATATTTAAATAAAACATACTTGAATGATGTTAAAAATTATCCTGAATATTTGGAATTGGCTGCTGAATCATTATTACAATTGAAAGAACGCCAAATCCAACCTCCACATTCAGTTCAACCACCATCACCACATCAGCAACAACAACAACAACAACATCAACATCAACTCCCACAAACAGTTCATATACAATCAAGTGCCACTGTAATACCTCCTATACAAGCTCTTCCAATACAATCCCCAGCTATACCAGTAGTTACTCCTCAATTGGCCCCATACACATTTTTGCATAATTCAAATATACCTTCCACCACTACATCTGCATACACCACATATCCACAACAACAACAACAACAACAAATACCATCTGTCGTACCACCACAACACGAGCAAGAAAGACCAATGGTTGCTACACACAAATTTATTCCTATAACTCCACCATCATCATCCAAGAAATCCAGATCTGATTTATTGAAATCTCCACCTCGAAGCCACCATCACCATCATGCACCAAGAGTGTGTATTTCATGTGGATCAGATCAATCTCCATGTTGGAGACCTTCATGGTCAATTAAAGAAGGACAATTATGTAATTCTTGTGGGTTAAGATATAAGAAAACAAAAGCCAGATGCTTAAATGGGAAATGTAAAAAAATCCCTGCTAAAGGTGAGTGGACATTAATGCAAAGTAAAGGTAAAGAAACATTTGAAGATGGTATTCAAGGATATAGTTGTATTGCCTGTGGTTGGAGAGTTGAAGTTCTTCCTAAATCTTGATCAAAACAGAAATATTAGAATATTTAAAGTATTGAAGGAAGGGTCTTATAATTATTTTAGTTCTTTAATTTATATTATTATTTATTTAGTTAGTTTTTAATTACATTGTATATTTGTATAGTTTATAATAGGGCATATTGTATTATTATTTTTTTTTTTGCATCAATTCATATATGATATTTGACCAGATCGTCTTGTCTGCATTTAATCTCGCACCAGTTCTCCCAAAAATAAAAAAAAAATCACTGAAGTTCAATTACTGTAAAGAAAAAAATCTGAATGGCAAATTTCCAAAATTTTTTTTTTTTCTGTTTTGCTCTGTCTCACTCAACCTCACTCTCTGTTTCTCCCAGTCAAACCTAAAACGTTCACCACTCGTTTCATTCATTTATTTAGTTCAATTAAGACGTTTATTTAGTCGATTTCATATCAACACCTTCTCATAATAATGTCTGAATCAATTACTATTACAATCAAATCATCAGGTGATAAAAAATATGAACTTACATTTGATCCTCTGATCACAGTTTCTGAATTGAAAGATTTAGTTGCAGAAAAAGCAGAAATACCTGCTTCTAGTCAAAGATTGATTTATTCCGGTAAAGTCTTAAAAGACAATGAAACCGTGGCTTCTTATAAAGTTCAAAACGGTCATACTATACATTTAGTTAAAAGTGCTGGGACTTCATCTTCTGCTGCTAATGTATCTTCCATTCAATCAACTCCAGCCGCAAACGCACCATCTTCCACAGCCCCATCTTCTTCAGCAAATACATCAGTTCCTTCAAATATAGCTGCTGGTCAAGGATCATTCAACCCATTAGCTGATTTAACTGGAGCTCGTTATGCTGGATATAGTCAATTACCATCAGCTTCAATGTTTGGACCAGATGGAGGTATGAATAGCAATTTACCAGATCCAGAACAATTAAACTCGATGATGTCAAATCCAATGTTTCAACAACAAATGCAAGCTATGTTATCTGATCCACAAATGTTGGATTTTATGATTCAACAAAATCCTCAATTAAGAGCAATGGGTCCACAAGTCAGAGAAATGTTACAAAGTCCTTTCTTTAGACAAATGATTTCTAATCCGGAAATGATGAGAAGTATGATGGGAATGAGTCGTGGTAATGCTGCTGCTGCCAATGCATTCCCTGCCCCTGGCGCAAACCCTACTGTTGATGGAGATTCTACCAACACAGCTGGTGACAATGCTAGTGCTACCCCAGCTGCTGCTGCTAACCCATTTGCTGGTTTATTCCCTAATGGAATTCCTCCAATTGATCCACTGGCTTTGTTTGGTGGTGCTGCACCAGCTGCAGCTCCTGTTGATAATAGACCTCCAGAAGAAAGATACGAAAGTCAATTGAGACAATTGAACGATATGGGATTTTATGACTTTGATAGAAACGTAGAAGCTTTAAGAAGAACAGGAGGTAGTGTTCAAGGTGCTATTGAATACTTATTGGGAGGAAATTAAGTTCAATTTAGTAGTTACTGCCCATTCTGTATATGTTAAATAATATTGTAAGAGAAAGAAACCCATAGTTGAGATTCAATTAAATATAATTGTTGCGAGTACAGTAGAAAAAGAAAAAGAAAGAGAAAAAATATGAAAAAAAAAAAATAAAAATAAATAAATAAGTTAGCAAATCTTTAGTGGGAAATATCAACAAGTTATCCTTTATCATATATAAACCACACAAGCATCATTATGGATCTAATACTTGAAAAAACTATAGGATCAATTCTAGAATCTAAAAATTATTCATATTCAAAAGAATTTCTTGATCAATTAACTGAACTTTCATTACAATTTATACAAAACTTAACAGCAGATTTATCAACATATACTCGAATACAACGTCGACATCAACCATCATTATCCGATATAAAGCTATTATTAAAGCTTAAAAATATAAGAAATGACGATTTAATTAAAGAAATAGATAAAAGTGTAAACTTTCCTTATTCTCAAGAACTTGAAAAATTTTTACAACTACAATCAAAACAATCAGTTGAACAAGAAGATGATGATGATCAAGCAAGAGCATTTTTTGAACAAAGTTCGATAATGCAATTATTACCAAAGTTGAATAATGCTAAACCTAAGTATATTCCTTCTTATTTACCGGATTTACCACCAGATTATACTTATCAATCCACCCCGGAATATAATCAACCATTAACCGATTTAAAAGAGTTGAGAGTTAAATTGGTACAAGAGTCTAGAATGACAGAAGATTCATTATATAAATTGATTGAGAATGATGAGATTGAATGGAGAAAGAAATTTGAGGATGAATTGAAAACCATGGAAGATGAAGCTGGTGTTTCTAAACCTCTAGTGGCACAAGACGAAGAAGACAAAGATAAACATTTAGAAAATGAGGTAAAGAAAGATATACCGAGTGGAGAAACTAATAAGAACCAGCAACCAGAAGTGTTGAATGGAGAATCCAAAGAGGCAGCAACACAACTGGAAATCAAAGATGTAACAACACAATCTGAAATCAAAGAAGATTCCAAATTTGATATTGTTGCTTATGCACAAAAGAGGAAACAATTGGCAATCAAAAAGAAAAAGAAGCTCGAGGACCATTACAAGGCAAGAGAAAATGACATTTATATGAAGGCAGAGTTGTATTATTCTCCTTATGCAACCAAGAAGCCTACGGCAGATGTTAATAAATATTTTCAAGATATAATTTCCGATGGGTTTAAAGAAGTAATTGCATCAGTTAGAAAAGCAGAGATTGCTAAACAGGCAAAGGTTAAGCAATTACGTGAAGAGCAAGAACATCGTGAAAAGGAATTACAACAAAAAAATGAAATCACATTTAATTTCCCAGCTTTAAATCATTCTGATAGTGATGATAGTGATAATGAAGATAACATTGAGATTGATAAGAAAGAAGAGTTGAACTTTGATGTCCCGGAAAATCTCCAGGAATCTAAAGCTGCATTAGTTGTAGTGCATAATGGAGATGTTTTGCATTCCCAACAACAACCACAACAAGAGAAACAAGGACAACAGCAGGTGCTGTCAATTCTACCAGTCGCGAATCCAGACACAAAAATTTCTGAAAAACAAGAGCAACCTCAGAACAGAAGTCCGGGTACGGATATTAATTTAGAAGATGAATTAAATGTTCATTTCGGTACCATGTCGCCTGTTCCTATGGCAATAACAGCAGAAGAAGTATCTGATATTTCATCAGAAGAAGATGGTAGTGATGAAGAAATGGAAATTATTGCGTAATGCAATCCCTTTTTACAAAAGTGAAAAAAAAAAAATACATCGCGTGAGGATTGGGTTTACTAATATATTTTAGATTGCTCGTATGTATAAATCAGCACCAAATTGTGTAGGTACACATGTATAGCCATGGATCTATGTACAATCTTTTTCAATTTCATTTCATATACTAGGTGGTTAGCGCAATACTGTGTCACAAATTCTTCGTATTAATTATTTGTAAATCTTTATACCAAGGCAGTCAATCTGTTTTCATAATAGTGCGCAATAAATTCTCATTCTATGGATCCATAAATCAGTCTTCACACGTGGTAATCTATTGAACATGAATAATTTCAACTCCTTAAGTTGAAACACATTTGACGCACTAGTATGAATGATTTATTACAGTTGGTTTGAATTAAAAGTAAAAACACTACATGTACATGTACACGAAGTGAGTAAATTGCTTCCTTGCTGCGAGCTGCCCCCTCCCCCCTCTGAGCTATGATTGCGGCCTGACACCACCGACCAGAGGGAAGTTCAGTGAGAGCAAAAAAAAGAAAAAAAAAAGATAATAAAATAAATAAAATAGCTGTAAAGTTCCTGTTGCTGTTTCGAGCCCCCTAATTTTTCTTTTCTCTTTTCTTTTATCCTTTTTCTTGAATATAACAAAAGAACTACAGATACTATCAACAATTGACGACATATTATGACTGTAATTATAGCATCATTGTATGTATTTATATAACCATGAGGATCCTCATTGAAAATTGAAATGAAATAAAAATCAGTTTTACTAACTATATACAAGATTTTTACCGTATACGGTGAAATTTCAAGCTGATTCTTCTGATCTGGCCTTCTGTCAACAAGATGCAACAGAATTTGAGATTCCTCAATCGACATCGACTTTAAGCACAGCAAATTCATCAACTCAATTGTCAATTCTTCCATCGCTATCCAAACAACCAACTCCACAACCACGTTCAACTTCAACTTCAGATAACAAACCATTTGAACGAGCAGATACTCCGGAAGGATTTTTCTATAATCGAAGAGCACCTGCTAAGTCAGAACATCAATTTATACAACCGAAATCAAGATATACCAAAATGGGTAGCTCAATTGTTGATGGGAAAAAACCCAATGATAACATCGGACTTCCGGGATTTAGTAGATCACAGGTTAATCTTGCAGCAAGTTCAACACCAAATTTAAGTCAAGTTCAAACTCCATTAGGACAACCACCAGCGAAAAGTGGTAGATTATCAGGTGGTCGTACCTCTTCTAGTAAAGCATTATTTACTTTTCATGGAAATAGTAGTGCCAGTTCTTTTATGTCGGAAGATGGCATTATGGATAGCACAGTCATATTACCATCAAGTTTAGAAGAAGATGACTTTGAACACAATTTTAATGATATGATTCATGGGAGATCTAGATTGGCACCATTTGGTGGGTTCTCGAAGCCTAGTGTTGAATCTCAGTTTCTTTCAAATCAGAATATCTTTGATGTTGCTCCTTGGACAATTGATCATTGTGATCATGGTAACGGCTCTTTAACCAAAGCTGTAAATATGGCTGTTGAGACCGGAATAATAGACGAAGCCAAATGGGTTGGGATTGTTGCCATGCCAAGTGATGATGTTCCACTACGAGTGAAAACTGATATTTCTGAAAAATTGTCCAACGAATATGATTGTGAAGCTGTTTTCCCTGATGATGTTACTTTTGAAGGTCATTACAAATCTTTTTGTAAACAAATCTTATGGCCAACTTTGCATTATCAAATTCCTGATGATCCTAAATCAAAAGCATTTGAAGATCATTCATGGGGTCATTATGTTTTAATGAATGAACTAATTGCTGATAAGATTGTGGAAACTTATAATAATTTAAATGACGAGGAGGCTAAAGTTTGGATTCACGATTATCATTTATTACTTGTTCCAAAAATGGTTCGTGAAAAATTACCAGGTGCCAAGATTGGATTTTTCTTGCATGTTTCTTTTCCTTCTTCTGAAGTTTTCCGTTGTTTTGCTCAAAGAAATCAATTATTGGAAGGAATGTTAGGAGCCAATTGTATTGGTTTCCAAATTAATGAATATGTTCGTCATTTCTTGCAAACTTGTAATCGTTTATTATTGGCAGATACAAGTGAACTGGGTGTTAACTATAATGGTAATTTTACAGTTACCACAACTATTCCTGTTGGTATTGATGCTGAATCAGTTTTAGAAACGGTTCATAGCAACCTGGTCAAAGAATGGCGTACGCTTATTAAAGAAAGATGGTCTGATCAATATTTGATTCTTAGTAGAGATAAGTTGGATAAATTGAGAGGCATAAAACAAAAATTATTAGCATATGAAATGTTTTTAACAAATAACCCAGAATATATTGAAAAGACTGTACTTATTCAAATTTGCATGGGATCAACTACTGATCCTGATTACGAACTGGAAATAATGAAGATTGTTTCCAGAATTAACTCATTACCTGAAAACATTTCAGTTACACAGCCAGTTGTCTTATTACAACGAGATATTGATTTTGATCAATACTTGGCTTTACAATGCGATGCCGATGTGTTTGTTGTTAGTTCCATGAGAGAAGGTTTGAACTTGACCTGTCATGAGTTTATCACCGCTTCTGAAGATAAGAAATCACCTTTGATGCTTTCTGAATTTACTGGATCATCCCAATTGTTACTGTGTAAGGGTGAAGGTGCCCTTTTAATAAATCCATGGGATATCAAGAAATTCTCCGAAACATTCAAAGAGCTGTTAACTATGTCACAGAAAGAAAAAGAAATGCGTTGGAACAACTGCTACAATATTGTTCTTACACGTGATTCGGAACATTGGGTTGAACGCTGCTTGGACGCTATTGATAATTCATGGAATGTTGATCATGCCAAGAGTTGTAATTTGCTTCCTTTCAATAAGGAAGTGTTTAAAGCATTTTCTAATGCAAATGGTAAAAAAATTATTATTTTGGCGTTGGAAATTTGTTCATCAACTTCTTCAACCAGGGGTAACAGTACTGGGCTAGTTTCTGGTAAAGTTAATGTTGTTGAACCAACCAGATTGGTTAAATTGTTATCTGATCTAGTTGACGCTCCTGATACTTATGTCTATTTGTTATCCTATTTACAAAGACCAGATTTGGATATCATGTTCAAAAGATTTCCAAAAATTGGTTTACTTGCAGAGAATGGTAGTTTTGTTAAACTTATTGGCGCCAAAGACTGGATTTCTTTGACTGATAAAGAAGAATTAAATACATGGATGCCTGAAATTACAAAACTTATTGAATCTAAGGTTGAAAGATTACCAGGGTCATTTTGTGAAGTCCAAGATGCTACCGTTAGATTCCATGCAGGTAAATCATTTGTTGAAGATCGTGAGCGTTCCTTGGATGCTATGGGTGAAACTATTCAACATATTAACACGTTATATGTTGGTGAAGGAATTCATGCCACTTCAGTAAGAAATCTGGTTATCATACAAAAGAGTCAAATCAACTTGAAAGCAATCCGTCTTATTTTATCCTGTTATAATTCCAATCAAGATGAAAATTATGTTGTTTCTCATATTAGTGATTTCCAACAACCTATGAAGGGCGATGGTATCTTGGCAGGAGATCATGAAGTTGCTGCCATTCTTTATAGTGGTGGTTTAACTTCAATTGATGAATCCAACTACGAATATGTCAATAGTTTGAAAGATGAAATCAGTCAAACTTTAACTGTGACATTAATTTCTTCATCTTCAGAAACCAAGACAGGTGCTACATATGGTGTTCGTGGTATTAACGAATTACTTTGTATATTGAACGATTAATACTTATCTTTATAGCTACATTTTACCATATCATTCATTTCTTTTAATGAATCTAAAAACTCATTATTTTCTTCTTCATCTAATGGCTGAAATCTATTCCAGTAATGATCAAGAAACTCATTTTCAGTTATGTAATTCACATTCTTATATTTATCTCTGTTAACGACCCAAAAACTTTCTTTTGATCGTTTATGTGCTTCTCTATCATCTTCCATTCTGGCCAATATTTGTCGTTTGGATAAAAGTTTTGCTGTTTCAGGTTTAGATTTATCTCTAGTACTAAACAATTGATCTTCATCCACAATATCTCCCGTCAGGTTACCATGTTTTAATAATTTGGCTCTCTCATATTGACTTTGTTTTTTATCCAGTAATAATATCTTCCAACATTTAATCAAATTTTCACAATCTTCTTCATCTTCTTCCTGTTCTTGTTCCAATTCTTCATTACTATTTATCTTTTCTAGATCTTTTTCAGTTAATAAATCAGAATTAAATTTTTGAATATATCCATCGCATTCGATTTCAAATAATTCTGAAATATTACATAAACTTAAATATGTATTATGTAAATTTGATTTATTTATAATAACTTGTTTAATTATTGATGGTAAATTCTTCATTAATTCTTCAATATAAGCACCATTAAATTTATCCTTATTATTAAAAGATTCCACAATTAATAGTTCTATAAATTGAAACACGTTTGATTTCGTACTAGTATCTATTTGTTTATCATTGATAACTTCTATTATTATAGGTAATAAATAGTCCTCTAATTTATAATTCTTCAAGGTGAAGTAAACTACTTTAGTAATGTGTTGCAATTGCGGTGACAAACTACGTAACAGTTGTAATAACTGATTCGCTGTATCAAATGAATCCATGATGTATCTATGTGTCTTGGTAATACCGTTGATGATCAATGTAACTTCCAATTCTTTTTGTATTGTATTTTATTTTAGGTTTTCTTTTTTTGTCATTTACAAATTTGGTAATAAATGGTTTCACGTGACACTTTTCTCTTCTATGCAGGGAAGCAAAAAATTTTTTTTTTTTTTTCATAGATGAAGACAAAAAAGTGAGAGGTCTTCAGTGAAAAGCAACCTCTTACAAGGCTTCTTTTTTTAAATTAGTCATAACACACATATTGATTATTTAACCATGGGTAAATCATCAGGCAAAGGAAAAGGAGGTAAAAACAGAAGAAGAGGAAAGAATGATAACAGTGGCCAAAAGAGAGAATTAATTTACAAAGAAGAGGGTCAAGAATATGCTCAAATCACCAAAATGTTAGGTAATGGTAGAATTGAAGTCAGTTGTTTTGATGGTATTAAAAGAATGGGTCATATTAGAGGTAAATTAAGAAAGAAAGTTTGGATGGGTCAAGGTGATATTATCTTGGTTTCCTTGAGAGATTTCCAAGATGATCAATGTGATGTTGTTCATAAATATAATTCAGATGAAGCTAGAACTTTGAAGAATGTTGGTGAATTACCTGAAAATGCTAAAATTAACGAAACTGATACTTTCGGTGGTGATGATGATGAAAACGTCAATTTCGAATTCGGTGGAGCCGATGATGATGATGAAGACGAAGAAGAAGAAGAATTGGATATTGATGATATCTAAGCAAATCCATTATTGAAGGTTTTTTTCAAAAAAAAATTATTGCATTACTTGTATCTTATTCCCATGTTTTCTTCATTGTTAGTTTATACATTTGATTAGTTTTATAACTCATGTTTATATGTTATTATTATTATATAGATAGAGAAATGTTTAATATTTCTTACTTTCAAAGAACAAATTACATGTATTATTTTCTTTTTTTTTTCTTGAAAAAAAATATGTACATGTATATAGTGTACTGTATCTTCAACTATTTAGTTGCTTTCTTTTCCTCATTTTGGTTTTGTTTTTTAAAATCTATTCTATTGTCTATAATCCCTTGAATCTTCATCTCCACTGTCGATTTCAAAACTGTCAAATCTTCTTAATCCCACACTTTCTTCATTATCATATTCCCCACCTCTGTTTACTTGCATGGATCTACGAACAGTAGAGAATCCACCAACACCATTATCTAGTGGAGCCATATCTTTGGAAGTGTGAACACCAAAGATCTCTTTATCCTTACCAGTGTCATCTGTTCTTGAAATATTCAACAAATAAACACCACTGAAAATGATCAAGAATCCAATCAATAATGAAATGATATCAACTGCTGATGAGGTATTAAATCCTCTAAACAAAATAAATGATGCAGCAAGTGTAAATGTGGTAAATGTTACGTAGTATAATGGGTTAACAATTGAAGTATCAAACTGGTCTAATGCCTTGTTGAAATAATTCATTTGGGTGATAATACACAAGGCAACAACAATTAAGAACAAGTAAGTTGAAACGTGAGTAAACTGATTGTTTCCACCTAAAGTTAATTTAAGAGCAATACCAAATGCTTTAATTGACATGACAGAAATAGAACCAACCGATGAACAAATGGATAAATAAATCATAGGATTGGTGTTACCATATTTTGGAACTATTTTATAAATCATGAATAATGAGTAAAGTGTAACAACAGCACAATAAAACAAGAATCCTGGTTGAGTAGCATATCCCAAAATCTCATCAACAGTTTCAACTTCTTTATCAGGAGGAGCATGCAATATAATTATAACTGAACCCATAAGACAAATGGCACAACCCATTTTACCCAAAGTTCCTAATTCTTCTTTCAAGAAAATGGCAGCCAATACAGCACCAATAATAACTGATAAAGCTCCTAATGGAGTAACTAAAATGGCAGGAGCAAAAGTATAAGCAGCAAAATTCGCAATTTCCCCAATGGCCATAGTAATTATCCCACCCCACCAGATTGGATTCTGTAGATACTGCAGTGCCTGAACTCCATTAGAATTACCAGAACGTGATGATGCATCCATTAATCCCATTTTGGTTATAATAAAAGAAGTACCAATAGCCAACGATGATGACATGGCCAAGGCAAGCCCAATATATTTATCTTCCATGTTTATTGATTAAATGTCCTCGTTGTATAGTAATGCTCAAAACTAACTATTAATTAAGAAAAGAAATTTAGTTAGTTAGTTCAATAAGTGATATCAATAAATAGTAATAATATAAATGGATACAAATAATGAATCCGTGGTTCGAAAGTCAAGAAAAAGTATTTGATAATTTCAGTGTTAATTTCCAATTAAAGAAAAAAAAAAAAATTCATCCACTGTAAACAAAAGGCGCACCAAAATACAAGAACAAAGAAAAGTCAAATTGATTTCGTGTTCAGTTTCAGTTCAATCTTATATGCAGGAAGTTGTATGCACTAAATAAAAAGACGTGTCTAATAAGAAATCATAGAGAGACGACAATAGGGCGATGACGAAAATTTAAAGGATCCAAGGCTTAGAATATTTGGCGTGAATTCTAAATAAGTCAAGAGATATAATAATGTATGAACTTCATAAAGCACAGTAATTATTCAGGAGATATACATCTGCAATTGATTAAAGATGTTGCAAATTTGTTTCCAATGTCGAAGAATGTAATGCAAAAAGTAATAATTAAAACAAATCAAATAGTTTGTGATTCTATGCTGCATTCTTGACTTCGTACTTCGTCTACAGTTCTACATTATTTTTTTTTGGCATGTTTGCAATAATTTGCATTTTCTTTTTTTTTCTGTTTTTCTTTGGCAACTTATCGTCAATTTACTATCAGTAAAGCATTTCAAGCAACAATGATATCATTTGAATCAATAATGAAATATATCCTAAATTTTGTTCCTGAATTATCAATTGTGATTCCTATTTTTCAATTCTATAGTTATTTCTTGACTAGTTTATTCAATTCACTAGTCAATTTCAAATATCAAAATTTCCAGAAAATAATATCAAAAATCATTTTTAGTTTTTATAAAAATGAAGGCTCCTTCTATGATTTTTGGTTTAGTTGCAATATCATATCAATTGTTACTGGTATTATTTGGTTCTTTTTAAAATATAGTAGCACTAATGTTGAAAAATCGTATAATGCATTTATGGTCTTGATTATTACTTCGTTCTGTCGTTTTGCATGTTCATTGACAAATCAAATTGCCACTTATTTGAAATCATTCAAGTTTAAATATCGACTCACTTCACCTAGAATTAGAACAAATCCCCCACTTCTACAAATTTTGCAACATGATAACACATGCATGTTGATTATTACAGAGTTGATTTTTGAAACGCGGCAATGTCCATCTAAGATTGCCTTTTTGGTGATCCACTCTGTTTTTAGTTTATTGGGTATTTTCGATTTTGAAATCACCAAAAGATCTATTCCATATAGAAACTATTTCCTTTTTGCGTTTGGTATTTGTGAAAATTGGCTATTATTACAATTTTGGGTCGAAAATGGCAAAAGCCAAGCTATTCTATATTCCTTATGTTATCTATTAAAGTGGTATGGTAATACGTCTAGACAATCGGTACTTTTGACAATGAGTTTGGTATCACGTTTCGTTATTCAAGAAGATATACCTAAGAAGGAAAACATAAAACGCATTTCATCATTTGGATTCGATTGTTTCAGTGTCATTAGTGATGTGAATTAAATCCTAAATCAATCTCTAGAGTTAGATAGGTCGTTTTTCATAGTTTGTAATCTGTCCCAACCAGGCGAATCTTCCCACATATCTTTACCCTTAGACATCAACGATCTAACTGTAGTTCTTGCTTTATACTTCCAATCTTTACAAACCAAATCACCTGCTCCATGCTTACCAGGTAATTCACCAAGTGACTCAAATGCACTGACAAGATCTTCACAAGCATCAACAACTTCATTCCATACTGATTCATTGGATTCTAACTCTGGGTTATGCACCATGACTCTATAAGCCTTCTCATGACATTCTAAAGCAGCCCATGGTCTCTTTCTCCACAACTCTACCCTGGCAACTATTCTCCAACAACGTGCTGACGAAGTGATGACTTTTGGTAAAATATTACATACCAAGTCAATACAGCCGCTTTGGTAATGAGTTAATCGTCCATTGTCTTCTTCAGTTGGGTATTGCTCAGATACTAAAATCTCAACTAACTTTTCCAAAACGGGAATATCAATTGCAGCATCACCTTCATCTTTCTTAATTTCAATCAATTCTCGAAATGCAAATAAAACTTCATTCCACTCGTTAAGTTTAATAGCTACAAGCATATAGTTTTCATAAATTCTCCAGGACCTTCTATTCTCCCCTCCACATCTAATGGCCTTTTGTAAAGCATTAAAAGCGGGCTTTGTTTTGTCTAGTTTCAACAAAGCACTTGCTAAATTTGACCATGCATATGAATTGGTTTCATCAAGTGATACACATCTGGTAAATGCTTCTGCGGCCAATTCAAATTGTTGAGACTCAAGTCCACAACAACCGTAAAAGTACCAATTTTCATAACTCAATGGATTAACACTAAGACAATCAAACATATTTTTGATCGCCATTTCAAGATTTCTTTGATTGTGATAATAACGAGATAAAGATGCTTTGGCTTTTGCATAACGACCAACTTCCCATGCCTTTTCCCATAATGAAGGATCTTGTCTAATATCACCAAGAATGGAAATTGCTCTTGCATCATCTGGATGGCTTTCCAAACGACTAAGCAAAATCTTCTCGGCCTCAACTTCATTATCGACCGCCGCGTAACATAATGCAGCCTCACAATGCATTTGTAATCTTTCATAAATTTCAATGGCTGATTTCAAAACTCCCAATGACATGTATTTTTCAGCAAGCTTTGCATCCATTGCCCATTGCGGTAATAATGGCAATTGATGAATAAATCTTAATCTCAGAGCAGTAATAGCATTTGGATCTTCTTCTTGTGCTTCTGGAATGATTCTGGTTTTGATTTTTATTCCCATTTCTTCAATCAAAGAAGTCATCTGTAAGATACCTCTTTCAATAGTACGAGATTTTCCGGTTTCTAATAAGGATCTTTCCCAAAGAGCACGGGAAAAAATGGTCCAATTAATTCTACCAGCAGTGGCATATAATACTCTGCTAACTAAAGCCATTAATTCTTCTTCGACTAATGGATCATTAGCTGGGGATGTTTGTTTTAATACCGTCAATCTCAATAGCAATTGTAGGTTATCAAGATTGTTTAATGCTGGTTGGTTATTTGGATCTAGTTCTCTTAACTCAGGAGGAATATCCTCTTGTCTCATGGCTAGAGGAAGCAACTTTGCATCCTGATCTTCATTTTCCGACAATAATGAATCCACTTTAACTCTTTTTGTATCTTGTTCAATTTCTATGTCAAGATCTTCCAATGATTCATATTGGGGTTTTTCCAAAAGCAAATCGGAGTCTAATTCAAAACTTTCTGGACTGGCAGTGTCCACATCATAAATAGTTGTAATATTACTTTTTGCCAACACAATCAAGTTTGAAGTAAAGAATTTCTGAAACTTTGTTCTCTTAGCCTTGGCTCCTGATAATAAAACTTGCAATTGAGAAATGGTCTTTGCTTTTGCTAAAGGCAGAACAGCTGCATGTTCAGTTGATGAATGGATATGTACTCTTGCTACTTCTAACAAGTATTGGATATGAAGCAACTTCTCTAATTCTGTGGAGTCAGAAGAGTAATCACTGAGAACAGTGACTATTGAATTATTAAGTAATATTCCGCAAATAGACAGTATAATACTTGGACATTCAGAAACAACAGACGAATGTATTTGTAAGGCTCTAACTCTCCACCACACAAGAGAAGCCTTGATTGGATCTACTACTCTAGATTCCTTTGAAACAAACTCCAATAACTCAGTACTGTTTTTAGTAACTTCTTTGTTGAACAATGAGTATGTAAATGGGATATCAGATAATCTTTCAAAAATCAATTCTGCCAAAATCAAGTACAATGGTTCTTGCATCAAATCATACGCTTGTTGACCTTCTATGTTTAATAGCCTAATTGAATCGGATTGCAATCTTGCGGGATCAATGTTGGGGAAGAATTCGGAAAGTGCAGTTTTTGATGCTTGCGGACCTGTGAAATTGACTTGTATAAATAATTGCAAATATGCAACACCCAAAATTTGAGAATAAACAACACCTTCATCTTTCAAAAATCTGTCTTGTAATTGTACTAGTTTGTCGACATATTCCACTAATACTTCGATCAAACTAGACTCTGGATATTTATTCAATATGGCTCTCAATTCTGGTAAATGGAAAATTTCTTTGAAATCACTGATTGCCAAAAGAACATCAAACTTTCCTTCTAAAAGCTTTGCAATAGATACCTCAATTCCATTGTTAGGGTTATGTGAAAAGGTTTCAGGTGGAACCAACAACAATAACTGGCTTAATTGTTTCTTAAGTGATTCCATGATTTACTGCTATTTCTGTGTTGCTTGTATAGGATATTGGGAAGATGAATTTTAGAGGCAGCAAAAAAAAAAAAATTTTTTTTTCATCTCTTCCCTATACAGCCAAGCGTACGGTTGTAATTTCTCTTCGTCTGGTTTCGGTCGCCATAACTTTGCAACAATGCTACTATTAATAACATTTCGCTCTCTATATTTAAATGCCAAAAAGGATAAAAATTTGTTACGCTAAAAATTAAATCTATGATAATTATAATAATAATAAACAAAAAAAAGTATATAACAATAGGCAAAATCTAACTGCCTCCAAAAAAGGAGAGCCTCTTTTTAGCAGTTTCTCCATTGAAGCTCTCACTTCTCTTGTATTCACCAGATCTTCTAGTCCTTCCAGGTTTTTTTAGTGAACTTCTTATCTTAAGACGATTCATATGAGATCCATTTTCCGGACTTTCATCATCTGATGCAAAGTCAATTATCTCTTGTTGTAAACTTATTTGTGACAGTGTGTGGGTAGTCGATCCAACTCTCTTCTTAAACGGCCTATTCTGTTCAGAATTGCTAGGTCTGCTCTCACTTTGTTTCAATTTCGTGTCATCCATATCAATAAGCGAAATATCAGACTCGTTTCTGGATTTGTTATAGACAACTGATGGTGATGTACTAGCGGAAACTAAACCAACCTCTAAGTCAATTAGATTCGGTTCATGAATATTTACTTTCGGTTTATCAGGAATCTCTCCTGCCGTAAAAATGCTGGCAGATGAGTTGACGTTTGAAAGTGGAGGAACACCAATATTTGGAGGTGTAGCAATATTATCCACAGGGGAAGCACCATTGACAAATTGCAAATATGAAAATGGTCCGTGTGCTGGAGCTCCAGCTGCAGCTGGAGGTGGTATTGCAATCAGTTCAGAAACATTTGTAACATTTGGTACTTGTGATGGCGGTTGCGGATGTAATTGAACAACGTCTTGGGGTGGTGAAGGTGCTACTGTAGCATGTAAAGGTCTTTGTGGAGGTGAAAGTTCAGAAGTGGTTAACACATCATTCTGTGGTGGTCGTGCTGCTGGTGCTGGTGGAACTGGTATCAGCGCTATTTGTTGCTGTTGTGATGGTGCTGGTAGTGGGCCTGACTGAATTGGTGGTTGAGGTTTATTAAAGTCATCTTCTGGTTTACCTCTGTATCCTCCCCAAGGATTATGCTTCTTTTTTATTTCAATATGCTCATAATTACTTTCTTGTTGTGGCACATTAATTGATGGTTCAAATGGAAACGGATTTCTGCTATTATTACTGTTGGATGAAAAAGAAGGTACCTGCTGTTGAGTCTTGTTTTCAATCGATAGCTTTTCCACTTCGTTAGATAAACCAAGTAAATCATCATTGTTACTAACTTCAGTATTATCAAACTTTTCTCTAGATTCAATAACAGGAGAAACAACAGCGCTTGAAAATATATCATCAGCCAACTTTTCAGCTTCTTCCTTCTTCTTACACTTGTCATGTATGTTCTCCTTTTCAACAACTTCGGTGCTTTTTGATGAAACAGCATCTGAATGAGAAGTCTTCATACTAGTCAGCCTCAGTGGAACTGTACTCTTCTGGCTTATACCATCTGGTAGATCAAAATCATCCAATGAAGGATATCTTTGCTCTGCATCTTCCAAATTTTCTATATCGGCAATATCCTTTGCAAAGTCATCATCCAGACTAAATCCAGCAAGTGATTCTGCGGATGATCCTGCCGTGAAACTTGAAGGTACTTTGAGATTATCAGCCTTGATCTTTGGTGATACTTCTGATGCAGGTGGCTGTTGTGGTGGTTTAAGATGACCATCAATGGCCTCATTATGGTTTTCCTTTTGACCTGGAGGAGGAATGTGAGTTGAAGATGATTGAGTTGCTTGAACAGAAACTGGCGTTGATTTATCTTGAGCTGGTACTGCATTCTTTGAACTGACAAGTGCTTGTTGTTGGTAATACATTTGCTTTTGTCTTAAGAGTTCGTTCTGTTTTTGAACTTGATACTCGTGTAAAGCTTGGAAGTTATACGGCCCAGTGTTATAGAAATCCTTTAACTTCAACTTGTTGAAGTCGATCTTCATCATTTTACAAACCAACATTGTCACTTGAACAATGTTTGGACGGAAAAATGGGTTCTCCTGGAGCATGATAATTATTAGATTCTTAAGATCTCCAGAATATTCGGGCAATTGTGGGAATTGAAAGGATGCATGTAAGATGGCAATATCTCCATTCGTTTCAAATGGGGTAATATAATAACACAATTTATAAAGAAAACACCCTAATGCCCAAATATCTGCCTTCTCGTCAATTGCAAAACCCCTATACAAATCAACCATTTCTGGAGCTCTATATTGAGGAGTAGTATGATAAAGAATATCACGACTAAGATAGTTGAATTGCTGTTGGTCCTGGGGAGCCATTGTGGGTACTGCTGTTGATCCGAAATCACATAACTGGAAACCGTTCTTTGAATCGATCAACACATTCTCTATTTTTATATCACGATGAATCAATTTTAATTTATGCATTTCATATATACCCTGGCAGATATCCAACATAATTTTGAGGATTTGAGGTTCAGTTAATTTTGTTTTAATGTGTTGATTCATGTAATCTAATAAAGATCCGTTGGGGCATAATTCCATCAACACCAATACTTGATATGTTCCGTTATCTAATCTTTCAGCATGTGAATCATAGTACTTGACAATATTACTACTATGGCGTAATGTTTTCATGACTTCAACTTCTTTTCTTAATTCATTTAAACCATTCTTATCTTGAATAATTACTCGCTTCAAACAAGCGATATTAGAATCATTCTCGGATGGATCTATGGTGACTTTATAGATATGAGCAAATCCTCCTTCCGAGAGATACTTGACAATTGTAGCCTTATGCTTACCTACCTGAAGGATCGTTCCTTCGGGAAGTTTTGGAAAATTCCCCATATTTGCTGCAGTGGCAGAATGAATTTAAACAGTGGGAACCCAATTAGAAATAAAGAATTATTTAGGGTGGAATTCTAGTTTTCAAGAGTGGCGTAGTTTAACAAAAGAAAAAAAAAATTGAATTTTCAAATCGAAAATTACAGCCAACGAACAGATAAAAAAATAAATACAGCATTACCCATAAATTAGGTCCAATTTGGCACGGGCAGGGAATCAGACGGAAAAAAAAAATTAATCCCCTAAAAAAAGTGCACACAACATCATCCGAACCCTCTCCCTTTTTCACCCAAAATTATCACCGAACTGGGTATAGAGGAAAATTCAAAATTTTTCTGCACTGGGACGCTTTGTCGTACTAAACCAGAGAAATAAATTTTCTTTTATTATCAGGTCTTGCAAAACTTACCCAATGCGTGCTACATGGTACATAGTACATCTCATCTCATTTCATCTCATTTTATTTTATTTATGTGCCATATACATGGTCTCATAGATGCTGTTATTCAAATTCTTGTTTATAGATATTTTGGATCTCTTCGTAAGTGAAAGGAATAAAAATCATCTCTACCCCAGAGGAATTCTTCACTAACAGACACATCTTATGCTCCACGTATTCTTTTAAGAAAGTACGGAATGTCACTTCATTGGATGTGATAAATTCATTTAAACATGTGTTGTAAAGCTCCTTCAATTCAACTGCAACCTTAACAGTACCTTTCAAACCAACTCTTGCAACTTCTGAAGAAACATCCTTCTCCATTTTTTCCAATTGAGCCACCAATAACTCTCTATACAAGTTTCGGTGATTCTCGGTAAGTGAAACCAACACATATTTTGCACCTAATCCATCAACATATTTCTTGGATCTTCCAATATTCAAAACATCTTTGAATGATGTCTCACGTTGATATGATGAAAAAGTGGTCAAGTCATGCCAGATGAAATTCATGTTTTTTAATTTGGACAGATCCCATAATAAAGGAACATTGATATGATCTGTAGAAGACATAGACCATACTTCAGGAAGACTCATTAGCTGTGACAACAAGGTCTGGATTTTCTCGACTCTAAACACTTCTCCATCAATGTTATGAATAATCAATAAAATCTTTGGAATGTGAAATCCGCATTCAGGTATTGGTTTCCTTGACTCTTCCATGTAATTCATTACAAACGGTACTGTCCCGGATATGTGTTTGGGAATAACGACTTCAGGCACGAGTATCGACCCAATATCAAAAATAATTTTTCTAATGTTTACACCAGGATTATACCCATTTATAACCAATACTTTAGGTAACTCTTTTCCAAGAACATCTGTCCACCATTTTCCAAAATAGTTCTGAGCGAAATCCTTCAAAATATCGATCTTAGATCCCACACCATAAAAATTAAGATTGAATCCTTGAGACATTTCAAAGCACCATTGATGATATAAATACTTGTGCAATTCTAAAAGTTCATGTTTGTGAAGTAAACTGATATTATCTCCGAGTTTCACCATGTTGTAGAATTCACTAAAATCTAATTCTGGTGCAACCGATGACAATGAATTTCCACTCGCTTTGTGTCTCCTACTCTGCTGTTCAAAATAGCCTTCAGATCCTTCTAAGAAAAACACCTTGTCATCCAAAAATCTACCTTCCTTGTGTTTTGCTGGATCAACACCATCAAAATATTTCTTGATGTACTCCTTATCGGAAATATTGCCGTTGGCATCGAGCTTAGGAAGAGGAAGGGGTTCAAAAACCATTGAATCATCTTCTTCAATTTTAGTCTTCGTTATTCCACTAATGGCAGGTACCGAGTTCCTATCGTAATCTTGATCAAAAATGGAATGTAGGTAGTTTGCTGATGGTTTTGCTATTAATGAGTCTTTCGCTTTTGGCTTAATTTTTTCTTGTTTCTTCTCTGGTTTCAACAATTCATCGTCCTGATGGAATATACTTTTTACATTATTGGCCACTTGTTCACTTTTCTCTGGTCTTCCTCTCTTTTTCTTGACACCAGGGTAACGGTTTGCCTTGAACTTAATCTCGGATTTCTTCTTGGAAGTCTTTGAAATAACTTCTCTAGCTTTGAAATCGTCATCATCGTCATCTTCATCTACTATTTCGTCGTCTTCATCTTCATCTACTAGATCATCGTCATCATTTTCTTCTCCATCATCTACGAATTCATCACTACTGCTGTCACTAGAGTATGTTAGCACTTTCAAATTCTCTTTCGCAACAGTTTTCCTCTTTGGTCTAACTGATGACCTCTTTGCTTTTATGATTTTCTTCTTTGCTATCGGCGCCACTTTTGTTAAGTCGATTTCTAGTGGAACATCGACACCATAATTAAACAACCTGCTATCTTGTTCTCCTCGAGATTCCTGGATGATTCTTTCAGCAAGAATTCTATCTTGTTCATCAAGATAGTCGCTTCCGTCATTGTACTCATCCATTAATCTATTATATAGACTATTATTGGCTCTTTTTCTTGCAGACTTGTCGAGATCGGTCATTGACCTCTTTTCTGGAGATGCCAACCCAGCTCGACCATTAGGCGTTTTGACAGGTGAAAATCTAAACTTAGAAAATCTTGGAGACGCGAATGTCTCTATACATCTTTTTGAAGGAGATCTAATTGGACTCCCATGAGGAGTTCCTGGTAATGACATTTGTTTAATACGTATTATTCAGACGTTATCGACAAAGTTTACGTGAGCAATAGAATTAATTTTCTGTCGTTAGTTCTATTTATCGCATTGTAACTAACTGAGATGAAAAAAAAATTGAAAAAAAAAAACTTATAGAATCAAAAAAAGAACTACTCATCATTTACATCATCTCGTCTGCTTTACTTCCAATCCTCGGAACTATTACGAACCCCTGTGCATCATCACAAATATAAGAACCTAAAAATGTTGACATTTTGTCCTAATTGTTCGAATATGCTACTTATAAGCACTGGTAATGATGGACTCAATAGATTTTATTGTTCAACCTGTCCTTATGTTTTTAAGATAAATGGTCTACAGATGTTTGATAGAAAGAAATTACATAGAAAAGAAGTTGATGATGTCCTAGGTGGTGAAGGTACTTGGGATAATGTAGATCAAACTGCTGCCCAATGTCCGATAGATTCATGTGGTGGTGATAAAGCATATTTTTTCCAATTACAAATCAGATCTGCGGATGAACCAATGACTACTTTCTACAAGTGTGTAAAGTGTGGACATAGATGGAAAGAAAATTAAATGTATATTAGATTATTTTGTTTGTGTGTTTGTGGATTTCAATCTAAACTGATTCCAGTTACGTTTATCTTTAGTTAACTGATTGGAAACATCTTCAATTATTTGAGTATCAAGAAATGGCGATAGTGGGTTATGTGAATCATAATGTGCAAATGACTGTTCCCTCGTAATCCAGGTGGGCCTGTTTTCTAAATTACTATCGTAATTGTCCTCTTCATCGGAATACGTTAATACTTCTTCGTAACTAGTGGCCGATGAATATCTACTGGAATTGTAATCAATATTACGAAAAAATGTGTTAGACAGTAGAATTTTGTGATAATTAATCACTTCCTTATATGTATCTTCATTTCTTCCGATAATTAGTGCGTGCAATTTAAGGTCTTGAGTTGGGTTGTTTACGATAGGCTTAGTATCGTTTTTAGGTATAAACAGTAGCTGTCCTTTGAATGGTCTTTCAGTTGCAATTTGAATAAAGTCAACTTCATGAAGGCATTGTGAAAATGACCAACGATTAATACATGCGACCTCTCTATCCATAATTTGCGGCAATGGATAACCAAATTTTCAAACTTATCAAGATCAAATCTATGATTATTACTTCCCACACACAAGTCGCCAAACACTCGTGATACAGCAAATCCATTCAACCAAGTTGCTCGTGATTCAGTACATGGATATACCAGTTTTGGTCTAAACAAATCAATAAAGTTTCTGGTTTCTTCAAATGATGAATGGCGAGAAAACATCAACATTATGGCCATTGGTAGTAGCTCCTCTTCATTCCTGGGTAGTAACCACTGTCTTCCATTATAATCATAAATCTTATGGCCTCTGGTTGTCGTAGTTATACATTTGAGATCATTGGGGTCTATTTCTGATATCTTTCTTGGTAAGCAATTTCCCGCATAGTCAATAATGTTAAAATTTATGGCATGTTTTATTATAATAGGTACAGGTATTTGTTTTTGGGGATATCCAACGTTAAAAATAGGACCAGTTTTGAAAGATGTCTTGATTGTAGAATAAAAATCACGGTGTTTCTTGAGTAAATCAATTCTCTTAGTTATTAGATCATTAGCTCGAAGTACGCCATCAAAATAGTTACCTATCTGAAACCAAGCTTCTTCTGATCCGGACACTGAATCAACAAAGATAAATTGTATTTCTTCATCCACGGGATACAATTTTAATAACTCCATAGTAGCAAATATTCCCTCGCTATTAGGTATTATCGAAATGTAAGGTTCACCTCGGTACGTAAATGTAGTATCTATGTATATCTGGTCAAGAACTTTCAATCCCGTAATATAAGGAAACAAATAAGTATTTTTTATCAATGAAGATGCCCACCATGATTCAGCTCGGATATCACCCGTTGCTAGCACTGCCATTTCAATTCCTTCGAGTAAAAACATCACGGATCCAGGACAGTGATACGAAGGAATCAAAGTTACCATTACCTTGTATGGCAGAGTCTCAATCTCAAAGGGTTCATTATACTCTTTTGCGACCAAATAAGGTAGTACTGGTTGGTACTTATTCTCTAGTGCAATAATGCTTTTCGTTAACGATGAACAGTACACTCGATTACAAAATGACTTGTTTAACAACCCTTGTAAATGATCTTGGTGACTGTGTGTCAAAAGGAAAACTTCCCCTGAACCATTGAATTTATCAAGATATACCCCAGGGAATTCATAAATCTCACCATGGAACGTATTCCCCAGGTTCATCTCCTCAAATAAAAAATTAGACTCTTAAATGAAGGAAAGAAGAAAAAAACGAAACATTAGACAGAGGTGGAATATTTAGAGATGATTTTTGACACGCGAAGTTTGATGTAATAATGTGTATGATTTGCTTTTTTTTGCTTCCTTTTATTTCTTTTGATCTATAAAAATTTCCTATATCAAAATCCCATAATATTCCACTCTGTTATATTGATGGTATAAGTTTTCCCATTGCACGACGAATCTGTCACTAATAGGTAACAATAAAATACCACTAAGACTTAACTTGTTTACTCTAGCCAAACTTTCAATGTAAATAATCTTGGTCTTGGCTAACCCTAAAAACTTGTACAAGAATAAAATATATGCCACAGAAACACAAGTACCAGGGCCATTCAAAAGAATAACATCCGGTTTATGGTTTAATAATTTTATTGCCGAAATAGCAAAAGAATACAATGTAGTTGGGATACTTAAAACATAATTTTGACCCACTTGTCTTGCCCTTGGAATTGAAATGTAAGTCGTAGTAGTGGTGGAATTGGTTGTAACTCTTTTATTTTCAAATTCCTTCGCTTTGGATAATGAAGAGTTATCTCCAGCAGAATAAATCCAAGTTCTAGATACATTAGGCATTTCCATTTTCGAAATGATTCTCATCATTTCTCCAGTATGTCCTCCGGAACCTAACAAAATGGAAATATTGGCAGCATCAAGTAATTTTTTGGGATTGGATGTAGAAGTCGGTAATCTCAATGCCGGGAGAATGTACAATAATCTAATTAATATTAAAAATACTGGCGTAAATATTAGTGCAATCACTATACAGTAAAATGTTTCAATATCCATGGTTGTCAGAATTGATGGATGTCAGAGTTAATGGTAGTTATGCTCTTTGTATATTCTTTTTTTCATGAATTTTATTCTTTTTTTTTTTGAGTCGTCGTTTGGCATTTGCATGATTCGCATAATTTTCGTATTCTTATACTACATACTCTACAAACCTGTCTACTCTTCATAATCTTCTTGCAAAGACTTATATTGTTTTTACCAGGTTTTGATAATACCTTTGGTTTTTCTCTTCCACCTTTATCTTTTTCGGCCAATTGTTTCATAACTTTAGCTACAACACCACTCAACTTTTTCATATCATTGGCATTTCCTGGTAGTGGTCTCTGTTTACCGAAACAAACTCTCATTGGATTATTATCCAATAATAACAAACCAGCAGTAGTTTTATTTTTGTTCATCCCATTTTCATTGATTGCTTTAGCGAATGCATTCGCAGAATCTTTGCTTTCAAAAGTGATGAATCCACATCGACTGGTATTGTTAATGGCAATTGATTTTAATTTACCATACTGTGATACGTGAGTGGAAATCATATTCTTGGGTATATCTGATGGGAACCCAAATATGAAAAAGGACGTTAATTCGTTGTACTTATTCACATCCAACAGATTGCTAAATGGCAATTTCTTTGCTAATTTCCCAATATCCATAGGTACATCTCGGGTCACATTCCCATCTTCCGAAGTTTTATTTACATTCAACTTATCTGCCAATTTGGACAATATATCTCTTGTTCTATCATCTTCATCTTTAAATTTTTGTTCTAGTTTATCTGCTATAATAGCCTTAACTTCACGATTGGTAGGATTAGGGGTGTTCCATATGGGTTCAAGTCCTGCCATTTTCAAAGCGGTATCCCTGATATCAGTAGGAATTCCATATGTTATATCTAGCAAACATGATTGACAACAATTTCTAGCCCTAGCACATGTCATGCAAAGTATGGTCTTTTGTAGTTTAATAGATGCTGTTCGATTTCCCCATCTGTAAATTGTAAATGGTCGCGTACATTGACGACACTCGTCACTATTGGTTTGTTTAATCATCTTGATGTGTTTATCATTGCCTAGACATTTAGAACATATTGAAAATGAATCTGAAGTCATTGTTAATATTATTGTTGGTGTTGAATAAGAAGAAAGTGGTAGTGAAGAGAATCGAAAAAAAAAAAAAAAGATATTCCTGAACTTTGCGATGACTTTACAGAAACATTAACAGTTAATCAAAAAAAAATTATAAATGTCTATTAATTGATATGTATTTATATATACAAGCTGATGAAAGATTGTTAGTATTTTATTTACTATTGGTTGCTCATGGATTCTTTCATTTTCATTTTATTATAAATCAGTGTTAAAAAGCTCTGAAATTATTGTTGTTTCCACATGGTATTTCAGGTGAAGAAATTCGTTGTTGTTATAATAATTATTCATCATTAAATAAAAAAGAAAAGTCAGAATTCCAATATCTATAAGTTTTATATCCACATACCTTTTTGTCTATGGCTCGGTTAAGAAAAGAAATGATAAAAACAAAAAAAAGAAAAGAAGATGTGAAAAATTTTTCTCTTCAATCTTTCTCTCCCTCTATTTATACTTTTTTTTTTCTTTCCATATTTCTCGCATTAACTTCACCCCAATTTGCAAAAAGTTAGGGCAAACAATCCCTCAACCAAATTTGTGATACCAACCGTTTCCGCATTAATTTTGGTTTTATGAACAAAATCATAAAGAATATAATCTCGAGGAATAAATTCAATTTCGTCACTATGCTTTCTTTTGAAATCTCTAATGTATTCAATATCATTCAATACCTTGTTCTTGATTGGTCCAAGTTTACTAGTATCAATTGGCAAACGATGGAGAATCATAGTGTAATCAATTTCGTTCTTATAGAAATTATCTCTTTCGAAGGAATAAAGGCTACCATCTTGAGCTTCATTCAAATCGTGTTCCAATCGGGAATGGTCGAGGGTGTTTCTTTGAATCATATCACCAATCAAGTCATCATAGTATTGTGCATCCAATAAAGTCTTCACCAACTGAGGAAATTTATAAGCCAAATAAGTGGTTGCAACCTTTCCACAGTTGACTACTTCTGAAATACAATTATTGGCTTGTTGTCTGATATCTTCGTCGTCATCAAAGAGACCTCTTTCAAAACAAAGTAATAAGCATGCTGAGTATACGTACCCCTTCTTTTTGGTACATCTCTTCAAGTACGAGCAAATAGCATTGTATCCCATTATTCTGATATCAATCTCTTCATTACTATTTGTGGCTCTGATACATTGATCAATGAATTGTTTGTTGTCATCTACAACAAAACGTGCAGCGTATTCAAAAAATCCTGGTTGATTATCTTTCATTGATGAAAAGGGAGTAATGTTATCCATAGTGGAGTACAATTTCAATGCATTGACTTTGGTGTACTGGAAATCATGAGATACAATAAATTCCTTAATCAATATTGGACATTCAATTGAGTTTGTTGATATATAATTCAATACCCTATCATTAACATTGTCGTACTCCGATTGTAATGCTAATCTTAAATAATCTAACATGTTCTCTTTATCATTGTTTAACAAATAAACGGTAAATGATTCAAGAAACAATTGCTTTCCACCATCCAATGATTTCCTTTCATTTATCAATTGTTTAAAGTATTGTGGAAGTTTCTGATCAACGTGAGACCCCATTTTGTCCAAAATACTGATATATTCATTAGCAATAAAATAATCCCCAAAAACTAATTGTGTGTAGTTTTCAATAGGAAAATACACCTTCATACAACCATATTTCAAACACATCAATACACCATGTAAGGTATTCAATTGTAAATTAGAAGACAATGCACTCATAGTGAACAGTTGCAATTCACTAGGTTGTAACATATTAGCGATGATTTTTGCAGCAAACTCACGAACTTTCCAAGACTTTCTACCAAGCAATTTAATTACCGCATTTCGTAACTCAACCTTCCCACTTGTGGTAAATTCTAATTGCTCCAACATTATCAATATTGGAAATACTGTTTGGTCTTGACCATCCACTAAATATTCCACAAATACTTGTTCAATCTTCTTAAACCTAGCAAAAAATCTATTAGAATTGACTTTTGCACCTGAGAATATTTTACGTTCCAAGTGGCCAAATAACATCAAGGCACAATTTCGAATGGACCAATTTGATGCATCAAAGTTTTTCAATGAAAGAAATAATGCTCTTTCTATAAACGGAGAACTTTCTCCTGTCAACTGGCTTTCCTTAAATAATTGAGATAAAGTATTAAATGCATGAACTTGAGGTAAATCTTCTTTGGATTCAGACTCATAAGGTAAGTTTGCTATTTCAAACAATTTTTCAAAAACGTAGTCTCCTAAATTCCTGTCTTTTGCAGAAATCAACATAGCTGGTATTACATATAACAAACCTCCGGATCTTCTGGTTACCAATTGTTTGGTTTCATTTTTGATGTATTGTATTTCATTTTTGACATATCTCTCAATTCTTGCATTGTCTAATGAATGGAGCTGTCTCGACATTGCAATCATGGTGGGATACAGTGAAGAAATTGCTGCTCTAAATTTGATATTATGTAGTTGAGAAACAACAAGGTGGAAACATTCATCCACATCTTCCAACGTTGGTTGTTTTTGTAACAAGGCAATAAACAAATCATTAGCCCCTTGTAAAACTTTCCATGAATAATTCACCACTTCTTTCGATTTAACAAACTCCTGTTCATCAGCATAAGCTATTCTTTCAGTTGACAATACCTCTGTCATTCTTCTGGTTGCATGTTTGGCAGCATTTAATAATAATACATTGTCACCACAAACACCAAGTTTGTTTATTACTGTAGCCAGTGCTTGAAGATATCCATGTTCACCAGAATCTTTGCCCAAACCTTGATATACCTTGTTCATGAATTTATCTAAAGTTTCTTTTTCCTTGTGGTACTTGGCCAATAATGCAACTGCTAGGGCTGCACCTTCACTTTCTCGACCAGATAATCTAGGCAAAATGGCAAACGTTTTTTCTTCCAACGCCTTAACTTTAGTAAACACTTCTGATATATTTTGACACAGAAACAAAAAATTCAAGCTTGATTCACGTACTAACTTGTAGTTGGAAAATAAGTTATCAATTAGTAACTCGACCAACTTTTCATCAAATGTATTTTCTACTTTTTCATGTAACTGTTTAAGTATCATAATACCCCCAACTTTTTGTTGAAAATT
Source organism: Candida sojae (assembly GCA_013177575.1). Classification (NCBI taxonomy): domain Eukaryota; kingdom Fungi; phylum Ascomycota; class Pichiomycetes; order Serinales; family Debaryomycetaceae; genus Candida; species Candida sojae. Next base: position 2,289,005 of record WWPN01000002.1, on the reverse strand, counting down.
GTTTTGAGGTTCCAAATGTCTAAACAATAAAACTTTCAATTTCATCAAATACTCTCTTGTGATAAGTTCAGATTCCTTACCAAATTTACCACTTAAAGATTCAGAAAATTTCCCACTTATGAACTGGTGCATGATAGCAATAAATTTATCCTGTTGATCAGACTCATTTAAATTAATCTCTATTATATGGTTTTCAACAATGGTGTCAAATGTATAATTTGAAAGTGGTTCTTTCTTTCCTCCAAAAAGTAATTGCAATGCATCAATTCGAATACTAGCATCTGAATGCACCAAGCATGAAACTAACGATTTTTGATCAATTAATTCCAATGACTGAATATATTTCATTTTCTGCCCCATGCTAAGAATACTGACAAGTGTATTAAGGTTGTGCTTACAATCTTCAACCAACAATTGAAATGACTCTGGATCAATACTTATTAAACCAGGAAGCAAATGGGTTATCAAATTTTGCCTTAATGACAGGTTTTCCAAATCTAACAAATTAATCCAAGAATTATACCATTCTTTGGTATTTTTTTTCAGCTTGACATACAAATCTTTGAATATTACCACAAAAGTTTTGCTAATAGCATTTGCTAAGTTGTTATCAAACATGGACATAGCATATGAAAGATACTTAGGATATTTTTCAATGAAACCCTGAATATTATCTGTTCTTTTAAGTGATTTTTCTAGAAGAACAAATAGATTTTTTGTCAATGGTTGTTGCATAATCATATCAATCCATGAGTTGGTATCAACGTTCTTGAACAATAGTAGCTTATCTATAATTCCATTCAATGAATTTTGCAAAGGAGAATGGTTAGAGTTTATATATGTCAAACAATAGTCCAATATTCTATTAATATCTTCAAGTGTGCTATTAAACATATGGTATCGCAATAAGCATATTGATAAAGTATCATTGAATATCACCCGTTCCTTATCGGTTCCATCTTTCAGATCAAGTAATGTCAATAGATATGTAAGATAATTCTTGATATCCTCTTCAACGGGATGCTTCGATTCAATTAACGATTTCTTAACAACTTTGAGTTTTGCAATCTCCATTAGGTTGACAGTACAGTAGTGATTTCATGTCTGCAAAATTTTTAAGACTCCAAATCAAATAAAAAAAAAAAATTTTTTCACGCATTACAACGCGATGTGAAAACAGTGAAGGCATTAAACATAAAACACATCGACAAGATAAAACACATCAATTAACCAAGTTATTATGAAATTGTAATCATCATGGTATATGTGATGTACTAAGGTTTCAAAAGATTGTTTAATATGGAATAGCGTACTGGAAAAGAGATCTCAATCAAACTAATCAACGAAAATGTCTGGCACATCAATCAGATTTGGATTCAAGTGAAACAGGAAATCCCAAAGATTGTTTGCTTCCTCTAAGTTAGTTTAGTTTAATAATCTTTCTATTGTCAATTCTATATTAACTTCGTTGTAAAATGTAATTATCACGTGCGTTATTCACGTGTGGGTGTTGGTTTTTTTGCACGACCTGCCGTCTGTTAGATTTTTTCCCAACAAATTTTGTTGAGCTTTCAAGAAATTTCTTTTTACGTCTGTTTCCGTTTTGGGATATGTAAGACATCTTAAATCTTGTACACATTACACATTTTATTTTTGTTTTGCAATCAAGAATCACTTCTAGCCGTGGGATAAACCCAACCAAATGACGTAGTGAACAAAACAGTATGATCTAACTGTAGTGGCATAGAGTACAATTCTCAATTGTTTAGTGGGAGTGAGATGTGTTAGAGAGATACTAAAAGAATCAACTGTTCCAATGATTCAGGAAACTTTGTTGCGGTTTCTGGAGCACTTCATCAAATAAAAAATTTACAAACCCTACAAATGAAAATAAAACGATCAAACTGTGCAGGTTCCAGAGTAATTTCGCCCCCTATTGTTTGTAATGTTTCCTTAAATCTATTTACAGTATCTCGTTAAGTAAACATTGATCCCCTATTTTGGGTTGCTAATCTTGAATACATCAAACGATAACATTATGTTTTTTTTTTGGGTAGAACGAGAACATACGTATAGCTTTACATCCCCTAAGGATTGTATTGTGCATCTGTGGATACGTGTAATCAACTTTAGCGGATGAAGGATAGTGGAAAAGAAAAATTGATGGAAAAATTCAACAGAATTTGATCCGTTATTTGTCTTATTGATGATGTGCAAATCAATTGAGTAATTCAATAACTAGTAATGATTTTTAGCAGTAATTTCATATTCAATGATTTATACAAAGCGGGGCAAGAACCTAATTAAAAAAAAAAAGTTATCATTCATACCCACACGCTCACTCAATTCCAGAATCTCTTTTTGCTTTCTTTCTTTTTTTTCCCGTCTGGCGTGCTTCATTGTCAAATAGTAAAACGAAAAAAAAAGGGAAAATTTTTTTAATCTCATACACACACATACACACAACACACACATAGTGATTTTTCTTGAAACTATCAACAATTATTTAATTTCCTACAACCACCTTTTTTTTTTGCCATTCCTTGATTTACTTCATTACCACTTTATCATTCTTTTCATTAATAGTTTCTTTATAGTGTAATCACATCGTTTACAGGAGATGGATATTTTTAGTGAATTCATAGATATGGACTTCCCATCAGTCCATGTCCCAGCTTCAATGGACAATGTAAAATTCGGCAATCCACAGCCAGCTACTACTCCATCTTCAATTAAAGTGGATCCAACGTATTTATCAATGGTATCTGACAACTTGCCTTATTCTTTACGCATGGGGAAATTACCTTCATATTCAAGAGTTGAGACACAAATCAAGTTGGAATTGCAACTTCATACAACAAATCCTTCAGCTCCTGCATTCAACTACCTTAAACTCGCCCAGGATGTGGTTAGTAAAACAAAGTACTGTTTAGCTGAAGAACTTCCAGCTTCAATACAAGCTACTACACTTTTCTTGGATGCTTATGTTATGACGAGCGATTTGAAAAATTCTTGTCAAATATGTGAACGTTGTACTGAAAGAGAAAGAAAAAGATCGTCAAGAGGAACTAAATCATCTGGTAAAATGTGGGATAGTGACCAACCAAAGAAGGCAATTATATTTAACTCCAAAGAATTGGTACCATTGACGGTTGTCCCTGGCTGCGATTCAAAGTTTGATTTATCTGCTAGAATCATTTGTTATTGTAGACACCACAAGGAACTGGATGGTTTCAAGATTCTTGTTGTATTGAAAGACTTTAGCGGGAATGTGATTGCTAAGCAAGTGTCAACACCTATCTTAATTATGGATAGAAAGAAATCTGCTACTTCTCCACCAAGTACAAGCAAAACAGTTCTTCCTGAATCTGGTGGTGAAATATTTCATCAACTCTCTCCTCCAGAGTCTGCATCTGCTTCCGAAGAACCTACATTCAAGAAGGCACGTCTTTCTAATACAACCGATGCAACAAGTCCGTTCAGTGACACTTCAACTTCAATCAATCGCCAATATTCTTCATTGAGTTTACACAATCAGCAATTCCAATTCACATCGCCTAGTCAACAGCCACAATTACCAGCTCCGACAATACAAAAGATTATTCCGCAACAAGGTCTGATTAGAGGAGGTATTGAAGTGACAATCTTGGGATTCAACTTCCGCCCTGGTTTACTGGTTAAATTTGGTGCAAATCAAGCCTTGGCTACCCATTGTTGGTCTGAAACTACAATCGTTACATACTTGCCACCAGCAACTCATCCGGGACAGGTTTTGGTTAGTTTTGAGAATCAAGATAATAATGTTATGTATGGTGGACCACAACAACAACAAGTATTTACATACACTGATGATAGCGATAGACAATTAATTGAATTGGCTTTGCAAATCGTTGGATTGAAGATGAATGGTAAATTAGATGATGCGAGAAATATTGCCAAGAGAATAGTAGGCACTGATACTAGTTCCAATAATAATAGCAACTATGTGTCATCCACAACGTCGCCAAATACAAGTGAATGGTTTGATTCTGATAATAAGAACTTTGCTAAATTGAATAAATTGGTTGAATTTTTTGAGTCAAGGACAAATAATGATTCTGACTTGAAGAAATGGTCAGGTATGAAAACATCAGAAATATTTGGTGAAGAAGAAGAAGAATACTTTGCTGATAGTGAGGCAATCCCATCATATAAATCTATTTTCCCAGAGCAACAAACGGCTACTGAAGACGCAGATGCAGGAGTGACATCAGATTCCTCTGAAGACATGGTCGTGAATTATATAAATCATCCTCGTAAAACAATGGAGAATGATAAAATGTTGATATTCTTCTGGATACCAGCCCTAGTGGCAATTTTTACTATCTTTTTTATGGTTTATGTGATGGGTTTTCAATTGAACAGTAATATTGTTTTTGATAAGATTGTACATGTAATTTCTTCATTTAGCTAATTTTAATTTTAATGTGTTCATATCTGGTTTGTTTGTTTTTTTATTTTTTATTTATGTTAGAGTGTCTGAGTTAATAATAATTATTACAATATATGATTTTAGTTTTTAGATTATGATGAAAACAATTGATATCGGACTTCTAGTCCAATGTAGCTATTCCAGCGTACAACGAGTTATTGCACTACAGTCCAAACTGGGTTACGTGGGCAAACAGATACCAAGGGTTGGTTCTGGTTTCTGATAAAATCGAGGTATAAAGTGAGTGTGTAAAGAGTATATACAACTGTAATAATAAAGAGTTCAATAATTGAAGAAGTTTTCAAAAAAAAAAATTATACCCAGGATATGGGACAAAAAAATGAAATGCAGCTTCTGTGGCTCGAACACAGTACCTCCAGATTTCAGTTAATAAAATCTTCAGTCTGACGCTCTCCCAGATGAGCTAAAGCTGCAAATTTTGTGAAATTCCAAATCCCCACGATGACCGGGATATGTATATCCTTTATCTGTAAATTGCTAGTTAGACTGTTTCTTAATGAGTAAGGTATGTCTAGATATGTCTCTTGTATTCAGCATGTCATTATGGGTATATAATATTGCCAAGATTGTGTGTTTTTTCGGTGCACTGTAGAAATGTCAGTATCACTAGAAATACTTCAACTTGAGGCAAATGTTGCACAGAGAAGTTTGTACTGTTCAACAGATGGAATTGTATATCAGACTTATGATGATAGTAATTACAGAGGTTATTAGCGTGTGTTTTCATTTTCAGTTAAATTTGGTACAATACTATGACCAAAATAAAAACTCATTATTATCATCAACTGACTAACTTGCAATAAACATAATTGTTAGAATACGCTATACAAGGTTCCAGTACTTAAAAATTAATTAGGGCATATCATAAGCAAGTATAAATATCAGAACAAAGTTGATCAATCCAGTGTTACAAATAACCTCATGGCAACAATAAACCTCTATATCGTTCATACAACGCTACCTATTCATACAAATGAGACTGGAAAAAAGAATGCCCTTTCTCATCTTAAAGATGAAACAAGAAATAGTTAAAAAAGAAAGCCCAACGCGGGGCTCGAACCCGCAACCTTTTGATGACTAGGTTATCTAAGAGTCAAATGCTCTACCGATTGAGCTAGCCAGGCTTTTCGATGTTGTGATATTTTATATGAAGAACTAAGTCAGCAAATACGATACAATGGTAAACTGTTGAAATTAAATATCATTATGGTACCTTGGTGTGTTTATTAAATTGCGTGAAAAATCAATAACCATGTAAGAGCAGATAAAGGGGGTCTAACACACACACAAAAGAAATCTAATGGGTGAAGGTTAAGAAACATCAAAGTGAGAAGAAAGAGAACAATTAATGTGTTAATAAAAGAGTAACGTAATTAAGACAAACAATAAATAATAGATGAAAATCTTTATGAATTTATCTGAAATTTATGAATATACTAGAATAATATAAATTGTAACGTTTCGTAGTAATTATCATTCATCTGTTGAAATTACCGAAGCTGCTAAAACGCAACAACTTATTTCCATAATTTTCACTCCAACGAACATCATATGCAACTGAAGATTACCTTTGATTTTACTAGAAGTGACAATAATAGGATCAAGGGTGGCATTGACATTTATCACTCTAATTATAGAACTATACATGACTAAATTAAAATCCATAATTAAATCCAATTATGTCTGTTTTTGTACTTTTTGTCTCACGCGCTACCACATCCCAGTGGAAAAAAAAAAGTAAAAAATTTCATTTCTCAAACTTAAAATCTCATCTCGATGTACATCGCAAATTTACACTAAACTGAATGGAAACAAAAAATTGAAATCATATACTGGACAATGTACATGATATCAAAAGTCGTAAAAAGCAAAAAAGAAGCCCAACGCGGGACTCGAACCCGCAACCTTGAGATAACTCTAATGGTCGTAAAAGTCTCACGCTCTAAGCCGATTGAGCTAGCTAGGCTACCAATTGATGTCTTTCCATTCAAATTTGAAAGGTCATTCTAACTAAAATCAATCAAGATGTATTATTACGGGTTATCAAACTCAATATATGTGTTGACAAGAATACGAAAACTACAGGCACCAACAATAACAGAGAGTAAATAGGTACATATTTAGAACTAGTACATTAGCTCGTATTCCAAAAACCATATCCTCTTATCCAGTCACAAGAGAATACTATAGAGATTACTCTAGAGCTTACTCAATACTATACTTTGTCTGGTTATAATTTTGTGTATTCAATTCATCAAACAAACTACTACAGAATTATCCAATACCACACTCAGAAACCGAACTCTTTTTGTCCCAGATTGGAAGCTCATCTCAACTGTTGAAAAAAAAAAAAAGTAAAAAGAAAAGAGTTAGCACGAATAAAACTTAGACGTAATATGATGATCAAATTTATCTATCATGACAAAAAAAGAAAAGCCCAACGCGGGACTCGAACCCGCAACCTTGAGATTAAAAGTCTCACGCTCTAAGCCGATTGAGCTAGCTAGGCTTTGTTGTGTTTTCGTTGAACTCTAGTAATTGCCACACTGTGAAATGATACACTTGACAAACTTGCGGTTGATGAAAGTTTAGAGCTTTGTTGAATGAGTTTAATGCCTTTGCATTGAACATTAATCACCCAGAGGCCATTTAATTGACTTACCTTTAATACTAATATCGCTTCCTATTTGCCTATTACCAGTGAACACCAACCAATCTATTAATACCGTTTAATTACCTGAGTATCCTACAACGATTCATAGTCAATAACTTCTAACCAACATATCAAACTTTAGTTACTGTCATACAATTTGAACTATTATAATGTTATGTCAGACAATCCTAACAAATTTGACTTACAACCATTATCATGTTAGTACATAATTGTTTTTAACACCGACAACCACAACATTATCGTATTAAAAACTTTTTTCTACATTCACAATCCAGATTACACTTTGTCTTGCCAGAATAATAATCCCTGACAAGTGGTTCCCAACCAAATTCAGAGAGTAGTTGTATTAAATATGAATGAACATACTTTCTATGAATCATTAAATTTGACTAATAAGTCTAGAGTCTTAATTTGAAGCTGTGGTTTCTGATTTACATCATAGACAAGTAATGAATTTTCTTCTTTTTATACACCAACAATAATTTGACGTGCAATGAAATTAAATTACTGTCACATTATTTACAGTTAAGCTTCTAGAATATTGGTTTTATGTCTTTGATGTAATTAGTAAAAGCAAAGCCAGAAACTACTTGTAACCATATACAATTATAATCGTTCAATCAATAATGAATTGATTAAAGTTTGAAATTCTAAACAGGGCTCCAATATCAATAGTTTGTTGTATAATCAGCTATTGGTTTTGGCTAGAACACACTTGATTATTAATTAATACTTGTATTGTACCCGTGGGTATTGTTCACCAATGATTCATCTAATCATTATTTAAGTAGATGAATTTCTTCTTATTTTTTCTATTTAAATTTATTTTAATTTAGCAACCAATTTTAAGAAAAAGAAAGAAAGAAAGATAAAAAGAAGCAACCAATAAAAAGAATTAAGAATTAAGCAATCAATCGATCATTGAGTTATTGGAGACTGAATATCGTGTTAACCTTGTTTACCGTTTAGTATTGAATATATATTGTGTGTGATTTCTCCCGAAGAGTTATAGTTGTGGATTACACTACACTACTATTGTTATACTATTGAATCATTGGTAAAAGGAATTACTGTTAACCCAACTATAAACTATAGTTATTGAGGTACACAACAAGGAAACTTGTGTCTAAGTTGGCCGAGTAGTCTAGCGGTTATAATTTTCGCTTTACACGCGAACGGTCGCGAGTTCGATCCTCGCCTTGGTCATATTTTTTTAGATAGACTTTTTGTTTTGCTTTGCTCAATCTTACCTTCAAAAACAACTTTGGTTGTTCTGTAACAAAATATTATGATTGAGAAGTGGAATTTATACTGCTATTATTACAAAATTCAATGTATACATTTAGTATATTTTTACAACTTAGATGCATGTACAAACTCGGTACCTTGTTTGATTGAACTTTGTAATCCCTTCAAGGCAACATCAACCAATTTCTTTTCTTCTGGAGTAACAGTCAACTGTTCAAATGGGTTGATAAAAGATCTGATTTGTCCTTGAGATAAGATAACTGGTACTGAGAAGAATTCAACACCACCTAAGTATTTTTCGGAAAATTCTTTACCTCCTGGTACACCTGGTAAGTAAATATAGGAGGAATCTGGGACTTTACCACTTGGAGAAGCACCTCCTGTCACTGAACTAATAACATATTCCGCAAATCTATAACCAGCATAAGCCATAGATAAAGTAGCGGATCCTGCACCATTCTTAGCCTTCACGACTTCGTCACCACCAAATTGAACTCTATGGACAAAATTGGTGTAGTCAGAGTTATTTAATAGTCTAACACTTGGATCATATCCCACCAATGGAACAATAGTATCACCAGAATGTCCACCAATAACAGAAATTTTACCTTTCAATTTGGTTGGGTCAGTGTTAGTCAATTCACCTAAAAATGTTTCGGCTCTGACACTATCCAAAGTGGTGACACCAAATAATTTGAGTGGGTTGAAAACACCCAATCTTTTTAAAACTTCTGCAGCAATTGGAACAGTAGCATTAACAGGGTTGGAAATGATCAAGATAGCCGCATTTGGTGCAACTCGACCAATATTTGCCACCAAATCTCTGATAATTGATGCATTGATATTGAATAAATCGGCTCTGGTCATACCAGGTTTTCTTGGAACACCAGCAGGAATAATCACTAAATCGGTTCCTGTTAATGCCTCAGTAATAGCGCTTTTGTCTTCTTTGTCTTTTGGTTGATGACCAGTGACAATGGCTGGAGTATTGATGTGGGACAAATCTGCAGCCACGCCTTTGGCATTGACAATATCAAACAAGGCTAACTCAGTGACATTTGGATTTAATTTCAAAAGTAGGGATAAAGGTTGACCAATACCCCCAGCAGCTCCTGCAACAGTGACTTTAACCATGATTGTACTTAAATATTCTATGAAGTTTATAATAGGAAATCAAAAAATAATAAAAAAAAACAACAAGACTGTGTTTGTTGAAAAGAAAAATAGTATAAGAAAAATGGGATCAATGAACAAGGATATTCGAGGGATATATAAGAATTTTTTTTTCCTGCCGGATGATACCTAAATAGTGGGGTCTATCTCGTGGTAGTAACATTAACTTGTGAAAATTTTTGTATCCGAGGTATCAGGTGCTGCATTGATTTGAAACACTTGCTTACATAAGTACACGTGACACAAAAATTACACAGCAACCAACAACAAATCGCACGGAAAAATTAAATTAGAATCGAAAGAAAAAAAGATTTTTTGAATTTAGAATTGTTTTTATAAAATTTTATCGGAGAAAGAAGTACGACTGTTATCAGTATCCTAATATTGTCATCAATGATCTTTACTACGTTACTAGCTTTTGTTACTGCTGTTTCAGCTATTGATTGCTCTGTTGACGAACTCAAGCCTTATAATCTTGAGGGCATCAAGGGTATCTATTCATATTCTACACTCAAGAACACTCCGCCATCTACTACAAATCTTACTTGGAATATTGGAATCTGTGAACCAATAAACAATATCCAAGATTGTCCTCAGGATTCTGATATATGTGGTGTTACAACTATTCAATTAAAGGATGCAAAGCCTGTTGTCTCCGAAGTCATTCCATTCGGTGGTTCATTACAGAAAAAATATGAAACGTCCGATAATGGTGTCAAAATTATCTATAATGGCGCTCGTTGGGGAGATATTCTGGTAAATGCTGAGGTAAACTTTATTTGTGATAAAGACTCTTCTAATAATGATCTTACTTTGGATCAATGGGATGGTACTAACTTGAAACTCTCCATGAAAAATAAAGCTGCCTGTATTACCAGTGATAAGGACAAGAAAAAGAATGAAAAGCCAGATGGAGGAGAGTCATGGGGTTGGTTCACTTGGATATTCATCTTTTTGGTTTTGTTTTTGAGCATTTATATTGTTGGTGGAGCTTGGTTTCAATACAACAAGGGCAATGCTATAGATTTTCAAAGTGCTTTGAAAGAAGTGATTGAAAACTTTATTGAACTTTTGAAAGGATTACCAAGTTTTAGTAAAGAAATCATTGAAAAATTCACTGGCAGAAGTAATAGAGGTGAATACAGTGCTGTATAGTGCTAGTTACCTAGTTATAGTATATATGTACATATGTATATTTTATTGCGTATTTTTCTATGTATGGGATTGGACAACGCCACAGAGAAACCGTTTGATGACTAAACCTAGTCCCCCCACCAAATGCACTGGCAAGTTAGTGCGAGACATGGCACGCCAACGAACAATTCAATACGACAATGTAACAACAGAAAAGATAGACGGAAAAAAAAAAATAAAAAAGAAAAAGAATGAACAATTGTTACTCATAAGTTCAATATTTCGTTCTTCAACTAATCAATGACTACTGTATCAGAGCGTATATCATCTTTAAAGCCGGATGAAAGGTTTGTTTCATTTGAATTTTTCCCTCCAAAAACCGATTCTGGTTTTAGAAACTTGCTAGCCAGATTGAATCGTATGCTGGCTTTCAATCCTTTATTCATCACCATAACTTGGGGCGCAGGAGGATCTACTAGTGAAAAATCCTTGGATTTAGCCGCTACCTGTCAAAATGAAGTGGGAATAACCACAGTGTTACATTTGACATGTACAAATACCAACAAGGAGGTAATAGATGAGGCGTTAGCTCGTGCCAAAGCCAAGGGCATACGAAACATTCTAGCCTTAAGAGGAGATCCACCAAGAGCTGAAGAATACTGGACCCCAAATTGTGATTTCAATGGAGCTGTTGATTTGGTTAAATATATAAGACAACAATATGGAGATTATTTCTGTATTGGTGTTGCAGCTTACCCTGAAGGACATGTTGATGGGGCCAATATTTCTGGACAAGATCCAAAGAAGGATATCCCTTTCTTGATTGAAAAAATCAAAGCAGGCGGTGACTTCATAGTGACCCAATTGTTTTATGATGTTGATAAGTTTATTGCTTTTGAGAAAATGATACAAGAGCATGAGGAATTGAAGAATGTTGCTTTAATTCCAGGATTAATGCCTATCACAACATACAAAGTCTTCAATAGAGCATCCAAGTTATCACACGCTTCAATTCCTAGAGAAATTTCTCAACAAGTGGATCGTGTTAGCAATGATGATGATGCCGTTAAAGCTCTTGGTGTTGACATTTTGAGTAACATAATTGATAGAATCGACAAAGAAACAAATATCAAAGGGTACCACTTCTATACCTTGAATTTAGAAAAGGCGGTTGCTTCCATCTTGGATAAGTCTGATGTTTTGAGACCTATTTTGGAGGGACCATCTAGTGTAATTGAAAATGAAGATGCAATTGCGTCAGATTCCGATGATGACAATGAAAATGAAGCTAACAATATCAATCACGCTGTTGTTAATGCATCTCGTAGACGGTCATCTATAAATGACAATATTTTGTCGGGCTCTAAAGCTCTTGTTGGGAAAGCATTATTGAAAAACAAACAAGTCCTTGTTGATATCAGTACAGGTAAAGGTGCACTTGGGAAAGACGCCACTTGGGATGATTTCCCTAATGGTAGATTTGGTGACTCCAATTCTCCTGCATATGGTGAAATTGACGGATATGGTCCAACTTTGAAGATTCATTCACCTGCTGAAGCGGAAAAGAAATGGGGAACTCCAGAAAGTATTGGCGACCTAGCTAAGATTTTCATTGATTACTTGTCTGGTAAAATTGACGTTATACCTTGGGCTGATCAAGCATTATCTCCCGAAACAGCATTGATCCAAGAAGAATTATTCCAATTGAACGAAAAGGGATGGTTTTCTGTAGCTTCACAACCTGCTACTGACGCTTGTAAATCGACTGACAATATCTTTGGTTGGGGTCCACGTAATGGAGTGGTATATCAAAAGGCATTTGTTGAATTGTTTATGCCCAAAGATGATTGGAATAAATTAAAGCCATTAGTCCAAGCATCAGGGTCTATCACCTACTATGCGGGCGATAAATCTAATAAAATAGAAACTGAAGTACTTCCTGGCCACAGCATAAAATCATCCAAAAATGCAGTTACATGGGGTGTGTTCCCACTGAAAGAGGTGGTTCAGCCAACAGTGATTGATTATGAATCATTCAAGGCATGGAATGAAGAAGCATTCTTATTATGGCTTGAGTGGTCAAGATGCTACAAGAAGAATTCAAAATCTTTTGAATTATTAAATAAAGTTTATGAAAATTATGTATTAGTTTGTTTGATACACCATGACTTCCCCGAAGAACATGGGTTGTGGGATTTTTTACTTGATGAATAGCAATTAGCTTACAAGCTTTAGAGCTGTAACCAGTCTATATATTTTTTAATTATACCATCATTTAGAATAGATACATAGTCCGCATCAACTGAATTAATTCCCTGATACTGACAATGTTTATTCGAAAGAAGAAGAACTCCATTGTACATGGGGGTTCCTTCCTTAACGCGTAGTCTTCCTCCCAACTTTAGGGGTAATGGAATTCCAGTTTTGGTGACGTGTAAAAACCTCAATGGTTCCTTCTCATAACCTTGAATAACTGATTTATTTGATATATCCTCAAGATATAGCTTATATGTATCATTTGTAGTCGTTGTTTTACTTGCATCTTCTTGGTCATCATCTTTATCAAGGTTGACCTCTGTAATGATTTTGCGTTTAAGTCGATCAACGGAAGACTTATTTGGGTCACCCAACTCTTTCCATTCTTCAAGTTGAGTAATTTTTGATTTTGAAATATTCTCAATCCAAATTATACGATATGTATTAGGGGTGGTCAATGTAGTTTCATCCATTGAATTAGTTGATTGTAGTTCGTAATATGGAAAATAGAATATATTCGATTCTCACATTTGAAAATCACGAAACATCACCAAAAAAAATAAAAAATAAAAAAATACTCCAGTTCAATAATTAACGCGTACTTCTTTTATTCATTCTTCTTCATAGCAATGTCATTATTTGTGGAGGAAAACGATATACAACGTAAAGACAACAATGAAATTCCCGTAGTATTTGATGAAGAAGATGTTATACCAGTGTTTCCCGAAAGAGAGATAAATTGTTCATTGCCATTGAGGTTCCAACAGGATATTTTAAAGACTATGCTCACGAAAGATGGTTTATTAATATTAGGACACGGACTAGGTTGGGACGCTATCATTGCCAATTTACTTCATGCTTTGAATACCCCATTTGTTAACTTTGGAACTAATATAAAGAAGAAGCCATTGATATTTGTTTTAAATGCATCGGAATCGGAACTTGAAAGACTAAAAGAGGAATTGATGGATCTTGCCGGTGGGGAAGAGCATGAGTTAACAATAATTGACAAAAACTCACCATCCTATAGGAGACTGAAGATATATGCAGAAGGTGGGATTATATCTGTATCTGGACAATCAATGATAAGTGATATTCTTTCATTCATGATTGATCCAAATAGCATTACTGGTTTGGTTGTATTTCACGCAGAAAATGTTAAGGAATTTTCTAATACTGCATTTTTGATAAGGGTATTCAGAGACAGAAATAAGTGGGGATTTATTAAAGCATTTTCAGATAAGCCAGAATCATTTGGTGGATTTACTCCTTTGGCAAGTAAATTAAAAATTCTAAAGTTGTCAAATGTATTTCTTTGGCCAAGATTTCATTTGAAAATTCTGGAATCGTTTAATATAAGAAATAAGAAAGACACAGTTGGAAAACTTGTAACTGAAGTCAAAGTTGGATTGACGGAATCAATGAAAAAGCTTCAAACACATATAACAGCTTCAATCGAAGGATGTTTACGAGAACTTAAGCGACGCAACAGTACTCTTGACACAGAGTATTGGAGTATTGAAAATATTTATGATGATGATTTTGCAATAAAAATTGAAGCTAGTTTAAGGAATGACTGGCATAGAATTACTCCGCTTAGTAAAAGTTTAGTCAAAAGCATCGAGTTTCTAGTGGGGCTATTAGTAAAATTGTTGGTGTTTGACTCGATTGAAATCTATTCATTAGTTAATGAAAAAATCGAGAAAGACTTAAAATTGCAACGAACTCAGAATAGAAGTGAAAACCCTTGGTTGATGTCTGATGAAGCAGGTTGGATAAAATCAGCCGCAGCTGAAAGAGTGTTTGGAATGGTACGTGGAAGCTATAACTTGGAAGAATTACCAAAATGGAACGAATTAGGAAAACTTGTCAAGGATATATTGGCTGAGAAGGAAAAACATCAAGAAAAGAAGCATGGTCCAATTTTGATTGTTTGCAAGTATAGATATATTGCGGGACAAATATCAGCACTATTAAGTTCTATGCAAGAAAAACAGGCGTCAGGAAGACGCGGGTTTACATTTCGAAAGTTTATGATTGAAAAACTCAGGGACTATGTAGATTATCGAGAAAATATTAGTCCTCGTATTAAACAACTTAGTGAGGCATTGGAAGGGAAAAACACCAGTGGAGAACAAAATAATGTTGATACTGCTAATGCTGAGCCATCTCTGGCGTTATTAAGAAATGGAGCACCAATAAGCAAACGAAGACGAACCAGAGGTGGATCTGTTGCCGCTGCTAATACCCAAGTACGTTTACAAAAGAGCCAAGAACCAACTGAAGTTGACAAAGAAACCTTAGAGAGGATTGAAGCTGAATACGATGAAGAGTATACAGAAATGAGCCTAGGGGATAATACCAGTATGGTCAATTTTAGAAACGAAGAGGAGGAGATGACTGAAAATGGCTTTGAATTTGAGCATATTGACAAGGAAGAGCAGATAATTGTTCAGTCGTTTAGTGATACTTCAAACACTGCTATCCTCCAAGAATTGAATCCATCACATATCATTATGTATGAACATGACTTGTCATTTTTGAGAAGAATTGAGATTTACCAAGCTATCAATAGAGACAATCCAGCTGATGTATATTTAATGTACTACCGTGATTCTGTTGAAGAACAAAAGCATTTGGTTAGAATCAAGAAAGAAAAAGAAGCATTTAATAGACTAATTAAGGAGAAGGCAACACTTCCTAAACGATTTGATACTGAATCAGATAATGCTAAATTTCAGATCCATAAACGAGATGTGGTTAATACCAGAATTGCTGGAGGTGCCAGCTTTAGAACAGAAGCTGATGATATGAAAGTGATTGTCGATTCTCGTGAGTTTGGTTCTGATACTCCATTCCTGATTTACCTTACTGGAATGACGGTTGTTCCTGGTATGCTTACTGTAGGTGATTATATCTTATCACCTACGATGTGTGTTGAAAGGAAATCGGTTCCAGATTTGATTGATAGTTTTAAAAATGGGAGATTATTTGCTCAATGTAAAAAGATGTTTAAATATTATAAATTTCCGGTTTTATTGATTGAGTTTGCAAACATTGAGTCATTTTCCTTACAACCAGTGACTGATTACAAGTTTCGAAAAGGTACCAAACAGGACGATGATAAGGATAACACTTTGAAACACCAATATCAAACCCCTGTTCAAGAAAATCTTGTGAAGTTATTGTATGAATTTCCAAAACTTCAAGTAATTTGGTCAGCATCCCCACAGGAATCGGCACAGATATTTTTAGAATTAAAGGCAAATCAAGAAGAACCGAATGTAGCCGAAGCACTTGATAAGGGGGTAAATAAATCCATAGCCACTGTTGATGGATCACCAGCAGTGTACAATGAAGGCTCCATAGATTTCGTTAGACGAATTCCTGGTATAACTATTCACAATTATGAAAAATTGATTCAACAAGTGAAAAACATTGAAGAATTGGTATGTCTTTCAGAACAAGAGTTCCAAAAGATACTAGGAAAGGAGAATGGTAGAAAAGCATATAACTTCATCAATAGAGATGCAAGTGCTTAAACACAATTTATGGTAGTATGCAATTGGTTGACATTTTTTTTTTTTTTTTTACGTTTCATTTCACAGCCGTTTTTTATTTTTCGTATGGGTTGCTGCTGACATTTGTTTACGTTTTAGCTCAAAATGGATAGGGCGTATATACAGACTTTTTTTTTAAGGTTGCTTGTACCTCTGTTTCTAGAATAATGTACTAAAATAAAAAAAAGATTCATGTTTCAAACTTGAAAACCCAAACCTCTTTTATTTACCTATTTTTTTCTTTCATTTAATGTATCATGTTAAGATATTCCATTAGTCGTAAACATGATTTCAAAACTCATTATTTCAAGATTCAAAAGTTAATCAATACAAAAGTTCAACTAAGTCTTAAATATGAACAACTTAAATCCCCAGAAATTCATTCAACTTTAATGAAACCTATAACTCAAGAAATACTTACAATTTGTAGTGATTATGAATTAGATCAAAAGATTTCCAATCATGTTATATTTATTTTATTGTTATTACGATACGAATATTTAATTCAATCTGAAAATAATTTAATTGCATTTGATTTATTAACCACCAAGGCAACAGTATGTGAAATATTATCCATTAGAATGCTTAGAGAATATAAATCATTAAATAGAATCAGTATGTTTTTTATTAAACCATTATTAGAGATTGAACCACTGTTGAATTTTAATACTTTGGAATTATGTGTATTATCAAATGCAAAGAAATTTTTATCACAACCAATTATTGTACGAATATTGGAAAGATTTTATAATGGAGAACTTATAAATAATGAAGGGATGAAAGATGATGAAAAATATTTACTTGATGATGAATATATTGCTGATTATACATTTGATAAAATTTCAATAAAAGGAATTATTAAAAGAGCAGATACTGTACCAAAATATCAATCATTTGTTATAAATTTAAAAATAATTATGTTTCTGATTTTATATTTCTTATTGGTTTATAAAAAACCCATTGGGATTTTATTTTGGTTATTTGGAATTAGTTTTAATATTGAATTATTTTTAAAATTATATTATATTGAATGGAAATTTATGAAAATGATAATCTGGAATTATATTGATTTTTTATTGATATTATTAATTGATACTTCATTAATTTTGAAAATTATAGGAAATTCATATTTTGATGATATATTTAGTTTAATTGGAATAATTTTATTCCCTAGGGTACTTTCAATATTCAATAATTATGTTTTCTTTAATTTAATTGTCCTTTCATTCAACAAGATGATATTTAATTTAATTGGGTTAATATTTTTTTTCTTTACATTAATAAGTGGGTTTTATTTCAGTTTTATAACATTAAGTAATAATCAATCAAATGGAGAAATATTATTCAATATGATAAAAATATTCTTTGGTTTTACCCCATCTGTCTGGAACAATTGGGAGAATTATAATATGTTAGGGAAGGTTATTCAAATGAGTTATTTGTTTTTAAATCAATTTATTGTGGGTACAATTTTGGCAATTTGTCTTAGTGGGATATTTATAAAAGTTCGAGAAAACAATCAAGAAGAATTCAATTATTTCAAATGTACTAATTTGATATTATACTTTAAACTGGCTAAATTAAATCAACAAAATTCAATAATCAATAATTTTTTACATTTATTTAAATTACCACTGGTTTTTTTACTTTTTGGTTATGAAATTATTAAATCTAAAAATTATGTGGAACCTTCTTCAGAATTTAAATATTTTACATTTTTAAAACCAGATGGTGAAGAATCTATGATGAATTATCGAAGACCAAGTCAAAGAAAACCAAATAAATATCAATCATTGAGTACATTAGGAGGTGGTGGGCATTTACGAACAGCATCCACTGATTCATTTTTCATTAATGAATTATTAACTAAAAAATATGGTAGATTAGAAACAATGAAAACATACACAACTGAAAGAATTGTATCAAGAAAGCTTAATCAACCATTTAGTATACCACGACAAAGACAACAACAGCAACAACAGCAACAATTTCATGCCTCGCCAGGATTGTTTGTCGCCTCACCTCCAGTGCCTTCATCATCAACCAATACTGAAATTTTCTCACGATTTGCAAATTTGGAGAATATTGCTGCGAAACAATCAGTAGTTTCGAGTAGTTTAGAAGACAGTAAGTCAATAATGATGTATGATATTAGAGAGATGGATGATAATGATGAAATACTGATCAATAGTGGTATCACTAATGATCAAGATGTCGAAGAAGAAATTGATCATGATACCCTTGAATTAAGTAAAGACAATAATATGGAGGATATTGACCAATATGACAGTGATGAAACATTTTAGAAAGCAATATGTATAGAGTACATTAATGTACACTTCGTTTCTTTTTTTTTATACTATTTATTTTTTTAAGACCCTTTGTACATCCCATGAATTTAAACAAAAATTTCTTGTCCATATTCAAGATGATAATGATGATGATGACTGGGACGAATGGTTATTGATGAAAAAAAAAAGTAACGGGTTTCATTGTGGTCTAGACCCAAATATTAGTTTATTAATCATTCAAGCAAGAGTATTGTACCAGCAAGAATTCCGTGTAAGTTTTTGTTTTAGTTCATCCCAGTCAGGGGGTAATCCATTTGATATCTTTTAATTCCTTCAACCCCCTGTGGCATATAATCCATGAAATTCAAAGACACATGAATTGTAAGAAAAAAAAAATAAAAACATTAAAGGATAATAATATGTAAAAAAAAAATAAAAATCTGTCAAGAATGTGAATGCGACGATTATTATCAGCATCTACATGTAGACATGTACACAAGTTGACCTGCTTTTGATGCAAATTGGAATGATTTATTATAATATATATATGTAGATCTTTCTTTTTCTTTTTCTTTTTTTTTTCTTTATTTGGTTTTGTTGTTTGTCATCCCTTGGTCAACTGTGTTGCAGAATGCTTTTTTGTTGTCCTGTTGATACTACAGATCATCTATCTTTATATTCATGCATGTAAATCTGTTGTGGTTACAATATAGGAACAACTGATACCATTTTTAGGTCGATAATTTCCAAAACGTTAGCGGTAGAGCCATATGTACCGTATCAATAACCAAAAAAAAATAATTAACGCGAAAATTCACTGGAAAATAAAAACAGACTTTAAAAAAAATTTTCGCCAATCATTGTAACAAAAATTGCAGCTAATTTAGATAGTTTTTTTTGTGAAACAGACACACCCACATGGATTTAGTTTTCTTTTATCTACACTTCTTGATAACTAGATTGGGAGGATAACATTTATTATTATTACATTCAATGATTTACATTTGTATAAACTTTTGCATTTCTTTTAAAAGAAATGAAAATCCAACTTACATGTAGAAGATTTTACTTTTTGGTTTTGTTCTCATCAGCCTCCGGCCAATCAGAGACAAGGGATTGATAATTTTATAAGTAGCATCATTTAGTTTCAATACGAAATTTTCATTTCCGGTTTTTTTTTAAACCCGCTAAAAAGAAATAGTGTTTACGTATTGTTGCAAAATGTTAATCTTTAAAATAATTGGGAAATGAGGTCAACCATTGTTAATTGCGGTGATTTTATATAAGGTGATAATTATAAAAAGAAAAAATATTAATAATAATAAAATGAAAGTATTAGTTTTTTCAAATCCATATAAATGGAAAGCTATTTCTACATCTATTGCAATTCTTTTAATTCTTTGTATTTTCTCTTCCCTTTTATCATCTTATATTCAAGATTTACAGAACTTTCACCCCTAAGTAATTAATAATTTTAGTTGCGAACTATAAAGCCAATCAACAATTATCAATTATCACATTTTTTAATTTTGTTCCATTTCAAATATTCGCACGCTCATTGGCTCAACTTTACCTAATTCGGCAAACTAATCCGGTATCAAAATTAATTCTTTTTAAACAGCTGAGAAAAAAAAAAGAAATCACACTAAAAATTAAAAAAATTTTTTTTCCTGCTTCCCTAAAATTTCCTTCTTCATCACTTTTAAATAAACTCACAAGATTTTCTTAAGACTGTACACACATACACACATAATAAAAATTTTACAGTTGAAAAAAGAAAAATTTATATTCCATATTTATTCCCGACAACTTCCATTGCTTTGAATTTTTTTTTTTTTTTATTTAAATTTAAATTTTTTTGATTTATTTAAAAGTCATTTATTCTTTCCCCATTTTCTATTTCCTTTCCTTTTGTTAACGTTTATTTGTTCTTTGGAATAACAACTTTACCTTCCTTGTCATAAACTTACTATTTTATTATTCAGCCATGCCTCACAATATTATGTCCATCAATGATTCAAATCATGTTCAAATTGGTGGAAGAAAATCAAAGTTGGCTGTCGTACAATCTGAATTAGTCAAGAAGGCTATTGAAGATACTTTTCCAAATTTGTCTTGTTCTATATTGGCTTTATCTACTTTGGGTGATAAAGTTCAAACTCAACCTTTGTATACTTTTGGTGGTAAATCCTTATGGACTAAAGAATTGGAAATTTTATTACTAGATAGTCTTGATGAATACCCACAATTGGATTTGATTGTTCATTCATTAAAGGATATGCCAACTAACTTGCCTGAAGAATTTGAATTGGGTTGTATTTTCCAAAGAGAAGATCCAAGAGACGCTATTGTTATGAAGAGTGGTTCTCCATACAAACTGTTGAAGGACTTACCTGCAGGATCTATTGTTGGTACTTCATCCATCAGAAGACTGTCACAATTGATTAAAAACTATCCACACTTGAGATTTGAGCTGGTTAGAGGAAATATTCAAACCAGATTAACCAAATTGGATCAACCAGATAATGAGTATTGTTGTCTTATATTGGCAAGTGCTGGTTTGATTAGATTGGGTTTGGGAGACAGAATAACTTCCTTTTTGGATGACATGTATTATGCCGTTGGTCAAGGTGCTTTGGGTATAGAAATCAAAAAAGGAGATGATAAAATCAAATCGATTTTACAAAAAATTGAAGATCCAATAGCTACTGTTTGTTGTCTTGCGGAAAGATCATTGATGAGATACCTTGAAGGTGGATGTTCTGTTCCTTTAGGGTCCACAGTAACTATGATGAAGATACACAAGAGTTGACTTTGAAAGGTATAATAGTTAGTCCGGATGGTAAAGTATCGATTGAAGATGAAGTTTCCAAAACCATTCGTTGTAATGAAGATTGTGAACAAGTTGGTATTGAATTGGGAGATAAATTAAAAGCCAAAGGTGCCAAAGAAATATTGGATAAGATTGATATGACTAGAAATATCAATGCTAGACCAACAGAAGTATGATTAGGAGATTTTTTATGGTCATGTATCAAAAGTATAATTGGTGGGTTTAAATTCTTTTTTTTTTTCAAAAATTTTGTTTTCTTCAGAAAATGGTTGATTTATCTTTTCTTTCTATTTATCAACAGGTTTTATTTTATTATTATTTTTTATTCATATTCTTTAATGTTTGTTTGACTTTAACATTTAATTATTGCATGTCATTTTAAGATTGAAATTTTGCTTCCGTTCTTTAATTTTTTTTATATATATATGAAATTTTTTTTTATTTGCTAATAAAGAGAAGGGTCAATGTACATATTACTTCCAGGTTTGACTTTTTTTTTTGTTTATTAGACTTATTTATACAAATCATTTGTTCTTTTTATTTATATATATATATATGTATAGTATCATTTTAATGAAATACGATTAATAGATTCAAAACATAATGTATTGATTTGAAGGTTGTCAAATTTATTTTGGTGGTGTGTCAGTTTTCTCTTGCTGCCAAACCGTTTTTCTTGGAAGGGCTTTGAATTCGCAAAGTGAGTATACAGTAAACAGTTTACAGTCATCAAGGTTTTAATTTTATTTTTATTATTAGTTTTTTCTAGGGGTCTGTACAGTAACATCAACCAATAGTTTTTCTTTCAGCAAAACCCAATCCCTAAACGTGTTACACATCCCTAATTAGTATAATTAATTAAGATTGGGTTTCGGATCATCCCCCAATTATTATTCCGTAAACCTGTGATTGGTTATAGAGGTGAAACTTTTTTTTTTTTCGCTTACAGTTCTAATTAGCCAATCATACAAAGTATATCTCAAGGCGTTAATTTTTTTTTCTTTTTTCTTTCTCTCTTTATCTCCCTAATCATCATCTAACACAGCACGTGACAAAACAATTTATACGAAATAAAACAGAACCAAAGAAAAAAAAACAGCTGAGATTCCCCCCTCCAGCCCCACGTTTAAACCCAAAAAAAAAAAAATTTGGGTTCAATGGAAGTAGAGTGGGGCTAAGAGCCACTCAGGTGCTCTTCATTTTTTTTAAGTTCATAGTTTGGCTTTTTCCCACTCA
This sequence comes from Candida sojae, assembly GCA_013177575.1. Classification (NCBI taxonomy): domain Eukaryota; kingdom Fungi; phylum Ascomycota; class Pichiomycetes; order Serinales; family Debaryomycetaceae; genus Candida; species Candida sojae. The sequence continues at coordinate 2,266,108 of WWPN01000002.1, read as the reverse complement.
GATTATAATGGTTCCTTGAATTTATGCTTCAGTAGTGCTCACTGGCGGTATTTTTTTTGTTTTGCCATTAGCGGATATCAGAGATAATTCCATAAGAGTCTGATTACATGAACTTGCATAACATTACTCGCATGGTAGACTTTTGTTTTATTTTAGTTATTTTTTCTTTTTTTTTATTTCCAAAAATTCTCTCTCGTAAGATTATTCAAATAACGAAATCTGATATCAAAAAAAAAAAGATCCAGAACTTGATATCAATTACAGTGCCACCACAAATAACGTGTTTGGTAGTAGTGCTAAGAAAAAAAATTTTGAAAAAGAGGGGCAAAATATGAATTCTTAACCAATTGTGAAATTCCCAATTCTGCTAAAAGAACAGAAAAAATGGTAGGAATCACGAATAACGGTTGTGGTGGTGGTTGATTATTATCTTTATATTTAATGGTTATCATTATTTACTTGGTTAGATTTGAAAAATAATGAATTCTTTGTGTATTGTATTATGTTATGATGCTTACCCGTAGGATTCCATTAACTCTTTATTTTCTGTCTGACTTTGCAATTCACACCTCATCATCTAAAGAGATTACAGTGCAGATGAAATTTTGTGGGGTAAATTGTCTTTATCAATAAAAACTCCGAGTTGATGAAATACTGTGGATGTATACTCCGAGATTCTAGCAATTATCTCAATCTCTCAATCTCAATCTCAATCTCAATCTCAATCTCAATCATCAATTAAAGCATTGGGTTTGTATAATTTGTGGCAGATAACTTATATTCACTGAAGACCATGCTAAAGAAGGACAAAAGGAGTTAACATAATGTTCTATAACAAAATTTTGTGCTTGTCCTAATTTTGAGCTTTCTATTTCATACGCATAATTAACTACAATAATGCCATTACTGTACAACCCACACGATTCAGAAAGGAATTTTTTCTAGCCACAAAAGTAAAATCAATATTAAAATGACAAGAAAAAAATTTGCAATTATGGATCCAGAAATCCCCAGAAACCCCACAATTCATTATCACCACCTCTAACAAATATGACATAGTGGATACTACGAACCTACTTAATATACGTGTCCAGTTTTAATACAAAAAAGGTATAACCTGGTAAGAATCTATCTCTGGGTATAATAGTATATCGATAACCATCAGATCTCTCTTCTATTATCAACATATTATTGTGTTAACTGTGCATCGTAAAACGTTTTATTGTGTACGGTTCTAAGGATAGTGTCTGATAATTTATGCAAAAAAAATAAAGCAACAATACAAAAGTACACGCATGTACAGAGACAAAGGAGGAAAAAAAAAATGTCGGCTAAAGTCCGAAGTGGGTCAAGGGGATCCCTCGAGATTTATTTACTATGTACAAAAATATTATAGAGTACAGTACGTTATACAAGAAAATACCCAACAACCCCATTCACCACCACATCTTATACTAGTGGGAGAATTTGTAATCTTCCTATAATATATATACAAATCAAAAAAAAATTTCAGGTATAAATATCGGGCAAGATTTCCTCTTTATCTCTACTGAAATTTTTTCATTATTTATATCTATCTACTACATTCTTCTTCTTTTTTTCATTATTTAATATTATTCATTGATATACTAATATCATATTTATATTATTTTACTGAAGTTTATATTTGATTCAATTGATTTGAAAAGAAAATACTTCAATTCTATTTTACCTTTTACCTATATTTCATTTGGTTTTATTTTCCACCGACAAACTACAGAGGCTATTTATCGTTAGCATTTAAGTTACTGTTAGATATCTTTTCTTAAATTGATTAGTACATTCTATTGTTATATTATTATTACTATTCTTTTTTAGACTCAAAGTTCCCCGCTAAACGACCAACACTCCACTCGGACTATAAATAAATAAATTTCAATCAACGAGACAACAAAAAAAAAATGCCGGAATCCACTCAACAATCTCACATTACTTTAGATCACGAAAAAATGCAGCAACCTCCAGCTGGATTTGCTGAACGTTCAACTTCTAAACCAAACTTGCCAGATTTTGATACCTACAAGAAATTATACCAACAATCTATTGAAAACCCAAATGAATTTTTTTCTGAACAAGCAAAAAAGAATTTAGATTGGTTCAAACCTTTCGACTTGGCTAGATTCCCAGTCGATTCTAAAGATGATTTCAAGAACGGTGATTTGCCAGCTTGGTTCATTAATGGTCAATTAAATGCCTCATATAATGCTATTGATAGATGGGCCATCAAAAACCCAAATAAGCCAGCTATTATCTACGAAGGTGATGAACCAGATCAAGGTAGAATTATCTCTTATGGTGAATTATTAAAAGAAGTCAGTAAATTAGCTCACACTTTAACCAAATTGGGAATTAAAAAAGGTGACTCTGTTGCTGTTTATTTACCAATGATTCCAGAAGCTATTGTCACTTTATTGGCCATTGTCAGAATTGGTGCTGTCCATTCTGTTGTTTTTGCTGGTTTCTCTTCTGCTTCATTGAGAGACAGAATTTTGGATGCTGATTCTAAAATTGTTATTACTGCTGATGAATCTAAGAGAGGTGGTAAAACTATTGAAACCAAAAAAATTGTTGATGATGCATTGAAGGAATGTCCAGACGTTAGAAACGTCATTGTTTTCAAAAGAACTGGTAACTCCCATGTCCCATTTTCTCCTGGTAGAGATTTATGGTGGCACGAAGAATTGGCCAAATATGGCCCATACTTCCCACCAGTTCCAGTTAACTCTGAAGACCCATTGTTCTTGTTGTATACTTCTGGTTCTACTGGTAAACCAAAGGGTGTTCAACATAATACTGCTGGTTATTTATTAGGTGCTATCTTGACTACCAAATACACTTTTGATGTTCATGAAGAAGATGTCTTGTTCACTGCTGGTGATGTTGGTTGGATTACTGGTCACACTTATTGTGTCTATGGTCCATTATTATGTGGTGCTACTACTGTTGTCTTTGAAGGTACTCCAGCTTATCCAAACTTCTCCAGATATTGGGAAATTGTTGACAAATATAAGGTTAACCAATTCTACGTTGCTCCAACTGCTTTGAGATTATTGAAGAGAGCTGGTACTAAATACGTTGAAAAATACGACTTGTCTTCCATCAGAGTTTTGGGTTCTGTCGGTGAACCAATTGCTGCTGAAGTTTGGCACTGGTATAATGACAACATTGGTAGAGGTAAAGCTCACATTGTTGATACTTATTGGCAAACTGAATCCGGTTCTCATTTGTTAACTCCATTGGCTGGTATCACTCCAACTAAACCAGGTTCCGCTTCATTACCATTCTTTGGTATTGTTCCAAAGATTTTGGACCCAACCACTGGTGAAGAATTGGAAGGTAATGATGTTGAAGGTGTCCTTGCTATCAAATCTGCTTGGCCATCCATTACCAGAGGTATTTACAATGATTACAGTAGATTCATTGAAACTTACTTGGCCCCATACCATGATCACTACTTCTCAGGTGATGGTGCTGCTAGAGATAATGATGGCTTTTACTGGATTTTGGGTAGAGTTGATGATGTTGTTAACGTTTCTGGTCACAGATTGTCAACTGCCGAAATTGAAGCTGCTTTGATTGAACACCAATTGGTTGCTGAATCTGCCGTTGTTGGTTATGCTGATGACTTGACTGGTCAAGCCGTTGCTGCTTATGTTTCATTGAAGAAAGATAAGATTATTGATGATGATATAGAAGCGGTTAAGAAAGAATTGATCTTGACTGTCAGGAAGGAAATTGGTCCATTTGCTGCTCCTAAATTGATCTTGTTGGTTGATGATTTACCAAAGACTAGATCTGGAAAGATTATGAGAAGAATTTTAAGAAAAGTCTTGGCTGGTGAAGAAGATCAATTAGGTGATATTTCTACATTGTCCAACCCAGGTGTTGTTCAACAAATTATTGAAGTTGTCCATGCTTCCAAGAAATAAATCTAGGGAATTGGTGTGCTTTGTTTGTTTTATTATTATTCCTGTTTTTTTTTTATTATATTTATATACTGTACTTTATTCTAGTTTCTATTAGGTAAACGTTCACGTAGATTATTTATTTGTTATCATATTTATATATACATTGAAATAATGATTCTGGTTCTGGTTTTGTAGCAATCACATGGGGTTTAATATTATACTCTAATAAATATTCTTCTGTGGTTGGACCTATAGAAGCAATCTTCCAATTAGTTCCTCTTGAACGTAAATGATCAACAATTTCTCTTGTGCCTTGAGGACTAAAAAAAACTATCCATCCTTGATCAAGAACTTTAACTTGATTAAAATTTTCAACTATATCGGTTCTATTTTCAGTCTTATAAATAACAAATTCTTGTAAATTATAACCAAAATTAATTAATTTCTTTGGAATAATATCTTTTCTTACTTCACCAGTGAAAAAAACAATAGGAGTATCTTTATCTATTTCTTCTATAATTATATCTGCTAATTTAGCTCCATTTCCTGCTCGTTCACCACCTCTAACATCTTTAAATCCAGAATTTTTTAAAATATTATACGTTGCAGGTCCAACGGTATACCCTGGTTTCAGATATATCTTTTCTCTTATTTCACAATTTATCTCTTGAATACATTCATTAAACATTTCCACTGCTCTTTGAGAAGTAATTATAAATATTGGGGTATTGTTAATAAATTCATCATTTTCCAAATATGAAATGGTATTTGCCTTATCTTTATGAGTATGAGTCAATAATGGAATAAATTTGGGATTATATTGATTTGAAAACTTATCTTGATATGGATCTTTGGGTATACTTGGGTTCTTTAGTAGAATAATGTTTGTCATGACTAATATTTGTCACTTGATTGGTGAGCAAGAAGTTATTTAGAGTTTTTCAGAATTTTTAAATTCTTTTTTTTTCTCTCTTCCCTGTTCTTTTTCTAATATTTAGCGCCTATCACGGGTGTATGATTGAATAAAGTCGTGTGAATGAGGAGTTATTTTCATCTTTGGAAGGGAACTTGATACTGTATGTGTATGTAAATAAGCGTAGATCTTTGTACTGATAATTCAAGTTACAAGAGAGTATGATAATGTACATTTATAATTAGTGTTACATACTGAGCCATGCTTTACAAGTGTTTTTCATTTTTTTTTGGTTAATTTTTTAACAAAATTTTATTTGAAAATTACCAATTTACTGATATAAGTCAAATCAATTGAATCTGAGAGTTAAAGTACTATACCAGATGACAAACCAAATAGTTAGACCCATATTCCAAAAGTGTCTTCAATCAATAATTTTGATAAAAAGTTACAGCTGGTCTTAACTGTTCCAAATTACAACGAATTAGTGACATGAACCAAACGAAAGACTATCATGAGCCAGACGACACATCTAACTCTAAGTTGGTCTTGGTGACTAGTAATGATTACTGTCAAATGTAAATGGAATTAAACTCATTCAACAAAGCTGCCAACTCTCATGAAATACAAGTTTGTCACATGTATCATTTCACAATGTGATAATTATTGGAGTTCAACGAAAACACAACAAAGCCTAGCTAGCTCAATCGGCTTAGAGCGTGAGACTTTTAATCTCAAGGTTGCGGGTTCGAGTCCCGCGTTGGGCTTTTCTTTTTTTGTCATGATAGATAAATTTGATCATCATATTACGTCTAAGTTTTATTCGTGCTAAATCTTTTCTTTTTACTTTTTCTTTTCAACAGTTGAGATGAGCTTCCAATCTGGGACAAAAGAGTTCGGTTTCTGAGTGTGGTATTGGATAATTCTGTAGCAGTTTGTTTGATGAATTGAATACACAAAATTATAACCAGACAAAGTATAGTATTGTGTAAGCTCTAGAGTAATCTCTATAGTATTCTCTTGTGACTGGATAAGAGGATATGGTTTTTGAAATACGAGCTAATGTACTAGTTCTAAATATATACCCATTTACTCTCTGTTATTGTTGGTGCCTGTAGTTTTCGTATTCTTGTCAACACATATATTGAGTTTGATAACCCGTAATAATGTATCTTGATTGATTTTAGTTAGAATGACCTTTCAAATTTGAATGGAAAGACATCAATTGGTAGCCTAGCTAGCTCAATCGGCTTAGAGCGTGAGACTTTTAATCTCAAGGTTGCGGGTTCGAGTCCCGCGTTGGGCTTCTTTTTTGCTTTTTACGACTTTTGACATCATGTACATTGTCCAGTATATGATTTCAATTTTTTGTTTCCATTCAGTTTAGTGTAAATTTGCGATGTACATCGAGATGAGATTTTAAGTTTGAGAAATGAAATTTTTTACTTTTTTTTTTCCACTGGGATGTGGTAGCGCGTGAGACAAAAAGTACAAAAACAGACATAATTGGATTTAATTAAGGATTTTAATTTAGTCATGTATAGTTCTATAATTAGAGTGATAAATGTAAATGCCACCCTTGATCCTATTATTGTCATTCCTAGTAAAATCAAAGGTGATCTTCAGTTGCATATGATGTTCGTTAGAGTGAAAATTATGGAAATAAGTTGTTGCGTTTTAGCAGCTTCGGTAATTTCAACAGATGAATGATAATTACTACGAAACGTTACAATTTATATTATTCTAGTATATTCATAAATTTCAGATAAATTCATAAAGATTTTCATCCATTATTTATTGTTTGTCTTAATTACGTTACTCTTTTATTAACACACTAATTGTTCTATTTCCTCTCACTCTGATGTTTCTTAACCCTCACCCATTAGATTTCTTTTGTGTGTGTGTGTTAGACCCCCTTTATCTGCTCTTACATGGTTATTGATTTTTCACGCAATTTAATAAACACACCAAGGTACCATAATAATATTTAATTTCAACAGTTTACCATTGTATCGTATTTGCTGACTTAGTTTTCCATATGAAATATCACAACATCGAAAAGCCTGGCTAGCTCAATCGGTAGAGCATTTGACTCTTAGATAACCTAGTCATCAAAAGGTTGCGGGTTCGAGCCCCGCGTTGGGCTTTCTTTTAACTATTTCTTGTTTTATCTTTAAGATGAGAAAGGGCATTCTTTTTTCCAGTCTCATTTGTATGAATAGGTAGCGTTGTATGAACGATATAGAGGTTTATTGTTGCCATGAGGTTATTTGTAACACTGGATTGATCAACTTTGTTCTGATATTTATACTTGCTTATGATATGCCCTAATTAATTTTTAAGTACTGGAACCTTGTATAGCGTATTCTAACAATTATGTTTATTGCAAGTTAGTCAGTTGATGATAATAATGAGTTTTTATTTTGGTCATAGTATTGTACCAAATTTAACTGAAAATGAAAACACACGCTAATAACCTCTGTAATTACTATCATCATAAGTCTGATATACAATTCCATCTGTTGAACAGTACAAACTTCTCTGGTGCAACATTTGCCTCAAGTTGAAGTATTTCTAGTGGTACTGACATTTCTACAGTGCACCAAAAAAACACACAATCTTGGCAATATTATATACCCATAATGACATGCTGAATACAAGAGACATATCTAGACATACCACACTCATTAAGAAACAGTCTAACTAGCAATTTACAGATAAAGAATATACATATCCCGGTCATCATGGGGATTTGGAATTTCACAAAATTTGCAGCTTTAGCTCATCTGGGAGAGCGTCAGACTGAAGATTTTATTAACTGAAATCTGGAGGTACTGTGTTCGAGCCACAGAAGCTGCATTTTATTTTTTTGTTCCATATCCTGGGTATAATTTTTTTTTTTTTTGAAAACTTCTTCAATTATTGAACTCTTTATTATTACAGTTGTATATACTCTTTACACACTCACTTTATACCTCGATTTTATCAGAAACCAGAACCAACCCTTGGTATCTGTTTGCCCACGTAACCCAGTTTGGACTGTAGTGCAATAACTCGTTGTACGCTGGAATAGCTACATCTGACCAGAAACATTCAACATGGATCGGTAATGTAGTGGCGTCGTCGTTGATGTCAGGCAACCAATAGAAACCAAAGTTGAATTTCTTGTTCCATCCTAGTTTGTTGAGTTGAGCTACACTGATACCGGAAACATCTTTGTAGTACAAATTACCTTTTGAATCTTCCGAAAAACCATCAGGAATAGCTTTAAAATTTATAGCAGTGATTTTACCAGAATATACAACAACAGCTTTCACTTTTTTAAATTCCAAGATACATTGTCTACTCTGAGGAGCATCAATTTCTACAGCACCAAAGTTGATATAAGCTTGTTCAGCAGTGGAGTTAATAGATTTAACATGGAGTGAAGGAACCGTCGAGTTTCCAGGTAAAAGTGCCTTATAAGAACAATCTTCATTACCATCAGGTAAACTTTCACAATTAATTTTAATGCCAGATGCTTTAACAGATGGCATATCCCCTATTATATCAGAAGCACCTACACCTTCTCTTGCATAAACATGGGCGACACCATTTTTCTCAACAAATCTTAACTTCAATGGATTATCACGAGTAAATGGATCAGCAAGTGATATTAATGTCACTCCAACAAGAGAAAATGCAGTCAATCCCAAAACCACAAATCTATTCAACTTGTAAACGAATGGCAAAATTGGTAATATCCAAAACTGAGAAAACAATTGGATGAGCAAATAAATGAAGTTTTCAGCTTCTAAAGATTCTTGGATTGATTTATTAATACCATCAATGACTAACCACCCTGAATTATAAATGATTAATGAAGAAATTGGAACAATAAGCAAGAATTGTAATGACCAATCGTATCCAAAATGTTGCATTAAATGTTTCACAGTAATTTTGTGATGATGGTCTTCTTCTTCTTCTTCATACGATTCGTAGTTTACATTCTCATCTTCTGAAGAGACATCAGTATATCTTTCAATGCGTCCATTTAACAACGGTTCTTCATCACCGGTTGGCTCCTTTTCGCTCCTAGCAAAAGTCCAACCAATTAAACCAAACAAAGATGCAGTGGCTTCAAGGAAAAACAAAATAGTGAATGCAAACTCGCCAGTATGGTCATCTCCTATTTTATTTTGACTCAACCCCTTAGTGACAAAGATCAAGGCAATCCAATAGATGAATGAAACTTCAATAATGGAAATCAATTTCTGGTCACCTGAAGGACTAACAAAATTAACACCATTCAACAAGGTATAGTAAACCAACAACAATATAGAAGTAGTTGTAATAACTATCAACATTGGGCGAGATGTTGGCAAGAACTCATTTATATTTTTAAATCCTTGATCAACAACAGCTGTGCCAACAAGAGTTGTGATAACAACTGCTACCGGGAGACTAAATAAATTAGCAGTACTAATGTTCCATTTCTTGTATCTGATTGTAATAAATAATAATGGACCACTAATTACTGGAAACAACACAATAAGAATCAAGTTTAAGGTATAAAGTGTTGTTGCAGAAGTCGAGAAAAAGTAATTAAGAATACTTGTGTAAATAGCAAATTCTTCTTTTCCGGTTTCGTTATCTATTATTTGACTTGAAATAAATTTAGTGAAATCAATCGAATTGGACAACATATGCCACAAGGACTTGATGTTGATATTCTTCATATTATCTTCACCTGTGTGATAGATATCTCTTGGTTTATAAAATGCTAAATCCAACCCACGAAGACCTGCCTCTTTATAGACCTTATAATCTGTTTCACTATGAATCAAATGGTTATTGAATCCCTGTTGGAAAATTGAAGTAGCATATGGGAAACGTACTTCATCGAAATGCTTCACGATACCGTAATCCGTACCTCTAAATAAGATGGCTTTACCTCCAGCTCCAGTACCTTCCAAATTCAAAAAATACCGAATTTGACTAAACCATGGGTGTGAAACAAATGCTTGCGCTCCATATAATCCAAATTCTTCATTATTGTTGAAATTAAAAATCACAGTACGCTTTGGCTGATTGCTATTAGCAAGGAACGAAAGTACACCAAGTAAACTAGCAATTCCCATACCATCATCAGTAACACCATAACTTGAAGGAACAGAATCATAATGCGCGGAAAGGAGGAATGCTGGAAGGGAGTCGTCGGTACCATTGACTCTAACCAACAAATTATTACTTTCATAATATGACACTATACCTTTAGATGAGTTGTACAAAATCTTTTCATCCCCGTCATCATACTCAATGAAAGATTTACCCTTGATTGTTTGATTGATTCTAGTTTTCAAATAGTCATGAACTTTGTCATTTGCATGGGAACCATATGAATGTGGGTAACGAGCAATGTTCTGCAAATCCAACCATGACGAATCTAATAATTTCTTTTCAAACTTTGATTCTGGTAGATCAATTGTAAAGTCAAGATTATTGTCATATGAAGAAAAACCAACGGTTAAGATGATAGTTAATAATACAAATAAAGTTAATGAAGTTTTGCGATATCCAAATGTGGCTCTGATTGCACGAATGAATACATTGGGTTGCTTTTCCTTGACTGAACCAATTGTGGCTGCACCTGTTGATACCGTGACTGGTGCTTGCTCACGAACATTTTCTTCTTCATCCAGGGGCATGTTGTTGCTTTATCCTCTATGTATCAATTTCAATTATGGTTTATTAAGCTTTTTTTTGTCTAGTTTAGAGAACCCGTTTTCAATTTATCTCGCCTTGCTAGTTTTTAATTTTTTTTTTTTTTTTTTGAAGTCAGCGGAAGATGCTGGTTCTGTGCTTCAAATTAAAATTAATCGCACTATTACAACAGCACACGTCACCGTGGGTTGAAAAATATCAATACAAGCGATGCACGAAACATAACTAACCTATGAGAGATATAAGGTTCAGATAGAAAGAACAAAAAAAAATTCACAGAGATGAATTTAGATGCTAGAAGAAATTGTACAGTATTGGTAGAAACTAGTAGGTACTTTATTACCGTGCCTCCGTAATTTTTTTTTTTTTTTTTAGTTTGTTCCTTCATTGTTATTATTGGGAAATTTTAATTTTACATTCTGTTTCCTTGCTCGCAGATTGAAAAACCCTCCACGAAAACGAAAATTTTCAAGCAATATCGAAGATCTCTTTGTCAAACAGTTATTTTTCAACGGAAATAAAATATATCAATTCTACTGTCAATTTTAAAATATATTGAACAGTACTATCAACATAAGATATAGACCAACCATAATGCCAGAATTTGCACCATTAAAGAACGATTTGATTCTTAGAGCCGCCAAGGGTGAAAAGGTCGAAAGACCACCCATTTGGATCATGGTATGTTGAAAAATAAATTCAAAAAAAAAAGAAATAGCAAACTGGTTTGAAAGAAATATCAAAGCTCAACAATTCATACTAACATAATTAATGTATTTAGAGACAAGCAGGTCGTTATTTACCAGAATATCACGAAGTAAAAGGGGATAGAGACTTTTTCCAATGTTGTCAAGATGCCGAAATTGCTTCAGAAATTACTATCCAACCAGTCGACCATTACGATGGATTGATCGACGCCGCTATTATATTCAGTGATATCTTAGTTATTCCACAAGCAATGGGATTTGACATAAAGATGATTGATGGTAAAGGACCAGTATTCCAAGACCCTTTAAGAAAACCAGAAGATTTAGCCAGAGTTGATTTGAAACCAGATGTCAAGACTAAATTAGCTTGGGCTTATAAAGCAATCACTTTAACAAGAACAAAATTAAACGGTAGAGTACCACTTTTAGGATTTGTTGGTGCCCCATGGACATTATTGGTTTACATGACTGAAGGACAGGGTTCAAAAATGTTTAGATTTGCCAAGGAATGGATTTATAAATATCCAGAAGCCGCTCACAAACTTTTACAAGCTACTTCTGATGCATGTGTTGAATTTTTGGCTCAACAAGTCGTTGCTGGTGCACAAATGTTGCAAATATTCGAATCTTGGGCTGGTGAATTAGGCCCAGACGCATTTAACGAGTTTGCATTACCATACTTGAGACAAATATCCGAAAAGTTGCCATCCAGATTAAAAGAATTAGGTATTGAAGAGAAGATTCCATTAACTGTTTTTGCCAAAGGTGCTTGGTATGCCTTGGACGACTTGTGTGACTCTGGTTACGATTGTGTTTCTCTTGATTGGTTATACAGACCCGAAGATGCTGTCAAAGTTGTCAACGGTAGAAGAATTACTTTACAAGGTAACTTGGATCCTGGTCTTATGTATGGTTCAGATAAAGCTATTGCCAAGGGTGTTGAAAAAATGTTGAAAGGATTCGGAAAACAGAATTATATTATTAATTTCGGACATGGTACTCATCCATTTATGGATCCAAAGAAGATTGAATACTTTTTGCAACAATGTCATAAAGTTGGTGAGTCATTGTAGACTTGAGAGATATATAGATGCTAATAATGTAAACAAAAACAAAAACAAAAACAACAAACGAAATTATGACACATAGTTTTGAAGTATACACATTATTTATTCTCACTTATGAATTTTTCTATTTTTTTTTTTTCTCTCTTTCCGTCGTTGCATTTCTTTTCCGCCATCATTAGACCATGAATCAAGACGACCTCTACGTATATAGCCTTCCTGATAGAATAACCCGTGCATTGGAATTGTTATACTTTGATTCCAAAACCTTGGAAAATATCAAGATTGAGAATGTACTTTCAACTGAAAAACCACAAAAAACACCGGCACCAAGCACTCATGATACAGACTATTACAAATCAGATCGATACAGATACAATTTGAAAAGACAACTTAACGATTTGCCTCCTGTTTCAGAGGAAGAATTTGATAAACTACTCGAGGAGGAGTCTATAGAAAGTTTGTCTGGTTCAGATGATGATGAGAGTGATACAGAAGTAGACAAACTTCAAGGTTTGATGCAAAAATTAGAGGTTAGTACTGCTGCTGATGGAAAAGATGATGAATCTACCGTAAGCTATCTTAATACCAAGTCACCATTTATATTATTTAAATCCCCTTTGGTAGCAGCAGATAAAGCAATTGGTGTTTACAAGGCCATATTTTCTCCAACTCAACTAGATGATCCAATAAAATCACTTGGTCAGCTTCCTAAAACTGGTAAGTCAGCATTGTTTATGATTGGAGGGGGGCATTTTGCTGGGGCAATTGTATCACATATTAAGAAGAATACCAGAGGCAATGCTCCTAGTGCGAAAGAGTCTCTTCAAGAACAAGCTGTTGATATAATTGTATCCAAAACCTTCCATAGATACACTACAAGAAGAAAACAAGGTGGGTCTCAAAGTGCAAGTGATAATGCTCGTGGTAAAGCAAATTCTGCTGGGTCAAGTATCAGAAGGTATAATGAACAGGCATTGATCCAAGAAGTTAGGGAATTGGTACAAGAATGGAAACATCACATTGATGAATGTACTTCAATCTATATTCGTGCAAATGGGGCATCAAATAGAAAAATTTTAGTTGGATATGAAGGAGCTGTTATTGAAAATAAAGATGAAAGACTCAGAAGTTTCCCATTTACCACAAAGCGAGCAACAACCCATGAATTGAAACGTGCGTGGGTTGAATTAATGCATTTACATGTTGTTGATATGCCGAAAGTAATCAAGAAGAAACAAAAGGAGTTTACTCCAGAAAGATCAGTAACACCAAAAATTGAAAAATCCTCTGAGGAGATCAAACATGAACAATTAGCTAATGAATTGATTGGCTTACTAAAACGACAGAAAGCCCTAAGTTGATTAGTTTTATTAAACAGAATAATGTTAACGTTGATACATTCAAATTGGACAATGCTCATACACCTACATTATTGCATTATGCAGCTGCAAATGGACTTGGTCATATGGTACAGGTATTATTAGTCAATCTTAAAGCATCACCTATGGTTTTGAACAATGTCGATAGAACACCTGCCGAAATTGCCGACTTAGAATCCCGCAAGGTATTTCAAATAGTACGTCATAAATTAGGAGAAGAATATTGTGATTGGGACCTTGCTAAGGTAGGAAAGCCAAAATCCAAAGAAGAATTTGAAGAAGCTGAAAGGGCCAAAAGTGAGCAAATCAAATTAGAGAAACAGAAATTAATTCAAGAAGAATTGGCAAAGAAAACTGAAATGGAATTGAAGAAACCGAAAATATCATCCAATGGTGTATTAGCAAACCATAAAGTTGATGATTTAAGTGGATTAAATGAACAACAAAAAATGAGATTGATGAGAGAACAAAGAGCTAGAGCTGCTGAAGCGAGATTGAAAATGATGCAAAAATAGTACATTACAATTTAGTCTTCTTGATTACATACTCTCAGCATAATAAAAGTAATTGGTAATTTCTTATCCTTAAAGCTAGGATTATTAGCAAGTCGATGTAGAACTGGATCAAATGTTAAATTTTTGTTCACGTTGGGGTTGTAATGTTGATAATCATTTAATGCCGATCTAACTGCAGATTTCTTCATTACATCTCCATTGTCAGCCATCTTTTGAAGTGTCAAAGCAGATACCCAATGTTGTTTACCAAATGTAGACTCTTCTTCTTCTGTGTCAACTTTATCGGAATTTTCTTGAGATTGTGATAGTTGTTGTCCAAGAGTAGAACCATCACCGTTACATGAGCATTCCAACAAATCATGAGTATTCGATGTAGTATTTATATCCACTTCAAATATGTTTTTGAGGTCGCTCTCGTCGAAGATATCTGACTTGCTTGTTGAATCATTATCTAAAAACTTTGAACTCAACCTGTTTTTAACCAATTGACGCTGGAAAATTTTCTCATCAATACACCCAGTGGTAAAAATTCTATAAATAAAACAAGGCTTCTGTTGCCCATCTCTGTGAATTCTTGACATTGATTGTAGATCAGTTGCGGGGTTCCAATCATTATCAAACAATATCAATCTGGAAGCACCAACAAGATTTATTCCCATACCCCCGGACTTTGACGATAATAAAAAGACATGAATAGCAGGGTTTGTGTTGAATTGCTTGACAATCTTGCTTCTAACATTTGTGGCAGTGGATCCATCTAATCTAGTAAATGTCAAACTAATCTTAGACAATACTTTTTCTAAAAGATTTAATGTTTGGGTATAGTTTGATATCAAGACAATTTTTTCCTTTTGAGCAACAATCTCCAATAACAAGGGTATCAAAACATTTATTTTACCTGAAGACAAAGTAAGATGAAATTTCTCTTCAACAATTCTTTGAAAAAAAGAATCTTCAACCAATAAAGATGGCGAGTTACAAATTTTCTTAAACAAATTGATCAAAGTAAATGAATCGGAACCACTGTTGATTTGGTTAAATTTCTTCAAGTTGGTAATATATTTGAATAATCTCACCTGTAATTCACTGGGTGGAACAAATAATAAAATATCTGTTTTACGAGTAAGATACATCGATAAAATAGATTGAGTTCTTCTTAATATAAACTGCAGGGTTAATTTGATCAACAGCTGGGAGATTTCTTCACCTCTGCGTTTAACCTCTGGGTCAAAACAGTTTACATCTCGTGCTCGAGAAATTGGATTCACATAATTCTTCTGAAATGTCTTTAATTCAGGAAGTACTCGCGGATTGAGAAATGAAATCAAGGTATGAAACTCAATCAACTCGTTCTGAATAGGTGTACCGGTTAGCACAATCTTTCTTGGGATGTTCAATTTGATCAAATGGTTTAAAACTTTATTCGTACTATTTTTTAAACGATGCCCTTCATCACAAACCAACAAATCAAATTTGATAGTAGATAGTTCTTCATAATGACTAGTTATTTTTTCATAGTTGACCACTAAAACTTGATACACATTCAACTTTCCAAAATTCAAGATATCTCGTTTCTCATTGAGCATGGCATTGTTTAAAGTAAGCACATTTAGCTTGTTACCGCCCAACCATTTCTTAAATTCTTGTCTCCAGTTTGAAATTAGAGTGGCAGGACAAACAACAAGAATTTTGTTAACAATAGGTTTCATTTGGTCTGGGAATGGGTTTTGTTTGAGTAATGTCCATATTGTAGTAATTGTCATTAATGTTTTTCCCAAACCCATTTCATCGGCCAATAGGCACCCTTGTCCTTGAAAGTTACGAAATCCCATGAGACACTCATATAAAAAGGTTACTCCTTCGACTTGATGAGGTCGTAATTTGGTTGCCAAATGCGGATCTATACTTACATTTATAAATTTCGATAATTTAGGAGGTGATGGTAAAGAAATAGCACTTGCATTATCATCATACAAAGCTTTTCTGAAGTTTGGTCTTTCAACATAGGTAGGTGGTGCAACCTTCTTAAATTGATGGATCACATTCTCCGATGTGGTTGGTACAGGCGAGACACGTTTCAAAACTAATTTTGCTGGCTTTACTTTAGAAGATTCTTGTGTTCCACTTACTTTTTCATCTAATTCAATTTCAAAGGTTCCAATACTGATCACCTCTTCAAAGTCCGGGGAACTGGTGTAGGTTCTTTTTCCTAGTGATTTGTTGTCCGAGTTTTTTGCAAAGATTTCACATCCCCCGTTTTCAAGGTGATGAATAGTTGCGTATCCATCTCCATCCCAAGTTTTATTCTTTTTTGTAGTTCTCTTTCTCCATTGTATAGTATATTTTTCGATGTTGGAGTCTGTAGGTGTAGATGGTCTAGATCTCTTGATTGAAGGGTTTGTATTTGCAGCATTGGGTCCAGTTATTGGACGTGGGATGGATCTCTTAATGGACAGCCTGTTTACTGATCCCGATTGCTTAATACTTGATTGACCAGTAGTTTTAATCAATCTTGGAGCCTTGAAGGGCGCATTGGGGATACTACTCATTGCACAGATATGTTTGATTGATTCCAAGACGCGTCCCTCAATATTTGTATTCATTACAATTTTTTTTTTCTTTTTTTTTTTTTTAAGTTTTAGTTTTTCTTCCAGGCTTAACTGAAACAATGATGGTTTACGATTATAAAAAAACACCATAACCAGAATTTCTTGATATGGAAATTAATGTATTTATTCATCATATATTACATAAACAGAATTAACCCAATACTGACCAAATAAAAAATATATATGGCTGTGTCCAGTTGATAATTATAGGCGCAAAACACAGGCAAAGTAAGTGTACTGATTACCTCAAGTAATCATCATAATTTACCTTCTCAACTGTTATCTGTGTGAGCACTAACACCTGGAACTTGGCATTCATGATTAGACTCATTATTCAATATCTGAAAAGGCACCTAAATCAGCTCCAAATAAATAATAATATGCTCGTGAAAGTGAAAACATGATTGTAGATGGCAAGTATGCACAAATACCATAAACAACTAATGACATAAGACTTAATAGAAATACATGAAGTAATAAAGTCTCTGTTGGCGTGAGCATGGTAAAAGGGAAATGAAAGTAATATAAATCATACAAGGATTGTTTGTATGGCTTTGAGTGTGATTTTGCTTGTTTAAACTTCTGGCTCATGATATTGGAAATTATATTGAAATTGAAAAATTATATAAAAAATAGTCTTTGTAAACTGAATAACAAATAAAAGCAAAGTTAGTAGCCAATAAAAAAAAAGGAAAGGGTTGTCTCTTTTTTTTATTTAGATTTGATTTGTGTTTAGTATAGTGAAGACCAATGGGGTTATGCTGTGGAGTTTTTTTTTTGTCTATTGGTTTGTATGCTTAAACGATGATAACAAAGTTAACTTTTCTTTTTCTTAGAATTTTTTTTTTGTCTTTTGACTTTTGACTTTTGCTTGATTTTTAAAAAAAAAAATCTCGAGAGGCTGTGTGCGGTGTAAAAACTATTACTTAAAAAAGAAATAGAGGTCGTGCAAATACGTACCAGTTTTGATATTTGTTCACTAAGGCAAACGAGAGAATAAGACAAAGAAAATTTTTAACGTTGTACAAGAAACTGAGTGTCGACAAAAAAATCTTCTTACTTCTGCTTCATTATAATCATTCCATTCAACGATGCCAAAAAATACATTATATGTTACAGGTTTCAATAGAGAATCAAAGGCAGCTGATTTAGCACCAGATTTTGAAAAGTATGTATAACATTACTTTGTTATGACGTTTTTGATGTTCTTTTACTGTTGGTCTTTTTTTTTGTTTTTGTCTGGGGAAGCAACTCTATACCAAATCTCTGATTAACAAACTATTCTAGGATGTAACCATCCATATTCCATCCAGAATTGTGAATTTCTCATCTATTCATCATTATCATATTATATTTATAATTTCATATCCTTCATGTTCCTATTCCTTACATCATATCCTCATTATTTTAAAGTTGACAGTTTCATGAACTTTCCATCAATTATACCCTCCAATCCTTCCATAAATCATATCCTCATTACATCAGGATATATTCATTTCCTTTCATTTTATTTCATTTCCTATCCTTTCTATTTTTTTTTTTTTTTTTTATTTCTCCTTCTCCTTATTCCTATATCCAGCTTTTTCATGATTAGTTTTAGTTCTAGACCTATTTTTTTTTAACGTAACTCATTTCTAATTCCATTCCCCCCACATAATATCCTTCAAGAAAATCAACAACAATATCGAATTTTATTTTCCTTCCAATTTATGATTGATTCCTCAACTAACACACATTCATATCAAGATATGGTGAATTAGTCAGATTAGACATTCCTCCTCCAAGATCAGATGACGGTGAAAAATATGCCTTTGTTGAATATAAAGATGCCGAAAGTTGTGAGCGTGCTTTAGAAATGGACGGTAAGACTTTTCCTTATTCAATAAAGGATGGTTTAGTTGTTCAAGTTGCTAGATCAGATCCGTACCGCGTTAGACAACAATACCAAGGTGGTAGAGGCTACGGTTATCGTGATGGTGGCAGAGGCTATGGCTACCGTGAAAGCGGATACAGAGATGGCGGTAGAAGAGGCGGCTATGGTGGTTATAGAGATGGCGGATACAGAGACGGTGGATTCAGGGATGGTGGTAGAAGAGGCGGTTATGGTGGCTATGGCGGCTACAGAGACGACAGAAGAGGTGGTTTCAGGGATGACAGAAGAGGTGGCTACAGAGATGACAGAAGAAGAGACGGTGGTGGATACGGCGACTACAGACGTGATGATGGTAGAAGAGGCTACGACCGCGAAGAAGGTAGAAGAGGTTACGAAGAAGAAAACAGAAGAGGTTATGAGGATGAAGGTAGACGTGAAGAAAGAAGATTCAGTAGATCCCCATCCAGATCTCCACCAAGAAGAGAAAGATCCAGATCTCCAGAACACTTCTAGTCAGACCAAACACAAAAATACAGAATATATACTTGTATGTATGTATATGTGTCTATATACTGTATATATATATATATAGTACAATGTAACAACAATAAATAGCTTTATATATAACTCTATAGTAACAAGAGCAAAGAAATGTCATTTCACAAACAAACAAACAAAAAGCAAAATAAACAAACAGTAGGGAGTATTTTTTGGTTATTGTATTCTTTTATAGAAACAATCCTGGGTTTGGGGGATCGAAGCTGTACGATTGGCGTGCCAAACCGCCTGCAAAACCAAGAGATCCGGGTGATTGCGTTCTTCCCGAATTTCTAATAGAAACCTCACGTAATGTATGCATGATACAAAGAATTACTAACGAATCAATATCAACAGATAATGTACTATTTAAATCATTTCCTTGTACAGTATCTTTGTCTTGATAAATTTGAATTTTGCCAACTTCACTGTATTTTTGGGAAGAAGTTGTGTGTTTTGGTATAATATAGAATCTTTAAATGACCCAAATGGTGGAAGATCATTACTGATAAACAGTGGTTGAGGAAACTGGGAAGATCCAATTTCGCTTGCAAAGGAATTATTTGGAATTGGATTTATAAAAGTATCAGGATCATTCATATCAAATGAAGGATAGATATCACTAGATTTTTTCTTCATGAATCCTGTACTAAGTTTTTTATTGATCACATCATCAAGTAACGATGGTTTATTTTCGTCAACAATCAATAGTCTCATGTGTGGGTTATAATGTTGCACTACACCCAGGATCATGGATGGTCCAATTACTCTAAATCTTGTATTCTTGTAAGTAAAATCGGCGAATGGACGAAAATTACTTTGAAACATGAGAAGTTTAAAACTTGGTTTATTAGTCGGATGAAACTCAAATATAAATCTTCGATAATTTTGGAAATACTTGGAATAAACTAAACAAAAATTGAACGTTTCAAATTCTATCTCATCCTGGGAATTTGAATCAGGAGCCGATGGAACTTCCTTATATTTCTTAAATATGATAAATGGGGTATTCTTTCTGAATGATGACAAATGTGGAACTGTAACTTTAAACAATGGTAGTCCTAATCCTTTTAGTTTTTGATCCAATGGAATTATATGAGGACGGTCATCAATAATTATATCATCATAAGTTAAATCTTCTCTTTTAATTGTAGATGATACTTTCTTAATAGTTCCATGTTGATCATAAACTACAATCAGGTTCTTTCTATCCTTCTTAATATTCAATCTTAGTGATTTGAATAACTCAAAGGATTCATCACTTGGGAAAATATACATATTATGTTTCAACATACCATTAACCAAAATAAACAGTCGTTTTATAGTAAAATCAGTCAACCCTTTGTCTAGAATCTTGAAATAAGATGCTGCATATGCTTCCATTGGGATATGGGTGTCTTCAAAAATAGTAGCTGTATCATCAAAACTATCATCCATGGGTGAAATTATATGATTTGCTCCAGGTTCATTTTGATTACTGGAATTACTATTGTCACTAGTACTATTTCGCAGTGGATGGTCACTTTCATAATACCTCCTTGTTTCAAGCAAGCGCAACTGTCGGATAACAAATGGTAAATACATTGTAAAATTATCAATGTAGTTATGTTGTAATTCTAATCTTTGCTGTCGATCTATATATAATGTTTCTGCTTCAGATAGTGTAGCTGACTTATTTGATTGTGTTGTAGTCAAAGGTGAAAGGTCATCATCATTCTGTATTATAGGACTGTTTCCACTGTGAAGGACTTCGAAATTCACGGGATTTGGGGAACTAAATCTTCGTGAATTATTGAGCCTACTCTCAGATGTTCTTGATTGAGATGTGGAATTTGACCTTAGTTTCTTAAACATTATTGTCTATTTTGAATATAAACAGTTAAAGGATTAACCAGAAGTGTAGTTTTGAAAAAAAGAAAAAGATCTTGATATTAGAATAAAATAAAAAATAATAAATATTCAAGCCCTAGTAATTTTTTCTTGTTTAAATTAGTAATCTCAGATAGCTCAAGGCTGAACAGAAAAAAAAAAAAATATAAAAAGAGGAAGGGGAAATTTTATTGATTGTGGTTTTTTAAGCCGAATTGGTTTATCATTAATTTTATATTGCAGTTAAAATCTATGAACACAAATTACAATACTGTACACTGCAATTTGATAAGACACGCACACACACACACACACACACACACACAAAATCTTACAGTCGTAGGTTAAATTACAAAATTCCATTTAGAGAACTACAACACAATAAAATAACCAAAAAATGAAAAATACCGTATCACGTGATTCAAACTATAATTTTGTATATTAATACAACGGAACAGTAATAAAAAGGTATACCCTACTTATTAACCCAGTAACAAATCGTAATTTGATTGTGGTTTTTTATGACTTAATTTAAACTCCTTTAAATCAGGGGCATGGTTTTCCTTATCTAAATGAAGTAAACCTGATATAGTGTTATTTGATCTCTTGAAATCATAATCAATTGTACTACTATTGATACTGGTATTAGTAGCATTATTGTCTACCAAACAACGTAATCTTGTTGTCTTTGATAAACTCTTTATAATTTGGTCTTTGTCTTTAAGTTGTTCTTTCAACATCACTATTTCCTCTTCTTGGTCTTTCAAAACATCAAATAATTCAGATGAATCGTTGGTAGGAATTGTTGCTGTGGATGCACTATTAATTCTCTCAAATTTCAATTGGTTTTCCAAATGTGAAATGTAAGCTTTATATTCGTTAGTTTCAAATGTCATTCGTTTGTAGAAATCTTCAATATTAGCCATTAGCACTTGCAGATTGTCAACTCCAGAAGTCATGATGTCATTTAGTATATCATTTTTCACAATCACTGTCTCTGTTTTTTGTAAGTCTGTCAATCGAGAAAAGTGATCCAATTTTTCATACAATATTTTGTTCTCTGCTTCCAATTCAGTTATTCTGGCAGTTTCCAATCCAAAAGAAGGAACATACATGGAATTTGAATTAATATTATCATTTTGTAATTTCATAATTTCTTGTTTTTGTTGTTCAATTATACCATTCAACTCTTGAATCATTTTTGCAGAATCACTATCAAGTCGTTTTCCATTATTACGTTCCACATTTATAACAATATCCTTGGCTCGAGCGGCAAATCTTAATGTTTTATAAGTTTCGGATACCCATTGCTGTGCACTTTGTTGATTACCTCCCATATGAATGGTACAAAGAATCAGCACTAATGAAGAACCACTTAACGCTGGTTGTAATAATCTTGTCAATTTGGAGTCTCTGTATGGAATATGTTCGAACGCTGAACTAGATAATTTATTAATAACATTAGATAATGCTAATAATGATTTGTTAATAAAAGAACCTTCTTTTCTTCTTTCCAAACTTGTTGCTGCTCTTTCCAGCCCAGCTAAATCACACAACGATAATGTTGATTTTAATTCGGTTTCAGTGAATATATCAACTACTTTTAATTTAATCTGTAATATTGAATGAGATCTGGAAGATCTGGCATTAAAATCAGTGGCACTTGTCTTACGATTTGTGTCACCACGTTTAATCAATTGTAACAATTGTTGCTTAGATGTTATAGAAGCACTGGTTAAACCAATAACCTTTGTCCCGTATTCTGAATCATCTCTAATCTTCAAATCTTGGTTACTATTGGTGGTTGATAACAAATCAATAATTTTCTCATTATAGATTTCAAGATACGATACTTCAATGGAATGTTTTTTTGCAGACGTGCTTTCATTAATCTTGTTGAAAATGTCATTGATGGCTAATTCCACAAACCCAGGGTCTGCATCATTACCTTTCATGGAAAATGTCTTCCCTGACCCAGTCATACCATATGCAAAAATAGTTCCGTTATAACCTTCTTCAAGGAACTTATTAACTATACTCAAACAGGATTTGTTATAAACCTGGAAATTACTTAATTGGAAATCCATTGGGAATACATTATCAAATACAAATCGTGCTCCATCTTCGGCATTAGTAATGGAGTTATCATATTGATCAATTATCCAATTTCTATTATCGATGGTATTTGGGTTCGGACGTATAGATACTGAAATCGTCCCTGTGTATGATTCTTGTTGCTTGAATGATGGAGTACATGGTCGACTAATTGACATTGCCGAACCTGGTCGTGATCTTGGTGGTTGAATTGGGGAAAAAGATTTTGGAACCAATGATATTCTTGATGGTGGTCTAAATGAGTTTCTAGAAGGTGTTGAAGAATGCCTGGTGGAATTAGGATTACAAGATCTGGCACTTGTCGGTGTTTTATGAGACATTTGAAAAAAAAAAAACTAGCAAAATGGGAAGTCTAATATGATGTTGTTTATACCAATAAAAAGAATGAAAATAGAATAATTGATAAAAAAATGAGTTCAAAAACGTAATACCGTTGACAAGGTGATAAGTCACTTTTGTCTTTCAGATCAAACTTTTTTTTTTTTGAAATTCTTAATGTTAAAGGGAAGAAGAAAATTTTAATTTTTTTTGGTGAAAATTAGACGTGTTTACATTCTGTCCAAATCGGGGAGACACTAATCAAAGATTTTTGTATGTGAGAGTAACAAGTGGTTGCAAAACCATAAAGAAAAAAAAATTGATTTGAAATTTATTATCGATAGTTAAAAAAAATACAAAACCAAACAAAAAATCAATTATAAAACAAAGCATGCCCGGTCTGTAATATCCTTGCCATACCAAACAGACCATTCTTTATATTTCTTGCTTAATTCAGTACCAACACGATCCAATTCTTGTTTAGCAGCAATAGCACAACGAATATCATAGTAAAATATACTAAAGCACAATTTTCTACTAATAACTGAACCAATATCAATGATTTTACCAAACTTGACAAAATCAGATGTAATCTCATCTAAATTCAAATTTCCAGAGTAATGTATATCTGGTTCTGGATAAAACATCTTATCACCATTTCTAATTCTTTTTCCAGGGATACTCTTGGAAATTATTAAGCACCTTCTACATCCATTCTGTAAAATATCAGTCATTAAAGACTTAGTTAAACTGAAATTGACTAAATTGTTTTCATCATTTAACCATTCGACTCTTAGCTTTATACCATTAACCATTAACAAACCAGTTGCTTTTCCATAAGTGTAAAATTGTTTTGCATGTTCTGGAAAAATAAAGTATATTTCAATTTTACCATTGGGTAAAACCACTAATTTTTCTAATGGACCACCACATACTTGTTGAATAACACTATTTAAGCCCATTGATTCATTTATATTAGATAAAACAACACATCTTCTTTTATTTGTCTGTTCATTGGCTGGTTTTCTAACACGACTAAGTACTTTATGTAATTTATCATTCGCAACATGATTGATATTTTCAAGACTTGGATTAATACCAGTTAATGGACCACCACTATTTTTCTTCTTGGTGATATAATTATTAATTGTTGTCGTGTTTTTTTCATCATTTCCAAGAGTGGATTGATCATCACGAAAATCGAAATCGTCAGATTTGGTTTGATCTTGCATACTTTCAATTCTGGTAAATGGCCAAGAACAAACTTTCAAGAAATTATTTCTACGACTGGATGATGATGTTCCATGAATGGTTGAAAATTTAGTAGTATTAGAAGTATAAGTTTGACCATCTTCTGAAACCATTCTTGAAAATGTGAAGCTTGGTGCCCGAATAGTTGTACTACCATGATGGTGTTGGTGTTGGTGATGGTGGTGATGATGATGGTTATGTTGATGATTATGACTATGATTATTGGTGGAGGTATTTGATTTTCTGATACTTGAATTATTGGTTGATGTGGTGGTTGCGTTTGAAGCCATATGGGCTGGAGAACTTTGGAGTAAATATGATTCTGAATGCATAATTGACTTTAGCATGATATCATATAAATGGTCAAAAGTTGGATTATTTTGGATTATTTTCCTTCATTGGTAAAAAAGAGAATTTTCCATTAGGATTTTATATTCAAGTGTAGAAAATTGTTATACTTCTTTTTGTTATCGTTATCGTTGAACTCATTTTTTTTGATATCAGTGAGATCTGGCAATTCAATTGCATTTCATATATTCAACAGCTAAATATCAAGTCAAATTTACCATCATTAAGAACAGTCTAAATAGCTATTAAAATAATTAATAACCATTAATCTATTTGGGGGATATGCTTATAATAGTTGTCATCGAATAACTATCCTGATAAAACCGATCTAGTTTATTCGCTATTTATTTTTCAATTTCCTTGTCGCAGCCATTTTTTTTTCGAACTCATCGGAATATCGAACCTCAAAAAATAAAAAAATTGTGAAAAAAATAAAAATAATATTAATTATGTTCCCTCCATTACATGACCAAACATTGGATACGAAAAATTTTCAGAATAATGTCGGACTCGCTTAAAAGATCATCATCACAAGAACTTTTACAAGTTTCTAAAAAACCAAAGCTTATCCCTATTGGTATAAGTGAAGCAAAAGCAGGAATCACTCAATTTATTAATCCAAATGTAATTGGATTTTCAGGATCGTTGAAGATTTTACATACTGATTTTCAAGTTAATGAAATTGAACCTACTGGAGAAGTTGTACATTTGACTGATATGGGAATTGACGTTGGTCCAACTAAGAAAGAACTCAAGTTACAAGAAAGAGCTAAATATAGAGAAGAAATGGCAGGAAAAACAGAAGAAGAAATTGCCGAAATTAAAGCTAAGAAATTGCAAGAAAAAGAGGAAGAAAGAAAAGAAAAAGCCGAAAAGGAAGATGAGTCTAAAGTTGAAGAAGTAAAGAAGTATGAATTATCGGATGAAGATCGTGAAGAATTATTAAAATTTGTCACTGATAAAGAGTTGTCACAAATTGAAGAATTGTTCACCACTGGAGGCAACATGGAAACAGAAACTAAATTTGATGATAAACAACAACGTACTGATTTACATCAATTGATTCGAAGAGTATTTCAAGGAAAATTGGAAACTGTTACTTCTCCAGAGAATGCATTCAGAATTGCCATTGGTACCAAACGTTCTAACCGTCAACCAAAAAAGCAACAAGAAAGTATGCACCATGTTGATGAAAATGGGATCATAAATTATGGATTGGGACCATACAAGCCTTATTTACATTTCACTGTTTATAAGCAGAATCGTGATACCATGGAAGTTGCTAATAATATGGCTAAATTACTAAGAATTAATAACAAGTTTATCACATATGCTGGTACTAAAGATCGTCGTGGTGCAACATGTCAAAAATTCAGTATTCATAATGGTAAAGTATTAAGAGTTAATGCATTGAATAAACTGAGAAAATATGGATTCACTCTTGGGTCTTTCAGTTATGAAGATTATCCATTGAAATTAGGTGATTCAAATGGGAATGAATTCACTATTGTCATAAGAGATGCAAAAACTATTGATGGAAGTGGAGATATTGAAGCTACCGTGGGTAAATGTTTTGAAAGTTTGAAAAATAATGGATTCATTAACTATTTTGGAATGCAAAGATTTGGGTCATTTAGTGTTTCCACTCATGAATATGGTAGATTAGTCTTGAGTCAAAAATGGGAAGAATTTGTTGAGTTGTTATTATCTGAACAAGAATCAGTTGCACCAGCATCTTCTGAAGCCAGAAGAATCTGGAAAGAAACTAGAAACGCTGAACAAGCTTTGAAAGCATTACCTCATTATTTTGTTGCTGAAACAGCAATTTTAAAGACATTAAAGAATGAACCTCAAAATGAAGAAAAAAAATATTCCAAGAATACATATCTTAAATGTATTCAAGCTATTCCAAGAAACCTTCGAATGATGTATGGCCATGCATATCAAGCTTACGTTTGGAATCGTGCTGCATCCAAAAGAATAGAACTTTATGGATTAGAAATGGTTGAAGGAGATTTAGTGTTTGAAAATTCACAACAAGTTTTAGATGAGGATGTTGCATATTTGAATGAAGCAAAAGTTAAATCATTAACAAAAGAAGATATTGAATCTGGAAAGTACACTATTTTTGATGTTATCTTACCAAGTCCAGGTTACAAAATTCAATATCCAACCAATGAAGCATTAAAGAATGTGTATGTTGAAACCATGGCAATGATAATTTAGATCCATTTAACATGGCAAGAAATATTAGAGAATTTTCATTAACTGGTACTTATAGAAAATTGATGGCTCAAGCGAATGATTTATCCTACAGTATAATAAAATATTCTGATGATGAAAAGCCATTGATCCGAACAGATTTGGAGTTGTTGCAGATCAAGAATGAAACCAATGAAGACGCACCTAGACTCATTGAAAATGAAGATGGTGGGGATAAATTTGCTGTTGTTTTAAAGATGCAATTGGGTGTTAGTTCATATGCCACTATGGCTTTGAGGGAATTTATGAGAATAGACACCTCAAAGTATCGTGAAGGTTTGTGTAAATAGACAATAAGAATATAATAAATATATACACAGTAAATACAACATGCAATATTATTGACTTATATAATGAATAGCGGCTTAGCTGTTTTTTTGTCACGACCCACGCATATGGTAGCGGGGGCATTTTATCTCACTGTGATAAAAAAAAAAGTAAAATATAAATTAGTAATTTCACAAACTTATGGAGGGACCCCATTTGACACACAGAAAAGTTTTGTACAGAGAAATTGATTGATAAAGGATGAATGAGAAACAATTAAAGGGTTTTAAATGCAGAATTACATTTGTAGAATTACTTATCCAAAGAAACCATAATATTCATAACGGGGGGCCCGTACTGTATGACCTTAAATAAGACCAAAAAATTAAAAATTAAAATTGTTGATGATGATAAAGTTTGATAGATGATGAGCATCACTTGATTTTATTTTTAATTATTAAATTTATTGTGCCTCATTTGTTTGTTGTTGATCATTAATGACACTACGAAAAGAAGAAGAAAAAATAAAAAACCATACAAAAATTAATTTTAACTTTTCTCATAGTTAGTAAATTTTTTTTTTTGGTTTGCTCTCCTCAAAATCAGATAAAATTACAATAAACTATTTAACAACAATCTCCCTTTTTTTCTTTTTATAAAAGATAATATTCAATTCCCACAAGATGTCACTTGAACAACCACAACCACAAGTAGAACCTGGACATCAATTGAAGAAAATATTTAACAGGTTAAGTGGACAACCTCAGTCCTATGTTCTTAAACAAAATTATACCTTTGGTAAAACCTTGGGTGCTGGTTCATTCGGGATTGTAAGATATGCAAGAGATAATATTACTAATGAAGAAGTAGCGGTCAAGATCATCCTTAAAAAAGCACTTAAAGGTAATGAAGCAATGGTTATTGATGAAATGCAATTATTAGAACAATTACACAATCCCCACATTGTTGGTTTCAGAGCTTGGTTTGAAAGCAAAGATAAGTTTTATTTGGTAACTCAATTAGCAACTGGTGGTGAATTATTTGATAGAATTATTCAAAAGGGTAAATTCACTGAACATGATGCATCTTTAGTAGTAATTCAAATTTTAGAAGCCTTGGAATATTTACATAATAAAGATATTGTTCATCGTGATGTTAAACCAGAAAATATTTTATATTTAACACCGAAAGAAGATTCTCCCGTTGTTTTGGCTGACTTTGGTATTGCAAAAAGATTACAAAATCCAAATGAAAAGTTAACATCTTCAGCTGGTTCATTTGGATATGCTGCTCCGGAAGTTATTTTGGGTAGTGGTCATGGTAAACCTTGTGATATTTGGTCTTTAGGTGTTGTTACATATACATTATTGTGTGGATATTCTCCATTTAGATCTGAGAATGTTCAAGATTTTATTAATGAAGTCAAACACAATAATGCAGTTATTTTCCATGCTGATTATTGGAAAGATGTTTCAAAGGATGCTCGTAGATTTATTATTAAAGCATTGCAATTTAATCCTGAAAAACGTCCTACTGCTACTGAGTTATTGAATGATCCATGGTTAGTTTCAATTGCTCGTGAATACAAGGAAACTGACTTGTTGCCTAATTTGAAACAAGGTTTCGATGCTAAACAGAAGTTTAGACAAGCTATTGAATTAGTTAAATTGAATAATAGAATCAAGAAATTGAAAGAATGGCAAACAGAGGAAGATGACGATCCAACAGAAATTGATTTATTTAATGAACATGGATCTCATGAACTGGTTAAAGACAATGGATCTAGTTTGAAAGTACCATATGATCAATCACGTTCAGCTTCTCCATTGAATACATGGAAGAAATTCAATGATGTTGTCAATTCATTAGACAACGATCGCTCAAAAGCATCATTGTCACGTTTTAAATCACCATATGATCTTTCACATTCAAATAGAGGTACTGAAATTGTAGGAGAAAAGAGTAATCCTGCTGCAGGAAATGCATTCGTTCAATTAGTTAAAGCAGCCACTGTTCATAAAGATAAAGTCTCAAGTTATAAAGAAGGCGAAGTTAATGATAATGAAAATAGCAATCAAGAATCAAAATAACTAAATTGCCTAATTCAAAAAACATGATCTTTCTTTTTACTTTTATTAATGTACAATATTGCAATTAGTTTTTTTTTTGCCATTTTTTTTTCTTTCATATATTGTTCATCAAACTTCACGACGAACTTTGAGAAATTCTCAAAAATTTTTTTTTTCACGTAAATGCGCATAATTCAACAACCATATTAATATCAAGTTTTCAAGTACGAAACGATCATTTATCAACATTAGAGAGGTTGTGTTTTTTTCTTTTATTTCTTGTTACTTTATTGAAAGATTTAAATCAACCCCGTATTTTTTTTTAAACTTGATAATTATGTCATCGTCAACACCAGAGGATTCAAGACTGGTAAGTACTGAAGAAAATCCAACTCAAGAAAGTCCAATTTCATCAACAGAAATGCCATTAACAACAACAACAAGAAGAACAGAATCACCTACAAAACCAACAAGACATGCACCTCTATTGTTTAATGATGTTGAAGATAAAACTCAAGAAGCATTAAGTAAATTTATTGCTATTGAAAGTTGTATTTATCAAACAAAAACAATTGGAGCACCAATGAAGAAAAATACAAGTAAACATAAACCAGAATTTATGACTTGTGATTGTCAAGAAGAATGGAATGGAGAAAAAAATTTAGCATGTGGAGAAGATTCAAATTGTATTAATAGAATAACTTCAGTTGAATGTATTAATTCACATTGTTCATGTGGAGATGATTGTGAAAATCAAAGATTTCAAAAAAAAAATTATTCAAAAGTATCAGTTTTTCAAACTGAATTAAAAGGATATGGATTAAAAAGTGAAGAAATTATAAATGAAAATCAATTTATTTTTGAATATATTGGTGAAGTTATTGATGAAATAAGTTTTAGAAAAAGAATGATTGAATATGATTTAGAAAATTTTAAACATTTTTATTTTATGATGTTGGATCATAATTCATTTATTGATGCCACTAAAAAGGATGTTTGGCTAGATTTGCTAATCATTCTTGTAATCCTAATGCATATGTTGATAAATGGGTTGTTGGAGATAAATTAAGAATGGGTATTTTTGCCAAAAGAAGAATTGAAAAAGGTGAAGAAATTACATTTGATTATAATGTTGATAGATATGGAGCTCAATCTCAACCTTGTTATTGTGGAGAATCAAATTGTATTAAATTTATGGGTGGTAAAACTCAAACTGATGCTGCTTTATTATTACCTGAAGTATTAGCTGATGCCTTGGGTGTTACACCAAAACAAGAAAAACAATGGTTAAAAGAAAATAGATCATATCGTAAAGAACAACAAAGTGATGAAAGTAAAATTAATGAAAAATTTGTTCAAAGTATTGAAGCTTTACCACTTAATGAATGGGATGTTAGTAAAGTTATGAGTGCTTTAATGAAATGTCAAGAAATTTTGATTATGGATAAATTGATTGAAAGAATTTATAAAACTAATGATGTTGATGTCAATGGTCTGTTGGTTAGATTTCATGGTTATAAAACCATGTCTATTTTATTACAAGATATTTCATCCAAGAATAATGAAGATAGATTACAAGAAGATAAAGATGAATTATTATGTAAAATTCTTGAGATTCTTATTAAATGGCCAGCATTAAGTAAAAATAAAATTTCATCAGCACAAATTGAAGAAGTTGTTCAAGATATTCAATCAGCAACTAATAATGAAAGAATAAAAGAATTATCAACTAAATTATTGGATAAATGGTCAGTTTTAGAAATGGCATACAGAATTCCAAAGCTGGAAACCGTCATTGATATCAATGTTCTTTCAAGATCTTCACATTCACCAGACCCAGCAACAACAACAACAACAATCTCAACAACTACAAGCACAACAACAACAACAGCAAGCAAAACCACGACCTGGAGATATTAATTATGGATTGCCAGCTAATTGGGCAAGTACATTTGATGCCAGTTCAGGTAAATACTATTATTATCATACGATAACTAAACAAACTCTGTGGGATCGGCCACCGGGTTCATTACCATTGGGTCCAAAACCACCAAGTGGACCAGGAATAAATGGTAAAATCAACAAGTATACGGAATCTGATTTAGCAAGAAGGGAAGAAGCTAAAATTCAACAAGAGAAACAAAAAAAATCACGTGAACTTGAAGAAAAAAATCGTCTTATTAGAGAAATTGTTGAAAAAAGTAAATCTCAAAATAATACACCAGCTCCAGAAATAACTGAAAAAATTTCAATTTCACAACAACAACAACAATCAAATCAAAATAAACGTGAAGTTAAACATAAAATTGATCCTAATAAACTAGATTTAAAGAGTATTGAAAGTCAATGGAAATTTCTTCTAGCTAAACATATTCCTAATTTTATAAAGAAATATGAAGCTGAAATAGGTAAAGAACATATTAAAGGTTGTGCTAAAGAATTAGTTGGTCAAGTTACTCGAGGTGAATTAAAACGAAATCCAAATATTACACCACCAAATGAATTAGATGAAAAAAAACTTTTAAAGATTAAACATCATGCTCGTGATTATATGGAAAAATTTTTAATTAAATTTAGAAATAAAAAGAGAAAACATCAAGGTGATAATGAAAATAATGATTATAAACATGTTAAGAATTAAATTAAATTATTACCCAATTGTTGTATACAGTATATAATCTATCTATCATTAATATTGTCATGAATATTTCTAAAGTTATTAAATATATATATATATATATTTGTGTATTATTAAACAATCTCTCTACTGTAAATACCGCGATATGTAAG
The DNA here is from genome assembly GCA_013177575.1 of Candida sojae. Classification (NCBI taxonomy): domain Eukaryota; kingdom Fungi; phylum Ascomycota; class Pichiomycetes; order Serinales; family Debaryomycetaceae; genus Candida; species Candida sojae. The sequence continues at coordinate 2,233,569 of WWPN01000002.1, read as the reverse complement.
AACTCTATAATAAAAATAATTTAACAAAATACAAAAAATTTTTTTAAAAAAAATCTCCACTAATTAAACAAATAATGCAACACTGTCTGATTGTCTTTTAATATTATATATTACAAGACAAGTTTTTCTATTATGTATACTTGTGCCTCCTCCCTCATATTTCTAAGGGTTGTTTAATAATAATGGTAAATTTTCAATTGATTCTGATCCAAAAGTGATTTGATATGTGGCTTCAAATAATGGAAATTCCTCCAATTGATTAACATTACTTAAAAATTCATGAACTTCTTTGGTTGTAACAATACCTTGAGAACTTTGACCATTTAATAATTTTCTTTCAGCTTCTTCAGCTGAACAACCAGTTTCAGCCATATATCTACCAACTTTAACATTTCTACCACCTGAACAAGTAGTAATTAAATCAGCAACACCAGCAGATTCACCAGTAAATGTATCAATTTCAGAATCATCAAAAAAAGTTTGGGCAAATTTAATAGTTTCTAATAATCCAACTCTCATAACTGCAGCTTTTGCATTATCACCCCAACCTAAACCTTCAACAAATCCAACAGCCAAGGCAACAACATTTTTTAAAGCACCAGCAATAGAAACTCCAGTGATATCATCAATTACATTAACATGGAAATATGGTCTATGAAATAAAGCTTTTAAAACTAATTTATCAATATCTTTACCTGGACCTCTATAATCAGGAGGAATTTTATAAGCAACAGTAGTTTCTGACCAATTACCTCTAGCAATTTCAGGAGCCAAATTTGCACCAGATAATGCACCACAAACAATTCCTAATTCTTCAGTAATAACAGTAGATAATAATTTACAACCAGTTGGATTAACTTCTAAACCTTTTAAACAAGAAATGGCTCTAGTGGTTGATGGAACATGACCTTTTAATTGTTTTAAAATTCTTGACAAGAATTGATGTGGTAAATTAAATACAATTAAATCAGCTCCTTGAACAGCTTTAACAATATCTGGAATAGCAATCAAATTTTTGGGTAATTTAACTCCAGGTAAATATTTAATATTTTCATGTCTTGTATTAATAATTTCAGTTAAATTTGTACCATCAATTTTTTCTTCATGAACCCACATATTAACAAAATGAGCAAATAAATGTGGTCTAGCAGCTGCATTTTCACATATAATTTTAGCAGTTGTAGTACCCCAATTACCTGAACCAACAACAGCAATTTTAAAAGGATGATCTGGTTTTAAGGATGATTCAGGATGGGAAGCATTAGTTGGATTTAAAATATTATGAGGATGTAAGATTTGAGTTAATTGATCTAATCTGTTGTTTGCAGAAGTACACATAGTAAAGTATCTAACTATTGATAATCTTTTTATCTTGTTGGTAATAATTGTGTATGGAAATAATTTTGTTGGGTCTAAGGAGGGAAAACTTTTTTTTTTTTGATACAGAAACCGATGATTTTTGATGTGCGATATAAGTCCAATTGTAGAAAAGGATTCTGTTGATTAAAAACAAATAAAAGTCTAAATAACTTAAAATAAATAGATAAATGGTTATTGAATAGTTAAAGGAATTTCTTTAGATCAAATATAAAAAAAAATTATTTTTCAAGTATAGAAAGAAAAACTTTTTGGATAATCTATGATTAATTTATAGTCAAAAGAAATTCTTCATTTAAATTTATTTTCTTTTGATAATTGTAAATGAAGTGTAGCACTCTCACCTTATTTTTATTTTGTATGTGTCTACTGTAATAATTATTACAATAGGGAATTTTATAAAGAAACGTATACCTCGGTTTCTCTTCTTTTCTTTTCTTTTTTTTTTTTTGGTGTTACGTATGTACAATACGTCCCTGCATTTACCACCACCAGTTATACTTACCCACCAAAAGCCCGCACACTATATTCTTAATTGATCATTAGTAGCATATTTTAGATTTTTGTATCAGGTCCTATTTTTCCAACTTTTAACCATCAAGTCGAAATAAAATCAACTAAATAGCGGGTTCGTAGTCCCCATCGATTTGATTTATTTCGGATTTAATACTAACACACAGTATAGGAATGTATAATTGAATAATATACAAAAAGAAAGGTTATAAGACAAACAAGAGTTATGGAAACGGTAATTACATCATATGTCACCAGGTGTTCCTTGTACAATCTGTTATCCCCGTTCATCCAGTAGAGATATCAAAGGTGTTCTGATAACAGCAAGTGTTTTTTAAAGTATGATTTTAGTCACAAGACGAATTGAGTGAAATTTTAACTGTAAAAAAAAGAAAATTAGCGCACTGATTTCTTCACCTGATTCAAAATTACGTAACGTTAATTACATGCACACATAACCAATTCCTGATTAGGATTTCTTTAAATTTTTAGTTCTTTCTCTTTATTAATTTAATTTAATTTATTATTTGCGATAACGATTGACTATTGAAAAAAAGTCAAATAACTTTATTACCATCTCCTGTTGTACATTAACTCGTTCACGTGGGGGGAAGGTGAGATTCGAATAGTATTTTTAACGTTATTCGTGATGATGTCTTCTTTAATAACATTTGAACTCCTTCCCCTTATCATTTCCCTCCCTCGCCCCTCTTTTGATCTTGTTAATTTTATCCCACGGTAATTCGGTTAAAAAAAATTTTTTTTTTTAATTTATTTCCTAGGCTGCATACAAAAAAAATGACATATTCGGTTTAGGTATTCCATATTCGGCTTAGGTATTACATATTTTTGTTTTTAACAATATAACAAATAAGTATCTATTTAATTTTTGGGGTTATAATTGCATATGAATCGGTTGAAGAGAGAAAAATTTTTTTTTTTCATCCTCATCTTCTTGTCTCTTCAAGTATTAAATCATATAATCAACTACTCCCATTAACCCGTACTCTGAAAGTTTTGTGTCAATTCTACCAATATAAAGTATACATTTTTTTTGTTACTTTTGCCCCCATTAATGTATAATTTTGAAATTAACATCACGTGTAATCCAGAACCTGGTGATGGTACCTCAAGTTCGTATAAACTGAACTTTTTGGTTTTTGGTATTAATTTTCACTGGCTGCGAAAAAGAATAAGAAGAAAAAAAAGAATCTTTGTGTATGTGTGACTAATAAATGTACTGTATATTCTTGTAAGTGCTTATCAAAAAAAAATTATCTATGTTTTCCAATTGTTTGCTTTTTGATATCCATACGTTGGAAATTCTGGTTTAATATTATCATCCTCTTCATCATCTTCTTCTTCAATATCATCATCTGATCTTCCAAATTCATCATCATAATCTGGTCCATTTCCTTTATCATGAAGATATGATAAATTTTCAATATATAATTTTCTATCAGCATTTCTTTTACATGTTAAAGTTCCGATATGTCTCTTTAATGCATCTTTTCTAGCAAATCCTTTACCACAAGATGAACAAATATTTGGTGGAATACTAAGATGTTGCTTTTCATGACGTTTCAAATCAGATGATCTTCTGAATGACATTGGACATTTATCACAAGGAAATCTCCTTGTTGGATCTTGAGAATGCTTTCGACCTAAAGAAGAAGAAGAAGATGTATTCGGTAGTTGTGGCGTTTATTAGATCTTTTGTCACCATCACCATTACCATTACTACCATCACAAGTGTTATCATTATCATCATCAACATTGTCAACGTGAAGTTGTTTCTTTCGTGGTAATTCATCATCAACCTTCTTAAGTTTCTCCTTTTCTTGGTTATGCTCTTCATTAGAAGATCTATATGTAACTGATTCCCCAATGAGAAAATTCCAACCTGGTTCATTCCCAGATGGATGATGTCTAGATGCATCATCAGTACCATTTCTAAAAATATTATTATTAAAATCAGGAAAATTATCATATTCATCAAGAATATCAATTAAACCAATAGAATTTCGACGTACATTACTCAATTGTGCAAGAGGATTTCCATGAGGTGCACTAGCATATTGTAATCTTGTTAATAAATCTTGTAATGTCGAATCAATAACTCCAGCAGCAACGGTATTAGAACCTAAACCATCTTTATTACTATTTGCTGTAGCACCTCTAGCTGTCGCAACCAATGCTTCTTTAGCTAATCGGAAAAATTTCTGATCTTCATTTTCAACTGGTGGTGTTCCTTCCTTAAGGGGTTGATTTCGAGTATAACTTATGTTGGCATGATTATTATTCAAAAATGAACTTGGCGACTCTTGTTGTGATTGTTGTTGCTGCTGATGTTGGTGTTGTTGCTGCTGATGTTGATGTTGATGTTGTGAGGTATCGAATTTTGTCTTCTTAAGTGGTGGCGATAAGGCAGAAGGATATAATGGACTCACAGGATTAGGAGAAAACATGTTGACTGATGGTGAAGTATTTGTTATTATGTTTGTATAACTTATTGATCGTTCTAAAGTTGGTAGCCCTCGCTTAGGTTGTTGTGAGGGTAATATTATTCTTTCGTGAGAAGCAAATCTATTAATTGGTGGTAGCTTTGCTTTATCACTATTATTGTTAGTATTATTTGCCATATGTTAAAAATTTAATTATATTATTATCTCCTTCTCTTCCATTTGTCTAATCTCTCGTCTGTTTCCCCTTTTTAGTCTAAAAATATGAAATCTTTTGTTTTTTGATATTGAAAAGAATATTTATTATAAACCCAAACTTTCCAAAAAGAAAAATTATGAAAGAAAAAGTTGACGTTATACTTTGACAAAGATATAAATATAAAAATAAACTTCGTTGAAATCAAGAAAAAAAAAATTTAACCATAAACATAAAAACTGTGGTGTTCTACTAATCTATTGTTTCGTGATAGTTTGCTCCTTATGGCTGATTCTCATTTTTTTTTGTAAGTGTAGCCCTTGTGGCCATATAACTCCTCCAACACCACTGTGTTCCAAAAGTTTTCTCGCTTTAAAATTGGATTAATTTAGGAGAATTTGGGGGCTAAGTTATTACGAAAGACAAAATAATCAAAAACTGTGGCGTTACCTCTTCAATTATTAATGAGGAACATTTTTTTTTATTTCCTCTCCTCATAATATTGACAGTTGTTTTTTTTTTTCAGATTATACATTCCAGTTTATCAAATGGCTTCAAATCTTTTCTCTTTAAACAAGAAAATTAAACTTCAATGACATAATAATAATACTAAAACAATTGAATACATACCTTTATTTGATGTAAATAACAAATAATACCTTCGGAGTGGTGGTGGAGGGGAAGTTCTTCTTCTTCTTAAGTGGAAAAAAAACTTAGGTAATTCTTAAATGTGGGACGAGTTTCTGACAGAAAAAAAAATGTATGTTTCACTGTGGGTTATTTCTTTCTTTTGTGGATTATATATGTACAGGTATTTACTAATGTAACATCAAAAAAACAAAAAAAATCCACATGAATAAATAAAATAATTCAGTAACTATCCAAAACTGAAACAAATACTGTGGATTGGAAAGAAAGAAAAACAAGTATTAAATATGTTCACAATATGTAAATATCTTGTTTTTTTTAAAAAAAAGAGAAGAGAAGAGACAGGTTGCTTTACAGCATTTAAAAAATCAATTTTTAAAATTTCCAATTCAAATTTATTTTCTTAAAGTGTGTGTATTTGTATCTGTAAGGGTACGCGTGAGTGTACGTGTACAAAAAATCAAAAAAAAATTGCTTTAAACCACGTGAAATGGGCGCAAATTCGTAATTTCTGTACACAACTCGTCCGCACTTTGTTTCAATCACAATCAAATTTTCCTTAGTTATTCTTGCTATGGATAATTGCCATTTGTTATATCATTGGGGGGGGGGGTAAAGATGAATTCTCGATTGTGATTGATCAACTTAATATCAGGCTGTAATCCCGGATTTGCCGCATCTTCTATAACATAAACTTATACATGACAATAAGGTTAACCAAGTCATCATTAAACAAAAAAAAATATGTCAAATGAGAAACCATCCTGAATAATTAAAGAATTTTTTTTTGCAAATATTATCAAGGAGTTGGATGTAATTATGATTCAGGGGGAGGGGGGGAATTCTGAATGTTATTGCAAGTTTCTATCAAATGAATTTTTGTTCTCTAGGAAGTTGCTATGAGTAAAAAAACCAGTATTTCTAATAGATAGACAAAATATCATCGCATTTTATGATACATGATTTTGCTTCAAGATATTTATACAATATCGTTAGAGACTCATCCTCGGTGGGATAATAAAACAATTCTGTAAATATATATTGTAAGAGGCTTATTTATACTGATTATTAATCAATATTGTAAAATTTTTAACATAATTTCGTTAGAATATTTAAGGAAAAATTACATATTGTTATATGATCAATCGCTACCAAATGAAACATCATATATTTCAACATAAATCAAACAAATTCAAACACCACTTAAGAGACAATTACACATAGAATTTTTTATAGAATTACATTTGAAACTATTATAATCAATTTATAAATAATTATGGGATCGATTCTGGTGATTACAGTCATCACAATGACCTAAACATCTAAGATCCAGTGAGAATCAAAAATTTATAAGAATATAATCTGACTATCACAGTGATTAATTTATTACTATTTAAAACATTTATTTTAAAATATCAGTGGAAATTTCATCTTATTACTTAAACATTATAAAATTGTTTATCAGATAAATGTTCCTTAATTGAGTACATCATGTGTATTATCCAACACACGACTACATAAAGTCGTGTACCTCCTCAAAATTGAAAGAGAAAAAAAATAAAAAAATTCGTAAGCTCAATGTTGTCGATTTACAAAAAAAAAAGAAGAAAATCAAATAACTAATAACATTCTATTATAAGTTTTGCTGTTAAACCTTAGCAAAACCGCTCCCTCCAGGCATTGGGAAGCGTACGGTCAATTCGTTAATTCCTAAACTTATTGTATTTACTAACAGTTGTACTATTTTCTAGCAAATGAAATTTTTTAATATATACATGCTTTATTTTTATTTTTGATTTTGATTTATTTTGTTTCATCTGTTGTAGATTTCAACTTTTAGCATTCAATCCAATTTCCATAATGGATGCAATTCATTCTCTCATGCTTAAAACATGTTATTCATATCATTAATCCTCTTTTCGTTTAATACAACATCTCCATTCTTTTGCTGTTTAACCATGAGTTGACGTTTATTTTGTACTAATAGTATATATCTTTACAATTGGCCGCATGTTTCCAATTTTGCTCTACAGTAAAGTTGTTACCTTTGTTTTTCTGTGTGTTAAAAAAAAAGTTTTGAATCTTTGACGTAATCGATCTATAATCCACACACCCAAACACCCAAACACACATCAATTGCACATAAATTTCAAACGATTGGTTCATATCTACTATTCTTTTTTTAGAATTCATAACGATGAGATTATATTTAATTGAAAGACCAAGAACATTTATTATCACAACTAATAATCATGCACTTATTATACGACATCCTTCACCTACTTATAAACATTATAGTTTAAAAGGACTTGTAACTGGTCATAATAAATCAAAAGATCCAAATAACAAAGATAATAATGTTGTTGTTGAATTTGTTCGTAAAGATCATCTTGATTTAAGTTCATATCGTGATATTACCCCCAAAAATAATAATAGATTATTGGGTTTATTAGGATTATTAAATGTTAAAGGTAAAATATTTATTGGATTTATAACTAGGGATGAATTAGTTGCTTCAGCAACATTAAATGATAAAATATTTAAAATTACAAATACAGAATTTTATTGTTTAAATAATGATGAATATGATTATTTATTAGAAAAAAGTTATGAAAATTTAAGTCATCAAGAACGTGAAAGATTACGATATCCAGCAGCTTCAGTACAACGTTTATTATCAAGTGGTGGATTTTATTATTCTAAAAATTTTGATATGACTTCAAATATTCAAGAACGTGGAAATACAAATGGTGAATTTAAATTATTTGCAGATTCAGAATATTTTAAATGTTTTATGTGGAATGGATTTATGAATGTACAATTAATTGAATCAAGAAATCGAATGTCAACTTCAGAACAAAAAATAATTGATGCATCAGGATTACTTATTATCGTTATTAGAGGATATGCTAAAACTGTAAATACAATGATTGGTAAAGATGAAGCATTATTAACTTTAATATCTAAACAAAGTTGTGCTAAAGAAGGTCCATTATTTGGAGATTGGGGAAGTGATGGAAATGGATTTGTATCAAATTATTTGGAATCAGAAATCATTATATATACTAATAAATTTTGCCTTTCTTATATTATTGTCAGGGGTAATGTACCAATGTATTGGGAATTGGATAATAATTTTACAACAAAGAATATTTTGGCTCCTAATGGTAGACAATTGATATTTCCAAGATCATTTGAAGCATCGCAAGAAGCATTTGTTAGACATGTTGATAAATTATCGGCACAATTTGGAGATATTCATATACTTAATGCATTATCTGATAAATCATACAAGGGAGTATTAAATTCAGCATTTGAAGAACAAATCAAATATTATATGAAACAAAAAGAATCAGAAGAAGATAATGGATTTAGATTATTATATAATCATGTTCCAATTACTGCATCAAGAGTTAAGAAAATTGGTTATTCTGCTCAGAATCCATATGATATAGTTTCAATTTTTGCCGATTCAATGGTTAGTTTTGGAGCATTATTTTATGATAATCCATCAACTTCATTTATTGGTAAACAATTGGGGGTATTCAGAATTAATTCATTTGATAGTCTTAGTAAGGCAAATTTTCTTTCTAAAGTTATTAGTCAAGAAGTTATACTGTTGGCATTTAGAGATATTGGAATTGAATTAGATAGAGATTTATTTATCAAGCATGCAAAATTATGGAAAGAGAATGATATTTGTATATCAAAATTAACTTTAAATTATGTATCTACTAGTGATAAATTACATAAATCCAATACCACCATTAAATCAGCTTTAATAAAATCAAACATCACCAAGAAATATTTTGGTGGAGTTGTTGAATCAAAACCAAATGAGATTGCCATGTTGAAATTATTAGGAAGAATGCAAGATCAATCACCAGTTATAATTTATAATCCACTTCATAATTATATTAATAAAGAGTTAAACAAACATGCTAAAGAATTTACTTCCAAATCAGATTTAAATGTTTTTACTTCAACTTTTAATGTCAATGGGTTAGTTTATGAAGGTGATATTACTAAATGGATTTATCCAAATGATATACAAGGAGAATATGATTTAATATTTATTGGATTACAAGAAATTGTTGAACTTAATGCTGGTCAAATGGTTAATACAGATTTTAATAATAAACTTGAATGGGAAAAAAAAATATTGAGTGTTTTATTAAAACATGATAAATATATGGTTATGTGGAGTGGACAATTGGGAGGTGTTGCATTATTTTTTTTTGTTAAAGAAACTCAAGTTAAATATATTTCAAATATTGAATGTTCATTTAAAAAAACTGGACTTGGAGGAGTTTCTGCAAATAAAGGTGCAATTGCTGTTAGTTTTAAATTTTCTGATACTACCATGTGTTTTGTATCTTCACATTTTGCAGCTGGATTAACCAATATTGAAGAAAGACATCAAAATTATAAATCATTAATTAAAGGAATTCAATTTTCTAAAAATAGAAGAATTCAAAATCATGATAGTATAATTTGGTTAGGAGATTTTAATTATAGAATTGATTTAACTAATGAACAAATTAAACCAATGATTTTACAAAAAAAATATAGTAAAATATTTGAATTTGATCAATTAAATCAACAAATGGCAAATGGTGAAAGTTTTCCATTTTTTTCAGAAGAAGAAATTAATTTCCCACCAACTTATAAATTTGATAAAGGTACTAAAATTTATGATACTAGTGAAAAACAAAGAATTCCAGCATGGACAGATCGAATTTTATATTTATCAATGAAAAATATTATTCAACCATTAAAATATAATAGTTGTCAAGATATAATATTTTCTGATCATCGTCCAGTTTATGGTATATTTACAATTACAGTTAAAATTATTAATCAAACAATTAAAAAGAATTTAGCAAATGAAATCAATGAAACTTATAAAGATAGTCATAGTGGAATTTATGATATTCTTGTTAAAACATATACTGATAAAAATTTACATGATGATAATAATTCAGGATTATTACCACCAAGTTCTGAAAAACAAAAATGGTGGTTAGAAGGTGGTAAAGCTGCAAAAGTTTCAATTCCTGTACTTAATGATGATGAAGAAAATAATAATAGTAATGGAAATGAATTAGTAATGAATCCATGGCGTCCAATTAATCCATTTGAAAAAACAAATGAACCTGAATTTGTATCAAGAAAAGAATTAGAAGCTCTTTCAAATTAAATATATCACCATTTTTTTTTCTTAATTATTTATTTACTATTTATAATAATTCTATAATCTTTTTTAAAAATTTATCCTGTCAATTCTATGTTGATTCATGTTTGATTTCATTTTGTTCAGATAATAATTCATTTCGCGAACTATCATCATCATCATCATCATCATCCCTATTGCTATCAATATTACCTTCTTCTTTTTGTTTATAATTGGTTAAACTTTCAGCTTCATGTAATATTGAATCTAATTTAGCTTCAAAAGCATCCAACATTTTTTCTAAATTATCAGCTTGTTTTTCTGCTTCATTAAGTTGTTTATAAGCATCTACTATATTTCCCGGATTATTATCTTGAGTCATTATTAGATTTAATTTGATTGATGAGGAGGAGGAGTTGATTATTGTAATGTATGTGTGTCTGTGTGTTGAATTTATTACAACATACAATATAATACGGGTGGCTCATGACTTTATTTTTTTTTTTTTTTTACTGTTGAAATTGTTTTTTTTTTTTTGTTTAAAGATCTAACGCGTGGCTGTGGTTTATGACAATTATCAATTTAAGAGTTTAAATCATTAATTCCTTCTCACACATTGACAATCCAATCTAATCCATTAATTGACTCTTTAGTTTTAAGAATACAATAAAAGAAATAATCAAATATCTTTTTTTATCTTTTTCTTTTGTACTTGGATTTTTATCATGTAAATTTTACATCATTTTATATCATATAAACTACAATAATTAATATCATGTGAGTAATAATCACGTGTGTAAATTTTGATAAATTGGACTTTAATTTTATATAATTCTTTACGTAATGAATATTGATAATACATGAGATAATTAAATGTAATATTTATACAGATGAACTATACATTTTCTTCTTTTCTTTATTCCAATGATTTAATTCTTGAATTCTATTTTTTTTTTTCTTTGGATATACATTTAAGAGATTTATATATAAACCGGTACCTTAACACTATAAGGAATCAAATATCTTAATTATTGTTTATGTACAGTTATTAGGGCTTATGGGGGTTTGAAAACGTGGTTTATAATCCATTAGGGATTTAAAAAAATCATTTTTATTATTATTATTATTATTAGTGAAGTTTTTCTTCTTCTTCCATCCTGGAGTTTAGATCTGTTTTTTTTGCAGCTTTGATTTTTTTTTAAAAAAATTAGTTATTGTAGTTAGATTCATTTATAGTATGTTCATGAATTTAAGATCATGTAGATATATAATTCTACTACCTCTCTATCTCGTCACATCATCATCATCATCATTAGAGATACATCTTAGGATTACCAAATTTAAATTATTTCATCATCATAGGTAATAATATACTGTATATCAACAAGGAAGAATCGGAATTTTCAGTACTATTTTTTTAACATTTTTGCATTTTTAATGATCTTGATCTTTTTTTTTTTTTTTTTTGTAATTAATTTTATTCATAAATGACCAACTTACCAAAGTAACTAAATTCATCCTATCAATATTATGCATGTTGTGTATACTATTTATTTTCATTATTCACACACCCCCGTTTCTCTCAAAACCATCTAGGAAAAAACTCCAGAGTCTCCATAAACTTCCCTTAATGCTCCTAACCCCCATGAATAACAAAGAAGAAAAATAGGGGGGGGGGAACATTGACAATCAAATGTGTGTTTACTTATTAATGAAACCTTTAGAAACATAAATGATTTACAAGATATTACAATATTACTTTGTACCTTTTAAACTTATATATGGATATACATCAATATAAATTAACATCTATTGGACTGCTTTTTGTTGTTTTTGTTGTTGTTGTTGTTCATGGGCATGTACAATTACACGATATATCCATTCACCCATATAGACAAAAAAAAAGGTCGTGTAAAACCTGAGGGTTATTTTTTTTTTCCATCTGTCCACGACTCTTGCAACATAATTTTGCTTTTAAACCAAAAAAAGATATAATAAAATTAAAAAAAAAAACCACTGTGTGATATCTTTAATCGTTCTCCGGGAGGGGGGGTTTAGACCATGTACATGTACATGTGTTAGTTAATGTAATTTAATGGGATAACCGGGAATAAGTTTAATTTTTTTTTCAATGAAAAAGCATACATTAAAGACAAACTAAATAAAAATTTCCAAAAAAAAAAAAAAAAAAAATTTCAAACATAACACACACACGTAAAAACAAAATAGTAATAGTAACAATAAAAATCAAACAGAATAGTTAAGATAAATTTTTTTTTTGTTTTTGTTTTTGTTTTTGTTTAAACATTAATTGATTCATCAACAACTCCATCAAAAATAATATCTAATGTAGCATCATTAAATAAACCCAATTGATTAAGACCACCACCATTATTATTATTATTATTATTAGTAGATATTAATGATGATGATGAAGTTGTACTATTTGTAAATTGTTCAGCTTCTAATTTTAATTTTTTCAACAGTGGTTCAGTTAAATCAATTACATCAGTAATTGAATCATCCAAAGAATTTAAACTCATTAATGAAGTAGGTGAAGTTAAAGTTGAATTCATACTACTACTATTAAGTGATGATGAATTATTAAATGAAAAATTATCATTTGGTGTATCAATAATTCTATTTAAAAAAAATTCATCAAGGATTTCTTGTTTTAATTTATTTTTAGAAAAATAATCATCTAAAGGGTTAGATTTTGATTGACGTAATGGATAAGTGATTGTATCTATTGGAGAATGAGCCACTGAAGAATTATAAGATTGTAAAGGACTTTGACTATCATTAATATTAATATTAATACTCATGTTATTATTATTATTATTATTATTATTATTATTCCCCTTTTCTAAAGATACATTATTGTCAATAGTAGTATTATTATTGTTGTTGCAGTTGGAATTGATTTTTTGTTTAATTGGTTCTAATAATATCTTATTTTTAATCAAATCATCAATATCAATATTTGAAGGTAGTAAATAAGTTAATATAGATTCCAATTGAACTACTCTATTTTCAACTTCAGTTAAATGAGCTCTTGTTAATGGTGATCTTATAGTTCTTGGGCTATACGAGCAACACCATTTATGTTGAATACATTTTGTGCAACGTGGGTATTCTTTTGAACATTTCAATTTACGCTTTCGACACGAATCACAAGCTTGTTCAATTGGATGAGGAGGAACCAATTGAGTAATCGAATGTTGTTGTTGATGTTGTTCTGGTTGCTCTTGTTCCAATTGCTCTTGTACTGATTGTTTTTGTTCTGGTTCTTGCTTGAATAGGGTTTCTGATTCTGATTCTGATCCTAACGTTGGCTCTTGCTTGATTTGAACTTCTTTTGTTGATTCAATTGACATTGTAATAAATAGATAAAATGGAATTGGAAATTTGAATAAATATAATTGTAGTTATATGAAAACAATAAATAAATAAAAAAAAACAAAAATGAAAAGTGAAAAATTTCCAGTTGTTGTTATAATAAGGACACTAAATTAGTTGGAGGAAGGGAGGAGTAGGTGCAGGTAGTGTGTTCAATGATAATTTTGGATTTTTTTTTTGTTGGATATGGATGGGACTTTGTCACTCACACAGATACACGTTTGCTAAGGGGAGGGGGGTAGTATAAATTTTTCACTGAAATATAGCAATTAGAAAAAGAATCAATAATTAATTATTTTTTTTAAATCTCAGAAAAAAAATGTGAATGGTGTTATTTATAATATATATATAAAAATTGAAATATTTATCTTGAATTAATTGATAATAATAATTTACTAATCTTTTAATTAAACTATTATAGATAAATAACCCCTTTTTGATGATTAGTGGGTTTTTCTCGTAGTTCTGGGAAATATCAATGGAAATTTCAAATGAACAAAAAAAAAAAAATAATTTAGAAAAGATATACAGGGATGTTTATCTTAAATGGAATTAATGGAATAATTAAAGTAGTTAATGACTTCTCTACAGATTAGAAAAGAGAAAAGAGAAAAGAGAAACAGAAAGAATTATATGAAATTCCATTTTTTTTTTTCATAATTAAGCTTTGAAAAATCTTGGGTTTCAATTCTAAAGGTCAAGTTGATGTTAATTTATAACAAATGGGAAACATAAACAAGAATCATAAATAAAGAAAGAAAGAAAGAAAAATTTTTTTCTACGTTTTTGTTATAATGTATTCCCGGTATGCAAGATTGTAACCTAATGTAATAAATTTTAATCATTAATATAAAAATAACACACAAATTGAATATATTTCTCAAACCTTTTTTTTTTTTTTTTCTTCTTCTTCTAATTCAAGAATTAATCATTGAATATTGTTGTTCTTCTTCATGTTCCTGTGTATTACAATTTTGATTAACTTTATAAATTAGAAGATAGAAAATAAATCATCACATCATCCAATCAGAATGTTCCTCCCAAACTTAATCATTGCGAGAATTAATTATTGAAAAGAGATTGATTATAAATTTGTTGGTTAACAAGACAAAAGATTTGAAAGAGGGGTAAACTTTGTGATTCATCCAAAGAGAAAAAATAAAACGAAATTCCCTCACTGCCAAATTTTTAAAATTAAATTAATTCAGAAAGAAAGAGAGAGAGAGATAATAGAAGAAGTCGTGTAATTTGTCACACTGGAAAAATAACAATTTTCCATTTCTCGGATTAACTTTTTTCTCCGGTGTTGGTGATAATTTGCTAAAAAAAAAAAAAAACAATGTGCATGATTTTATTGCTTTTTTTTTATGTTAAATGGAAAAACTTGAATGATGATAAAAGATTTAACGAGAGGGATCAATTCATTGAATTAAAACCTTAAATAAAAGAGGAGATTTTTTCTATTGTCTTTTTACGTACACGTAGATCTATTTTGTAAAATTAATTAAACCCGGTCGTTTCGAAATTTCCAACAAAAAGAACTTCCCTGCCTTCTTCTTCCCTTCCCCTCCCCAAAAAAAAATATTTGAGAGAAAAGAGGGGAATTATTAAATAAAAAAAAAATCAATAGAAACTCATCCGTCTAAAGAAATAATAAACCAAAGGGCAAAATATCGAATATCGGTTATTGTACTTTCTTGATCTATTTAGCTTCGGAGTTTTAGTTTTTTTTTTTGCAATTTTTGTTCAACATTTAATAGGATGACCGATGATCGATAAGGGTTTGAAAATTTTTTTTTTTTTTTGGTTTCTTTAGTTTTGTTTATTTTATTTTGGTTACTAAAGGAAGGCGCTTAAATGGAATGTAAAATTAAAAAACGACTACTGGTAAAATTGTTATACTGTATAATGCATTATGTTGTAATTAATATGAATTTGTGTAAATATTCATTTCTATACGTTTTGGACCCACGCTTCCTTCCCCTCAACTCAACTAAGATTCGTTTATGGTCTTGCTCTAGTTCTTCTTGTGTATGTTATTAAAATTTTTCATTTCTCGAAAAGTAAAAACATAAACCAATAATAGTATTTGTGTTTTTAAAAACTCCGAAGTCGATGATCAATTTTAAAAAAAAAAAAAAACAAAAGGTATATGTGTGTGTGTGTACGATTTACAAAAATTATTGGATTGGTTTATTTATTTATTGACGTCATTGCCACAGTAATTTATTTGTACAGTAGTATATACAGTTCAGAGGTATTGTACCATAACGGTTTCTTTTTTTTTTTGGTTTTTGTTGTCTACATTGAAAACAACATGACCTGGATCATGTGATTTCATGCACAACTATATTTTTTTTTCATCTTTCAGTCCCTAATAACTGTATTCTTTTTTATTATACACATTTAACTTCATTATCTACGGAAATTAATACACCTTGTTATCAAAACATAATCACATAATTCTATTTAGTTACCTTTAATTTATTCAATATATACTGTATAAAAAATCAAATTAATTTCAAGATACTTTATTTAATCCATTATATATGATTAAACTATTGTTATCAACAACAACTTATTAAACAGAATCATCATGATAAACAAATCTTGAATTTTTAGGATTTAAAGGAGCATGACGAATATAAGATTTATCATCAGGTGGTCTTTCTCGTTTATCATTTGTTGTTAACATACTTTGAATACTTAATAATATTGATTCAATTGAACATGCTGGTGTCCAATCATCACCTAATAAATTTAAACATATATGTCCATTACTATATATATGTGGATGATATGGAATCACTGATTTACCTTTTGATACTCTAGTTGTTGATGTTGTTAAGGAGTCTAAATCAACTGGATTCTCTTTACTACCTGGAATATTCTTCGATGTGGATGATGTGGATGATGTATATGTAGATGTAGTAGATGTTGATGATGATGAAGGAATTGATGATTCTTGTTCTGGTTGTTCATAAATAATGAATTTAACTTGAGGTGAATCAACAGGATAATTATCAGTTATTTTAATATTTAAATAATATAATTCATCATCAGGATAAATTAATTTATTTTTAAAATTTGAAATTAATTTAATTTGAAATATAAAATTAATTAAATAATCATCATTATTAATTAAATAAATTCCTTTTAATTCTTTATTATTTATACTTTTAATTAATCCTTGATATTCTTTTAATAATCGTTTTTGAAATGGATGTGATTTATTTGAACTTGAATTTGAACTTAAACTCATATTAATAATAATTGTTATTGTTATTGATGATGTGATGTAATTATATATACTGTAATAAATATTGATGTGAATTTGATAAAGGAAAACAAAAAAATAAAAAAAAACTGTAACCCTTTCTAAGATAAATTTTACGTGACTTTCGTGTAATAAATCAGATTTTAATCTAAAGTGTGTAACTGTGAAAAAAAATTTTTTTTTTCTATCTATTGTACAGGGATATTTTTTCTTGTTGCTACCATTTATTGGATTCTGTATAATTCGAAATAACAACTACTAAAACTACAAGATGTATTTGTATGTGTACATATCGGATACGATGCAATAAATAAATATTAGTTTATTAAAAATTCTATAAAGGCATAGCTGAAGTAGCTTTTCTTGTTTTAGCTGTTGTTTTTGTTGATTGACTTGTTTTCTTAGAATTAGTTTTTCTTCTTTTATTCCCTCCTTGAGATCGTTGAGTTCTTTGACTACCTGTTCTTTTTCTACTTGTACCACCACCTCTTGTATTGGTTTGAGTATTTTTAACTTGAGTAGTACGACCATTGAAATATGGAGAAATAACAGTAGTACTTTTAGATGTTGATGTTGATGTTACAGATCTCTGTTCTTTAGGTGCATATTTTTTACCACCACTACTACTAGCATTAGTAATAGTCTTGGGTTTGACATTAAATTTAATCATTATTTTTTTATTCTTTAAATTCCAATTCTTACCAACTTTAACATATGTTGTACCAAATTTAGATTTTTTCATTCTTACAATATATTCCATTAAATATCCTTCATTAATCAAACTAAAAAAAATTCTCTCAACTAAAGTCTTATCCAATGTTTTACCCTTTCCATGATATTCATTTTCATCATGTTGATAATTAACAATTTTTTTATATTTCATCCCTCTAAATACATCTTGACAATGTATTACTGTAACTTTATCATTTTGAATAGATTTAACAAGATTAAGAATATCTCTAGCATATTCAGTACAATCTTTTTCAATAATTTCCCCTTGATTAAAATTTAAACAATTATCACATTGTTTATTACAATCAACAGGATTAAAACTTTCATTAAAATATTGTAAAACTTGTTGTCTTCTACAATCAATAGTATTTTCACAATATTGTACCACTTGTGTCAATTTTTCTAAATGCCCTTCCTTAACTTCTTCAGTAAATTCTTGATCTCCTTGAATTAATGTTCTCAATGTTCTTGCATCTCGAGGAGTATAATACATGATACATTCAGAATGATTCCCATCTCTACCAGCACGTCCAGTTTCTTGATAATACCCTTCTAATGATCGAGGAAGAAATAAATGAATAACAAATCGTACATCTGGTTTATCAATCCCCATCCCAAATGCAATAGTTGCACAAATCACTTGAATTTTATTATTTTGCCAATTAGTTTGAATCTTATATCTATCTTCAGTACTCATACCAGCATGATAAAATGATGTTCTTAACCCATATTCATTCAATTTAGCACTGGTTTGTTCACATGATTGTTTTGAATGACAATATATAATACCCGTTTGTTCATCATGTTTATCCATTATATAATCCTTAATTTCATTTAAAAAATCACGATGTTTGGGTCTAATCTCATAAAATAAATTCGTTCTATTGAAACTTTGCTTTAAAAAAATCGGATCATTCATATTCAAATTATGTAATATATCTTCTCGAACTTTTTCATTTGCTGTAGCTGTTAATGCCATAATTGGAACAGTAGGAAATTCTTCTTTGAAAAATTTCAACCCTTGATAATCAGGTCGGAAATCATGACCCCAAGAACTTAAACAATGTGCTTCATCAATTACTACCCTGGCTAACTGATCATTTTTATATAATTTGGCAATAATTTTTTGAGTATGTGCTGATCTATTAGCCTTTTCTGGTGATAAATACACAATATCAAGAAATCCATCTCTAAATAAATTTGTTATATGTTTATTATCTCCCTTGGCACTATGAGCACTAATCATACCTGCTTTAATTCCTTTGGTTTGTAAATGTTGCACTTGATCTTGCATCAAAGAAATTAATGGCGAAATCACCACAGTAGTTCCACTAGTTTTACCACTCTTAACCAATGCCGGTAATTGATAACATAAGGATTTACCACCTCCAGTAGGCATAAGGACAAATACATCTTTACCTTGTAATGTTGCAGTAATAGCTTCCAATTGATTTGAACGAAATTCTTTCAATTTAAAAGTATTATTCAACACTTTATAAACATCGTCAATAAATGGTTCAGAACCAGATGGTCTTCTCTGGTCTCTGAAATAATCAACTAAATCATCGTTATCATCATCAGAAAAACCATCACTATCAGAAATCTCAATAATATCTTCATCAATTGGAACCCCGTTCCTTGCATTGGATACTGATTTCTTCGTTGTCGTCGAAATAGACTCCTGAGCCAGAGGCACAACTGGTGGTGCAACAGATTTGTCAAGAGACAGACCATGATCATCATCTTCATCTTCCTCGTCATCTGATAATTCAATGAAATCAACAATTTCTCTTTCCTGATTGAGTTGTGTCATGTAATCATCCATGATAATTTCATTACTTTCCTCTGTATATTCTCTTTCTTCTCTTTCTTCTTCTTCTTCTTCTTCCTTCTTCTTCCTCTTCCTCATTTTCTTGTTGATCCTCTCTTTGCACTTCCTTATCATTGTCAAAATCATCGTCATCAACTTCAATTGGATCATCAACGGTATTTAAATTAGGAAATGTAATCTCTTCAATATCATCAATTTTATCATCAAGTTCATCATTACCATTATCCCTATCATCATCATCTTCAGTATCAATTTCTTGAATGGTTGGTATTGATTTTGATCGTGTACCTGGTCTGTTTCTTGTTGGTGAAACAAAATGTGGAATTCTTGAAGGTATTTGACTAGCATATTTTATATTCATCTTATCCGCAGTCTCTTGTGATAATCTGATATCAAACAGTTCATCAACAACATCATTGTTATCTTCAAAAACATCAGAATCACTAGCAGATACTTCTTCAAATGAATCATCAATAAAGCTTTCCAAATCACTTCCATTATCTATTTCTCCATCACTACGACGACCACGATATTGAGTTGGTGTAAGTAAACCAGACAATTCACCACTTCCAAAATTATCTTCAACTTCATCTTCATCATTATAATCTGGTTCAATATTAGCAGTATTTGCAACAATTTGCCTTGCTTCAGCTAATCTTCTTGGTGGTGCTATCGGAGTTCTAAACTCAGGTGTCAGAACCGTGACACTTATTGCTTCAAATGTACTAGCACCATCCTGGCTACCAATGCTTGCTCTGGCTGTGGCGATCTCCTTTTCAACTGACTTGACTTGTTTCTCTATCGTGGAATAAATAGCCTTCTTATCATCCATAGAAATCAGGGTTGATTCACTAGTGTTTATTTTCTGTTCGAGTAATTTAATTTTGATTTCTTGTAATTGACATAACTTCTTATAATCTGACTCGTTAATCAATACTTGATGATTATTCTGAGTCGGCGGAGTCTCTGGCGATATCACTGGTGGTGCTCTTCGTGTTGTAGCAATTGGACTAGTGGAATCCTTAACGGGACTCAGAGTCAAATCAATAAATTGTGTATTTACAACTTTTCTAAATGTTTGATCAACTGATGTAGATAGTGATGATGAACTTGACAAATTTGGTCGTGATTGAGATGTTACACCAAGTCTTTGAGCTCTCATTTCATTGGCTGGTACTTTCCTTAATGGCAAAGTTGATTGAATTTGACGAGATGCAGGTTTCGATGCAATTAATGAAGATGAAAAAGTGAATGAACTTGGAATATTTTCTTTATCCGATATATTTGAAGGTGGTTGTGGCAGTATATCTGGAATGGGTATTGATGATGGTGGTAATGAATTTGGAACTTGAACTATTCCTGTGGCCAGACCATTACGATTACCGTTGGTTGTAGATGTGATTGGTGTCGAGGTAGGTGTTATAGCATCTTTAGGGTATTTCTTTCGTATTAGATCAATATGTTTCGTCGGTATTATATATGGTTTCGTATCTCTAATCCACGCTACCTGGTCATTTATATTTGTTATCATCGAAAATATATATATAAGGTGGATTTTCGTGTTGCAAGATGAGACTTATTACGCGTTGTTTATACTTTATTTTTTTTTGATTCACTTTTTTTCTATCTTGTTTACCATAATGCTTAGACGTGTCAATGTATCCAAAACACGTGATTGCTGATCACCTGCATATTTTTTAATTCTCATTTTGAATCTTACACAACTAAGTGTCTAAGAACGTACAAAATATTTCTAAGGTGTTAAATTTCTTTGCACTTACTCCTCTTCTTCGTTTTTGTGCCGAGATAAATTGGAGTAAAAACATTTTATTTTCTCCTCATTTAGTTAAAGATTGGAGAGGGATAAGGCAATCGAACAAACAAAAAGAAACAAAAGAAAGAAATAGAAGCTTTTATCATTGATGTAGACTGATGAAGGTGTTAAAATAAAAAAAAGAGATGAGGGATTTGGGGGGGGATTTTTGGTGATTGATTTACCTCTGGGTTTCTCGTCCCGAGCTATTTTTTTTCTGTAGTATTAAACGAGATGCTTATCTATCAATTGTGGTGATTTGGCCACCCCGCTCAAACTTGGAGGAGGGAAAAACCCCTCTCCGTTTATGATTACCTACCCGCGTGAAATAGTAACGAATTCTACCGAGTAATTAACCTGATGTTTAATTTTATTGTATCGTATCGTGGTCTATTTTATTTTTTAGGAAAAAAAAATATTTCTATCCAGGGGAGGAGGAGGAGTAGAAAATGGAGAACAAACAATTAAAAAAAAATAAAAGACAACTAAGATTGACATATGACAAATTAAAACCTTAAGGAAAGGCCAAAATAAAGACCATGTACAGATGAAACCATGTGGGCAATGAATCCATAACATAAGGTGATTTTTTTTTTTTGTAACGAACCATGGTATGGTATGATTTCAATATGGTCGTACAAAGGAAATCGAAAAATTTTTTTTTTTGGTATGTGAATGGCTGAGTTAGTACCAAATGCGACTTAAATCCTTGTGGCGGGAATTGAAAATATTGGCATATTCAACTTGTGATTTGCTGGAATTTAATTCTCTAACAAAGAAAAAAAAAAAAAAATTCCATCTTCCAGTTTCTTTTTTTGCGGTCTAATAGGAGCTGAGATTAATCCGAAACGAAAAAGCAATTTTGTGATGGGGAAGGAGACAGAAATGATTCTTGGAGTCACCAGAAGTTATTTCAAGCATCTAACCCCTATCAAATATACTTTTAAAAAGATAGTTAAATTGCCATGCAAGTAAGAGAACTATGGCATGAAATCAATTTGTAGTGGTTCTATTAAATAAAAAACACATCTAGATCGATCGGTACTGTGTACCCCCCGAAATAAAAATAACGTGATTTTTTTTTTATTTATTTTTATTTCCTTTCATACGATTGAAGTTATGGTGATAGGCAAAAGGGGGTATGGAAATGTTGCACCCAAACTCTAGAGGATCAGGAAGAGCAAGTAAAAAAGAGAAAAAAAAAGAAAAGGAAAGCGTAAACGTAAACGACCCACAAAATATTTGAGGATCATGGGCAGTTTCGGAGGTGGATTCTAAAAGAATAAAGATTGGGCTTAACAGGTGTGTACTCTAACAACATATTGCATAAGTTTTATAGCTTACAATTTACAATTTACAAAATTATGAATATTGGATTTTGGATTTTGCGGTATAGGTGGTTTGCCGCATACAACTTCCCATGAATATATGAAATTCTTGGATTGATAAAAAAAATTACCGGAGGAGGAGGAGAACAAGAAGAAAGCAAAGGCAAGGCATAGCTAATAGAGAGAGAGGAAGAGGGAGGAGAAAAATTAATAGGGTAACAACTATGAATTTATATCCATGGGTAAATAAGGATATAGGAGTAAATTGCTTTTAATACAAAACTGTACAGTGTATGTTTAAAGTGAAAAAAATAAATAAATAAATTATTGTTTAAACATTCTAATTACAAATATGAGGGGAATTTTTTTGATTTCATTTTCTGTTGAGTATTTTTTTAATTTGCAATCGAAGTTGAAGGTCAAAAAAATGGCTATTGATTGATGGAAAAAAAAAAATTGGAGATCAAATTTTGTGTAACATCTGTTTTTTTTTTTAGTAAATTTAGTAAAAAGTGAGAAATAGCGAGAAAGAAAGAACGAAAAACCATCTGTTGATTTTTTTCTGTTTTTTTGCACACACGCCATACTTACATATTTTGCAAGTATTTGGCATTTGTGAATTATATAAACGGCCTTATTCCCCCTCCCTCCGTATAAATATACATAACAAATAATTTTTTTCTTTCTTTCTTTCTTTCTTCTTTTTTTAGTATGTAATTTAAATTGCTAACTTTATTTATTTATTTATATATATATTTATTTAATTCCCTCCAGAAGTTCTACTTTGGTTGCCATTTTTTAATTTATTTATTCGTTTTTTTTTTCACTTTTCCAATTCCCATTCCCGGTTCCTGTTCTTTTTTTTTGTTCAAAATAATCAAAAATCTTTATAATACATAATCAAAATGATGTCAACATTTGGAAATTCAAAAATATTTGATTACAATTCAAATACCAAATCAACCAAGACTTCTTCTATTTCTTCAAGTTCATCATCTTCTTCTACCACGGATTTTGAAAACTTGTTGCCTGATTTATGGCAAACTTCTTCAGAAGATGATTCTGATATGAAGTATAGCCATATTAAAATGTTTGATACTCCTCATCACCATTTGTTTCAACAACCTCAACCACATCAACAACTTTCAGTTCAACCACAACGACTTGTTCAGGGTCAAAATAATTGGTTTACTGCATCTCCTGTTATCTCTGTATCCCCTCCTTTAAGATCAACTTCAAGCTTGTGGGATGAACATCCAGTTGTTCTTGAACAACCTTCCACCACTACTTCCACCTCCACCGCACAACAACCAATGTTTTACTTGCCACAAGATGACGAGTTGTTTAATTTTGATCAAGTTAAACAACATCATCTTCAACAACAACAACAACTTGACGATCAAATTCAATCACAATCTCAAGTTGCAAATAACAAGATTCAAATAAATACCCAATTATACAAGACTGAATTGTGTGCCTCCTATATGAAGATTGGTGTTTGTCCTTATGGCAACAAGTGTCAATTTGCTCATGGTGAAAATGAATTGAAACATGTTGATAGACCACCAAAATGGAGATCAAAACCATGCGCAAATTGGTCCAAATACGGAAGTTGTCGTTATGGCAACAGATGTTGCTTCAAACACGGTGATTAGACTAGACATTATAAAGAAAGAGAGAGAGAGAGATAGTGAGAGAAAAAGAATGAGGTCAAATCTGTAATTTATTAATAATATTATTTCTTCAATGGGATCTTTGATTTTATTTGAAAATGGTTTTTTTTTTTTTTTTTTTTAGTTTCTGTTTGTTTATTGGTTATGTTTATTTTTGGCTTTTTTTTATTTTTAATGCAATTCAAAAAATACTTATGGTTAATGTTTCTTTATTTGCTAGTATTTTATGTTATGTATTTCACATTATTTTCATTATACAATACTATTTGTTTAATAATTTAATTCACTCATTTCAGAGTAAAATAAATTGATCAACTATTTGTAAACGAAATACTTACAGCCTCAGATGTTTCTACATACACCATTACATAAAAAATTGTGTGGTGATGAACGGTTTGCAATGGAGTCCACAGCGCCCAAGATACGGAAACATATCATCGAGTCAGACCAAACTGAAAGAATACAAACACCAAAGTGTCTTCTTCTCTCAATTCAATCTATTACTGCAACGGATTTAACCTATCCTCATAGACTGTTATAGTTGATAAGGAGAAAAGAAAAAGAAGGGGTAAAAAAAAGTTGGAAGAAAAAAAAATTTTTTCATGGTGATTCTCAATTTATAGCGTGAGTGTTATGGGTCCACTTGGTAGTTTTTGGGATTTATTCAAGATCGTGCAAACAAACAAAAATTTTTTTTTTTCATTCTTCCCATTCTGTCGCTTTGGTTTGAATTTTTGGCTGCCCAAAGTGAAAAAAAAAAAAATCAGAATCCCATCAAATCTGGTTGTCTGAAAGTTTTATATATTCAAGTCAATTTAGCAACCATCATGGCTGAAACATGGGAAGAATTGGAACCTGTATATATAAAGGGGATCCAAAATTCTTTGCTTTCAGTTAGAATACCTATCCTTACATCTATCCAACAAGTCTTGTCTTCAATTCCTGAACAAGAATTAAACAAAATTGCAATTACATTATTGAAAACTTATAATTACTACCATGATACAAAGTCTAGAAATGAAGTATTAACTACATTAAAAGCTATTGGGAAACATAATTCAAAGTACTTTTTGGTTTACGTCAAATTCATTAATCAAGAAGTAGATGGTCCAACCTTACCGGTTACAGATTATATGACACTTTTGCAATGGACCAATGCTTTTGTCATAGAATTAGCCACCATTGGTCAAACAGAGGACTTAGTTGCTATTGCTCAAGGGAAATTATTATCCAGATGCATTACTTTTGAAGGTAAACGAAGGAGAATTTATAAATCTGCCATTCAAACTACCATTACTGCAATCTCGGATACTTTATTTGTTGATAGTAAATATTTGGAAGTATTTATAAGGAACAAATCATTTGCATTGTTAGGTGTCTTGGATTCAGCATTAGAAAAACATCCTGGATTATTTGAAATTTATAAATCTGAGCATACGGATGAAATTTTAGAATTTTTCATTAATCAAGGATTATTGAATAAAGTTGTCCCAGATATTCATGATTTAGAATTGTTTGGTAACTGTATCAAAAGCTTGGTTACCGATTTCACCAAATTGTTACCTCATATCGAAAAGGCCATTATGAGATCTTCAGAAAATGCTTTTGTCTATACCCTTCCAGTTGTCTTTAAAAACTTATCTATCAATGTGGAAATTACTACCAAATTATTCACTTCTCTTGTTTCCGGTATTAAATCAACTAAAGAACAAGTAAGGAATGCAGCTGCAAATACTTTGGATTTGGCATTGATAAAGAACAGTAATGATTCTTTAGTTGATGAGGTCTTTAAAGCCATCAAAGCAACTTCAAATGCAGAATCTAAAAGTTTAATTATTCAATCTTTGATTCATTTTAAAGATTCAGAAAAAATTGTTGGTTTATTGTTACCTTTGGTG
The DNA here is from genome assembly GCA_013177575.1 of Candida sojae. NCBI lineage: Eukaryota > Fungi > Ascomycota > Pichiomycetes > Serinales > Debaryomycetaceae > Candida > Candida sojae. Next base: position 2,207,249 of record WWPN01000002.1, on the reverse strand, counting down.
TCAAAAGATCTAAATGAACATTCATTGGCAAGCTTCGTTAAGGTTTTCACTTTCCATGCATTGAAATTTAATACCCCAGAAGTCATCAGGCAATTTATTGCTGGGTTTAATAATTCCAAGTTACGTAGAGTCTGGTTTGTTGAATTCGGTGAACAAGTACTTGATCGTGAAGAATTCCCATTCCCAGAATTATTACCAGAGTTTGAAAAAGTTTTGTCTCAAATTGAAGATGCTCCACTTCCTTCCGTTGCCAACAAATCAATTGCCTGTGCATTTGTTATTTTGGCATTGACCAAAAAAGATTCACCATTGTTAAATGACTCAAGAATTTTCAGCAAACTTGATGAAGTTGATTTGAAATGGTTAGTCAGAGCACTCAAAGATGATCCTGCTGGTTGGATTTATGTTTTAACCAATGCACCTTATAAGATAAGGTTATTTGCATTAGAATCTTTGAAATTGAATGATAAACTCAGTGAAGGATTAATCAAAGAATCATTGAATGGTGACATTAAGCAGCTTGGCCCAGTTTTCTACAGATTGAGTTCATACTCTGAAAAGAACTTAAAAGAACTTATTCTTCCAGCAAGCAAAGCCTCCATTAACTGGATCACATTGGCTGAAAGATCTAGTAAAGTAGATCTTGGAAAATTAGTTGGTGAAAATTTCCAATCTATCTTTCATGACTGTGTTAATGATGGTTCTTCAGCTGCCATCAAAGCTCTTGCTGATATTGCTTTTATTCGTCCTGATTTAATTCAACCAATTGTTTCATTGATAGATTTGGATGTCAGCGAACTTCAATTCGATGATGAAGACATTGCAATTTATAAAGGTACAGAAGGTGAATTGGTGGTGAATGTTCTTGGAACCAAAGAAAAAGAACTTGATAAGAACTCCAAGGATTATGAGATCAAGAAATGGGAACAAAGTATTAAAAAGGAGTTGAAACAACCAAAAAAATTATCCAAAGAAGAACATGCAATAGTTAATGAACAACTTGCCAAAGAGAGTGCAATTAGAAAGCAAATAGCCGTAGCTGTTAATAAGGTTAACTTTGTCATTAATTTAATCATTGAATTGACTAATCAGGCTCAACTTGCAAATAATGGGGCCAACTTATGGTTTCCAGTTGCTATTAATAAGTTACTTACATTGCCAACTTCTTCTGGATTATTTAACCCAGTTGATGCTTTCCTTAATGCATCTACTTTAATTTCATCAAGATTAGGTCCATTGAAAAAATTCATTGGTGTTGCCACTCTTCGATCATATGGTCTTAAATTAGACGAAAATCTAGAACAAGAACCATTGATTTCATTGATTGGTAGAATTTTGTACAGAATTAAAATGTTAAGTGATCAACAACCTTTGGACTCTTTAAGTTTGTCATACATTTTACCTTTGTTAACAAAAGTTTTATATGATGGTAAAGCTATTGCTATTAAGAACTCGAGCAAAACTGCGGTTACATCTGAGTTTGTTGAAGAAGATCCAGAAGAAGAACAATTATTGTTGGCAGTTGAAATCATATCTTCTCATACTGAATCATTTGAAGATGAAAAAATTCCACGTACTTATATTTTGGAAGTTTTAATTTCATTAATGAAATTACCTTCCAAGGCTAAGTTATCTAAAGAATGTTTCTTGTCATTGTGCCAACACATTGCTTACAATATTTCTGACAGCGATTTACAGTTGTTGTTAAGTAGTATCATCACTTCCCATGTATTCGTCAGATCGACAATTTTAGAAGGATTAGATGCCGAATTTGAATTGGAAAAATATTCCAAGGAATTATTCGTTGCTACTCATGACAATGACGAAAATTGTAAAGAAATTGCTCAAACAATTTGGGAGGATAATGAATTAAAGGTTGAAGATACTACCAATTTGCTTGAATTATTTGGAAATAACGATGCTGGGTTAAGAAACTCAATTGCTAAAGCTTATGTTGATGCTGCTTCCCAAACCGGTGCTTTGAAAATGCAGGAATTATTTGATTTGTATGAAGAAAAGAAAAACCCACCAGCTCCAAAATTAGATAAATTTGGTTTGGTTATCAAGTCAACTATTGATAACAAAGACCGTTGGGAAGAAAGATCAACTGTTGCTATTACGTTGAAATTATTGGCACCATTGTATTCTCAATCTGATGTCGAACAATTGTTTAAATTCCTTGTTGAAACATCTGACAAAGATGAACACGTTCGTCAAGAATTACAAGATGCAGGTGTCGAGGCCATTAAATTGCATGGGTCTAAGAATGTTGAAATTTTAATTCCAATTTTCGAAGAAAGTTTGGCTAAATCCAGTAAAGAAGCGGTAGTTGTTTTGTATGGTACATTGGCACGTGATTTAGATAAATCTGATCCTAGATTGAAAATCATCATTGAAAGATTAATGAAGAGTTTAGACACACCAGCAGTGCAATATTCTGTTTCGGAATGTATTGCCCCATTGGTACCAGCAATGGATAATTTGCAACAAGTTTTTGATGAGTTGTTTGAAAAATTATGGACGGCCAAGAAATCATTTGCTCGTCGTGGTGCTGCATACGGTATTTCTGGGTTAGTCAAAGGCAGCGGAATCAAGTCATTGAGTTCATTTGATATAATTAGAAATTTAACTGATGCTGCTGATGAAAAAGATGCCATTAAACGTGAAAGTGTTTCTGTTTGTTTTGAAACATTATCTAAGAGTTTGGGTAAATACTTTGAACCATATGTGTTGGAAATCTTACCAATTATTCTCAAGTTATTAGGTGACCCAGTTCCAGAAGTCAGAACTGCTACCGACAATGCTGCTAAGGAAATCATGAAGAACACCACTTCCTTTGGGGTTAAGAAATTGATTCCTTTGGCCATTTCTAACCTTGATGAAATCCAATGGAGATCCAAAAAGGGTTCTGTTGAATTATTGGGTTCCATGGCTTATTTGGATCCTGCACAATTGTCAGCTTCCTTATCCATTATTATTCCACAGATTGTTGGTGTTTTGAATGACACACATAAAGAAGTCAGAAAAGCCGCTTCTGCATCATTGCAAAGATTTGGTGAAGTTATTAGAAATCCTGAAATTCAAGCTATTGTTCCTGACCTTATTAATGCTATTGGTGATCCAACTAAATACACCGATGATGCCTTAGATAAATTGATTAAAACCCAATTTGTTCATTATATCGATGGTCCTTCTTTGGCATTGATCATTCATGTTATTTACAGAGGTATGAAAGACAGAGCTTCTACCAAGAAGAAAGCTTGCCAAATTGTTGGTAATATGGCTATTTTGGTCGATGCTAAGGACTTGCGTGGCTACTTGAGTGAATTGGTTAGTGAATTGGAGACTGCTATGGTTGATCCAGTTCCAGCTACAAGATCTACCGCAGCAAGAGCATTAGGTTCATTAGTCGAAAAATTAGGTGAAGACAGTTTCCCAGGTTTGATTCCTAAATTATTAGACACTCTTAGAGATGATACTAAAGCTGGTGATAGATTGGGTTCTTCACAAGCTTTGGCTGAAGTTATTTGCGGTCTTGGTATTACCAAATTAGAAGAAATGTTGCCAACTATTTTGTCATCAGCAAGTTCACCACGTACCCGTGCTGGATTCATGCCATTATTGTTATTCTTACCGGTTTGTTTTGGTTCACAATTTTCTCCATACCTTAACAAAATTATTCCACCAATTCTTCAAGGTTTAGCCGATCAAGATGAAGAAATTAGAGATACTGCCTTAAGAGCTGGTAGATTGATTGTCAAGAATTACGCTAAGAAAGCAGTTGACTTATTGTTACCAGAATTGGAGAATGGATTGTCTGATGAAAGTTATAGAATCAGATTATCATCTGTTGAACTTACTGGTGACTTATTATTCCAAATCACTGGTATTTCTGGTAAGAATGAACTTACTGAAGAACAACAATCAGTTGGTAAGACTCTTATTGATGTATTGGGACAAGAGCGTCGTGACCGTGTTTTGGCATCACTTTTTGTTTGTCGTTCTGACGTTGCTGGTATTGTTAGAAATGCCACTGTTGACATTTGGAAAGCATTGGTTGCTAACACACCAAAGACTGTTAAAGAAATTTTACCTGCAATTACTTCAATTGTTGTCACTAGATTGTCTTCTAACGATGATGTCCAAAGAACTATTGCTGCTCAAACTTTAGGGGAAATGGTTCGTCGTGTTGGTGCTAATGCTTTGAGTCAATTGTTGCCTACATTACAAGAATCTGAAGATAAACAAGGTGTTTGTATTGCTATTACAGAGTTAATAAAATCTACTTCTCATGATGGTTTGGTTGAATATCAAGACATTTTCATTGATATTATTAAGGATGGTCTTGTCGTTGCTAGAGAAGAAGCTGCTGTTGCCTTTGATGCATTACAAGATGAATTGGGTAAGGTTGTTATTGATGAAATTGTTCCTGATTTGTTGAAGAGATTGAAAGATCCAAATGCTTTGTTGGCTATGAAAGACATTATGCTGAAGAAAGCCGATGTTATTTTCCCAATATTGTTGCCTACATTACTTGCCCCACCTATTGATACCGAAGCCTTGGCATCATTGGCTCCAGTTGCTGGTAGTGCATTATACAAAAGATTATCGGTTATTATCAATGCTTTGGTAGATGCTGAAAGTGAAGCTATTGATGAAGTTATGTTGTCGGTTGAAGATGATGGTGTTCATCAATTGATGCAAATCATCATGGGATTACTCAAAGACGAAGATCCAAAGAGAAGAACTTTTATTTTCTCGAGATTGGGTAACTTTTTTGATAACACTGAAATCGATTATTCCATGTACCTTGAAGATATGGTAAGCAGATTAATTTTATCATTGGCTGATCCATCTCCAGAAGTTGTTAAAGGGGCATTTGAATCATTGTCCTCATTGGTTAAGAGACAACCTAAGGAAACTCTTGAAAAATTGGTTAAACCAGCTAAACAAACCTTGGATCTTTGTATTGATGTTCCTGCATTCAAATTACCAAAAGGTCCAAACTGTATTTTACCTATTTTCTTGCATGGTTTGATGTATGGTAATCAAAAAGAAGATGCTGCATTGGGTATTGCTGATATTATTGATAAGACTCCAGCCGATAATTTGAGACCATTCTCAACCGCAATGACTGGTCCATTGATCAGAGTTATTGGTGAAAAGGTTCCAAGTGATATTAAAGCTGCCATTTTGGTTGCTTTGAATAACTTGTTATTAAAGATTCCACAATTTTTAAGACCGTTTATTCCACAATTGCAAAGAACATTTGTTAGATCATTATCTGATAATAATGAAAAATTGAGAAAGAGAGCTGTTGTTGCATTAGGTACTTTAATTAAATTTCAACCAAGAGTTGATTCCTTGGTTACTGAATTGGTCAACGGTATCAAGACCACTGAATTTAAAGATTCCATGTTAAAAGCAATGTTGGTTGTCGTTGAAAAAGCTGGTAAAAACTTAAGTGAAGCGTCAAAACAATCTATTTTGTCAGTTGCTGAACAAGAAATGGATCCAATTTTGATTGGTTCATTGGCAGGAAGTTTATCTGATGATGAAGCTAGTAATATTTTGAATAGTATTTTGCATGATAAAGAATCCAAATTCTCAATTCTTGCCATCAATTCATTCTTGAAATATAGTCCACAACATGTTAAGAATGAAAAAGTTGTTGAATTTCTTGTCAATTGTGCCAATTCCAGTAACGCTTATATGAGTGACAATGCCACTATTGCCATTGGTAAAATGTTGTTATTGGGAAGTGATGATAATGTCAATATTGATGAATTGATCAATCAACTTGCAATTAACATTGCTCAACCAAAATCTTCATCCCCTGACACCAGAAGATTATCATTAGTTGTAGTGAGAACTTTTGCTAGAAAACACCATGAACAATTAAGTACTGAAGTATTGGATGTTATTGTTCCAAGTATTTTCAGTAGTATTAGAGATCTGATTATCCCAATTAAATTGGCTGCTGAAAAAGCGTTCCTTGAAGTATTTGATATGGTTGAAAAAGGTAATCAAATATTTGACTCTTGGTTTAAAGGTGAAAATTTGACTACTGTTACTGGTGCCACAATTATTGCTAGATCCATTGGTGATTATACCAAGAGAGTAGCTACTAGATTAGCTAATGTTGAAAGAGAAAGAATTGAAGCTGGTGGTGATGAGGAAACCTTATTTAGTGATAGAATTGAAGATGAAAATGAAATTGGTCAAGTTGGTATATAAATTAATTATTTAAAAAAAATTAGAATATAGTACATATATATATAAATTGATATATTAATATTATTATAAGTAATACAGAAATGATTAGTACATACAATAATTACTAGAGTACGAGCAAATAAAGAAAACAAAGGTAAAAAAAAGATTCTATTTAATTAGGTTTGATTAATCATCTTCTTTTTGCTTTTATTTTGTAAATTCAGGTAGATTTAAACTTTTGATAGAAGGTAATGCATCCGTTGATTGAGATTGTAGCATAGTTGAAGATTTTATACTCATTATATTAGCAGCTGGAGTCATAGCCAAGGATGTTAAATTAGTACTACTATTACTTGCTGAAATATTAGGAGTAGTATTTGTGGATAATCCCAAAAGGGGACTATTTGGTAAAGTATGAATATTACTATGACTACTACTCATCATCATATTGGTACCGGGGCTATTAGGACGAGATCTTTTCAATTTCTGTTTAACATAATCTAGATCAGAATCTTCTTGAATATGAGACTTTACTGGAGTCATTCTAAATGCAAGATTGGAAAGGTAATGTAAATTAGTGGTATCATGGAATTGAAAAGTTGGCTTTTCCATTGTGAAATTATATTGAGATGGAGATTTATTATTATTAGTAGTAGTTTTTGAATTGGAATTGGAATTGTTAGATGCTGGAGTGTTTAGTTTACCAAAATATTCTGTTAATGACGGAAGGGATTTAGATTCCATCATTCTTAATTCTTCTGTTGCTGCAGTTGCAAGGACATCTATACTATGGGTTGAAGAATTTTTATTCAATAATGGTCTAGATGGCGTTGGTAATGGAACTTTTGGTGGAGAAGAAGTTGGATTTTTTGAGTCAACCAGATGAGCATTTGCGGTTGTAGTAGATGTTGGGGTGGTCGTTGTGGCTGTGGTTACTACTGTTGCTGCTGTTATTGTTGGGGATGTGATTGAAGGTGGGGTATGTTGAGGTTGAGGAGCAATAACTTCACCATTTGGAGCTGGTGAAACTGATGCTGGGGTAGAACCATCCGAATTTGTCAACAACATGACATCTTTCTTCTTCTTTCTATTCTTTCGACTATTTGGATTTGTATGTATTCTCAGATGTCTAGTTAACTCATCAGACCTACTGAATCTTTTTGAACAACCTGGGAATGTACATTGATGAGGTTTTTCACCAGTATGGGTTCGAATATGTCTTGTTTGGTGTTCTAATCTATGAAATGCTTTTTCACAATGAGGACATTTATAAGGTCTAACTGTAGGATCCTTTTTAGGTTTTGGTTCGTCTATGACATTCATTTGAAGATATAACCTAACGTCTTTTAATTTTCTTTTTCCTTCCTATAGAAAAGGCTGATAAGAGAAGCGGCAAAAAAAAAAAAAAGAAAGAAAGAGATTAGTTGTGGTGGTGTTATATTTTTGTTGATGGATTCTTCTTTTTTTTTTGATTTCTCCCCACGAAAGAACTAAAAAAAAAAAAAAATCTTTGGTTTCTCCTCGTTAGAATAATTTTGTCTTACAAAGCTGAGAGAGCAAGAGGAAAAATAAAAACTAAAAAGAAATTTTCAATTTGCAAAATTCTCCCACTATGTAACCTGAAATACTAATTAAGGAAAAAAAAATTTTTTTCCCAAAAGGTTGTGTAATGCGTTCAAATCCAATAACTGTGGTAATTTCATTGGTGGGGAGCGGGTTAGTTTCATAGTGGTGATAAAAAGTTGATGGAGTTCTTTTAAACTTCGTGTTAATTTTCATTTTTTTTTGTTAATTTACGGATAGGTATCTTCCAGATACAAGCAAACTCATAAGTGGAGAAATTTCTATAGTAACCCATCGTTTATGTCTTTTTTTTTTCTCCTATTGTTTAGTATTGTTCCTTTTCATCTAGGTTTTGAATAACTACTGTACATCTAAAAAATTTTTAGTTTTGTTTTTGCTACTCATCTAAAATTAATGCCAATCTCTCTCCCCCACCTTCATTGGTATTACGGTACGTGTGCGTTGGGTATGGTGTGGTTTCTGCTTGCGAAAGGACAAAAACAAAAAGTTCACTGAATTGAATTTGGTAGTTTCTTTTCTTTTTGGATTGCCGTTTGTGTTGAATAACCAAAATTAATCCAACAGTGCATGCCACTGTGTTTCTTTTGTTAAAAAATATGCTTTTGCTTTTAGTGGAGGGAAGTTATACCGAAAGACTCTCTGGTTCTTGTCGGCTTAAAGTGGAGCTAAAAAAAAAGAAAAGGAGAATATAATTGCCCCAGGAAACTGAAAAATATTTTCATGTAGACAGGGATTACATTTTAAATGCCTCCTTATTCCGTTACAATAATGCAATCCATTAATTATACGGTTTACTGTCAAATTTATTATTATTAACAATAATAGTGTGATCAATGAATTACATATACAAATTTGGTATTTCAAAGAAAACGATAAAAAAAGCTAATAATCCGGAAATGCTAAAAACTAAATGGGTTGATATAAAAAAGGAAAATTTCCATCATCATTTGTATATAGTCAGACATTAGTCAATGTAACGGTTTCACCCGAGTTTATCCTTTAATTGAATGCAGCCCTTGTATTTTCTATACATTAGACTTTAGTTATGCTTGTTTGCATAACAAATTCATTTGAATATTGTTAAAATCTAATTCATCCAATAAAAGGATATGGTGAACATATCATAACTCCGAACATTTTTCAATGTAAAAAAAAAAAAAAGAGTAAGAAAATTGATCAGCTGAAAATATGGCACGCGACAGTCGTGTATATGTGGTCGGAAAAAACTCATTGCCCTCTACAAAAGTTTAGAACGCTAAGTAAAATTTATTGTTTTGGTCTTTGTCAGAATAGGAAAACAAAATCGTATTTTATGATTTTGATTTCTCACACAAATATTTATGTATAACAAGGGCCAAGGTTAAATTTCTATAACGATGTTTAAAACAAGAAAAAAAAAATACAAAATACAAAAAACTTCAAAGGAAAAGGATAGTAAATAGACGATTGCAATTTTTCTTTTGATATAATCAACTTGATAGTTCTATTCTTACTTTTTATGATCCAGTCATGGCAATAATAGATGAATATGAAACCCTTGAAGTTATTGGAAAAGGTTCATTTGGAACAGTACGAAAGGTTCGTCATAAGGAAAATGGTCAAACCTAGTACGAAAAGAAATTGAGTATACATCCATGACAATGCAAGAGAGAAATCATATAATATCTGAATTACGTATTCTTCGAGAACTAAACCACCCACATATTGTCAAGTATTACAGACACGACCACATCCCAGAACAAAAAACCATTCACATATATATGGAATATTGCGAAGGTGGAGATTTAGCCAAGGTTATTAAAAATTTTAAAACTAATAAAGACAATATACCAGAAGAGTTTATTTGGCAAGTTTTGGTTCAAGTATTATTGGCATTGTATAGATGTCATTATGGATTTGATGCAGAAAAAGTTGACTTATTTAATAAAACCCCGGAACCAAAATATAACAATTCTATCATTCATCGTGATATTAAACCTGATAATATATTTGTTGGAACATGTATAAAATTAGGTGATTTTGGGCTAGCGAAAATGTTAACTGCTGCCAATGATTTTGCCAAAACATATGTGGGGACTCCATACTACATGTCTCCTGAAGTTTTATTAGATAATCCATATTCTCCTGTTTGTGATATTTGGTCATTGGGTTGTGTCTTATATGAGTTATGTACATTAGAACCACCATTTAAGGCAAAAACGCATTTACAGTTACAAGCAAAAATAAAACGAGGTATTATTCAAGAGATATCTGATATTTATTCATCACAATTACGAAATATTATTAAACAGTGTATAACTGTTGATCCTGATATTCGTCCTTCATGTTTTGACTTGATTGATACATTGGCTATTCGATTTTTGAGAAAAGAAATGGAATTAAAAGAAACAAGTGAAAATCTCGAAGAGTATAAAAAACAATTGCTTAAAAGAAGCAAAGAACTCAAGGAGACAAGTAAAAATGTGGAAGATTTTAAACAAGAATTATACTGGAAGAATGAGGATTTGGCCAGAAAAAATGAAGATCTAGTTGAAAGAAATGAAGAATTAGTTAGACGAAATGAAGAATTAATTAAACGTGAAAAATATCTTGAAAAACGACAAAAAGAATTGGAGAAAGAATTAATTGATGATTTTGAATTGCGAAAACAAGCAATTGAATTGGAAGCAAAAGAAGTGAGAATGGAATATCAACGTGAATTTAACTTAGTTGTTGAACAAGAAGTTAAACGTAGATTAGAACAGCATACAAGACGACCACATGGACCTCGAGCATTAGAAGATGTAAATCAACGAAGTCCTTTAAAAGAAAGAAATACAAGAGTTAGAATTACTGATTCAATGGAAAGGTTATCATTAGAGAAGAGACATACACCTGAATTTGAGTATATAGGAAAATTCCGTTAATAAATTTATTAAGTTAATCAAAAAAAAAGTCATATTATTATTTATTAATCTAAAGACAATGTACATGTAAACGGTTTAAACATCACATCATTAAACATAAACTTTGCCTAAAAGTTAATCTTTCTGAAATAGACTATTTAGCATGAAACAATAATCAATTTTCAAAACCAACACAAACTCTAAATTAATAATATACAAAACAAAACATAATATTGAATGAAATAAAATAAAGAACAACGTGCAATAAACGTCACAGATACTAAACTATCTAAGTTAAAAAAAGAAAGTATTAAACAAATAATGCAAACAGAATAATAAAATTACCTCTTCTTTTCATCAGGATAAGCACCTGTAGAAATTGGGAAGCTTCCATGCATCTCATCATTTGAAGAAGATGATGATGGAATAGGCTCATTATAAGCTGTGTTATATTCAGTTACATTTTCCGTTGTTGTTCTGGTGGTTGCTGTGGTAGGTGGAGGACCACTGGGGCGGGTAAACTCATCAGTATTTGGGTTTCCAGTATTATTATTTGACAAAGAACTATGTGTTGTTGTTGACCTTGGTGGCGGACCTGTTGGTCGTCTAAACATATCTCCTATGCTATCATTATCTGAACTTTGTAAATCATGTGGTAAGTTATCTCTAATAGGACCTCGGTCATCATTAACTTGTTCAGTAGTAGTTTGATAAGCTTCTGGAGGTTTAGGAACGGCAGTTTTTGCATTTGGATTTGCATGGAACTGTCCATTAGCATCATAATATCCCAAATCCATATCATTTGCCGTGGCAGTATAAGTCGGAACATAAGCACTTGGTAAATCCGGATCTCTCACATGATCGGGTTGATGATATTGGTTTTGTGATTGTCGATATGAAGGTGGCATCATCCAACTTGTACCATGCATAGGTTGTAACCCTTGTCGAGCACGCTTCCTATTCACTCTTATTGTCCCTAAAAGTACAAGGATGATTAATACAACAAAGATGGCAAAGAATGCCCATCTTGCCAGTCCTGAATTACTCCACGCTGAATCGCCCCAGTCATCACGAATATTTATATTCACATATGCCATAGTTGGTAGGTTATGTAGAAGTAGTCTTTGTATGTGAACTCGATTAATCAAATGATAGATTCTAGAAAGTTGGAATCAATTATTTTTTTTTTTCTTTGACTGGCGGTCATTATTTCATACTGTGGGATTTTCATACACTATATAATATTTTTTCTTTTTTCCCTTGCCCTGGGTGTTTCATTTATGCAAGGCCGTGTTCTCGGTCTTACACCCGCACCAAGACTACAGATCCAGTTGTACATTTAGGGGAAAGATTAATTATAGTTAAATTGGTTTAACTCGATTACAGTACATATTGATAACATGAACATGCATCATACTAAGGAGGTATTTTAGGAATTGCTAGTAGAGTTTATACTAGTGCAGAATCCTTTAGATCTTTAAGAACTGATCTCAACGGGTCAAAGTTATCTTTTCTTTTCGGGGTTTTGATTGTTGGTTTTTGCTTTTAGATCTGTGATCACAAACAAGGCTGAGCAAATTTAGCAACATATTTTAGTTTATCAACAATAAGTCCTGCTTAGAGGAAATAATAACCACTATTAAACTCATAAATGAACTCGATTATCATACGTTCAGATAACTCATTGTAAGTTAGAAATAGGTTTTGGATGGTTTCCTTGTATAGATATTAACAACCATAGATCCAATTTGGAACTTATTGAAAGAATTTGCCGTGAAATTGAAGGTTGTCTAGAAAACTACAAACCTTCAACTATTATATTGGAATGCCAATCACTCCATTCAAATGAGGAGGACAATTTTACTCACGTTAGGAAGTTAAGAACATATTCTCAATTGTCTGTCAATGAAAAAGAAGCACAACGATTTGTAGGAATTTGCAAAATTTAAAAATCTTATACAAACATTTACAGACAAACAATGAACAAACGACAATTAGAGATATATATTATCAAGATGTTCAAGTATTTTGCCATAAACAAAGTGAATGTCAGTTCCTTATGAAACAACTCGTGGAAGACTGCTTAGGATTGTCGCTTTATAAAGATTTCAATATTCATCCAACACAGAAAGGTTTGGTGTTTGGAGATTTCTTTGATGTACTAAAACCCAAGGCTAAACCAATGTTAATTCCCATTGATTTTAAAGAGTGCTTTTCGAGAAGTTTGCAAACAACTCGGATCACAATAATCATCGTAGAGAAAGATTCAGTATTTCAATACTTGTGCTCGTATTTATCTCGGCATGGATTTTTGTTGACTAATTTCTTGGTTGTTACTGCTAAGGGATATTCAGATTGCTTGACTTTAAGATTTCTTGTTTGGTTGCAAGAAAATTTCGAATGTGGCTTCTTTGGATTTTTTGATTCAGATGTTTATGGGATTAATATTTATAAACAGTATCGTGTGCATCTCAAAACGATACAATTCTCTGGTACTTTTTTGACAGATTCGGACCCTTCCTCGTGGTTACTGATCCTGGATCGAGATATTGCAGTAATGCTAAATCTTTGTAACGCTTGCCATGAAATAGGTGCAGATGTTAAAAGGGAATTGACAAGAGGTTTGTTCCTTTTCAGAAAAGCAGAGATTAATGTTACCAATATAGATGATGATAAACTTAACTACGTAGATTATATTATCGCCAAGGTGGAAGAAAGGAACTACAGTACAATGAAAAAACGAGATTCCACGTGATGATATCTAAGAATAACTTTCTCGGCGTGGCCACACGACCGGAGTTTTTCTTTTCTTCCCTTTTCTTGTTGGGGTTGTTTGTCGAAAGTACACCCAATGAATTTATTTTTTCATTTTTCAACGATTCTTTTTTTTTCCTAGTCTGATCCTTTTTTAAAAAAATTTTTTAACAACCAATTGGATCCCTTCAATTAAGTTTATTGCTTTTGATCTATAATGTCTGCCTACACTACTCGTCAAGTCGGTGCCGCTAACACCTTGGAATACAAAGTTTACCTTGAAAAAGATGGTAAACCAGTTTCTGCATTCCATGATATTCCATTGTACGCCAATGAAGAAAAAACCATCTTGAACATGATTGTTGAAGTTCCAAGATGGACTAACGCTAAATTGGAAATCTCCAAGGAACAAAAATTGAACCCAATTATTCAAGATACCAAAAAGGGTAAATTGAGATTTGTCCGTAACTGTTTCCCACACCACGGTTACATTCACAACTACGGTGCTTTCCCACAAACTTGGGAAGATCCAAACCAAGTTCACCCAGAAACCAAAGCTAAAGGTGATAACGATCCATTAGATGTTTGTGAAATTGGTGAAAGAGTTGCTGCTGTTGGTGAAGTCAAACAAGTTAAAGTTTTGGGTGTTATGGCTCTTTTGGATGAAGGTGAAACCGATTGGAAAATCATTGCCATTGATGTCAACGATCCATTGGCTCCAAAATTGAACGACATTGAAGATGTTGAAACCCACTTGCCAGGTTTGTTGAGAGCCACTAACGAATGGTTCAGAATTTACAAAATCCAGATGGTAAACCAGAAAATCAATTTGCTTTCTCTGGTGAATGTAAAAATAAGAAATATGCTGAAGAAGTTATTGGCGAATGTGCTGAAGCTTGGGATAAATTGATCAAAGGTGAATCTGTCGATTCTAAAGGTATTGATTTAACCAACACCACCTTGACCTCTACCCCAACTTACGCTGAAGCTGCCGTTCAAGAAATTCCAGCTGCTTCTCCAGCTCCAGCTGCCCCAATTGACAAATCTGTTGACAAATGGTTCTTCATCTCTGGTGCTCATTAAGTTGACCTGTCTTCTACTTCTGTATAGATTAGAATTCAAGATGACAATATCATGGTTTTTATTATTATTATTATTATTATTTGCGATTTGATTGTAGAAATTTCTGTTTTATTGTTACTGTAATCTACGTATTGGGTTTTCAGGGGTTATTATTTTCGATTATGCATGTTCTAAAATAATAAATGTAAAGATTTTCATCTAAACTTTGCAATATTTGGTGATTAAAAAGTGGCTGAAACTTGGGTTACATATCTTCATATTCGGGATGCTCCGAATTCATTCTGAATATCTTTTACTTTCTTAAAAAGATTAATTTTTTTTAAAATAAAAAAATATCAATGACTTTGGATTTCCTAGATAATGTTTGATATGTTGAATATATACTGTATGTCTAGAGCTATTCGTACTCACCTATTCCTCGTTATTGCGCGGCCTCATGCGAAAAATTTGTTGTATGACTCAACTCGGGCATTTCCACAGAAAAACCCATCCTTCCACATTTTTGTCGAAAAATGAATTACGGAGTCCATGCAAGAGCCCGTGTAACCAGCAATTTTTAAGATAAGATAATATAAATACCAGCTATCATTAACTTCCTTTTTTTTGTTTCACACAGTTTTTTTTTTCCCCATTAGTCCCATTCATTAGACAAAAAAAGACAAGCTTTACTTTCTTTTACTTTCATTTATTTATTCCTAGACGTTTTCAAGAAGAAGAAGAGGAAGAAGAAGAAGAATAAAACGAGAATGAAGTTCTTAACAATTGCAGCATCAGTGACATTAATCACTTCTATCAATGCCTTACCAACATCTTTGAATTTCTGGAGAAAATTTTTTACTTACCCAGCAGAAATAGCTGAGGAAACTATCATTGGCACTATTTCCAACCATGATAGTATTGGACAAGATTACATGGCAATTGACACCGTCATGGATGAAACAGAATACTTGGAATTACCATTGATTGAAACTGAAATCTTACAGTCCTACATCAACGAAGAAGGTTTGCGTACCCGTGCTGAAACATTATTTGCAATCGCTCAACTGTCTGTTGGTAAATATGATCATCCAACTAGAGTAATTGGATCCCCAGGACATTGGCAAACAGTTGCTTATATTATAAGCGAATTGAAAAAATTAAAAGGTTATTATACTGTCAAGACCCAAAGTTTCAAAGCTCTTGATGGAAAGGTCAAAGCTTTTTCATTGTTAATTGATGGCATTCAACCAAAATCATTATCTGCATTGAGTTTAACCCCACCAACCCCAGGTGGTAAGCCTGTTCATGGGGATTTAGTTTTAGTTAATGGATTAGGTTGTAATCTAACTGACTTCCCCGATTTTGCTAAAGGCAACATTGTTTTGATTAAACGTGGTGAATGTCCATTTGGTGATAAATCTAGAAATGCTGGTGCAGCTGGAGCTTTGGGTGCAATTATCTATGACGAAGAACCATTGCACGGTACTTTAGGTAACCCTACTGGTAAAGAAGTTGCCACTGTTTCTGTTGCTACAAAGGACGTTCAGGAATATATCGATAAATTAACCTCCGATCCAACATACAAATTTGAAACCACATTATACGTTGATTCTTACGTCAAGTATATTAAAACTTTGAACGTTATTGCTGAAACTGTTTTTGGTGATCATGACAATGTTGTTTCTTTAGGTGCTCATTCAGATTCCGTGGCAGAAGGACCTGGTATCAACGATGACGGTTCAGGTACCATTTCATTATTGGAAGTTGCCAAATACTTATCCAATTTCAAAGTTACTAACGCTGTCAGATTTGCCTGGTGGGCTGCTGAAGAAGAAGGATTATTAGGTTCTACTTACTATGCTGAAAATTTATCTCCAGCAGATAATGCTAAGGTTAGAGTTTTCATGGATTACGATATGATGGCTTCTCCAAACTTTGAATACGAAATCTACGATGCCAACAACGAAGAAAATCCAAAGGGGTCAGGAGATTTGAAAGATTTGTACATCAATTGGTATGAAGACCATGGATTGAATTACACATTGGTTCCATTTGATGGTAGATCTGACTATGTTGGATTTATTGATGCTGGTATTCCTGCTGGTGGTATTGCCACTGGTGCTGAAGGTGTTAAAGATGCTAAAGGTCAAGAGAAATTTGGTGGTAATGCTGGTGAATGGTTTGACCCATGTTACCATCAATTATGTGACAATTTGACCAATCCTCACTATGGTGCCTGGGTTAATAACACCAAATTAATTGCCCATTCAGTTGCTGTTTACGCAAAATCATTTGATGGTTTCCCAGTGAGAGAACCAAAGAATGAAGTTGAGATTGCTACTGCCAGTGAATCCAGCTCCAACCAATTCATCTACAGAGGTCCAAACTTGATCATGTAGACAAACAAAGAAATGAAACATTAAAAGAACAATAGCAATTTGAAAAAAATAAATAAATAAATATATAAAAAAGAACATTTGATAAATCTATAAAATTAGTATAACGTTATATATATATACCTAAAATATATATTTTAGTTTCTCTTTTTCTTTCTATTCTTCTGAATTTTAACTTTGTGATGAGTGTTTCCAAATGGGTTACCTTGTTTGAATTTAAACCCTTGACCACCAGCTCGTGCATGACCTCCACCAAAGAATTGTTGGAAGAAATCATGACCACCTCCGCCACCAGTGTTGAAGTCAAAGTTAGGATGACCCCCATTACCGGATTGCCACTGTGGTTGACTTTGACCAGAATTCATTGGATCATTTGGATCATCGCCTCTATCGTATCTTTCCCTCAACTCCTTATCACTTAAAACTTCATATGCTTGATTGATCTCTTGCATTTTCTTCTCAATCTGTTCAGGCGTTAAATCGTTACCTTTGTATTTATCAGGATGATACTTCAAAGTTTGTGTTCTATATCCTTTCTTAACTGTTCTTTCATCAGCATCTCTGGGTATATCTAGAACTTTATAATAATCATTTGCAGGTTTTCTCTGTGTGTTAGGTCTAAATTGTTGCTGTTGTCTTTGTTGTTGTTGTTGTTGTTGCTGCTGTTGTTGTTGATTGAAATATTGTTGTTGTCTCTGTTGGTTTTGTTGACGGTGATAATCTTCAACCTTACTCCATCTATCAATAAAAAGTTTTGTTTGTTTAACATGTCCGTTAAATTTATTCAATATTTCTTCTGCTTCTGCAAACTTGTTCTTCTTCAAAGCCTTATCGAGTTGAGGAATATACTTTGGTAAAAATAAATCATTTGCATCATCAACTATACCACAATACTTTTTGGCAGCTTTTAAATCACCAGTCAAGGTGTATGCTTCACATACCAATTTGTGTAAATGACTAATGAACACCGTCTTTGTGGAATCAGGTAACCCTATCTCTTGAAGGAATTGTTGCACTTTGTATTCAATATAGTGAAAGTTAGTTTTAATACTAGATGGCAATTGACGTTTGTCAATTTTTGAGACTTGCAATTCATCCAAAAACAAGAATTTGATAACATATGAATAATCAAACTTAGGATCCACCAACTCTTCATTTTGTAATTGGCCGTTATCATTACCGTTCAAATAGTAATGTCCTTGTACAATCGAATATTCCTCCAAGACTTTAAAAAAACCTTGAAACTTCGAATAGTACTTCGACAATTTCCCACAAGCTTTAAATTCATTATCTATTTTCAAACAGTTCTTACTGACTTTCACAGCACTATCAAATTGAACCTCAGTATACAATAGAAACTGGGATAAAATACCATAAAATTCAAGATTTGCCATAGGACTTATATCAACCAAATTTTTCAATACCAAGACTATAACCTTACTCGTTGACATTGATTCTCCCAAATGGTTCAATTGAGAAGCTGGATCCTGTTGATAAATACCAAGAGCTGCCTTATAGTACAAATCATTAATATCATAACTTGTCGGACTTTGACCCAAGATTGTGTTCAATGTTTCAGTGCACTGTTGATAATTCTTTTGATTCAAAAACTTTTTTGCCACATTAATTTGTTGTGTATAATTTTCAATGATTGCATATATTGCTTCGTCGTCTTTCATATTGATATAATGAGATAATGTTTCAAAATCACCACGTTCAACTAAAAGTTGAATTAATTTCTCCTTTGCTGGTTTCATTGCATTATCCAACTCCAAGACCACTCGTAAATCTGAAATGGCCTGCAAATTTTTGTTCAAATTAATCTCAATTATGGCCTTTTTAAAGTATAATTGAGACAATAAACTGTCGTCAGCAGATTCGGACTTCACTGTTCTAATAACATCATCATATGCTTGCAAAACATTTATGGTGGGACCATGTTGTGCAAATAAATGATTGACATCTTGTACTTTTTCTTTGAGTTCACTTGTAGATAACGACGTAACTGACGCTATTAGAATAGCATTCACTAATAGTTTCAGTATCGGGACCTTCATGAATATGTAGATGTGGGCAATGGTATATAATGAGAGAAATTTCTAGAAATTCAAATATAAACGACACGTTTGTTATATAGGTTTTTTTTTCTTCTTCTTCTTCTTGGTCGTTCTCGACTCTTTTCTTCTGTGTATTCGCTTTTCGCATCATCTACAGTGCTTTGGACTGATCGATGTGGTTGACAGCTATTTTTCTATTATGGAGGATGACTATACAGTTATAGAAACCTATTTGAATAATTTTTGTAATGAGACTGTACCTTCATCATTCTTGGACATGACCTTAGCAACAGCCAATTCAAAATCTTCTTGGGTTACATGAATTCTTCTTTCTCTCAAGGCATACATACCAGCTTCTGTACAAACACCTTTAACATCAGCCCCACTACAGCCATTCATCTTTTCTGCAATTTTACGTAAATTGATACCTCTTGTTAAGTTCATAGATCTAGAATGAATCTTTAAAATATCTGTTCTAGCGGCGACTGTTGGAGCAGGAAATTCAATCTTTCTATCAATTCTACCAGGTCTTAACAAGGCAGGATCCAATATATCCAAACGATTAGTTGCCATAATAATTTTGATATCCTTTGAGCT
Organism: Candida sojae; assembly: GCA_013177575.1. NCBI lineage: Eukaryota > Fungi > Ascomycota > Pichiomycetes > Serinales > Debaryomycetaceae > Candida > Candida sojae. The sequence goes on along the minus strand of WWPN01000002.1, from coordinate 2,187,698 downwards.
TTCAAAACCATCCAATTGATTCAACAATTCCAACATGGTTCTTTGCACTTCCGAGTCACCGCCGGAAGAACCTTCCACACGAGATGAACCAATGGAATCGATTTCATCCATAAAAATAATAGAAGGAGCATGTTCCCTGGCCATGACAAACAATTCTCTAACCATTCGAGAACCTTCACCAATATATTTTTGCACCAATTCAGAACCAGATACACGGATGAACTTACATTCAGTATGATGGGCAACTGCTCTTGCTAATAATGTTTTACCAGTACCAGGAGGACCATATAATATGACACCCTTTGGTTGAGCTATACCTAAACTTTCAAACAATTCTGGGTGTTTAACTGGCAATTCGATAACTTCTTTGATTTCCTTAATTTGTTTGTCTAAACCACCAACCATATCATAAGTGGAGTCGGGCACTTTTTCTACCATCATCAATGAAACCAAAGGATCGATCTTATTTGGTAAAATCTTGTACAAATCATGTGAATCTGCTTTCAAACAAACTCTTATAGATGGTGTCAATTTCTTAACATCAATATCCTTGGTTACATTAACAATGAATTTACCTTCAGGATGGATCTTGACTAATACTTTCTTCAATCCCATAACTTTAACAACTTCCCCTACATATGATCCTGGTTCTTGTAATAATCGTAATTCATCTTTTAACTGTCTAACTTTATTGTTTAACTTATTACGTTGGGCTTCTAAACGACGCAAATTTTGAGTAGTTTGTTGGATTCTAATCTCTGTGTCTTGTATTTGTTGTTCAAAATATGGTCTTATACCACCTTCATGAACACAAGGTTTTTCAATTGAAGTACTCATTTTTTGACTTTGTTGATATTGGCTTTAATAGAAACAGTTGAATTGGATTGAATTAATCTGATTGATTTTTTTTTTACTTTTCTCATAGTTTGCCACTTTTTATTTTCAATTTTTTTTTTTCGCTTGTTTAATTCAGTCTCTGGTACACAGTTGGTCGTGGTAGTGTTGTAGGACGTGGAGGTGCGAACAACTTTTTTTCTATTTCTTTACTAACCTCTTGGTTTCCTATGCGAATTTACTGTAGACATTTTTTTTTTCTGAGATCGGTATTTACTTTATTATCGTCTACATACACGAAAAGAGAACCGTCACTATAGATCCACTACATATTAAAAGATTCTAATTGTTCATCAAATGAAATTAACAAACAAGTCAGCTTTTATTGTGATACTTTCGTTGTTTGCTATATTCCTCCAACCAGTTTACACTTATCAATTGTATTGTAAATGTGAGTGTAATGCAAAGACGATAATTAACCCCATAGATAAATGTAAGTTATGTACAGAGGAATATTGTCTAAGTCAAGATGAAAAACTTTGTGATAGTGACGACTCAGCCGATGACAAACCAGGATCAATCATTATTAGTTGTTTCAAGTAGAGAGTTTTAAAGAGTCATTGGTTATTTATCTGTTTTTGACAATTGTTATTGGACTTATGGGATATATTGGATATAGTAGTTTTAGAAATAGAAATATATGAAACCACATATTGATTCCAAAGATTAGAATAAAAACGCAAATTCCATCGTCATTGCAGCTTCAAAGAACTTGAAGTTAGTACTTGCCCGATTCGCTAGGTATTACCAGACTCATCACTATATAATAGTTAAATGGTAAATAGCATATGTAATATCATAGACTGGATTTATTTTATTATTATTCAATTTTCTTCTTTATTTTATGGATTACCATGTTTATAGTGTGAGTTTGGTCGTAATATGCGTTATGTAGTGGGTAACCAAATTTATGTAGAAGCATCATTCATGTTTCATTTTTCTTAGTGGAAGAGACATCGTACACGACATCAAATTACTGTAATTGTAGTGCTAGCTTCACCAAAAAGAAAAAAAAAAAGAAAAATTTTCCTGATTGAAAAAAAAAAATAAAATATAGAAAAATTTCATATAAGTTTAAACTAATTCTTTTTTCTTTTTTTTTTGGGAGAAAAGTAAGGTAACCAATAAACCAGACTATAGTTATTATCTAGACTTATTTTTGACAATTCAGAATGTCTGATAATACTACTACCAATCCACCTACTGCAGGAGAAGTCAAATCCTCAACCAATGTGGTTCCATCATCCTCAGATGGATCAACTACTAGTTCAGGTGTCAACACTTCAATTGTCACTGACCAAGGTTCATCGGACAAGCTGAACGTACAGCAAGCATCCAGTGGTGGTCAACAATACAATGTAAATTACCAAGGGTACGGTAATAACAACTACAATAATTACAACAATACTAGCGGAAACAACAATTACTATAATAATAAAAATCAATATCATAAAAACCATAGTGGTAATGGTGGAAGGCAAAACAATTACAACAATAATAACAGCAACAACAATGCCAACCCAAATAACAACCCAAGATACAATAACAACAAAAAGCAATACAATAACCAGAAGCTGAATCACCATCACCATAATCATCACAACCAACAACAGCAGGGTCAACAATCTTATATTAATTATGGTGGGTATAACGCTGGTGCTCCAGTGTATGGTTATTACCAGTATCCACCTGTGTTTGTTCAAGGTCTTCCAATGCAATATAGTATGGCTGCTGCACCAGCTCAACAGTATGCACCAGTTCCACCACCAGGTGCTGCCTCACAACCAAAACCAATTTCTACACCACCAACTCCAAAAATTAAATTGACTACAAAAGACGGTAAACCAGTTGACTTGGAAGAAAAGAAGAGACAGACAGCTTCATCAACTCCTGTTGGCTCGGTTCACCCAACTGTTGCAACAACTACAGTCAATAACGAGAAGGAAAAGACACCTACAAGTGCTCCAGCAGCTTCTATTCCTGCTACTGAAGCTAAATCCACTGGACTTTCAGCTGCTGAAGAATTCAAGAGAAGAATCAGAGAAAGAGCAGCTGCTGCCGCAAAAGGAAAGGTTGAAAAAGATAGTAGCGACAAGCCAGATTCCAAAGCAGCTATTGAATCACAAAGTTCAACCACAGAGACAGCAAAGGAAGAAGTCAAATCTGAACCAGTTGAAGCAACCAATGAAAACACAGAGATTAGTACCGAAACAACTTTAGATACCAAAGAGCAAGAATCAGAAACAGCTGAATCAAAGGAACAAGAACAGCCAATTGAAGAAGAAAAACAAGATCAAGAAACTGCTCCTGAAACCACCAAAACTCCAGAAGTTATAGAAGTTTCAACCCAGGTTCCGAAGCTGGTGTTACCCCAGAGATCGAAGCTGAACTGGAACAACATCCAGAAGCAGAACAAGAACCGGAACCAGAAAAGCAAGAGCAAGAGCAAGCATCTGAAATTGCAAAGGAAGAAGGTGACCAACCAAAAGAAGCAGAAGAAATTGAAACCACTTCTTCTGAGGAAGTCAAAGATGAGGAATCTACCGCAGAGGCTGAAACAGACAGTGCTTCTCAATTTGGTGTTACTCAATTTTTGGAAAGATTAAACACTGTTTCACCAATTGATGATATTCTCACAACCAAATACCCAGAAGGCATTCAAGGTGTCGACAGTTCTAAACAAATTCCAGGAAAGAAATACAGATATGATCCACAATTTTTGATACAGTTCAGAGAAGTTGTCGCATATAATATTGATCCAGCATTTAAAGCCCGTTTGGATTCATTAGACATACATGCTAACACAATGAAACGTGCAGGATCTACAAGAGATCAATCCCGTGGAGGTTTGCCAGGTAAATTTCCTGGTGGAATCCCAGCTAGATTTAATGGACCTGGCGGTAAAGGTGGATCTCCATATGATGGTGGAAGACAAAACTCTAGAAGTGGATCTAAAAGAGGCGGAAGAGGAGCCTCATCCAGAGATAAATCAAGTAGAAAAGGTGGTCAATCCAAGAGGGGTGGAAGAGGTGATAGAAACGATATGCGTGAAAAAACCGAAGAAGAGCTTGCTAAGGAAGGTAAACCAGTCGAAGAAGTCAAACCATTGGAAAAATCAGCGAACAGATGGGTTCCTAAGTCTAGAATGCAAAAGAGGGAACAAAGAGTTGCTGAAGATGGTAGTATTATTTTGGAAAAAGAGGATATTGAAAGAAAGATTAATTCTTTGTTGAACAAGTTAACATTAGAAATGTTTACTGCTATTAGTGACGAAATTATTGCTGTTGGTGACCAAGCCAAATGGGAAAAAGATGCCGAAACTATAAAACAAATAATATCATTGATATTTGCCAAAGCATGTGATGAACCTCATTGGTCTGAGATGTATGCAAAATTATGTGCAAAGATGTGTACAACACTTTCTAACGATATTAAGGATGAATCTTCTAAACTTAAGGATGGTACACATCCAGCTGGTGGTCAATTAGCTAGAAGAATCTTGTTAACTACATGTCAAAGAGAATATGAGAAAGGTTGGTCCGATAAACTTCCAACCAATGAAGATGGTTCTCCATTAGAACCAGAAATGATGTCAGACGAATACTATGCAATGGCTGCTGCCAAGAGAAGAGGTCTTGGTTTGGTCAAGTTCATCGGTCACTTGTATAACTTGAGTATGTTGAACAACCAAGTCATATTTGTTTGTTTAAAGGATCAAAGTAGAAATACAGTTGATCCATCAGAAGATAGTTTGGAGAACTTGGCACAATTGATACAAACTGTTGGACCTAAGTTAGATGCTGATGAGTCAACTAGAGGATTGATGAAACTTGTTTTCGATTACATTGAACGTGTGCTTCAAGATGTCAAATTGCCATCTAGAATAAAATTCATGTTGATGGACATGCAAGATTTGAGAAAGGCTAAATGGGCCAGTAATAAAGCGGATGCTGGACCAAAAACAATCGAGGAGATTCATCGTGATGCCGAAATTAAGAAGATGGAAGATGAGAAAGCCAAGAATGATAAGAAGAGAAAACAACAACAATATGGTAACGACAGCAGATCTGGATCTTCTAGAGGTGGTTCTGCATGGAATAATAACAACAATAACCAATCTTCTAATTTTGTGAAGAAATCCCCATCATTTGTCAACCCAAGAGCTGCATCTAGTCGTAGCCCTTCTGCTCCAAGCACCCAGAATACCGATATTCAAAGAGAAACATCCAAGAGATCTGATTCTACACAAGTCAATAGATTTGCTGCATTACACCATGACAATGATGATGATGAATAAGTGAAAATGTTATGATAGAAGATGAAACTGCTGATGGTGAAGAAGTTTCATTTAATGAAGAGGTGAGTGTCCATCAATATCAAATATGAAGTTAATTCTTATATATTATTTCTTTTTTTTTATTCTTTTTTGCATTTGTAATATACAAGTTAGCTAATTTAAAACAATCTTGAAACCGATTACATGTAATAACAGCAACAAGAAGTTAAGCAGATGCAACATCACGATTTTCGCATTTATCTGACGGATGATTTTTTGAATTAGATTTGAAGATGTTAAGTGAGCTGGAAGATCCGATTTTATTATACTTTGACCATTTCTTAAAATTATGCAGTAATTTATCATTGTTTGTCTCCGACTCATTAGTAATTAATGATAAATCATCTTCACTAGCACGAATTAATATTTCATTATTTCCACCCGAAATGTCAGGAATAATGATATCATCTTGAATTTCCAAGAATATATTTGCTCCTCGTTGGAAAACTGAATTCAATACTAAGTTATTTTTGAATTTCCAAAATTGGTTGTGCACAACAAATGTTCTCAAAACCCCATGAGTATTGTAGCGATAATCATTTTTTTTGGATTCATTCTGTGTATTATATATAATGTAGATTAATCTAACGAGAAAATAAGGAATAAGCCATAAGAATTCCAACATTACCAAAGTTGCACTGAGGAAGTATTGATTTAATCTGGCTAAAAGATTGCGTAGACGAAATATGTAAATAATTGAATATATCAAGATGTATATAAGAACATTGATAGTTACATCATAAGCAACTGCTTGCGAAGTTCTGATAACACCCAAGGGACTATTGATCTTTGGAACTACTGGTTGATTTCCGGCCATTGAATATAGTAGTCTTAATAAATAGTGCAAGGAAAAAAAAAAGGAACTTCGGGAATTCATTGGCTTCAAGTTATATAATTTTTTTTTTTTTTTTTTTTTTTTGGTTGGTTTTGCAGCCCAAATATACAGCATAAATACAGTGCATCTTGATAACTATTTATTTGATTTTAATTATTCATGTCTGATTCACAGATGCTGTCTTCATAGGTGACCTCAAACCCCTTTATTTGTGATTCCTGAGATTGCCTGAACTTCGGATAAGTCTCTATTTTGGCGATGTCACTTTCATCAAATGAAATATCCACATCATCAAGATCGATATCTGTCGTTTGATGGACGATTGATTGTTTATTAAAGTAATCTTTCAATTTTTTGAACAATGATGAAACATTTTGGGCATTAATGCTTCGTCTTTGGAACATTAACCATTCCACACAATTACTCAAAGTCGTTTCAGAACTTCCATCGTTACGATTATCAATCCCTTTCTTAAAAGAAAGAAGCTTATTAAACAACGCATTATCACCATCAATGTAGTTTACAGCAAACAATATCAATCGACGCAAAATAACAGTAGTTGACTCGCCTTTCATTAGTAGCAAATTTAAATAATATAACGCTGCCACAAGGTGAAAATCGTCAGGGTCATTCATTTGTTCAATTGCTACTCCATCATCCGAGCCGCATTCAGAGTACATATCTCCGTATTCCACATCACTGTCATCAGATACTTGCATTTGATGAACATATTCGTTTTCCGTTTCTTGTATCTTGAAATTCTCGTAAAAAAATTCCAACTGATTGTCATAAAATAAGCCACCATGATTCACGGTGGTACAGCCCTTTGATAACACGTCCATGAAATTCATAAATATATCCTGATACTTTATCAAATCCTCTGTTGAAGTACATGATAAATTGGAAAGTATTTTTACTAAATCACCTTTCACTAACATCGTTGAGCAGTCATTATCGTCACCAAAATTATTGCTTATCAATTCTACTAGATTAATTGCAATTCGAGAATCACCATGTGCTTGATCAAGAATCAAGTCTTCACAAGCTTGATCATAGACTACATCCGGAAGATTTAGCACATGTTTCCGCTTCAAATTCTGATAATGAATAGCATTCTTCAATATGATTCTCAAATCCGAATGCGCCAACTTGTTTAAATGGAATACATGGCATCGAGATAAAATTGCATGTCGTATACGTTTACTTGGATGACTTGTAGTGGCACCAATCAATATAATTTCACCATTCTCAACATACGGTAGCAACCAGTCTTGTTGAATTTTAGTCAATCGATGAATTTCATCAATAAATACAACAATTTGTTGATTGTGCATAAGGACTATTTGTTTAAGTTCCTTAGTTGTCAAAGTTGTAGCTGATAGTTCTATAAATGGCAAATTGCATTCATACGATATTACAGAAGCCAAGGTAGTTTTACCAACACCAGGTGGTCCTAATAAAATCATTGACGGTAGATACCCAAGTTTAATAAAACTATAGATACTTCCATTTTGTTTGTTTAATAGATGGTCTTGCCCGACATATTCGTCAAACGTGGTTGGTCTAATTGCTTCATATAAAGTAGATGACTCAACTCGAGATTTAAAGGTCTGTTGAGTATAATTGTTTTCTTCCATAATCAATGTTGTGGGGATCGATTTACTTGATCAAGCAAGGTTCCCCTGATATTTTTATTTTTATTTTTATTTTTTTTTCTGTTATTTTTATTTCACTTTTTGTGCACAAACCGCGTATAATAATGTTACATAATATTTATATTTACTGTACTCAGTACTTCTAACACACATCAAAGTGTGACTAATAAAACAATAAAAAATGATAATATACAATCCAAAATAAATATGAAACCAGGATAAATAGAACCAACTAAATAAGGCGTAGTCAAGTTGAAAAACATTGGAATATATTGATCACATATTATAGTTTATTTTCGTCTTTTACCATCTCCCAATGAACTCATACTTGGTTTCCGTTTTTTCTTCGGTTCTTCTGCATTTATAGTTCTTGGTGATGGAGATGAAACTGTATTATTATTGTTATTATTAGGGACGGGGTTGACATTCTTTTTAGCTTGCAGTTGCTGAGCACCAATAAACGAACTAGTAGCATTAGCAGCTTGGAAATGAGCCTGAGCTGCCATTTGTGCTTGTAATGCTTGAACCTGTTGAGCACCCTGAGATGTTATTAATAATTCCAAAGATCGTAATGGAGATGATACATTATTTGCCATGCTGAATTCCATCAAGGATTTCATGCTTGTCATAATATCACCAATTTGCAATATTCTCATGGATTGAGCATCAATACCGGAAGTTGCCCCCAAACGCACAGCATGTGAGTTGCTTATCATTTCATCTAGTGATTCCTTTTGTTTCTTAAAATCTTTTTTGGAATCAAGTATTAATTTCAATTTTGTTTATAATGCTGTCATAGAAATATTTCCCTGATATTCGGCACAATTCAAATCAATCCATTCAATTCTCAAATCCTTACTCATCAAAATCTTGACTGTACCACGGGAAACAGAGTTCGAACCATCTTGATAGTTGAAGTGTAATTCAATTTTTGAAACAATAATAATCGAACCATTGTTCAAAACTTGAAACTTTGATCCAGATAATGTAATGCTGCATCTAAGTATACTCTTGGCTTGTACACAACTCACAAAGAATCTTGGCGCTGTACTGGTATTCAACTCAAATTGATGTGGAGAATTTGGATTACTGCTGTCTGCATTCAACCGTAAAAATTTAAATTCAAACCCGTCAAATCATGCAATGATGTACCACTACTACCATTTCCCAAAAAATTGAACTTCAAAATTGCCGATGGTAAGAAATTTGCTGGTGTGATCCTAGTCCAAAAGTCTATGTTTGATAGATTTTCGTACAGCTGATTCGATATGAAATCAATTAAATCTAATATTCTAATGATGGCTGCATTACCCAAATTTCTCTTAATAATTCTGGTATTTATTTCTTGCTGAAATTGTTCTGATATCGAATTATTAAAGTCTTGTGGACCATTTGCTGGTAAAATTTGTCGCAGAATCGGAGATCTACCAGAGACAGTTGGATGTTGTCCCGGTCTTTGTTGTGGCTGAGGTTGTGGTCCAAAAGGTGTTTGCGGTGCGGCATTAGAATTAGCAGCATTTGGAGGTATGCCAAATTGTTGTACTGAAGATGCAGGAAATGAAGGATGTTGTTGTTGTTGTGCACCAGGACCTGGAATTGGTCCCATTGCAGCAGTTTTAGGCGTTCCAGTCACAGAAGTATTACTACTATTACCTTTCTTTAGCATTTGTTGCTGGTTTGGAGGAAGTGGACCAGGATGCTGCTGATTCGGACCTTGCTGAGGTTGCATCTGTTGTGGCTGCATTTGCTGTGGTATAAATGGTGGTGGTTGATTCCCCATATGTGGTGTTTGTACTCGAGAAGTTGATGCTGATTGTGGTTGTAAAGTAGCCGAAGGTAGACTCGACATTAATCCATTTGGATTGTATGAAACTGTCTTACTATTATTATTGTTATTACCAATACCGTTGGCATTGTTTCCTACTCCATTAGTTCCACTTAATTGAAGAGGCTGATCATTCGTTGGTGTCCCATTAAAATTACCAGGCTTCGAAGGTACCGGTCTCCCAGATGCTGCAGCCAATGCAGCTTGTTGTTGTTGTAATTGTTGCTGAGCTGTCATCATCTGCTGTTGAGACATTTGTTGAGGCATATTCATATTAAAACGCTGTTGCTGTTGCTGCTGCTGCATTTGTTGTTGGCCCATCTGCTGCTGCTGTTGTGGTGGTGGAGGAACACTATTATTTCTTACCTGTTGGCCTGGTTGAGGACCTCGCAGGTATTGCATTTGGGGTGTTTGATTAAACATTTGTTGTTGTTGGCCAGGGGGTGGAGGTGGAGGCTGTTGCTGCTGTTGTTGTTGTTGATTGCCCGAATTATTATTTCCATTCATCATGAGCAGCTGATTAGGCATCCCTTGATTGTTTTGATTAGTGTTCATATCCATGAGACTAGCAGACATGGGTACGGGTGGTTAATTCGTAGTCCTTATTGATAAATATTTTATTTTTTTTTTCTCTTTTGTCCAAACAATGAAAAAAAAAATTATTTTGAAGGGAAAATGGTTTTCTTTTCTTCCTTTCTTTCTGCCCTTTTTTTTGTTTCTTTTTTCTTACTATTTTTTTTCATTTTTAGAACAGGTTCATTCTTTCTTGTATTTATTTTTTACCTAAATCATATTGACATTTTGTAATATATCTAGTTTTCGACATATCCAATGAATAGTGGATTCGAATAATATAAAATTTCCTAATCTCTAGATTTTGTAATTACCTTTTGAGATTAAGGATATTTCATAACTTTGAGGATTAGTTTAAACCACGATTAGAAAATAAATGGGTCCAAGAAAAAAGAGAGAAAGCCATACAGTAAAAAACCTGCACGAGATCTACTTGCAAAATATGTAGTTACATAACCATGTGCTCTCTAAGAATACTCTTTTTATTTTCAAGAGTTATAGCTATTTAAATGACAACACAGAATTCCCATTCAAGGTAGTCGTATTGTTGACGTACCTTACAAATGCAGCATGTTCCAATGTTGGTCTTCTTTTCTTATGGAGTACATTACTAAGAGACTCAGAACCCTCCTTATCATCATCATTAATGATTTCTCTAGATTTGGTAGCTCTTCTCTTTAACAACTTATTCAAAGTATCACGCTTCTCTTCTTCTAACATTTTGTTCTTATAATCTTGTCTTTTTCTAGCATTTTCTGCTTTTCTTAAGGCAGCCTCTTCGCCTGTTTCTTGGTCTGCACTTGATTTCAGTTTTGCTTTCTTCCCTGTATCGTCCAACTCAATAAATTGACCACTATCACCATCATCTTCATGGGAGTATCTTGAACGTTGTCGTTCAGTCATCTTTGAAAAATCGGTATTTGTGTTTGGATTATATTCATTCTCTTCATCAGTAAGAACTAAATCAGGATCTAAATATTTAGCTTGAGGAGCACTTCTACGTTCAGTGGATTTCTTTGGGATTGAAACTTTCTTCAACTTCTTCGATCGTGGCTGCTGTCTCAGTGCAGTACTTGCTTCTTCCTCTTCTTCATCTTCTTCATCAAAGTCATCTTCGTCATCTTCACCATAGTAGCTGACTTGTCTTTTTCGTGTACTTCTCTGTGTGGATGAGAATTGAATCTTAGGCTTCGATATTGATGCACCTGAAGTTGGAGTAGTAGGCTTTTTGGGTGGTTTTATTGTAATTTTTATTGATTTTCTTGGTGCCACCACTGGAGGTTTGGATTGTACACTTTCTTCATCTTCATCTTCATCTTCATCTCCATCTTCATTTTCATTTTCATCCTCATCTTTTAATTCTAAATCTTCTTCTATCTCACTTCCATCATCAAAATTATAATTATCATCTTCATTCTCTTCAACTTCTTCTTTACTGACATTTGAGATTTCGTCTTCATCAGGTAACTCCTCGTCATCGTCAATTTCTTCATTCTCTGTTGCTGGTGCAGCAGAAGACTCTACCTCTGAATATTCTTGCTGATCCATATAATCATCTTCTTCATCACTATCAATTACAATCTTGGAGCGGGCTGCCATGGTGAACAAAAAATAATAAAAAAAAAATAAAGCAGTGATTAACCTTTCTGTAGAGTTGGTGAATCTTTCTATCCAAGAAATTTACGTTGTTATATTCCTGACTGCGTGGGTTGAGCCAATTCAAGTTCATAAAATACCAAAAGTGGTTCGTTTACAAACGAGAAAAAAAATATAAATGGAAACCCGAATGCACGTTATTACATCAAAAGAAGCACGAAGAGAATACTCTATACTGTATACCTTGCAACTTGTACAAGTACATAAAAAATTTTTTTTTTCTTAAGTCATATTCAAAGAATAAATTACGTATAGTTTAGTAACCTCTATACATCTCATTATAGAATTGTCATTACAGTACACCACTAGGCTTGTCCACTCATGTATAATCCCTTGATACTTCTTATTTCATTCTTTGTTTCCACAGCAATATCTTTCTTTCTCATAGTAGCCCCAGATACAACCGGTGATCTTATGTTATTATCCAATACGAATAATTCTGCTTGATTAAAGTACACCAAGTCTGATTTATTTTGAAATCCTTTATGGCATAATTTATGCTCTTATAATGTGATAATTCTGTAGCAGAATAGCTCTTAACTCCTTCATTAAGTAATATTGATAATTTCTGCAAGCTATTATAAAGCTTATCTTGGACTAATTTATCATCTTCTTGTTTGGATTCATTTGTTTGAACAATTTCATCAGCATAAAATTTGCCATTTCGTTTGATGGCCACTATTGGAATATACAGCACTTTTGTTATTGCCTTCAAATAGAAGTCTCGTAATTTCCCTCGAACAGCATCTAAATACTCTAGTCTTCTAGAAATATTGGTTTCCATTAATGGTCGAATAGCAAAGTACCCAATCAAATAGATCAAAACCATTGCAAATGACGACCGATTGGTTAATTTTACCAAGTATATTAAAAGTTGTGACTTTGATCTTACAAGATTTCCACTATACAATGTAGGATCAAATGCTGATTCAGGAATTGTCAATATTGGTACAGACATCGTTGATTTATTGCGTGGATAATTACAATGTTAATGTGGAGGTAAAACTAAAGATAAATTCTGAAAAATGAATATGAAAAGTTGGAGAAAAAAACTTGAACGTGCAAGGTCGTGCGAAAATAGTACTCAAAAAAATAAAATAATAATAATCTAGGAACTGCCGAGGGTCATCCGAACTTTAAATTATTGTAAGCATTTTGTTATTTTTTACAATTTGTACCAAAGATAGGAAAAATCCATGAGGTAGGTTTAAAAAAAAAAAGAGAAACAGAAAAAAAAAGATATATAAATTAAAAGGAATGACTTACTTACAACCAATAATTTTTTCTACTACCACATTTCTTTCATTAAAAAATTAAAAAAAAACCACTTACTATTAATAAGATATAATGTGCTTGTGCCTTTCAGATTTGTTTTTGATTGTTCTTTCAGTGTTTTTCCCACCTTTACCTGTTTGGATCAGAAGAGGATGTTGCTCCTGCGATTCCTGGATTAATATTGCGTTATGCATGCTTGGATATTTTCCTGGTTTGATTCATTCATGGTATATCATTGCCAGATATCCTCCATATTGGCAAGAACGTAAAGAGAGAGTATATTATATATACAGAAGTGATTTAGAGAATCAAACTCCTAGAAGATCACATGAAGAAAGAGAATTCAATATTCATCTTCACGATGCACGTTCACCACCACCGGTACAACCACAACCAAGTGCAAGCTTAGTTAACCAATCACAAGATAATAATACGGTTAGTTATGGAGCTATAAATGAAGGGTCTTCCTCTTCTAATTTAACGGCTGTCCCACCAGTTCCACTTGAAGGTGCGCCACCAGCTTATACTGAATTAGACAATAAAGTGCAGCGATCATAAGATGTGAATGAAAATTTGTTTAATTTGATTAATGTTCCCTCTTTACTTACGTTACTTTAGTACTTTCTTTTCCTTTTCGTTCTTCTTTCTAATTTAGTTTTTAAATAGAATTTGTTGTTTTGATTAATAGAGTCTCTTGTTTTAATGATACATGCTAATTAATAAAATTAATCTCCCTTACAGGAAAAAAAAGAAGTGCAGTGCTGTAGCAAACGCAGCATTTACAGATAAGAACAAGAGTATTTTTTTTTCTTTGAATTATTTTTTTTCTTTTATTTTTCTATTTCTATTTCTAGCTAGAATTAATTAAATCCCAATGTCTGATACTAGTATATTAACCAAGTCTTCAGTATCTTCTAAAACGTCACGAGCATCCAATGCTTCGTCTACCACTTCAATATCAATGTTACAATCGTTTCAAGATTGGTGGGGCAGCCCAAGATCGTTAATGAGCGAGTCTCACAGCAAGAAAGAGGGGGAATCAGAACAATTGAAACAAGCAAAACTAAAAAATAGAAAAGTTGAATATGAATTATTTCGAACTATGTTACCTTCTGAAATTTACCTTTATGACCCTACACAACCTGAACCAAATACAAAATCTCCGGTATTTGGGAAATTATTAGACGTGGAATTAAACGATGGCAATTTTATTCATGAATTTTATCTTGAGAACAATACTGATTCTGAAGTTGAAGAACATCACATTGTGATTATTCATGGGTATATGGCTGCAATGGGGTATTTTATCAAGAATGTTGAAGCCTTAATTAAAATTCCAGGTGTCAGATTGCATTTTATTGACTTGCCGGGATTCGGGAATTCAAGTAGATCAAAATTTCCTAAAGAATTTTTGATTGACCATATTAATTTAAAAGATAAGATTAATCAAGTGTTAGAGATTGAAAATTGGTTCATTGATAAAATTGAAAATTGGCGTGTGAAAAGAAACATTTCAAAATTTAAACTCATTGGCCATTCAATGGGAGGATATCTATCGTGTTGTTATTTATTAAAGTATAATCATGATAAAAAAGTCCAAGATGTTATTTTAGTAAGCCCCATGGGAACAGAATCAAGTGAAGTTAGTTTAATCAACAACAAGGAACATCAATTTAATTTCCATAATGATCCGTGGGGGGAGTTACACTTTGAGAATAAAGAAGGTGAAGATATTATAGTAACTGAGGAACTTACAGCATTTTGGAAAGCCATAGGGCAACCAAAATTTCCTAAAAGCTGGATAATTGAGAGGCTTTGGTCGACAAATAAATCCCCATTTGAAGTGCTACAATATTTTGGTCCATTGTATTCCAAGATTTTATCATTTTGGTCATTTAAAAGATTCAAGAATTTTGGAAATGACAATGACACAGTGGATATGATTATGAAATTACACAATTATTCCTATTCGATCTTCAATCAATATCAAGGATCAGGAGAGGTTGCAATCACAAGATTAATAAACCATGAAGTATTACCCAAGTTACCCCTTTGTGATCGTGGATTGGTTGACTATCTTGTTGAAAATGATATTAGAAGTATGTGGGTTTATGGAGACAAAGATTGGATGAACAAGAATGGAGGAGAATATATTAGTGAACAAATATACAAACAGAAACAGGGATTATCTAGTTTTGTGGTTGTTGAAAATGCGGGACATCATTTATATTTAGACAATCCAAAGGCATTTAATGAATTAGTCTTGGAATTTTTTTTTTTTTGAATACTAAAAAGATCAACGTAAATAGTTAAATAGAGTATCTATGTCAAGTTCATCTTTAAGGAATTTCTGAACCATTTGTGCAAACTTTACGTAGTCATTTAATTCGATTTCCAATTTCTTCTGTTTACTTAATGTTGAAGCCTTTAAAAGTAATTCTTTAGGAACACCAGCCATATTAGCAACATTCAATCCATACAGATTATTTACCACACCACGGGATAATGTATACAAAAAAATAATTTCAGGGAAATCTTTATCATCTTCATGATAAATTTCTTTACATCCCATATGAAAATTAGTTACTTCCAGAGGGTATTCACTTTCCAAGATTGAAATTGAAGGATAATGAGTAATAAAAAACAATAATGGTTTAAATTCACATTCAATGAAATATTTTAATATTGAATAAGCTAAAGAAATACCATCAATGGTACTTGTTCCTCTACCAATTTCATCTAAAATCACTAATGATCGATCACTCAAATTCAGAATAATATTTTTACATTCAAGCATTTCCAACATAAATGTAGATTTATTTCGAAGAATATCATCACTAGCTCCCATTCTTACAAATATAGAATCAAAAATACCCATTATTGCATCTTCACAAGGTAAAAAACATCCAATTTGAGTCATTATTGCTAATAATGCAACAGTTTTCACATATGATGATTTACCACCCATATTTGGACCAGTAATTATTGAAACGCGGGATTTTTTATCGACATGAATATCACTGGCAATATAATTGGTACGCAATTCTTCAATTATTGGATTTCTTGCATTTTTCACCTTGATATAGAAATCTTTTGTTAATTTTGGTTGAACATATCCATGAATTTGACTAGTATCTCTAAGTGAAAGAAATGCATCAAAAGTTGATAAGTTCTTCACAATTTTCATTAAACTAACATACTTGAGATCTAATTCCTTGATAAAGTTTTTAAATTCTTGATCACATACACGAAATAACATTTCCCTTTCGTACTTCATCAGTTTAAGTAATTTCATGGTTTCTTTGGTTCTATATCTTCCCACTGATTTTGTTGAATTGATTTTGATATAATGATCTGGTAAATTTTTTTCTTTAGATACTCGGACTTCAATTAAATAATCATCAGTACTCACCAGGATGTATCTTAAAGAATTATTACCCAATTCAGCCCTGATTTTCTCTAATGCATTATCAAATTCTTGATCTAGTTTCTGGATTTTTGCATACTGTTTTTCTATACTTTCAAATTTACCTCGTTTGAAAAATTTTGTAATAAGTTCTGAAAAATCCTTTATACCAATAAAAGATGGATCTATAAGCAGAAATTGATCTTCAATAATATTACCATTTGACAACATGTCACTAAAAATGTTGTTGATTATGGAAGAACCAAAATCCTTAGACCTTATTGTACTTTCAAATTTACCAATCAACTTAAATAAATCATCAAAATGATTCAATAATGTATATACTTCATTTCTGTTAATTCTAGTTGGGTTGGATGTATCAGCAGAATAATGAAGTTTTATCAACATTCGTTCAAGATCGTCATTTTTCAATTCACGAAGATACCTTTCCATTGATTCAATTAATATATGATGGTTTGATAATGTATTTATGGCATCATGTCTATCTTCTATTTCATTTATTTGTAAAAGTGGTCGTAAAATCCAGTTTTGGAAAAGTCGAGCACCAAATCTAGTTCTTGTACGATCCAAAATATCAATTAATGATCCATTACGACTATTGGTTGTACTATTTGTAAATAATTCAAGTGATTTAAGTGCATCTGCTGGGATCACCATATGTTTTTTTGAATCTGAAAATAGCGTCATGTTTTCATAAATGCTCAAAACATTTGCCACGTTAAATTTGGATAAATACTCAAGAAGGGAAATAAGACATTGTTGTAATGGAAGGGAGTAGTTGACTGAATATGTTTCAAGTGCATCTTCACCTAACACATGTGTCCAAGATTCCAATGATCTATCAGGTACATCAACATGAGTGACTTTTACATTGTCATTAACCGACTTGATCATCTTCAATGTAACGGCATCTTCAGAAGCATCAATTAAAATAACTTCAGATGGAGGTAGATAAAGTAACCTAGTTTCTAATTCTTGTCTAAATGCATGATCTTTGAATTGTTCATAGACAATTTCACCATTTGATGGTTTAACAGCAACAAATGCAAATTCATGGCTCAGAATCTTGTTAAGACAGATAATGTACTTTTCATTAACAATTTCATCAATTGACAGATTTTTTCCTTTCAGTAACTTCATCACTAAGATAAGTAGCTTGTGAATATACTGATGTGAGTTCTCTCTTTATTATATCGGATGGTTTTTTAGTACTATCAAATTTCTTAACGGCAGCTGATTCTACCTGTTTAACTATACCAACAGTGAGCCCATGGTTTAATAGTCTTTGAAGATGTCGATGTAAATTAAAATCAGGAAAAGAGCAATGGCCAAAACGGAAATCTGAATGAGATTGAATGAATTGCATATTAAGAATACTTGCAACTTTTTGACCATCTTCACCATAGGCCAAGTATTTGTAACCATTTTGAATTAAAAGTGTTTTATCGGGATTTTCAGTCAACAAAGCAATGATTTGATTTTCCATAGGAGTTAATTTTGTCTTTCCTTTCTTAGAACTTGGTCCCTTGGCCACGGACTCTGATTTTCTTTTCTTTGTTCTGGTTGATTTTTCATGGCTTTCAGGAGTTGTTTTGGAATTAGAAGGGCATTCGATCAAACTAGAATCAGAATTCATAACCGTGACAGGAGGAGACACGGTTTGTACAGAAGTGGACGTGTTACTGGAATTCTTTTTAGTAAAGAACCTACTGATTTGACTTTGACGCATTGTCGTAATTTGAAATCAATAGTGGATATAGAAATGGAAAAACCTTTCGCAATTGCTTTGTATTTAATTTTTTTTTACTTACGTGCCGCGTTTTGTTTCCTGAATGGGATTTTTGATCGTTTTGTTTCAGATGTGGACATTAAAATCCTTTCTTATTGGGGAACAATTGATCGTCATTGCTTAAGCAAGTAATGCAATTCTCTTTAAAACATTTTGACGGGATATTGATTTTCTTATAACATTCTGTGACGCGTGGTGATGGTATATATATCATATCATGGCTTTATAAGTGAACTGTGCACAAATATGTAGCACCCCAGTACCCTAGCATAAGTGAAAAAAACAATTCATAGGTTTAACATTCATATGACGATGAATTTTTGTTTTGACGTACTTTAGCATATATCCTTTAAACTTGTAGTTACTTATTCTCCAGATATTGCTATGGTCGTGTTATTTGGTAAGAATGTGCATCGAGTTTTTTTCACTTTTTTTTTTTTTTCAGTCTTGATAATCTGTGCTTCATCTCATTGCAACACTATCCTACACAGACAACCAACACCAGATCAACCATGAAGTTTCTTACTACAAATTTTGTTAAATGTGCCGTTAAAGGCTGTCAATCATCATTGGATTCATTTCCATTAAAGTACGAAGAATGTGAATTAGTTCAAGAAGAACAAGAATATAATCCAGAATTTATTGTTCATATGTTAGATAGATTAGATTGGAATGCCATAATACAAGTTGCTAAAGATTTAGGAAATGAATCTTTGCCACCTAATAAACCAGAAGATTTGGACCCTATTATGGAAGATAGTCAACCTGTTTTAAGAGATTTGCACACTTTATTGGTTGAAACACAGATTATTGAAGGTAAAATGACCTGTAAGAATTGTCAGCATATCTACTACATCAAAAATTCCATACCTAACTTCCTTTTACCACCACATTTGGTTAATTAGATAGCCCCCCTTTGGTTAATTTGTGAACCATATATTAATACACATATATTATTTTCATATAGAAAATACCTGTAACCGAGATCACGTGATATAAAGATGACATGACGGGATTGGACAGTATATAATGCTTTTAAAGATGGAATGGCTGTGGTTTTGGTAATACGAAACGCTCATGATTCTTGTCTTTTTTATGCCCGACTAAACGTTATGCCATTAGCTAGTTTAGTATTGTGATTTAACCGCAGCAGCTCTAAGCCATACTAAAGTGTTTGTAATTTCATGGAAGTGTGTAATGCGCTGCTCACTCTAGATTAAAGTCTGCTTAGAAAACCACCTATAAGAAGTTTTTTTGTTAATGTGCATTTCCGAAGCTTGAGCTATCTATGGTTTAAGATTTTTTTTTTTTGCAATACCCTTGAACTATGTCCACGTTACCAGCACATGGCCACTTTCCTGGTCATGTCGGTATTAGATTTTTGTTCTCTCGCAGTAACTGCAAATGAAATGGGGGGGAGATTGCCTTAGATAAGGCGAAAAATCATAAAATTGGAGGATATTAGAAATGAGATATTGGAATAATAATTAATCCAACTGCCCACCCAAGCTATTAACTATTTTTTTTGCTTTTTCTTTGTTTGTACTTTTGTTTTATGTAAATTATTTTTGTGGATTATTTTTTTTTTCAAGCATTTCCCCCCTATTTTCAAAATTTTTTTTTTCTTTCCCTTCTTCATTCTCTACGCCCTGTTCTGGCCAAAACAGTTGAAATGATCTTAATGGGATTAGATAATACTATTGAGTGTAAAGTATATTATACTATAGGTTATTTTCTTTTCTTTTATTAAGCAAGAATAACAATAATATTGAACAACTACACAGTAACAGTAATCTCTCAGTTTCCCCATTTTTTTTGTTCGTTTGTTGACCCAAAGAGTTTACACTCGACGTAAAAAAGAAAAAAAACAACGACCCAATGAACACAACGGGATACTGGAGGCGGGACAGGAAAGAAAAAACAAGGGGAAAGAAAAAACGAAAACGAAAACGAAAACGAAAACGAAAAAGCAATTACACTATACAATCACAACACCTCACACACTTTCGTTTTATTTTCTTTTTTTTTCTTTTGCCTAATTATTATTTTTGTATTATTATGAAGATTCGTTTTTTTTCTCCTTTTGCTTTTTTTTTCACTAATTTAATTATTTAACACTTTCTCCAAATATATTCCCACGAGTTTATCTTGCTGGTCAATCAACCATTCTTCTACCACCACCAACAACAATCCTAAAGTATGGTAATGTTATCTATATTCAATCACAATCATAACCAAAGTTTCAACTCCACTAATTCCTCCCCTGATGTCACCAACAACAACAACAACAACAATGACAACAACAATAATAATAACCATAACCGCTCCCCCACTTCTTCCAGTTCTATTCCTGAGGAACACGAGGTAGATCATACACAAGAAAATAATTCCATTACTCCAGAACCTATAGAGAAAATTTCAACACCAGATTCTAGACCTCTGTCAAGAAACAGAACTAGGTCTATTTCATTCACAAGATTTTTATTCAACAAGGAACATCAAGATCAATCTCGATCAACCTCAAATGAAACTACTGATAACCATTCGTCCTCATCACCTTCGGCATCGGAACAAAATAATTCTGGATTTATCAGGTTGAAGAATATTTTTAGAATACCGTCAAGTTCTTCAGTAGCAATAGATGAAGGGCGCAATATCGGAAGAACAAGATCAGTATCAACACCCTTAACTCCACCAAGGATTAAAAAAGAGCCACTGGTTCCAATCATTGTTACTACAGGTGCAACATCAACTGGTTTGAATGACGGCCCATTAGAAAGTCAGGTAACCTCTTCTGATCAAGCTGTAGAAGCAACAGATATTGAGGTGACCCGAACGTCTGTCTCGAAATCGGCAAATGTCGACAATCTGGAAGCAACTCCACAAAGTCCTGTGGCCCAATCAAACCCTTATTTTCAATATCAAGGATTACCAGAACATCTGAAAGCATCACAGAATGCACATTTGGAAACAGCACCAAATAGAGCCGATTTGTCAGTTTCCTTAAGACACAATGATTCAGTATTTTCATTAAATGAACATGGTGTTTTGAAACCTCCCAAGATACATAGTCGTGGCCTCTCAACTTCAAGTGAGGAAAATTCAGAGCCCAGTTCACCAATTCCGAAAACACCAATAAGACTGATTATAGAAGGGGATGAATTGAACTTGAAGCCAATTGAACAAGAAACTGATTTAGCTGTTCCTGCATCACCATTTCAAAAAGCTTTGAGAAGAGTAGCATCAGCACCTTTAGTTCATCGTTTAATGGTTGACAAACAAGCAGGAGAACAAAATAGTGGTGCAACTTCGTCGTCACCATCGGTGGCTGCATCATCACCAAAGAATACGGAAGAGTTGTTTGATATTAATAAGCATATTGGGGAAGTTAAAATCACTGGACGTCCAAGAACTTATACTCAAGATAGAACCTATTCCAATTCTGCAACTAAAATAGTTGATGTCCAAGTTCGTCCAGATAGTTTTGAAAAAATTAGATTATTGGGTAAAGGAGATGTTGGAAAAGTCTTTTTGGTTAGAGAAAAACTGACAAATAAACTTTATGCCATGAAGATATTAAATAAAAAAGAAATGATTGAAAGAAACAAAATTAAACGTGCATTAGCCGAACAAGAAATTTTGGCTACATCAAATCATCCATTTATTGTTACTTTATATCATTCATTTCAATCTAAAGAGCATTTATACCTTTGTATGGAATACTGTATGGGAGGTGAGTTTTTCCGTGCTTTACAAACTAGAGAAACAAAAACCATTTGTGAAGCAGATGCGAGATTTTATGCTGCAGAAGTGACTGCGGCATTGGAGTATCTTCATTTAATGGGATTTATTTATCGTGATTTGAAACCAGAAAATATTTTATTGCATCAATCTGGTCATATTATGTTGAGTGATTTTGATTTGTCAAAACAAAGTGAACGTGCCAAGAATCCTGTAATTTCATTTAATAAAACAGGAATGCATTTACCATCATCTAGTAGTTCCAATCATCATAATGGACCTACAATTGACACTAAAGCATGTATTGATGGGTTCAGAACCAATTCCTTTGTTGGAACAGAGGAATATATTGCCCCAGAAGTTATTCGTGGTAAAGGGCATACTAGTGCTGTTGATTGGTGGACCTTGGGTATTTTCATATATGAAATGTTGTATGGAACTACTCCATTTAAAGGTCAAGACCGTAAAAAGACATTTGCCAATGTGTTAAAGAAAGACGTAAAATTCTTGGATACTCAATCGGTATCATCTAATTGTCGAAATATTATCAAGAAGTTGTTAATTAAAGATGAAGAGAAAAGATTGGGATCAAAGACTGGTGCATCTGAGATCAAGGGCCATGCTTTTTTCAAGGAGACACAATGGGCATTATTGAGAAATCAAAAACCACCAATGATTCCTGTTTTAACAAAATCAAATAAGAGATATGAAACACCAGCTCAAGAATCTGAAGAAATTGTTGAAGTATCTTCCAATAGTATAAATGAAGATGATCCATTTTCAAGGTTTAATTCAGTTACTTTGAGATATGGAGAATTTGATGATTTCAATCTAAGTCCACAATATAATCCTGAAAGTAGTGCTTATACAAGTGTTGCATATACCATGACCTCAAATCAAGAGAATCCTATAAGACAAAAGGGGTTTTTGAAACGTTAATCATCAAAATATAAATAAATATACACATGAAAAAAAAAAAGTAAAGATAAAATAGAGGAAATAACTGAAGCTACATGATTAAAGAAGAGTTTTTTTATAAAATTAAATATAAGTATGTATATATAATAGAATTACGTAATCAATTTAACCCCCCTCCCCATGAAGCAGATTATACTTGCTTTATGCTACCATGTGTCAGTTTCTAATTATAATTATTTTCCCTTTGGGTGCGAAAAACGAGAAGAAAAATTTTACGAGAAGTTGATGACGTAATGAAAACTTTTTTTTATATGTTAATTGTATATAATGACGAAACCATAAACGAATAAAGACTGAAATAAAAATTATATAACGATAATAGTTTAAAAAATAAAAAATAAACCCCTCCGATTTTTTAAATAAGAAAAAATAAATGACCATTTAAATAGAATGAATAAAATGAATAAAAGAAAATGTAACAAACCTTTTTTGAATCAATTGATAAGGTTAATACATAATTTTATTCCCCTCGCATGTTTTTAATATTTTTTTTTTGTAATTGGTTTAACAATCGACAAATTCAATGATACTCAATTTAACAGCAGAACATTGAGCAGCGACATTTTCATCATATAAGTTGTAGAAATCACCTGATAAACATTGATAGAAAACATCAGAATCACCCAAATATAAATAACCATTCTTAATTGACCAACCAGCAGAATAAATAACACCAGCTTGAGGAATTGGACCATCAAATTGGAATTGACGATTAGCAACAATACTACCCCATCTATTGTTAGTATCTTTCAAAACACCATCAGTTAAAGTCATTTCCAAATTACCTTCAGCTGAACAAGCTTGTGGAATGGAATCATCATCATCACTATCATCTGAAGTAGAATCAGCATTAACTTGACCATCGGAAATTTGGGCAGCACCAGTAGCAGTGGTGGTTTGATGTTGCACTTGTCCATCAGAAATTTGAGCTGCTGCAGTTGCAGTTGTAGTTTGATGTTGAATTTGACCATCTGAAATTTGAGCAACGGCAGTGGCAGTAGTGGTTTGGTGTTGAATTTGACCATCGGAAATTTGTGCAACGACATTAGCAGTAGTGGTTTGATGTTGGATTTGACCATCAGAGATTTGCTTGACTGGAGCGGCAGTAGCAGTGGTTTGATGTTGAATTTGACCATCAGAAATTTGTTGCACTGGGGTAGCAGTAACAGTGGTTTGGTGTTGAATTTGACCATCACTAATTTGTTGAACTGGTGCGGCAGTGGTTTGATGTTGAATTTGTCCATCACTAATTTGAGCAACTGGGGTTGCAACAGCTCTTTTATCTTTAGTTAAAGTAGAAGTATCTTTATCAGTTGAAAGTTGAGAGGCAGATTCAACAGTAACAATTTGAATACCAAAAGTACCGGTGAAATCAGTAGTTGCACCTGAAAGTGGTTGAGCTGAAGGACTTAAAGTTGAATAATTTTCACTTGGAATAGTAGCAGCCAATGATGATGAACATATAAATGCAGCGAGAGTGAAAAGAATAGAATAATTCATTGTTGTATGTATGATGATAATTATAATACTTGATCGCAAAAATTAAAAGATTGCCTTTTTGTAATGATATATTATTATTAGAAAAAAAATATATAATTAAGATTTATAATTTTTCTTGAAGGTAAATTTCCCCTGTTTAAATAGTCTTGGAAAATAAAATAATGTCAGACTAAATTGAATGTCTTTTTTAATTCATCTTGATTTTGTGCATCATTAGTCAAGAAACGGATAGTTATGAATAAAAGGGGGAGCCGGTATCATCTTTGTTCATGAGCGAATAGCAAACACAAGTCATACCATCCATTGATTTGTGCTGGCTATAATGCCAGGGGCATTATCTTTTTTTCTGTTGTTTCGTACAATAGTACTGTAGATATCGAATCACTGGGAACTTCGGTCATGAAAAAATTGATCAATTTAGTGTCTAAATTATTATCATTGTCATTTTCCCCCTTTTTTTATCTCCATTATGTAAGTAATTTAGATCAAATAGGTTATGTAATTAATTGCTGGCTATATTTTTGAACCTCCGAAATTTGAAAAATTCTGGTTACATCATTTTACGCCCGCATTATCCAAGGCTTACCGGAACGACTTTTTTTTTTGTTTTCCGCAGTTGCAAAAACAAAAGCAAAAAAATTCTTTTTGTTGAAATGTCGCGAATACTGCATAAAAAATGGCTGGTGGATCTGAAAAACAAAACTTTAAACCCGTGCAACGGGTGTTTGGTCCAGATATTCATTAAAGTTCGACCTACATATGGCGACATTTATTTTAGTTCAAATTTTATTCTAAATGATAGCGATTACAAAATTGATCCTATTTTTAGTTCATGAATGATGATTTCACACCTTTTTATTCACTCACTCAGAATGTTCTATTTTTAGATCTTTGTTGTTTACCTTGTTGCTATTGGCCACTACTACATCAGTACCATAAACAATTCCATCCCCTACTTTATTTTTGTTCAAATCAAAGCATGGCTTATCGTGTGATGTATTTCAAAATTAAATATCCACAATTAAGTCCAGTCTTGGCAATTAGCAAAGAGAAAATGAATCAAAATAAACCATATCAATCTCTTGTTTTTTTTCTTGAAGATGCAGGGGTAGCAACAGGGTGGATTGCTTGCTTTTATGACACAGATTTAAACCTGACTTGCTTTGAGTTTATAAACGAGCACAATAAAAATTCAGAGTTGAAACTAGTATACCAAACTCGATGAAATTATTAATGGTTCTTGAATTTTTTGCTGAAAGTCCCTTTCATGTAGCATCGCAACGTTGAGCCATGTTGAATAGTAGTGAGGTGAGGTACACTGAGGCTTGTTCTGTTTCATACCCTTTCTATGGCTTAACAATATTTACAGCGAAAACCGGGATTTCTGTCCGAGTGGCACAGTTTTACCAGCATAGATAAAAAAGAAATAGAAAAAGAAAAAAAAACTCGAAAAAAGACAAAATTAGTAAAGAAATTGCTAAAGTCATCGCATCTCATACAAATTACCTCGTAGACCTGTTGACCCACAGATTGATTTTGCTTTTTTTTATTACGTAAAAATCGATCTAATGTTTGAAACTGCCTCATTTTTTGGTATGTGACTCACGTGATTTATGTGTAGACAGACTAAAAAAAAAATCTTATTCATTGGCGGAGTTTTGATGATTAAAAACATGATCAAATATGATGTGATAACATTGCTGATTAAACAACATGTGCCATGTATATAGACCTCGTAATAATTGTTCAGGAAGAACAAACCAGAAGAGCTCAAGAATACTCTAGAACAAGATTGTTATCGTTATGTATGTAAACAAAAGATGAAACGGTATTGCATAGAGTTAAGCATACGACTTTGCACTTGTCTAAAGCTAAATAGAATTATAGAAACTGACCAACTAATAACTGATTAATTAAGACAATTTTGGATAACTCAAATTTGAACAATTTTCCAGTATTCATTGAACCTCAGCAGTCGCAGAAAAAAGTTAATGTGTAAATTTGCCTAGCGGTTTCACAACAGAAAATCCTAGATGATCATAATAAATGATCTGACATAATATTGTAGTGTACTTCTACCCAGTAATTGGTTTCTCCCAGTATTTCTTTCCTTGCTTACTTAATAACGTATCTGCGGAATCGGTTAAGTGATTGAAATCAAGCACTTGGGTTTATTCTATTTTGATGGAGTAAAATTGCAAAAAGTCAAAGAAAATGAATGTTTTCACATGCATTCAGAGTAGGAACCAAAAAGGTATTAAAAGGAAATATCGCATTTTAATTTGCTATTGTAAATTAGGGTAAAACATTATCAGCTCATCAAAAATGTACAATTGTTCTTTTATATGAATTTACGACTATAATATGATTTTTTTTTGGGGGGCTAATATTCATAAAAAAGTTTCTTGATGGTTCATGCGCATAAATTGTTTATACATAAAGTCTCAGCTTAAACCAACAAGCTATTACTCCTATTGGCTTCCTTCCTAATCAAGTAGAATCATCATGGTAAAAGTTTTACTAGTTATCATACGTTTAAATAATATACTGCGTGAATGTGTACGTTTTAAAGGGTTTAGTAAGAAAGAAAATACCCCAAGAATTGATAATATGCATATTGATGAGAAACAATTTGTGGAGAATTCTTGTCATTATTATTGTAAATCCTTTTTCAGTTGTAATAAAACAATGAAACAGCTAATATTTGATTACTAATTTGGGTCATTTTTAAACTGTACGGCACTAAACCGGTTAACGGATTTATACATATCAGTTTAGTAAGAATTTGCTTAGAGGTGAATAGGTTCCACTAAAGAAAACAATGTCACAAAAAAAATGTCCCTCTTAAGGTCGCCTCTCGCCTTTGTATAGTAAGGTTGATTTGTGACACGATATAATGACCTCATTCTTCATTGATAATGATTCAAAAGGACTAAAAGAAAAAAAAAGACAATAGGTGTATATTTCCGTATTCCATTTAAAATTAATGGTAGAATTGTTGTTAGTCTTTTTTTTTTTGACATATCAAATTTTAGTCTGTCTATTATTCTTAAATGTTTTTGCAGTTTTATTTTTCTCTTCCTTCCCCCAAGATTCACCAATCCGCCGCTGTCTTCCTAAATGAGCAAAAATAGGAATGAACAAGAGAGATACAGAGCAATTAATTCAGAAGAACAGAGAGTGCACAAGAAGCGGAGAGGTGATAAATTGATAAGTTTTTGAGTTCTTAATTTCATTTTGTTTTGCTTTATTTTTAATTTTAGTCAAACTAATGTAATACAGCTTGTTTCTTTTAATAATTATTTAATATTTAGAGCGCGGTAAATGTTTAAAACTACGTACTCACTCTATTTCTCATTCACACTATAAAAGTCAATGAGATATTGTATGAACAACTAGGTTCATGTTGTATGAATATAGTCATTATTATACTTTATTGAGTATGAAAATAAATTTATTTTGGAGGATGCTCGGAATAATTTATTAAAGTCAATTTGAATTTGAACGAGGATAATGCAGGAATTATAACTGAGTATCGTGTACATGTGACATATTATATAAGGCGTCATAATATACAGGAAAAGTTGTAATAGATTACAATGTAGAGTAATCATGCTAGCTGATTGTAAGGGTGGAGGGTAACGCAATATCAAAGAATGTTGTAGCTAGTGGTATGATATATAAAAGACTATACAAGAACGGTTTCCATACATATTGTATTGTCTTTTTTCTAGAGACTAGAAATTAATGGATATAAAAGTATCATTCAACGATATTGGTGGTCCTGCTTAATCACATCGCTTAAAACTCTGCTAATTTTGCTAATTTTATATTTAGAATTAACAATATAGAACCACTGTAAGCATGTGAAAATTCATTACCAAAGAAAAGATAACTCAGAGGGGTTTTTTTAGGTTGTACATTATTGTAGGGCGTACTGGTTATGTTGCCCTTGTATTCCTGAAGTAAATGAGAAGGAAAGATATTATATAATATAGTACTAATAATATTTAATTACCAAAGTATAGCGTGAATTCTCCAATTATTTTGTGAATTAGAAACTTGTACATGACGCATAGTAATCTAGAAATATTGGACATTTATTTTGATAGAGAATTTCTGTTACTATATTAATAGATAGTAAATACTCCATGCATGTATGAAGTAATATTTTAGACATCCTGAATTTTTTTGCGGTAATTTTTTTTTAACAATTTAATCTGAAAGGCGGGTTACGATTTTTTTTTTTTTATCAATTCATCTAATATCCTGCTTGGTTTTTAAACACTTCCCGTAAAAAGAAAAGAAATGTAAAAGGGATAATAAAATAAGGTGATGAAACACAGCAGATTCCACTTCTCTTGAACTATACAATTTTTGTTCAATGGATCTTTTATCAACTTTGAAAGTGCTGTACTATATTTTTTGTCTTTGTACACCTTGTTCAATTTTTATACATGTTTATTCTATACTTTCTTTTTTTTTTTATTTGATGGTGCCTTCATTTTTGTTCTTTAACATGGTCCCTGATTTACACACACAATATAATACGATATTTAGATTGTCTATGTGAGCATAAGCAGAAGGTTGTCGTTGTAACCTAATGTATAAAAGAGAAAAATAAAAGAAAGGATAAACGGATAGGCAAGTCATCATAAGAGTATAGATAATCAATTATGTTTAATTATCTTCAAACCAACTAAAGAAAATATGAAAAAAAAAGCTTTTCACAGACTTATTATTTTCTATTGGGGAAAGAATAAATCAAAAGAAAAGAGCACTGTACACATACATATTTGTAACCCACCCTGCATGATTAGGTTTTATGCCCGCCAAAGGGTTATGATTCTCGGAGTTGGTGTGGGACCAGGGTAAAAATTCATGTCATTCACTTTTAACACACATTTTGTTTTTATCATTATTATTTGTATATGTAATAAGATGTACATTTGTCTGTTCGCACATATGCGTCTAGGTAACCAATGAGTTTATTCTGGTTTAGTGTCACAGAGCTAATGAAAAGCCCCTTTTTTCCCTACCTCTTCATTTAATTTCGGCAATTATTTCGATGGTTTTAAGGGTCTTGATGGAAGAGGAGGGTAAAATACATTGAATACTAGGTAAATCAAAATTATATAGTGAATGGATAATTTTGAATTATCCATATTTTCAAGATTACAATCATTGAATTACTGTCAATATTAATAAGAGGATAATCATTAATATATTTATGGTCAATTTATCAAGTTTTTGTTGTAAAGGAAACCCAATTAATGAGTTGTAATCAAAATGAAATAACAAATCATTATACTTGATGTAATTGGTCTGAGAAGATTCCTTATTTTTGATATTGCATGATCCACCAATGTGAAGATGAAACACAAAATAATCTGCATCAGTTAAGCATCTTTCTGAAGTAGGTTATTGACAGAGATCTTTTGGCGTTTTCGGTTGAAATGTACTTATGCCATATTTTATTATTGATTTTATGTTTAACCAAAACAAGTACTACATGTTACAAAACTGGTAACTACACCACTTATTGTTTATACATTGTTTGTATAAGAATTTAGTGGTCGTCATGGTGAAGTTCTATTATTGCAACAAATTCTCGCATTTATTGGTTTGTTTGTTAAAATATCGTACTTTTATGTACTTTAGATTCAAAATAGCATCAATACCCTCGTTTGTTCATCAGAAATAGTGGCTCAGCATTGATTTCTCTTGTTTTGCATATGGTTATAAGCAACTTTTATGAGACTGTTTATTTCTTTGTATACCAGTTAAACTCATTGCAGCTAAAATTTTGATCAACCTTTTCATTTGTAATTATAATTATATTTTGTCTCATGACTCAATTTCCCAACTAAAATGCAAAACCCGACGATCTTCATCAAATGGTAGCGGAATGATAAAAAAAAAAGTACGTGCAGAAAAACGAAAAACAAAAAGATATTTATACAGTACAATACATATTTAAGCGGAGTTACATTTTGTGCAGCAATACGTGCAGATAAATACATAAATTATAAATGAATATTTTACGGATAAATATCATCAAAGTACTATTTGCACAACACCAATATCACGGCTATGAACGATGGTGTCATCTACGTGAAATAGAAAGAATATTACCCGTAATTATTTAGTTTCTTCTCTCTTTATGATTTGTGATCGTCTTAGTCGATATCATTATTTTACGAAACCTAGGCATTACGACTTTGAATACAAACCAACAATATTGTTAAATTTGTTTGTGAGTGTTTTGATCTCTTAATATATCTTGTTTTTTTTTATATTACTTAGACCCTTATGGGTATACGTCAAATGGTTACGTCTATGAATGTACATCAAATGATTACGTCTTTGGCGAATACAACATTTATAAGTTTGCCAAAACTCTGAACTGATTTAAGTATTCTAAAACTACGATTAAACGTCCCAATTGACAATAGATTTACATGAATTATTTCTTCTCTTCAATTGCCTGTCTAGATCATGATATTCAATGACACATAAGTGTATTTGTATGTAAGTGTATTCTTGTATAATTTTCCGGTACTAAACCTATATTCATTTGTACTCATCGGCTAAGAACAATTCCGTAGACGGTTTTATATTTGTATAACCATACCGTATATGCAGGAGACGGGCGTCTCCAATTAAGTTCTACATGTATAATGAACTTATCCCCTTCCCTTATTGAAAACAAACATTAAAATGCATGGGTGGAAAGTTCTTCTTTTTTTTTTTGTTTTTGTATTTTTCACAAAAAATGACACTTCACTGTTGTAACGTAGAACACTAAAGCTCATCAGTCAGGGTTCTCTTAATGTTTCAAATTCCATGTAAAATAAATCCTTTAATTGTAACAAGTTTATAATAAATAATATTTAATCATGTGAGAGAAGAATTTAATTACCACAAAATTAATATTATTTAATCAAAGATGTGCACAATTTACCTAAATAAAAATAAAATACTTATTTTCCAAGAAGTAAATACAAGTATACACACACAGTATATACTGTATACATATATTCTAATATGATACATTTCTCCCATTTACACATTGTTACCATTAAATTTAAAACATACAACAACTGTTTACTATATGCCGATAGTAATGGAATAAGATTCATATACATGCTTTCTTATTTTCTGTTTTTTCTCTTAAGCAAAACAGTTATTTAGCTTTTGATTATTAATTGGTTTCTGATATTTCTAGGTTTTACCCTAAATGTCAGGTTTTTCCATTGCATGATTTTGGACATTTTCTTTGCTAAAATTTCCGATTATTATATTTTTTTTTCTTTATTTATTCCGTTATTACTCGGCGTCTCTCAAAGCTTTCACATCCAAAATACACAGAATAAAAGAAAATATAGAAAACAGGAGGAAAGAGAATTTTATGCTCTTATCCTGATATGTAAATGCGGGACCTGATTAATTACCATGGTGACATTGGTTAAGATTTGCGAATTTTTCTGTTTTATGGCCTTGTGCATATTACTTGATATTGAGATTATTATTATCGATGCTTACACTCTCTAGATATTAGCCTGGAAAATGTAAAGCTCGGAGTTGCATGATGTGAAACTTAAACGTCCACCAAAAAAGAAATACCGAAGGATGATATGATTTTTTGTTTCTTCTTATCTCTCTCTGCCTTGTGAATTACTCTTCGTTTAAATAGAAATGTTCAAAATGCACAGAAGGACTATTACAAATATTCTTAACCCAAAATGTAAGGATGCACCACAAAGCCGCCCTGCTTACATAACCTATATTGAAAGATGTAAAATAATATAACAACACAACATGCTTTACAGCACTAATGAATTATGCGTTCATAACCGCAAAAGATTTCTACCGCTTGACATGTGCTGTTACAAAACCTCAATTAAGAATAGCCATTTGAGTTTATCTGCGTATGAAACACAGAGCTGTGAAACTAAAAATGAAGAGTTGAAAAAATAAAAAAAAAAAAAAAGAGTGTGTAAAGGAAAACTGAAAAATGTTAAACTGTTTAATTGTTCGTGCATATCGACTTCTTCTTCTTCTTTTTTTTCTAAAATATTTATTTTGTATTCTTTTAAATCATGGGTTAGGGTTTTCTTTTTCTTTATATATAAATAGACCTTTCATCTTTTTCCATTTC
This sequence comes from Candida sojae, assembly GCA_013177575.1. Taxonomy (NCBI): domain Eukaryota; kingdom Fungi; phylum Ascomycota; class Pichiomycetes; order Serinales; family Debaryomycetaceae; genus Candida; species Candida sojae. The sequence continues at coordinate 2,155,053 of WWPN01000002.1, read as the reverse complement.
CAAGTCTGGAGTTTTTTTTTCTCCTTTTCCCTTTTTTTTTAGTATAGTTTACTTGATAAGAAATCATCAACTAAACCTGTTTTTTTCTTTCTCCCCTCCATCTTCATTCATTTTGATTTTTGCAACTAATTGTGAAGCATATTTCATTCTTCTGATTTCATCTACACTACTTTAATTAACATAAAGGAAAGAAAATCCTTTTTTCACTCGCTTTATAATATCAAGGATTTTTTTTTTAACAATTGATTATCATACCCCTAGTATTACGATTATTTCTTAATTTATCCCCCCTTTTTTTTCCTGATACATACTGTTATTAATCTAACTATGTATTAATGTTTACCAAGTAATGTCAAATAGCCCAAATCAGAATAACCCTCAGAATATCCTTAATAATAGTACATCCAATAAATCAACAAATAATTCGTCTACAAATATGCCTTTTTCTCAAGTTCAATCAAGTTTACCACCTCAATTCATGGATTATCCTCAACAGTATTTTACACAACAAAGTTATCCACAGCAACAACAACAACAAGTGCAAACTCAGAATCAGCACCTACAACAACAAAGCCTGATGATGCAACAACAACTGCATTATCAACAACAACAACAACAACAACAGGCGTCTGTTACAACTCCACAACAATATTCTCAAACTTCTACTCAAAATGAAAACTATTATTTTCAACCTTCAAGAAGTTATGCTTATAGTCAAGGACTCGCTTCAAGTAATAGCACCTCGAATTTGCAGCAATATTCAATGAATGAACCAAGACAATCAAGCTCATCTACTGTTATTTCTTCATCTGTTCACCCTACGGAAAAACAATCAACACTTACACCTACAACAACTAGTGCATCCGTAACAACTCCTCATTTTACTTCAGAGCAGTACAATTATTTGGTTCCTTCTCTACCACCATTAAATCAAATTGGTGCTACTACATCAAACTCCAATCTTCAACTACAACAACAACAACATTCTTATGATGTTTCACCATTGACATCAAATTATGTTCCCGAGAGTTCTCATTTTGCAGCACCTTTAATGGATTCAAGTAGACAAAAAACTTCTAATGGTATATTTCCACCATCTTCATCTCCAATGGTTGTGGTTGCTAAAAGAGGTCGCAAAAGAAGACATACAGCTACTGTTCATGATATGACTCCTGAAACTGCTGAAAGAAATAGATGTCGTATCTGTAACAAACAATTTAAACGTCCTTCATCTTTACAAACTCATTACTATTCTCACACTGGAGAAAAAATATTCAAATGTCCCTGGGATGGTTGTGGTAAATTGTTTTCTGTCAAATCAAATATGACAAGACATTATAGATTACATGAACGTGATGTTAGAAGAGCTCAAGAACGTGAAATGCAAGCCAGAGAACAACAACAACAACAACAACAGCAGCAGCAACAGCAACAGCAACTACAACAACAACAGACCTCTGATCTTCACCATATATCTCATGGTCTAGCACCAGCTCCTCTTCAACCACAATTGCAAGCTCAACTTGGTCTTCTTAGTACTACTGGTTCTACAGGTATTACTTCACAACAAGATAGTTACTATCCTGTTCGTCAAGCGGATCAATCTAATACTAGACCACTCTATCCCACTTATTTATCATCAACTTCGAATCTTCCAATGAGTGGGTCAGACTCAACTCAATAGATTTTTTTATTTTGTTTTCGGTTGCTTTAGTTCTTTTTGTCTGATTTTTTGTTTCTGTTATATACTTCTACTATCTATTATATCATCCATTATAAACTCCATCATAGACCATTTTTCTTGAGGTCAACAACATCATCAAATTTTGGTCCTTCACGTTAACTTTTCATTTTTTTTTATATATTAATGTTCCTAATAATAATTTTCAATTCTAATTCAGTCACTCCTTTTAATGATTATTATTTAATTTTGGTTCCTCAAAAACAAATACCATTTTTTTCTTTATTAATAGTACCAGTTTTTATTTTTTTTTGCTTTACTTATTTTTGATGGGTTTTTATTTTTGTTTGTTTTGCTTGAGTCAAAACTTCATTTAATATATTTACGTCCTTCCTTCATATATTCCTCCAAAAAAATATAATAAATGTAATGTGTTAACGGATCTCTATATATGAAAAAAATTCAAAAAATATACATACAATATATATATAAAAAAGGTCCCTTATATGTGTTTGATGTAGATTATATAAAGGTTGCAAAAATATTAATTGTTTGAGATTTCTAACATCAATCCAAATCTGATGCTTTGGCCAAGATACAAAAGTGAAAAAAAAAAAAATTGTTCTCGATATGTCTAACGCCTGAACTTGAATCTGATCCAAAATACAAGAAGGACATTAGGATTGAATGGTTTGTTTTGGTTACTTGTCACTTGATACACTCTACAAATACGACTTTGCCACCAGCAATTGCTATAAGATGAAGTAAATAATTTTGCTAAACCCCACTTTATTTTTTTTTTTACTCGTCAAAAGTCATCAAAACATTGCAATTGAGATTTAGTTATTCATGACGATGTATCATCAACTGAGTTTGACTAAAAGTTTTTTTTAAAAAAACCTTGATGTTAAATAAACACAGCAATTCGTTTTATTTTTTTGCATCTAGTATTAATGTTTCAGGATAGAATTTATAACACTAAAACCTTTGCCTTTTACTTGGAGGGAGAAAAGGAAATCCCAGTACTTAGAGAAAAGCATATTACACACAATACATCTAACTTAGAAAACAAAAGAGTCCACAAATAAGTTAAAGTACATTAAATGCAGGTAGAATTAAATTCATATACATAAAAATTTCATGGATATGCTTGCAATGAATAAAAATAATTATCGGATTTACAGTAAGCGGGATCAGATGAATGTACAGTATTCAAGTACATAGTTACAACTAATAATAATGATTCGCTTAGAGATCAACTTGCATAACAATACTCTCATTACTTTTGAATACTATTCATCAATTCTTAATGTTTCAAAACCTTCCAATAGGTTTAAGGGTATCTTATTGGATAAATAGGACGTTGACAGCAATTTAAACCAGCTCTTCATAATTGAACAATCATTCAAATTTCATTAGTTAATTTTGTACAATCAAAAAAAAAAAAAATCCAAGCTCGGTAGATTACATAATCAAGACTCCTCCACCTCTTTTTGAGAAATCATTGCAATACATTGCAAGATGTGCTTGTTGCATAGTGGAACAAGATATTTTAAGAATCTATACATATATTCTCCGAAAAATGCGATGCATGCTATTCTATGCCTAATGAGACGATTTTCCATGATTAATTTATTAGTAGTGCATATTACAGACAAGTTGAAGTTGCACATTAAAGTAAGGAGAAGGAACCAAAGTAAAAAAAAAAAAAATCAAACAGGGGAATGTTCTCTTTATCATTCTGGTTATTTGTATATCTTAAAATTCAATGATACAAAGATTCCGAAGTAATTCTCAATGCCTGCAATGGTTTTGAACCTCATTAGGTTTATGTATTAATGCGTTAGGCATTCATAAACCGGAGTTAGGTAACCAAAAAAATATTAAAATTCTTAATCGGATCTGTGTTAACAGCACTTATCTCCTTTTTAGAATATTGATATGCTTTGTAAGAAATGAGTAAAGGAGAATAGGCAGTTCACAGTAGAGGTCAGCATTGATATACAAACAGTGACACCATATATAATACATACTAAATATAAAATCAATTAGAGGCCCTAAAAAACAAATCGGCATTTGGAAGACATATGATAGAATAGTAGTAAATCCATATATTTACAACAATATAGACGTATTGAATAAACCAATTCAATTTGTGTACAGTATCAAAATTATTCTGTGAATAATTTTTCATCCATGAATATGTCCCCCTTATGTTCAAGAACAAATCATCGATATTTGATCTTTTTTTTTGACCATTAACTGGTTATGATCTAAGGTGTACATTTACTGACTTTTCTTTGTTACTCATTCTCTGCAATATTGTCAGCTCATCATGTACATTTCGGAGACATACACTGCTGATTCACCATTTTTGGGCCGTCGTCATAATTAGTATGGTTGATCCATATACACCAAGTACATTTCAACCTAAAAATAACAGATTAGAATAAAATCATTATCATATAAAACTACATGGGGTAAATTGGATCTACACTGGCTCAATTGGGAACTGGAACATAATATAATGAAACTGGAGGAAATAAAGTGTAAAAACAAGAAGAAACACCAAATAAAAACAATACACTTTAAAACTTTTCATCATTATGTAACTAATTGCAGTGATAATCCAATTTTTGTTTTCCCTTTATAATGATTTATATCAAGGTTGCAAAATCCACATGAACACTTGAAGGTCGTGTATAATGTTGAAAAATCTTAAAGAGTTCGTGCATATACCAGAATAGTTATTTGTCCAACCAAAATGAAGCGAAAGTAAGAGGGAGAAAGAGGGAGAGAAAAAAAAAACTATCAAAGAGAACCAATAGATAGAGGAACGGTCCAACAAAGTAATTCTTTCAAATCAATCATTCATTATCAATAATACAATGGCTGGTGGACATTTTGCAAGATACATCAGACATGCTCCTGTGGCAAGACCACATGTTCCAGCTCATATCAAATGGGGATCTAAACTTGTTGGTGCTGCTATGTGGTTTTGGATTATGTTGAGAATTAAAGAAGATGGACCAGTTATGTTTGGTCTTAAATTACCATTTGAACATCATTAGAGGATCTTATATTAAATAAATGAAATTAATCCAAAAAGAAGAAAAATTCTAATTGTACATTATTCAAATACATATTCAGTGGTTATTTTTAAAATGAAAATAAAAATAAACAACAAAAACAAAATATACAGTGCTATTTATTAATGAAAACGTTAATTATCGTGATGGTCGGCTACTACCTCCTCCTCCACCAGTAGCAGCACCACCACCACCAGTACTACGTCTTCCTCTATAAAATGAACCTCGTCCATTTCCTCTGGTTCCTCTTCCTCTGTTGTTTGATCCTCCTCTTCGTGAAGAAGATCCACGGTAAGATGACCTTTGGGAAGAAGAAGATTGTGATTGACGTAGTGATTCATCTTGATGATCATCATGATGTACACTTTCACTTTTCCCATTTGAATCTACGTCATTTTCCTGTAATTTGAAATTAAAATTAAATCCTTGACTTGAACAATAATCAAGATTGAAGTTTCCTGCATCATCAAGTTTGAAAATCATTACATTGTGATTACTTTCTGTTCCCACACTATGATCACATAAATTGAAATGCCATAGATTATAATACGCTTGAAAATAATAATCATTAATTCTTTTAAGTAATCTCTTGTTCAATTCTTGATTTTCTTCAGGGTATAAACTCAAGGGAACAATTTTATCCAGTGAATCATTAACAGAAACCGGGATTTTATCGAACATACTTAATCCCAATTCAATCAAATTTTTCAAACTTTCACTAGAATCAGAATTTAATAATAATTCCTTTAAATCATCTTTTAATACTAACCATAACTCACCTAAAATCATCCGAAGTCTAGAAAATTTCGATCGATAATTCTCAACATATCCCGCTGATCCACCCATACTATCAACAAAACTCATACCATTTCCCATTACCGGATATCGGAAATGTAATCCTTGACTAATGGTAAAATCAGCATGGGTTATAATGGCCAAATGTTCCAATAAAGGGGCTTTAACGACCGGAACATGACTAACAAATATATTTATGCTTGAATTTTTTGTGGTATCACTAAAACTTTTGGAATTTGTTACACTAATATACAATTCTGCAATTTGTAACAATGATATCCACAACTCTCCTAATTTACCACATATTCCCAAATAACTTAAATTACCAGTATCAAATAAACTGTGAATCTTTAAAGTACCACCAAGTCCATATAATTTAATGTTTGGTACATTTGCTGCGGTCTTAATTTCATAATTGTGTTTGTGATCTATTAGATTTAAATTAGGAATGACAATTTGTTTAGTTTGTAATTTATCAATGATCCTAGGATCATCCAAAGGACCAAATACTGTATATACTGGACATGGAAACAATTTTTCACCATTCAAATATTGTTGAAATTGACTTATTGATGATTTGGAAGATAATAATTTGGTTTTAAATGTTGAAATCTCATCCAAATTCCCGGTATTACTAATTTTACTTAAATTATTCAATTGTTCAACCAATTCCGGTTCTAAAACCTCCAGAAATGCCACAATTTGTTTAAAATAATTAAGTTCTTTATATTCATGGATTGTATCCAAATCCCAAAATCCAAAATTTCCTGTATGAATAATCAAATCTATTGGTTGATATTCATGATATAATTTGGTCAAGACATCAAAATTCCCCTGTATATCTGACAAAGTAAGTATTCGTAAGCCACTTATTGACAGTAGCAGCATCGTTGTAATTGGTAATAATATATAGGCTGGGTTGTTTTTGTTTTGTTGTTATTCAATCAAAATCAAAATGAATGGAAGGGAAGTATTGTAACGTTGATTATCTGATAACCGCTATTCGAAGTTTGTGTGAGTGTGTAATCTCGACAAAAAAAAAAATCAGAAAGTGGACCTTTAGAACAACCCTATTACAGGTTAATTAAAAATTTTTGTGGTGCGTACACAGATATGTCGTGTACAATGAGTAAAAATAAAAAATAATAGCGAGGCACGTGCAGTGATAAGTTTCATTCCCGAAAAATAGGATCATCGAATCGAGACGCGTCCAGGTTAAGAAAAAATAAAAATGAACCCATTCATCTTGTAATTTGATATCTGATATGCGTGAACATTTATGGTTTAAGAATGGGGATAAGTTTACGTATAACAAAATCCCAATTGTGAACAATGTAGTTTTGTAATTATGGAATATTGTACTATAGATAATTGTATAAAAGAAAATGATTCATTAGAAATCAAGCAAATTAATAGAATACAGGACAAAGCCTAAAACCAGATTGAAGAATTATTGTGCATAATAGTAGAAGAAATAGGCTAATTGATCACTCAGAAACAAAACAACGGTACTTTTTTTTGTTAAACAATTTCAAATTCAACTATTTGATAAATTCAGAATCTAATGACTCGTTTCACAAATTGATGTGTAATGTAATGTAGTTGCTGTACATGTACATACAGTGATATTCGTGTGAATGTTGACGAATTTCATTGATCATTTGTTTTGTACAATTTTTTTGAGCGCCACTTTCTCTCTATGTAAAAAACAATACAAAAAAAAAACTTCCATGGGAAGAAGAGAAGAAAGAAAAAGTGAAATTCGTACACGCAACCTTTTCTGCTCACATTTGAACCCGCGTGAGAAAACAGTAGCTGAAGAAATTGCTTCTTTTTGGTAAGTTAACTTTCACTGCCCCTTACAAATAAATATTAATGGTTAACAATGAAATTAGCTAAAAAAAAAAAAAAAAAAATAATTAAGAGAAAACTGAAATAAGTTCAACCGTATATAATATTCCGTCACTTCCACTGACATTCTTTGTTGTTTTATCTTTTTCTTTTTATCCTTTTGGCTGACTTTCTTTGGTTTCAACGGGGTCTTTACTTTATCCTTGTTCAGTATATATATAAACCTATCAATCTGTTGCATTCATATTAGTATTATTTTAATATTGATAACATATTTTTTTTCTTTTTCCTTTCCATTACCCCCTCCAACCTCGACAAATAATTGCAACAAATTTCTTTACAACCAATATATACCCATAAATCATCAGTTATGTCACAATGTTAGAGCCACTGCAACGAATGAGAAATGCTGTTATTGAAGGAAACCTTCCTATTGTTAAACGAATACTATCACGATTCCCAGAATTGTGGTTGAATATTGATCCCCAAAATCAAGGATGGAGCAACCTACATTATGCAGCATTTTATGGACATTATTTGATATGTTTCCATTTAATATCATATTTAAATAAAACTTTGGGAAACAATTTACAAAATCAATTCACAAAATTAGATTTATTAGCATTTGACGACACAACGGTATTACATCTATGTATGAAGAAGAATCATTCACAAACATTGCATTATTTACTACAAGAATTTCCAGGAAAATTATGGTTGAACTCATTGGCCGGTGAATTGCGTCAAACACCATTGCATTATAGTTGTCAATATAATTTCAAAGAAGGGACAACGTTGTTGTTGGAATTTGGAGCTAAATGGGATATCCAAGATAAGAATGGAGATACTTGTCTACATTTATGTTTTCAATTTGGCAGTACAGGATGTTTATATGAATTGATAAAGTATATTGTCATACAATCAGCAACCAAAGAAGAAGCTGAATCCAAAATCCAACAATTAGAAAAGTTTAAGAATAAACATGATTGGGTAGCCAGTGAGTATTCATCAAGTTTTGATTTGATTAGTCAATATGAAGAAATGAAGAAGGATCTACTATCGCAAAATCATGAAGCCATGTTGTCGGAATTTAAAATGTCGGTACCTATATTTGCACCACCAAGCGAAACTTCACCGTTACACACTTATAATGGAAGTAACAAGATTTTAGCTAGTCCTATTATCCTGATGTCACTGCAAAATCAAGATGAGAAGAAGATTCAAGGAAGACAACATTCTCAATCTCTACCTTTGGAATATAAGACTCGTCCTCCTCCAATTCTTAGAAACAGGTCAAGCACTACATATATTTACAAACCACCATCATCAGCACTTAATTCATCATTATCATCATCACCAACATCACAACCAGCATCAACACCAAGAATAAGCACGGCTGCTGCAAATTTTTCCCCAAGTACTCCACAAGCATTGCATAGCAGCGTTAAAGGTGTAACAATTTCACCATCCATCAGAAATGCATCAAATACCTCATATAATTCTGCAACTGATGAGGAACCGGCATCACCACAGTCAGTTATTTCTACCACTTCGTCATCATTTAACGCTTCCCCTAGTTATAAAGTTGGACTGAGAAGGAAAAGTTTTTCGTTTTCCAAATCAGTTCAATTACCTCCAATAAATTCCGAAAATGTATTATGGCCCATGGTGTCAGAAGAGTCATCACCAACATTTCAACAAGAAGAACAATCACCTATTTTCAGAACTCAAGAACAACGGCCACGAAAGTCATCTTCAGCTTCTTCCATTGCTGCCAGAGTGGCATTCAATTCTAGTCGATCTTCATTAAATCAAGTCGAAAGTCCAAGAAAGAAACAATCAGAGTCAAGACCTAGTAATGGCCATAGCAATAGTTTGAATAGCTCATCATCTATTGGAAGTGTAACTAGTTCTGGAAGTAGTGGAGATGCTACAGGAGAATCAACAACAACAACAACAAATAATCATGAAATTGGGGTTTTGAGAAAAACAAAGTCGTCAGGTACGCTTCAATCAAATAATGGTTATCCTAGTAACAGACATATTGGAATCAATAATAGCGTTACATCGCTAAATAGTAATGCATCAGACAATTTAAAGAAGTTTAGTGTTAATAGTATTAGTTTTAGTAGGGTTAGGTAGTGTATTTTTGTATTAATGATGTAATAAAGTTAGTTGTATAACAAATATATTTATATTTATTGCAAAAAAAAAAATAATAATCGAATAGAATCGCAATTTGGAATTTCTGTAAGAGAAAAGCAGCGAAAGATAATTAAGCAACAAGAAAGAAAAAAAAAATAAAATTCGGAATTCATCAAACTATACCAAGATCATCTTTTACATTTCCTTAACAAAATCATCATTCAATAACCCAAAAATGTCACATCCATATAACCTCACGTTAAGTATACCATTTGAAACAATAACCCAAGCCAAAATTGCACATACTTCATTAGAACCTGATCCAATACTTAAAGCAAATGAATTAACAATTGATTTTTTAATAATTGATAATATTTTAAAAATTAAATTTTCTGGAGTTAGTGATAGAGTAATTCGAGTTGCAAGTAGTAATTTAATGAATAATCTTAAAACTATTATTGAATGTATGGATGAATTTGATGGTAAAAAAGATGAAATATTTGAAATTCAAGATTATAAAAATAATGGTTAAATCTTATTAAAATTTAAATAAAATGAATTATACATAAAATGAAGATTAGACTTATCCAGGTTATTTGTCATATATTAATAAATGTATTAATAAATAGGATAATAGGGTTAATATTAGAGTTAGTGAACCCATTTGGTAGGATACCGTCAATAAATAAAAATGTATATGTTGGTATATATCACGTAACACTTTAATTGTACTTTTGTACACGCTCTTCTGTATTTTTTTGGTGGATTCTCTTTTTTATGGTGGCGGCGATTGAGAAAAAAAAAATATCAAGGATCCAAGACTAAAGTATCAACAACTTTTACATCATCATCAACATTGAGTGATACAATGTCATTACAAAAATTAACTGCTGAAATATATGGACTTTTTGAGAAAGGGGATTATGAAAGTTGTCAACAATTACTTGCACCTATAAAAATTGAATTAATTAAACATAATTTATTAGTTCCATTACCTTCAAATACAACTACTAAAGATCAAATTAATGATTTAAAAATTGCTCAAAGAATTTTAGAAATTGGTGCATTATCATCATTATTAACTAATAATTATTTAGGATTTGAAAATTATTTTGCTCAATTAAGACCATTTTATTCAAATGATAAAATACATAATTTGAATAAAATTCATGTTAATACTGATACCACGAAAATTATTTCATTATATTTGTTATATTTATTAAGTCAGGGATTAATTTCTAAATTTCATGTTGAATTAGAAATTATTTATAATTCAAATCAATATGATGTTGAAAATGATAATTTTTTACAATTTCCAATTAATTTAGAAAGTAATTTAATGGAAGGTAATTATATTAAAATTTGGAAATTATTAAAAGAAGAGAAAAATTTACCATGTGTTGAATATACTCATTTTGTTGAAACTTTAATTAATGCATTAAGATTTGAAATTGCTAAATCTTTAGAAAAGACATATACTTCAATTCCAATTTCAAATTGTAAAAATTTATTATACTTGCCACAAGAATTATCTGATTCTAATTTTGAAAAAACTTTAAAAGAAACTTATGAAGTCGATAATTGGAAATTTGATAATGGAGTTATTTATTTTACCAAAAATGAAAATGAAACAAGTAATGTTAATAATGAATCAGTTATTAAAAATGTCTTGGGTTATGCTGAACAAATTGAATCTATTGTATAGACTTTATATTAATAATTAGTATTAATCTAATGTTGTATAGAAACCTTTATATGCTATATCTAAATCATTTAAAAATGAATCTGCTTCATCTTGAGAAAGTTCTTGAGTTAAATTATTTAGTTTAATTAACCAATTTACAAGTTTTGATTTTCCATTAAATTCCAACTCTTCATTTAATTCATTTAAACTTAACACCAATTCACTTAACAATGGATGTAATTGATCTTTAGATTTATAATTTAATTTCACTGCATCCATACATGTAATAAAATTCCCAGTTATTTCAGCAACTAATCTTGAATTAACATTATTTGGTTGTAATCCATTAATTTGTTCAATTGTAGCAGGTAATCCATTTTTTAATCGGATTATAGCATGAGGGAAATTAACATTAAATTTAATTTGTAAAATATCTAAAAAATTAGATAAATCACGATTTAAACCTGGTAAAATTTCCAGAATTAATAAATTTAATTTATCTTCATCTTCACCAAACATTTTAACAACCATTTGATATTGATGAATTAATCTATATGTTGTAGATATATATTTTTCTTTATCAGTAATATAATCTTTTAAAAATGATACTTCAATCATTTCTAATGTTGGTAATATTGAATAAATTTCAGCTAATGAATCATATAATGATTTCTGTAATGGAGTTTTTATTAATGATGTTCTAGTGATTTCTTGATTATATATCGAAGCATCAGTGGATACTGTGAATGTTGTAGTCGATGTAGGAGCATATTCTGGTGGTAAATTATTGTTCATTATTTGATGAAGATTGTTGTTAATAAATGTGTATAATTAAAAATACATAAAGACCTAACAGTATATTCCAAGACAATATGTAAAAAAAAGAAAATCCGAGGAGGTTTTTTTTTGTTAGTATGGGTCACGTTTTTAGTGCATAAAGGGTAATACTGTAATTACGCAGTGTATAATAAACCAAAATTGGTTGGGACACTAGTCGGACTTTGCGCCTTGCATGTAAAACTTGTTACGACGGAAATAAAGCCAAGAGATTTACCCACACAGACAAAAAAAAAAAAAAAAAAAATTTAATATAAATTCAAATCAATTTCACCTTTCTCTCTCTTTCTCATTTTCATTCTTTTCCTCCACCTGTCAATTTTTGATTTCTTAAATCTTTTTTTTTTTTTTTTTTTTTTCAACTTTAGTTTATGTTACCAAAATATGTTTGACTTTAATCAATATAATAACGATATGTTGATGTTTCCTGATGATGATTCAAAATATCAGGCAATTTTAGATAGAAATCCTCAAGCAGAAGGATATTTTGTATATGGTGCAATAACCACAAGAATAGTTTGTCGACCTACTTGTAATTGTCGTGTTGCCATGAGAAAGAATGTGGTTTTTTTTAATAATATGAAAGAAGCAAAAGCTCAGGGTTATAGAAGTTGTAAACGTTGTAAACCTGAACAAGTTAGTGGTTGGAATAAAAGTAGAGAATTTATAAATACATCTTGTTATATGATTCATGATCGTGCAATAAATGGTGATAAATTAGATATTGATGTAATTATAAAAGATATTGGCGTTTCAAAATGGCATTTTTATCGAATGTTTAAAAATTATACTGGATTAACTCCAAGATCATTTTATATTCAATGTCAATTATTACAAGAAAATCCACTAGATACTTTCCCACTTCCTGAAATTGAAACCAAACGAAATTTAAAACGAGTTAAAGAAGTCCTTAATCTATATACAAATCCAAATCCAAATATTGGGGTGAATTAGATGTATTCCTCTTGTGTTTATGTTGACCATCAATAATTGGTGGTTGTCGATATTCATTTAAAAGTTGAGTCATTTTGACATAATTTGTGGTTGAGTAATATCTGTCAATAAAATATTTATCAAATTGTCCTTTGGCTATATCACACTCTGACATGATCCAACCAAGTAAATATTTACTTGCTTGTTTATCAAATGGAGAAACAATAATTGGAATTGCGATACGTATATCTTTAGCATTGGATAATTTAACTTTAATAACCATTTCAAACCAAATGGAATAAAATGCTCCCAGTAATGTGAAACCTTGGATATTTGTTACAGGTACCCCTTCAGGTAGTTTATCTATAGTTTTTAATTTTGATATATTTGTTGATTCTATAACTGTTGTTGTAAAATCTTGAGACACTTCTTTTTCAATCTTCAGTTCAGGAACTGGTGAAAACATTTGTAAATAATCATTTTCATAGGGGAAATTAACTTTAATCACTTGTTGAATTCCTTGACTATCCAAATGGTTATAATATTCTTTTGTTTCTGTACATAATTTAACTTCTCTTCTGGTAGGTAATCCCCCATCATAACATCCAATTACTTCTTTAAGTTCAAATTTTAAATGTTTAAGTGTGATATTCTTTTTGACTTTGTTATTTGCAACATTTGTTTTAATTTTACAAATCACGCTTAATTCATCCTTGGGTCCAACAGCTGTAAAGGGTATAGTTGTATCAACCAATACTTGATTATCTGGAGAATTATATGTTTCCATTGCTGGTTTATTATATATTTCATATATTGGTAAAGTATCATACATTTTTATATCCACAGGAAATGAATCCATAAAAGTTACTTCAGAAACAGAATCTGTACCTAATGAGACCAGTACCACTAAATTATGCAGTGTTGTTGCTCCAAAAATTGGACAATATGCTGATGGTGTTATATCTCTTGGTATTGGAATCAATATATGAATATCTAATCCATGTAATACTTCATAAAATTTATCCCTAGGTGGCATATAAGTTAATGGATCAGTATAAACAACAAATTCTTTTAATGCTTCATTACTGCCAAATTTGGTAGGTATTAGAACTTTTTGTTTTGTTATTAATTGAACTTTAACTGAACGAATTATAAATGGTGAATCGGTAATTGATCTAATATTTAACATCGTATCTATTCTGGGTATACTTCTAGGAACACCAGGACATCCTTTTACCATTGACGTTGAACTGGCTTCTAGTCGTACTGATATTGGACAATCACCTGCCTCTGAATTAGAAGATTGGAATAACATTATTGAACTTGACTTATTGGCATAGCCTAGTTATACAAAAAGAAAAAAGAATAAAAGGTGAATGAGTAAACAGTTAGAAAAAAAAAGAAAATGCAGGACCGCCCAAAAGATGTGTGGATACCAAAAAATAAAAACGACAAGGAATATTCTTTTTTAAGTCAAGATCAAATGAAATCAAACCGTTCTTGTGAATCCATGGACCAAATCCACCAGTCGACGTGGGGTGGAAAAGAAAATATGCAAGGCGCCAGGAGGGAAAAAAATATAAACATATATTAATTAAGATAATATAGATAAATTGTATTTTCAAACTAGACTTTCCTCTTTTATAATATTCCAGGGAAAATTGCCCATTTTAATTTGAAATCTTCTTTAAATTTATCTTGATAATAATGAAATGTTTCAATTGAAGATAAAGTCAAATTACTCAAAACAAATAACAAAGCAGAAGCATATGTTAATGATACTATATCAATTCCTTCTTTGATTGAAAATATGAAGAATATTAAATAGATCAAAATTTCATAAAAATAATGTGGAGAAGCAACATATTTAAAGTTTGGTATTGTATATTTTACCAATGAAGCCAAATGATAATGTGCTGAAAATTGTAATAATGATAATATTCCAAATGAGATCATTAAGCAAGTATCAAAAATTGTATAATTGGCAACTTCAGAAGATCCATACGTAGTTAATCCTAAATATGTTGCTAAGGAAATCAATATGTAATGACTTAATCCAATAATATAATGTGAAATATTCATTTTTGAAGTTGGTGAAAATTTACTAATCATTAAACATTCCAGAAGTCTTCTAAATCCTTGAATCCATAATAATTTATGAATCAATATTAAGTTTTTAAATTTAATTGAATTAGAAGTTTCTGATTCATGAAATGATCCTAAAAAAATTATTGATGATATTGAAAATAAAGTTATATAAAAATGAATAAACCATGATTTTGGTACAACTAAATTATTAGAAATAAAATCAATCATTTGATGAAATAATGAACTTGAATGAGATTCATTTATAGTGGAAGTTTTCCCATAATGTAGCAATTCATTTAGCGGTTTAATGAATTTAACAGCATAGATAGATGTGATAATTATTAAATATAATGACACTACTAGTAATTGAAGTTGATAAATAGCCATAATTCATAAGTATGTGAGGAATCAACGATACTAATGACAGGAGCAGAAGGAGGGGGAGGTTGTAAAATTAGCAATTTGATAAAAGTTCTCTTGATTTACGACATTGATGACAATCTCAGCTTTTTCTTTTTTTCTAATGATTCTTTCATTTTACGCATCCATTGAGAAGTACTGTACAGGCTGTGAATGTGTGATATGCTAACAAATATGAAAAATTGAATATCACCATAGTCAAAGTTGATTCTTTTACCAACATTCAATTTCTACAACAATCAATAACAAAAATTTTTTTGGAATAAAGAATACGTTAAAATTTAAACCAAAATGAAATAAAGATATACCTCTATATACACATAATATCCATGAGTAATTTCAGTATATAACCGAAAAAAAGAAAAATATAAACGGATATCCCAGAAGAAACCAAATAAACAACCGAAGAAGCACTGATAATAAAACAACAACCAGGCTGATAATTATCATAAGACTGAAAAATAAATCAAACAGACACGAATAATAATTTTGAAAAATACAATCATGCACTTTTCACCGAAAATAACAAAATAAAATAAAATGAAAATAAAATGTTTAATCAAACTGATTCAATGGTATCAAGAAATTTAAAAATTGGAAAACAACAAAAAAAAGCTAGCAATGTTTAATATGAAAAAAACGTTTAGGATAAAATCAAAGAAAAAAAAAACAAAAATAGACCATGGATCAAATTTAGATCATCAAGAAGGCACAAATCAAACCAATTATGACCTCAAGATGGGTACTAAATCTATCAGGAGCAAAAGCAGGCAAAATCGTAGCAGAAGCAATAGCAGCAGTTGGAGATGTAGTTTTACTTTGACTTTGTACTATTGGAGTTGTTCCTGCTTTACCAGCAGTCGTAGTACCTGGTGTACCAGTAGTACCTGGAGTGCCAGTAGTAACAGCTGGAGTCTTGGTTTCAGCAGCAACTGTAGTAGCACCAGGTGTACCAGCACCAGGTGTACCAGCAGTACCAGCTTGAGTCTTGGATTGAGCAGCAACTGTAAGAATCAGAACAACTGGAGTTTCATATGGTTTAGTAACTTGTTGAGTAACGATAGTTTCAACAGAAGTAGTCAATGGATGACAAACTTCTGCAATACAAGTGGTATAAATATAGTTAGATACACTGGTAGTTGCAACTCCAGTATAGTATATATAACTTGCACTTTCATATGGAACAGTCTTGGTAGCAAGATAACCCCCGGATTCAGTGTATACAACAACAACACATGGAACACTTGATACTTGTCCTCCTGGTAAAGTAGTTGGATAATTAGTGGTATATTGAACAGTGACTTCGGTAGTATAGTATGCATATTCAATTGGAATAGTCTTGGTGTAACCTTGCTGTTGTTCATTAGTTGCCTTCTGAATACCAACAACTATAGTAGTAACTTGTCCCTGTGGTAAAGTAGATACATATGCCGTAGTATATTCAACAATTTCCACTGTATTACCACCGGTTTTAGTGGCAGGAATTGTCTTGGTATAAGTATAACCTTCTTCATTAGTAGTGCAATATACAATGACCTCGGAAGTAATTGTTCTTGGTTGTGTTAATGTAGTTTGAATAACAGTGGTATATTTAGCAACCTCAGTAACAGGAACAGGAATTGTCTTGGTAACGGTAACTGCTTGTTCATTGGTGGTAACAATAACAGCACAAGTTTCAACAACAACTTCACCGATGGTTTGGGTAGTATAGATTGTCTTTGTGTATTGTTTGGTGTATAATTCTTCAATTGGACAAGTTGTGGTGATGGTTTGTTCATTAACAACAGTAGTTTGAATAACTTCAGTTATTGTTTTAGTAGTATATTCATTAGTAACAACAATAACAATGGCAGTTTCAGTAGTGACAACTTCATTTGGACAAGTGGTAACATAAACTGTAGTACCTTTAGTAACAGTATGATAAATGACTTCAGTAGTTTCACTAGTATGTTTGGAAGTTTCTGTTGATGTTTCTGTTTCTGTTTCCGTGCTTGTTTTAGTATGGGATCCTGTTTCAGTTTCTGTGACAGTTGAGGATACAGTGATTTCAGAAGATAAACTAGAAACTTTGGAGGAGGAGACGGATGAGGAGACTTCAGAAGATGATGACA
Organism: Candida sojae; assembly: GCA_013177575.1. Lineage (NCBI taxonomy): Eukaryota > Fungi > Ascomycota > Pichiomycetes > Serinales > Debaryomycetaceae > Candida > Candida sojae. The sequence goes on along the minus strand of WWPN01000002.1, from coordinate 2,137,419 downwards.
CTTCAGATGAGGATGAAACTTCAGAAGATGATAAAACTTTAGAAGATGACACTTCAGAGGATGAAACTTTAGAAGATGACACTTCAGATGATGACACTTCAGATGATGACACTTCAGAGGATGAAACTTTAGAAGATGACACTTCAGATGATGAAACTTCAGAGGAGGAAATTTCGGATGATGATGTGACTTCAGATGAAGAAACTTCGGAGGATGAAACTTTAGAAGATGACACTTCAGAGGATGAAACTTCAGAGGAGGATGTGACTTCAGAGGAGGATGTGACTTCAGATGATGATGTGACTTCAGATGATGATGTGACTTCAGATGATGATGTGACTTCAGATGAGGATGACACTTCAGATGATGATGTGACTTCAGATGAGGATGACACTTCAGATGATGATGACACTTCAGATGAGGATGACACTTCAGATGAAGAAGATACTTCAGATGATGATGTGACTTCAGATGAGGATGACACTTCAGATGATGATGTGACTTCAGATGAGGATGACACTTCAGATGATGATGTGACTTCAGATGAGGATGACACTTCAGATGATGATGACACTTCAGATGAGGATGACACTTCAGATGATGATGACACTTCAGATGAGGATGACACTTCAGATGATGATGACACTTCAGATGAGGATGACACTTCAGATGAGGATGACACTTCAGATGAGGATGACACTTCAGATGATGATGACACTTCAGATGAGGATGACACTTCAGATGATGATGACACTTCAGATGAGGATGTGACTTCAGATGAGGATGACACTTCAGATGATGATGACTTCAGATGAGGATGACACTTCAGATGATGATGACACTTCAGATGATGATGACACTTCAGATGATGATGACACTTCAGATGAAGAAACTTCGGAGGAGGATGAGACTTCAGATGAGGAAGATACTTCAGAAGACGAAGACACTTCAGAAGAAGAAGACACTTCAGAAGAAGAAGACACTTCAGATGAGGATGACACTTCAGAAGATGATGAGACTTCAGATGATGATGTGACTTCGGAGGAGGATGAGACTTCAGATGAAGAAGATACTTCAGATGAGGATGACACTTCAGAAGAAGAAGACACTTCGGATGAAGATACTTCAGAAGACGAAGACACTTCAGAAGAAGAAGACACTTCAGAAGAAGAAGACACTTCAGATGATGATACTTCAGAAGACGAAGACACTTCAGAAGAAGAAGACACTTCAGAAGAAGAAGACACTTCAGATGATGATACTTCAGAAGACGAAGACACTTCAGAAGAAGAAGACACTTCAGAAGAAGAAGACACTTCAGAAGAAGAAGACACTTCAGAAGAAGAAGACACTTCGGATGATGAGACTTCAGATGAGGATGACACTTCAGAAGAAGATGACACTTCAGATGAAGATACTTCAGAAGAAGAAGACACTTCAGAAGAAGAAGACACTTCAGAAGAAGAAGACACTTCAGATGAGGATGAGACTTCAGAAGACGAAGACACTTCAGAAGAAGAAGACACTTCAGAAGAAGAAGACACTTCAGATGATGATACTTCAGAAGAAGAAGACACTTCAGAAGAAGAAGACACTTCAGAAGAAGAAGACACTTCAGAAGAAGAAGACACTTCAGATGAGGATGACACTTCAGATGAGGATGACACTTCAGAAGAAGATGACACTTCAGATGAAGATACTTCAGATGAGGATGAGGCTTCAGAAGAAGAAGACACTTCGGATGAAGATACTTCGGAGGAGGATGACACTTCAGAAGATGAAGACACTTCAGAAGATGAAGATGACACTTCAGATGAGGATGACACTTCGGAGGAGGATGAGACTTCTTCCGATGAGGATGTAGAAATCACTTCGGAGGAGGAAGTTGAAGATGATTCTGTAGTTGATGAACTTTTTGGAGGACACTTCGTAATATTGTTACGCCAATCAAAGCAACATGAAGAGGTGTTTGGTTTGCCATTTGGCTTCCAACATTGAGAACAATCACCACCCATTGGAACATGATTTTCATCATATTGACATTGATTATTTCCTCTTTTAATTAACGATTCAACATCTTCATCATTATTATTATTCGTTGATCCTGGAAAACCCAATAAACCTGACATCACAAAGGATGTCAAATAGATATATACCACAATCGTAACTCTTGATTTTAAAAGTAACATATTTGGAGTTCACAGAAAATAATGGTATTAATAATAATAGTACTTTAATAACAAATAAGCGACTGGAAAGTTTGATAAAGATTCTATAGAAGAAAAGAATAAAATGAAATTTAGAAAACAAGATAAAGAGGGAAATTAAAGATGATCTTATATAGTCTTCCTCAAAACTTGAAATTTCATTGATTTAATTCCAAGAAATTAAGGAAAAACTATTAAAATTAACAAATTGACAATTGTGATGATTGAACAATGATTAGTATTTTTAGAATTGAATGAATGATTCTAATTATACTCTTCATCCCCCCCCCTCTATGGATATATACATGCTTTCATCCCTTGGCAGCCTAATTTGTGCACTATATTGTTATTTTGCATCAACTTTTGTTGGCCATGTAAAATTACCAAAATCTACTTAGGTAATTGTATCATACAATAACAATTCTATTTTTATTTTACATTGTATCTGGTTACTAAGATTTAAATTGTTGCTTAGGTAAAAAAATAAAAAGAAAAGGAAGGGGGGGAGGAAATGAACTTTCAAAAATTCAAAAAAGTAGAATAATTTTCATCAACAATGAATGATCTCATTAACAATAACAGTCGAATTATAAATTTAATGTATAACATAATTGAAATAAATAATATTTTATCCTATTTGAAATGCTTCTCATATTTTTTGTGTGGGTTGTCATTGGAGGATATGTGGATTTTTGAAAGAAATACAAGAACATATGATAATAGATTGTATTTGCTGCATTTTTTTTTTTAAGAAATTTTGCGGCAATCTGAAATTAAAAGTTTGGTGTTTTTTTTTTTTCTTCTTTGTAGTTACGTAGTTCGTAGTTCGCAGTTCGTAGTTGCGTTGTGTGTTGTGTGTTGTGTGTCGTGTGTGTGTGTGTATTTGTTTGTTTGTTTGGTTTTTTTTGGAAGCCACCTTTTTGTTCTTATGAAGCAACTTGTACGTTTCCTTCTTATCCGTAGGGCATATATCATAATAGGAACAAAGAAGGTGATCGAATAAAGGGGTCTCAATTGCTTTATTTGATTTCAAAATACTGTATTCATTTCAAAAATAGACTTATTTTACAAGTATGGATGATATATATTTGCGCTAATAATAATTTATTATATTTAAAAATATAGTCATCAAAGAAATAAATAAATGTGAAACTTTATAGTGATTTTTCATATATGATAATAATATACAAGAAGAATTTGGCATTACAAACAGCCACACAAAAGATACAATGATGATTAACCAATAACCATTGAACTAAACAAAAATTCGATTATTTCTTCTTTCAACTTTCTTCTCCTTTTCAATCATACCACCTACTACTCTCTCGCATTTTTTTATTTGTACTAATTTGCTTTTTACATAATCTTTGATTGTTAATTAAATGTCGTTCAAGAGTTTTTCCTTAAATCCATCGGGCGGCATTATTCCTATTCTTTGGAAGTCTTGAATCCTTCTTTCTATTTTTAACGAAATAGCTTATTGTTTTGTATTAATTTAGACTAGAGTTTAAATTTTCTAGTTTATTGTTAATTTTAGAATAACCCTTGAATCGCTTAGATGATTTAGCTAAGTCCCTTTCTTTAAAAAAATTCTTTGCTCTTGTTTTGATTTAAAGTAAAGGGAAAACGTTTCACGGATAGCCGCCTTGAATTTTATTAGCAAACAAAAGTGGGATAATGGAAAAATAATCATTCAGGATAACTCATCCAGAATAACTCCTCTATTTATTCAATGGTGGCTTCATATCATAAGCCAGATATACACTATTATTATGTACCAGCAAAGAAAAGCCTACTGAGATTTTTGTATGAACACATTTGAACTATAAAAAGAAGTCAGATTGCTTCTTTTGCAATCAATAAAATAAAGCAAAACTAAAACGGGTGAACCCACATATACTGTATATTATAGATGGTGCATATTGTTTTTAACAGGAAAAGGCGTGTAGTTGTTGCGCCTCTGTGTGTATGATGATGACTTTACTTAAAAATATGACAATGCAAAGGGCAAATGATACGACTATAATGTGGAAATACACCCTCTTCTTTTGGTAATGGAGGTATCAGATTAGTATTTGTGGGGAATGATATTATTCTTTGTGATATCAAGTAAGAAATTAAAAAATCCTGGGTGATGGGTGATGGTGATGATTGTATATGGAAAAAAACTAAGCCCATACAAAAAGAAAAAATTTGGGGTAATTTTTACGAGAAAAAAAATACTAAGACAATTAAGCGAAATTTTGATATTATATTTTTAAAGATTTAATATTGATGCTGATGGATTGAGGATCTACTTAATATTAACAACAAATGTAAACTGCTCAACATGTGTTGATATTTAATAATAAACTGTGACCTCTCTCTCTCTCTCTCTCTCTCTTCTTTAGTCTAGAATTGTTAGAAATAAAGGGTTCTCCCTTTTCTGTTGAACTAAAATATTTTTCTTAGATAATCAAAATTCAGGGATATTTCCTCACAAACATTAATTTCATTTTAGTGACACAAAGTACCCATGACTAAAACTTTTCATTCTTGCCCATTAACACGACTATTCTATTAATACACACACACATTTACCAATTAACCAATTGCCATCCCTTGGCTCTGATTATGTAATACTAGGAATAATAAAAGAAGAAGAATAAGAAAAAACATAGATGAGTCTAGAACAACTGTCTTGAATCTACATCAACTCTAACATCAAGAACAAATCAAGATCCAAACTATCCTTGACATTAAGAGATCACAATCATTAATTCTTCTTGATACTATTTCATGAATTTCATTTGCTCCTCCCCCTATAACATCCATTTTCTTGATCTCCCCATCTCCCCATCTCCCCCTTTCCCCCTCCATACTCATCTGAATTTCATCTACTTCCTTTAATTTTCCGCCCCTTTAATCCAAAAGAGAAAATAGAATTGAAATTTACAAATCAATTTCATTATAATATTCAGAAAAGTTAATCACATAAGGTTTAGTTATACAGTTTTCAATTGATTAAAAGAAAACATTTATGAGATGGTTTATAATTCAATTACAAGAAATGAACTCTATTTGTGTTAACTTTGACTTTATATGTAAGATTCTTTTTTACCCTCCTCTGCCCCCAAAGAATATTTTGCATTTTTTTTTTCTTTTTCATAAATATTTCCAAACCTTAATATGTGACACGTGACACATATACTATATACCCCAGACGGAACAAATACGATCCAAACACAATCACTTGATATTAGTCTATATATGATTGATTTATTAATAAGTCAATTGTAAAATTTGTTTAAGAAAGTTTAATAAATACTTGTTGCAATTGTTCAGTAGAGTCAAGAATAAAAAAAGGGATTAGTCAAAAAAAATTTAGGTTTAATTTATATCAATCCCCCCCGTTCATTTAATCATGACCCAAGTGATATTATTAACCCTCTTTGGTTATTTATTGAAAATGATTACATGTATATGTTTATATTCATACCCTTTTCTGGTAATATACTAATCTCAAAACAGTCTTATGTAGTCAATTAAATCAATAAAAAAATTGGTTTCAATTAAAGATATTTCGCCATCCACCACCACACTTATTCTATTAGAGGATATAATATAAATTACATAGATATAATCAGAGTCAATAAATCAATTGCTAGAGGAGGTGTTAAATTCCTTTTTCAGGTTCACTGGCATGATTTCATTGGATATGATTTGAATGTTATGTGGTGCATCAAAGTCATATCAAAGTGTTATTTTATTCAAAAAAATCTGCAAAATACGTTCTCTTTCATCTCTCTTATCCTCATATCCAACCCCGCCCTTTTTAACCATTTGTTAAAAATCTTCATTCTTTAATCTTTCTCTCCGCCCCTGTAATAGACTAATGATTATCGGGAATGTTTTAATTCAATAATGGTTTTGTGATGGAAAGTTGATTATAATAATAATCTAATTTTAAACCAATAATTGGAATTAAAGAATATTTACATAATTAATATTATATTGTACAGATATAGTTTAATGAAAGGGGGTAATTGAAATGTTAATATGAAATCGTAAACTTTGAATTCTTGATTTAATTCCATCAATTATGATTTATACAACATTGTTAATTTGACAGAAAGTACAGTTATCAATTTAAAAGGAAAATGGAAATTATTGAGTAAGTTGTCAAATAAAAAAAAATGCCACTGTATTAAGGGGTAAAAAAAAAAAAAGAAAAAAACATTCTTCAAAGTAATTTAAAAAGATTGTCATTACAACTAATCTGATAATATGTAAATTATAATGAAATTATTAATAAAATGGCCAATCATTCTATAGTTCTCATCGTTATGATCATCATCATTCGTTCGGAAGTATACCACTCTGTTACATGATGATGATGCTGATGTTGTTGTGGTTGTTTCTTTTTCTTTTTCTTTTTCATTCTGTGATTTGTTAGTATCATTTGTTAGTGTAAATTCAAGTGATCTTAATATATTGTTACAAAATTCTTCATTCAATGGTTGACATGATGATAAATTAATTGAACCAATTAATTGAAAATCCTTTTTACATGATGATGATGTGAAATTATTGAATACTATTAGTTTATTGAATTTAACATTATTGTATAATTCAGATGTAGATTTAATTATTTCAATGGTTGATGATGATAATAATGATGTCATTTGATAAATACCCAAAATAAAAAACCAATTATTCTGGAAATAGTTTGTATTTGGTTTCGTTGTTGTCTAAATCAAAAAAAAATGGCAACATAGAAAAAATTTTTTTTTCAATCTTTGATAACATTTGTGAGACATCTGTATACTGTATCAACGACGATGATGGTGATGATGTACCATATGCTGCTGTTGGGGATTTTTTTTTTGATTTTTTTGAATTAACCAAATCTACTTAGAAACTGAAAAACATCAAAAAATGAATTCAAATATGGGCGAACCTTACCTTAATTATCAACCTTCTTTGCCCCCTCCCCATGAATGGGTTTCCCATTCAAGTAATCAAGAATAAGGCAATTGAATGAACGATTGAAATGTAAAAAAAAAAAAAAGCAAACAAAATATTAAAGTAAAAGTACATGGGAAATGTTATACTATAACATTCTATGAATAGTGTACATTTTCGAGAGTAAATTATTGCTTGTTTTGCACCAACTACAAAGTAAAAAATCAAAAGGGAAAGCTACATGTACTGTAATTTTTAATTCATTATTATTTAAGAGACAGACAGATATACAGTGTATTGCCGTTGCCTTTCTTGTTGTTGCTGTTGCCTTGTCTTTGCTGTTTCAAAAATTTTTGAATGATTAATTGTTGTATTTCAGGGCCAAATCAATAAATTAGGAGAAAGAGATATTATTTTATTATTAGGGTTTTCTTCGCCATGAGATCAACCATTCATGTGGGGTAACGATGTAATACTATTACAATATACTGTATTACAGTCTGTATACTCTTTTTTTTTCTTTAATGAGGTGGTATATGCAAAGTGTGTATTTCTACAGTAGTATGAATGTATATTAAAATTTTAATTTCCTCTTATCAACCTTAACTATGCATTACCAAGGGAATATACCCGCTAAATATTAAATATTAGTTTAAAGTAAAAGATAAAAATTGTAACGCACAGGTTACAAGTAAGTAATTATTGTATTGTTCTACTTGGACTCTTTTTTACTTTTGCTTCTATACATGTTATAGTTGTCAATCAAACCAGGGGTATCTTTGTGTGTTGATATGCGTTGTTGTTAGGTTGAAAGAGAATTGGATGAGGGAGGACAGGGAGATGAAGGTGATAATATAAATATAATTCATTTTCACCATTTGATTAATAATGAAAATATTCAACCTGAAAAAGAGAAGAAGATATTTCAGTTATATCTTTTTTTTTTGGTTTTTGGTTGTAAGTTTTCTCTAACGGTTTATTATATTATATAATTAATTAAATACCGAAGCATTCCCTGAATTTTAATATTGTTAAAAACATTCAATTTACAACACTTTTTTTTTGGAATATTTCACTAAATATTAATCATTCATTAATATCACCATCATCATTATCATCACAATCTAATTCATTTAAACTACTCCAGTTGAGTTTTTTTATTTTCATTTTCTCCCCACTCCCAACCCCAATCAGGAAGTTTAAGTCATTGCTGTTTTTGGGTTTAATTATTTTTTCTTTTTTTGGGGGTTTATCTGACACAAATCTGACTTCCAGTGCACGACTCTCTTGTACACACTCTGGGGGACCGCCTTGAAATTTTAAGTTTAAAAGTTTTTGTGAGTTTGCACGTGATTACCCTCCTCCACCCGACCCCCTTCAATTCAACTTCTACATATATTGTGATTAAAAATTATTCAGTTTGTTTATATAATCCAATCAATCTACAGATAAAAACCTGTTGGGAATTCACGGAATTATTACTAGGGAAAAGAATAACAAAAAAAACCTTGGATTACATAATCAGAGCAAGCCATTTTTTTAACAATAAAAGAAAAGAAAAAGGACCCAAGATTAAAAAGAAAATTGTGTCATTCGATTTTTATTTTAATTATTTAATTCCGGTATTAACCAGATTTGCTATATATATAAAAAAAAAAGGTTGGCAATCCAACTAGTAAAATAATTCATCATCACCATTACAACAACAATTTAGAGCCACTACAACAAATAGTTACAATACTTACACACGTGATCACCTGTTTTTATTTAAATTAACAACAAACCTTTATAATAATAAATAAAACAAATTCAATTTTATTCAAGCAATTAATTGTGTGTGTTTGTTTATTTGTTTATTTTATTTTATTTTATTTTACGAGTTTTTTCAAGTTTTTCATATTTTTCATAAATTTATTAAAACAGGAAAAAAAAAAAGGGGGAGAGATAGCACCAACAGAGATAGGGAAATTTGAATAATAATAATAATACATAAAAACTGTGTGTGTCCTTTTAGTTTATTAGTTTTCCCATTCAACCTAACCCAAAAAAAGCAAAGTTCAAAAAATAAAAAGATAAATTTTTTGACTAATTTATTTTTATTATCAAAAGCCAGATAGAGAGAGACAGAAAAATTCCAACTTGGATTTATACTAACAGAAAAATAACAACAACTTTATTTGAAACGTTTTTTTTTTCGTTACTTTATTTTCAATATTCACAATTTATTTATCATGTCATCAAGATCTCCACTATCACTAGCAAGTTTAATGAACGATTCGACTCCTCCTCCTCCTCCTCCTCATTCACATTCTCATTCATCCTCAACTTCAACTTCTCCTAATGCTATTGCCCCTCTTAGTTCCCCACAACAACAAATACCTTTAGAACACCACAATCATATTCATCTTGACCAACAAAATAATATCTATCCTTTAAAACAACAACAGCAACAGCAACAGCAACAGCAACAGCAACAGCAACAGCAACAGCAACAGCAACAGCAACAGCAACAGCAACAGCAACAGCAACAGCAACAGCAACAGCAACAACTTCAACAGTCTCATGATCATCTTAGTCAACATCTTTCTTCACCAACTTCCCAACAACAACATGAACAAGAAGAATCTACATCACTCAAGAAAACTCAATTATCTACTTCTTCGCCAGAAGGTATTCAGGTTGCCTCTAAAATTACTTCAACACGTTTAGCTAATTTATTAATAAGAAAAGGCCCTTTACCAATACGTCATATTACAGCACAATTAGCACTTGAAGTGCCATCTTTTGATTTATTATCCTTATCAAAACAAAGAAGATTAATTATGGCAGCAATGGAACAACCTGATACAACAAATAATGTAGTGTTTGAAAAAATTGGTTGGGGCCAATGGGCTGTTCGTAAAATAGATTCTGATTTTATTGTTACGGAAGGCACTGAATCTATTAATGAAAATACTACTACCAATGGAAATTTCAATGGTTCCACTACTACTACTACTACTACTGGTTTATTATCCAATACAAATGGTCATTTAAATGAAAAATTAATTAATGTTAATGATTTACGTAATCAACTGAATATTAAATTAGGATGGTCAAAAAAGAAAAAACCTAATACTATTACTAGTTCAAGAAGAGAATCAATAACAAATCATGGGAAATCTTTACATAATATTAAATTACCTGATGAAAAAATTGATACCCGTATGATTTCTGATGCAGATGATGATGATGATTCAGAAGAAGAGGAAGATGATTATGCATTATCAGATTCCGAATCTTCTGAAGATGGATTATTTCCTTTTGATGAAAGACAGCAACAACAAGAACATTTTCTTTCTTCACTGCTTCCACAAACCAATAGAAATAGTAATAGTTTCCATAATCACAATCATAATCATCGTCGTCGTCCTACAAGTTTAAGTCAAAGACATTCAATGAGTTCTGGAACTCCTCCTCCTATTAAATTTGCTAGAAGAGTACCAATTAAAACAAGTCCTCCTCCTCCGGTTGCTGTTTCCGGTGGTGCTTCTCCTGCTCAACAAATACAATTACAATTGCAACAAGATGGTTTTTCTACAACCAGAAGAAGAAGATCTTCTTCTTCAGCTCCAAATTCAATAACAAAACCATATAGACAACATATGTTTAACCGATCAAGATTAAATTCATTAGAGAATTTAGATAATTATCTTGTATCTTCAGCTAAAAATTCCAGTGTACTGATTAATTCCCCACCTCCAGCTATTTCATTTAGTTCATCACCAGCAACTTCAACAACTCATGATGAACATCAAAGAAGAAAATCATCATTTAATGAATCTCATGTAAGATCAACATTATCAAATATGAAGTCAAATTCTGATGAAACAGATGATGAAGATTGGGCTGCAATTGGACCTGAATCACTCCGAAAAAGAAAAGGAAGTATACCTGCTGCTTTAAGAGATGATATTGATTCAACTGGAGTTAATGAAGAAGAAAAATCCGCTGCTTTCGCATTAGTTGATCTAATGTCTTTATAAAAGCAAAACGAAAAAAAAAAGTACTAGAATTATATTTATTTTTGATTGATTTGTTATTTATATGCTTTTAAAAAAAAGGCAACAAAAAATTTTGGAAAAGTATATATTTGGATAAATAGAGGAAATGGATGGTAAAAAGGGTAATTGTATGGGCTTCTTTTTTTTCTTTTTAATAATTGTAAATTTTGTATTACTTTTTAGTTTTTATTATGAAAATAAATAAAAAAATTCTTTAGTATTGAGTTTTATGGATAAAGGATTGGTTGCAATGAATTTTAATCTGTAAAGTTGGCAACACAAAGTATAGATAATTTAATTTATCCCAATTAGGAAATCGACGCGTGGGAATCCTTTTTTTTTCCTTTCGAAACTTTGCGACCATCAACGAAAAGAAAAAAAAAAAAATTTAATACCAGCCATCACTTTCATTTTCTTCTTTTTCAAAAGATTTTGATTTATCAATAATTTACCCTCCAATGTCAGCCACTGCTACTACTACAGCTGCTGCTGTTCTTCCGGCAGTTCAATTGAATGTTAATTATGGTGAAGTTAAAAAAATCGTTAAGGATTTCTTAACAGGATTTAAAGATTCTACAATTGATATTGATGAAGAAATTGAACAAATTCATTCTGGTAAATATATGAATATTTTACAACAAGTTGCTAATAGACAAAAATCAACTATTTATATTGAATTAGATGATTTAAAGAATTTTTTAAATAATTATGATCCAGAAAGTTCAACTGCTTTTAATCAAGCACGTAGTTTATTATCAACAATTATTTCAAATACTCGTCATTTTATTGAATTATTTAGTGAAGTAATTGATGAAAATATGCCGGAACCAACTGAAGAAATAAGTTATCAAGATGATGTTTTAGACGTTATTTTACATCAAAGAAGATTAAGAAATACTAGATTACAACAAGAATCAAATGAAGAATTTAATCAATTAAGAGAAGGTTTTACTCAAGAAAATATTGAAGATGATGTTGAAAATCCAACTGATCCAAATTTATTTCCAGCAAAACTTACTAGAAGATATTGTTTATATTTTGCACCTTTAAATAATTCAAAACCATTATCAGTTAGACAAACAAAGGGGAAATATGTTGGCCATTATATCACTGTTAGAGGTATTGTTACTAGAGTATCTGATGTTAAACCAAGTGCTTTAGTAATTGCTTATACTTGTGATAAATGTGGTTATGAAATTTTTCAAGAAGTTAATTCAAAAATTTTTACCCCATTAACTGATTGTAATTCATCAAGTTGTATTAATGATAATAATAAAGGTCAATTATTTATGTCAACCCGTGCTTCAAAATTTTCTGCATTTCAAGAAGTTAAAATTCAAGAATTATCAAGTCAAGTTCCTGTGGGTCATATTCCTCGTAGTTTATCAGTACATGTTAATGGAGATTTAGTTAGATCAATGAATCCTGGTGATACAGTTGATATATCTGGTATTTTTATGCCAAGTCCTTATACTGGTTTTAGAGCTTTAAAGGCTGGTTTATTAACTGAAACTTATTTAGAAGTACAATATGTTAAACAACATAAAAAACAATATGATTTAATGAATTTATCTATTCAAGCACAAGATAAAATTGATGATTTATTAATGAATGGAGATGTATATAATAAACTTGCAAAATCAATTGCACCGGAAATTTATGGACATTTAGATATTAAAAAAATTTTATTATTATTATTATGTGGTGGTGTTACTAAAGAAGTTGGTGATGGTTTAAAAATTAGAGGTGATATTAATGTTTGTCTAATGGGAGATCCGGGTGTGGCTAAATCACAATTATTGAAAGCTATTGGTAAAATTGCCCCAAGATCAGTTTATACCACTGGTAGAGGTTCATCGGGTGTTGGTTTAACTGCTGCAGTTATGAGAGATCCTATTACTGATGAAATGGTTTTAGAAGGTGGGGCATTAGTATTGGCTGATAATGGTATTTGTTGTATTGATGAATTTGATAAAATGGATGAAAATGATAGAACCGCAATTCATGAAGTTATGGAACAACAAACAATTTCAATTTCTAAAGCAGGTATTACCACTACTTTAAATGCAAGAACTTCAATTTTAGCAGCAGCAAATCCATTATATGGTAGATATAATCCAAAATTATCACCTCATGAAAATATTAATTTACCAGCAGCATTATTATCACGTTTTGATATTATGTTTTTAATTTTAGATCAACCAAGTCGAGAAAATGATGAAAGATTAGCTCAACATGTTGCTTATGTTCATATGCATAACAAACAACCAGATATGGATTTTACACCAATTGATTCTAATACTATAAGAGAATATATTTCAAGAGCAAGAACTTTTAGACCAATTGTACCAAAAGAAGTTGGAGATTATGTTGTTCAATCATATATTAATATGAGAAAAGAAGCACAAAGAAATGAAGGTTCAGTTAAAAAATTTAGTCATATTACACCAAGAACTTTATTAGGTATATTAAGATTAGCACAAGCATCAGCAAGATTAAGATTTGATAATAATGTTACATTTGAAGATGTTGATGAAGCATTAAGATTAATTCAAGTTAGTAAATCTTCATTATATGTTGAAGATAATGGATTTAAAGAAGATGAAAGTAGTACATCAAAAATTTATCAAATTATTAGAAATATTGCTATTGGTGATGGTACAAGATTTAATAAAACTTTATCAATGAATGAATTAAAAGAAAGAGTTATTGCTAAAGGTTTTACAATTCAACAATTTGATGATTGTATTGTTGAATATGATGGGGTTGGAATTTGGCAAAAAATTGATAATGGCGAAACTTTAATGTTTACAAATACTGGTGATGAAGATGATGATGAAACCATGATGGATTAAAAAATAAAACGAGATTATTTTTTGTAAATTAATTAGAATATTCTATATCAATAAATCAAAGAAAATGTATTATTAGAGAGTGAAAGAGAGAGATGTTTCTGTTTGACGTAATGGTAATAATGCGACTAAGATAAAAAGAATTATCGGTCCGCTACGCTATCTCCCCCCGTCACGCCATGCCATGCCCCCACACTCAGGAGCTTAGATTCGTGATACAAAAAAAATGTTAGCAATAATAGTACAAATAAAACCAGAATAATGATTATGATGATGATGATAGGAGAAGGTAAAAAGAAAAAAAACCGCAAAATAAAAATTAACAATTTAGAAGCCAAAAAAAAGAACCTCCTTTATGATTTTATAACATCAGTAACAGTGTCATCTACTTCTTTCTTTAAATGAATAATTATCATATAGATATATAATGGAAGTAGATCCAAAACAAGAACTTTCTCGAGATTTAATAAATGAAAGACCACCACAAGAATCACAAGAATTAGAACCACAACCAGAATCAAAATTAAAATCAGAACATCGACCCCAGAAAAATTCATCATATGTATCATCATTATTATTATCAATATGGTTTAATAAATATTTTAAATTTCAAATTATATTAAAGAATGAAAATAGTGTAGCTAGAGATCATATGGCAAATGAAAGAACATTATTATCATATATTAGAACATCATTAACATTTTTAATATTTGGAATTGGTTTTTTACAATTTTATACGATTGAATCTAAATTATCTACAATATCATCATCAATTGTTGTTAATATTGATTATTATTTAAAACCAATTGGATTAATTTTTTTTATATTAAGTTTAATTACTTTATTATTTGGAATTTTTCGTTTTTTACAAATTCAATTTTATTTAATTAATAATAATTATTATCCTGTTACTAGATTAATTATAATTTTTTTAATTATTGGTAATTTAAGTATGGTTATTTTATTAATTATCTTAAATATTAAAATAAGTATACTATAATATATATATATACTCCTAGAATAAACATAATTGAAAAGGGAAAATATTAACCATGTATATATTTTGTAACTGAAATTATAATTGTAATTGTAATTGAAATTTCAATATTGTCTTATAGATATGTCTATGTATTTGTATTTGACATCTTCTTCTGGTTTTTTTTTTGAGTCAAACACGTCTCAATTAAAACTTAATCCGGCACCACGCCAGCACCACCACCACCACCACCACGATAGAGAGAGAGGGAAGAAAAAAAACTGGAAGTATTTTTTCCATAAGCAATGAAAACAGAAAGCTAAAAAAAACAACAAAAAAAAAAGCGTTGAAAAATTTCCCAATAAAAAAAAAATCAAGTTCATATTTTTTAAATTAAATAAACTCATACCAGAAAGAACAATTAATTAATTAAAAAAAAAAAATGTCAACTGAATTATCAAGTAAAACAGTTGCTGAATTAAAACTGTTATTAAGAGAAAATGGATTATCTACAGATGGTAAAAAAGCTGAATTAATTCAACGTTTAGAAGAACATCAACAACAACAACAAATAGAACAACAAGAAGAAGTAGAACAAGGAGAACAAAAATCAGAAGAAATACAAGATAAAGAACAAGAAGAAAGTATTAAAGTTGAAGGAGAAGGTGAAGGTGATGAAGAAGGAGAATCAACATTAACTGTAATTCAACCAAAAGAATCACCAAAACAATTAACAGCAGAAGAAAGAAAACAATTGGCAATTTCATTATTAGAAAAAAAAATTAAAAGAGCTGAAAAATTTGGTGATGAAAAATCAGCAAATGATTCTAAAAAAGATTTAAAAAGAGTTGAAAAATTTGGTGTTGAATTAGGTACTTCATTAGCTAAAGAAATTGGATTAGTTGATAATTCATTATCAAATAATAATAATAATAATAATAATCGTCGTCGTTTTAATCGTGGTTTTAAAAAATCTCATAATAAAAAAAAGAAATCAAACTAGGACATGGGATACTTACAAGAGAAAGAGATAGAGAGACAAGTTGGATAGGGTATGTCGTCATGATGATGATGTCTATGTATAAGTTAAATACAATTGTATAGATATATAAGTAATTTGTACAACTCAATAAAATATACGAAAAATAAAGAAACTAATGAAAATCAAATATATATATATATACTCTTGATTGATTGTTTGTTTGTTTGTTCAATTGTAACTTGGTCTCTCTAGGTAATAGTTACTACTTATTCAGAATCACTAACATCAAATTGGGAAACATCAGCATATTCAATAGGATCATTAACATTACGATCAATTATTAATCCATTATTATCTTTAATCCAAATAAAGAAAATAGAAATCACAGCAGTAAAGAAATAAATCCATGATGAAATTAAAATAGGTTCAACAAGAGTACCAAAAGTATTTTCGAAAGCATAAAAATTAATAATTGATTGATAATCTTCAATTGGAACATCTGATGATGGTGGTGGTGGAAGATTTATATCTGATAATTTATTAAACATAGTTATTCCTCCAATAATTGCTCCAATTAAAACAACAACAATTGGTAATACCAAAAATATAAGAATTGATTTTCTAAATGCAGAAACAACTTTTTGAGTTGAATCAGCATCATTTGAAGATGGTGGGAATTTTGCAATAATTTTTTTAGTTTGGAAATAATTATACATGGTTAGAAAAAATAAAATAAGGGAAAATAATCCTGATAATCCTGCAAATATACTACTCCAATTACTTGAATTATCATCAGCTATTGATAAATTACCAAATCCAGCTAAAAATGGATATTTTTCAGATGGATGATTCATCAGTAATAAATAAAGATAAGTAATTATTAAATAAATAAATAAAAATACTAGAACTTTAGTAAATGTCTTTTGAGGAAACATTCTATAATGATGAGATTCTCCATTATGATAATAAATTACTCCATAACCCATAGAAAATAATAATAATAATCCATGAGTATAAATTCCATAAGCTTGAACAATAAATTCTGAAAAAAATGAAGCCCAACTAACAAAGAATGAATTTTGACTTGAACTAATGAAATTATTCTTAATAGCTAATAAAATCCAATAATAAATATTAACTAAAATATGAGGAATTAATACCCAAAATATAATTGCTTTTGAAATAACTGAAATTGAATCTAAATTTTTAAAATCTTCACCAATTTTAAATCTTAAAATATAATTAAATAAATATCCAAATAATACAATTGCAAAAAAAATGATATATTTTAATTGCCAGTAAATCATATATGATGGATAATCTAAATTACCATATGAATTTTTAAAATCAACTGGAATTTCAACATCTCTATTATTATTATTATTATTATTATCATTTAATTTTCCAATGTAAACACAATAAATACCTGATTGAGGAACAATAAATTCAACATCTTTAGTAGAATCAATATATCCATTATAAATCTTAGCACTATCAAATTGAGATTTTTCATTAGGAATAACATTAAATTTATCATCATCTAAAAATAAATCATTTGGTAAATCATTTGGATAATCTTGATAATATTTTTCAACTCTTGGAATGTTAGTAAAATTTAAAAGATCAATATAATGAAATATAAATGTTGGTATTTTAATATCTTTAGATAATTTTGTTCCATAAACTTTTATAGATCCTTTACCTTTATGTTGTTTAACTCTTGAACAAATTGCTCCTGATTTAGAATTTAATATTGTTGGTTCAGAATCTAAACCATAAATCAATGGTAATAATAAAGAAAGAAAGATAGTGAATACCCTAATTAACATCACGTTGAAATATTGAATAATTGAATAGCGTATGAAAGAAAGAAAGTAAGTAAAAGTGACGAAAGACAAAATTGATAAAAGAGTCAGACTATAAAATTTATATTTTTCCCTCCGCCTCTCCCCCCCCCCTTAAAAATAAATTTAAAGCGAATGAGATTTTGCCCATACATCACACGGCACTTAAAAAAGCAAAGTCTAAAGTTGCTGAATTTGAAAATCTAAGAAGAATCTGTAAAATTGAAATTAAAAGTTAAAAAAAAAAAAGATAAATCACGTGTAAGGTGTCACATGAACCCAGATTTTTCAATTTGGAAATATTAGTTATTGAATTATTAACAAAATTATATTTGTACTCTTGTCTATTTCTAGAGGATCCACAATGATTAATTTATTTGATTGAATTAAATAATTACACGCGGGAAAATAAAACTCGGGCCAATTCCGGCTGATTTATTTTTGTCTCTCTCTCTCTCTCTTTGATTTTTGTACGTCTTGGGAGTAATTACTTATAAAATCAACGATTTTCCAATTTGGACTAAAGATTCAAATTTTGTTTAACTTACAAACCAAATATTTAATATCAATAACAGGTACTATTAATGAGTTGGAAAAGATTAATTAGATTTGTTGCTCAAGATGGTAAAATCTATAGAGGTGAACCAATCATTACAGGAAATGATTATGATGTAGGTAGAAAATTTCTTGATGGTGAAAAAATTGAAGCGAAAATTATTAAAGGTGATAATATTTTTGAAAATGTTATAGTTACTGATGATATATTAGAAGTTAAGAAATTATTAGGACCTTTAACTCCATTAGATGTACCAATTGTTAAATGTATTGGATTAAATTATTCTAAACATATTGAAGAAAGTGGACTTACTAAACCTTTATATCCTCCATTATTTTATAAACCAAGAACAGCAATAGCTGATTTTAATGAATTAATTCCAATTCCAAAAATTGCTCAAATTGATCAATGTGATTTTGAAGGAGAATTATGTGTTGTTATTGGTAAAACAGGTAAAAATATATCTGAAATTGAAGCATTAAATCATGTTGCTGGTTATATTGTTGGTAATGATGTATCATCACGTAATTTACAAATTAATCCTGATTTTGCCGGTGGTACACCACAATGGTGTTTTTCTAAATCTTTTGATAAATATGCTCCTTTAGGTCCACAATTAGTTTCAAGTAAAATTATTACTGATCCTTCAATACTTCATTTAACTACTAAACTTAATGGAAATTTACGACAAGATAGTTCAACTGGTGATTTATTATTTAATATTCCTAAAATAATTGCATTTCTTTCTCAAGAAACTACATTGGAACAAGGTACAGTTATTATGACAGGTACTCCAAGTGGTGTTTGTTTAGGATTAAAACCACCAAAATATTTACAAAATGGTGATGAAGTTGAAATTAAAATTACTGAAATTGGAACTTTGGTCAATAAAATGGATTTTCAATAAAATTATTTGTCAAAAAACCTAATATAATGTAAGAGAATGAAGGTTTACACTTGTATAATTTTAGTACAGTTTACAAATAGATGCAAATTGTACAATTACTGTGTGTGTGTGTGTGAAGAAAATTGTTTTCTTTGAGGCGGGTAAAGTATGTGCAAATGTGCAAATTGAGTAAATCTTATCTCTACCAAAAAAATTTCCTTATCAAAAATAATCAATAAACCCTTGTGTGTCTTGAATATCCAACAATTCCTAATAAGAGATGGGGGGATCTAAATATTGATTGGATCTAAGAGTTTATCTATGTTTTAAAAAAAAATCAAATACAGTTGAAATGATCTTAAAAGAATGTTTAATTAAAATAGCGCTTCTTTTCTATTTCAGAAATTAATTATCAAAATTAATCTAAAATTACCCTTTTTTTACTGACTTACACTTCCTCCCATTTTTTTTTTCTCTTTTCTTCTCTACCGAATTTAATTATGTGTTTAATTTAGTGACCGTGTTAGTTGTTTATACATTGAATGTATAAATCATGGCAAACATTTCAAATTGCTATTGAACATGTTTTGCAAGGAACTTCATTAAATGTTAGTTCTTAACTTTACTAACTTGGAATGTAATAATTTAGTCTGACATATTGTAAGTCAGATTATTCCATTTATATACTTTCTAGCAAATTAATTTTATTATAGATTATGAATATAATATATGTATGAGTTATGTATCAATTGATTTGTTTTATTTTTTTTAGTATTGTAGGATTTTCTATTACACACACAAGTAATTTGAACTTACCCCCATCAACGAATGTGTTTTCTGTTAGTTGTATATTTTATTAATTCACCAACTACTTTAATGTCGAGTATAATCAAAAGAATCACTTCTTTTTCTCGTTGTATTTATGACTCGACTATTAATATCTTAGCTAATGATGGGTTCAAAGTAAAACTATATTAGTAAATAATTGATTTCAATTACTTGCTAACGAAATATATAATTCAAATCTACCATTTATTCCTGTTATCTATCTATCTATATCTATGTGAGTATTGATTATTTGGTAGGTTTTTCTTTTTTTTTGAAAAAACTATCTATAGCACCACGTTTAATTACTTTTTTAGTAATTAATTTTTTATTATTATTATCTTGTTTAATGTTATTTAAAGATTTAAGAGATATGATATTTGATTCCATTATTTCAATATTTTTTTCCAGTTGTTTTAATTTTTCAAGATATTTATTTAAATCATTTAATTTAAAATCAAATTTTTCAATTAATTCTGATTTTAAATTACAATATGATGAAGTAATATAATCTAATGAATAAATCATTGTTAAATCTTGTAATTTATCATTTAATATTTCTTCCATATTTGGTGATAATTCAATTTTAATTTTATGATAAATACTTGTTTATTTTCAATAATAAAATTTTTTAAATTTAAAATTTTTGAATAAATCCATTTTAAACATTTATCTAAATTAAATTTATAAAAATTTTGATAATTTTGAATAATAACATCACAAATTATATTTAATGAATTAATAATTAATTCATTAGGAAGTTGATAAATCCATTCAATATTTAAAATATCTTTAAAATCTTCTAATTCAATAAATTTATTATTAAATTTTTTATATTGTTGTTGTTTAATTATTGAAATTAATAAATATGTTAAATTAAATTTATTACAAATAATTATATTAGGTGATTGTAATACATAACCAGGTTCAAAAATAAATGATTTAATTGCAATTCCTGATTTTAATTTTGGAATTTTTTCATCTGTTGATCCATCAATTATATTAAGTTCATAAAGGGTTGATTCTTGTAATAAATAAGATTTAAATGATTCAAGATTAGTTGATATTGGAAGTTGAATAATCTTAAATGGAAGATTAGATTTAGGTAATAATATAACTTTACTATCTTTATCCATTATTTAATTTCTTTGAGGGAAGGTATTCGTAAATGTGTGTTTTGTCTAAATAGTTTGTGAAAAAAAAAAATAACTACATACTCGAAATTTATATATCCCACCCAAAAAAAAAAAAAAAACTAAAAAGACGCGTTGTATGGATAACAGATTAACAAAGTGATATAACAGATGTAGAAACTGTAGAAACTGTTATTCACACTAATTCATTTATTATACCAAAAAAAAAAAACATTTCTGTTATAAAAATATCCCAATTTATTCTATATACATGGATATATATACATGAAGGATATTCTTATTAATAATCTAAAATTTTTGAAATATCTTTAATTTCATATCTTATACATTCAACTCCCCAATTTTCTAAACTAGCATCATTTATAGAAATTTTAATTTTTTCATTTAATTCATTTCTATTTTTAACAACATCATCAAATTTTAAATTTCCAATTTCAGTTCTCATTCTAGTTTGACATAATTCATTAATTGCTAATTCAACATCATCAATATTATAAGTAGCTTTAAAAGTATCTAAAATTTTAATAAATGCAATTCCATCAATAATTAAATTTTTTTGATCTAAAGTTATACAATTATGAGGTTGAATTTCTAATACTGATTCTTTAATTGAATGAATTGATCTAATTTTTTCAATAATTGGAATAATTAAATGTGGTCCTTCTTTAATTGTACGATTATATTTACCCATTCTTTCAATAACCCATTGTTGTTGTTGAGGAACAAAATTTAATATAGTATTTGTTGGAATGATTGAAATATTTTGAAAAAATTGTGGAATTGGTTTTAAAACAAATGAAGAAGTTGTTAAATATTTAATTTGTTTAAATGATTGTTGTTTAATAATATTTCTTGAACTAGTAATCATAGTGATCTTCTTTTTCGTTAGCAAAGAAAATGTAAAAAGTAAAAAGTAAAAAGAATCTGGTGTATTAAAAAGTAAAATATGGGTGTGTTTCCAATTTGAAGTTTTTTTTTTCTCTACCTCTTTGAAAGGTTGGAAGAGAAATCTTTTGAAGATTTCGGAATTGGGATTCAAAGGCGAGAAAAAAAAATTACAAATTTTTATTTTAATAATTGCAAACGAGAAACAAAGCTAATGGGAAAATAATAACCAATATTGAATTGAATGGTGAATTAATAATGATATACTGGAATGGGAAAGAAATAAAAACAAATCAAATAGATCATAATCATATATGACTGATGATACTAATAATATAACCAATCATTTATTCACCACCAAAATATACACTTTTTATTTAATCTTACCTTAATCCAGAGGCATTTCCCCCCCTCCCTACAATGATAACCCACCAACGATAAAACAACAACAAGAAAAAAAAATAAAAAAAAAAAAATCTCATCTCTCTCAATTTCTCCAATCATTATAATCTTTTTGTTTTCTATACAACAAATCATTCCCCCCCCCCTAATGTCAAAAGAAATCTCAAATAATCAAAAGAATTATTTATTTGAAGGATTAAAGAATAATCTTCGATTATCAAATCGTAAATTTGATGAACTTCGATCAATAGATATTAAATTATCTGATTTAGAATATGGATATGTTGAATTATCATGGGGATTAACTAAATTAATAGTTAAAATATCATCAAGAATAATAGAACCTTATAAAGATCGACCATTTGAAGGAATTTTTACAATAAATTGTGAATTATCAAATAATTTTATTAAATTAAATAATGGTGATGATAATATAATTGATGAAAATTTAATTTGTAGAACTTTAGAAAAATCAATTAAAAGATCAAATTCATTAGATTTAGAAAATTTATGTATTATTGCTGGTGAAAAAGTTTGGGAAATTATAATTGATTTAAATTATTTAAATTATGATGGAAATTTAATTGATTCTGGTTGTTTAGGAATTATGATTGGTTTATTAGATTTTAAAAAAAATGATATTTCAATTAATAATTCAAATAATAATCAAGGGATTAAAATTTTTGATTTAAATGAAAGACAACCTATTGAATTATCAATTTTACATATTCCAATTTGTTTAACTTATTCATTTTATAATTTAAGTTCAAAAGAAATGAATTTAAAATCAAATGAAATTAATGAAATTTATTTATTAGATGCTGATTCACTTGAAGAATATTGTCGTGATGGATTTTTAACAATTACTTTAAATCAAAATAGAGATTTAATTCAATTAAATAAAAATGGTGGTTTACCTATTGATGCTCAACAATTACTTCAATTATGTCAAAATTCAATGAAAATTATTGATAATTTAACAAATTTAATTAAATCAACAATTAAAAACCATCAAGAAAAAAGATATAAATTACAAAATTTTCAATTATTAGAAGCAAGTGCAAATAGATAGAGAAATAAAAAATAAATATATATACTATATATTGTACAATCTGATTTGAATTGAATATATCCGCTCCTCTTTTTTTTTTTTTTTAATTATTATGTTATTATTATAATTATAATTATTATAAATGCCCTAAAAAAAAAAAAAACCCCACCAAATCCTTTTTAATCAAAACTTGTGGTTTTTTTTTTTTTTTTACTATTTATACAATATCATCATTCATTCTATTAATAGTTTCTTGATCGAGTAGTAGTGGTTGAGTCACATGCGATGGTGAACCTGGAGGTGTTGAATGAAGTAGTTCGTTAATGTCATTAATTGGTGATAATAAAAGACTATCAGTAGATTTGTTACTATTGTTGTTGCTGATTTTGAGGTCAATGTTATAACCATCTTCTACAACAATAGTTTCATCACTTAACTTGTCTAATAAATCAATTTCTATAGGTAAATTGGAATCTTTTCTGGTTCTTCTTTTAATCTTAGCTTGATGACCTAATATGTTAAATATAGATGTTAATTTTGTTTTCTTGTCATCTCTATGAGTTGGTAAATGTTCATTTCCATCAAGTACTCCACTATTACAAGTACTATGGGATTCTTTAGTTAAAAACTTATCCAAATGTAAAAATCTTAAAATTCCCATGAAAATTGACCAAGCCAAATTAGTTATTTTATTAATCATTTTTTTAAAACTGTTTGAAGTTACCCAACAATAAAATAAATATTCAACAGCCAAAATTATCATTCCAAGTAAAAATCCTCCAATGACAGCCAATACAAGATGATCACCTAATCCTTTAATGAAATTTGCATCACCCATATGCCAAGAAGAACCAGATGCAATAGCAAAATATGAATATGGTTTACCTTTATAATGTTCAGTCAACATAATTCTAACTTTACCCGCTTCAGGAACACCCCAACGTTTATATTGTTTCCAAATTACTGATAAAAATAATGGTCCAGTTGAAATCATAATAGTTAAATAAGGAACAAACCAATTTCTTTGATATTTTTCCAAATTTTGAATAACCTTCAAGAAAAATGGATGATTTGGAACACTACCCATGACATCATTGGAGACCCCGGTTGGGGCAGTTTTTCGAACAAATGCAGGTACAGTTAATAATGGATCCAATTTTCGTTTACAACCATCATCTAAATCAATATAGATACCACCATAATGATACAAGACAAAATATCTAATAGCATCAGCTCGTTGAATTGGGTACATATAATTATCCCAAGTTTCTAAAAACCAATCAAACTCTTTACTAATAAAATCTCTAGCCATTTCATCGGTCCATAAAATATATTGGTAATCACTATGCAAGTTAATACAAGCTTGTTGACCTTGTTTCCAAATATCTGGTATATCATTTGTTTTATAAGTTTGATGAATAATTTTCGGTATAATGGCTTGTTTGTTCAAGTTGGGACTATTTGGAGATGGATTAATTTCAACATCTAGCAAGGCATCACTAAACATATCATCTGATATAAGCGTAAGTAAATCAAATGATAAATATAATAAATAAACCACTAGAACAACATGAGCCCATATAATAACTTTTAATTCTTTTTTCATTTTAAGTGAAATAACTGATCTTAAATCTGAATTGTGTTTGAATTTACGTGTCTAATAAAAAAAATAAAACACTAAATTTATGTTTTTTTGTTATTATCTATAATAGATTGATAGTAGACAACTAGGATTGATGAAGGTCTCGCTTTTGCTTTTGCTTTTGCTTTTGCTTTTGCTTTTGCTTTTGCTTTTTCTTTTTTTTTTTTTTCTGTCACTGGTTGTTTTTCACCTCAATAATTCTTTCCTTAACTAATTGGTCGGAGAATCAGGAGTGAATAAAATGTAAACAAGGAATGTAATACCAACTGAAAATCAAATCAAACAAAACTTTGTAATGGAAATGATAACAGATAATTTAGGAAAATCCTTCTGTTATTAATTAAAGTTGAAAATCAAGATTGGTTGTAAAATACAAAAAAAAAAATCTTTTGTTGTTTTTTTTCTTTAGTTTCTTTGATGGGGAAAAAATTAATTGAATGAAATCTGAGGGTTGTATATCTTTCTATCTGTCTATCAATGCAAGATAAAAACTATAACGATATGATTTGTCGTAATGGGGGGC
This sequence comes from Candida sojae, assembly GCA_013177575.1. Classification (NCBI taxonomy): domain Eukaryota; kingdom Fungi; phylum Ascomycota; class Pichiomycetes; order Serinales; family Debaryomycetaceae; genus Candida; species Candida sojae. The sequence goes on along the minus strand of WWPN01000002.1, from coordinate 2,111,647 downwards.
GAAATCGAAATTAAAAATCAATTAATTGGACCAAAGCAAATTAAAAGATACGTCTTTGTTAATAAAAGTAAATTATATATATGAATTGAAATAGAAAGAAAAGGTAAAAGAAAGAATTAAAATCTATTAATGAAATTCTTATAGTGTGGGAAAAATCCAATTAGTTTTGTATGGCAGTAAAAAAAAAAAAACAAACAAGCAAAAAAAAAAAAATTGAACACTCGCACAAATGAAAGTGAGAGAAATAAAAAAAATGTCGCGCAATCTGTGTAAATGTAAACAGAGTATACAAATAGGAGAAAAGTAGGCGAAGTAATTAACATTTCTTTCTTTTTTTTTTTTCGTGTTTGTCACTCAAAATCTTTTAATCTCCAGCCAGAGAGAAATTTTTCATTACAGCCAAATTTTTTTTAGATTTTAATTAATACAACGGAATAATTCACGAGATGGGATGATGTTACACACATTTGGAAAACAGCTAAAAATAAAAAAAAAATTAAATTATTGGTAACAGAGAAATTCTGGTTGTTAAAATCCGTTATCATGACCATTAAACAAAAAAAAACAAAGCCATGTTAAACTCCATGTCCATGTCCATGTCCATATCTATATCCAGCATCGTTGTAATGTTCTGTTGTCCAGATGACTTTCTTCCCCCCTTAGCCTACGTCATTTAACTACAATAGAATAACATTATGTGTGTATTGGTGACCAATTAGCCCAACATTAAATATATATATACATACAATTATCAGATATAAGAAATCTCTTGTCTAAATAAATTGCTATTCGTGTATGTGTAATTGAATGCAACTGTGTGTGTGTATGGGTGTGTCCAAATGAAATTTTATCTTTTTTTTTTGCTTCTTTCCCCTATTTTTTTTTGCTTTCATGCACAATTAGTTCACAAATGTCGTACATAACAACAACGACATCATCGTAATCACCACAATGCATCTAAACCAAAAAAAATAAAAAAATTTTCTTGATTTAAATAAGATTCTCAGAATTAAAAGCTTTGGATTAAAATAAATTATTTACCTTTAATTAATGCATTTACAAAATGTACTGTAAGGGTCAGAAATATCAGTCCATTTTTTTGTGGCCTCAGCTGTGCCCCTATGTCAAATACGACAGGTCGATGAATTACTGAAATCTGGTGACATTAATACATACCATGTCAAGAATTAATTTAGTGTATATTAAATTAGATGCAACCCTAATAAATAAATTAAGGGCCAAGATACTGTAGTTTTAAGTAATATAGGAATGGAGAGAGAGGGAAAGAGGGAAAGAGGGAAAGAAGGAAAGAAGGAAAGGAGGAGGAGAGGAGGGGAGGGACACGAAATGAGAAATCATTATGTAATCAAATCAAATAAAAAGAAAGGAAAAATCAATTAAACTCGTAACCCAATAGCGTAAATCTTTTTTTTACATGTGCAGTAAAACACATTTGGCTTATCTCTTTAACAAATAACCCGTAATAGGTTTACTATTTTTAAACAATGTCCTATAAATAATAAATTTGCATGATTTGAGCCGCGGGGAGACGAGTTCAAAATTCACAAGGAGAAGGATAAGTTATATCAATGATTAAAAATGAGAAAAACTACCCCAACTCTTTCAATCCATTCAGGCACCCGTTCCATCTACAGTTATTCTATATCTAAAATACAGTTAGACTTTTCAAAATACAAACTATATCAATAGATATCATTCCCTGCTATCCTTGTTTTGCAGACATTCCCTATTTCTTTCATCATCTGATGAAACATATTGAAACAATAGTTAAGCCCAATTGATTATTTCACACCAGGGATGATGATGCTGAATCTTTTCTTTTTAAATTAATCACATTATGAATGATGCGTTTCATCATTACAATTTCAATAGGTTTGGAAATTAACAATGATTCAATACTAACTTAATACAAGATTTCAGGCAATCTTGTAATTCCATTTATAAATAAATAAATAAGCTAAAGCATTTAGTGATCCAAAAAAAAAAAACTGAAAAAAGAAAATCATTTTGTGTTACTAGAACTCGGTTCATTGCCCCGTATACGGATACCTAACCAATCAATGATTCAATCTAGTCAACAAAACTCGTTCTTTAATTCATAACTCTGTAGGTATTCAAAACTCATTGATACATTAATCACTACCAAATGGAAAAAAAATAAAAAAAAAAAGAGATTTCAAAATTTACAAACTCCTCAATATTGTAAATAATCTCAATCCCTGCGCCCCGGAAAAATTAATTTTTTCTTGGCATTTATGGGTTGACGGCTGTCTCTATGAAAAAATATATATATATATATATTCAAAGTTGGCCCACATTTTGAAACAGAAAGCTTGGGACTTGTACTTCTCTATTCGATACAGTACATGCATGTTTGTATCCACTGTCATTTGATTTACAGCTATTTCTCCACTTGTACTGTACTCCGCTCGTTTATGCAGCACATTTTGTGTATGGATACGACAAAGAGGTGGCTTACCAAACTGGAAAAAAAAATAAAAATAGAAAACAAACGAAGATCTTTCACAAGGTAAATGTGGGGAGATGGTTATTTAACTTGTACATACGAGATTCAATCTTGAAGTGTAAGTTTACCTTGACAACTACTGCACAGATTTGAAATTTGGTTACATAGGAATGTGGAAGTATTTCCTATGTACTGTTATATGAAACTAACCCAATATGGTATTAACGGAAGCATGTAACAGATGTTGAAAACAAACTGGCTCTTCCATATAATGTCTATATAAATTATTTGCTACATTTTGATTTATTCGATACAGTTTGTACAAAAAATTGTATCCTATCTTGTACCGAAATTTTAGCCAATCCGTGAACTCTCTTAATTTCAATATTGTATAAAATATGGTAGCGTCGAATTTCTTGGTCGTTTTTTGTTGAAAAAGAAACAAAATAATCTTTCCTGCGTGTGTGTGCTTATCAAAATGAGTGATACAATATCAATGAACAGCTTCTTGGTAATATTAATTGAAAATTCCATGATAGAAATGATATTTTTTTGTACATAGTTATATTCATGTATTAAACTTATACTGGTGTATCTTCAATATGAGGTTTAAGTTAGCAATTGACGAATCAAAGGACATGACAGTTGCCCTACTATATAATCATTCACTATAAGAATTGTATGTAAGAAACAGCTTTCTCTTTCTTTTGTTTGCTTTTTTTTGAAACCAGTCGATCAAAAAGTTGAAATTGGTTGCAAAGAGAGATTATTAAATACATGTTAATTTATTGTCGATGCCGCTATATTGCGATTATTCTGTCTCTCTCTAACTTCATTGGAGATAAATAAAAGACGTATTTGCTGATTCCAATGACTAATTTAATATTATATCTTACGTGTCTAATTTCTTCTACTATAGATTTTATTGAGTATATTTCATTAAATGCTTTTTCAAATCCTACCAAACATTCTTACTATCGTCTATCACAGTTATTGTTTCATGACTTCTATTGATTTGATGTTTGAAATATGTATTATTATCTTATCCTGTAGATATTAACACCGTAAGCTAATTATATATATCGTCAAAACAGAAGCAAATAAATTGCATACATACATAAATACTATTAATGGAGTAATTTTGAATATGATATTTACTCCAACTTTCACTACCTACCCAATGCATATATATTTCCCAAGGTACACGACTTTTACATGTAAATTGGCGAGCGACGAAAAAAAAAAAAAAAAAGAAAATTTCAACTGTGGTTGTTGTTAACAAAACAAAAATTTTTCATTATCAGATTCAATTTTTTTTTGTTCGTTTCGAAATAAAGCAACTTAAATTTTCTTTTGCTTTTTTTTTTTTATTTTAAATCAAGACATTATCCAAAAATGAAGTTCTCTACCATTCTTACTGTATTGGGTGCTACAATTGCTAGCGTTGCTGGCTATGAAACCAGTGGTAAACCACAAGTTATTGATATTCTTATTGATTATAGTATTAAAGAAACTCCAGAAATTTCTCAAAATGACGTGGCTAATTGGGTCAATGGTGAAAAATATACTCTTGAATATGTTGTTAATAATAATGAAGAAACTGAAATTGCTGTTGTTGGTGTTACTGGACAATTTAAAAACCCAGTTACTAATCAAATTGTTACTAATTTAACTACTGGTCAAGTTGGTCCAATTACTATTGCACCAGGTGAATCTATTAAATTTGAACAAATTGTTGGTGTTGATTTACTTCCAGATAATTATGAATTAGTTCCTCATGTTTTTGTTGCTCATGATGATTTAATTAAAGTTATTCCATGTCGTGGTCAATTGGCTACTGTTGTTGATGGAGTTATTTCATTTTTTGATCCAAGATTAATCTTTTTGGAATTGATTTTGTTGGTTACTTTTGGTGGTGTTGTTTATTTCATTTATGAAATTTGGGGTAAACAATATATCAAAGGTACTGCTCCTGTTAAAGTTCCTGTTAAGAAAAGTGGAACTCCTGTTGGAATTAAAGAAACTTCTCCTTCTGCATCTGTTAGTGGTTTTGATGAATCTTGGATTCCAGAAGCTCACTTGAAAAAGAACAAGAAAAGGCTTAAATTTTAAGTTGAAATAAATTGATGTTGGTAACAATAATAATAAGAATAATAATAGTAAGAACAACTTTTGTATTTTTATGAGTATATTGAACTTTGATTCTATGTACATGTCTCTATAATTCTCAATATAAAAATAACAATATTAATATTGTAATACTCATTCAAATGAAATATGAATTGTAGTTTGAATATATATTACTCTTATAAATACTTGTGGAGTACCCAATATTCTACTTGCATTTCATTACCCTTTTTTTTATTTTTTTTTTTTTTGGTTGCAAGCATCACCATATTCAGACAATATTTTAATCCCCATTTTTTTAATCTTTTTGAAATTTACTTTTCAAAATCCTTCTAACAGCTTCAGGAGATATATGAAATATTTGACTTAAATCAATAGTTTTATAATGAGGAAAAATTTCTTTTAATTGACGTAATTTCTCCATATCTTCTCTTGATAATCTTCTTTTTGGATTCCATGCAGTATTTCCATGTTTCTTTTGAAATGTTCTTTTTCTCTTTATATATTCTGGTATACCATCTGGATTATGTTTCTTTTCATTCTGAATAATTGTTTGATGATATAGTTCAGTAGATATTGGTTTGTCATTCAGGATTATTAGTTTATCCTTTAGGATTATTGGGTTGTCCTTTAGGATTATTGGATTTTCTTGATTCTTATTCTTTTTATGATTCGAGGAACGTATAGGTGGTTGTTTCGTTGAATAATATTGAGGAATCGTTAAAAATGATGATTTCAAACTTTGTTGTGATCTTAGTAGAACCCTAAACATATTATTAGTTGTAGTAGTAAATTTATTAATCAATGGCTAAGAAGGATCATCTAGATTGTAATTTTTTTTTTTCTGTTCTTAGCAAAAAAAAAATTCAATCAAACTGCGAGTGCTGAAAAAAAAAAAAATATCAATATTCACAACAAACACAACCACGTACCCTTTCTTTTTTTTATTATTCAAACATCTACAAACTCAATACATAACTAAGATATAATGATAACGGATGATCAATTAAATACCATTGCTTTGTCATTTGGATTTGCTTCTATTATTTTGATAATAATATATCATGCAATCTCAACCAATACTAAAAAATTACAAACTTCAAATAATACAGCCACTGCTACTGTACAATCAGAAATTGCTGCTCAAGAATTAGTAGCTGGTAAAATCTCCAAAAAGTAAAAAACCAAAGTCAAGTCAATGGAATGAATGCCATGAAATAGAAGTATGTTGAGGTGTTTTTTTTTTCAAGTAATAAAAACAATATTCTGGTAAAAAAGGAATCTTTCAGTTGATCTTGAAAGATTTAGTAGTGGAAATTCATTTTCAAATAAAACACAAGGCTTAGCTATTTTTTTCTTATAGAGAACCAGAAGTATTCTACAATATATTACCATATGATTGATAATGATATTATCTGTAGTTAATCCCCCCTCCTATAACCCTTGTCTTATGATGTCATCCCCACTCCCTACCCCCATAATGTCTTAAACCCATGAAGCCGAAGCAGGTATTTCACTTATATGCAGGACTTTGCCTCTATTAATTAAAACATAAAAAAATAGTCAAAGAGAACGAAAAATTTTCATCGGTAAAAGACAAAAAAAAAAGAAAGAGTAATACCTAGCCCTTTTTAACATTGCAACCATCTAGCGTCTTATAGAGTTCACTCATACACATCCCACAATACATTACTCTTCCCTTTATTATCATTTAAGACTTATACATATATATATAGAAATTTAAAATGTCTTGGTTATTTGGAAAACAATCAAATACATCTACTGAAGATGATGCAAAAATTAAACAAACTTTAGGATTTGATCCAAAAGAAATTAGTGATGTGAATTCTATTATATCAACTCCAGGTTCTAGTACTACTTCTACCACATCTGCATTTAGTAAATTACATCCATTAGCTGGATTAGATAAAGGAATCGAATATTTAGATTTAGAAGAAGAAAAATTAAATACTGTTGAAGGATCTAAAGGTTTAATTCCATCTAGATCTTGGACTGATGATTTATGTTATGGTACTGGTGCTGTTTATTTATTAGGTTTAGGAGTTGGTGGTCTTTGGGGTTTCCAAACTGGTATTAAAACTTTACCAGAAAATGCACCAGGTAAAGTTCAATTAAATCATATTTTAAATAATATTACTAAAAGAGGTCCATTTTTAGGTAATTCAGCAGGTGTTTTAGCATTAACTTATAATTTAATCGATTCAAGTATTGATGGAATAAGAGAAAAACATGATGATTTAAACTCTGTGGTTGCTGGTGCTTTAGCTGGTGCTTTATTTAAAAGTAGTGCTGGATTTAAACCAATGGCTTATTCTTCTGTTATGATGGCTGGTGCCGCTGGTGTTTGGTGTGGTGTTAAAAGATTATTACAAGAGTAAGATTATTACAAGAATGAGAAACGGTTTTATTTTTAAAGTGTCCATGTAAATATATAAATATTTTAAAAAAAATTACAACATTAGAGGAGATATGTAAGAATAATATATATATATATCTATTAATTTAATTAATTATTAAGCTTTGATTGATTTTATAGGTTTATCAGTAGTGGAGGTAGTAGTGGTGGTGGTGGAGATGTTGTCATTATTCTTGTTGTTATTTTTCTGTTTCTTTTGACGTTTGTTGGACTTGTTTGATTGTGTTGTGGTTGTTCTTCAGCTGGCCTTTTAGGTGTTGGTGTGTCATCAAAATCTTTCAACATGGTTGGTTCATCCCAAGTGTTGAAAAATTCGTTTATAATCTTATGTCTTTTATCTAAATGTGCTGGCAAATCTTCAGGTTTTAAAAATGTAGGCTTTTGACAATCTCTATTCAAAATATGAAATAATTTATCTTTTTGTTCTTGATCATCCTTAATGGTTTTTAAAACTTCTCCCATTTGTTCAAAATTCTTAGTTCTTGATATTGTTTGAAAATATTTGGATTTACCACTAATCATATTCAACATCATATATTTGGTTCCTTGAAAGATATAATATTTTGTACTAATATCATACAATTCTTGAATAATTTGTGATTGTAAAACTGGAAAATCATTGAAAATAGATGGATTTGCCTCTGCTGCTTCACCAAACATAATACTTAATTTATCATTATTAAATGCTTGTTGTATAATTTTCAAATCTTGTTTATTTTGAAAATTACCATTAAGAACTAAACTAATACCTGATTTTTCAATTATAGGGATTAATTTTGGTAAATAATTCCATACTGGATCTTGTCTATTTCTCATAATTGGGGTTCTACAATGAATAGTAAGATTCTGAATTCCAGTTTGACAAATTTTTTCAATTAATTTTTTACTTTTTTCAAAATTATTAAATAAGCGGATTTTACAACTAATTGGTTTCCCATTTGGTTTACCCACATTTTCCACTAATTTTTTTAAAATTGAACATAATAGATCTGGTGTTTTTAATAATTCTGCACCCATACCTGAATGAGTTGAAAAATTTTTTGGACATCCACAATTTAAATCAATTCCATCAACATCATCAATAATTTTTTTAGCTGCTTCTACAGCTAATTCAGGATCACTTGAACCTAATTGACAAATCAATTTTCCTGATTCTTCGGGATGTTTTCTTAATATAACGGTTTTTCTATCTGGATTTTGATGATTTTCAGATATAAAATCAATGGTATTTAAATCATGATTAACAATTCTTTTTGAATGAATAACTTTTTTATCAACCAACTCTGGAGACCAAACGAGATCAGCTCCATATTTTAAAGCCAATAATCTCATAGGTAGTTCACCACTTCTTACCATAGGAGCAAGACATAGTTTATTTGTATACTCAACCATGGTTCGTAGCATGGAAAAGGAAGGGTTTTTGCTAGATGATGAGATCATAATTAAGTAATTTTTCTTTTTCACTAAATAGAATTTTTTTTTTCTGTTCCTCTTCTCCTATGATGTCAATACTGTACGTGTGTGCATGCGTGTGTGTGGGAGTGTGTCGCAATTAAGTGTCGCAAATTTGAAAACTATTCATTTTGCGACATCACTAGCCTTAAAAGAAAAATTGTATCAGAGAATGTTATCTTGGGTGCAAACAACAACAACAACAACAACAGCAAGAACAAGAAACAAAAAAAAAAAAATAAGACTGATGAATGATGCTACCATTATGAGTGTTGGAAAACTTTTTTTCGTTCAATAATCAGAGAAATATTAAGAGCTCCAAAAATTATTCTTATTTTTGCCATCATTTAATTTCATCATTGAAACTACTAGAATTTTTCTTGATCTTTAATTAATTTGACACATAAGTGATTTCATACTAGCCGTAATCCGAGGTGTTTATCAATTATCCCAGATTCAATAAAACCAAAGAACCAAAAATAAATTTTTGAGACTTCCCAAAAAAAAGTAAATATACGCTTGGCCAGGCACAGACTTTCACCAATTAAAAGTCAAAAGAAACGATGATGATAAGGCTGTTGGTAATTGGTTACATTCAATAAAATGTCTGAGGTAGGATGAAGCCGAACTCCGATTCCCAAACTCCTCGGCCAGACTCATGGTGTGTTTGTGTTGCTGGGGACGGAGGCAGGCAGGCAGACATGACCAGTTTAAAAGAGAATTACCACGGATGGAGACGTGCAAGGCAATTACCGATGGCCGGGGAAAAATTTTCTTTCAAATTTATTACCTTTATTGTATCTACTGTGCAAATAAATTTTTAACCAATCCCCAGTAAATAATTACTAAGTCGTGCATTTGTGTCTGGTTGTCATTTGCTGATTAAGAAAATCAAATTGTTTCTGTTTACTAAAAAAATTTCCATAGTCGCTCCCACCCAAAAATTTTTTTTTTAGATGAGATTATAAAAAAAAAAAAAAAGAAATCCGAAAAAGGGTACGTGTGTGTACCATTGATAACTTTACAATTACAGCTACTTACAAAAAGTTTGAACAATTATTTCCTGAGCTGATGTGGTAGTGTACTTGATAAAATGAGAAATTTAGGTAAAAGATTTTTGTCGTGCGTATCGCAATTATGACTGTTTTACAAATTGAAGATGAGCATTACCACCATTCCAATTGAGCTGTCTGACTACGGAACTCTAAACGACGGAGAATGGACTTTTGAGGTTGATCAAAGTTCGCGTTGTTTTTACAAACGGAAAAAAATCGTTCAAACTTTTCGTGAGTAGCTGTAGAAATAAAAAATTTAGGACGTGCATAATGTAACAAAAAGTTTAATAAAAAGAAAAAGGTTTTTGAATGGAATGACACAAAGCAAGATAAAAAAGCTACACCAATGACTCGATTGAAATTATCTTTGCCATGATTATGGTAATGAACATAGTTAGTTCAATTGACAAATGAATAACAAGGTTATCTTCAATTGAATATTTCAATTGAAGCATTCTTATATTACCCAACACAATTGATAATGTAAATCGCGTTCAAAACAACAAAAAGAATTAAGCAGAACCCCGTCAAGTATTATCTAAGCGATAGCCAGTATGAGATGCGTACGTTTCCCCACCAAAAAAAAAAGAAAATTTTTTTTAGTAGAAGAAAAAAAAATGAGTCTTCGTGTTGCGCTAAATCCAGACATAAAATATGTCAAATAAAATTGTCTGTCACATGACCTTTTGCCTAAATCACAAGATGTACAGTATATGTATGCCATGGATATATTCCCTCGAGATGTTTTCTTTTTTTTGCTATCTAATAGTTACGTATATCCGAGTGGCAAAGGAATCAATTATGAATGATGCTTGTTTTTTGCTGCCCTTCCCAGTTAAGTTCATTGGGTTCAGTAAAATAAGAAAAATTAAACTAATTATTGCTTTTCAATTGGGCAGGTTATACAACTGAAATTGTATTTTTTTTTACTAAAGAGATTACAAATTGTGGTCTGTTTTATCAATGAGCACACGACTGACATAAAAAGTTTTAGATTTTTTTTTTCTATTGTCTTGTTTCTTATCCATCGACCGTTGTAAAAATTTATTTTTTTGGTTTATCTCTTATCGCCTTGTGGTGGGGTGGATGGGTGCGTGTACCAGATGCAAGAAAATAATAAAGAAAAAAAAGAAACCATAAGGACGACACGAAAGATAAATTATTACTTTAACCAAAAGGAGAATGTTGAACATTGGTTGACTCAACTAAGAATTTTTATTACCTCATTAATAATTACCTTACCACGAAATCTTTGGACTAAAAATTTTTTATAAAATACCGCCAGGTCATTCTTTCCTACTTTATTACCAAATAAATAAAAAGAATTTTATCTACGTCGTGTCTCATCGGATAAAAAAAAAGGAAAAGAAAAGAAAAAAAAGCCCAAATGAATAATAGGTTAAATAAAAAAAAGAAATTTTTGTGACATTTTTTATTTCTATATTGGGTACATGAAACACAAAAATAAGAAATAAATAAATAAAAAAAATTTTTGTGATTTATTTTAAAATGTCATTTCTTTACAACCAAAACATCATCATCTGTATACTATATTAAAAAAAATTTACTTATAAATATAATCATTTGGAAATAAAAAAATTTATTTCCCTCAAGAAATAAAAAAAATTTTCATATTCTTTTCTTTTATTAAATAACGATGTCTATATTTTATCAACCAATGTCAGGTTCAAACGATATCCCAAACTGTTTAACACCCAACAGCAATTTAGAAGATCAATTTGGTCTTATCAAACAACAATTGATTCTTACTAATAATAATAATAGTAGTAGTACTTCCTCCATTACTTCAAATACAAGTGGAACTAGTTCACCAGGGGGAGCTCAACCATTATCTCCTCCTTTATCTCCATACCAGAGAAGTGCTTCGTTACATTTGATTAAACAACCATTGCCAATTTTACCTAAGCTTAATGAGAACAACAAGTCTTATTTACAGAACAGTAATTCTGAATTCAAATTAGAAAATTTTAATGATTATAAATTGACAGTTGAAATTAAATCAGTCGATAAGAATTACTACAACAAACAATTGGATTTTTTAAACAGATATAGTACTTTATCAAATAGCGAAAGATCTTCTGCTGCTGCTGCTTCCAATGCAACTTCTTTACCACCAAGAAAATACAAAAAGAGATTAAATTACGATTCAAATGATGAAATTACTCCATCTGATATTGAAAGAGTCAGAACTAGAAGAGTAGCCAAGACTAGTAACAAGGATCTCACTACCGATGATGAAACTTTTACTTCATTACCTTCAACACCACCACCAAAGAAGAAGAAGAGAACAACTACAAGTAGTCCTTCTATTCCAATTTTAACTTTACAACAACAATTGATTGATGAATCTATTCCAGATTATTCTCCAGATATTTCTACATTACCACCAAAGAATGCTAAATGTTTAAAGATTGAATGGAAAGGTCAACCAATGGATTTATCAAATGATCCAAATTTAGACAAGTTGAAACATCCTGCTGAAGTCATGTTGGCTAGTATTTTAAGATTACCTGTTGCTGTATACTTGGATTCCAAAAGGAGATTTTTTTATGAAAAAGTTAACCGTATAAGAAGTGGGAAAACTTTTAGAAGAACTGATGCACAAAAAGCCTGCAGAATTGATGTCAACAAAGCAAGTAGATTATTTGCTGCCTTTGAAAAAGTGGGTTGGTTGAATGATAAATTATTTGAGAAATACTTGTAAAAAAAAAAAATAAAGAACATTGGATATTTAATGGGGTAATTTATTTAAGGGGTTTTTTTGGTTACAAAGACACACACACACACAATTTTTTTTTATTACTACTTTGTGGAACAGTGATAACATTTTAGTTCGGTTTAATTTTATATTTTTTTATTAGAGAATGGTTTGATTTTGTTTAATTTTTTTTTTTATTTTTATTTTAGTTTATTTGTTTAAAGGAAGGGAAATATTTGGTTACTAAATTTTGTATAAATTATTGAGTGAAAAATTTTGGTATTATTATTAGAGGGTTCAAGAATAGACAATTACTTTTTATTTCTTTCTTTTATATATTTACATACATATATATTGTATAAATTTGTTGAAATTATTATAATAATGATAATTTGTTATATGTTATTTTAAGTAATATTGTATGTACTGTATTGTATTGTATGTACTAATTTCTAACTACTTAAGGAGTGATCTCAAGAGGAGAATCAGCGTATTTTTCTCTGTATATGTAAAATTGCAAGATAATGAATGAATCTTCCAAAATAGTACCCAATGAACCTAATAACCAACTCATGTTAAGAGTAATATATTGGGCATCACTTCTGAAAAACAAGATTTGTCCGGCATAAGTTAAGTTACCCATGGAAGAAAATAAGAAAAACAAAAGACTTAAACCATGAACACTTTTTCTTTTATGATTTTGAACAATTTGTGGAATTCTTGCTCCCAAATATAAAAAGGCACTAAGGTATCCCAAGATTTGTGGCCCTAATATAATCTTATCATCACCAGAATCTCCTGGAATTTCACCATCATCAGAAGCTGGATCACTAACGAAAAACCCCAATAAACCACACCCAATAACAAACAAAATTGGTAGAACATATTTAATAAAAATAGAATGATATTCTGGTTCCATAGCAATATCAGTTAAAGTACTACTTCTTCTACTTCTAGTAGTAGTCAACAATGGACTTTCTTCATCTTCTGGAGTTTCTGCATGACTACTACTACTTCTCTTATTTTTCTTATGACCATGATGATGATGATGATGATGTTGAGCATGACGCTTTGGATAAATCTTGGTATAATAGAAATAACTAAAAATCATTAAAAAATCAGCAATACAAAACCATACGGCTAAGAAAATAACTTCAGGTAATAATCCAGCCCATAAAGAACCAATCAAATTTAAAATATCACCCACAAACCAAATAGAAATAAATCCAATTGCAATACCTTCAGCAGATTTTAATCTCCATTGTTCAATTAATTGAGGCATCAAAAGAACAATCCAACATGCCAATGAGGTAGATCCCATAACTCCAGAAACTTGAACTCTCCATGATGCTTGAGTTGCTACTGTTGCTGAAGATTCTGTAAGCGTTTGAAATATGTATGAAAACATGATAGCTTCGTTGTTAATATAACTAGGGTATTTAAATAAAAAAAAAAGAAGCAATCTATAAAGAAGAAGAAAAAAAAAGAGTCAAAGATTTTTTTTTTTTTTTTCGTCTGATGTTGTTTGATAAGATGGAAATTAAATTTAAAAAAAAATTCTCTTCCTCTTCTTTTTGTTAGCTATGAAATTCTGGAAGTTTTTGGTGCGGAAGCGGATTTATTTTTTTTTTCGTTGTTTTTTGTACGCCATCGCGGTTAGGCAATTACCCAATTAGGCGGGAAGAGACGCGGCATAATACAATACAATCTTCAATCTTTCAAAATAATAAACCACCTTTATTAAAACAACTGTGTACATGATAAGCATCGAGCTCGATTTCAGTTTGGACCAAATTTAATTTTAACAAATTAATTATTGTTTATGTATTTGTGCTACGGGGTATTTGTTGTCTGGTGTATAATGTTCAAGAATAAAAAAATGATAATTTCGTGGAAAATTTGAACAAAAATATTGTTAAATTGTAAAATTGTGTTGCAAAAAGAATATGTATTGGGAAACATCTATGTGTTTTATTATTTCGATTAAGCATTTAGAATAACACTTTTACATAATCAAAACCGAAACTTGGCTCCAGATATCCAATATGTAAATAAATGTGAGATATACGTCCCAAAAACACGATGCTTAATGCTGTGAACCTAAAACAGTAGAATAGTACCACATATTATGCAGTACATTATCCCATCGAATAAAACACCACCACCACTTATACTCCTATTTATTTTAAATTATTCTGGATATCTTTTGGATTCTTGATATCTACCCCGCTTGTCCTTAAGCAAAAATCAAATTACCCTTATGAATCAATTACAATTATGCTCCCTTTAGCAATATTATTATCAGGTTCTAGCCCATACATTCTCATATTTAAAAATATATACAGCTCATTATACGTAGAGCAATATATACAACTTAATTTTAATCTAGGATCTTTTGAATATCCCCTGATTAGAATTTATTTTACCCACACATATAGATTGGATGCATCAATAGAGAAAATCCGGATAAACATTTCAAAGAGGTTAGCAGATACACTAACATCAATGATTCCAAAATGTATTATCATTATACAAGCAAATGGTCAACTCAACATATTATCAAAAAAATAAAAAAGCAAAGGTATCACTTTGGTTCTTGTTCATTTGAACTTTTGTCTAGGACCAAAAAGTATGCAAGAACCGGGAATCGAACCCGGGGCCCAACGATGGCAACGTTGGATTTTACCACTAAACCATTCTTGCAACTGAACTATATGTTCTAATTGTTGAAATCAAAAAGTAGGATGGTTCGTCAGGTAATTGCTGGAGATCGATTTGCCGTATAGCTCGAATTGTGGCGTATAACTACGTAATCTCCGAGAGCTATTTTGAAATACTTTTTTTTTCTTGTTCTTTTCCGATTTGACATAATTCCTACAGTTAACTACAACTATTCGGCCGTTATGAACCGATGCCACAGTAAGATTCACAATTTTTCGTTACATTTACATGGGTCGATTATTCTTGGATGTTTGCAAATCCAAACAATATATTTGGTGATTGAAAAAAAGGGGACATATGAGTTAAGTATAAAAAGAATCTAAGATTCCCAAATCTTTAAAATCAATTCCTTTTTGACCTCCCCATCCAAGTAAATAAAGACAATTTTATTAGTCATCCAAAATGCCAACTCATAAACGTCAAAAAATTGAACTGGAAAAGAAACCAAAACATCTTATTATCAATGCTTTTGATATGATGTGTCCTTCACTTCAAACTGCTGGGTTATGGAAACATCCCAAGGATAAATCTAGAGATTATAATACTATTGAATATTGGACTAATTTGGCTCAATTATTAGAAAAAGGAAAATTTAATGCTTTATTTATCGCTGATGTATTATCAGGATATGATGTTTATAATGGACCTAGAAATTTTGATGCTGCTGCAAGAAGTGGTGCTCAATTTCCTATAAATGATCCTCATGCCGTTATTCCAGCTATGGCTGCTGTTACCAAAAATTTGAGTTTTGCCGTCACTTCAAGTACTATCACTGAAGCACCGTACCATTTTGCAAGAAGGTTAGCCACTTTGGATCATTTAACTAAAGGTAGAATTGGATGGAATATCGTTAGTTCTTATTTGGATTCATCAGCTAGAAATGTATTGAACGGTGCAAATTTACCTGATCATGATGAAAGATATGATAAGCTGAAGAATATTTGGAAGTGATTTATCAGTTATTTTTATCATCTTGGGCTGATGATGCTGTTGAATTGAAGAATGGTGTGTTTACTAATCCAGATAAGGTTAGAGAAATTAATTATGAAGGTAAATATTATACTGTTCCTGGTCCAAGTATCACTGAACCAACTCCTCAACGTTTACCGGTTATTTTACAAGCTGGTGCTTCAAGCAAAGGATTAGAATATGCGGCCAAACATGCTGAAGCTGTGTTTATCAATGGTATGACTCCTGAAGGATTAAAATCAAAGATTGACAAATTGAAGAAATTAATTGTTAAACATGGCAGAAACCCAGATGATGTTAAAGTTGTTCAGTTAGTTACTGTTATTACTGCTCCAACCCATGATGAAGCTATAGCCAAATATAAGGAGTATAAACAATACACCGACAAAGAAGGTGCTCAAGCATTATTTTCTGGTTGGACAGGTGTTGATTTAGGTAAATTTGATTATGATGAAGAGTTGGATAAAGTTGAAAGTAATGCAGTAAGAAGTTTTGTTGAAATGTGGACCAAACCAATGCCTGGAGATCCGCCAAATTTGAAAAAAACTAGAGCTTCAATTGTTGATCAACTTGAAATCGGTGGACTGGGAATATTGATTATTGGTGATCCAAATGAAGTTGCTGATGAATTAATTCGTTGGCATGAAGTATCTGGAGTTGATGGATTCAATTTCACTTATGCTGTTAGTCCTGGTAGTTTTGAAGATTTAGTTGATTATGTTATTCCAGTACTTCAAGAAAGAGGTTATGCACAAAAGGAATATTCAAAAGAAGGTATTACATTTAGAGAAAACCTTTATGGTGAAGGTAACACTTTTTTAAAACCTGACCATCCAGCTTATGGATTAAGATGGAAAGCAGGTGAAACTAAAGAAGAGTTCGAAGCAAGATTACCAAAAGTATTAAAAGAAAATTTTCAATAGTAGTAACGGATATATGTATATATATATGAATTTTTTTTTGTTTTTTCTAGGAAATAAAACGTATACAGTAGAATAGATGAAATAGCCAAAAAAAAAGAATCAATTTTAAAAGATATATTTTATAACACTGACTAAATTTTTGACAGCCCAAATGAAAATGATTTTTCTGTAAGTGGAATTACCAATGATAGCAGTAAAAGTATCAACAAGAACACCTGAATCTTTCAAGCCATCAAGCAAAATTCCAAAACTTAAAACACCTTGATTAACAGCTGTAGTGACTGTTTTAACTAAAAAGTTTTTACCATCAGAAGTACTAACCAAATCATCTACAATAGATACAGCCAAACCAGATTTATTCAATGATGAACAAATTTGACCTAAATCAGTAACTGCATTAATCAATGTGATTAAAGATCCAAGAATAGTTTCTTGAACACCATTAATAACACTACCAATAATATCACCTAAGATCCATCTTTTACCAACACTAATTGTACCATTATTCCATAAGGCAACAATAATATCCCATAATCCAGGAATTAAAGAATAATTAATAAAAAATCTCATGACGATACTGACAGCCAATCCAGATTCATTAGCAGCAGATAAAATCTTGGTTAACCCAGTATTCTTAATATAACTATTGACAATTTCAATGGTACCACTTTGACTCAATGAATTAGTAGCTAAACCATGAATAATTACAACCCCTTGACCAGATTTATTTAAAGCAGTAAAAGCAGCAGTTAAAGCAGCATTATCTGGATAATCTCTTTTAGTAAGATTTTCTGGAGTTAACCCAGATGCAATAACCAATTGTTGAAGATATTCAGCAAGTTCATATTGTTCTTGAGTTGGTGCACCAGCAGTATTATCATCATCTCGTACTATTAATGGTTCTGATGCTGCTTGAAGTGGCGCAGATAATTCTGCAAGAGTAAAACATGCAAATAATAAGAGCGATAAATATGTAAATAAGAACTTCATTCGTAGCAAGATATGTAAGTACCTAATCAATCAAAGTCAAAGACAACTTTGCAAGAAAGAAAAAAAAAAGAAAAGAAACTAAACAGCAATTGGTCGTGGTATTATATATGGACTCATCTATAACTCAAGATACTTTGATAATGTGGAGTGGGTTTCCGTATTAGGAAATATTTATTTTTGTTTTTGCAAATCTTTTTTTTTTTCGCAATTAAACGAAATTGTGCGACATCATCATCTTTAAGCATCGATGTTTTTACCTAGTATAGAAATAATTGAGATGAAATTCCCATGCCTTGTAATTGTTACTTTTAGTCTTTACGAATTTACAGCAACAATAACAGCAAAAAAAGATTTAAATATAATAGAGCATGAAACTTTGGTTAACTATTTGGGTTGTATTATTTGGCGTTGGCTTATGATGCAGGATCTCGTACTTGTGTTGCCTCATTTGGTTTATTGTTCATAGGGTGCTTGACAGATAATATGCGGCATTAGTATACTCAATTACGCCTTTAATTATTGGTAATCAATTGTACGGGTTTGACCAAAACTTCTAGTAGGTAAATCACTTACTCTGGTTGTTCTAATTCTGTGAGCGGGGATGGTGGTTGAATTTTTCTTTCTTTCCATGGAAGACTGGTACTGTTTGTTGTAATAATGACACTGACGACTCAGTGTATGTAACCAACAAGTTAATAAATTAGGAGAGAAATTGTAAATGTAAAAAGTTTAAAATTTCATAACTGTATTGGGATAATAATTTCTAGAAAAAAAAATTTACCAATCTGAATTACAAAACACATATAACTAAATATATATTTATATTCAAAAAAATAACACCAAATCCTAGTTATACTTCGCCACTAGCTCTCATTTGATCATATTTCAACACTGTATTCAATAACACTTTAAACCCATTTTCAACTTCTTCAGGTGTAGAATATTCTTCAGGAGTATGAGAAACACCATCTTTGGAAGGAATAAAAATCATTGATGTTGGAACTCTAACACTCGTGAAACAAGAATCATGACCTGCCCCACTTACAATTTCTTTAATTTCATCTTTCCCAAATAATTCTTCAGCTGAATTTTTAACGGTTTTGATATTTGTCTCATTAAAATTAATTGCAGGAGATGTGGTCAAATTTTTAAATAATACAGTCAAAGGTTTAGCAAATTTGGAATTTATATTGGTTTGGGATATCTCTTCAGCCTTCGTTTTAATTTCACTCATTATAATTGACAATTCTTCATCTTTGACATGTCTTACATCAAGGGAGAATTTAACAATATTAGGGATAACATTAACTGAACGTGGTTCCACTTCTAAAGTACCTATAGTAGCCAAACCTCCTAATTTTGTTGCGGTTTCAATAGCCATAGTAATTATTCTAGAAGCAATTAACATGGCATCAGATCTAGTATTCATTGGTGTTGTACCAGCATGACTTGATTTACCACTCACAGTTACCAAATTCCATTCAAATGCTTGTACCCCAGTGACCACCCCGATTTTTTTTTGTTCATTTTCTAAAATTGGTCCCTGTTCAATATGAAGTTCAAAATGAGCAGCTAGTGGGTTTTCCAAATATGATGCTTTTACATCTCCATCATATCCAATTCTTTTCAATTCTTCCCCCATTGTGACTGGTGTTTTATCTAAAGATTTTAAATTTAATGCTGTTTGTAATGGAATTTTTTCTGCCCAAACTCCAGATGAAACCATACTTTGAGGAAATCTGGCACCTTCTTCATTTGTCCAATCAATGATAGCAATAGGGAAATTAGGAACATATCCATTGTCCTTTATCGTTCTCAACACTTCTAAACCCAGCAAAACTCCCAAAATACCATCGTATCTTCCACCATTAGGTTGAGTATCCAAATGAGATCCAATCCCAGTAGGTGCTGCATCATTATTTTTACCAGGATAAATTCCAAAAATATTACCCATTTGATCAATCTTAACCTTACATCCCAAATGTTTCAATTCATCAACAAACCAATCACGAACGTTTTTATCAAGATCACTCAATGCTAAACGACATACTCCAGTCTGTGTTGATTCTGAACCCCAAACTCCTTTGGCTCCCCATTTGGCAGTTTCATGAATGGTGGATATTAATCTTCCCTCTTGAATTGTTAATGCAGTCATTGTTGAATATTAAGATGTTTGTATAATTGATCTGAATATATGCTTGACAACAGGCATATTCGAAAAGAAGGAAATAAATTGTAGTATTTATATATCATTGAAACGTGGAATTTTTTTTTTTTTAGAAAAATTATTTTCATTGATAACCCGGAAGCGATAAAAAAAAAAAAGCTGAATTGGCGGTAAGTAAGCGGGGTTTACTTCCAAATACGGTAGTTATCGCGTCAAACAGATTCCGCTAAGGAGGGCGGAAAAAAAACTGTTGTAAGTAGAATTTGTTCCAAACGTATTTAATGATTTTGTAATCCACAGTGATCTTGAATTGCCATAAGGTTCCAAACCACTCCAGAAGTCAATTTATGACAACCTGTATATAGCATCAATATTCCTAATTAGTAATTAAACCTTGTTTATTGATCATATTGGCCTCAATATTATCATCTTTGATCACGACGAAAGGGCAATTGATGAGATCAACAATTGTATAACCCACAGAAATGCAAAATTGCATAACTTTAATAGGACTTAGAGGTATTGAAAACATTTGATATTGAAAAGTGGATAGAAATAAGCAATAAACTCAAACACAAAAAATGCACAATATTAGTAATTGTTAAATACGGCTAGTTCTTTTCATTTATTATATAGTTGGAAATCAGTCCAAAAAATTCAATGACAAATTATCATTCAACAATTATGACTCGAAAGTCAATCACGTTTCAAATTTCTGTATTTTAAGTTCGTTTCGAACGATTATCTGGAATCAGACATGAGTTAGGATTTACAGTACCAGTTCTTTATAAAGATGAGGCAGCAACTTGGCTAAATGATCAAAAATAAAAAAAAATGGGGAGAGAGAGAGGAAGGACATAGAACAAAAGAATAATAATAAATCAACTCATGTTACTGTATTTTTCACAAGTCAGGTTATATTCACTGAATGATAACTCAAGTCCAATAAATTTTATTTATCGCCGAATTATGCTTCGCTATGACTGAAACCTGTAATATTATGACCATGTTATTGACACGTTACACTAGTTGAAAGAATAAACCTCAAAGATTAACAAATAAATAATAAATACAAATAAATTCCTGAACGGATAATTGTTTAGACTAAAAAAAATAATTTTCTTTATTTGTAGGATTTTCCTAAAGTTCAACTATTCTAAAGAAATAATCCTAAACAATGCTTCTTATTCAGGGAAAATCTGAATTCCATACCAGGAACAAAAGGTTGGAACAACCTGGTATGTTTTTGGCTGAAAAATAAATAAAAATAAAAAGAACAAAAAATATCATCCTAGTGCACGTACTGTTCAACTTGCTTTTTAGTATGCAGAACTGATAATACATCTCATGAGGAGTTTAATGAAATTCTTGATATTTCATCATATGAACAATTTTATGAAATTATCAGATTGTGGAATTATATGTGTTACTGAGAAAACAAGAATCAAACTTATATTAAGAGTATTAGTGATATTCTGAAACCTCTTTGTCAATTATAAACCGATTCGTATTAAAAGTGCCATGAAAAAAATTGAAGGATTTGAAGATTACTGCGATAACTATTTTCTTATTATTTATTCTTGATTGACAGAAATCTCAACTTCGTTGACTGTTTCCCTTGGTTTGTCATTTATTTAGGAAATGACAAATGGCCATATTTCTTCTTCTGTGTCTTTTTTCGAATTATTTAGTTTATAAATGATTATCGAAAATAGTAAAAAAAAATGGTAAGCAAGAAGGTTAATCTTTTTTTTATGTGGTTTCAGTTGAAAACTGTCAATCTTTGTATTTTGTGAGATAAAATTGTATGTACAGTATGTTATGAGCTCCGATTGTTGCATCTGCAAAATAGTGAATTAAACAAGACAATAAATAATAGCTTTGTAAATCTATGGCGCGATGTGGGACTAAAATTTTTTTTTCTTTCCACCGTGCGTACAGATACGTACCATGGACAGAAAATTACTCCGAATATTTTTCTTTCCTACGTAAAAAAAAATGTTACAAGGAACATAAGCTCAGATCAGCCATGTACAATTTTCCAGAAATATAACTAAAAAGAATTTTGGATATCTTCTTTTCAATTAACCAAAGAAAAAAATAGAAACGGAAGAGACAAAACGGAAAAAAAAATTGGTTGCAATATTTATTTCAACTACCAAAAAAATTCTACAACCTCAAATATGAATCCATATTAACTTTTGCTAATCTACGTTGTTGATAATCTATTGACTTGATGTATAGTTTGCTGTTGGTGATGACTCCCACATGAGAATCTATATCATTGCTTGTTTTCATGCAACCAACACCAATGCAAATTCCAGCAATAGTATAAACAATCTCAATATGTGCTGGATATTTAATTATTATTCTAGTTGATGAAAAAAAAGAGTAAAGGACCAAGGATGTTCATTTATTGGATCAGCACAAATCGATTTGGCAAATATTGATTCTAGCTCGCAAACTTTGATTGCATATTACTCTATGTTTATCAAAAGTAATTCAATTTCAATTGATGAATGGACAATCATATAAATGTGGTCAAATAGATTACTGAACGGATAACAAAAAAAATCATCATGTGCATTAATGGAAAATTTTATTTTTTTGACTATCGACATTATTCAATAAAACATCTTTTGTTACTGAATTGAGTATATTCAACTATCAACATTCTAGTATGAATGAAACGTAGATCAAAAAAATATATTATAAAAAGTGAAGGTAACCAAAAGGGTAAAAAATTGAACGAAAAGGAGGAACGGCGAGATTGATAAAACAAATTAATACACTAAAACACCGCCTCTGTATGTTTATGGAGTTAATGACCTTACCTGGATTGATTTCTGATAAAGCAAGTTCCAGATAGTTTGGGTGCTTTGGTACATAACACTTGAAAGCACAAGAGGGAAGAACACCGTGAAGAAGAAAAAAAGATGTAATGGAGCTAAGTACAAGCAAGTGTAAGTGACTATCAAATCTAAAACCCCCTTAACCCTGAGACACAAAAACCATACAATGATGTTTGCTACTGTATGCCCTCCACAGAAGGAGAAGAAGAAGAATAATAAAAAAATCAAATATTATAAGTATTTAATACAGCCTAGACAAAGGTCCGGAAGAAACCACATGCTTATTGGAAAATGATGAGATATGCTATAGATGGACTGCAAGTAATGTAATGAATAAGCCCTAATTTCATCCCTTACTTTCTTTCTTTCAATAATAATATTTGTTTCATATTTAATTAGATTATCTTTACTGTACCTATTGTAGATCATTTTAGTGAGCAGAGAAACTGAAATTTTCACTTGCTTGATATGACCTTACTTTTTAAATTTCCCCTAACCAACAAGGATTGACCATCAAGGTATCCAAGTCAACATGAAAGTAATAGTTTATATTTTTCTTTTTCTTTTCTTATTATTGCGTTGATTTAAATTTTGCAAATTGATGTCTTTCTAGAGGGTTGCAGGGACTACTATTACATAATGTTCTTATTGCCGACCAATCTCAAACTGTATATAGCCGGGTATAAAAAGTACTTGGCTTCTGTACTATAGCAAAAAGAAATCTTGATCTACAGTTTAATTGAGTTGTCAAAAACACAACTGCATATAAAAGTTACAATGACCACCTTAGTCATGTAAACTGCTAGACAGGTAAACCAAATATAATGAATAAAACAGGCGTGGAATATCATTTTATGTATCGAAAGAGTATGTAGAATTTTTTTTTTTCATTTAGAAATTTTTCAATTTTATTATTTAGTTCTATGCTGCAAATAGACAAACAATGTACCGAGTTTTGGTTTATAATTAATGAAAAATAAAACAAAAAAGAATAGGGTGTTACCGACCAAAAGTTAATCAGTGGGAATTTTACATGTAATGATTAATACCAAAGTTTGATTTGGCTATAGGTGGAATCAAAAGAATTTCTTTATATTGATCTCCTCCTGAATAATTTTCTCCAAAGCATTATTGTATATTATCATTGAAGTACAAACTAAAAACACCAACAAAGTATATATACAAAAGATTCTCCCAATAATATACCAGTGTTTGTTGGAAATCATATACAATATACACACCCACACGAACACTTACACTTACACTTGTGCTGGTTGCGCACTAATATACTAAAAATTTTTATGCGCTTGCGAAAAATGGTTCACCTAATTATGACACAAAAAGGTGCGCATTAAAAATCAAAAATTCATTTGTAGTTGAGATATTTTAAGTAATTGTACTTGATGCTGGTTCTATATAGAAGAAAGGAAGAGACTGGGAATCATAATCAATAGAAAGAATTTCAACTCCCCCATACCCCCCATAATCATACAGTAGTACGTACATGCTGTACATATAATGAGTTGATATTTCTAAATCCGACTTAATAATATAGAACAGAAGCATAGAAAATAAAAATGAAATCATTTTTCATTGTACATTACATTTAAATTATTACATTGCAGGATTTTCTATCTTCATCAATTATACATATTCCCTATGCAAAATAAAATACCACTTTGCATTTTCTTTCTTTCTTGCTTTTCCGCCTCTTGTGGAAATCACCGTTGAAATTACAATTGCAAATATGGAACTTTTTTTTTATTATTCCCTGTACTCTTCTTTTTAATATAAATTGTTTAAAAGTTTTCCTTTGTTCTAAATTTTTCGATTTTTCGATTTTTTGAATTTTTGAATTTTATTTATATGTATACATTTTTGTTTTTCTTTTACTTTCAATTTTTAGAAATACCCCCTACCCCCTTCCTCCTCCCCAATTCATTTTCTTTCGCTGACTCAATTTACAAAGAAGTATATTTGATCCTTGTTTCAAAAAGATAGATCTCTTATTCCATTCGCTCAACCTTTAAAGTAGCAATCATTCGCTGAGGCTAATAACTTTAACATAAGGTTCCTCCCCCCCCTCCACAACTTCCGAGATCTTTTAAATCTTAATTTTAATTTTAAATTTTGTTATTAAAGGTTACATAATCCATAAACAATAAACCTATAATCCCGACGAATCCTAATTTAGAATTCATATATTCGATTTTTTTTTTGTTTGTACTGATAGAAAGGAAGATTAATAAAATTTATAATCTCAAGATTCAAGAGATTATTGCTGATTTTATTTTTAGTTCATTTTATTCAACATCCCTCGCAATTAAATTTTGTTTAAATTAACATTCGTCATTTCTGGTGCAATTTCTTATATCGATAAGAAAATTTTATTCGAAGTCCCACTTCCGAACCACATTTTTTTTTTTTTATTTATTTCATTTATTCAAATAAATTTCACCTAATCCTACCATTTCAAATTTCCACAATCACCTAACTTACTTTATACGTTCGCTACTAAATTTCAATCTAATACTACTATAGTATCCAATTTATTAATTCCCCCTTCTCCCTCGCTTTATTATCTTACACAAATTTGAAATATCTGAAGAACCATGAATATGAATATTGATTTTTTTGCTCAGATGTTTGCTGATGCTTCTCCATTATTACAGACCGGATCATCATCTAGTGCCAATAGTCAATTTATTTCACCAAACCCAAACACTTGTGTTAGTTTGAACCAAACTAATTCGGGTTTCACTTCCAATGGGGCTGGCTTGTCTGGTGTCGACATTTTGGATTTTATTCCTGCTGCTGCTGTTGCTGAACAACAACAATTGCAACAACAATTGCAACAATCACAGCAATATTTACAAAAATCTCATCAATCACAACAATATTTACAAACTCCTAAATCTGCTATTAGTTCTAAATTCCAATTCTCAGGTGGTTCCAATTTTTCTACTAACCCAACCCCTTCTTTTGGTGCTATTCCTAGTTTCCCGGTTAACAATCATGATAGTGTAATTAATAGTACTTCTTTTCCCGTTACTGCACAATTTTCTCCAATCACTCCAAATGTTATGAACTCGGGTTCTCAATTGAATTTGGAATCCTACGAAATCCATCCCCAGCAACAACCACACCCACATCAACAACCACACCAACAACAAACTATTTTTGAACAAAATTCAAGTACGCCTAGTTCAATTCAGGGTTTAAGCAGTTCTCCATTGCAATTTTCGCCACAACAATCACGTTTTACTTCTGCTTCACGTGTTTCTTCATCTAATACGTCCGTCGCTGATAAAAGTAGTCCTACAATTGGTTTAGGTGTTAGCGTTAGTGTTAGTGAACTATCATTACCGAATCAACAGGTACCTACATCTGGTATCGTGAATATTACTAACAAACAACCATCTCCCCATGAACAAGCAGCTTTACAATTTCAACAACAACTCAACCATGAAGCACACAAGTCATCATTAAGTAATAAATATGTGAATAATTCTTCTTATTCTGCTGCTGCTGTGATTACTACTTCGACTTTAACTTCATCAAAATTACAATCCCAGCTGAATGTTGAATTACAAAAATTGATTGAACAACAAAGAGAAAAACAACAACAACAATTGTTGTTATTGAAGAAAGGAGAGATTCCAAAACCTCCAGAATTGAAACCAAAGAGAAAATCAAGCTGTAGACCCCATAAACAAAAGAAAAGATTTCAACAGGAACAGCAACAGCAACAAGAAGAAGAACAACAGCAAGAGCAACAAGAACAACAATCGCAGCTATTGAGAAAAATTCCTTCACCACCTATACAGTCAATTACTGGTGATTCTCCTACTACTATAGAAGTGGCTAGTCCTGAACTGGATGTAAACAATGAGTTAAATTTTTCTAATAACACCAGTGCTTTTATCTTTGGTGGTGGTGGTAATATAACTGCTGAAGAGTTGTTGAATAATGATCCATTTGAAACTTTAGATGGTAATCCTAGTTTAATTGATTATAAAGATGATATTTTGTCTGAATTTATTAATTTTGAATATGAAGAAACCATTGCTGGAGATTTTGAAAAATCTATAACTAAAGATGATTTTAATTTCTTAAACTTAAATAATCAAGATACCCCTATTGCAACAACTACTTTGGTTGAATCATCTTCATCACGTCCAGTTTTGAAAAAGAAGAAATCTGTTGTGTCATCATCCAGTATTGGTAATGCTACTACTAGTACTGGATCTAAAGTTAGTAAGAAGAGTTTAAAGAAATCTTCATCATTTAATGGTGTTTCTCCTCCTACATTCATTATGAATCCTAAATTACAATGGATAAAATCTCAAACCAATGATCAACAACTTCTAAAACTGATGAAAAGAAGTGTTTCTAATGGTACTCCTCAATCGATATCTTGTTTGGGTAATGAAGATAATAATGATATTGTTCAAGGTATGCCAATTTTTACATTGAGTAATCATTATCTGTTTGTTTATGAAACTGCTGATACCATTTATCAAGATGAGAATAATGAAGATAGTTCAAACCAAACTAGTCCTCGTAAACAACAGCAACAAAATAATAATAATAATTCCAATAATCCTATAATTAACGAAGGAGAATTGTTGAAGAATCTTGAATCTGGTTTAGGAGAGTTTAAACTTGATTTAAGTAAGAGAAAGTGATTGATTCGTTTTCCAATGAATAATTTATTTTTTTTATATATATATATATGTATATCTTTGCTTGTATTCTTTTAATTTTTTCCCTGGTTGGTTAGTAATTTCTATTAAATATATACTGTATATATACATTGGTGTTTTTAGTTCATTATTGTATATCTCACAAATATTGTGAGTAATTCTTTTTTTGTTTGTATAGTTTGGTCTATTCATTTCTTGTTTTTTTAACATCATTGAGTTAGTTTCAATCTTGTCGTCAAGTATCATTGAATATAATTATCTAATTTGTTAATATTATCCAGTTTCTTCTTCTGTATTCAAAAGTTTTGGGTGATAATAATACCTGTTCTTCTCTTCATCGACTATATAAAAAATAAAAAAAAATTTAATGTCTTCCTAATGTACAACTTGTTAATCCTAGGATTCATACATATGTACAATTACATGTACTTTCCATCCCCCCATTTTGAATATTCTTCTATTAATTGAAATTTTCAAAAAAAATAAATAAATTTGGAGGGCGGATTGTACTGTGTACTGTGTACTGTGTACTGTGTACTGTGTACTGTGTACATGTAAATCATTCCAGGGAATATATCAGTGTTATAAAAATTCCAACTTGTTGCAACTATACAGAAAAAAAAAAAAAAAGAACTTACAAGCACCACCAAAATACAGCACACATACATAATATATACAGTGTATATTATACAACAACTATTTGATTTAACTCTACTTTATTTTTAGTGATACTAAAAACAACAAACTTTCATACATTGAAATATTCAATCCCTCTTTTTGTTGACTATATGTGCTGGTTCTGAAATTACAATTCTTGGGTTATACTGTGTTTATTCGCTGGCACATTATACAGTACATGATAATGTTGCCCCAGCAACAAACAAACAAAGTTTTCATCATTGATTTTTGAAACAGGAGATATACTGTACATGAATTAATTGAGAGGAAGTAAAGAAAGAAAAGAAAGAAAGAAAAGTGATGTGTATACTATTTAATTGCATATCGGAAGAAGAAGGAAATCGTACATAATTAAAGTTTAGAAACATGGTTTAGGATTTTATGGATAAAAACCTTGAGTACAAGAAAAAGGAAAGAATATTATAAAACATATAGTATACTCCATCCAGCCTTTTTGCTCTGGGTATTTTTGTACATGTATGTATATATAACAAAATATCATGGTTATTGCTTGCATATTTTCATAATTACAATAATATCTGTCCTCCCCCCGATGTTTCAGAATCCATTTTTTTTAATTTGAAACAATAAATTAATCACATGATGATGTTCATTTCTTATTCCTATCCCCTTCACTTATATTGCAATGAATAATCAAATAAATTATACTGTATATATTTGAAGTCAATAAAAAAACCTATAATCCATTTATTCATCATCTTCTTCAACAGGAACAGCTTTTGCTTGTTGTTGGAGTTTACTTCTTGGAACATAATCTTTAAGTAAAACAGATTCTTTTCTAAATCTATCAGTAGTAGAAATATAACCTTCATTAGAATAAGCAACATAATAAATACTTGCTGGTATTATACCCATCCATATTATATTAAATAAAGCAGATCTTGGTTTAAATCTGAAAAAATGTCCCATTTTTTCTTTAGCAACATTATATCTTTCAAATTGTTTATCTGGGTGTAATGTACCGGCCATGTTTGTAAATTGAAATCTGTTATTGAATAGATAATTGAAATTGATAAACCCCTTTCTATTTAGTAGTTCAGTAAATTTTGGTTTTGATTTTTTTTTTTTCTCTCTTGTATTTTCTTGATGTAATTTTTTCATTTCAATTTTGATTGGTAAAAAAAAAATAATGTGCGAAAAACTACAAATGTGTCACACACGACTAATTTAGGATTTTGTATGGGGCACTAGACAGAAACTTTGAAAATTTTGATTGCAAAAATAAATGGTCCGAAGTTGACAACCAGTTGAATAACTTCCAAGTATCCATTCAATTAGAAAAATTACTTGAATTATGCTTGTGATTTGTTCAGAAAAGAAATGAAACTTTAAATGCATAATATTCTTTGAATTGACTGCTTTAAATTTATATGTTCCTGGTATATTCCAGATGATCAATTTCCTATCTCTCTTATTTTACAATTTTCACTGGCATCTTGCATAATAATAAATCAGATTTTACCGCAAGTCAAAATTCTTCCTAGATATTGGGAAGAATAATATCGTATCATTTTCAGGATTTTTATACAAATTTCCAAGATTTGTAACTATACCCAGAGCATTTCAGCACATGTATTTTATATATAGTTGCATTTAATTGAATAATAGTTATTCAACTTTGTAGTTACAGAAACTAAAAACAAGAATAAAATAAAATAAAATAAAATAAGCAGAATTTTATAGCATAATGTATTATGATATAGAGAGCACAATAGCCCGGAATAATTTATTGATTACTTTGCGACAGTATTACGCTTTGACAAAGAAATCAATATTCAGGATTTTCTTCCATCGGTAAAAAAATTTATGTTGAAGCTATTGCAAGTATAACCACAAAATTGAATTCAAAGGGTTGAGCCACTTGAATATCAGGCAAATAATAATAAGAATAATATTAATAACTATAGTTATTATCACTATTAAACGAGTATGTATACATGTAATTACTATATGCAAAAGCCACTGTAGTTGTGCTGTACTCTGTAGTTGATACTGTGATTTAAACAATATTGAACATAAAGAAACATGAAATTCGCTTTGGGTCAAAGAATTTCTTATTTTGGTATTATCACCGGGTCAACATTAGTGTGCCGAAAATCCCCGCTTTCTGGTGGCAAGAAAGAAACGCAAAAAAAAAAAAATTTGCACAACATTAAATTAGGGACTAATATCTTTATCATCTGATCCTCTTTTCTTCTGTTCTTTATTTTTTTACATCATCACTATATAAATTTATCGTAGTAATATCAATTTAACATTTTTCACTTCTTCTTTATGTTCTTTTTTTTGTTTTTCCCCTTATAAATTACTGCATGATTTAAAGGTTTTTTTTTTCTTTTTTTATTACAAACAAGTTGCCTGATTTACAGTATATGAATAAGCAACAATAAAGATAAATCTATTTACTGATAAATGATCTGAATGACTTTATTGTTTCTTTTATTTTACGTATACTTTTATACAACGTTAAGATATTAACATTTATTGAAACGAGCGCATATATGACACTGGTTTCAACCATGAAAATTTACCAAGAAAAACTAACGAAGCCAAGCATTGATAAGATTAAATTAAAGAACAACCCCCTTTTTCTCTCGAGGCAATGGATGCATCATTTACCTATGCAGACTCTAAATCAAGAAAGAAAAAATTTGAACCTTTGAAATTAATTTAAAATACAAAAAAAAAAAACGGAATATTAATCAGATGATAAAGTGAAAACTGAGGGGCTGTGGCTAATTTACAGAAATAAGCGATGACGATGGGGAAAGAAAATCATTAATTAGTGGGGGGAGAAGAAGAGTCTCGATTTCTAAGAGGATCTTGAAATTGATGACCTAGGTTTATTGTTATTATGTACAGAAGAGTATTGTTTATATTCAATTAGCCTCAAATCACGAGGAGATCATTATACTAAGGTTAACACATAGTACACACCTATATGTATTATATTAAATTGTAATAGTTAAATATGAATCACAAAATTAGATTCTTGATTTCTTTAAAGTAAGGTAATAATGCGGAGTATCATTATTATTATAAGTTCCCCATTTTTAATTTTTGCAACTTTACCCTTAATGAAACATTACATTGTAAAATGTTCTTATTTGTTTGACCTTTAATTCCGTCGGTCCTTTCCCCTCCCCGCTAAGATTAATGATTCAATTTGAACACGTCTAGAACTAATTTATTGGCTTATTTTCATTATAGATGAAAGACTTTAAACTCTACTAATAATAGAACAGAGATAATAATAATAATAACAACAACAACAACAACAGACCATAAAAATAGACTAGTTTAATCAAAATGGAATATAGTTGTATTAGTAAATTTAGTGAATAAGCATAAGTTCATTGGTTAAAATAGATGATTAAACAGTGACATCATCATCTAACTTCACTTCACCTTACCATTTTTAATTCTTTCTTTTATTTTTAAGGTTTACGAATTAAGTGCACAAAAAACGGAAGAGAGGGTGAGCAATATATTTCAACAGTTTTTGGAGTGGCTTTTTTTTTTTCAAACCTGTGGTATAACTAAATTTAAATTAATTTATATGTTTAGTGTAAAATAAGAATAATAAATTTCTTCAATACAAACTAATATGTTTCGCTTTTCGCCGATATGTGTACATCTCTCTTTTCGCCGATATGTGTGTACTAATTTTTGTTTATTTTTATTTTAGTTTTAGACTAAAAAATTTATGTTAAGTAGTTATCATATAGATAAGTACCGTTATAATTTGAGAACAACAAGACACGAGGGAGGGGGGAAGATAATAAATCCTTTCTTTAGAAACAAAACCATTGGTGTGTATAATATACGGGCAAGATTTAAAAATTAAGATAATATGTAAGTGAACATCAATTAAGATAATCTGTAAGTGAACATCATTTAAGAGTGTGAAAAGGATCTAACCATGAAAGAAAGAAAGGGTACAGGAGATCTTCAATGGATAAACAAACAAGAAAAAAAAAAGGGAAAAACCAGAAAGTATACCCGAATGATTCAATCAGATGTTTTATCCCACCGTGTTTTCATAATTTTTGTCATTAATTAGTTTTATCGATAATTTCTTGTATTTGTGTTTTTGTTTTTGTTTTTGTATAATTCCTTAAATTCAGTCTAGATGGAATTGTGTTATTGTTAAATCCTTACAAAATGTTGGCTCAGCCAACTTCCATGCTTTTAACTGTAATCGTTGTTATTGAACAAACATTTTCTAAAACTATTGGTGGATTTATCATGTATTATAAAATAAAATAATAATAAAATAAAAAGTAAACCATACATGAAATGCAAAACTTATAAAGTCCCTAATTAAGCATATACAGCCGGTACACGACTTTTTCTTTAGTAAGTTTGCTTTAAAAAAAATTTTTTTGTGGTGAAGGGGAAAATTTCAGTTTGTATAATTTATAGTACTAAAACAATAAACATCAAAGTAGGTAAAAAAAAAGAAACATAGGCAAAGCAATAGAAAAAATTTAGACATCTAACAAAATTTCATTTAAATTAAAAAAACAAAATTATTTTTTTTTTTTTTTTTTCAACGATACATATAAAGAATCAACATCATCTTCATTATTATTTATTATAATCACTATAGGGAAATAATTATTTCAATTAAAAACAATTAATTAAAAGAAAAGAGGGGGGAGATATAGAGAAATATATATTTTCTTTAATAAAAAAAACTTCAAATTTTTGTTTTATTTAATTACATTTATTTCCTTGCATCTTGTCATTAACGGGTCCCTTTTTTTTTATTTTACAAACAACAACAAAAAATAAAAAGTTCCCCTGAGTAAACAATACTACCCACTAAACCAGAGACAGGAAAGACACTTATTAACATATTGGATATTTATCTTTGTATTTTTGTTATTTTTTTATTTATTTATTTTTTTTTGTTTATTTAATTGGGTCATATTGGAAAGTTTGTTTTTATAAATGTCTCATCAGCAATCTGTGATCAATAAGGGATCATCTTCAAATATCAAAAGAGAAAGAAAGACACGACGAACTCACAAGAATTCTCGTGATGGATGTCCCAACTGTAAAGCAAAAAGAATAAAATGTTCGGAAGAATTACCTTCATGTCATAACTGTATTAAAAAAAATTATCGTTGTGGTTATCTAGATTTCCCTCCTGAAAAATTGGAAATGATTCGACAGAAAAATAATAATCGACAGTCAAGTGAAACTAATGGTTCAACTAATACAATTAATAGTATAGCAAATGAAAGTATACATATTGAAAATCAAAACCAACTACAGGAAGGCAATTATAACAACTCATTTCAATCCCAAATGGATGATCAATCATATAACTACCATAATCAAGTCAATTTACATAATGATTCTGTAAACAATCAACAACATCTTTCAATACAGTACAACCCCACCCAGCCCTTCTTTATGAATGATCATAATCAAATAATACCAGAAGATGAAAATTTATTGGGATCATCTGCACCTGGAACTTCAACATCTTCTTCAAATTTTGTTACCAATTTATCTGGGTCACTACATTCATCTCCTAATTCCGACTCCCCAAACAATATCAACCAGATAACTCCAAATTATATTCCTATATCTATACCAAATGAAGATCAATCTGTTACTCCTCCCGATATCTTTGAAAATGTCCCACAAGATAGAATACAATATTACGTGGAAATTCCATCCGGAACTGAAGACTTACGTACTGCAGTTTACAAAGACTCGATTAGAAAAATATCCCATGTACGTAACGATTTTGATTTACCGACATTTTCTTCAGATTCATCTTGTGATAATAATCAACCAGAACAACGACAACCACAATATGAACAGGGACATCAACCAGTTTCAGCATCAGATCAACATCATATGCTACCACCTTTATCACAACAACAGAATTATAACAATGATAATAATAACACATACCAAAATGTCAATAATACCCTTGAAGATCCATTTAATTCAGAGGTAGATTTTGATATTGGCTACGAAAGTCAATCAAGTGATGATTTCTCCCATTCTCGTGCTTTGTTTGCTCGACATTTTGGAATAGTAATCCCAAAGTCAAAAGAATCTGGAGAACGACAAATATTACCTTCTCCGCGTCCTGTCAAAATTGGAGATCCACTACCAAATGCCATAAACTCGGTTGTTTCAATGGACATGCTTAAATATCCAAAGGAATATTTAAATTCAACAGCAAAGGAATACTTCAATAACAATCAAGAATTACTTGAAAGGTCACTATTATCTCCAAGAAATAGCTGGACTAAAGATGATAATAAATTGATTTGGACCTCAATTTTGAGTGGTGCAATTAGTAGCTTGTTTCCAAATTTTTCCTTTTTTATAGATCGCGGATTAAATGTGATTTTGAAAGTTTGCAACCGATCACTCGCTTCAATTACCAGTGATACTTGTTTTACCAATGAAACGTTTGATATTTTGGTGAAGAAGGCATTTACATCATATGGCAGATTAATTAAGGATCTCCGAGAATCAATTGGACATAATATTGAAGGTAGTACAATCTTATCGTGGTTCTCTTGCTGGTCATTATTCATTCACAGTAGTAGTACAGCAAAGGCTTCCAATTTGGTATTGATTGGCTCAACGTCATTATTAAAGAATTGTTTGAATGATTATGGCAGTATTTCAGAAATCCATCCAACTATTGCATTTATTATTAGAGCTGTGAGACTCAAGTCATTATGTGCCAAACTTCCTGATTACAAAATTGACGTTATTGAAGGTTTGTTTCATGATGTTGTCCAATACAAAAAATTTGTTATTTACAACCAAAATTTGACCACCAAAAATAATGGTTATATTTTAAAATCATTTGTGGATTTAGAGAATTTCTTGGATGATTTAATCAACAACAAGTATCCACGATTCAAAAAATTAGATGAAGCTTACAAAAAGAAGTATAACCTTCCACTAAATGAAGGTGTCCAATTTATCTCACCTAATGATATTTATTCAATGATTATTGATTGGTTCAATATTGTTCCAAGTCATGCATTAAGTGTTGGGAAAACAATGACCCCACTTAAGAGAAATTGTTATCTTTTTTTCATTGCTATTGGTATTTCATTAGCTTCAATTTTCCCATATGTAAGAAGTGTTTTCTTAGTTGATCCTTGGAATATGGTTTTCCCAAGATCTGATTTTGATAATCAATTATATGAGTTTACTCGAGAAGATGTTGATGATGATGGACAATTTGAATATTTATCATTATTGTCAAAAAAATTGCTCCGTATTATAAATTTTTTCATGACTAGAAGACTTCTTATTTATACTGGTATTAATCAGATGAGTGTTTTGCAATCGAATGAAACATACCTTGAGAAATGTGAACCACTTGATGGTTATGAAAATGTCATCTATATAAAACCAGCCAAAGCTAAATTTAATGAGGTACAATTATCTGATTTTTCAGTTAATACCATTATTAATGCATACAATTATCCCATGATTGATCTTAAAGAAGAAAAATATAAGGTAATGAGGAATCTTGTCAGTACTGAAAATCATGCCCAAAAAGCACGTATTAAACAATTAAGGGCCAAACTTCAAATAAATGATAATGAGAAAGAAAATGGTAATGGAAATGAAAATAATAATGGTAATATTAGTGCTGGTCAAATTGTGGGTAATGATTTTAATTACAATATTGGACTGTTTGCTTATGATTTTAATGTTCAACCATTATTAAATGAAATGGCTAATGTTATGATTGAACTGAAACCAACAAGTATAGATCAAATCAAACAAGAACTTCAAAATTTTGAAAATTCTCAAAAAGAAGTAGGTAAATGTGTATAAAATTGTGTTATATATATTGTGTGTTCTGTATTATTTTGTATAATTCAATTTCTTTTCTTTTTTTTTTTTTTTTTTTTTAAAAGAAAATTTTGCAAAAAAAAAATAAATATAATATTTTTTATTGTATCACCAAGAAAGTAAAAACAAGATGCTCTAGAGAGTATATGAAGAGATATATTCACTCTACTTTATTGTGTTTCCTTTAAGATTTTAATTATTCATACCTTTATTATATAAATGATTGTTACATAAAATTAATCGAAAATAAACTAAAATTAAAACTAAAACTTGAGAAAATACAATACTATACATAATCAATTACAACAAGACAAAGCATAATTATGAAAATCATCCTATTAGGTTAAGCATCATCATCACCATCACCATCACCATTCACATCTTTTGAAGTTGTATTTTTATCTCCTCTTATAACTTTACTTAAACCTTGAGGAGTTTCACCAAGATTTTTCTTCTTTTCATAATATTCAATATATGCTTCAACATCTCCTTCACCAACAAACTTTCTGTATCGATCACGCCATGAATTAATACTATGATTTGGTCTCTTTCGATACAATTCTGAAAAAACACTATAAACTGCTTTCCCTTTGGCTTTAACAATACTGCATAATTGATAATCATCTTCAGCAGTAAATTTATTCTTTAAAGTACCACCACTTTCTTCAATTCCAACTCTTATATTCTGACCATTCTTATCTTTAACTAATCTATCATAATCATCTGTTTTATAAACATAAAATAATCGACGCAGTAAAGTTCTACGATAACGTGATCTGATGGAATTCTTTGTATGATTTTGAAGACTTGGTGCTTTAGCTAATTCATCATAAAAACTATGAGAATTTCTAAGTCTTGGATTTCTCCTCACATTTCAAGAATGAATTCATCTTGATCTTCTGTAAACCTATTTGTGGCTGGTCTTTTGATTTCAATAGATGATATCTCCGGAGAAGAAGAAGGTGTTTCTGAGGGTTTTACCTGATCTGGTTTTTGATGTTGTATTAACTGTTGTATTTGTTGTTGTACTAATTGTTGTTTTTGTTGTTGTACTAACTGTTGTTTTTGTTGTTGTTGTTGTTGTTGTTGTTGTTGTTGTTGTTGTTGTTGTTGTTGTTGTTGTTGTGGTGGTGGTGGTGACTGTGGTAGTTGTGATGGTTGGAATTGTTGTTCATGATGTGAATCTATTGATGGTGTTAATTCTGATGCACGTGAATCAGTAACTCCATTCAAACCACCTTCTTGGTCAAGAGCTTCAATCCTTGGGTCAATCATACTGGTCTCTTCTGTAACATTGAAATTAAGATATTCTCCAATTGGAACCATCTTTCCTTGTTCAATACAAGCATCAATAAAATCCAAACTAAACACTTCATTTTGACCCAATGTAAATGTATTATCTGGGCTATCTCTTACCATTCCACCGTGTCTTAGGATCAAATCAACATAATCGCGTCTACGTGGTTCACCTGGTGGAATATAAAACATCATGGAACTACCCAGTAGACCAACAAATATTTGAGGAGGTATATTTGTTTGAAATCTTGGTCTCTCTTCAGTAACTTGTTGTGGAGTTGAAACAATATTATTTCGATGTGCAGCTTCAATTTCAGTTCTTCTTCTTAGATTAAATTCATGTTGTTGTTGTCCTGCAATATGCTCCGCCTCTCTGGAATCAACATCTAACATATTAACAGTATACTGATCGTCATTTTCAAAACTATATTGGAAACTCATCTTCAACTGGTTGCAAAAGAAAAACAAATGAAAAAAAAATGTACACACTTGTTTGTGATAAATGCAAGGGTGAGTTTATTGAGTATGGATGTTTGGATGTTACTAGAGTTTTTTTGAAAGTTGTTTATTTTTTTTTTCTCCTTTCATGGCTACGAAAAAAAACAAACGAAAAAAAAATAAATGATAAGATCACGTATAATTGAAACATGTACACGACTATTTGCCATGTTGATAAACAAATCAAATTGTCTTTCAAGAATGGTCAATATATATCTGATCATTAATTAAGTAATTTTATATAAATATATACTATATTTGATGATGTGTGTTAATAATTGAAATCATTAATCAAACAAAATCTGTCTGAAAAGTTTGAAAAAAACTGTAAGTTGTAATCAAAGATCTTAGGTTGCAAACATGGTTGCCATTGATCGGCAATATCTAACAAACAATTGTTCTATGGGTTCTGTCGTGAAAAATCTAACGTTTATTCTTTGATCATGTATTCGGAACTGAATGTTGTGTTAGAATTTTGTTTCATGTTACTGTTTGGGAGGGTGCTTACTTTTTTGGTCCCTCGCTATCGTTATCTGCGAACAAGCAGGGGCCAGAAAAGGAGAAAAGTAATGTGCATTAGTTGGCGGGTTCGAGGTGGAAATCAAAGCAGAACCGAGAAAATCACTTTTTACCTCCATCAATGAAAACAAAACAGAAAAAAACGAGGGAAAAAAAAAAAAAATAAAGAAAAAAAAGGCCTTTTCTTGTGGAATATTCAGCAACAATTATATATATTATTCTTTTTATTATTTCTTCCTTGAATTCACCTCGTTCTTCTAGGTTCATAACTATTTAATATTACATGATAGAAACTAATCATAGCTAATTATCACTTACAAGGCAAGATCACGACAAGAACCTTTCAAATCACTTTTTTTTTTCAGATTACAAATCTGAACAGTCAAGAGAACAGGAATAATTTGCGGGAACCGAATTCCATACACAAATAAAATATAAGAAAGGATCAAAACAAATTCATAGAAATGCAAAAAGATGATAACCACAAGCTAGAGGAGCATCACAATGATTTCTCAGATATTGTTCAAGGGGAAGATATGGAGTTTCGTCGTTCTCATGAACATATGTTTCCGATTATTCATAAAATAGAAACATTAGGAGAAATTCCTCCTCCATCAATTCTTGCTCACCTTTCAAGCAATCAATTAATCACAATTGCTGGTGCAGCATCAGGTTTTTTGGCCGGGGTAGTTGTCTGTCCGCTTGATGTGGTAAAAACGAGATTACAGGCTCAAGGTACCTTGGGTAAGAATTTAAAGTATCAGGGATTTCTCAACACTTTCCAAACTATTATTCGAGAGGAAGGGGCTAGAGGATTGTATAGGGGATTGATACCAACGATGATTGGATATTTACCTACCTGGACAATATATTTCACGGTTTATGAACGAGCCAAAAGATTTTATCCAAGTTTCTTAAAAAAGTACAACATTGAAAATCCTTCAGTAATACATTTTTTTTCTGCTTTAACTGCTGGGATGACAAGTTCTATAGCTGTGAATCCAGTTTGGGTTGTTAAAACTCGGTTGATGGTTCAAAATGGACAAGAGAAGAAGAATGAAATATATTATAAAGGAACCATTGATGCATTTCGGAAAATGTACAAAGGTGAAGGTATAAGAGCATTTTATAGTGGACTCGTACCTTCTTTATTTGGTTTATTGCATGTTGGAATCCATTTTCCAGTTTATGAGAAATTGAAAAGTGTACTTCATTGTAACTTGAATTCTGAGGAACATGGTTCAACATTAAAATTATGGAGACTAATAGCAGCTTCATCAGTCTCAAAAATGATTGCCAGTACTATTACGTATCCGCATGAAATATTGAGAACTAGAATGCAATTACGTCAAGATAAAGGGAAGCCAAAATCGTTATTGAAAACAATTTCCTCTATTTTCCGTAATGAAGGAATGAGGGGGTTTTATGCTGGTTATTTTACAAATTTGGCTAGAACTCTTCCTGCTAGTGCAGTAACATTGGTTAGTTTTGAATATTTCAAAACATATTTATTAGAAATGAGTGGGAAACTAAATAAAAAACTTACTTAGTGAGGTTTCTCAAGAGCATTTTCACACATAGCATTTTATTTATACAAATATACTTATAGAACGTAATTTTCTTCATTGTTATTAATAATAATATCATCAATTTACTTTTATAATGATTAGATAAATTAAAAACACGAATGTAGTATAAAGCAATACTTGTATTACGTAAATTGAAACAGACGAACAAAAAGTCAAGCCAAGACAATTCAATACAAAATAAAACAACCAGGAAAAAAAAAAAATGGGCAATCAACAAATCTTGATCCTTGAATTCCCCCAATTAACCTTAACCTTGCAAAACATTGGTTGATAATTATGAAATTTTTCCTAATAACTTTGCTAAGTTTACTTCTTACTACAGTATCATGTGAGGAAATTACTAAATCTGATGCAAAACTGCCACAAGTTCGAAATGGAAATTCAGATCAGAGATCAACTAGATCTGAACTGAAAGATGATAATTATCCCGACCCAATATCATTAAAAGAGTTTGATAAAATTACAAGTGAGAAATTGGTTCTTGTTGAATTCTTTTCTCCTTATTGTCATCATTGCAAAGAATTTGCACCAACTTGGAAAGAAGCTTATATGAAATTTCACGAATTACATTCAGATTTTAATATTGAAATGAGACAAGTTAACTGTGTTGAAAGTGGTGATTTATGTGAACGTGAACATATAGACTATTATCCAAACCTTCAATTATATGCACCTGCTTTTGACAAGGAAGGTAAAAAAACAGGTAAACTGAAGAACATTGATACTTTTCCCAGAAATCTTGACAGAACTGTTGATTCAATAATCAAGTATTTGAAAGAATCGTATGCTGAATATGATTCCGGTGCCACTAGCTTGCCAAGTGCTTCTGAAATGTTAGATGTTGATTCCATGTTGAAGATTATTAACGGTGACGTCGAAACTCCAATGTTTGTTGGATTCTTTCCAGCAACATCGAAACAATGGGAAAGTGTGGAACATAAGGGAAAATTATCTTTTACAAATTGTCCGGAATGTATCCCCAACAAGAGAATATGGGATAGGTTATCTAATCAAATTCTTTCAATTGCAGACACTGGTCACTTTATGTGTCGAGATCATAAAACAATTTGTGAAAACTTGAATGTTGGTACTAAAAATTATCCACAATTTATCATGTTTTTGCCAAAATCAGTAGGACTTGTTAGATTTGATTATAATGGATTTGTTGAACTTGATGATATGAAAAAATGGGTCAGTAAATTATTCAAGAATTCTAGGTATGATGTTCTTTCAGCTCGTGGTATTACTGAGGTCATGGAATACACCAAAGTTTTATCACATGACCCAATTGCACACTTTTACCCGTTACAAAGCAAAATTTTGGTATTGTATTACTTTGATGTTGACAAAGTCACTCCTGAAGATGAACAAATATTGCCATATTTAGTTGAAATGTTGCAAAATTCTCCATTCAATATCGAGTTACACAAGGGCAAACATGTAAGAATTGAAGAAAATATACAAACTATGGGTAAGAATTTAATTGACTATATAAATTATGATGACAATGACAAATATGAATATGATAAAGCATTGCAAGTATCTACAACATTAACAACTAAACCTGGTCTTTATGTATTCAAAGATAACTCATTAATTGCTGATGTTTATCAAAGTTTTGCTCCTGAAGATATTAGAAACTATGGCAAAATTCAGAAATTCATTAAACAGATTCAATACCCATTATATGGACAGTTAACTCCGGAATTGACACCTTACTATTTCAACAAGGAGGACAATTATAAGGATTACAAGGTTGTGGTGTTGTTTGTAGATATGGAGAATATGACTGAAACAGATAAGCAATTATACAAATTGTCACTTATGGCCCACGAGTACCATTTCTTGAAACAAAAGTTTTATTTTGATCTTCTACAAAAGAACAGAGAAGAAAAAATGAAAAAAGTTGAACAATTGAAAGAGAATGATGCAAAAACCATTGATATATTGAAAGAAATGAGAGAGGAAATTCCACACTTGTGGAACTCGAGAGATCACGTTTTGTTCACATTTATTGACCTACCAAAGGCTCGTATGGATTTCCGTTGGGTAAGAGGCTGGAATCTCGATCCACGTAAATACGATGTTGGTGATGTTGTCATATTGTCAAAGGATGGTAAATACTATACAGATACAAACACAGAAGACAAAAAACTTGTCAATGATCCAAAAGAAATGAAAAAAGTGTTGATGTCTTTCTTGAATAAGGATAATCAAGTGTCACTAAGATTACTTTCCAGTCCATATGGTGGAAGGTTGGGATTCATGGACAATGTGCACCAATATGGGTTCTTGGGATACCTTGTATTTTTTGTTGCTATTTACCTCACAATCACTGTCTTGTTCAAATTAAAGAGGCTCATAAAAAGAAAAGGTCCTAGTTCATCTGCCCCACTATCAGCTGGTTTAATTGGTAATTTTGAGCCTAAGAAGGATTGAGTATTTGTAACTGTTTAGCTTCTAATTCAATAGATTTTTTATAACTATTATGTAATGGTTTAATAATGAAATTCTTACCAGGAATACCACTTACTTCACTATAGGGAGGTATGACCATCCTTTCTGGAATTATTGTGCCTCTTTTAATTAAACAACAATCATAAATCACACTTTGAGGATAAAGTAGACAGTCATCTTCTACAATCACTCGATTACCAATACTTTTTGATTTGACCTGCGAATTCCGACCAATGATCACGTATCCTCCAATTGTTGTTTTCTCTGTAGATGCAAGAATGTTAGCATTTGGGTAAAAGTAACAAAATTGGCCAATAGATAAATTTAAATG
The DNA here is from genome assembly GCA_013177575.1 of Candida sojae. Lineage (NCBI taxonomy): Eukaryota > Fungi > Ascomycota > Pichiomycetes > Serinales > Debaryomycetaceae > Candida > Candida sojae. The sequence continues at coordinate 2,068,795 of WWPN01000002.1, read as the reverse complement.
AGTATCTACAGATATATTTACCAAAGGATTTATTGTAACATTTCCACCAATTGTTATATTATCTAAACCAGAAATTTCAGCTGTTTTGGAAATCCTATTTCCTGTGGAAGTCTCGATCCAATCGGTCATTTGTACAGTAGGTTGAGTGATTTCCGTTGGATTCTCTGACGCGCGATATTTGATGGCTTTATTTATTTTATTGTGTTTTTTCTTTTTTAGTGCGTGTTTTTTGTTTTATTTTTTTTTGAACAGAATTTCTATTTTTATTTTTTTTTTCAAATCAGAGTTTTCTGTTTTTCCGACGAGTCGTGCGGTATAGATATTGATGACATAAGCAAAATAACTCAGTTGCTTGTTAACCCCAACACAGATGATTAATATTAATAATGTTTGAAGCTCAATAAAATAAAAGGAGAGGAACGAGAGGAATATGTTTTATTGGCTGTATTTTAGAGCCGATAAGTTGAGTTGAGTTTACGAACATCGTGGTCAAAATTGCTCTTATTCTTCTCAAGAAATCACAATTTGAAACAAAGAGTTATTGTCGACTGTAAACTACCAGTAAATTTGCTACTATACTGGTAGTTCGATCTGAGTGGTTGTACTGTATAGTATTATCTCCCATTGTTTAATGAATGGTGTGTTATTTTGTCCTGAATCTAGCCATCAGCGTGCTCCCCCAATTTCAATTGTAAGATTAGGAGTAAACTAACACAAAGAAGGAAAAATCTCATCTTTCTCGAGAAACTGCGCGTGTTCTCTTCTCGCCTCACCACGAGTAATTTTTTTTATGTGTATTTTATTTTTGGTTATAAACAAGACGAGAAACTTTTCATGAATTTTTTTTTGAGGCATACCCGTTTACTTCTTTTTCTTTTTTTGCTCTTTGACAAAGAACATCTTTGTAAATTATCATCAAACATGGCTACCGAAAAGTTATTTAAAATTCAATGTGGTTATCAAAACTACGACTGGGGTAAGATTGGTTCCTCATCTGCTGTTGCACAGTTTGCTCACAACTCCGATCCTTCTGTTACTATTGATGAATCCAAGCCATACGCCGAATTATGGATGGGAACTCACCCTTCTGTTCCTTCTAAGGCTGTTGATTTGGGAAACCAAACTTTAAGAGATTTGGTTAACTCTAACCCAAAACAATACTTGGGTGATTCCATTATTAAAAAATTTGGGGACGACAAAGGTTTACCATTCTTGTTCAAAGTTTTATCCATTGAAAAAGTCTTGAGTATTCAAGCTCACCCAGATAAAGAATTGGGTGCTATTTTACATGCACAAGACCCAAAAAACTACCCAGATGACAATCATAAACCTGAAATGGCTATTGCCGTTACAGAATTCGAAGCTTTCTGTGGTTTCAAACCATTAGATCAATTAGCTAAAAGTTTAGTTACTATTCCTGAATTGAACTCAGTTATTGGTCAAGAATTAGTTGATGAATTTGTAAATGGTGTTGTTATTGGTGCTGAACCAGGTACTGCCGATGACAAGAACAACAAAAGATTGTTGCAAAAAGTCTTTAGTAAATTGATGAATTCAGAATGCAGTGATTTATCTCAAAAAGCTGCTGACTTGGTTGTCAGAACTGAAAACGAACCAGAACTTTTTAAAGATATTGACCCAAGATTGCCAGCTTTGGTTCATAGATTAAATAGTCAATTCCCAAATGATGTTGGTTTATTCTGTGGTTGTCTCTTATTGAACCACGTGCATTTGAGTCCTGGTGAAGCTATCTTTTTACAAGCTAAAGAACCACATGCTTACATTACTGGTGATATAATTGAATGTATGGCTGCATCCGATAATGTTGTCAGAGCTGGTTTCACTCCGAAATTCAAAGATGTTGAAAACTTGGTTGAAATGTTGACTTATTCTTGTGTCTCTGTTGAAAAGCAAAAGATGCCATTGCAACCATTCCCAAGGTCTACAGGTGATGCCATTAAATCGATATTGTACGATCCTCCAATTGAAGAATTCTCAGTGTTGCAAACTATTTTCGACAAAACCAAAGGTGGTAAACAAACCATGGAAGGTGTTCAAGGTCCATCTATTATTATTGGTACTCATGGTAACGGTTCAATTCAAATCAAAGGTGACGATTCTACTAGACAAAAATTAGATACCGGTTATGTTTTCTTTGTCGCTCCAGATGTTGCAATTGAATTGATTGCTGATGAAAATCAACAACAAGATTTTACAACTTATAGAGCTTATGTTGAAGCATGAATTAGGCTCTAAGACTAAGTCTTTGAAATGTAATATTTATATAAGAAAAAATTAAACAAAGCTAATAGATAATTAAAAAATTTATAAAAAAAAACGAACACATTATATCGTGCCAAGGATTCTTCGTTACCCACGCACTTGGTTATGATTCTGTAAAAACTTTAAGAACAAAAAAAATATCAATCAAAAAAAAAGGAGACCAACCAGATTCCAAAGGGGCGGGAAAAAAAAAATATCAATCACTTTAATTACATAGGCACTCCACAAAACTGTGAAAAAAAAAAATTATTCAGAACAGGGACCACCCAATTGATCTAGAAAACATGTCTGAAGAAAAGCCAACCAAGGTTCCAGAAACCGAAGAAGAAAGACAAGAAAGATTAGAAAAACAACAAGAGGTCGATAGTCGTTCCGTGTATGTTGGAAATGTCGATTACCAAAGTACTCCTGAACAATTGGAAGAATTTTTCCACGTAGTTGGTGTTATTGAACGAGTCACCATATTGTTTGATAGGTTCAGTGGTTTGCCTAAAGGTTATGCTTATGTTGAATTTGAAACTGAAGACAGTGCTTCGAAGGCAATTGAAGAATTGGACGGTAAGGAATTCAAAGGTAGGGCATTGAGAATCAGTAAGAAGAGAACCAACTTACCGGGGTTCAGAAGAGGTAGAGGAAGAGGAAGAGGTAGAGGTGGTAGAGGTAGAGGTAGAGGTGGAAGAGGTAGAGGTACCGATTTATAGGCTTGCCAATATATACACACACTTTTCGGTTGAATTTTTTCTTTATTTATTTTTTTTCTATTTCCATATCTGGGAATCGATTATTGGACGAGCCAGATATAAATAAGACTAGAGTGATTACCCGAATTTATACACACTATAGAATACTTGACTTAAGAATTACAATGAAATTACAAATCAAATGAGAGGCATAATTTTCGATACAATCCAAGGATGAAGTTTATGTTATTGGTTACGAAATAGGAGAGAAAATGTATGAATTGCCTGTTAGTAGACCAACAATATTACGGTGAAGAAAGTTTCTCTCTAAACTAGTCATTCAAATCTAGACACGTTAATACCTACCATCAGATACCAATTTCATATTACTCGCAATTTTGGTACAAATCATGTTATTTAGACAATTATTATTAGTATTGTTGATGCGTAAAGAAGGATTGAGAAGAGTTAGCATTGCTGCTAGAACATCCCATAACTCAAATGAGATAACGTCCCAGTAAATATTTCTAATCCTAGAACTATAATCATAACTGTTTTATAGCCCATTGTATGTGGTATAGCTTATTACGCTCTTGATTTCATTGACAATGTGTTGAATTCTTGCCATTTCTTACAATCCTTTCTACAATATATGTATAATTGTTCAATCTTATCGAATTGACATACTGATGATAGTTCAACTCATGTAGCATCCTAACGATAGAACCAATAAATCTGATATGACCGGCTCTTGTTTTCTTTTTTTTTTCATGAATTTACATTATGTGAGACGGGAATGGAACAATAGATGGAGCACAAAATTAAAAGCTATTGATGAAATTTGCAATAAAAATATTACCAAAGCCCCAGATTATATACTTTATATTGATAAATTATAATTACCAGATACTAATCATGTGAACTCATGTCATCATTGCGCTTCGTTTTGGAACTTTAGCGAAACGCAAGTTAAAGTTTGTCCTGTTACGTAAGAGTTGGTGTAAGATGAATTGACTACCTACTTAATATTCAATCGACGTGGATGATAAGAAACTCTGGGTGCATTCAGTAAGCCTAAAACACATCTGTTAACCTTACAATCACATGTGATTTCCTTTCTATTCCTAAATCTTTTTACTTCTAACTTCCTCTAAATTATGTCACTCAATTTTCCTTGTTTTCCCATTAGCATATTGTCTATAAATTAAATTAATTATAGTTCTTTAGGGAATGAGAAAAAAATATAAAAGTTTAATTGTCCTGTCACTTTTTGGAGTCTGAAGAAGTTGGCCCTGTTTCAATACAAATGGTATTTTTGGGTTTTTCTCAGGACAAGCATCTATGAGAGTCGATATGATGTCGCTTAAGAGTAGTTTCGTCCCTTTAGGTATCTGAAAGACAATGAATAATAAACCTGGTTTTGTTGATGAGGTAGTCAACTCAAAAAAATGTGCAATTCCTACTATCATTTTCATCAAATTTTAAACTTAATATTAGATATGATAAAAGACCAACAAAACAAAAAAAGGAAAAAGTAACACCCATACTAATTTGGCTTTATACTTTCTGATTAATAAAGTCAATAAATGATTATTCCTGTTTATAAAGTCACTACTCTTTAATATCCTTTGAAATTTCCTCTCCCCATTATTTCTTGAATTTAAAGGATTTTTTAGGGGTTTTCCTCTTTTATCTGATTTATTCTTTAAGTATATCTTTATATTTTTATATTACTGGTAACCTCTTTTTTTAATAATTTTTTTCTGAATGACTCTTTTGTTTGAAGTATTTATAATCCCTTTGGCTACTCCCCTTTTTCTTTGCCACATTCTAATGTATTTTTTTTATTATTTGCTTCTTCTTATTCTTGTTCTATATATATGTATGTCTTGATAGTATTGGTCAATCCGTGTTATATATTATTGATACCCAATGTCTGGATCAGATTTTAAAATAATTAGAATCATAAAGCATCAATGGATACCTGCTGAACAAGATTTTTTTTTTTTGTTTTATTGGAAGATGGTGTTAAAAGTTGGCAACCACTAGAATATTTAAGAATACATGAGCCACGAATCATAAACAAATATATAAACGATCATAAAAAGGAATTCCAAATACACAGATAACTTTCACAAATGTCATATATATCATGTTAGTAGACAATATTACTAGTCTGTAAAGTGATGTACTGTATCTTTTTGCTTGTATAGAAATTGTATACTGTTTTGTTCACTGAATGTTGCAATCGTGAACGCCGCAATAATATTCCGAGTATGGAAGTACCTTTTTTTTTTCCTCTCTTCTGAAAAGTCTCATCTCATTATTTTTTTTTTTGATCAATTTTTTTTTAAGAGAGATTAACTGAATCTTATATCATTAGAATCCACTAAAGACACAAACTATAAATCATGGTATCTGTTAGAAAAAGAAAGATGGCCCGTTCATCTGTGAAGAAAAATACAAGAAGAACAAAAGACAAACAACGTGATATCAACGTATATTCAAATCCGATCATAGCAGCAAACTGGGATAAATCATTAACTTTAAAACAAAATTATAAGAGGTTAGGATTAAGAGCTAAATTAGGAACAAGTGCTGGTGGTGATGAAAAGAAAGTGGTGAGTTTATCAGAAATTCAAGCTAAACGAGAGAAGAATAGCAAGAATAATAAAGATGCTCCAAGTATTGATGAAATTGAAAATTTGGATGACCCTTCACAAATTCCAGAAGGTGAAGCAAGATTGATTAGAGACCCAGAGACCAATGAGGTCATTAAAGTTATTTACGGTACCATGAAAGTTAATCAAGATGATGCGGATGAAGACGAAGAAAATGGAGCTGAAAATCCAAGTGTGGTCAAACAATTGGAAGAATATGCTGAACAACACAGCAAGATTAGAAAAGAAAGACATTTCAGTGATAGAGAAAGTGACTGGCTCAAAAGTTTATATGAAAAATATGGTGATGATTTTGATAAAATGAAATGGGATAAAAAATTAAATGTCTATCAACACACAGCTGGTGAATTAAAGAGAAAAATCAACAAATGGAAAAAAGCAAATGGTATATAAACGTACAAGTATATAACTTAAATTCGAGAAGGTAAATTTCTGTCTAATATTTTGTTGACAATGTCACTCATTATTGGTTTCAATTCACTTTTATCGTATAGATTGATCAACCTTTTGTCTTTTTTATCCTCTTGTAGCTCTACCATCTCCACAAACTGTGGATCTATTGGCACATTTCCCAAGTATGGTAAATCCAACTGTTCACTTAATGCTTTACCACCTCCACTCGAAAAGATATTGGTACACTCAGCACAATGTGGACAAATAAATCCAGACATGTTTTCAATAATACCCAAAATATCAAAGTTGACTTTTTTACAGAAATTAATCTCTTTACGCACATCTGCAGTAGCTACCTGTTGAGGAGTTGTCACTATTATAGCACCATCTAGTGGTGTTGCATATCTTAGTTCTTCAGCAATAGCAATATGTTCATCCGATGTACCAGGGGGTGTATCAATTAACAAATAATCTAATGGTCTTTGACTATTTCCCCACACCACATCTTTCAAAAATTGCTTTATCATGGCAGTTTTCTTTGGTCCTCTCCAAGCAACAGAATTTCCTCGGTCACCTAATAAAAATCCCAACGACATTAGTGTAAGATTTCCACGATTACTTCCATTCCCTTGGTATACTGACACTGGAACCCAACCTTGAGTAGACTGAAGTACTTGTTTCTTTTCCACCCCAAACATACGCGGTAATGAAGGTCCGGTAAGATCAATATCCAATACTCCAACATTGAACCCCTTATTCACCAATGTTAATGCAACTTGGGTTGTAACTGATGATTTACCAACACCTCCTTTTCCTGATAAGATCAAGATTATATGTTTAACGTGTTCTATTGATCTTGGAATTTCTTGTACTTGGGAAGTCATTATCCGATGTTGTATTAGTAATACAATAACTGTTCACTTTAAAATCAGAAAAAAAAAAATAATTATCATTCCAAGAACTTAGATAATTCACAGCGTTGCATTGATGCACAAATTTGTCTACGTGTTTAACACACGACTTTTGCTCTTCTAGTCTGACAAAAAAAAATAAATACACGTCAATGATGAACGACCATAATCAAAAAGGAATTTGAAGAGCTCAACTCTTAATTATTTACTATTCATACATCTTTTAATACTTTGCTAAATTCTCAAAACTTGAAATACATAATATTAATCAATGACATCCAGATATTCAGCTGCAGGCGGCGCTCATCAACGAGATTTAAGAACACAACTATTCAGTTCTCCTAATGTTGGACTTCGTACACCTTCACGAACCCCACTGCGTACAACATCTCCATATGATCCTACTCCATCAGTCTCAAACCAAGCTAAATATAACGAATCCTTGTTGAATTCTTTGGAACTGCAAAATGATGATGAAATGAATATCATGGGTTCCAAAATATCGATGTTGAAAAATTTAGGTGAAAAAATGGGAGTGGAAATTAATAGACTGATAAAGTTGAATGATGATATAACTAATAATTTTGAAAAGGGGAAAGTTACATTGAAAAACACATATAATAAAATGATTGTTATGAGTCAAAGAGCTGGGATAAGTTGGAGAATGTGGTTAGTTCTCTTTTTGATTGTTGCCCTATGGTTTGTATACGTTTGGTTGTTCTAGAGCTTGTATATTACTATTCTATTTTATAATGATTAATATTCCATCTTAATGTACATTTATGAGAAGATTTCAAGTAGTTGCTTATATTTCTATATATAGATATATTCAATCACAGTACATACGATTTAAGCAATGATATTGAACTTACTTTGTTTGAAGGATTTGCATTCTGCTCCTCTAAAATCAGGTTGCTTTTATCAGATGAATCTCCTTTTGTCATTGGAAGAATTGTACCCTGTGCAGTAAAGCTGGTTATTGTATTGTTGGTTTTAGATCCATAGGCATTGTTAACTTCCGACAAGGCACTAACTTCTTCGGAAAGTTTATCATCTAACCTTTCAGTTACAAAATCTGCTCTTTTAAAGGGTGAATTTTCTCTTGTAAATTTCTTGGAACTATTAGAGCTTGTTTTCAATATGGACTTCTTTGGCTTCAAAATTCGATGGCTAGGAATATGCTTAGGAGTAGGAGACAACTCTTTAGGCAGTCTATTAAATGACTTTTTACGTCGGTTTCTTCTATCTTGTGATAGCTTATTCTTTTTATTTTGCTGTTGTTTTTGCTTTAAATCTGACTTCAAATTATAATAGTACTGGTTTGTGGAAGAAATATTCAAAAACCCTTCAATTGATGAATCCAGATCTGTTGAATCAGATGAAATTAGCTCATCAACTGTTTCGTCGTCGGTATTAAATTCTGAACTTGTCCAAACATCTTCTGCTTCAATATCATGATCACCTATGTGTAAATTAGCCAATAGGTGTTCTGCAGAAAGCGCAGAATTGCCTTCGCTACTGGAATTCGAATCCGAACACTTACATTTCTCCTTATTTCGCCGTAATGTATCGGAAGTGATAGGGTCTCCATTAATTCTAAGTTTCTTGAAATGAGAATCCTGTTGAGTCAGTTCGGTAGTTGCTATCGATTTAATAGTCACAATGTTCGAGAATGGAAATTGACCATTTCGTTGTGAATCAATATATTTCGGATTTGAAATGAGCTGTGAATATAATAATGTCAACGGATTCGAATGATGTTCATTAAAACTGCTTGTAGTTAGCTTCTTCAACACTTCCAGATGTTTCTTATTTTGTACATCTCTATACCTGGCAATACTGGAATTCATGAATGATTCAAATTGTTCAGGATCTAAGTCCTGAATATGCACATCATCTTTTTGTTCTTCTTCGTGTTCAGCAGAAGCTTTGGGGCTATTGTCAGATATAAGGTCTTGTTGTTCTGGTGGTGATAGTGATATCGGCAGTGGAGGTGACAGCAGCTGTGGCGGCAGGTACACCTGGATGACAGGAATCGTGTCTGAACTTTCGGGTAGTGAGATTGATGTATCAACTAGACTACTAGTTTCTGATTCCTCTAGATTATTTGAAGTCATAGTATCGTTATGATGGGAGCCAAAGTAATCTTCATTTGGAGAGACAACTTCATGCTCTACAGTTTTACTTGGCTCACGGGACTCATGCTTATTTAGCAACTTGTATAAATTGGGATATAGATTTCTCTTACTCAGTACTAATATTTCCTTGTCATTACCCCTTATCTTCTTATCCAACTTGGTCAACCTCTCCGTCAAGCTCTTCACTCTGGAGCTTACCTCAATTGTGTTCTTCAACAATTGGTTAACTTCTGATTCATTGATCTGAGAATCAATTTGATCATTTTTTGAATTCATTAAACATTTAGCTAATTTTTTTTCTTACTTTGGAAGGACTTGTTTATATTACTTGCACACTTTGCAATTTGTATATTTCTAAACTGGATTTTTTGTTCAATCAGTAAGTTGTACTTTATATCCTGGCGTAGATCATTTTTATAGTTGGAAGCAACTGTTAGCAAATCAGATGATACCTGATTACTTTCTTTGGGAAAAACTTGATCCAAAATATAATCTAATTGAAAACACTCTATTGCAGGAATCTGAATTGTGGGTGTGAACTTCGGTTGGAAAGCTTTGTATTTTGTAGAAGCTTTGTTTTTCCAATTTTGATAACCAGTTCCATTCGACGAACTATTTGTAGTACTCAGCATGTGTGTAAATATTAACAAGTAAAAATTGTAAATGTATGAACAAAAAGCTGTTTGTAAACTTATTTTACACAAGTTATGGGGAGTTGTATCTTATTTTTTTATTTGTTTAATATGAATTTTATAGTTGGTCCTAAACTTCCCTTAATACAAAAACGGTGAGAAAGTACAAGCAAAGCTTAAAAAAAAAAACAAGGAAAAATATAATAAAATGAAAATGTCAGACTATACAGTACAGTATTATTTTAATGCGAGTATTGATGAATATGGAAATTTTTCAAGTGAATATTAACACAGGTGGACAGGATTTTTTTTTTTTTTGATAACAAGTATTTTGAAAGGAATTTTTTAACAACTAACTTCATAAAGTCCCTTATTTGTTCTTTATTTTCTTCTTCTTGTTTAATTTCTCTAGGACTATTGGATCAAAGGTATGAAGAAAGCTGTGTCCTATATTTCCATCTCAGAGTGGTTAAACATTTTAGTTCAAGTATTTGGAGGATGTTGTACCAACGTGTTTGTTTTGGAGAATTTATTATCGAACAATGATTCAGAGTATTCCTAGGTACATTGGTTACATTTTGTCAGTTTTTAACTACTGCAATACTTTCTGCCCCAATTAATTCCCGTGGCTTTATCAAACCAAAGGTACCCATTGATAAATGGTTTTTGCCAGTCGCATTATATTTTATTACATCATTATTGAATAATCTCGTTTGGCAATACGACATTAGTATTCCCACACATATAATTTTCCGTTCAAGTGGGACCGTAGTAACCATGGTTGTTGGATACTTCTTTGGAGGTAAGAGATATAACAAACATCAAATAATTTCATCAATTATCATAACTTTGGGTACAATTAAAGCCACTCTACCAGAAGACACATCCACTTTAGTTGAGTTCAACTCAAGGTTCTTGTATGGAATCACAATCTTGTTCATCGCCTGTATAATATCTGCATTCATGGGATTGCACGGTGAGCAGATTTACAAAACTTACGGAAATCAATGGCAAGAGAGTTTATTTTATAATCATTTTCTTGGATTGCCCTTATTTTTATTCGTGTCACCCACAATTTATGAAGAAATTAAAATTGTTTCAAAAAGTGAACCATTAAACTTCGGGGTTTTTTCCTTACCGAAGCAAGTATTCAACCTTTTAATGAATGTTTCTACACAATATCTTTGCAGTAAAGGTGTTAATATGTTGGCAGGAAACACAAGTGCGCTAACTGTGACAGTAGTGTTACTCGTTAGAAAGTTTATAAGTTTAATACTAAGTGTCATTTGGTATGGAAATAAAATGACAAGTCTGGGAATAATTGGTTCTATTGCTGTATTCGGCGGTGCAGCATACTATAGCTTAAGTGGAATTAGAACAAACAAAAATAAAGGAGTTGATAAAAAACATTTATAGATGATATACAATATAGAGATGATAATAAGATAATGAAAACTAGTCATAAATAGAATGGGTGTTCGACACAGCATGTCCATCACCAAATGGGTCACCATCAACTGAATCACTTGTTTCTACTTTGTCAAGCTTTGGTCTGGATGGTGGTATATGTTTTAATGCTGTAGGTTTGGAAGGTCTTGGTGGAGGAGGTGATTTTTGACGCAACCTGGTATTCTGTAATCTTTCTGAAATCTCGTCTTCTGGCTCCTGCTCTTGTTCTTCTTCTTCATCTTCGTCACTATCAGTTGTATAATAACTTTCGTCACTGTCTGTTTCTTCATCATAGTTAGGAGCTGGATTTTCCTTTGTGTAACCCGCTTTAAAATCAAATTTCTTAAAAGCTTCGACCAATTGCTCATTTGCTCCAATCAAACTGCCCAAAAATTCATCATCCAATTGGGCAACTTCAGATGTCTTTTCACTAGCAATACCCGCACCAACGTACTGTAAGTAATTTAAGACTTTTCTTCTAATTTTCTTACATTTGGCAAATTCCTCCAAAGTCTTGTCGTTATCTAATGGAGATTCGTCAGAAGATAACTGTAACAATAAGTTGTTCAATGCTGTGGTGTGGGTATAGCAATTAGCTATTAGTTCTCTTATCTTAGGTGCCTCGACCTTGTAATTGATCTGTGGAATCTCGAATTCTTCATCAGCATAAATAACACCTTTCTTCTTCTTCTTTTTCTTCTTCTTCTGGTCACCTTTATTGTCTACATAAGGTGCTTTTGATTTTGGTCGTGGTGGTGGTGAACTTCTTCTATTTGGTGGAGAATCTCTAGGTGAATCTGACCCATGATGTAATCTATTCCCATTATAGTTGTCCTGATTGTCATATGGATCTGACGGCTCTTCGTGATCATCAAAGTCTTCATCGTCATACTCACCACGGTTACGACGTGGATGACTTGAACCTCTTTTAGGTCTTGGGATATTCTTGTATAAACCTTGCATATATTTGTACCCATCCAAATCTTGTAACTCGGTTTTCCATCCGATTGCCATGTTGATAACTCTCTTCTGTACTCTTTTGTCATACTCAACGCCATCACCTGTTCTACCATTTCCAGTGATTATACCTTTCAACACATCCAATAATTTATCATCACGAGCAATGATTGGACCAATCGAAGGACCACCATTCAATACCAACAATTCTAAAATCTGTAATGCCCTCAACTGAACATGCTTGGTATCCCCATATTTAATCTTTTTTCTAACTGCTCGAGCGGCTTCGGTTGCTCCCGAATTAGGTTGGATTTTGATTAAATCGATCAAATCAGAAATATATAATTCAATGGTATCGTCAATTTCATCATTCCTATTGGGATCGGCTAATTGATTAATCTTGATCGTGATCGAAGTATACGCGTGATCGCTAAAAAACGGCATTTCTATATCTAGTAGTTATAATTCTCTTTCTTATTGAATAACAAATGTGTTGCTTGAAACAAAAGAAAAATTTGGTGTTGAAAATGTGATTGCGTGGGGAGGGGGGAGAGAATTGAGGTTGATGTTGAGGTTGAGATTATTTATGGATTCTCGTCGTCGTTGTCTGTGGTTCACATTTTTGTGGCAGAATAAGAATGGACGTCGGAGAGACAATATACAACCGAAAAAAATAAAAAAAAATAAAAAGAAATAATAAGATGGAATGATCATGAGGCTAACCCCCCTCCCCAAATGTGTAACAATACTCTGAGAGTGTCAGAGTTGATCCAAAAGACACGACCTTCGGAATTTGAAGAAGAAGCGCCAGGGGTAGGAGGATTAGATGAGCACATAATAGACAATATCAGAATAGTTAAATACGTTAGTTTCCTTGAACTTCAATATTGTGAACAAGGGAAAAACCCTGTCTACTTATAGTCTCAGATTCTACTCTCCTTCCCACTGGCACGTCATCTCGAGAACATAGTTATACCATCCAGGCACATAACTATATCTCTTATTGGACTACTTAGTACCGGCCTTGTGTTCAAGGCGACATACAGGCTCTAGATTGAGCTTGTGCTCTACTTAGAGTAAGATGAGTTAGACACAAACCAAGTGGTTCTGTGTTAGACTCTTTACACATAATATTCAGATACTAAGACACATATAGTTATATTTGTTATTACACATAACTCACATGACTAGCAACCCGAAACAGGGAACAAACCTAAGAAGCACGCACACATGAAATTAGCACAAACACAGTGACGGGCACTGTTGGATTAATTTTCGTTATTCAACAAAATGTACTGCATTTTTTGTGCAACATCAAATACAAAGTACATTAGCAGAGGTTCCATTTACTTTACATTAGTATGATACCCTCATAGTATCTGCCTTTGAGACCTGTTACTTAGGGCCTCTTTGTTTCCATTATTGTGGTATAAATTATTATCGTCATTGATGTTGACTGGTATTCAAAAAACGACATCAAGTTAAGCATCACCTGTCCTATTGCATCCAGAACAGTGGACGCAAGAGTTAGCTTATAGTTTAACGTATTGTAAGTAAAAGACATTGACTGCAAATATATGTATGAGTCTGACAATAATATCTGTAGAAATGACGTGGTGACTAGATACCATATTACATGGTACCTCTTGAATTTTGGTAGTAGTACTCTATCTTCGGTTACTTGCATCTCTTGATAGAACCAAAACAGCAGTAGTGATATATATAGTTAATTGCAAGTCGATTATTATCCCGGGAAATAAGTTGAGATTGGTTGATACCATTCATGCTTGGTTACAATGGTTAACTATTTTGTTACTAGTAAATTTGTCCTAGGGGTAATTAGAGACGCCTATTTATGATTAGGTTCACAATGTGTCTAATATAAATATTCTTAAGTGTCAATTATACTGACATGATTTACTATTCGAATAGGAATATAGAAGAACAGTGTGTTTGTAGTATTCGCTTAATCCCTTCCATTCCTCCTTCGAGGACTCATTTGGAAGAAACTAGATTACCAAATCCTAGATTCTTTTTTTAGACATACCCGTGAGCAATTCTTTGACTCTGTGATATTGTCATTAAGATAATTATTTCCATGTATACATAAGACTAGATTTCACTTAAACTCTACCTTGGATATACACATGTAATTGTGTCACGTGATACTTTTGCAGTTGGAGAAAGGAAAAAAAATTTTTCAATCAAGCAATGGGCATGCAATTGAAATGAGCAGAAAAGAAAAAATGAATAGGTATAACCGTTTGGTTCTTCTTTTTTAAGATTAGACTGTTAATAGTGGTTAGTTACTAAGAGGAAATAAGAATGTCTGACCAACAAAACACCCCAGATCAATTAGCCAACAATTTTGCCAATGCCTCATTAGGCGGAGATCAAAAGCAACAGCAAGACCAACAGCAACAGCAACAAAATGCTTATAACCCAAATCAAGCTCAATCATTTGTTCCAACAGGAGGATACCAACAATTTCAACCTCAGCAACAATATGGTGGCTATCAACAAAACTACAATCAATATCAAGGTGGTTATCAACAAAATTACAACAACAGAGGTGGTTATCAACAAAACTACAACAGCAGAGGTGGCTACCAACAAAACTACAACAATAGAGGTGGTTACCAACAAAACTATAATAACAGAGGAGGATACAACCAGCAATATAGTGGATATCAGCAATACAACCAACAGCAACAACAACAACAACAACAACAACAACAATCTCAAGGTATGTCATTAGCTGATTTCCAAAAACAAAAGGCTGAACAACAAGCTTCTTTGAATAAAGCTCCAGTCAAGAAAACTCTTAAATTGGCCAGCTCTTCTGGTATTAAGTTAGCAAATGCTACCAAAAAAGTTGACACTGCTAAACCACAATCCAAAGAGGCTTCCCCAGCACCAGTTGCAGCTGCCACTGAAGCCAAAGAGCAAACCAAAGAAGAAGCCAAGCCTGCTGAAACTAAAGAAGAAGCTAAACCAATTGAAACTAAAAAAGAATCTACTCCTGCTCCAGCCCCAGTTTCAAGTACATCTACTCCATCTAAGAAGGAATCTACTCCTGTTTCTGCATCTACTTCTATAGCAACTGCTGATGCCATTGCTAAAGAACAAGAAGATGAAGTTGATGAAGAAGTTGTCAATGATATGTTTGGTGGTAAGGACCACGTTTCTATTATTTTCATGGGTCATGTTGATGCTGGTAAATCTACCATGGGTGGTAACATTTTATACTTAACAGGTTCTGTTGATAAACGTACTGTTGATAAATACGAAAGAGAAGCCAAAGATGCTGGTAGACAAGGTTGGTACTTGTCTTGGGTCATGGATACCAACAAAGAAGAAAGAAATGATGGTAAAACCATTGAAGTTGGTAAAGCATACTTTGAAACTGATAAGAGAAGATACACCATTTTGGATGCTCCAGGTCATAAAATGTACGTTTCTGAAATGATTGGTGGTGCTTCTCAAGCTGATGTTGGTATCTTGGTTATTTCTGCAAGAAAGGGTGAATATGAAACCGGTTTCGAAAAAGGTGGTCAAACCAGAGAACATGCTTTGTTGGCTAAGACTCAAGGTGTTAACAAAATCATTGTCGTTGTTAACAAAATGGATGACCCAACTGTCAATTGGTCTCAAGAAAGATACCAAGAATGTACTAGTAAATTGGGAATGTACTTGAAAGGTATTGGTTATAACAAGGATGATATTATCTTTATGCCAGTTTCCGGTTATACTGGTGCTGGTTTGAAAGACAGAGTTAATCCAAAGGACTGTCCGTGGTATACCGGTCCAGCCTTGTTAGAATACTTGGATAATATGGATACTATGCACCGTAAGATTAATGGTCCATTCATGATGCCTGTTAGTGGTAAAATGAAGGATTTGGGTACCGTTGTTGAAGGTAAGATTGAATCTGGTCACGTCAAAAAGGGTACCAATTTGATTATGATGCCTAATAAAACTCCAATTGAAGTTTTAACTATTTACAATGAAACTGAACAAGAATGTGATACTGCTTTTAGTGGAGAACAGGTGAGATTGAAGATCAAAGGTATTGAAGAAGAAGATTTACAACCAGGTTATGTTTTAACCTCTCCAAAGAACCCAGTTAAGACTGTTACTAGATTTGAAGCTCAAATTGCCATTGTTGAATTGAAATCTATTTTATCCAATGGTTTTTCATGTGTCATGCATTTGCATACTGCTATTGAAGAAGTTAAATTTGTTGAATTGAAACATAAATTGGAAAAGGGTACCAATAGAAAATCTAAGAAACCACCTGCATTTGCTAAAAAGGGTATGAAGATTATTGCCATTTTAGAAGTTGGTGAATTGGTTTGTGCTGAGACTTACAAGGATTACCCACAATTAGGTAGATTTACTTTAAGAGATCAAGGTACCACTATTGCCATTGGTAAGATCACTAAATTATTGTAAATCTAACATCGAGATTTTATTCATGTATTATTTTTTTTTTGTAAAGTATAAAAATAAACTCTAAACTGAAATAAATACATAAATAAATAAACATCATGATTAATTAGAATGTTCTTGTATTAATGATTCGAAAATGTCTATCAAGTTTTCCACACCTTGGATAATATTTTCGTCAGGACCTTTTCCAGGGACATATTTTGCATGAGCGAAATCGATAAAGTTTAAAGAGCTCAATGGTGTAAATGTATCATTGTTTTCTTCTTCTTCATCATCATCTTCTTCGTCTTCGTCATCATCATCAAACTCTCGAACTAATGGATCAAATATCTCATAATTATCATCGGTCACTTTTTCCCACTTGGATAAGTCAGATTCATACATGAATAATAAAGAACCTGAAAATATTCTGATCTCATAATCTAAGAGGCAATTATACAATAATTGCAAACGTTTATGGAAATTTATTAATAATTTTTTTTGAATTTCCTTAGGTAAATGATTATTGAAATACAAACTAAGTCCTTCTTTAACATTATCTTTAGTTAATGATCTTCCATAAAACTTATTAAATTCAAGATATTTGTGATCATCATTATCATTGATACTAACAGATACAGAACTATCATTCATATTCTCATATAATTCGACGTTTGGCTTATTATATGAAGTACCGTTATATACCTTCATTCCACAAATTCTAAACGATAAATTTCCACTTGTTGTTGAATCACTGACTTTTTGTAATCGAATAATCTTTTCTTGTGGTGTGACTTCATCATCAGTTAATTTTGATCCTAATTTGATATCTAATATACTTGGATGATTAAACCCATGATACGAATTCAGAAGAACAATGTATTGTTTGTCAGACTGAAGTAATTGTTCTGGTTTACTTTCATCTTGCTTGGTAATGTCACCTTGAGTCAATGTTCCCATATATGTTGGCATCCAATGTGATAATGCTGAACCTAAAGGCACATCTTTTAGTAGGTCTTTCTGCTGGGTTTCCGCATAAAAATCAATTTCTTGTTTAAAAGTCGATTTGATAAATAATGCATCTGAAATCAAACATCCATCATGTCCAGCAGCTTGATGTTTAGAAGGAGTGAATGATGTAGGTGGTTTCATTAATATATTTTGTTGTACTATGAACTGTAAGAAAAATTGCCAAACTCTATTTGACGAGGCAGCATACAATTTTTTTTATTTTGGTCGACTCTGTTGTTTAGATCTCAGATCAGGGCGAACAAAAAAAGAAAAGGGGCGGGTCCACGCTTATAGCATGTGAATTATCATACTGGAATGACATAGAGCTAATATCAAAGTGCATATAGCACAGTATGGATGAATATCTCTAAGTTGGGACCTTAAATTCAATAACATTGATTAATATACACGTATATGTAGATGTAGGTTCTATAAATAGCAATAATTTCATTTGTTGTTGTTTATATTCGTAAATTTTTTCTTAAAATCTTGTTGATAATTTGTGGAGATGTAAAATTACGTCCAGCGGGTGAGAAAAGGAGGCGTAGAAACATGGCAATGACAATAAATCACAGAAAACATTGGTGTAAACAATATATGTCTTCATCTCATTACGAGTAAATTCATCAAAAGGAAAAAAATGTACCCATACGACAGTTAATCTGCTAGGAGGTTATGAATCTTATTTCTTAACAATACTGTGCCTCCTTTAATCCTTAGATGGAACGAAAAGAAAATTCATTTGCTCACTTTTCCTTAACAAGCGTACACAATAAATATCACTAAAGTTACATCAAATGGTTTAATTTGGTAATCCCTGTGGTAAAAAAATTAAATTAACTAATGATTATGAAAAAGGGGAGTAAAGGCACAGAATTTGAATCTCATTTTGTATTTTGCCTCCCCCTTTGCTCTAATTTCTCTACAATTACACACTAATCCTATTTATAGTCATCATTTTTAGAGATGGTATTTTCGTATATCGCCAATCGTCTACCCTCCTTCTTTTTATTGTACACCAGGATATTACTATTATAATACCACCCCAACCGATCTATTATGTAAGCAAACACAGAGGGAGAGAAAAGATAAAGTGTTTGTCTCTTCTCATATAAGTGTATAGATAATCTTTTATAAATTGTTGTCCATTAAATATACCTAACCACTTATTTTCATTTTATACTTTCACTAATATCTTCCATTTACCATGAGTAACCGTTACCTGAGTGTCAATCAATATCAAAACAACTCATATGAGATGAATTATTCCAACGATAAACAATATTCATCTTCAAATGAAGATGATTTCTTTCAATTCATGAATGAGATTGAAGATATTAACTCAAAGTTGGATAATTACTCAAACATAATCAACCTTATTGATAACAAACAAAGAAATTTCTTACATGGTTTGGATTTGAATGATGAAAACACTGACTCCAACTCAAAACAAATTGAAAATTTGGTCAACGAAGCTCAATCTTTACAATTAGATTTGAAAAATAGAATCAAAAATGTTCAAACTCAAGCTGTCCATTCCAGAGATCAAACTAAGGTGGATCAAGCTGAAACATGTAGAAAAAGATTTTTGGATTTGATTCAAGACTATAGATTAATTGAAGCTAAAAACAAAGAACAAACTAAAGATCAAGCTGCTAGACAATATCAAATAATAAAGCCAGATGCAACTGAAGAAGAAATCAAAGCCGTTGTAGAGGATGGTTCTCAACAATATTTCCAACAAGCTTTGATGCAATCAAACAGAAGAGGTGAAGCCAGATCTGTCTTGAATGAAGTACAAGTTAGACATCGTGAATTATTGAAATTAGAAAAGACCATGGCAGAATTAACTCAATTGTTCCATGATATGGAAGAATTAGTTATCGAACAAGATCAACCAATCCAGAAAATTGAAGAACAAATTGGTGCTGCTCAATATGACATTGAACAAGGAGTTGGTCACACTGACAAAGCCGCCAAGAGTGCCAGATCTGCAAGAAAGAAGAAATTATGGTGTTTGGTTATTGCTCTTATATTTTGTGCTATTGTGGCTTCAATTTTGGGTGTTGTTATTTATAAAGTCACTCACTAGGATAACTCAATCTTGTTCTTATATTTTTTTAGTTCACATTTTTAATATATGTTAATGACTCTTAAATTGAGTTTCACCTTTGAAATATGTTCATTCCAGCCGTATCCCAAATTAGTTGCAAAAAAAAAAAGCCCACTAAAATCCCTTAAGTGTGGGGGTAATTGTGATAGTGGGTTGGTAACAGAGAAATTTTTCAACGTATGATAGTTTGAACCACCTACAGTAATTCTTAAAAAGCTTCAATCTTTTTCCTGAAATAAAGTGATGGTGCACTGGATAAAACAAGAGACCTAGGTAAATGCTTTGTTTTCGTGTGTACCCAATTATGACCTTTCTTTTAAAAAAAAAAAAGGTAGAAAACATCATCACCATTCCGATTGAAAACATCTGGTTGATGTTGAAAAGGATGGTCTACATTGAACCTGGTAGAAGAAAATTTAGACAACAGAACCTAGAAGGGCCTGGTGTCGTTGAAAAACTGTGATTTACTAGTATGGCGAGATTTACCAGAAAACTTCAACGAAAAAGTTTTTAAAGCAGTGCCCCCCGGTCCCTCAAAACATACTGTGAGTTCATGAAGAGCAATGGTTCTATGACCCGTTATTAGTTTCTTATTGTAGTAGTCTCTGCTTTGTATATTAAAACAAATGTTTCAGCCTTCCGATTACGAAACATTCAACGACAGACAACTGATTTTCATTGTTGGCCGAAATTCGCGCTATCTTTTGAAACAAAAAAAAATAATCGGACAAATTTTTTACAGATGACTGTAATGCCATCACAGCCGATAGATTATGTAAGCAAACAGAGAGAGAGAAAAGCTAAAAATATTCGTCTCTTAGTACAGTAGAAACAGAAAAGTAAAAAAAAAATAACAGCGCCTTTAAACGAGAAAAAAAAATTCGTTCACCAAGTCCATTATTGACCAAATTGTTATTACAAGTGAATAGATAATCTTTTATAAGTTGTTATCCGTTAAATATATTCAACCACTTATTTGCATTTTATTGTTTTACTGATATCTTCCATTTACAATGAGTAATCCCTACCAGAATGCCAATCAGTATCAAAACAACTCATATGAGATGAATAATTACAACAACAAACAATACTCATCGTCAAATGAAGATGATTTTGTTCAATTCATGAATGAAATTCAGGATATTAATTCACAGTTGGATAATTACTCAAACATAATCAACCTTATTGATAATAAACAAAGAAATTTCTTACATGGCTTGGATTTAAATGATGAAGACACTGACTACGACTCAAAACAAATTGAAAATTTGGTCAACGAAGCTCAATCTTTACAATTAGATTTGAAAAATAGAATCAAAAATGTTCAAACTCAAGCTGTCCATTCCAGAGATCAAACTAAGGTGGATCAAGCTGAAACATGTAGAAAAAGATTTTTGGATTTGATTCAAGATTATAGATTAATTGAAGCTAAAAACAAAGAACAAACTAAAGATCAAGCTGCTAGACAATATCAAATAATAAAGCCAGATGCAACTGAAGAAGAAATCAAAGCCGTTGTAGAGGATGGTTCTCAACAATATTTCCAACAAGCTTTGATGCAATCAAACAGAAGAGGTGAAGCCAGATCTGTCTTGAATGAAGTACAAGTTAGACATCGTGAATTATTGAAATTAGAAAAGACTATGGCAGAATTAACTCAATTGTTCCATGATATGGAAGAATTGGTTATCGAACAAGATCAACCAATCCAACAAATTGAAGAACAAATTGGTGCTGCTCAACATGACATTGAACAAGGGTTGGCCACACTAACAAGGCCGTCAAGAGTGCCAAATCTGCAAGAAAGAAGAAATTATGGTGTTTGGGTATTGTTCTTCTTATTTGTATTATTTTGGCTGCTGTTTTGGGTGGTTACTTTGGTTCACGTTAGTAGAAAGTGCACATGGTTGTTACAACAATAATGAAGGTTCCTCGAAAAATAAAAAACTGGAAAGAAATAGTTTCATGTTGTGTTTATTTTCATTTGATAAATAGTTAATGAAAATTCTTAACAGACTATTAATTGTGTCCAGTAGTTCCCAGACTTTTTTATAATTACATATTTTGTTACTATTATCTCTTTTTTTTCATTTACATTCTGTTCTTATATTTTTTTTATTCCACATTTTTAATATATATTAATGATCTTTAAGTTGAATTTTAAGTTTGAAAGATATTTACATATTCCAGCTGTATCCCAAATTAGTTGCAAAAGAAAATAAGAAATAGAAATTGCATCAGTTTATTTATGGCTTGGCTGAGACCAAGGCAACCGTACTTGTAAGTAACACAAAGGATTGCTAGCTAGTATCGCAGAACTTCGGCAAACGATTACCTTATATTATTAACATCGAAAAAGAGAAAGTACTGGGCATACATGTGATGGACATCTTGGTACCATAGTGAAAGGAGAAAAAAATAGATTTCTTTGACATTGTCCTCCGTTCGTCCTAAACTCTACCATATAAAATGCCTTTATTTAAGCTCAGATCTATTTGCCTTGTCCAAATTATTTATGTAGCAAAATTTTGGAAACACCCCTGAATTTTCACCGACATTAACCGGCAGATGGAAATTTTTCTAACAAGACAGGGCAAATTAGAAGGATTTCGGCCAAATCAAGAATCAAGTAAAATTTCTAAACGGGCAAACACAAAATTTTCAACTTCCTCTCCTGTACCGGCAAATTTCTTCCAATGAGAGAACAATTCATGACAAGTGAAAAGAAAAAAAAAAAACTGGCCCACTGAAATTCTATTGTGTGGGGCTGGGGGTAATTTCTGGTAGTGGGATTGGTGATAAAAAAATTTTTCAACGTATGATAGTTAGTAAACCACATTTACTGTATTACTCATTTATGTATACCCGTTTCTTTTTTTTTTTTTCGTCTTTTTTTTGACTCATGTATAACTTTCTCTAAGGAAAAGTATTATTTATATAGTTCTAGGATTTCCCTTTTATTTTATTTTTCAAGTTTTTCTTGCTTTCCATATTATTCTCTTCTTGCTATAACTAACATCGTCATAACCCTACTCCACATTTATAACTCCGAAGATATAAATCATTACTCAAGATGCCAATGTTAAAAGATCCATCCATCAAATATAAGAAATTCCCAAATATCAATTTACCAAACCGTCAATGGCCATCTAGATCCTTAGACAAGCCACCAAGATGGTTATCTACTGATTTAAGAGATGGTAATCAATCTTTACCTGATCCTATGTCAGTTCCAGAAAAGAAAGAATATTTCAAAAAACTAGTCGACATAGGATTTAAAGAAATTGAAGTTGCCTTTCCATCAGCTTCACAAACTGATTTTGATTTCACTAGATTTGCCGTTGAAACTGCTCCTGCTGATGTTTCTATTCAAGTTCTTTCTCCTTGTCGTCCAGAATTAATTACCAGAACCGTTGAATCATTAAAAGGGGCCAAGAGAGCTACAGTCCATATTTACCTTGCCACTTCTGATTGTTTTAGAAATATAGTATTTGGTCTTTCTAAAGAAGAAAGTAAGGCTTTAGCCGTTAAATGTACTAAATTGGTGAGATCTTTAACCAAAGATGATCCTTCTACTGCTGGAACAGATTGGGATTTTGAATTTTCACCAGAAACTTTTTCTGATACCGATTTGGATTACGCTGTTGAAGTTTGTGAAGCAGTTAAAGAAGCTTGGGGTCCAAGTGAAGAAAAACCAATTATTTTCAATTTACCAGCTACTGTTGAAATGGCTACACCAAATGTGTATGCTGACCAAATTGAATATTTTGCTACTCATATATCTGAAAGAGAAAAGATTTGTATTTCATTACATCCTCATAATGATAGAGGCTGTAGTGTGGCAGCGGCAGAATTGGGTCAATTAGCCGGTGCCGATAGAGTAGAAGGTTGTCTTTTTGGTAACGGTGAGAGAACTGGTAATGTTGATTTAGTCACCTTGGCATTAAACTTGTATACTCAAGGTGTTGCCCCAGAATTAGACTTTTCTGATATAAATTCTGTCATTGATGTTGTTGAAAGATGTAATAAAATCCCAGTTCATGCTAGAGCCCCATACGGTGGTTCCCTTGTTGTTTGTGCATTTAGTGGATCCCATCAAGATGCCATTAAAAAGGGATTTTCATCTCATGAAAAGAAGAAAGAAAAAGCCGGTGGTAAAGAAGTTCATTGGCAATTACCTTATTTACCATTGGATCCAGAAGATATTGGAAGAACTTATGAAGCCATTATTAGAGTCAATTCTCAATCTGGTAAAGGTGGTTCAGCTTGGGTTATTTTAAGAAACTTGGAATTGGATTTACCACGTGGTTTACAAATTGCATTTTCTAAGGTTGTTCAAGATAGAGCTGAAGTTAAAGGTCAAGAGTTGACTAATGAAGAATTATGTGACTTATTCAAACAAGAATATTTCATTGATTATGATGATGAAGCACCTGAACAATATTATAAATTGGTTGATTATTCCATTTCATTCCCAAGTAAAGGAGTCAAAAAGATAGACGCTGAATTAGAAGTTAATGGTAAATCAGTTAAGATTGAAGGTGAAGGTAATGGTCAATTATCTGCATTCAACAATGCTCTCTCCAAATACTTGAACATTGACATTGATGTGAAACATTATCATGAACATTCCTTGGGTCAAGATTCTAATGCTAGAGCAGCAACTTATATTGAAGTTTCTGTTGATAAGAAAGTTACAAGATGGGGTGTTGGTATAAATACTGATGTTTCTCAAGCTTCTTTCTTATCTTTAATTTCTATCTTAAATGGTTTACATAAAAATAAGAACATTTAAGTGTTGAATGATAATTTTATATATGAATTTAATAGGATTGATTTTTAAAAAAATCAGAAAACTGAAAATGCATTCTATTTATTTTTGTTTACAATATTGTTGTTTCTTTCTATACACTTCTCTAAATTTTCAACGTTTGTTGTGTTCACGACATCACTTCGATAGTACGTAATTACTATACTAATTGTGACAAAATTATTTATACAGGTTGTAAAGAAAAGTTTATACTTAGGGGGGTTAAATATTTTCCGTGCTTGTGCTCATTAAATATTCAAACTATGGGACCACTTTTTATTCATACTAAAAATGTAATGACATAAGGTATGAATAAATAGCCTCATTTTGCATGAATAAAATAAGTAGTTTATATTACTGAGGATCTTTTTATACCAATGAAAGAGGTCGAACTGGTTTGCATAGTTTATTACATTGTGTGAATAATTAAATCTTCAAAGCACTATATCACCCAATTGTACCATTTTGTACAACTTTTGCTGCCTAGTGGTTGCTAATTTAATTATACACTTATAAGCTAAAATGGAGCTTAAAATCTAGCTGAAAATGGAAATTTTGTACTCTGTTATAATTTTCATTATAATTAATGGCTTTCCCATGCATTTGATTTTTAAAAGAAATATTTTGGATAGAATTTGCGGAAAAATCCAACTAAAGTAAAAGGTAGGAGTGTTGGGTGGAATGTAAGTAGGTTTTTGAAGATTATATTGTGATAAGTTTATATTCCTATTCCAAATAGTTCATTGTATTCATCTAGATATTGGTTAATATATAATTGAAACAATCATACTCTTTTCTTTCTGTTCTATTCTTTCACAGGAACTGTCATGTAAATGAACCAGTAATAAATGAAGTTGTATAATAGAGGTGATGTAGGTATTTTAGGGTTTCCTAAAACATAACCTTAAAAGGAAGAAAATGCCAATCAGTACAATGTTGTCCTAAATAAAGAAACTATTAATTTTCAATTCCAATGGTCGATGACACAGTATATAAGGGAATGTTTCTCTTTTAATTCGTGAATTTGAGTTAGCAGTATTAAATATTTTTTTTCCTAGTACGAGAAGACGTTTTGTATATTCTTATTTCAAATATTGATGCTGATCAATCAATTAATTAGGGCATAGTAATTTAATAAGCTTCCAACCCAAACTTTAATTCGCATTATCTTTAATCTACCTTATGTGTTAAATTAGGAATCGTTTGTCGTGATCATTCAATTCTGAAGTATCTGACTGAACAAATAAAATCTTTCCCGTATTTTCTTAATAATAGATCAGGAAATATAATGAAAATCTAATAATCATGCTTAAATGTGAACATTTTGCGACCATAATTGGCTACTCACAATATTCCTAGGTGGTGCTTACATTTGCCTCTTTCGGAGTATATTGTGGCATTAAAAACCAATATTGAACAAATATTCTCTATAGATCTTTCATTTGAAAATTACAAACTTCTATAAAATCTACTAATAAACTTCTAAGATATAACGTCCATCTTCTTTCATATCTTCAACAACCTTAGCAGCATCTTTAATTTCTTCACCATTCTTTCTAGCACCGTTACGAACAATATCTTCTAAACAAGCAGTAATATCAGGAACCGGCCAAGTTGGACCACACAAGTAAAATGAACCATTCTTAGCAACAATGGCATCTGTCAAGTCTTCAATAGATTCTCTGATTTTATCTTGGATGTAAATTTTTTCAGGTTGATCTCTTGAAAATGCAGCACCAATATGTGTCAAGATACCGGCATCTTTATAAGCTTCCCAAAGTTCACCATAAAGATATTCTTCCTTTTTATGTCTTGAACCCAAGTACAAATAAATTTCACCAATTTCCATACCTTGTTGTTGTTGCCAGATTTTTTCTTCAATAAATGCTTTGAATGGAGCCAAACCAGTACCCAAACCTGACATAACAATTGGTTGAGTAGATAATGGTGGTAACTTCATGACAGATGGTTTGACACTGACGACAAGTTCATCACCAACTTTCAAGTCAGATAAATACTTGGAACAGTGACCATATCTCAATCTTCCCTTTGGATCAACCCAGTCAACAACAACAATCAATAAATGAACAGCATTTGGATGAATCTTTTGAGAAGATGCAATAGAATATTCTCTTCTTTTTAATGGGGCAATGATCTTAATTATATCTTCAAAAGAAGGTCTGGCAGATTTAAATTCCTTCAAGATATCAAAATAGCTATCAAAGTCAACTTCTTGTCTTTTCTTCAACTCTTCAGCACCTTCGGCACTTGCTAATTTAGATAAAGCTTCCTTTTCTTTTGAATCAGTTGCGAACTCAGCCAATGATTCATAGAATCTCTTTGGAGGTTTACCCAAGAAATCAACAGTTTCAGCTAAAGCTTGTCTGGCTGATCTAATTTCTACAATCTTGGCATCGTCCTTGTTGGTAATCTCAACAAGGGAATCACCATCTATACCATAGAAGTTCAAGAATTCTTCAACAGCATCACCGTTATTTCTACCGTGAATACCCAAGGCTTCACCGAGATCATAAGTTAAACCAGTACCAGTGATATCAAATTCAATATGGAAAATGTTTCTAGAATATTCAGCTGGAGTTAATCTTTTGTTTTCTTGAACCTTGACAACAAAGTTCTTTACAGGTAAATCAGGTCTTAAACTGTTGCTAACATTATAAGCTTCTGGGAAAGTGATTCTTTGAGCAAGACTCTTGTAAGCAGTATTGTTAACTTCTTCAATACTCTCAATTGAGTTTCTAGGATTAGCAAAGAAAGAAGTTTCATCTGGGAAAAATGGTAATTCCTCTGGTTCCTGTTCTTCTTCTTGTTGTTCTTCAGTGGCTTCTTCTTTCTCTTGAGCGTCTTCAACTCTAAGATCTTCTTTCAAGTCAACCCATTCAGGAACAACATTAAGTTGCTTGATACCGTCATTTTCATCAACACACTTGATAAAATTATCCAAGACGGTTCCCAATAATTCAAAAGAGTTACCATTAGCTTGCAATAATTTATTAACAATGAACCCACCCAACTGTGGTAATGCAGCTCTCCAAAAAGCCAATTGAATCAAAAATTCAGCAGAGAAACCCTTGGTTGCACTATTAGCTTCATCTAATTTTTCAATAATAGAAAAGTCAACAGCATATAATTTGTTGTGATTTTTTGCCAAATCAATTTTGAATTCAATTGGTAATTTTTCAATCAATTCGTCTTTGGTCAAGGATTTTTGATTGATATACAATACAGCTGCACCAGGTTTGGCAGTAGCTAAAATATCATATTTCTGCAAGAGTGATAAATCTTCAATGATGACAACATCTGCTGCATCAACTGGTTTGACTGGTCCAACAGTTGAAATGATTTGAGATTGGAATAAACCACCACCTCTTGAGTTATCAAAAGTATTTCTAATACCAATGTTCTTGCTGTTATCCAAAGATAAGGATAATGCCAATTTTTCGGCAGTGTCAACTATAATCCCATTATCTCTACCCCAGAACAAATAAGAACCTTCAGGGGAAGAGTTTGCAGTCAAAATTTCATCTGGTGATTCAATGATTGGGAAAAGTTTTTCAAAATCTACAGAAACAAATTCGTTTAATAATTTGGAAACAGTAATTGGAGTCCATTTGAAATCCAAAGCATAGTTAAATTCTTCAATGGATAAAGAGTGATATCTACCACTCAAAAATAATGCAGCAGTAATATCAGCCATTAATCCATCATTAGAAGATAAAACTACCAATTTTTTGGTAGATTTTGGAATAACAGCAGCAAATTTGTCTTGTTCAAAAAGAACAGGTACTCTGACTTTAATTAATCCAACATCCAACTTGGATACAATGTAACTTAATTGGGTGGTTTGATGAGAACCATAAATTACAAACACAGTTTTTGGATTTTCACTACCAAAATATTCAAATTGAGAATAGTTCTTACCAGTAACTTTGTTCAAAGCTTCAAAAGCCCCTGAGACAGAAATGTCGTCTGTAGCAGAGTCCAACAAATTTTGGTATAATTGGAAGATTTGTTCAGTTGACAATAAGTTATCAAATCTCTTGAATGATTTGATAAATTCAGGACCATCAAACAAATAAACAGATGGTTTACCACTGAAAAATGCATAAAAGTGGTTTAAAATGGCCAAATGTTGAATTTCAAGTCCATCATTTGAGTCAACTGCAGTGAAAACAGGATATTCCAAAGAACGAGCAATATTCAAGGCATCTCCATAGTTTGAAGTCAAGGAATTTCCGTTGAAATCAATAGCAGAAACATTCAAAGCTAATGGTAATTTACTTCCACTAGAACTTCCACTTAAAGATGTTCTCAAATAATTTAAACCACTTGAACCAATAAATGCAGAGACTGGTTGACCATTGGTACCATTTCTTTTGAAATAACCCAAAATTGCATTGGCAGCACCCGATCTAACTTCAAATTTATTGTAAAATGGAACAATCCCATATGCATTCAATCTTTGATATTGTAACCAGACTTGAATATTTGAGTCTAATGCATTTTCATCACCAATGGTTTCATAACTGAAAATCTTTGATGCAATAGAATAAACTGTTTGATTAACAATTGTAGTACCTGAAGTGTAGGTAGTGTTCTTGATATCGGCTGGATCAGTAGATAATCCAAACGGATTAGCTTTAACTAATGAAAAAGAGCCAGAAATATCTTCAAATTCACTTGATGCCTTTGAAGACACTTGTATAGCGTGTGGAGCCATGATATTTTCTTGTGGAAGAACAAAGTGAAATTTATTGAGGATTTGTGAAGTAGGAAGAAAAACTTGAAGCTTATATTGGACCTGAAAAATATGTGGGAAAGAAAAAGAAAAAAAAAGGGAAAAAAATAATCAAAGTGCACGTGAAAGCAGCCAATATCTTATCGCGTAGAGGTAATTAAAATTTTCATTTTTCTCAGCAAACTCCATCTTGCGGCATTTGAATGCATTTTACGTGAAAATTATTGTAATTTCTCTTTTTTTTTTTGATTAACGTGACTTTTATTCATACTGTTACAATCTACACTTAATCAGATCAGAACTGGAATATGATAATATTGAAGCTTTTTTTGATTCGAAAAGAACATTTAGGCAAAAATTCACTTTAATGTTGGATACTTCTTTATCCGAGTCATGTAAGGTTATACATGTGTGTACTGTTTCCAGAGTCTGCTAACTAGCACACGATCCTGCATAATTCAAACTATGCAACACCACACTCTTTCTTTATAGTTCATATGTACTTATCAAGCCAATTTAGGTATCAGTATACGGATTAGCATGCTTCGAGGTAGTCTTAACCTAACAATATGGGATATACTGTAGAATTGGATTTTATTTTGACACTTTACACGTATTATTATTATTATCATTATTATTACCTATTTTTGATGTTGATGTTGATGTATTGGGTCAAATTTTCTTATGATAATTAACATTAATGAAGTTCAACCATTACAAAGAATCAAATCGATTTTTTTTATTTATTTATTTATCAATTTCCATTTGTGCCCTTGCCCCCCTCTTTCTTTCCCCTCGGGGGTTGAAAGAAAATATTGAGATTTTTGTACGTCGTATAATAATTATTGTGTTAGACACGCAAAGCCAACCTTTGCAATTCTTTGCTTTTCTTTTTTTTTTACTTAATGTGGAAAATAAATTTATAAAGAACCTGCCAACCCTAATGTCAAATCACTATAGATAAGTAAATGAAAATTTGTTGGTTCTTTTTTTTCTGATATCATATTCAAATCATAAAAATAGAAAAAAAAATGATAAGTGAGTTCTTTTGTATTCTTATCAAATTAGATCCACGTTATTGGTTAGATTTAAAGATCTTAACCCTTTCCCGTCCCCCTCTGTCTATGATTAGTAGGTACAATTTATTGCACGTTGTTGCGAAGGGGTTATAGAAGAGATGGCAAAAAAATTCTTATTGAGTTCTAACAACTTGATCGAATGATTAGGATATATACAAGTGTATGTAAATGGTTGCAATGAATATCCACGGTATTAAAATGCGCAGCATTTTGTACATATACATTTAACTATAATGATCAATAGGATTAAGTGCTTTTTTTTCACAGCCAAAAATGTGAAGAAATTATTATTTAGTTAAATCATATTTTTCACACACATAAAATTTTACCCAACAAAATTTTATTAGACAAGAACTGATCTAGAATCCAGGTACTTTAACTTAACATTAACACATAGCAATAACAATAATGTCTTAAATTAGTAAATCATTTTATGAATATAAATATAAATCAATTTTTCTTCTTCTATTTCTGTCAACCCCCTTTTTTTTTTCTTTCTTTAATATTATTTTGATAAATTTGTATTATTGTCAAATATCAACATCAACAACTATTAATCTTGTTTTAAATCGAAAGCAAACTTTAATATCTTTCCCCTTACTTATTGATAATTTTGAGGATTATAAAAAATTCATTTTCATTGATTTTATATTTGAGGTTTGGTTTGTTTTGACTGAAATTACTTGTTCACAATTTCAAATTCATTTTTTTTGGACTTTTTTTTCAGATCTTGAAAATTTCCTGAAACAGATAATAATAACAATAAGATTTGTCGATTATTTTATTTTTCCCCAGAAAACATTTTTCTCATCCCACTTTTTTTAATCTTCTTTTCATTAACAAAAAGTAACCAATGTTATCAGACATTCAATCTCAATCTACATCACTAATTGAAGATATTTCAAATTCAGATTTTGATGTGAATATCCTTGAAGATCTTTTTACAGCACCAAATATTCCTTTAAAATTTCCTCTTCCAACTGATAAAGAAACTTATATTGATATTGAAGGTAATGGTAAAGAAGCAAGTAAATCTTTCAATATTTTATATCTGGCACTTAGATTAATTACTGGTCCATCAAGATATGATAAAATTTATTCAATTCAAGAATATAAATATTTTACTAATAAACATTCTGATGAATTTAAAAAAAAATTCAATGATTATATGAATAATAAATTGGAAAAAAATGATCATAAATTAGATGAAATTGTTTATGATTTAATTAATCAAGAATTAAATATGAAATTAATTACTGCTGATCAATTTAAGGAAAGATTTGAAGAAGTTAAGAATTATATGATTGAATTTTATAAACAACAAAATAAGAAAAATTTACCAACTTTCCCATCTCATGATTTTCTTCGTTCTGCTTATGTTACTGTTTTATATCTTATGAGAAAATTATTTCCTAAAGGTATTTGGGTATCAAATGATGATATTTCTAAATTATATCAACAATATCTTAAAGATCCAATGTCAATTATTTTTTTACCTTCACATCAATCTCATTTAGATTATATTATCATGCATGTTATTTGTATTAGATTTCAAATGGGTACACCTGTGGTTATTGCTGGAGAAAATTTAAATGTTGCTATTGTTGGTGGATTATTAAAAAATTTGGGTGCAATTTTTATTCCTCGTTCATTTAATAATGAATTATATACTGAAAGAAATTTAAATAATGTAATTGAATTTTTTTTGGTTAATAAAGTTTCATTAGAAGTTTTCATTGAAGGTACAAGATCAAGAGATGGTAAATTATTATTACCAAAATATGGAATTTTAAAAACTTTATGTTCAATTTATAATAAACAACGAAATATTGATGATAATCATCAATTTGATTTATTATTTCAACCAGTTGCAGTTACTTATGAAAGAGTTTATGAAAATGATGCATTTTTAAAAGAATTAAGAGGTGATGATAAAACTCAAGAAAGTTTATTTGGAACATTATCAGTTGCAACCAGTGCATTTTTTATTAAAGATGATATTAAATTTGATAATAAAGGTTGGAATGATAATAGTCAAAGAAATTTAACTGGGAAAATTTTTGTTAAATTTGGAGAATCATTTAAAATTTCAGAATATCTTGATGAACAATCAGAAATTGAAAAAGAAATGATTGATGGGGTTAATTTAAAAAGATTAGGATTTAAAATTTTACATGAAATTAATAAAAATAGTTATATTCCTGAAGTTTCAATTGTTGGTACTGCAATTCAAGCATTTTATGATTTTTCTCAAAAAAATATATTTGAAATTTCTGAATTAATTCCAATTTTAAGAATTGTTGTTCAAACATTACTTTATGAAAATGAAAAAAATAGTAAAACCAATAGTAAAATTTTAAAAGATATATTGATTTGTTCAGATTCTCAATTAGAATTACTTATTAAAGATCAAATTTTTTCATTTTTTAGATATATCAAGGTTAATAATAAAACCAATTTAATTAAAATTGAATCATCAATTGAATTATTATATTATAAAAATTTAACCATTCATTTAATTATTAAAAGATGTCTTGTTATGTATATTTTATTATTACTTGATGGATCTAATAATTCAAATTGTAATCATAGAATTATTGGTAAAATTTTTTATATATTAACAGGTTTCCTTAAAAATGAATTCTTATTTGATTATGATAAAAATGATAGAAATGAATTATCATTTATTTTAAATGATTTAATTAATTTACAAATCATTTTTAAAGATGAACAAGAATCAACTTATAAAATCATTAATTATGAATATGTTAAATTATTTGCCAATTTAGCTCAACCATTTTTAGAATCTTATATTGTTTTAATTTCCAATATTTTAGAATTAACCAATAATTTAGCTGATAATTATATTAAAAACAAACAACAAAAAACCCATGATAAGATAATTATTGATGATGATGAATTAAAATATCCAACCACTAAAGGATTATTAAAATATATCATTAATAAATCTAAAAAAAATCAACAATTTAAATCTTTGGAATCAATTAATAAACAATATTTGGTTAGTGATTTATATTATTTGAATAATTTACAATTGATTAAAATTTTCAAAAATAAAGCTAAAACAAAAGCATTTGTTCAAATTTTGAATTTAAGAGATTTAAGTATATTAAATGATTTCTTAAATCAATTATTAGAAAAAGGAACTAATAAGAAATCCATGTTAACAAATGAAATTAATATTAATTATATCATTGATATAACTGATAAAAATTTCGATAGAGATTATAATGATTTAAGATTATCGAATAAACTTTAAGTCACGTGAGAGACCCCTAAAAAATACAAACATTTTACAGTATATACTTTGTACACAATACAGTATACGGCAATTGGATTAGAATATTACAAACAAGAAAAATTGATGTAAACCCGGTGTAGTCATCGGAACTGACATCCCGGGCGGAAGTATGGAAAAAAATTTTGTGAAAAGTCGTGTGATTAATGTTACATTTTCTTGCACAAATCATCAACCCTCTAACCAAAAAAAAAGGTCTAACCAAAGATGTGCTTCTTCTTCTTAACGGAAGAAAAGAATAATTGTGAATTGTAAAAATGTGTACACGTGTCTAAAAATTTGATGGATTTAGATAAAGAGGATAAGTGAATTTACATTGTATCTTTGCATATCAAATCAAATCGTTTGTTTTATTGATGTATGTGATACATAAAGCTAGAGGCTTATCTCTCTCTTTTTTCCCCCAATGTGAAATTTAAAGCGACTGAGTCATAATTGAAATTTAAAGCAACTGAGTCATAATTGAAATTCTTTTGGAGTTTTGTCTTAGTCACACGAATTACTTCGCATTATTACTCATTGCCTACTCATGCAACCTTTTGGGCGGGGATGGGCAAGAAATGGCGGTAGCTAGCGCGAGGACGAACAAGAGAAAAGAAAGAATTTTTACGGTTGGAACAAACCGACATAGAGAAATTTTTAACATTTGTGTAATGTGATTCCTTATTGGGTCGATTGTTGCGGCGGCGGTGGCGGCGTTCATTACAACAACAAATAATTTTTCATTTTTTTAGTCAGATGAAAAATTTTTTTTCTTATTGCATATATAATAAATATACAACCAATACTACATCATTTGATTTCTCAAAATTCCATATTTTTTGAAAGAAAGAAAAAAAAATTTTTCCCTATCTATCTTGTTCTTCTTTTTTTAGCGAACTTATTCAATTAACTAATAATTAATAAAAACCATGTGTGGTATTTTTGCTGCTTATAGACAACCACAAATTGACGAATTTAAAGGTAAAGCTTTACAATATTCTAAATTAATTAGACATAGAGGTCCAGATTGGTCAGGTAATGTTGTTCAAAACAGTACTATTTTATGTCATGAAAGATTAGCTATTGTTGGTTTAGATTCTGGTGCTCAACCTATTGTTTCACCAGATGGTAA
Source organism: Candida sojae (assembly GCA_013177575.1). Lineage (NCBI taxonomy): Eukaryota > Fungi > Ascomycota > Pichiomycetes > Serinales > Debaryomycetaceae > Candida > Candida sojae. Next base: position 2,034,038 of record WWPN01000002.1, on the reverse strand, counting down.
CTTCACTTTAGCTGTTAATGGTGAAATTTATAATCATATTCAATTAAGAGAAGAATTTCCTGATTATAAATATAAATCATTAAGTGATTGTGAACCAATTATTCCATTATTTGAAAAATATGATACTGATGCTCCAAAACATTTGGATGGTATGTTTGCTTGGGTCTTATATGATAAAAAAAATGATAGAATTGTTGCTGCAAGAGATCCAATTGGTATTACTACTTTATATATGGGTAAATCTTCAAAATCTCCAAAAACTAGATATTTTGCAAGTGAATTAAAATGTTTAATTGAAGAATGTGATGAAATTATTGCTTTCCCACCAGGTCATGTTTATGATTCAAATACTGATCAAATAACAAGATATTTTGAACCATCTTGGTGGGATTCTTCAAAAATACCTGCAACTCCAGTTGATTATAAACAAGTTAGAGAAACTTTAGAATTAGCTGTTAGAAAAAGATTAATGGCTGAAGTTCCTTATGGTGTTTTATTATCTGGTGGTTTAGATTCTTCTTTAATTGCTTCTATTGCTGCAAGAGAAACTAAAAAAGCTTCCACCACTATAAGTCCAAGTGGTATTGATGCTAATAAAGAATTATCTGGTGTTGATGATAAAGGTTCTTTACATTCAACTGGTGCTTATAATCAATTACATTCTTTTGCAATTGGTTTACCTGGTGCTCCAGATTTAGTTGCTGCTGAAAAAGTTGCTCATTTTATCGGTACTATTCATCATTCTCATACTTTTACTTTAGAAGAAGGTCATGATGCATTAGATGATGTTATTTATCATTTAGAAACTTATGATGTTACTACCATTAGAGCTTCTACCCCAATGTATTTATTATCAAGAAAAATTAAAGCTCAAGGGGTTAAAATGGTTCTTTCTGGTGAAGGTTCAGATGAAATTTTCGGTGGTTATTTATATTTTGCAAATGCTCCAAATGCTAAAGAATTTCATCAAGAATGTGTTTCAAGAGTTAAAAACTTGTATTATGCTGATTGTCTTAGAGCTAATAAATCAACAATGGCTTGGGGTTTAGAAGCAAGAGTTCCATTTTTAGATAAACAATTTTTGGAAGTTTGTATGAATATTAGACCTGAAGATAAATTAATTAAACCAGGTAAAATTGAAAAATATATTTTAAGAAAAGCATTTGATACATCTGATGAACCAAATGCTAAACCATATTTACCAGAAGAAATTCTTTGGAGACAAAAAGAACAATTTTCTGATGGGGTTGGTTATTCTTGGATTGACAGTTTAAAAGATACTGCTGAAAAAGTTATTTCTGATGAAGAATTTGCAAATCCTCCAAAACATTGGGGTGATTTTGTTCCAAGTAGTAAAGAAGCTTATTGGTATAGGCAAAAATTTGATATAGTTTTTGGTATTAAAGGTTCTCAAATTGCAAGTCAAACTGTTTCCCTTTGGGTTCCAAGAGTTGATTGGCCAGGTAATGTATCTCAAGATGCTTCTGGTCGTTATCAATCTACCCATGTTGCTTCTGTTATTTAAGTAACTCCCAATCTCCCCCCCCCCAAAAAAAAAAAATCAAAAATTTTGAATAACATTTTTGTCCTTGTTTTTTTTTGCAATTGGTTGGTTTTTTTTAAAAAAATCATGAATTAAAATTTGTAGATGTTCCAAATAAAATCTTGTTTATATAAATTCAAAAACTTTAACCATGGAAACTTTTCATGTTCCGTAAAAAAAAAAAAGAAAATTCTAATAAATAAAATAGACATTGTAATAGATATATTTAATATTACCCTTACACATTCAATCAAAAAAAAAACTTCTCTTTCATTATATAATTATACTACATTATCAATAAAGGTAAAATATAGTTAATTACTATATTATTCGTAATCTTATTTGCTTTTTCAAATATTAATTAAAACTTAGTTTTTATATATATATGTATATACTCAAACGACTTTGAAATTTTCGGATTTTCATTTTAATTTATTTGGTGAATAATCATAATCACCATCAATACAGTTTCTGTCTTCATGTAAAGTCATGATGTCTCTCTAAAAAAAAATCCGAAAATCAAGTATCTATCAATTTAATTAACTTCGTCATACTTGTTGTTGTTGATGATGTTGTTCATCTTGAGATGCAGGTTGTGGTGGATGAGGTGGCGGTGTTGGTTGTAGTGGAGCATACAATACTTGAGTTAAATATTTTCTTTTATATCTTACAATTGAAGCAACTGCCAAAGTATTATGTTTGATAGAAGTTGTTGCCAAATGATTCAATACAACATGATTTGGAATTGGTAATGCACCACTATTATTTTCATTATTATTGTTAAAATTATTCAATATAACACTTTCTAAATGTGGTGGTAATTGTGGTGGATGTAACCACGCTTGTTGTTGACCGTTATTACTTCTAGATTGTTTATCAATGGCAACATAATATTGTTCCATTACTTTAGGGTCCGTAAAAATTGGTGGAATATCACTAATATATTGATATTTTTTGGCATCTAATGCTGTGCTTTCATCATCATAATATCTTGAATAACCATTTCCCATATCATCATCATCATTGGTTAATCCCCACATGGAATTACTTCTTGTTCTTCCTCCAACTGATGCACGACGACCACTTGGTCCTTGCTGTTGATTTTCTCCACCTTGTTGTTGTTGTAGATCAAATTGTTCATGTTCCGGTTGTTGTTGTTGCGCGGCCCCTTCTTGTTGTAATAATTGTTGTTGAACATTTTCAGGAGTTATTTCAATATAATTAACAAAATTACCTGTTTGATCAGTTGCTGTAGGCAAAAAATCAGAAAATCTTAATTCATTATCAACCACAAATCTAAAACGATGAGTACCAACCGGTAATCCCAAAGTAATGAGAAAATTATTATCAGGTTGTTTAACCAACCCAATCATTTTTCTCCAACCAGTGAATGAACCAGTCACATAAACTTTATTACCTCCTTGAACCCATTTTATATCTACTGGAACCGCAACAGTAGCTTCTGGTCCCGGTTGTTGTTGTTGTTGAGGTGCATTAGGAGGAATAGGCATTGGACCCAGAGATGGCGGTTGCTGTTGCTGTTGCTGTTGTTGTAAATTTGTTGAAGATGGATCAATGTTCATCTTATCATCTAATTGTTGTTGTCCACTGCTATTATCAATATTCATTCTATCTAAATCAATTTCATCAGTTAAAATCAAAGTAGATCTTCTTCTTTTAGGTTGTTCGTTATTTTCTTGATCACCTTCTGCTTTACTAACATCAACCATTGATACATCTTTAGTGTTGTTTATGTCATCTCCTATATTTGCATTAGGATCACCTTGAGTGGGCAGAGTTGGATTCAGCATGGTATTTTTTTAAAAATTATTATTATTGTCTCTCTTTAGGAATCTTCAACTCTTATAATGCAAAAGTATCTAGGTTATTAATACAATTAACTAAAATAAAATAAAGTAAAAAAAAATCAAAGGATACCCACAGATTATAATGTTCTAAAAATAAAATTGAGAAACCCTTGTTGATAGGTGAGGTGGGAAAGGAAAGATAATTAAAAAAAAAAAGCTAACTGATAAATAAAAAAATAAAAAAAGGGAACTTATTAGTTTGGTTGGTGATAAACTTTTCTTGTATGGATGGGTTAGGGAGTTGATTATTCTAGAATGATCAAGTATTTTAATAATATGGACACCCAAAAAGAAAAAAAAAAAATAAGTCAAACTAAACGATATGGAGGGGGGTTGGAAGTCCAATCAGATAAAGATATATAAGTGTATAATGAAACAGGTAAGTAAGAAGAAACCAAAATGTCAAATAAAAAAAGGCGTGTTGTGTCGTATAGCTTTCAAAATTAAAAACAAATGGTCTAAATGTACTTTTTTTTGGTCTTTGCCTTGGTTGTTGTCGTTGATTTTTGTATTTGAGATATTTAAAATTTCCAAAGGAGAAAATTTCTTTAAATGATTTTTTTTTGGTTTTGTCGGCGAGTTTTCTTTTCTCTCTCTCTCTCTTTTTTTGGCCTGCACGTGAATACTTACTTATGACAGTTTTTTTAATCCCCCCCCGCCTTACCGTTGCACGTGCTACAATTGAATCAATTATCGTTACACACACACACATGAGTGGGTGTGAGTGTAAGGTTCTCTTTATATGAGTCATTTTAAACATCAGCGATAATCATATTGTAGAATATATAACCTACTTTAACATTTAAAGGGTGATCTTGAATTTATTATAAAAATTATGTACTATACTAAATTGAGTAAATTAGGTCGTATTTCCTTATGTATAGAACATTTTTCTTTCTTTCTACACGACATCAAAAAAGTTTGACTGACGTGTTTTAAAGCCTCTGGGATATTTTTTGGTTTATAACCACACACACACACACAAATGTATTAAATTAGCCAGTCACATCCTAATGAGACAAAAATTGATTTCAACAATCTGAGGGACTTTTTTTTATAGCTATTCATACATTTTTATTCTATATATTAAAAGAATAAAATATATTCATACATCACGATCTTGTTTGTCCATTCTATTCTATATCTCATTTGAGTTAAGAGAATAAATAGTAGCTACAGTACATGTAATTTGAACATTGAATGTGCATTAGAGTATTACAATAATTATTAACTGCCTCAGTATGTAAATATTAATTTATTTGTAGAATTAGTTTGTATATATAATTTTTGTCACATTTGGAATGAAAATTTACAAACTAACTATGTAACTATTAAATAAATGCAAAAAAAAAGATTGTACTGTGTACCTAGTGATACTCACCTAAATGCACAGGTTATCCGTGGTTAACCATACATCATCAATTTCAAATGCATTCACCGAATGTAAAGAAATCAATGGTATTCATATCTTAAATATAATAGAGATCGACTACAACAAGTACAGTATTTGTGATAAATTTATAGTCCGTGTTGCGTATATTGGAAAGATCTTCTCTCTTGGTTTCATTTTTTTTTTAAGGGAAATATTTGTTTTTGCAACTTCTACAAAAACTTAAACACTTAGGTACACATTTCAAATAAACAAAAAGGGGAAAAATATTGGAGTAGTTTAGAACCCAGATGCGCTATATGATTCACCCTCTCTTCTGTTGGAGGAGCCATAAGAATCATCATTGTCTCTTCTAGAAGAACCATAAGAATCATCATCATCTCTTCTAGATGATCCATAGGAGTTATCATCGTCTCTATTAGAAGAGCCATAGGTATCAGTATTGGATGAACCGTAGGAATCATCTTTGTTGGAAGAACCATATGTATCAGTGTTTGAGGATCCATATGTATCAGTGTTTGAGGATCCATATGTATCAGTGTTTGAAGATCCATAAGAATCGTCTCCTCTTCTGTTTGAAGAACCATATGTATCAGTGTTTGATGAACCATATGTATCAGTGTTTGATGAACCATAGGAATCAGTGTTGGATGAACCGTAGGAATCATCTTTGTTGGAAGAACCATATGAATCAGTGTTGGAAGAACCATATGAATCAGTGTTTGAAGATCCATAAGAATCGTCTCCTCTTCTGTTTGAAGAACCATATGTATCAGTGTTTGATGAACCATAGGAATCAGTGTTGGATGATCCATAAGAATCGTCTCCTCTTTTGTTTGAGGAACCATACGAATCGTCATCATCTCTTCTGTTAGAAGAACCATAAGATTCAGTGGTAGAAGAACCGTATGAATCGTCGTTGTCACGTCTTCTATCGTTATCGTTGTCGTCGTCTTTTTTACCAAATCCAAAAACCATTGCTAATTATTCCTATGGAGATATGATGCTAAAAAAAGTAAAAGAAAAAGAAGAAATCCAACAATTTATCAAAAAATCAAGAGGAAATTGGAGAATAACAGGGATATTTATATTAAAAAATGTACAGTAAATACAAATTTGTCAAACTGTGGTGGATTTCTTACATTACACGGGGTAGCAGAGTATCCTTGTTTTCTATTTTTTGGCCTCACTGTAAATATCATTCATTTTTTTTAAGAACTTGAAATTTTCAAGTGGTGTACAATGAATGGATTTTTTTTTTTTTTAAACGAACCCGCATATTTATTTATTTACCCCCTTTTTTTCATTTTTTCAATTTCTCTCTCCCCCTTTATGCTTTTGATTTAGTCCCAAATTTTCGAGGGGTTGTGAAAAACTCAATTGTTAATTTTTTTTTGCTGTTGTACGCATACTCTTGCACTACATTTAAAGAGGAATATAGCAATTGAACCAATAAAACAATTAAAAGTAAAGCAAAATTCAATTCAATTCAATTCAATTCAATTCAATTCAATTCAATTCAATTCAATTCAATTCAATTCAATTCAATTCAATTCAATGGTAATAACTTGTAAATGTTGTATACGTTTCAATTCAATAGTCAATTTCGTCAATTGAGTTTCCATCACAATCACACGTAATTGTTCCCATATAGAATCACAAAAATTCTCTCTTTTTTTGTATTAACAGTTTCAGGTCGATGTAAGATCTAAGTCTCATTTTGATCCGGTATTTATGTGTGTGTGTGGGCTGTACATTTGTTCTGATTTTGTTTCGTAATGATTCTAGAATCTGTATAAGAATTTGGGACTATGATGGTCGTTCATGTTTGTTTGTTTGTTTTTTTACTCCTTTTTCTTAAAAAAAGTCCTCCATTCATCCTTCTCTCCCCCCCTTCTCCCTATCACCACAGACATGAAATTTCAAGCCACGTTATTTTATTTTTCTATGTGTTTGTATTTTTGAAAGCCTCGTTTTATCAAAGAATGTTCTTCCAATTAGCAATTTGTCGAAAAATGTGCACTTTACTGGACACTCTCATAGTTAACCATCTCTCTCTCGCTACAATGTACAACTTCAATGTAAACGCAGCACAACAAGAATGTTAGTTGGTGGACATTTTTTAAACCATAAATGCACTGGCTTTGATTAATTCCAGACAATGATTCAAAACAGACATAACCGATGAAAACCATGAATACGGTATATACTATCCATAATTGCAAGCTTAAACAGTATATTTTCCATGAATTATCTCTTCTCTTTGAAAATTTATGAAAAATCCTGAATATACGAGCAATACTGTATATTTCTTACACGGTATTTCCCGTAAATGATTTCTTTTTTGCATATAATTGTCAGTTATTAAACAGTCAAAAGTTTCAACGGAATGTAATGTACAATCTAACAGTCTTCGTGAACATTTCCAACAAAGGTTCGAATTAATCTTAGAAAAACCCAAATATTTGGGAATCATCAATACACAATTTACTGTATTCATGGAACTTTTGTCATTTACAATATCGCTCATTCAATAAATAACCACAGAGATTCATCGTACACCCTTTACTTTGTACATGTATGTTAAAGAATTATTTCATCAATTGGCATTTATCACAAAATTGAGAAACCAATTATCATTTCTTCCAAATAAAAATAAAAGGAATTCTGAACTTTCTATGGTGGTAATTATTTAAATTTAAGCTGGATTACTATGAGCAAGTGTTTACTATTAAGTTTGAACACTTTTTTAGCGTAATTTGGATAGGAAGAATAATAAGAATACATATTTGGTTATTACACGACAAGTGTATGATTTTGGTGCATGGGTGATCGATTTTGATATCTGTGGAGTAAGATATTGGAATCTTAACTTCATTGGTTTTTTGGTAGAGTGAACTATTTTGTTGTTATTATTGTTATCAGTATTAAATTTTCCATACACCCCAATATCAGGCTGGTCTTATATAAATACCTTCCTTGTATTTACTTTCAGACCCCTCCCCCAATGGATTTTGACAATATACACCCTATAGTGGCTCAATTTAACAAATACAATCTATGATGTCTTTTAATAACTATCATTCTTCTAATACTAGTACTATAGAAGTTTTTTTCAAATTCATTAAATGATTCACCACTGCATAATTGAAGAATAAAAATTTTACAAATATATGATTGATATGGAATTTTATTTTTACATATTCTTACTTCTTCTTCATGTCATGAGTTATTGTTCTAGAGGCCGAAGTAAAAAGAATTCTCTGGTGAAGAGCTCTGGTATTATATTGAGAATTTTCTCGATATATTCCGGTTTGTTAAAAAATAATGTTGGGATTTTATCAGCTTCGGTAATTCTGATGAGAGAAATGGATTGTTAGAATATATTATGGTCATATATTTACACAGTATTCTACTTTCTAATTCTTTTTTTTTTAACTATAATTCTCTTGTTTTCAACACGTTAGTTTCTTCTTTCGTCTTACTTTAGCATTTATTTTATGTTATAGTTGTTGTTTCGAAAATTTTTCTATTCAACACTAAAACCCTTATAAACTTGATATTAATTGACAAGAAAGCTTTAGATTGTAAAGAAAGACAATTGGATACTTTGAGTTTATGATAAACTGAAATGCATTTTACGTGAGCCCCTTTACAAAGATAACGCTGCATCGATGTAACATTATGTTTATTTTATTAATTAAACTACTACTTGTCATTGGATTAAGATGATTCCCTGATCTCAATTCCAGCAAAGACCATGAAGAATCCCATCAAATACTTATACAATAAAACCCAAATTAAATTTTCCCAGACATTTCTCATAAGTAATTAATGTTTTATTTCTTGGAATTTCGAAACATTTCTAATCCACACCAAGATATCACTGCCCACCACCAACAAACAATATAAATACACCATAATTTAAATATATAAGAATCAAATGTCTCAATGATAATAGTTATACTTTGACGTAATGGTGACGGAAGTGGATATATCACATATCTCCATATTTCAAAAATAGAATTAATTGTAATTATAAATAAAAACCATGTTGTCATTAATATTAAATATCCATATTTACTTAATCGAGAATAATTAAGTGTGTCTTTAGGGGTAAACTGATATTCGATTAGTGGTAAAGGTTTGGTCATGGTAGATTATTTGATAAAATGACTTGATAAATTTACTGATGAAATACAAAAATAAAAAAATAATAAAAAAAATTGATCGCGTGTAATTTGGGTAGGTGTAATATTATATGCAGGAGAAACACATAGAAACTACAGTGAGACTTTTTGACTAAAATATGATGTTGGGTTTTACTGATTATTTTATAAGAAACTGGACTTGAATATACTAAGAAATTAATACGTAGTGTACAGATTGCAGCAACTTAACTAGAATGCAATATCAGTCTTTTGCACCCTCATATTATATTACGACAGAAGACAGTGCTGCCATTTTATAAAACTAAAATCACTGTGTTGATGATTGCTCTTAACGAATCCCAAGCATCGGCCACCAGAATTACTACCATCTCATCCTTTGTCTCCGTCATCGTTGGTTTCTTTTTCGGTTTGTTTATTGTCTACTTTAGACGCTTGAAAGGCTTCGCAATCTTTGGATCTGTGTTATGGATGGTTGGTTTTGGTATTCTTTACCATTTCAGAAGCCAGTTACACCCACAGTGGTGTTATAGGCGGTTTATGTGTTATTGGTGTGGGTACTGGGTTCCTAACTTATAGTGTCAATGTATTAGCTATGGCATCGTGTGATCACGGAAAAATGGCTGTGGTTATCTCAGCGATGTACACTCTTTATCGTATTGGATGGGCTGTAGGGTCAGCAATTGCCTCAGCAATTTGGGGAAGTCAACTTTACAAACATCTTGTTAAATATTTGGGAGACTCCGAATTGGCTACTTCAGTTTATGGTGATCCTTATAGCTTCATTGCTGAATATGCTTGGGGTACTCCACAGCGTGAAGCCGCTGTTCATGCTTATGGTGATGTTCAACGTATTTTAATGACTGTCTGTATGTGTTTTGTTGCTCCAATGATCATATTTGGATTTTTCATGAGAGATCCTGAGTTAACCAACGAACAATCTTTGGATAAAGAAGAAAGGGAAGCCCAAAAGGATTCTATCACTAGTTTTTTTGGAAGATTCCGCAAAAACAATAGCAAGGTCTAGATACAGTTGTGAGGACTAAAAACAACAATTAGAGTATTCTTCAAGGACATTTTTCACTATTTGGAGTCTTGTTATTCCATGTAGTAGTTGTGGTATTTGTGTTTATGGTTGTTCTTCGTTATTTCCCAATATTTTCTATTCCTTTAAATTTTTTTTGTTGATGGTGGTTTGATCTCGTTCACACCAAATGCGTGAATTGCACAAAGTTATCACGTGTTGATATTTTGCACAGTTTAGTTTTTATTTTCGTAATTTGGTAAATTTGTGTATATTAATAATAATTTCGTTACTTTATTTAATGTGTCGTTTTATTGTAGTTTTTATATAAGTATTTGGTGGGTGTCAAAGTAGAGCTTATAACTTGTATACCTTACCCACTTGCCTTTAATGTGCGTTTTCTGATGTTATTTACAAGAAATATGTAAGTTTTAAATTAGTATACAAACTTAAATTTTGGGAAGACTACAGACAAGAAACTGAACTACAATTTTGATTTTGTAACTTACTATAGTGTGCTTGGTGTAATTTATGCTTCTTGGTAGTGTGCGGTGGTACAATACTTGAAAAACTATCATCATCTTTCGGTAAGATGAGGCACTTAACAGTAATTACTAATCAGTGTTTCCAGGTAATAACAAGTATCGTTGCGTTACTTAATTAGTGGTCTTTTTATTTTGACATTTATAATTTAGTTTTAGTGTTACAACTATTATGATGATAATATGGTACCTAATTTTTCAAGAAATTTGGTAAAATATTATTAACAAATATCCACAAATTTCTCAGGTCATCTAAATTCGATATTAGTTGAGATATATAGACATAGACATAAACATTGAATGATAATAAACTATATTACCAATAGACATTAGAGTGCATAGTAAAAAACAAATTTACAAGTTCATGTGTGGATATAGTCAGCACAATCAAATTTGCAATAGGTTAAACAGTACAGCGTTAGTTTTAAATGTAATATTTTGCAGTTAACCAAAAAAACTTTATAGCATAGTTGGTTGTACAATGGTCCCTTGGCCCAGTTGGTTAAGGCGTGGTGCTAATAACGCCAAGATCAGCAGTTCGATCCTGCTAGGGACCATTTCTTTTTTTCTATATTTTTTTGTTTGTTTGAACATTTAAGTTCTGAAACTTGCTGGGTAAGTGTATTACAAATGGTTATAATTGGTCCTGTATTTATGAAATGGCCACACCCTATATCAATTCATACGTTCTTAATTGGTTTAGGGCCAACTGAATGGTGAGTATTTGTATTGGACCAATACTTCTATTTCTTCGAAAAGCGATAAGATATTTATAAACATCGCGAATGAAAATTTTTTTTGAAGCTTTATATTGTTTCTAGCATCATCAATCCACTATATCCAATGTCCGAGTCAACACCTACACCAACAGAAATACCTTTGAATTCTGTTTCTGCTTCTTCAACTGAAAAGGTTAACCATTTAAAGAGACAGAAACCAACTCCAGAAGAGATTGAAGAAAGAAAATTAAGACGTCTTGAAGTTATCCCAGATGGAATGTCAAAGAAGGAATGGAAAAGACAACAAAAGAAGCAAAGATGGATAGATACCAAAAATGAACATCTTGAAGTTCAACGTGAAAAGAAGCGTCTTGCTAGACAAAGAAAACGTGAAAGATTGAATGAAGATGAAGAGTTACGTAAGGCTAGCCGTAAACCAAGTAAACAAATTCCAACTGATGTTTCAATTATTATTGATTGTGATTTTGATGATTTGATGTTGGATGGTGAAATTGTTTCTTTATCAAACCAGATTAAATCTTGTTATGCAGCAATGAGACGTTGTCATTATAAACTTCCTATTACTGTTACCTCATTTAATAAACGTCTTAAAGAAAGATTTGAAACTGGATTAGGTGAATACAAATTATGGACTGGTAACCTTGAATTTACTGATAAACCTCTAACAGATGTTGCTGACAAAGAACAATTGGTTTATCTTACAGCAGACACAGAAGAAGAAATTACAAAATTAGAACCACATCATACATATATCATTGGTGGAATTGTTGATAAAAATAGACACAAGAGCCTTTGTTACAACAAAGCTAAAGAATTAGGAATCAAAGTCGCAAGATTACCAATTGGGAAATATATTGAAGTCAACGGTAGACATGTATTAGTGACATCTCACGTTTATGAGTTGCTTTGTAAATGGTATGAAAGTGATGGTAATTGGGAAGATGCTTTTAACAAAGTGTTACCACCAAGAAAGCTTAAACAAAAAAGCGAAAGTAAAAGTGCAACTCCTTTGGAAGACATACCTGATAAAGAAACTGAAAAAACAGAAGTATCAGATGAAAAGGAAAGTACCGAAGAAAAAGAAGAATAAATTTTGGGATTATACCATATATAGAATATATCATTGTTAACTTACTCAATAAACAATCTTAAAGGAAGATAGTTCCACAGAAAGTAGTACCTACTCTCTACTATACCAGACAAAAAAAAATAAAATAAATTGCCATTTTACGAGCGCCACTTTCATACTTTACAGTACTGCACTTTGTATTCCATTCACCATGCCACCAGTACCAACATCCATAGATTTTAAGATAGTAAAAGAAAAGCTTATATCCGCATACACACTTAGAAAGATCGAATATGACAACAAGAAATCATTCATTCCACAGAAAGAATTAGTCTACGATTCCCAACTCCCAGTTATTAGTTCAATCCTTAGTCTTGCCAATTGTATTGATAGGTATAGAGATACAAGTGCTTTAGATGCTGCACTAGATAGCATAGACTTGGAGAAGATTTATGGAAATCTTGAGAAACGGGAAAGTGAAAATACTAATGCACAGTTAGACTATGATGATTTACTTGTCCTTGAATTATTACATTATTTCAAGAATGATTTCTTTACTTGGGTAAACAATCCAAAATGTTCCTGTGGTTCAGAAGATGTAGAATCTAAGGGTGGAAAACGAGGAACTCCTGGGAATCTTGATCAAATATCTATTATTGAGGTGTACCAATGTAAACGTTGTGGACAACTTGTTGAGTTTCCAAGAATTAACAATCCGGTATCATTATTGAAATCAAGAAAAGGGAGATGTGGTGAATGGGTTAATTGCTTTATGTTAATATTGAGCGCTTTAATTGGTGGAGGTGATACAGATAGAATTCGATATGTTTGGAATCAAGAGGATCATGTTTGGTGTGAATATTATTCAAATGGCTCAAAAAGATGGATTCATTTGGATCCATGTGAAGCAGTGGCTGATGAACCATTGTTGTATTGTAATAATTGGGGTAAAAATATGAGTTTTGTTATTGGGTTTAACCGTCATTATATTGTTGATCTAAGTAACAAGTATATTACTCCAGAAAAGCAAATTGATAAAGCATCAATCACCAGCGAAAAAAAAGTAGCACAAGTCATTAGATATGTTAATAGCAGAAAGCAGTCAGAATTTTACAGGCAATCACAGACTCAAACAAGCACAGAACAAGCATTGATTAAAGTTTACGAAAGCATTGTTCCCCATAATGTTGAGACGTTAAAAAATGACAAAAATAAATCATCATCAGCAACTTCAACTCAATTACCTGTAGGAAGACAATCAGGATCTGCAGAGTGGACCAAGAGTCGTGGAGAAAATGGTCAATGATAGTTAGGTTTCTGAATTGCTATTCATACTGTTAGATAGACACGCACTATTTGAGTTATATATGTATATTATATTTGGATAAAATTTATTTCCAAATTGTCATTGAACGGATTGTATAACCTCTTGTCATCAATAACTTATGCATTTAAGTGATCCAATTAAAAATACTGTTCTAATGTCTGATATTGCATTGCACCACTGAATATTACTGCCACTTGAAACATATAAACCGATATTGTACGATATTAGTATTTCATATTAAATTAGTTTTCTTCAATCGAACGTCTCGAAATGATAGTTTAGTACTTGCTTATGAGGCCAACGAAACAATTTTTTTGACTTTTTATCCATAGCATTGTATACAAATTAATATTTGTTATAAGTTCACGCTATATCTCTAAATTATTGTTTATGCGATAATATTTACCTACCCAAAATTTCAGTTTATGTTATACTAGCTCTTGCCGAATGTGACTGATTACCGATAATTAAATTAATATTTCAACAATTAAGTAATATAATACAACTGTAACTATGTGTACTGTTTGAAGTCAAATCTGACCAACTTTACAACATCAACAAACAGGGCGTGTGGCGTAGTTGGTAGCGCGTTCCCTTAGCATGGGAAAGGTCATGAGTTCGACTCTTATCTCGTCCAGTTTATTTTTTAACTTCCTTAATAGTGTGCATTTTTCATACCTTGTATAATCAAAATTCAACTGGTACAAATATTTTGAAAAATGTCAATTATACATTTATTTCCAAGGAATTCTATTAATAAAGAGCAATAAATGAATATAAAGAGAAAAACTATAATACAACCTTTGCAGCCAATGATTTTTTGTAGTCCAAAATAGAACCGTTCCATCTTGTAGCATTCTTGTTTTCAATAACAAAAATATCTTTAGCAACCTTATCCAACAATCTGAAATCGTGCGAGACAACAACAACACCACCATTAAAGGCATTGATAGCATCAGCCAATGAATCAATAGTAGACAAATCCAAACCGTTAGTAGGTTCATCCAACAAGATTAAGTTTGGACCTTCCAATGCCAATAATGCAAAAACAACACGAGATCTTTGACCTTCAGATAAGGTGGCCATTTGGGAAGTTTGGGCTTCACCACTCAAGCCATAACGACCCAATTGACCTCTCCAGTATTGGTAATCTTGTGAAATTTTTGAAAATTTGTCACGAACAAACTCCAATGGTGATTTAGTCAAATCCAATTGATCTGCTGAATGTTGGGAGTAAACACCCAATTTGATATGAGTATGTTGAATGACTCTACCCTTTTGTGGTTGTAAAATACCTTGGAACAACTTCAACAAAGTGGACTTACCAATACCATTTGGACCAACAAGAGCAACTCTTGAGTCCATATCAATACCGATATCCAAATGTTCATACAAGTTATCTTCTTCTTTACCTGAATAAGAAAATGACATATCATCAAATGCTAAAACTGGAGGTGGTAATTTTTCAACTTCAGGGAATCTAAAACTGAAAACCTTATCTGGAACAACTGGTTGGATCAAACCATCGGCTTCCATTTTATCCAAAATCTTTTGTCTAGATTTAGCTTGCTTGACCAAGTTAGCATAAGTACCAGCAGATGCAATGAATTTCTTGATATGAGCAATTTCTTCTTGTTGCTTACTGTATTGTTTCATCTGGTTAGTTTCCAATTCAGCTCTGGTTTTAACATAGGAATCGTAGTTACCACCATATGTAGTCAAAACTTTCAATCTCATATCAATCATGTTGGTACAAACACCGTTAAGGAAATCTTGGGAATGGGAAACCAAAATTAAAATTCTGTCAAATCTCTTCAAATATTCTTCCAACCAAACACAAGCTGCTAAATCCAAATGGGCAGTTGGGTCATCCAATAATAATACGGTTGGTTTGACAAACAAGGCCTTGGCCAATGCAACACGCATTCTCCAACCCCCCGACATGTCTTTGGTCTTCTTGTTGATAGTGACTGAATTGAAACCCAAACCAGTCAAGATAACGGCAGCTCTACTTTCAAATGTGGCAGGATCCATTTCATCAATCTTTTCGTAAAGAGCATCTAAAGCTGGACATTCTGGACCTTCTTTGACAATCAACTCTTCAACTAAATCTTCCAATCTTTTCATTTCATGTTCAGCTTCTCTGACGACATATTCCAAAGCGGAAAATTCAGTTGCTTCAGCTGGTTCATTCAACAAGTAGATATCAATATTTTCTGGAATTGGGAATTCTCTAGCAGCAATGGATTTCATTAAAGTAGATTTACCACATCCATTTTCACCCAATAAACCATATCTACGACCATAATTCAATTCCAAAGTAGAATCTTGAAGTAAAACTTTACCATGGAATAAAAGGGAGACAGAAGACAACTTAATATCTCTAGAAGTAACCAAGGATTCCAAAACACCAGTAGTGACTCTGTCTGATAAACCATATTCATCGGTTTGCAATTTCAATTTGGCAATTTGTTGTTCAGCATCTTCAACTTCATCTTCAGCAGCATCTTTTTCGGCTTGCTTCTTAGTTTTTTTGGTAGATTTACCAGCAGCAGTTTTCTTAGCTTCTCTTTCTAAACGCTTTTGTTCTCTTTTAGCTTTTGATGCAGAAATAGACATAACGAATTGTTGCTTTCTTTGACTGGGAAGAGAAAACTAGAAAGAATCACTTGAAAAAATTTTTTTTGTCTACAAAGATATTTTTTTTTTTTCAATTTGAGTATCATTTCTTAAGGAGAAGCTGAGAGGCAAGGAAAAAAAAAGAAAGAAAAAAAAGTACCCCGATGAGTGCACACGTGACCAATAGTACATGCAGTACATTACGTAATCGAGTATTTTTTGTCTTGCTATTTGTTAAGCGGTTGCTTTAAAATCTTTAACCTAATGAACAGTATACTAGAACAATAGGTTAGTTTTAGTAGATCGAAACTATGGATTAGTAGTGTCAATCATAATTATACAAATCGAGATACTAGACAACACAAAAATCACTAGCTGGTGTCGTCATTCAACAATGAGATTGAACACAGTATGTCTTATTATGCACAACTAAGCAACTGTCAACTACTGGTTCAGTTTCCAAGCAACCGATTTTCTTTATCTAAGTAGAATAGTGAGATTATTTACAATTAATAGTCCCAGAATTCGATTGATGGAATATACAACAAGAGACTAATTCCCTATAGAAAAATTAGAAAATAAAAAAAGAGAGTGAAAAGTGGAGAGCTCGTAGGAGTATGGTCTAAAAAAAGTGAAAGCTAGAGCGGGAAAGTAAATGAATGAATAAAAAAAAAAGTCTCCCATTCACCAGAAAAAGAAATTAGAATTTGTCGTTGTACTCTTGCCACCACCATTAACCCATTAATAACCTAGATCACAATTTTTTTTTTTTTAATTCTTTTAGAGCAAATTCTTAATCAATTAATCAAATAAGAAATAGGGGAAGCTAGGAGAGATTTAACCAACCATGTCACCGTCAGAAAAGAACCACAAGTCCGACAAATCTCATAAGATTAATGTGTCGGCACCAATTCCATTGAAGCATCTGCTGCACCCAATTCCAAGAGCTGCATCTCTGGATCAATTGCGACTCCAACTCTTTGAACAAGACAGAGCATTGAGGTCATTGACACCTTTGACAATGGGTCAGGTACAAAGACATATCAATAGAAGACCTTCTTATGGAACAATTGTTACTAGTAGGGAAAGATTTTACAATTTAGACTATCCAGATAATGTTGAAGAATTATCCAAGTTACAACTCGACCCAAACTCAAGGTTTTACGCTAGATCCAGACCAAGAACGTTAGATTTACCTAGATTATTGCCCTACAAGATCGAGAGTCCTCAAGACCAGGCCAAGTTTTTAAGCCATATTATTTCGCATCTTTACATTGCGATTAAAACATTGGATATTCAAGGTTCCTTGAGTGTTAGTGCGAAGGACTTGGCTGCATTAAAAGATGCTATATCAGATGTTGATTTGGCATTAGAGACCAACTTGTTTGAAATGAACAATGACGAAGACGGTGAAAATGGCGAGGAGGCAATCTCTGAAGACTTTGAGACAAGTGATGATGACGATGAAGAGGAAGATGAGGAGGAAGAAGACGAAGAAGATGAAGCAGACAAGGATGCCACTACGCAACATAAGAAGTCACCAAAGTCAGCTGCCGTTGTAGGGGTGAAGACTTGGACACATGAATTGTTGGTATGGTTAAAAATGAAGTATGAAATGCCCGTAACTTTAAGGGTAAGTTTAGCTCGAGTATACTATTCCATATGTCTTTGTCGTGGTCAACATGTTAGCCTTAGAACATATGTCAAAGTATTTGAATTGTTAACAAAGGACCAATTGTTAGTGTATAACCTGGGTTTGAGATTGCCATGCAATGACTTATTCAAAGAATTGGAACACCATTTTCATCCACCAGATACCACAATGATCCCATTTGAGAAGAAGGACCATAAGCAATTGGTAAAGTTAGCATCGAGAGCCAATTATTTCTTTGACAAGCATTGTTTGCCAGAAGTGTATGAGAAATTGGTGGCTTACTTTTCTGTCAGCAGTTCAGCATTGACGATGTCGTCTCTAGCAATATTGCCGCCATTCTTTACGCCAGGTGGCGTGGATGATGAAAATGATATCCGTCATTACATTCAATCATTTTTTTACATGTGGTTAAAGTTGAATAAAACGAATGGATTTGATGTCCAGATCAGCTCCAGATTAGGAGTAATATCCATGACTGCATTATCCACACTTCACGATAATCCCGAGGCTAGAAAGTACTTAAAATTGGGAAAATTTGGGCTTTATAGTGAAAGCCAAATGGAATTCATGATAAATACCTTAATTAACAGCTTGAACATCATGGTTGAAAAGTATTCTTCAATGAAATTGAAGTATTTCCACGGGTTTGCATCAACAATCGTATTTTCAATGATTGGAGATTTGGCACTTGAAGACGGGGGAATAATTTATTATTTAAGAACATTGGTGAATGCCATCGAAAGTTATATTCACCCGTCCAATACTGGTGATTGGACTCGACCAATTTCAAAATTAGTATTAGCTTTGATTTACCAATTTCACAAGAGATATAATTCCGAAAACGAAAAAGATGGATTTTACTATAACGTGCCAGAAGAAATCAAGCTTTCTCGAAGAGTAGTCAAAGAATTTGTGACCACCTTGTTACCAATAGTGAAGATCGGTATTCAAGCAAAGCAAGATAAAGTAACAACTGACTACATTTCAGCTTTGCAGTTGTTGGCATTCTTAGAGCCGGAATATGTTCTTGAAAATACACTTCTAGATATTTATGAGTCTT
The DNA here is from genome assembly GCA_013177575.1 of Candida sojae. NCBI lineage: Eukaryota > Fungi > Ascomycota > Pichiomycetes > Serinales > Debaryomycetaceae > Candida > Candida sojae. The sequence continues at coordinate 2,015,033 of WWPN01000002.1, read as the reverse complement.
TAGAGGGAGTGATATCCACACATAGAGTATCCACTGCACTTAAAACAATTGATACATTAGCCAGATTCCTTGTTTCCACTCCTGTTTACAGAGTACATGTTACAAGAATATTGCTGCTTGCACTTCCAGGAATTGATTCTAATGATTTAGAGAAGACAATGAATACAATTGAAGCGTTCACATCCATTTCAAACTTCGCCCCTATTTATGATTTGACTAATGAAACCGGTGATCCTGCATTGGCATTGGAGTTTACCAAGGAACATATTGAATACTTGAAGAGAAAAATCTATAACGGGGATATTGAACAATTCCAAGTAGAGAAGGATTTAGAAATCGAAGCTCTTAAATCCTCCACAACTGTTTTTAAAGAGTTGATCAAGGGATTCACCCAGAGAATGACCTTATTATTGGAGAATCTTCCCGATCCAGAGAAAAGTACCGGATTAGAACGTGGGTTGGCTGTTTCATTACCAAAATTCATGTACATTATTTTTGAGTCGATATCTGATGACTTATTCAAATATTTCAGGAACGATTTCTTTGACTTTGTATTCAGTAATACCTACCACACAGTTTCGAACACTGTTGCAGAGATTTGTGGGGGGATAGTTAAAAGAGATCCTCAATGTTTCAAGAAATATGCCCGTATTTTCATTGAAAAGATCAAGGATGAAATTGATGAAAACGAAGCAGGAGGATATAGAACTGGGGCCGAAATTGCTCCTCGTGATCATGCTTTGTTTTGGAACTTGACCATATTGGACGAAATGGTTGGTAATGCTGGTAGTCAAATTATAGATATGTCATCTGAGATTTATGACTTATCATTCTTCTTGATGGAGAAGGTAAAAAGTCCCGCTGTATTTGCATCGACTTATTTGGTAAATCAAGTCTTACAAACTCTCACCAAGATAAAGATCAAAGAATGCCGAATTATTTCTCCAGATTATGTAAACAAATATGGTGTTACCGAAAAGTGTTGGGGTGGATTCTGGAACCAACAGGAGAGATTTTCACCAGAAAATACTTCGTTTGAATGGTTTATACCATCAGAGAAAGACGTATCTTTTGCAATTGAATTTTTCAATAGACATGTTTCCAAGAGTTTGGAAAATTTGATGAAACTTATGCATGATTATGACAAAGAAAAGAATAGTGCTGTGCAATCGTCAATGGCAGTGCTTGATGACACTAGACTGAATTTGTTATACTTGGCATATTCATTGAGTGGTGTTTCATTTTTGCTCGATCCTACATTTGAAGAAGATATTCCAAAGTTGAGCCACGATACAGAATCAATTCAACAAAGATTGTTACTTTTAAAGCAAATTAGGGCACTTAGTGGTGTATCTACACAAAAAGATGTGGTTTATGATGAAAACACACCCGAAGTTATGGAAAGAATTATTAATGATTTAAGCACCGAAGACCTTGACATGATCACAGACATTGAACAAGTGAATGAAGAAATTAGTGAACAAAATGACCATCATGATGACAATACAACAAGTGAAAGTACTTCAAAAGATGACGATACAACTACAGGAAAGTCTACTCCACCAAATAGAGATTTATATCCAAAGTTTGAACGAAATGAATTCCCGCTTAGCAGGCCAGATTCAGTGGTACCAACATATGACGGTTCAGGAAGAGAGACACCACAAATCAATGGGGTACACATGTCAAGCATGAATCCTGCCATAACATTTAGAGAAAAGAGTTTGTATACATCAAACTATTTCTTTGGAACTGGAAATGAGAACAGAATACATAAAGATTTGTATACCAGCATACATAAAACAAGAGAGTTAATTGGTAAAAGTTTACATGTTATTTACAAGTTCTTGGTGTCAAATTTTCCCGACAACACCAAAATTTTGAAAAACTTTTTGTTTGTTGTTAGTATTTGGTTTTCTGATGTAGGTAGAGAAAGGAATCTTGATGCCAGTCATTCGAAAATCAACTATGGATATGTAAGTTATCTTCAAACTGTGAATAGGATTAGAAAACCATTTACTAGAATTGCAGTTGGTGCCAGATTAGAATTATATCATCTGTTCAGATTGGCATTGCATGCAACGTCTCGTACAGAAACAAATTTGGATAAGTTATTGTTAGAAGATGTTGTAAAACTTTCCGAGTCTACTTATTCTAGTATTGCCCGCAGCGCTCATACTATTTTGGTTGATGCCATGAAGAGATTGAATGGGGCATATAGTTTGATAGTTAAATCATCATTTAGACACCTTTCAAAAGCGTTGGATGCAGATGACCATAAAAAGATAGAAAGTGGATTGAGTATTTTTGCAATCAAGAAGATCAAGGGTAAGTTACAGAATGATTTTTATAACCTTCAAAAGCTTGTGGATTTGTTACACCGTTCTTTAACAGTGGATAACCAGAATGTTTACAAAAAAGCGTATGCTTTATTTTCGGGGGTACGTAAAGGTATCACTCCTCCAAGTAGTGTTTGTATTCTTGATGAAGCTTCAATTGATGTTATCAGACCTCCTGATGAATTCATTGATTTGGAAATAAAGGCTGTTAAGTTAGCAAAAGAAAACAAGAGAAAAATCTATTTTGAAAAATTAGAAAAGCTTCAAGACAAAGTTTTGAGTGATCAAGATGGAAATGGTCATTGGAAGATTACGTTGCTGAACTTGGAATTGTTGCTGAATATTCAAGCTTACTTGGAAATACCTACAAGATTAGATATTTTGTTATTATTTCACAAAGAAGCCGCTGCAGACCATCCATTAATATCGCGTAAGGCATTTGAAGGTATTGCACGTATTATAAACAAATTGATTATTTCAAACAAGTATCTGTATGATCTTAGCCTGATGTATGATTTGAATTTCGTTCTTCCTATATTGGAAGTGATTGATACAAGGCCTCAAAATGGAGTGTCATATAGGGAAGCATGGCAAAGAGAATTACAGCAAACTGAATTCCCAGATTATTATGTTGACGTAAAACCAAGCTTGGGATGGTTATTCTGGAAAGATTCCATGTTGGCGGTCAGCCCAAGACCGTTCTACAGAATTGATTTGAATGCATCAGATTTGGATACAATAAAGACATTTTCTGAATTTGTAACTAAGGATTGGTTTATTAAGATCGTTAAGCTATGGGTGAATGATGGAGAAGCTAACTCCACGTTCCAAATGGCAGATGTTTTTGCAGTTGCTGCATTAATGGTTTTAATTTCTAATGGTTTTACAGCTAATTTTACATTCGAGGATTTGTTATCTGTTGTTGATTATATTTATGTTCCAGACGAAAAAAGTGCACATATTGTGACTTGTGAAATTTTGGTTGGTATTATATTTGGTACCAAGTATTTGGCAGCTGAGTTTTGGGATCAAAGAGATGAATTTGTTTGCAAGTATTTGAAGAAGGTTTTAAACGATGATTTGTCTCCAGATACCCAAGGTATTTGGAATGTGTTCTCCTATTGGTTACCGAGTCAACTTGATATTAGAAGATTTCCTAAAATTTGGAGTGAGATACTTGACTTTCAGTTAGATCCAAATTCTGATTCCGCATTCAAAGACTCAACAAGAATCAGTTATATGAAGGGGTGATTGGAACTGTTTCCTGGCGTCTTGCTGACCCAGATAAATTTTTGCTGTTTTGTTTAAAGAATATCAATTCCAAATATGCTTCAGTTAGATCTCAAATCGGGAACTTAATGGCGGTGTTGTCGTTCAATTACTACGTTGAATCAATTGCAGATAGTAAAGTTTTTATTGAAGGTAGTAACAAAAAGAAAGGATTGATGTTATATGAAGATAGAAACAATTGCAAAGTTGTTGGTATTGTTGAAGAATTGTTTACTCAAATTGAAACTTGGAGAAAGGAAGTTGCTCATTTGAGTCCTCAAGAGATTTTAAAGACAAATTACATTTATACTGCAACGACGGTTTTGACTTGGTTGAGACAAGAATTGAACACAAACTTATCGATTATGTTTGAATCCCATGTTTCAAAATACCTTGTTCCATTTTTATTGGAATTAATTAACATGAGAGAAGTTTGCCAGTTAGGAAATATTGACCCAATTACTGTGTTGAAGAAAGTTTCCCAGATTCCATATACCAGTACCTATTTAGAGGATATTATCCGAATGCTCGAATTTTATGTTGAAGAAGAATTGAATTTAGTACAAACTTTAGTAATGGGGGAATTCACTGAAACCATTTATTTTAAGAATTTGTTTAAGTTGAACAAAGATCAAAGACAACGTGTATTCAATTTATCAAACAAGTTATTGTATCACAAGCACGTGGAAATCAGGGAGGCAGCTGCTGATACCTTATCAGGTTTGATTCATATTTCACCAGTGGAAGACGTTAAAGATATTGTAACCAGATATAGCAAGCTTTTTCCAAGCAATTGGACAAGGTTAGGAGCAAATACCGCAAGTCTGGATACAAAAACATGGACAGTGATGATATAATTAAGTTGCATGGAGCTACTTTAGGATTAGGTGCTTTGGTTCATGCATTTGCCTTTTCTTCTCCACCTCCAATTTGGGTTCCTGAAATATTGGCTACTTTAGCAAATAAATCTACTGGTATTCCTGGTATTGTTGGCAAAACAGCAAAAGAATCACTCGGTAAGTTTAAAAAAAATAGACAAGACAGTTGGCATATTGATAGTAAAGTCTTCACTGAGGACCAAATGCAAGACCTTGAAGGTGTTCTTTGGAAGAGCTATTTTATTTAAAAAAATTTAAAGAGTTGAATTATGATGTAGCTGGCTGGGAGATGAAATATAGTAATTATACAAGTGCGAAAACAATAATATATAATTGTATGTTTATTGAAAAGCAAAGATAAAACGAAAACTAATTATTAAGGTACAAAAGTTAATATACGTATAAATGTAAAGAATACAATTCTCTTCTTCTCTCTCCCCCCCTCTCGCACTCTCCCAGCTACTCTCATATCATTAAATTAATAACTCAATTTAGGTTGGAAACCTCAAACAAGAAACTCGAAAAACTAATAGTTGCAGTACCAGAAAGGTCTTTGTCATATTTCCTAAAGATATCAGTAAGTCTTCTCAAATATACTAGCAATTCAATGAAATTGTCAAACTTTAATTTTCCAACACCACCATTGTCATGCATGGAATACTTCTGAAACAAATGCAACACCAAATCGATGTCCAATTTGTAACCTATTTGTTCTAAAATCTTTTGAAATTCGCCAAAGGATACATCACCAGACTTGTTTGCATCAGCTTGAATAAAGAGTTTTTTATAAGAAGATAAATACTTCCATAAAGATACAAATTGTTCAAAATTTAAAGATTTGCTGGATGAATCGGATGTACTGAAAAGGTTAATCATTAATCTAATGGTAGAATCCTGAAATCTTGTGCGGTCGAAATTTAATAATGCATATGATAATTCTATGGCAGATATTCTACCAGATCTATTGGTATCAACCTTTTCAAAAACTATTCTTAATTCAGATTCTAATTTCTGTTTCGATGAACTACTAGTTTTAGAGCTTTCAAACGAATCTTTTGATGTATTGCGTTTGGAGTAATTTCCATTGTTTATCGGAGGTGGCTGATATTGTTGTTGTGGTGGCTGTTGTTGTTGTGGTGGCTGTTGTTGTTGTGGTGGCTGTTGTTGTTGTTGATATATATGTTGTTGCGTTGGAACAGGCAGAGAATAGGAAGGACGGTGTTGGTAGTTAGCCGGTGGTTGTTGATTGACGTATTGTTGTACAGGAACACCAGAAGAAGGAGGGGGAGCTTGTGGTTGCTGATTGGAATATTGCTGAGCAGGAGCATAATGGCCCCCAGGTTGCGGGTAGTTCTGTGCTGGAGGTTTTGGTAATATTCTTGACGTGGAGAGGAACTATATTGTTGATATTGTTGTTGTTGGGGTGGCGGTCTGTAGCTAACCTTTTGTGGAATTTGATGGGATTGAGACGGATGCTTTCTGTTTACACTTGGATGTTGACTTTGTTGGGAGTCTTGTTGACCATACGACTGCTGAGGTGTTGGTTGTGGAGGTAATTCGTTCATTATTATAATTGTTGATTCTTGTATGATACAGACTTGGACTCTATCACTAATTACTATTACTATGACTTTCTTCTTGGTTATCACTATTTCCCTAACACTTGATATGAAATAAAAAATAACTTGGAAATATTAATAAATACAAAATTGATGAGTTTAGGTATAAGCCAGTAATTAACGATTTATTTGAATACAGGCTTTGCCAGTCTATATTTTCTTTTTCTATTTTTTGTTTGAGTATTTTGTTTCCTAGTATCTTTTTTTTTTCTTTGGCCTCACTGTGGGTTTCAGCAACAGAGAAAAAAATTATGTACAAAAAAAACATGGAACAAAACCACTCTCTCATAGTATACTGTCATGTTCAAAAAGTTTGAACCTTTTTTTTTCTTACTGACGTAAACCGGCAATGTACCATATGAAACGAGTAGCATAGACAAAGCTTCTTTTCTTATGTACTGCAATCAATAATTATATATATTAAAAGGAACAAATCAATTCACATATGAATGCATACTAGTTTGAATAAAAAGGCGAATTATAAAAACGTGAACTTATATTTAGCTAAAAAGCAGAAATAAGAGATTGGCAGATGAAACAGGTACTAACTCTGAATAATGTATTCTACAAGGTTAAGAAAAAAAAAAAATACAAGCAAAATCTAAATGAAAACCCTTAGTAGTAGGTACTTAAACAAGAATAAAATTGATTATGCATACCATTCTGATTATACCCTGGGTACGTGGTATCTGTATTACATACTAAAGTAAAATATTTTGTTATATCATTGTGGAATGACCCACCACAGAATTTGGTTTGTTATCTGTGAACCAAAAATTCGTAAAACTTTTTACAAACAAAGGTTCAAACTTTTTTTTTATACCAAATGACAGAAAAACAGAAATTTGGGAAACTGTACATCTATTTTTAGCAAAATTGCACGACATTTTCGACTTTACCTAGTTATTCAGGATACTACAATAGTGAAGTTATAATCTACATGTTGCAAAGACCATTACCACTTTCTAGGTCTTTGTTATTTAAATGTCAAAAATTTTATTAATAATTTGTTGTTGTTTTTTTTTTGTATATATTGTACATGAAATACTCATGCTAAAGAATAAAATTGAGCTAATACAATAAATAGTTCACTCCCGTTGATTTAATAATCTCCCAACATAAACAAACATAATAAGAACCTAAAATACAATAATGCTGAAAGGAAAAATTAAAACTGTTGTTGATTAATTTATATAACCCATTTAATCTCTAGCTCTACCTCTGTAACCACCTCTTCTTGGACCGCCTCTGGATGGTCTTGGTCTTTCAGCTGGAGCATTCTTTAATCTGGTCAATGGCAAGATACCTTCTGGGATGTTTAATTCGGTTCTCAAGAATTCAACACCTTCATCAGTCAAGGTGTAGTAGTAGTATTGCCATGAGAATTGAGTTTTGACAAAACCTTTAGAAGTCAAAGATTGTAAAGCTTTGATGACATACAAGTTTCTAGTGTCGATTTCATCGTGCTTTGGCAAGTTGAAGTCTTTTTTAGCAACGACAACACCTTCTATAAAAACGTGTTAGTAAAAATTAATCCAAAAAAAAAATAATCAACAAAAAATCAGTATTATTGAAGTGAACCATTACAGTTTAACAATGTTCTCAAATAATATCCCCTTGATTTAATCAATGCTAGTTGATCCCATTTTTAATATGCTTATTATCTTTAATGATTACTATGAAGTTCTTCTTGACATTGGTATTTCCATCATATAATTCATATTTTAATTTCTTTCTATTCAAACCTCAAATTTTCTCTGATTTTCATATTTTAATATTCATTAATGACATACCTTGGAAGAGGTATTGGTGGATCTTCTTTCTGTCTTCTTTTGGAATTAACATGCTGTGACTCTAGTTGATTACTACTCCTAAAAGAACCAATATCAAAATTTCAAATTTTCAGTATGATTTTTTTTTTGTCAGAATTGGTGGGTGCGCGAGAGTATGAACAGGACCATAGTAAAAGAAAATCCCTAGTAAAAGAGAAAAAAATGAAAAAAAAAATACAGTCGTGTAAGGTTTCAAAATATTTATCATGTGTTGAAAATTATTTGCTTAGGGCTGTAACCCTAATATATATTTTTTTTGGAAAGCCTTTGGACTCGAAGAATAGGGAAGCTTTGTGTAATTAGGATGATCCCCCCAGAAAATGTAAATTACCAGTTGGATAGTTAGTTAATAAGAGGATAGCCACACTAATACAACTATTCAAATGTTTAGTATACCACTGATTGGTTGAATACTTATGTTCAGTTAAAAAATGTATATATATTGAATATCATTAGAATTAGCAGTCTGGAATGAGAAAGCAGAGATTCCGGAGAATCCTTGGCTTATTACCACTAAGGGAGGCAGTCATTTGATAGACTAATCATAATGTTCTTGTTTTATTAAGTTTTTTTAACAATTTTTTGATATATTCTATAGGAGCAGCTTTGGAGTTGACAAGGATTTTTTATGCCATGTTCATTTCGTCTAATAAATCACAATCCATTTTCATAATCAATTGAGCAGCGGTGTAATGTCTATTAACAATACATGATAAGTGGTATTATAGTAACGTACAAACAGAATTGATCATAGAAGCAATATCAAACTGAACTATACAAGTATATTTTAATGTCTTGTCTGTAGTCTTCCCAAAATTTAAGTTTGTATACTAATTTAAAACTTACATATTTCTTGTAAATAACATCAGAAAACGCACATTAAAGGAAAGTGGGTAAGGTATACAAGTTATAAGCTGTACTTTGACACCCACCAAATACTCATATAAAAACTACAATAAAACGACACATTAAATAAAGTAACGAAATTATTATTAATATACACAAATTTACCAAATTACGAAAATAAAAACTAAACTGTGCAAAATATCAACACGTGATAACTTTGTGCAATTCACGCATTTGGTGCGAACGAGATCAAACCACCATCAACAAAAAAAATTTAAAGGAATAGAAAACATTGGGAAATAACGAAGAACAACCATAAACACAAATACCACAACTACTACATGGAATAACAAGACTCCAAATAGTGAAAATGTCCTTGAAGAATACTCTACTTGTTGTTTTTAGTCCTCATAACTGTATCTAGACCTTGCTATTGTTTTTGCGGAATCTTCCAAAAAAATTAGTGATAGAATCCTTTTGGGCTTCCCTTTCTTCTTTATCCAAAGATTGTTCGTTGGTTAACTCAGGATCTCTCATGAAAAATCCAAATATGATCATTGGAGCAACAAAACACATACAGACAGTCATTAAAATACGTTGAACATCACCATAAGCATGAACAGCGGCTTCACGCTGTGGAGTACCCAAGCATATTCAGCAATGAAGCTATAAGGATCACCATAAACTGAAGTAGCCAATTCGGAGTCTCCCAAATATTTAACAAGATGCTTGTAAAGTTGACTTCCCAAATTGCTGAGGCAATTGCTGACCCTACAGCCCATCCAATACGATAAAGAGTGTACATCGCTGAGATAACCACAGCCATTTTTCCGTGATCACACGATGCCATAGCTAATACATTGACACTATAAGTTAGGAACCCAGTACCCACACCAATAACACATAAACCGCCTATAACACCACTGTGGGAGTGTAACTGGCTTCTGAAATGGTAAAGAATACCAAAACCAACCATCCATAACACAGATCCAAAGATTGCGAAGCCTTTCAAGCGTCTAAAGTAGACAATAAACAAACCGAAAAAGAAACCAACGATGACGGAGACAAAGGATGAGATGGTAGTAATTCTGGTGGCCGATGCTTGGGATTCGTTAAGAGCAACCATCAACACAGTGTACAAGAAGTTGGCCTCGACGGCGTAGACAAAGTCAAACAAGAAGGAGATGACACCAGGAGCCCAGATACCACGGTCCTTCATTAAGTTGAGTGGGATGATAGGTTCTTTTGCTCCATAGATTTCCCAGAGGGCAAACACGGGGAACAACACACCTCCAATGACAACAGGAACAATAATGTGAGCCTTTCTCCAACTGGAACTAACTCCACCAGCAAGAGTGATTGGAACCAAAATACAACCCAAGGCGGCACACAAAAGAATCAATCCAACAACATCCAAATTCCAGAACATATATTTGGCAAAGCCAACAACACCCAACTCTTGAAACTTAGTTTTTCTTTGTTTGAAAACCCTCCATTCCTCAGTTTTACCAGCAAGGTAACGCATGTGGAGCATGCAGCACACAATTGGAATAGAAGCTAATGGCATGATGAATGCCCACATTGAAATACCCCATTTCCAATTGGTACCAATTCCTGAAGTCACTGAACCGGATATCCAGGTGTTAATGACGAACGGAAATGCAGGACACATCGTGAAAAAAAATCTCCAGCGCAAACTGGAAAAATCAGACATAATGAACACAAGCATGATAATCACACCACTGTACCCAACTTGGTAAAGAACAGCACCAGCAACATAGGTATTAATATTCGGAGACTGCCCTTCAATGATAGTGCCAACCACATAGAATAAAATTGAAACGATAAATAATTCCAAACGACCAAATACATCCGACAACCTTGCATACACTGGTTGACTAGCAGCAGCCACCACACCTTGAATAGCATTAACCGTCGTAAGGAGCGAATGTTCGGTCCAACTGGCGGTTGCATAGGCAGTGAAAATATACCTCGTATTGCCATCTAATCCGTAACCAAAACCACAAAGGAATGCTGAAAATCCCAATATAACTTTGTACCAAAATGTATGTTTCCATTGATTTGCTAGAATTTCGGCTTTGTGTACACCAATAGACATCTCTTCCTCAATACTTTCAGTATCTGTAGGGTTTGTTTTATAAAAGCTCTTCTCTGAGCTTTCTTTTGGCTCATCAGACATAACTGGATGGGTAGACATTGCAAAATAATACTTGATAAACCAGAACCGACTGAAAAAATAATTATGTTTTGTTGAGAACAAAAACAAATAAAAAATAAAATTCAAAAAACAAGAAAACACCAAATTAGGACCTTGATACGAAGACGGGAAATCCTAGATCATTTAAATATTTTTCTCCAGAGGGAACACGGAGAGATGGGCCACCGATAAATCTAAATTGTCTGTTCTTTTTTTTTTTTTTCACATCGTTAATGTATTTTTTTTTCTTATTTTTTTGTGGGATTATAAGACGCCCAGCCTGAACAATGTACAGTATTTAAAAGGCAATTGCTATCTAAAGGAAAAATGCCGCTCTTCCTCATTGAAAATTTTTAGGAACATCCGCATAAGTCAAGAAAATGAGGACATCGTGATGTCTTATTGGTCAAGAACCTGCTAATACATAAGCTCCATTAAGTTGTATCCCGTCAAGGGATAGGACATTGTGTACATTGCAACCAATAAAGTTATTAAGATATTCAATAGAAACGTAAAACAACTATAAAGATTACATTTATAAACAAACCTTCGGAAGAAATGAGTAAATTTCATAATTATGCAAATGGAATTGTGATTTTTTTGATTAATTCGATGAAATAGATAATGTAACAAAGTTAGTTTTTTTTCTTGTTTCTTTTTTAAGGAATTTACTTATTTGCAGACTTTTTTTAAGCCCTGAATACATCGATGGCATAAGAAAAAAATTTTCTTTTTCTCATGTTAGTAATTTAAAGTTTATTTTGTTTCCGAAATCGTAAACCATACCCAATACAACTTTCTCTGATTGGTTAGATAATTAACAAACTGAGATTGGACCCATTCCCGATCCTGGGATTGCATGTAAAAATAATTTTTTTTGTCTTTCCTTTCGGAAATGTGTACTTTTTTCATGGTAACGTATCTGTAACCCAATTAAGAATCGGATGTTATTCCTCTTTGAAATTAATTTCAATTTGGTAGATGGTTTTGATTTACGTAAAAGCCAATGAAGTGTGCAATTCCGCAAGTGTACTTCCTTTGATCAACTAATTTTTGTGCAGTAATACTACATAAACTGACAGCATGAATGGACGACGATTTCACGCTTTTTGGCTCAATCGCTAGAAAACTTGTCCGGTATCGTTTCGCATTTACCCGTCAACGCAAAGAGTTTCTTGTAAACTCATTTAATAAAACGGGTGGGAAATTCGGTGGTACTCTCCATTCTTTATCAAATTTGCTCCTGAGAGCTCTCCTTAGCATGAAAATGCATGGGCGGTGTTACAAGAGATATTACACGAAGTATCTAGGCTGTTAAAGGTCGACTTCGTTATGGGAATGACGCCGTGGATGGTTGGCTATGGTTTCACTACTATGTGAACCAGCAAAGCTGTTTAGTGCAATATGCGAACTTGAAGTATACTTCAAGCACCCGATACCGATCATCGATGTCGGATAGGTTTTTTTTAAAAAAATTACATTAGAAGAGATGTTTTAATGATTATACCGGTTTTCCATTTTTTGAACTTCGCGGTTCGAGTTCAAATCAAATCAAAACCAGGAAAAAAAAAAATTGTACAACAATAGCTATTACGTATTCTTATTCACCCTTATACCCACACCATGATATTTGCAAGCATACGGCGTATTTTTCAATCATTTAGAACAGAAGAAGAAGAAAGGTTGTATTCACGTGCAGCATTTTTCAATTTACTTGGATTTCTTGGTTCATGTGTTTTATTTTCATTTGTTGCTCAGCGCCTTTCGAGACATCCCAGAGAATTGGCTCACATTGCCCGAGCAGATGCATTGATTAAAGCTATTCAATCCTAAAATCAATTGACTATTTAATGATAGTTATTTATATTTATAATTGTATATTTACAATAAGAAAAGATTTAAACAAATGGAATGGAGGACTGAAGAAAATAAACATAAAAAGATATAAAGTATAAGAAACTTTGGTAATTGATGCTAATGATGTCTATCAAAAAGTAGAAAATAAAACAATGAAACAAAAAAATAATAATTAAAACCCTTTACCTCTAATCAATAATTCCTTACACATTTCATAGGCTGTCCATGATATCGCTGTACTTGGGATGTTAAATATTACTCTTGGCTTTAACCCTTTCCAGAATGCAGACATTCCACCCAGTTTATACAATGCTTCTGCTGCACTTCTGAAACCAGTTACATGTCTAAACTCATGGTTATTTAATATTCCTTTGGTCTGTAAAACTGTTTTGATACAATCAAATGGAGTTGTCAATGCAGCAGCAATACCACCGGCAATACCACCACTGACACAATGTAAATATGGATTATATATATGAGATGGATTTAATAATGATGATGAATATTCATAAAACCCAAAATTTAATGCAGCAAATGGGATATTTGTCAAAAGTGTTGTTGGGTATGAGATATAAAAAGCACTTAATCCTTCTTTTTTATAAATATCACCAGCTAGTTTAAACAACTTGACAGAATTTCCTTTCGAATCGCTATACGCGGCACTAGCTTGCATTCTTTGTTTTAACATATCAAAGGGAGTCATTAACGCATCTGAAGCAGTGGTACCAGTAATACCAGCACAACTCGCAATGAGTGGATGGTTTTCATCTGTCACAATCTTATTCAGATGTGGGGAGTTTGTCAACCTATTGACCAAAAATGTCTTGGTGGCTTCAAATACAGAAAAATATATGGCATGAGCTGGACCAGCACCTAATACAACTGACGACACACCCTTCCATAATGCATAGAATCCTTCTGTTGAACTGATACTAGATATGGATTTTAAAAGACCACGAGATATTTCTTTACTTGAAAGATTCATTTGCATTCTGGTTTTAATTGAGTCAATCGGGAACATCACTGTATGTTCCATTATACCCGCCAATGCACCAGCAGATAAATGTGCAGCCAAGGAGGCATCATCTGGTAATGCTTCGTAATCTATTTCAAGTGAATCCTTTGGCAAAAACTGTATTTGATGCTCCATATTGGGGATGAACTTTCTTTAAATATGTCTGCAAATGAGGGGGGAAGGTATCACTATTCGTGTGGATAGATTAGAGCAACTAATAGATCTTCCGTTTATTTGTTCAAGTTATAGGAGCACCAATTAAGATGAAAACACAGCAAGGTAATATTCTATCCGTTAAATAATCTATAATTATTAGCAATTCCTGGAATTGAAAAGTTTTTCTAACGTGGAGACAGCAAAAAAAAAAATTACTCTTGCTGGAAATTTTTTTTTTCTTTTTCTATCCTGCTTCTCGTTTTTGATGGGTGAAAGATATTCGCTCGCTTTCTTTTTTAGGTACTCTCTATTTCTTTTCACAATTCACACTTATTCTCAGTTTTGATTTTGAAATGAAGTTCTGGCGGGATGAATACAGATATTTCTCTAAAAATACTCTTCTCTAATAAAGATATTGTAATAGTTAACAGTATGTTTTGTTGTAGCACTATTCACAAGAAACAAAGTCTAGATTGTTCAGATTAATTTGTCAGTTGAAAAAAAAATAAAATACTAAAAATTTCACTGCGTATTTGCGTGAGTGCGTGCGTGCGAGACTTAAATATTTGTTGAAAAATGAAATAATAAAGTCCACCTTCGGGTTTCTTCCGGTTATCAAGGAATTTTAGTGACTAATTTTTCACCCAATTGTGATTGGTGGTTTTCCTTTTTTTTTTTAGTTAGTTGAAGTGGCTATTCGACTGTCTTTAAAATCAGGTACCTTGATTCTTTATTTATATTACCACTGAGATGGCTAGTTCTATAAATGATTTTTTTTTTTACATTTCGTAAAATTCTCCATATCGGCATTGCTCCTTTTTCCAGTATGAGCACAGGCTAACTTTTCTTTTATGTTTTCTCACATTTTTATTTCATGATTCACAACAGAAATGATCTACAAGCATTGTAAGTTGAAACGTACAAATCAGTCATACAAAAAAAAGAATTCTAAATAGAGATTCTCCTTATAAATTCAAGCATGTTAAAGCTTACAGCTCTATTTTATTTTTTTTCATCGAGATGTGTGTTTTTACGGTCGACCTTTTGGGCATTTGGAATACTCTTAATATTATTTTATTCTCATGGTTTTGGGGTCCTCTTCGCGCCAGGTATAATTTTGTGTACATAGCCTTACCGAGGAATTCAATGGAGATAAGGAACCGTAAAGAAAATAAAACAGAACTATAAGTAAGAACATTCTGTCATGTTTTTTTTTTTTAACTTGTGACGGCTCAGGTATATATCATTTAGTATTGATCATGAATGGATAAGCTGTCTGACTCCAGCTTAAGAATTTAAATAATACGGGTTTAATAACCCCTCCAATTGCCAATAGATAGGTTATGAAATCTTCCATTCACAAACAGGTGTTATATACTAGGTAGATCCACCTGTGGGAGATACTCAATGATAGATTTAAGATAAAACGTTTATTGAATATATAAATCACTTGATTCATTTATGAACTTAACTTGAGGGAAGCAACTTTTTCGATCAATGGTTGCTTTATTTTACCACGTTTATGTCCCCCAAATATACTCAATTAAGCGTTATATGCCCAATGCTACCCCACGAATTTGCAATCGGATAGTGCACTTGGTTCTTGTAGCCGTCCTCCTTTTTTTGAAAAATAGTCAAGGTATCAGTGAAATTATGAAGATATCCCCCACGCTCCCCCACGGATTAAAATCGTATCCCCCACTGATTTCTTACAACTCCATCAAAAAAAATCAGAGACTAAAGGGAAACATTTTCTATAAATATGACAACGATTTCCTTTCGTATCAATTATTTATCATTATTATATCCTATTATTCATTGATTGATATACATATTGCAAACTACAAGAAAAAAATGACTACCGCTGTTAGACCAAAAGTTTTAAGATTAGGAAATATTGATTTTGCTCAAGCAAAATGGGATGAAGTTGCCAAAATTGCCGATGTGATTGATTGTGAATCCCAGAATCGAGAAGAATTTATCAAAGATTTACAAACTAAATACAAAGACATTACTAATATTGCCAGAACTTATGCATCTGTTAAACAAACTGGCAGGTTTGATGCCGAATTGGCCAGTCATATGCCACAATCATTGAAATCCGTTAGTCATAATGGAGCTGGATATGACCAAATTGATGTTCAACCATTTACTGATAGAGG
This sequence comes from Candida sojae, assembly GCA_013177575.1. Classification (NCBI taxonomy): domain Eukaryota; kingdom Fungi; phylum Ascomycota; class Pichiomycetes; order Serinales; family Debaryomycetaceae; genus Candida; species Candida sojae. The sequence continues at coordinate 1,998,842 of WWPN01000002.1, read as the reverse complement.
AATCCAAGTTTCCAATGTTACTGTTCCAGTGGAAGGACCAACTGCTGTTACTGCTGTTTATTTGGTATTGACCTGTTTAAGAAACTATCAAGTGGGTCATCAAATTTTAGTTAATGGTGGATGGGATGCCAAGAAGTGTGGCGGTGCCAAATTGGGTCATAGTCCTGAAGGTAAAGTAGTTGGTATTTTGGGTATGGGTGGAATTGGAAGAGCTATTAGAGATAGATTAAAACCATTTGGATTCTCCAAGATCTTATACCACAATCGTAAACCACTTGATAAAGAATTGGAAGGTGGTGCAGAATATGTCACCAAAGAAGACTTGTATAAGCAAGCTGATGTCATCTGTATCAGTGTTCCACTTAATTCCCATACCAAACACTCCATCAATAAAGAAGCCATCAACCAGATGAAAGATGGGGTTATTTTGGTGAACACTGCGAGAGGCGCTGTTGTTGATGAGAAAATTATCCCAGAATTGATCAAATCAGGAAAAATTGGTGCTTTTGGTGCTGATGTGTTTGAAAATGAACCAGAAGTCAGTCCAGAATTATATGAATTACCAAATGTGGTTTCTCTTCCACACATGGGTACACATACCGTAGAAGCATGTAGAGAAATGGAAGAATGGGTCGCAGAGAATGTTGAGTCCTATATTAAAACAGGTAAAGTTAAAACCATTGTTCCTGAACAACAAGGTGCATTTTAGGGTGTATAGAAATTTTTAGTTTATCAATAGATTCCTTTTTTTTTAATTTTTATTTCAAGTAATGACTCTGAAATTGTTGGTTTGCAATCCAAAGAGTCATCCATTTGACCTATGCTGCCCGTTGTTCCGCATGGAGTTAAAAATCTCCCCTCTTTCCTCCCTCTGACCTAAAAAAAAAAATATACTTCGGCGATACAACAGCGACCTTCATACCAAGATAACAAATAAAAAACTAACAATCAAGATGGGTTTGTACTTACTAATCACCGGATGGTCGAAATTTCTTGTGTAGGTTTAACCAATTTTGCACCTTTCATTTCCATCAGGGATGAACGGCTTGCAGAAAAAAAAAAGAATATGCGATATCAAAGCCTTTCGTATAATATGTGTGATAGTCGTCCGGCAGCCGAGAATTATTTTTCTTCTGTAAATACCAATATTGTGTGTTTCTTTTTCTTCTTAAACATACTAGAAACAATTATTACTAATCTTTGAAAGTAAGCTTAATTGCTTTGCTATATAAATTAAGATGAATTTCTTAAATTTAAAATGTTTCTGCCTCTCATATTCAACCAATTAAACTTTTTTTATTATATCAACTGCGTAATTGTTAATGTCAGGCAAAAACAAGAAGGCAATAATCATTGGTGGATCTTATGCTGGATTCTTAGCTTTAAAAACTTTACTAAGATCTTCATGGACCAAACTAGATATTACAATGATATCACCTAGTCAAATGGCTTATTTCAACGCTGCTGCTCCTAGATTATTGGTTGAACCAAAACTTCTTGATAAAACAGTTTATTCAATCCCAGAATCGATTGCAAAATTAGCTAAAGGTACCATCCATCAAGCTAATTTCGTTAAAGCTTCAGTATCAAAAGTTGATTTGGATGAGAGATTGGTATTTGCTGGTAATACCAAACTAAACTACGATAATTTAATCATTGCTTCTGGTGCTAGAACTAAAACAGCTGTCTTCAAACTTGATAATACTAGAGATGAATCATATACATTAGATGCCATTAAGAAAGTATCCTCAGATATCAAAGCATCTAAATCAATAGCAGTTATTGGTGGTGGTAGTACTGGAGTTGAAACTGCTGCTGAGATTGCTTATAATTACCATGACAAAATGTTGTCTTGTTCACGGGTGCTACAGGACCGTTGTCTAGTTTCCAATCTTCAAGTATGACTTCGCATGCCACTGATAAATTAAAGAAACTTGGAATTGAAATCATTAATGATACATTGGTCAATATTGATGGAAAAGTTGTTATTTTCCCAGATGGAACCAAACGGGAATTTGATTTGGTTATTGAATCACTGGGAACCATTCCAAATACTGAATTTCTTCCAAAAAAAATATTGAATCCTTTTGGTCTTATTGAAACGGATGAATATTTACGAGTTAAAGGTTATCCAAATGTTATAGCGGCAGGTGATGTTTTGGGTTTGGGTTCAGGCACGATTTATAACTTGAAATATGAGCAACAACCTGTATTGACTAGAACTCTTGAACATGAAGTCTTGGATAATAAATCAGTTAAGTTGAAACCTTATCTGAAGCCGACTAGTTTTACTACATTTACACCTATTGGAAAAGATGGTGGTGTGGGTATGTTATTTGGATGGGATGCTCCTAATTTCTTGGTTAAATCAGTCAAATCTAAGGACTTTATGATTCCCAAAGGTGCCAGCCATTTCACTTAAGAATCGATGTAGTGTATGTACTGTACGAAATACATGTTGATATTTCCGTGCTTTGTCTTTGTAATACCACAACGCGTATTTGAGTTTGTTTCTTTTGAACTTTTTTTCGTGTCGCGTAATTAATTCCAATTGGCGTTTTTCTTTCTTGAACCTTCATTAAATACCACATTTGAACTACAAGCACAGTTTCCTAATACCAACCAGCATCATATAACCCTCATATATGGACGATTATAAACAACTTGGGCCTGATGAATTTATGTGTTCCATAAAGTTCCCCTTTCTCACATCTGTGCTACAATCACATGGAAAATCAGTCAATGATCTATTACAATATCATGAGGCATCAGATCATACTCAGCTTTCCCGTCTTATCAATAGACCAATGAAAGAGATAAATGATTACCATAAGACACTAGATCAGGATTTACAAGTTCCTCCTAGCGTTATTGAAAATCTATTGCTGACAGAATTTATTAGCACAGGTCTACCAAGTATTGATTTTCAATTAGGTGGAGGAATACCGATAGGTGAAGTAACTGAAGTCTTTGGAGCCAGTGGTTGTGGGAAATCACATTTCTTATTTCAACTACTAGCTAAATGTCGTAAACAATATCCATTGTCTGAAAATATTCATATTTCAACTGAGTCATTTCTAGAGACAAAACGATTGAAAGATTTTATTGGACCTGACCGAAGTTCAGATATGGATCTGATTTCATATATTCATTGTCAAGATCTTGAAAGTCAAGATCATATTTTATATACCCAACTACCGTTGAAGCTAAGAAAAAACCAAGGAAGAACAAAGTTAATTGTCATTGATTCTATTGCACAACATTTTCGAAGAGAAGATTCTATTATGAATTCAATGTATTTAAAACAAAAGATAGAGTCACAGGAAGCTGAATTAGAAGATGATAAGTTTTTTGAAGATGTTAAAAAGAGGCAACGTAGCGAATTAAACAAATTTAATAAATCGGCCAAATATGCATCCAGAACTGGGAAACTATATTATGTGAGTCTGTTATTTCAACATTTATCTAGACTTGCCCTGGACTTTAATACGTCCATTGTGGTTATCAATCAAGTAAGTGATTTCCCATTGAATCAGGATAGAGGATCAATAGATGCAAATGAAGATGAATTAGAATATCCTTTGAATTTGGATTTCCAAACAGCAGTTTCTTCTGGATGGGATGGCACTTCAATGTATCAAATATTTCCAAACTCAAGTTTGAATTTAAACCATAGTGATTTAGAATCTTTAGAAGTTGAACTATTAAAATCGTTTGACAATAATGTGGACATCAGTAATAAACGACAGAAGACTTTGGGTACAAGAGAAAATAGTCCAAGTACCATGGTATCATCTTCTAGTGATACATTGGAACTACAAAAAGGATTGATATATAAATCTCATGAGTTGCTAAATCGAGGTACAAAAAAAATCGTACCCACCTTGGGTTATCCTTGGGCATCAAGAATAAAGAATAAAATCATGTTAATGAAAACCTACAAGCCCATTTTGAAATCAGAAATAGAGATGCAAGAAAATACAACAGATCCGAACCCCAAATCAATTGAATCAAATGGAAAAAGACCATACAGTAATGGTGTAGATCAAACAAGTTCACTAATTAAAGGTTGGCATGTTGAAAGGTTTGCCAAGGTTGTCTCCACAACCAATAACCATGATTCAAATAGATTCAGAAAGTATCAATTTGTCATTAATCAGCAAGGATTAGTAGAAGTATAATAAATAAAGATAACTTTATTGCGGTATATTACGGAACTACAAAAAGAAGAAACAGTATTTTCTTAGAAGGGCACGTTGATAAACTTCTCTAGAACAGCACGTTTTGTGCGTATGCTGTTTTCTGTTTCATTTGTTTTTTTGTGTGCCTTGTAATTAAATTAATCCGTGTGAGAAATAGGAAAAGAAGTCATGATCAAATCGTTCTAAACAAAAATGTTCATGTCCATTTCAGAGTTAAAGATTAAAATTTGAGTGGACGCGAGAAAAATTAAAATGGAAACAAAATCTTGTTCTCCCACATTCAAAGCAATAAAAAAAATAAGAAAATCGATAACAAAATATTCTAGAATCGATATTGACAACAACTACGATATAACATTTACTTATTCCTGTATTAAACGAAACAGATATTTAATATTCAATTGATTTGACTCCATGAAGGTATGTGTTATTTTTTTTTCGTCCTTTCTTTCTTTCTTTGTTTTGGAGGACCTTTGCAGCCTCACGTGTTTTTGTCGACTGAATTTATGAGTTGACCATTTTATAATTCAACAGAAATACCGATGAATAATAAGACTAGAAGCGAAGAATTCAGCTACTAACCGATCACATTAGTATATTGACGAAGTTGATCTTGAGCTTGTAAACCAAGAATTAAACTTCCACTCTCCCGACAACAATTTGGTGATCAAGGGAGGTTGCGAGTTGTTTACTACAAAACCAATAGGGTCCGATAGAAAATTATTCAAAACAATTGATAAGCATTTGGACCAAATTATAGAGGATAATCAGTTTTCTAGATCGGTAGAAAAAGACAGAAGAGATTCCATGAGTTCGATTTTTGGAAGTAGTGCTGGCTCCCCGGACTTAAGAAGACATAGTACCATTTCAATAAGTGAGATGGCAAGAAGGTCCAGTTCTAATCTGGCAAGTACGATTAATTTTGGTAAAGATTCCTTTCCTAAGAATGGTGCCACTGTTGGCGGAAGTTATACTAATGGGAATGGGTCGTTATTGTCTCAATCTTTACGTGAAGGAGAAACTATTGAAGATAGCACAGAACATGCTATTGATGAATCACCATTTGGTCCATTGAAAAATGCAACAACGAGGAAAACATTTGCATATTTGATTGCAATCTTAAATAGTTGTTTCCTGATCAAGATTTTACCAATTTACAGCCCACTACAGAAAATTTTTATCGTATTGATTCTGCAGACGATTTGGTTCATAGATTCAATAATGTTTTACTTTCGTTAGGCAAAAAAGAAGATATTTTGAATTGGATTTGGGATATAATAAATTCATATATGGATGTTCTACCTTCCAAATCTTCCTCACCATATATTCCTGCTCAAAGTGGTGGTATCAGTACTGGTACTGGTCCTATTCGTAGTAGACATGGATCCTTTTCAAGTAATACCAATTCTCCTCCTTCAAATGTTACGTTGGAACCATGCCAGATATACCAATTTCAACCTTCAGATGAATCAATACTTGAAGATTTAACATACCCATACCAGCCAATGTGGTCATATTACTATTTCATTTATAACAAAAAGAAGAAAAGGGTAACATTTATTCATATTGCAGCTATTAACAAAGCACATTATTCTAATATTAATGCCAATCAATCTGCACAAAATTCAAATAATGATTCAAAGAATGCCAAAGTGATAAAACATGGAGGAGACGATGAAGAATATGATGAAAACGATGATTATGGTTCAAATGAATTAGATCAAGATGTTGAAGATGAAGAAGAAGTTGATGAAGATGATGATGTTGTAGGAGATCTTGAGATTTGAATATCATCTTTAATTTCTATTAGTGAATGTGTATTTAGTGAAGAGGGTTTGGTTTTTCTAACATCTGAGTAAATTTGTTTTTTTAGATCTAATCTTAATTTAATTGAGTAGAGGAAATATTTTGTAAATTCATAGTATATGAGAGTTACCCCATTAATCAAGCAAAATGTATTTAATTCTGATACGCTTATTCAATAAATCCAGTGTAACTCCGTCCGAGATTATAAAGCAACTACAAATCAGACGAGATCTAGTACAGTATCATAAGATCTTCTTTTTTTTCTTTCTCACCCGGAAGGCAATTTGGATCTTCAAAATAAATAAAGTTATTGTTTAAAATGCATGAAAGCAAATATGTCTACATCACCTGTAAGCGTAAACCAAGCAATAAAGCAATAGAGCAAACTAAACAAAAAAAAACAAGCAATCGTTCAAGATATTAAACCACAATCGAGCAATCGTTTAACACTTTAAACCTACATAATAGAGACACAAGGAGTAATAACTACACAAATACATAAAGTTAGAGCAAAAAAAATAAAAAATTGTCGACGTAAGAGATAAACACAGATAAGGAGTAGGGGCGTGCACTGAGTGGGAAAAAAAATCCTTGAAAATCGAGAAATACTGTATAAATATAAAATATCCCTCCTTCCCAAGATTTCATAATCAAACATTGTTGTCTCAATTTTTTATTTTTTTCACTTTTCCTATTATATTCAATTATACATTGATAACAATTACACATAAGAAATAATATATATAACGATGAGATTAGCTACTGAAGTTGATATTCCATTAAACAATGGTAAAAAAATTCCTGCTTTAGGTCTTGGTACTGTTAATTCTGATGATCCAAAAGATGTTAAGGATCAAGTTAAAACTGCAATTAAAGCAGGATATCGTCATATTGATACTGCTTGGTTTTATGGAACTGAAAAATATGTTGGTGAAGCTTTAAAGGAATTATTTGATGAAGGGATAATTAAACGTGAAGATGTTTTTATAACTACTAAAGTTTGGCCAAGTTTTTGGCATAGTCCTGAAAAATCATTAGATATTTCATTAAATGAATTAGGATTAGATTATGTTGATTTATTATTACAACATTGGCCAATTTGTTTACATGGGGATAAAGATACTGGATTACCTAAAATTCCAAAAGATGAAAATGATGAATTAATTTATGATGATGATCCAGTTAGTGGTACTAAATTTATTGATGTTTATCATGCATTTGAAGATATTTTAGAAAATACCAATAAAGTTAAATCAATTGGTATTTCAAATTATTCAATTCCTAAACTTCGTGAATTATTACCAAAAATTAAAAAATATGTTCCTGTAATTAATCAAATTGAATATCATCCATATTTACCACAACAAGATTTAATTAATTATTGTGAAAAAAATAATATTGTTGTTTCAGCTTATTCTCCAGTTGGTAGTTTTGGTGCACCAGTTTTAAAAATTCCATTAATTAAAGAATTGGCTAAAAAATATCAAGTTTCAGAAAATGAAATTGTTGATGCTTATCATATTTTAAATGGTAGAGTAACTTTACCAAGATCTTCAAATCTTGAAAGAATTAAATCTATTATTAGATTACCTGAATTAACTAAAGAAGAAATGGAAGAATTATATCAAGTAGGTGTTAAGAATCCACAAAGATTTATTTGTGACCCATGGGGTTATGGTTTGGGATTTAGATGGTGGAAAGGTGATACTTTAAGTAAAACCTTTGATTAAATAAGTAGCTGTAGTATCTCAGCCTAAAAAAAATAAATAAAGTAAAATAAAATCAAATTAAATAAATAAAACTGGTATGAAAATTAAGTAAAATCAATGTTTGTTTTTGGTAAAGGTGCCCATGTGTTATTGCAGGTTAATATATATATATAAGAGAGAGAATAAACTTGAATACATTAGTTAATAAAATAAAAAAAGATAATATTAAAATACAATTAACAAAGAAAAAACTACGTAAGAAATATACAGTATTTGAAAAAATAATACTTGATAGACAACAAAAACAAAAATCAAACTAGGAGCGATTAATCAACGTATCCAAAAAAAAAAAAATTAAACTCTAATGGCATCTTCATATGAAGGTGGAGGACCAGTAAAAATCAATTGACCTTTATCATCAAAAGTAGCATTTTCATCAGAAACATCAACACCTTCTTTCAAAGCTTTATTTTTTTCAATTTCAGATAATCCCATTGGATCTTTAGCAACCCAAATATGAGGTTCTTCATCAGTAACTGCTGGATCATCATAAGCATGTCTAATGAAATCTTCATTATATTCAATATAATTATAATAACAATCTGGGAAAATACTTTTAACCATATCAAAAGTTTCCTTCTTTGGTTGGAAAAATTTAGTTAACCAAGAAATACCCTTTTTAGGAGCAGAAACAGCAGCATTAACAGGATTAACAAATCCAGTAGATTTTTCAGGATCATGTCTATTGGCATCAGAAAATGGACTATTTGATTTTTCAAACAGTTCACCATGTCCAACTTTAGTATCAATGGCTGAAGAATCAGATTCACGACGAGCTGGTATAATATTATTGTTATCATTAATAACACCTGATGAAGAAGATTGTGGAATTCTATCAGGTAATACTTGATCTTTTGGATTGGCAGTTAATCCCAATTGGTTACCACCTTCCCAGTAGCTTTCACCTTCTCTTTTAATTTCTCTATATCCTTGATCTTTCATTGGATAAGCAGCAGATGAATCACCAGCAGCATATCTAATAGCAGAAATTGGAACAGCATCAATCAATGGCAAGAAACGTCTCTTCATCCATTGGTGAGCAACAAATGTGACAACGATAATGACAGCTTCTAAAGCAACACAAGCCCAATTCTTGGAGAAAACAAAAATTGCAGTAATCCAAAGTTGAGCCAAATAAAGACCAGTGAAAAGTTGAAACATGGACATAACATAATTTGAACCTCTAGCATCAACAGTATTTGGTTTTAAAACATAAACAAAGGTATAGATATAAGCAAAATAAAACAAAATAAAAGCAATTGCAGTGAAACCCAAAATTAATGGAGCAATGACAGAATAAGCAAGAGCAATAACAGTCAATAATTGGAAACCAGGGTAAAGAGTGGAATAACCAGGTTGATCTAAAGTATTCCATCTATTCCATTTAGCTCTTGGAGTACCATCCAAAATTCTACCTAATATATGAGATAAAATTAAAGTCACAAGTTGAAGTAAAGTACCAGAACTAATAGTTAAACCCTGAAGACATAAATAAGAATAATAGAAATTGACAGATTTTGGGAAATTAGCAGATAATTGTTGTAAAGCTTTACCTGGATCTTCAACAATTTGTGTAGCAACAGCAGCAGCAGAAGAACCTAAAGCCATGGCAAGGAAAACATTTACAACTTGGAAAGAAAAATACCATGATTGACAATAACTTTCAATTTGTTGAACTGTCAAACGACCAGAAAGTTTACCCATCCATTTAATAAATGGAGGAACCAAAGACATCAAAAGTGCCAAGGCAACAACTGGAAGTAAACCAGTAATTATACCCATAATAACCTTTGGCATATTAAGAATAAATCTTAAAAAGTGAACTTTATTAGTCAAAACATTAATATTAGAAATGGCACCAACAACAGCAACTGGAATACACCAGAAAATAATCATCAAGGTCAAAATAGTATTGGCAATAACTTTCTTAATTATTCTCTTGACTGGAGTCAATTGCAAGTTTTCCCAAACAATATCTTCTGGAGCGGCATTAATAATAGTCTTGACACCTTTGAAATCTGGTTGATATGGAATACTTTGATAAGCCTTTTGTAATTCCAATTGACTTGGGAATTCAATAAAAACAGCAGGTAATTGTTTACAAGTTTTATATTCAGTTTGTTGTTTAGCAATATCTTTGTTCAATTCACCCAATTTTTCTGGAGAATAACTCAAAGTATCAACTTTCTTACCAATTAAAAACTTCAATTTATGAGTTGGTCTCTTTTTACCATCCTTCAAATATTTATCAATGTCATCTTCTGGTTCTGGAACTGGTTTACCCTTTTTAATACATTTGTTTCTTAATTTGACAGATTTGTTTAAAACCTTATTAAGGGTTCCTTCATATTTTTTAGCTAATTTGGTTCTTTCCTTGACGGTTTTTTCCAATTTTTTGTAATCTCTAGCGTACCAGATATTAGTAGCAGTTGGGAAATAAGTTCTCAATTCTTCATCATCCAAATATTTGGTATCAATTTCAGTCAATAAAAGTGTTCTGGAGCTCAACAAGGAATCGTATAATGGAGTGGTTTGTAAAGCATGACGATAAGTGATGTAGTAAACCAATTCTCGATAAATAAGAAAAATAACTGAACCAAATACTATCCAAGATAAAAATACATGAGCAAAAGTTCTATACTTGTCTTTAATATTTGAAAAAGTCAAAATATCAAAACCTTTAACATTTGAACCTGGTTCATTATTTTTACCATTAGTAGCATTGACTGGGAAAAGAATTGGCCAGGTGATGATAACACATAAAACACAAATACAAAAGAATTCAAGCAAAAATCTTAAAAAGAAATAACCATCTGTTGAAGTATATTGAATAATAAAAGTACTTGGTCTTCTTAATAAGCTGGTTAACCAACTGAAAAGACCACTAGGTGAAGGTTCTGGTCTTAAATCTTGCGGGAGGGATTTAACAACTGCACGGGGCTCGTAAACTCTCTTTCTTTTGTTACGTATAGCAATAAAGGCTAAAACAAAAACCACTGAGATCACTAGAGTTGGAATCAAAGTGGATAAAAATTGAGATACCGATGAATTGGTACTCTGAGCAGTATCATCAGCCATTGTTTCAGATTATATGTGTGTATAAATATAGATATAAATCAATTAATTAAATGAACCAATGTGATTAGATAAATTTGTTACTTTGATCAAAACACGGGGAATAATAATAAACTAATTGAGGAATGTCCAAACTGGAATATATATGATTAAACTAAATTAAAAAGAGGAAAGGAAAAGAAAAATTTATTTTACGATGACGATGGATGACTGGAAATTTGTTTTGATTTTATATTGTGTATAGGAAGTAAAAAAAATTATAATATTTAAAAGCAGAGATTAAATGATTTCTGTAGTGTGTACAATTCTGTGTTTTTTTTTTATTATTATTTAAGCGTGTAAGAAAGAAGAAGGAATTTTTTTATTCATGGTACAGATGAAATTGTACATAAAGAAAATAGAACTAAGGGAATAAAAATTTTTGTATGCATTTGATTTTTTTTTGTCAAGGAGAGGATTACCAAAGCCACACTCATCTAACAAAGATTTGAATTTTACCACTTCTCGTTTCACCATGACCTTTTTTTTTCCAATGCAGTAAACGCAAGCCGAGAGCATGTGTGACTTACTGTATAGTAAGATTGACAATTCAATTAACACCAAACAGCAACAGCAACAGCAACAGCAACAATTGCAGCATATTTCGCTAATCAACAGCCAACTTGCTGTCTTGATTGATTGTTGTTGGAGCAACCATTCACAGTACAGATGTTGGGGATATAAATTTAAGTCAATTTTCGAGGAACTGATTGTAATTTAGCAAATTTAAATTACATCAACTTTTTTTTTTCAACATTTGACAATTTAAAATTACTTTGAAGATTTCAGCTTCATTAATCGGGATTATTTAACATGGTTAATATTCTTGACCTCCACCCCTTCTTCAATATATATAATTGCTGAAATTTTCATTTACAAGCAGAAAATATGACATTATAACTCGGTTAATCAAAGGGTCAAAATCATACTCTTACCGTTATTTACATGTACATATTGCTACAATACATGTTAATAATGCAGCATATGTATTGTATTTTTTTATTCTTCATTGTTTTTGACTGAAATTTAAAGCAAATGTAAATCAATGCAAATTGTGATACTAGAATTGAAATTCATTCATCTGTCTTTCTGGGCCCCTTTATTTCTCTTTGTAGGGGATGGTAGTGATTAAACCGTGTAAATGCATATGTAGATGTGTACCCTAATTAGGAAAAGCAACGTTAAGGCATATAAATCCAAGAAATATATATAGTACTGTATGTAGAAAAGCAACTTTATAGTCACACGTTCAGCCGTGTAAACGTGAAGATTTCATTACTTGAATAGGTTAGGAACAATACTCGAGCTTTGCTACATCCCTCCCTTCTTGCCTATCCAATGACGTCATTTTTTTTTCATGAAATCCAATAAATAATCCTTGCTTTTTGGTATTGCACACGACTACAATGGCAATCACCATCCTATTTTTCGATCTACAAGGTTTAACCGCCCAAAGAAGAAACAGTTGGTGATAAAAATTTTACATAACCAGCCAACGATCGTTAATGAAAGAAAACAGTCACAAAGAATTTTGTAGTTTAAAAAAACGTTTAGATTTAATTGAAAAGTTGAAACAGTTTGAAATTTTTTTTACGTTATAAATTGTGCAAAAACGCGAAAAACCCACCTAAATGTGAATGTGTTACAAAGATTCTAAAAATTTAGTCTCACCGTGTCGCATCTGACAGACGAATACAAGTATGCAATACCGGTTAAACACGAGCAATTCGTAGGGTGTTAACCAAATTGACGAATCATTAATGTTAAGATTCTGATTCATCAATAATAATTATCTTGTAGAAATATTACAAGACACATCAATTTGCATTGATAGCTGAATAGTAATCAAACAAACTGTTGAGGCATTAAAAAGTAGTTTTTCAAAGTCCAGGGGAGGTACAGTAGGGAGGGCTCGTTTTTTTTCTTTTCTTATTTGATTTTTTTTTATGAGTTTTGACAAAACGAGAACACAAGTAAACATGTACATTACATAGAGTATAATCAATTAACACAGGAATGATTTATAATAATTCTGATAAAATACGATGAAATTATTAGTATTAATCAACTTGATTATAATTACATGTTGTAATTCAATATTTGAATATCCAATGAATAAAAAAATTGATTCAAATATTCCAGAATTTTTAGAATATTCAAATTTAGAAAACTTACAACCACATTTGCAACAAATTTTTACTAAAAATAAAAATAAAAATAAAAACAATTCAGAAATCATTATTCAATTAACTGATTTGAATACTTATATAACACCAATTAATGATGATAATGATACTGTTCAATTTCAAGCTAAAGATTCTTATGGGGTACCATTAAATTGGTATGAATTTTATGTAGAAGATGTTCAAAAAGAAATTGATCATGATGGGATTGTGGTTATGATTCATGAAACTGTAAATAATCCTCATGCTTTAGGTGATATAGCATATACTTGGTCAATATTGAAAAAAATTGCATTACAATATGATATTACTTTAAGTTTATATTCTGGTTTTTATTTAAATCTTGGATTATTAATTGGTGGTAGATTATCACCTGAAGTTGATTTAATCTCAAGTATGTCAATTTTATATTCTTGTTCTGTAAGTCCTGGTAAAACAGTCATGATTAAAATATATCCAACTGTTGCTAAACTTACTCCTTATTTTAAAAAACTCAATTGGAATGAAAAATTACAGAAATTTGTATTTGAAAGTGGATTCATTAAACTTAAGAGAGTGAAATTACTTGCATTGACAGGTTTAGAAGATGTCGAATGTTTATATGTCGATCCATGATAATGAGTGGGGTGAAAAAAGAGAATTATCCCTTAGAAAGAGATCACAAGAGCATTATTTCTTTTCAAGATATCTGTTATTGAATATATTCATTTATAATTTGTTTATTTTCAATAAACACAAATCAAATATATAATACATAGGGAACATATATAAACCAAAAATGATGCAAAAATAAAATACATCAAAGATTTAAAAGTTATCCACATTTTCATCTCACTTAATCGTGGATAGCAGTGGAGATACCTTCTGCAGTTTCTTCAAATTTGTTGGAAATTGGAGAAGCATTGTTAACTTGAATGTACTTGTCAGAAAGTGGTCTAATGACAGTATTGTAGACAATGTTAGCACCACCAAAAGAAGACAAATAGATAAGGAAAATAGTCTTCAAAAGGAAGTAAAATGGAACCCAGTACAAAATAGTCTTGGACCAGAATTCAATAACATTAAGGAATGCAAAAACAACCCAATAAGTTAATAATTGAGTATCATCTTTAGTAGTGGTGGTTTTCAAGGCAACAAGGGAATAATAACCTGGAATGGCAAAACCAGCAAGGTTTGATAATAATTGACCAATTCCACCAAAATTGAAAATAATCAACAAAAAGTAAAAAGCACCAGCACCAAGAACAGCATATGATCTTGATAAACCGGATTTAGTTTCAAAATGATCTAAAACAGAAATATTTTTGGTAGACTAAAAAAAAAGAAAAAATTCAATTGAATGTTAGTATAAACTGTGGTGAAAAAAACTATATATAAGGATCACTCGGGATCAGTGAAACGTGTTAATGATATATAACATACTTTATCAATTTGAGATAAATATCTTTTAGCTTGATCTTGGAATGACATGGTTGAACAACTGATTACTTTTATTAATTATGGCAATGGCAAATTGAAGAAAGAAAGAAGAAAGGGAAAAAGGGAAAAAAAATTAAAAATGGAAAAGAAAAATTGTAATGGAAGAAAAATGAAATTTTTTTTTATTGTCGTTCTATATTACAGCAATAACAGCGGCAGCAGGAGAGAGAGAAAAAAATTTATTTCTAACGCGAAATGAAACAGCAGCAATTACAATTTTAAACTCATTAATTTATGCACTCACCATTAATCAGATAAAAAAGTAAAAAAGGAGCAGCAAAGAAACGAAAAAACTGTGTACACTGAAATTTGATTTTTAGATATCCTTTTATCTCCGATACAAATTCAATCACATATTAATATTGGATTTAAAAATCAATTTTTTTTTATAAAAATAATGAATTATATCATATAGATTATATATGTATATATTTAACAATATCTACTTCTTTTTAGGTTTTGCCTTTGCATTGCCTTCAAACCCTGCTCTTTTCTTCTTAATTTGTGCTTTATTTACTGTACCAGTAAATTTCTTTAATCTTGGCTTATGTTTTTTACCTTTATTATCTCTTCTTGCTTTCAAGTTTTCTTCTCTTCTCTTAGCACGGGCAGCAACAGTATCTTTAACAACTTGTTTACGTTCTCTCCATTCAATTTCACTCTTTAATTTCTGCTTTTCTTTACGTTTTAATGCTTTTTTCAATAATTTTTCATCATCTTTAACTTTTATGCCTTCTGCTTGTGCCATAACTCTTTGCCATTTATCCTTTTCTTTTTCCTTTTCTTGATCTTCAGCACTCATTGAGGCTAATTTCTTTTTCTTCTTTTCTAATTTATTTAAATGAGCTTTAATATCATTATTGGCTGGTCCTTTTTGTTTCTTTTTATCAGCAGAATTACGAATTTTGGTTAAATCAGATGTAACTTGAGATCCATCATTAAATACAATATTACCAAATAAAACATCTTTACTTGTTTTATCTTCAACATCAGATTCAATATCTGAATCAGAATTTCCTTCTTCATCATCATCTTCAAGTTCTTCATGTTTTCTCTTTTGTTGTTGTTTCTTTAATTCTTCTTTTCTTTGACGTTCTGCTAATATCTGATCACGAGATTTAGGTGCTCCTGTTGTTTTACTTCCAATAGCTTTTCTCTTTTCTCTTAAGTTATTAATCTTGGATTCCAATTTTTCACGTAATTTCTTTAAATTTTCTTGTTTCTTAAATTTTTCCTCTTCTGATAATTCCTTCTTTTTATTCTTTTTATCAATGATTTCCTGTTTTTTAAAAGTTACTTCTACTTCTACTTCATTTCCATCATCATCAAATATCAACCCACCTTCTTCATTGATAAGATCTTCAGATTCTTCAGATTCTTCAACTTTTTTCTCAGCTTCTTCTTCTTCTTCTTCTTCACCTCCATCCTCATCCTCATCGTCGTCACTTACATCCATATCTGGTATTTCCACATCTTCGTCTTCATCATCACTTTCTTCAGTGATGGGTTTTGGAAGTTTTTTAGGTAATTTAACTTGTTGAGCATTTTTAGCTTTATTATCCATCACATCTTTTGCACTAGCATGAGAATTTAAATATTCATCAGCATTTTGTTTATTTTCTGGATTTAATTTGGCTCGTTTATTACTCTTGAGTTCTTGTTTACTCTTTTTCTTTTGTTGCCATTGATCTTGAGTGGCATCATCATAATAATATTTGGCTGGGATTAATGATAATAATCCATCAAATGCAGATGAGTGAGTTTTTAGACGTTCCTTTTTTGAAATAAGAGTATGTTAGTAATCCTGTTCCTTTTTAAATATCAAATCAACAAGAATAAAACAAACAAACACATACTTCTAAGGAATTACTCATAGTATTGTAGGTTTTTTAATATACTACCCTGTTTTAATTTAGAAATAATATAGGAAATTTTTCGTTTTTCTTTTAAATTTTTTTTTTTTCTGTGTTGCGATGGAATGCAGATTTCTCGTACATAAGTAAAAAGTTGTCTCGATGAAAGACCCTAATATTTTCTCCAATTTTCAAAAGATTTCATATATATGATAATTCATTGATCATATATCTTCAGTTTAACTATATATATATATATATATATAGAACAAACCTATACTTTGCTTAGTTTTTTACTGTAACACCCATCATCATAATCATAATTATCATCGTTTTATACTATGGCGGTAAATCACGTTAAGATAAATTAAGTCGTGTATATCTAAACAATCTCACGTTGTCTCTGTATTTTTAGTTTTACTGTTCGTTTTGAGACAGAAAGAAAGAAAGACAAAAAAAATGCGAGTGAGCGACCGACAATCAATTAATTAATTTAAAAAATCATCAGTCAATATCTATCATATACCCAATAATCTATCTTGTTTAGAACAACAGGTATTTGGCATCACTAGAGCTTTATAATTATTTATTATTGTTATTTATTGTGAATTAGATTAATTCAGCATGTCATCATCATCATCATCTCAAGCAATTGCTGATTATTTAATACTTTCATTACCACAATCTACTAATGCTCGTGAATGGTTAGAACAATCATTAAATAATGGTAAACAACCATTATATAATTTAAAAATCCCAGATTTTCAAAGTGGTACTTTAGATTCATTAGTTCAGGAAAGTGAAGAATTAACTAAAATTGATCAACAATTGGGTGCATCAGTTTCTAAAGTTATTGAAATTTTGAATTCTATTATTGATAGTAAAACCAATACTACTAGAATTGTTCAATCTAGATCAATTTTTGATTATATTCAAAATTTTCAATGGAATAGTTCCAAATATAGATTAGATAAACCAATTCATGAATTAGTGAAGATAATTTCTAGTGAAGCTATAACTTTAGATAATGATGTTAGAGCAAGTTTTCAAAATTATCAAGCTGCCAAGTCAAATTTTTTAGCTGCTGATAGAAAGAAAAATGGTGATTTATCAATTAAATCATTACATGAAATTGTTAAACCAGAACAATTTGTTTTAGATTCTGAACATTTGACTACTATATTGATTGCGGTACCAAATAATTTAGTTTCTGATTTTAATAAAACTTATGAAACTTTAACTGAATTTGTTATTCCTAGATCAGCTGAAGTGATTGCTAAAGACCAAGAATTTACTTTATTTGGTGTTACTTTATTTAAGAAATTTCAACAAGAATTTATAACCAATGCTAGAGAACATAGATGGCATCCAAGAACTGATTTTACTTATAATGAAGAAGTATTGAATAATTTAAGAAAAGAATTTGATTTAACTCAAGCTACAGAAATGAAATTAAAGAATGATTTAATTAGATTGAGTAAAACAGCATACCTGGATATTGTTGCCAGTTGGTTTCATATCAAGGTTATTAGAACTTATGTTGAGGCTGTTTTGAGATATGGATTACCTCCAGAATTTGATAATTATTTGATTAAATTTGAAGGTAGTCATGTAAAGAATGTTTCAAAAGCCAAAAAAGAATTAATACAGAAATTTGGTTATCTTGGTGGAGATGGTTATTCAAACAATTCTAATTTACATGAATATGCTTCATTGGTTGATACAGATTATGAACCATTTGTTTTGTATGATTTTGAAATTATTTAGGGAAAAAAAAAAGGGCTCGGTACTTTTTCTCTTAATCTTTCGTGAAAGATGTTTATCTATAAAAAAAATGATACATATACAAGAAAAACTTTCAATCCATTGATTGTTCTAGAATATTGACATTATTAATATAAAAATGAAAAACTCATTTTGTTTATATTCTCTTTTTCTTCTTCTTACCCAAAGCCGTTTATATATGTGTGTGTGTGATTACGCTAATTCCGTAGGAATCTAGAACAAATAATTAGGCGAGAAATAACAGACAGAATAAAAAAATGCAGAGAGAAGAAGGTCAAGTCGTGACGGAGAAAATTGAAAAATCTTAATCATTTATAGCAACAATAATTGAGGGCAATAATAATTTAAAAAAAAAATAATCCCTTGTAATCCATTCAACTATAAAAAGGGGAGATAATATCATCAATTGTCAATAATTCTTGATTATAATTTAACTCTTATTCAATCAATTCAATCAAAAATTTTCATAATGGGGTATCCAAATAATTTCAAAATTGCAACAAAATCACTTACAGAGAATATTCTTTTAGCATCAACTGCTTTCTCAAGAGGTGATAAATTTAATTTTGGAGCACGTATGGCAATTTTTAAATTACCTTTTCAAAATCAAGGAGAAGAAAAGATTATATTATGGTCACCATTACCATATACACCACAAGTTATTGATACTATATTAAAATTTACTGGAATTGATCATGAATCTAAATTAAAGATTAATTATGTAATTATACCTGATCGTGAACATAATTTAGCTGGTAAGAAATATCAAGAAATTTTCCCTGATTGTAAAATTATTGGTATGGAAGGTATTAATAATATAAATATTGATTATAAATTTACTGAATCAATGGGTAATAAAATTATTAAAGATGATGAATTAAAAAAATTTATTAATGATGAAATAATTGTTGATAATTTTGAATTTGTATATTTACCAAAGCATGCAAATCAAGAATTGATTATATATGATAAAAAAGCAAAAACTATATTTGAAGCTGATTTATTATTTAATTTAGGTGTTCCGGGAACTGTTCAAGGTACTACTATTTTAGAACAATATTCTCCAGAATTAGGATTTCCAAAAGGTTTTAATCCTCATTCTGGTTGGTCATTTTTAACAAGATATTTACAACCATATTCTAAAGTTGGAGGATTTATGTTTAGAAAACTTGTGAATGTTAATGCAAGTAAAGCTGGATTAGAAGCTATTTATTCTTGGGATTTTAATTACATTGTTATGTGTCATGGTAATATCATTACTGAAAATGCTAAAGAAGCTTTCAAACATGTATTCTTGTAATCCACAGAAAGTATTTAGTTCTATCAAGTTTAGGTAATAATATATAAGTATATATACAATAATGATTTTACTATCAGGAGTATTTGTAGATGATAGGTGGAAGTTTTTCTCATGATGCGAAGTTATCATTAAGATTATTACACAAAAACTAAAAGAATTTAGATTGATGGAATTACAAGATCAAGTAATTTAGCTGGTTGCAAAAAATTAATAAAATGTAAATTCTAGTATTTTCCAGAATGATTCTAGATTCAAGTATCATAGATATATATAGAAGTCCCAAAAGTACTATGATGTACAAAAAAAAAATGAAACTTGATTATACATTGATGATAATGCAACAAATGAAAAGGAACCTAAAGGATTTTTAATTATCTCCTTTTTTTTTGATTTTCATTCCCCGCCATTTCTTATCATTTTTTTTATTTTTTTTGTATGTTGCCATTTTTTCAAATTATTTCACCAACAGTTTAAACTATACTGTATACTATATATAATATAAATAAGTTTGAACCATTGATCATGTGTACAGAAACCCGAGTAATCTTGCATATAATCCAAATGAATATATACAGTATTAATTTGCTTTTTTTTGGGGGGTATTGTTTTCTCCTCATTTCACGTCAATGAATGATATTGCATTAGTAAAGTTTTGGGGGGTGGGTGTGTGGATTCATAGTACACTAATTATTCCCGTGGTGGTGGTGGTGTAGGTGGAGGCAATAAACTCGTCCAATTAACTTATCCCACTTCACTCCCCTCCCTCTAATAGATTTCTTATTAATATTACTAAAATTGGATTCTTATCATCATCCCCCTTATTTCTAATTGTATATAAAAGAGTCAGTATTTTGCTACTTGTACTTATTATTCTTTTTCTTCTATTACAACAACTTATTTTTTTGTTATTCAATATATAAACAAATTATAATGCCAGACTTATTTGATAATTTCTTTAATAAAATCGGAACCAAGATTAATGGTGGTAAATCAGTTCATCATTATGGTGGTGCATCCCAAGTAAATACTGGTAAATTTTATAGTTATACCAGTAGTGCAAGTAACAATAATTATTGGTTGCCAATGAAACACGATGATAAACCTGATGATAAGATGATTGATGGTAATATTAGAGTTGACAGACAAATGAGTGTTAGCTCAATGAGTGAAGATGCTGATATGAAGAATATGGGTGACAGGTCAAGAATGAATAGTGTTAGTGACTAATATTTCATATAGGATATTTGCAATGACGACGTTGATCGTTGATCGTTGACAGTTTTTATTATTATTTTAGTTCATTGTTATACATATAGTATATATATATATATTTAAGGAATATATCTCTTGTTTTATCTGAAAACTTTGTAAAGTATAAGTGTGAAGGTAACTAATATAAAATGATGAATTGAAAAATGAACTAAAATAAACAGGTTTTTTTATATTTTCCTCTCAGGACTCTTTATTATGCAACACATTAATAACAGCAACAGAATATCCAAGATAAGCAAGTTCTATTCTTTTTTCTATTAAAACTTGATGTATCTGAATGTAAATCTTCATTGTCTCGTACTGGTATCATACCATTCTGTAAATATTGCAGTTGTGTAAACCTACTATTATTGTTTAAAAATTGAATATTTTTCGAATCTTGTTGATTTTGTTGATTGTTTGGTTGTTGTATCGATTGATAACCAAATCTACTATTATTTCTAGGTGATGATGCTGAATTATTTCTGGAATGATTTCTTCCAAGTAATGGCTGATTTTGTGAATTTTGAAGTTGTTGTTGTTGTTGTTGTTGTTGTTGTTGTTTTCTATAATGTGCAGGAGGATGGGGATTACCATAACCATGTAAATTAGCCTTCTTATTTAATGCAGCATCCCATCCTCTACCACCATTTAAATCCATCCAATCAAAATGACCGTCTTCTTCAACACTAATAGAAATCTGTGCTTTATCCATTAGATTTATTAAATATTTATAATCTGGAGTTTCATCAAACTTTAAATTACGCACATATGTCAAATACTGTGCAAATTGAATTGGAAAACCATAACATAATTCATTAATTGACGTTGTTTGCTTTTTCATACCAATTTTTTCATATTTTTGTTTATTAGTTGGTGCCTTTAATCCTTGCCATGGCAATGATCCTCTTAAAAAATACATGAAAACATGACCTAAACTTTCTAAATCATCTCGTCTCAGTTGTTCTCTTCCCAAATGTGTGTTTATTGACATATACCTTGCTGTTCCACTCAATGCTTTCTTTTCACGATATGGTATATGAACTTTAGTTTTTGGATCTCTATATTGTTTGGCCATTCCAAAATCAACCACATATACTTGGTTTGCTTCAGGAGTACCTGGCTTACCAATCAAGAAATTATCAGGTTTAATATCTCGATAAATTAAATTATTTTCATGAATAGATTGTACTCTCTCAATCATTTGTTTAGCAACTTGTATCACTGTTTTAACAGAAAATTTCCTATTACACCAATCAAATAAATCTTCTAAAGAAGGACCTAATAAATCAATAATTAAAATAGAATGTACTCCTTCTTGACCAAAGAAATAAGCTTGTGGAATCCCCTTTGTACCGTTCAATATTCTATAAGCTCTATATTCATCACGTAACTGAGGTGCTTCACATTTCCTTGGTTCGAATTTAATGGCCACTTGTTGGTTATTTAATATATTAATACCTTCAAAGATGATACCAAAGGATCCTTCACCTATTTTTTTACCTACTTTGTAATGTACTCCTACTATACTATTATTCGATGATGACATTGCATTTGTATACTTTATAAAACAACTTTTTATTTAGATTGAATCAATATGGCTTTTCTTTTCTCTTGTAATATAGTGGTTACAATGTATTTGATGTGATGTTTTTGTTGGTGTGGTGGAGATAAAAGCAAAGCAAAATTAAAAAAAAAAAAAAAAAAAACTCTTCCAGTTTGAAGGTGTTTTTGAGAATTTTACAATAATCGTCCTCCACTGATTAAAATCAAAAGTGAGAAGAAAAAAAAAAAAAAACCTCTCATGTTATTTTTTGCTCATACAGTAGGAGATTTTATTTTTCTGTCGTTGTTGTTGTTGTCTGTTTAAATTTTACTGGAGAAAGATTTTCTTTGATTTTTTCTTTGGCCCTTTGCCTTATGGCCTCTTACTTTAGTTCTTGTATCAATTTGTACAGGATACAAGAATTTTTTTAACTTTACAACCAATACCTAACAACACACACTTAGGATATAGAGAGAGTGACAGATACAAAAAATGAAAGTGGATTATAAGCCAAACCAACTAGTATATGCCTATCATGGTCCATTAATTTATGAAGCTAAGATATTAAAAGTAAAGAAAAAGGGTGATTCATTTATAATAAATCATGATTTACACGAAGAAACTATAGAATCTAATGAACCACGATTTGATATAGCCAAATGGAAAAATCAAGATTGTTATTATTTACATTATCAAGGATGGAATTCTAAATGGGATGAATGGGTAGGAATAGATCGAATTATGGAACTTAATGATGAAAATAAGTTTAAAAAATTAGAATTAGATCAGTTGACTAAAAAGAAGAAAGCACCTGCTGGATCATTATCAACAGCAACCACAACCACAACTACAACCACAACTGTAACTAATTCAAAACGTGAATCAAGTTCAAGAAAACTGACCAATAATAATAGTAATAATAATCAACCCGCAAGCAAGAAACAAAAAATAGCCAATGGTAAAAAATCATCTACACCATCTACACCACGTCGATCATTGCAATTAAAAATTCCTGATGAATTAAAAACTTTATTGATTGAAGATTGTAAGAATGTTTCTAAAGATAGAAAATTAATATCATTACCTAGTAAATATACCATTTATCAAATATTACAGGATTATAAATCATACAGAACTAAGAAATTATCTAGTAATCAACTTTCAAAATTACTTGAAATATTAACAGGATTGGAAACTTATTTTAATAAATCTTTAAGTTTGATTTTACTATATAAATTTGAAAATTTACAATATTTAAATTTTCTTAAAGAAGATACAATCAATATGGAAAATTCACAAAGTAAAGTTTATGGTGTTGAACATTTGTTGAGATTAATTGTTTTATTACCAAATTTGATTAGTTCAACAACAATGGATGGGGTTTCTACAACAGTATTAATGCTGGAATTGGAAGAATTGGCTGAATTTCTACTGAATAGAATAGACATTTATAAAAACACATATGATTATACCAGTCCACAGTATGATCGTCTAGCTAGAACATAAAAATAATAATAAATCGTATATTCACAAGAATGTTTATAAAGGAGACACAAATCTATGTACAATAAAATGTTGTATAGAAAAAAAGAAAATTCCTTTTAAAAATAAGATTCATTAATTTTAACAAAATAAAAATTATTTATATTTTATTTTTCATTCTTTCATTAATTCGTAAAACATTATTTAACTATTTAAAAACATCGCATAAAACAGATCATCAAGACATATAAAAAAAATGATACTAATAGCAAAGTAATCAAACTATAGGCTAATAGCAACATCGTAAAAAGAAAAGGAGACAAGCAAACTAAAATGAAAGAAATAAAAGACGAAAAGGTACATTATAACCTCTTCCTACTTAGATAGGAATTGATTTGTACTCAACGTCAACCATAGCAGATTCATTGTTACAACTAACATCTAATTCTAATCTCCAATGTCTATCATATAAATCTTCTTCTTCTTTACTAAATCCATGATCGGTTTCATCCTTGAATTTCCAAGTGACTTTTGAATCAGTTTCAACAACTTCACCTTTACCGAAATTCAATTCATAACCACAACATTTTTCTAAATCTTTAATCAAATGTTTTTGAATATGGTGTTGTAAATCACGTCTAAACTTTTTGGAATTCTTATTAACTGTAGGCTTAATTTTTTCAACATTATCATGACAAGCCTTCATGACAAATGGTGGATAATAAGATAATCTACCGTGAAAGTAGTCAAATTCATTATCCCATGTTTCATCTCTAACAAAAGCTTCAAATTGTTCCAATTCATCAAATTCTCTAATGGTAGGTGGCAACAAAATTTGCTTCATCGTACCTGGTTCTTCAGCGGATTCAACAGAAGTAATTGAGGATGATCTGGCCTTTGGGACCGGTTGTAATTTTTCTAATGGTTTAATATTGCCTAAATCTAATGGTAATGAATCGGATTTAGACTTTTTCTTTCCCCCCATGATCGTAAGTTATAAATAATTTATAAAGCAAAGGTTATATAAATGTGTAATCCAACGTGGATAAAAATTTGTGTTGTAAAAATATTTAAAAAGTGGTTGCAAAAAAATGCAGTTATTCTAGTACAGCAAATAAAAAAAATTAAACTAACTAAGCAGCTATTTGATTTGATATACTAATGAGTAATCTTTAAATTGATTGATGTAGTATAAAAAAAGAAAAAGAATATAAGAGGAGGTAATTTAAAAGGAAAATCTTAGGGGTATTTATAGTTTTTTTTTATTTCGTCGATTATTGAAGTTAAGGAAAGGAGGAGAAAGATTCCCCCTTCAAAATCTTTACATGTATCCCACCACGCATTCTGTTTGTTATTGGCTGTTTTGTTTTTGTTGCATCATACAATTTTAGGGGGGTGCGAAAGAAAGAGAGAGAAAGAGAAGATCCAATAAAGATTTAGTCGTGTGATTCATCCAAATTCAGTAAAATGATATGACCAAAATTAAAAAAATAAATGGAGCAATGAGGGATAAAAAACAACAACAAAAAAAATAAAAATCTCTCCACTAATTTTAATTCTCAACAAACTACCAGTTCATAATTCAACGACTCGTTTTTTTTCATTTCATTTCGTTTCTTTTTCAGTTATTTGATATTGAAACTTGCTTTTTTTTTTAGATGATTACATTCATGTAGGTCCCTCGAAAATTTGATATTCTATGACTCTAATATCCTAATATGAAAACCTAGAATCAAAATAAAAAAAACTTCAACTTTTAATTATCGTGCGTGCGTTTACCAAGGTGAGTACTTGTGTCAATCTTGTGCGGTAATTTTTGTACAGTAAATTCTCTCTCTGTATCACTTGATCAAGGGGGAGAGAGGAGGAGCAGGAACAGGAGGAAGAGGAGAAAAGTTTGAAATTCACCACAATCAGTATACAGTACAATGTGACCCCAAGAGATTAGTAAACGTTTTGTGTGGGGAGTAATAAGGAGTAGCACCACTTTTTTTTTTGTCAAGTTACATAATTATTATTTGCTTTCATGTATTCCAGAAGTATAATTCGTTGAGTTTATTTTATTTGTTGGTGAATCAAATCATGAGAGGTTGAGATTTTTTACATGTTTTTACTGTATTCATGGATGGATTCGGGTTCGGTATTGGAATATTTCTCCGGTTTATTACGACCCTGTCTAACTAAACAGTATCTGTCAATCAGGAAAAATCATACAAGCGATGATCCTTTTCATGACTAGACATAAAAAAGTGGTCTTTAGTTTAGTTTCAAAACGAGTATGTCAGAAATGATATTTGTCTTTTATTGTAAGTAAGGTTTCTCCGTTAGTACATGGATCAAGTAAATTGCATACAATTGGATCCCAATTTTAGTAGTTTCGTTGCTATTTGATTTCTTGTGTGTATGTGTAGTTTTACCATGGAAAACACCGACCCAGGAATCGTATATTACAATATCGTAAGAAATGCCTTGCGCTTCAATTGGATATTGTTCTATTTTTGATAGGTTATATGCGTGATGCACAATCGAGCTGGTTATTCTCTTCTTTGTTTGTGAATGAATAAAAAGTCAGGTTTTAACACAGGTACACAATGTCTGTTTTCCGTGTCAATGTACTTGACGATAACGTGATAGTGTGTATTTTAGTTGGTTCTCTTATATCGGATTTTCTTTCTTTCTTGCAACCACCCGTGATGCCAAAATGTGACTTTCACAAAAAAAAAACCAATCACAGAAAATGACTGTCACCAGAGAAAAAAATAACCAAAATCGGAACATCGCTTTTTTTTTGGTTTTACGTGACTTGTACAAGTCACGAGTTCAAATTGAATTTTAGTGCGTACACTACATTTACATACATTAGTGTAAGTGTGGAAGTTTATTGATGAAATATCTTCACAAACACTTTGGAATACCCTATCATCTATATGGTCAGTATTTGAATTTTGGAAATGATTAATTTGAATGTTTAATCAACCCTTGGTTTACCAATTTCAAAGAATGACTCCACAAACACCTAATATTTTCACAATTGAAGAATTGGGTTATTATGTACTCGGGTGTACAATTAAAATAAGATATCCATGACAACTCTGCTTTATTATTATATTGCGGTACAGCTACATGTACAGTAATATTCTAATAAATGATGGGGGTTCTAAGAATTGTGTATATTTTAATCTCTAGTCGTTAGAAATGATGGTTGTACAATCAGTAGAGCGTTTTTCTCATGGAAATGAGACATCAAAAAAAAAAAAATTACTACAGGTAAAGAATGAACGATGAAAAATTTTTTGAGGGCTTTCTTGAACTCCACTATTTTATCAATAGCCCCCATCATCACATAAATACATACATATATAACTACTATCATCATGAGTTTATGGGGAGTATATACTGGTCCTGCACCACCAAAGAAATCTATTCAAGAAATGACCCAGCAAGAACAAGCTGAAGAAGGTGCTCGACAGATGATTGGGTTTATGCAGTCATGTCCAGGAAAAACTGTAATGTCTGCAGTATCTGGTTTTGGTTTGGGTGCATTCTTTGGTTTATTCATGGCATCTATGGCATATGATGCTCCTATAGGGACTGCATCAGTTAAGAGTATTTCTGAGTTACCATTTAAGCAACAAATGAAATTACAATTTACAGATATGGCCAAAAGATCTTATTCAAGTGCAAAGAATTTCGGATATATTGGTATGGTATACCTGGGGGTTGAATGTACTATTGAAAGTCTAAGAGCTAAACATGATATTTATAATGGTGTCAGTGCTGGGTGTATAACTGGTGCTGGGTTAGCTATCAAGGCAGGTCCTCAAGCTGCATTTATGGGATGTGCTGGTTTTGCTGCTTTCAGTTTGGCTATTGATATGTACTTGAACAGTGATTCTGCACCTCCTCCAGAAAATGACTATGATATATGATGAATTAGAGTTGGTAGATATATAGAAAAGAAAGAGAATAGAAGAAAGAAAAGGAAAAAGAAAAAACTATTTATTGTCTATTAGAACTGGAAAAAAAAATTAAAAAGATGTATATAAAAATAATACAGTTGAAGAAATGAATAAATAAATAAATTACAAAGATTGTTCAACAGAAGTAATAACAATATTGATATTTAAAATCAGCCATAATTAATGAACTCAACAAAAATCCAATAGAAAATAATAATACAAATATGAACCAATAACTCCGTTTATTTATCCGTTTCAATTTTTGTAAATTTGACCTTGTATTTTCGAGTTGAGCCATTATTTCATCTTCAGTATTTATTTCTTGTTCAAGCATTTCCATTTGTTTTTGGGTTTCCTGATGTAAAAGTTCAAATAGGTCATTTAGTCTTTCTTCGAATTCCAATAATTGGCCTTCCTCAATTTGTTCAAGTTCATTGACATCATGTACCAACTGTCGTAATTTAGTCTTGACTCTTTCCCTAGTAGTTAGATTTGACCTAATGTATGGATTCTTATTGGTAATAAACAGTCGTAGATCCTGTACATGAGACAGGAAAAGGGACTCATTGGTATTATGCATTGGAATTGAACTTGGGCTTGGATTTGGATTTGAGTTGGGGTTTGGGTTTGGGTTGGACTGTGAAGTATGTGGTCGATGTTCGAAATGTTGTTGATTTTGATTATGAAGTGATGTTTTCCTCACAGGCACATAACTCAATGGTAAAGGATCTCCTAAATTTATTACTCCTGCCCTTTTACTCATCATAACCATTGTTATATTTTGTGTGAATAAGCTAGATGCATCAAAAATAAAATCAAAGAATTAATTACTTGCAAAAAAAAAAAAGAAAAATTTCGACTCGTTTTGGTGTTTGTTTTGATTTCATACTTCATTTTTTTTTTTTGTTGACCTCGATGGATGTAATAGCGACGAATGTAAAGAATGTGTAGTTTAGAGACGATAAAAATAAAATTTATTTTAACGTGTCGCGTGTTAAAAAACATCTCTAAATTAACATTTCAGGAATTCTCTTATAATGACCACTATCTAATTCGCCAAAAAGCAAATATTAATATAACATGGTCTTCAATCAAGTATAAACTAGTATAGTTTTGAATTTCAATGAATATATAGTAGCTACTCAGAAATACCTCATATTATTTAGATAATCTAAAGATTCATATCAATTACAAAAAAAAAATGGTAAATCCCACTTGATTCTTTAGATTCCTCTTGAGGTATATTATCAAATAGAATGTGTCACTGTATGTTAATTCGATAGATTAAAATTTTTGATTTTCTTAATTTTTTATGATAATTTTGTGTAAATCATTGAGTAAATTTTTGATACAACTTACAAAGTTTATAATTTGACGGAGTTATCGCCAATTAACAAGTCTGTGTTCACGAAAAACAGGCAACCCACCCAATAATTACCAGTTTGTTTAAAAGATTAATATTCTGGTAATTAACCGATACTAACTGCTGTTAATATATTAGTATGTACTACACATGTACTGTATCTCATAACATGACCAAGTTTTGTGGTTATCTCATTAATTTAATTATTTTTTTTTTCAACCCCACCATTTTCCAGAGCTACCAAATGAAAGTTCGTAAAAATTTCATTTGTACAGAACTAGAACTGATTCAATAATTTTCGTGGGGGAGGGAGAGAGAGTGGAGGCGGTATGATTGTCCGCTTTCAAAAATGCAACTGTAAGGGAAAACTAACAACAACAACAACAACAAAAATAACACAGAGTGATGCTGTATAGTAATCACATACATCACATATCAATGGAGTGCTTACATGAAATTGCTTAAAAATAGAAAGCTAAATTTTGTCATGATATTTATTTTGGTAAAAAGAAAAATAACTTCACAATATCTTTACTGGATTTGATATTATTTAATGAAATGTTTTTAGTTTCTAATTGCAATTTAATTTCTGGGTACAGTACAAGTAATGCTATTTAAATTCAGATTGATCTTCCTTGGGCTCTTTTAACTTTTCAAAAAAAAATTTAAAATTTCTCTTTTATGTAGTTTTAATAATTATAACAAGTACATTCTTAATAAAGGATATTATTTACCAGAACAGAACAAAAAAAAATATTATATGTACGAATAAATTTAAAAATTATAAAAGGCGTATACAAGAATCGTAGAGCCAAAAAAAAAACAACATCAACGACAGAGTTTTTCTCATAAAGTCAATAATTTATTTCCCCTTTGTTGTTTTTCATATATATATAAATTAGAATACTTCAACCCTTTCCCCATATTTTGTCTGATTTTTATATTCACTTCATAACAAGAAGATGACTCAAAGAAAGTCTAGGTCTAGAGTAGGTTCTTTCTATATTGATATTGAAAAAGATGGATTCCCTGATAATGACAAACAACACAAGCATTTTAGACAGAAATTAAACAATAAAAAGTCCAATATTTTGACAGTTTTACTTTGTTCTTTTTGTTTATTGGGTTTTTTTTATATCATTTATGATTATCGTTCAATATGGAATAATAACTTTCAATTGGATCAATCAATACTACTTTCATCAACTTCAAATATTAATTCCCCAGAAATTTCCATATTGAAGGATGAATTGTTGTCAACTTATGAGGATGTAAACAAGGGGGGTACCGGTTTATCCCTTTCTGATGAAGTCCAAGAAGAATTAAAACATCAACATTCCCCACACATTAAAGTTTCATCACCATCTGCACACAAGATAGCACAAGATGGTTCACTTGTTAGCATTAATACTGATGATAGGGAACAAGAAGAATACAAAATTAATGAAGAAGATTATGACAAAAACTCCATTGAGATACAACATGCTTCCGATATGGAAGAAGACAATGATTTAGAACGAGACCCAGAAATAATCCTCAAGGTTAAGGAAAACTTGAAGGAGATATTTTCAGTCAATCCAATAATTATATTATCATTGAATAATCAAATCGATGAATTTCTTACTATTCTTTTGAATATGAATATTAGTCCAGAACCAAAAGTAATCAACTTGTCTAAACATCCAAATTTTAGTCATATTTTAAAATATTTAAAAAATGTGAATGGTTCAGATGAAGAAAATATTCCAAGATTATTCTTGGGTGGTCAACCAGTTGGAACGAGTCAGGAAATAATTGATATGTATAAGAATAACGAATTAATTAGTTACTTAAGATCAAAAGGTCAAGGACTAATAAATGCTTAAATTTTTTTCCTTTTGAGGTGAAACCATATGAAGTCTATGCAATAAGTTTTTTTTTTACTTCTACATTAAATGATGTTCTATACTTATTTTCTATTATGTAGATTATAAATCAGGTATCAAAGAATGTAAATCAAAGGATGTAAAATCAATATCGTTAGGTACGCATCATCATCATCATCATCATCATCATCATTATCATCATCATCATTGGTGTCGACCTCTAAACAGGTGCCACAATAGGTTGTGACTGTGAATCAATAATTGAACTTTCTATCTCAATATCTCATATGAGCCATTGGCGGTGCCTGCACCGAGTCTTGGAAAACCCCATGGGAATCATAATATCCCATATCATTCTCAGTAGTATTTTCAGTATATGGAGGCACATTATCATCAGGATATTCCGATTGATTTGTAGGTTCAGCTGGTATTGCCCTTTCGGTAGTTTCATTGTTATTATGATTAATATTGTTAATTATAAATGGCCCCTGAAATGTATTAGTTAAATATGATTGCGAATTTTGTTGCATTTGTACGGGTTGTGGTGGACATGGAGGGATATTATTGGGAATAGTGGATTCAGGTTTTTTGGAGGAAGAAGAACATATGCCAATGAAGAAAGATATCAATAAGATAAAGAAAATAATTCCTATGGCAACACCTGCTCCTTTTCCCAGTGATCTCTTGGATAAATTAACAAATTTGATTGAATCGTCGTTTGCTTGTGGGAGGTACATTAATTGTTGTATTCCTTGGTTTCAAAAACAAGAAAAAAGTAAGATAATGAACGATTTGATATTGATAAAGATAGATCAATATATATATATATATATAAAAAACCTCTATAGTATGCTATCATGCATAAAATCACTTTTCCCCATAGTCCTTACAAAGAAAAGAGAATTTGGTTGCTGATAGTACAGTAGTAGCATTCATTTTTTTGCTTCTACAACACCTGGGGCTTTACGTAATCTATACTTTCTCGTAAACACTAGAAAACAACAAAACAAACAAAATTCAAGTTCTACCACCAGAATTGTTTTTCAAGTCATGTTTTATTGCGTATAACAATATATAGCACGTGTATAAAGTCCAATTGAAATATGGGAAGGTCATGTAAGCTAGAGATTCGCTTACGTATCTTTTTTTGTTTCGCATCAATCTTTTACTTTCTTGAATTCAAGTTGTATTTTTCTGTATGACAAATATTATCTAATATATGCAGCAGGGGAGAAACTGGCTTAGTAGAATCAACATGATGAAAGTTTCCGTTTGAGTCATAATAACCCATATCATTGTCATTGGCATTAGCTGTATATGGTGGCACATTATTATCGGGATATTCCGATTGATTTGTAGGTGCAGTCCGTGTTGCACTTTGGGTAGCTTCACTATCATTACTATTATTATTGTTAACTATGAGTGGTCCCTGAAATGTATTAGTTAAATATGATTGCGAATTTTGTTGCATTTGTACGGCTTGTGGTGGACCTGGAGGTAAATTATGAAGAATATAAGAATTCGGTTAATTGGGTTGTATTGTCGGTTGATGGCGGGAGGTACATTGAATTACAAAGTTTCTTTGTTTATATGTTGAAAAGAAAAAGAAAAAAAAACTGTCAATTGAAAAAAAAACTATGATTAATCGACAGCAATGATTAAATTACATTAAAATGAAGAAATACAAAGAGTCATTTATGTCATTCCAACTTCAATCCTATGACGTCTTTCAAAATGGAAGTGAATTGAACTAAATAATAGACAAAACTCTTTTCCAGTTTATTTTTTTCTTAGTACAGTTCTTACGTAATCAGATTTCTCGTAACTTAAAAAAAATTGATGTGCTCCACGTAACCATTTATTTTTGTACAGCCTTACTTGCTGAACACAAATAGTTGTTATACTGATTACACAAATAAAAAGTTCGTGACAATTGTAATTCAGAAGATTACAAAAAGAAAGAAAAGCGCTGAAAGTGTTTTTTCAGAGTATCATTTCCCTCCCAAAGATATTAATTTTTGATTTCTTAGACCTCGGATGTGTATATTTCTTTAAATAAAAATTAATTCTATAATATATGCTGCCGGGGGAGAAGAGGGCCTATAAGAATCAGCTGGACAAAATTGCCCTCCCAAATCATAATACCCCATATCATTCTCATTGAGAGTAGCTGTATATGGTGGTACAAAATCATCATAAAATTTGTTAGAGTTTGATACATGAGTTTCAGAAACAGTTTAGATTTCTATTTAATGATAAATTATTGTTTTTGTTAGGAACTACGTAGTTTCTTACTATTGTACAGTAACTTTCTTTTAATTTTTGCTACCTTCTGTTAATAGCAAATTAGAATAGTACATATCGATATAACTGTTATTGCTACAAATGTCCTTAATGTGTAACCTTCCATTTGAAATCTCGTAGATTGGGTCTGGAACCAGTACTTTGAATGGAGGTGCATTTTTGAAAAGTAGTTTAATAAGCGGTAATACGCTAGTATTTCTAAATCAAGATAAACAAAATGGTATCCCACTTTTGCATATAAATATTTTTTTACAATTTGCGCTGCTGCGACTCAACGTATTCATCGGTACGATGTAGTGGCGACACAAACGTAACTAAACGTAAAAAAAGATCTAACTACATCAAGTGTATATTTAAAACATTAATAGAGGAAATTATCTAGTATAGGCAATTGGTGGCAGTAAAGGTGGTTTTAAGTAATCTATAGCATGAAACTTGCCTTCGACGTCATAATACCCCAAATCATTCTCATTAGCTGTAGCCGTGTATGGTGGAACAAAATCATCTGGATGTTCAGTTTGATTAGATAAGATCATACTTGTAGATGTCATTTCATTAGTTCCCAGATCTTGTCTATTTCTACCATGGCGCTGTAATCTTGAATTTCTTGCTTGAGATTGTGGTGCTGGAATGGTATTTCTCATTTGTCGTAGTTCTTGCTCCACACCCTTTTGCCTATTCCTCTTCACAACAATCAAGAAAAGTACAATAATACCAATAATAAAAAGGGCAATAGGGAACCCTACAGCACCCGCAATGACTCCATCTCTTTTAGTTATAACTTGTGTAACTACATCTTGATTCTCCTGGAACAAAAACATGGCGTGCAACTCCTTAAAAAAAAAAAATAAAAAATTAAAAATAATTATGTGATATAATAATAAAAAATAAATTCAAGTATCACTTGGTCTTGTGTCCGATCCAATACAAGGATAGAAGAATTGAATTATATTACCAATTTTATCCAAATGATTTTAATCTGTCTATGGTAATTATAAGGTCGTTTGATTGTTAAGATGTGAAGAAAAATGGGATACGGGGGGGGGATTAGGTAAAAATTACAATCAAATCAAGAGAAAAAAAAGGGGTCATCCTGCCTACAAAATTGATCAAGCTTAAAATTGTTTAGTGTATTGTAATCATTGGACCTGTATTCTAAAGACAAGATCGATATTAGGTTTTGATGGGTTTTATTTCTCATTATTCTAAATCATGGTACCCTATGTCAATTGGTTCATGAACAAATATAAAAGAATAGAATCATCAAGGTTTGTTTGATAAATTATTTCTTTGGTCTGAAAGTAGGGCTAAATAAAAAATTCTTCCGGCTTATCCATCTGATTACTTTTCTCGTTAACCGTACGCTGTATTTATTGACATTAATCTACAACCCATTAACAGTAGTAAATCCATTAGCTCAATGTGTAGCAATATTTGCTCTCAATTATACTTCCTCAGAATTATCAATACTATTCGGTTTTTTTCGATATGCATACACTTTCTTGTAGCACCTTGCTTCTGTTTTCTCATTTCCACACAATGAAAACCAAAAAAAAAATATCACCTCCTCATTAACCAGCCGTCCACAATCTATAATCAACAATAGCAATTTAAAACGTGGAGACACCACAACTTCGTAAAGTGTCTGTCGAATATCTACACTAGTTAGACTTTCCAGCATTTCGCTATAAAGAAAAACAAAGCATCTAGTTTAGTAATCGTTCATGAAGTGAGCTAAAGATTATTTTACGAGGTTCACAGTTTTTTTTTTTTGATCAATAAAAAGTCTGCATGAGCACACACACATAAACTTACAATTTATCTCTTTAGAAGAACAAAAACACCAATAAATCGAACATGATTTCTACAATTACAAGAATAATTTTCTTTTTTTATAAAATATAATATATTATATTTCAAATATAATAAGAAAATAAACTAAATAAATGAATACAAATGAAAAACTCTAAACGATATTAACCAAATTATTCAAGTTGTTTATTTCTTAGCAGCTTTTTGGGCAGCTTTGGTAACCTTACCAGCTTTGTCGGATTTTTCAACAGATTTGATGACACCAACAGCAACGGTTTGTCTCATATCTCTGACAGCGAATCTACCTAATGGTGGGTAGTCAGTGAAAGCTTCAACACACATTGGTTTGGTTGGGACCATCTTGACGATAGCAGCATCACCGGATTTAACGAATTTTGGATTTTCTTCCAATTTCTTACCAGTTCTTCTGTCAATCTTTTCAACCAAAGTGTCGAATTTACAAGCAATATGAGCAGTGTGACAATCCAAGACTGGAGAGTAACCAGCAGAGATTTGACCTGGATGGTTCAAGACAATAACTTGAGCATTGAAAGAGTCACAACCCTTTGGTGGATCGTTCTTGGAGTCACCACAAACGTTACCTCTTCTAATTTCTTTAACAGAAACGTTCTTGACGTTGAAACCAACATTGTCACCTGGAACACCTTCAACCAATTGTTCGTGATGCATTTCGACGGATTTGACTTCAGTGGTAACACCAGCTGGGGCGAAAGTAACAACCATACCGGCCTTGATGATACCAGTTTCAACTCTACCGACTGGTACAGTACCAATACCACCAATCTTGTAAACATCTTGCAATGGCAATCTCAATGGCTTGTCAGTTGGTCTGGAAGGTGGTTCAATAGCATCGATGGCTTCCAACAAAGTCTTACCGGTAACCTTACCAGATTTGGTTTTTTTCCCAACCCTTGTACCATGGACAGTTAGCAGATGGTTCAATCATGTTGTCACCATTCCAACCAGAGATTGGAACGAATGGAACAGCCTTAGGTTGTAACCAACCTTCTTGACGAAGTTAGAAGTTTCCTTGATAATTTCTTCAAATCTGTTTTTGTCCCATTTAACAGAGTCCATCTTGTTGACAGCAACAATCAATTGTTTGACACCCAAGGTGTAAGCCAACAAAGCGTGTTCTCTGGTTTGACCATCTTTAGAAATACCAGCTTCGAATTCACCGGTACCACCAGCAATAATCAAAATAGCACAATCAGCTTGAGAAGTACCAGTAATCATGTTCTTGATGAAATCTCTGTGACCTGGAGCATCAATGACGGTAACGTGGTATTTTGGAGTTTCGAATTTCCACAAAGCGATATCAATAGTGATACCTCTTTCTCTTTCAGCCTTTAATTTATCCAAGACCCAAGCGTATTTGAAAGAACCTTTACCCAATTCAGCGGCTTTTTCGAATTTTTCGATGGTTCTCTTGTCAATACCACCACACTTGTAAATCAAGTGACCGGTGGTAGTAGATTTACCAGAATCGACGTGACCAATAACAACGACGTTAACGTGAGTTTTATCTTTACCCATGATTGATTATTTCTATAGATGTGAAGAGAAGAAGAAGAAGAAGAAGAAGAAGGAATAATCAGAGAGAAAAAAAATGGAAGAAAATTTTTTTTTTCAATGAGTGAGACTGAAACTACAGGGGGATAAGAGAGAGTGTGTGTGCGTGACAGTCAGCGAGAACCAGCGGTTACCAGGAAAAAAAAATTTAATAAATTAATGACTAAAATTGAATGATAACAACGAAGGGAGCAGAAAAAAAAAAGAAAGCAAACAATAAGCTACATATATACAAAAAATAGGTGTAGTATATTAAAGAAAAAGTCGCACACGTGCAAACAGTAAAACTATATACATTGAATTAGGGCTACAGCCCTATACGCACTATTTTCCACTGTAAACATATCTATTGTTTTCTTGCCCTTTTGTATGAGTCAGTGTGTAATACTGAACCTTCAAGTTTCTCCAATAACCTTTCTTGATTAAACAATGACTCATTATCTTGATACCGTATCTGTGACATCATATTTTCTTCCATTGTGATGTCAGGATTTGCATTCTGTTCTGACTCATCATCATTTTCGTCAACAGACTCGGAATTTGCAGCCTCTAATAATTGTGACCGTATTGATTTGGGTGATTTAGTAACAGCAATTAGTTTCCCGTATTTCCGCTTTGCATTTGTTCGCCTTGGTGAAGGCAAATTGACCAGGCCAGAGGGTGGAGAATTATCGGTTCCTGATACCATATTGTTCTCACCATCAGTAGTTTCTTCAGCAACAGAACCTTCACGACTCGCTTTATCTAAATTCTTAACATATTCCAATAGTGATTTAGGTTTATTATAGTTACTCGGCGCAAAAATACACCATTGTAGATCGGTAATATCTGGCATTATAATGTGTGATTTGGTAGCCGATTGCTCCATTATTTCCCATAGATATGCAACAGAAACAACCGGAATATTCCACTGTTTTGCTGCATCTATTTTGTTTTTAGCGGACATAAGTGACACCGAACCCCCAGTAGGACAATTGACTATTTCCTTGTATTTATATTGGAATAGTTTAGGGGAGTTTTTAATAAAACTTGGCTTGAATAAATTGATATTAAGAATCAACAAGTCTCTATCTTCTGCTAAGGATTCACAATAATCAAAATTCAATGCATTAACCAACTTTTCAATATGCATCAATTCAACCCCCGTGAATCCAGTTATACATATCTTGAATGTCTTCTTCGAGTTGAGCAACCCTTTCATTGGTTGCCCCATCTGTCTAAGACTATCTTCTTGTAAAACATACATCGTTCAACAAAAAATTCTGTTACCACTTTAACAAACCCATTGGTAATCCTCAGTTTTAATTCAGAAGGTAGCACTTTCAATACTGTCATATATTGACTACCTTTAATTGACGGCATGACAACATGGGTTATTGAATCATCATTTGGATCGTTGGCCACCTCACCCAGGAAACTCTCAATTGTTTTTGATAACAAATCATACTGTCTTGAATCAAATCCTACAATGAGAAAATTAAACCCCAAGAATAACAGACTCTCTAGACCACTAGAAGACTCCCGTTTATCTGCAATAATTGGATCTGCATCTGCATCTTCTTGATTATTATCATCACTATCAATGTCATGTGACTGTGTGCGGGAATCATCATCAGTATTATCTTTCTTCTCTTTTTCATCATGGCCATGGTCATTGTCATCTTCGTCATTGTCATCATCTTCATCCCAAGTTTTATCTCGCATTAATTGTTTAGTTTGTCTTTTGGTATGGTCCATAATAGAATTCCATATGTCATCATTGGATCGACTAGCCCCTACTTTCTTCTTAAATTCAGGTTCCGCTGATTCTGACCTTCGTACATTACAATCCGAGGTTTGTTTGACGGTTTCTTGGTTGCTTTTTATTTCTTTCCAAACATTACAACCTCTCTCATAAGTTTCATTGGGATTATCAGTAAATACATAATCTTCGGGACACATAGATGCTCCACGTACGATACTATCCACAACCCAAATTGGGTGAAGAATTCTCACACCCCATTCTACTGCCTTTTCATATCTTGTTCCTCGAGGATCCGACGTGATCATAATCTTATGTGATTTCAGTAATGATTCCTTTGCAACTCCACCGTATTTCCGGTACAATTGAAGCAAATTCTCCTCATTGTAGTATTGGGTGGCGTTTTCTTTGGGTCGAAAGTCGACTTTATGAATAAGGTGGTCGATTTGTGCCGATGTCATCTGCAGTCTTGAAAAGCTTATTGTCACATCATCAAAAACAGGAAAATGATAGCTTTTGATATCTAGACTTTTCAGTGTATCGTCTTCTCCATCAAGCCAATGTTGGTGAATTGAATTTATGGTATCGGCAGTAATGAATTTCAAGTCGTCTCTATTCTTAATAGAGAATTTGTATTTTTCAGTTGACCTTTCGCCAACAATTAAATAATCAACATCTGTCATTAAATCATAGTAATGTATACCCCCAAGAACATTTATCTTCTCAACTAGGTTTGTTTTCTCTTTGGCACCAATTCCAGTACAACAAAACGCCAAACCAGCCAAAGGTTTAAATGTTGACATATTTAAAGTTTAGTTATGCAAAAAAAATGGCCGTAGTAAATGGGATATAAAAATATAAAAATATAAACGAAGGGAGGAGTAAAGAATTACTTCCAAATCTAGCAGGTTGTTGACAAGGTTCTGGTGATGTAATGTGAATATTGAAAGATTAGATCGAACTTTACTGAATTTTTTTTTTTTTTTACATACAATCGCGTCTTCTCGCGGTGTTGACAAAACAAGGAAATATTCATCAACTCTACTAATATTTATTAGTAAGTTCGAAGGCTAGGGAAAAGAAACGGTGGTACCTCAACAACTTACAAGTAGATGTATGATGGATGTTGTATAGTTTCATGCAGTTGTAAATCGACTCTGGGAACCTTTAGTTTACACCAATGAACCAACGTGTCCCATGAAGATCGCTAACCAATAACTGGATCGATAGTTCAAAGACATCACCAAAGCTGACTCTACTAAGACTTTACTTGAAACTAACTATTCATCATCTACCAGAAGTTGATCAAAGTTAGACAATTTGATTGGTTATGAGTGCCTTAGATTTAGACAAACCATCCTACCCCACACAATTTTTTTGTTCCCGCTTAGACTGCGAATCTCCAATTGTTTCTCCCACCTAATTTGCTTTTAAATTTCTAGTTCCAGCGGATCGAGGAAAATTTATTACCCCGTGTTTCTTCAAATCAGACAATCTAAATTATATATGTATAAAAAAATTCCGACTTTTGGTTGTTCATTTTCTTTTTCTCTTCCGTTCCAAAACCCATCATAATTATAGAACTTCTTATTACTACTTATCAATTATGACATTGACTCCTGCAAATTCGCCGTTTTATGAATATACGCTAAAAATCAAAGATGCTGCTAGTCCTAGAGCCCCCGGAACTGTTGTCTTGCCCCAGCCAAGTCATTTACGTGAGGATTACCAATTAAAACTAGCTTATCGTAAATATGTAACCACCAGAGTTATTCCCCACAATGCCAAAAGAATCAATTTTTTGTTTTTGCATGGAAATGGAATGAACAAGGGAATTTGGCATTCTCAGATTGATAAATTGTTTGCAACTTATGAAATTAGTTTCCCGGAGTTACATATTGACACAGTTATTGCTGCTGATCATGTTAATATGGGTGATTCTGCTTATGTTAATCGAGGTAAATTAGGTCATGTTAGTGATTGGAATGATTTCGCAAAGGATTGTATCATGCTTACAAAGATTCATGAAAGAGAAAGCTTTCTTCATCCAAATGCTTTCAATGTGGTTGTTGCTCATTCCATGGGTGGATTTGCAGCTATTCAAATGACTGCAATTGAACCACATTTGTTTCAATCTTCAGTATTGATCAATCCTGTTTGTGTATCAGTACCCGATGAGAATGGTGAGTTTGATCATACTTACCGTAATTGGTTTGAACGTGGATTTGTCAAGTTTTATTTTGATAATATCCCAGAGAATGCCAATTGGTATCATGAAATTTATGAACATTATAGTAAGCGGTCATTCTACAAAAACTTTGATCCGATAGTTTTGCGTAACATGTTGGAAGATGAAATCCCCGATTATTATGATCGCAAGAGACATTACAATATTGTTGAATTGAAACATGATGGGTTAGAAGATTATATCAACTATTACAATCAGCGATTTTCAATCCCAGCAACCAAAGATTTGTACAAACAAGTTAAAGTTCCAACAAAAATGTTATGTGGTACTAATGATGGGATATCAGCATTGATCAACTTATACAAGGATGATGACTTGAGTTTTGCTAAAATTGAATTTTTGGAAGGAAAGTATCACAACATGCATGCAGAGAATCCAGATTTGGTTATGAATGTAGTCAATGATTTTGTGTTGGAATCTTATAAGCAGAACCAACCACCGAATGATGATGAATTCAAGAAACAATATGGTGTTGACTATAAGCGAAAGTTAAGAGAAGAGGTATTGAAAGATTTATTTGGTGATATTAAATTACCTGGAAAATTATAAATTCTTTAGTTTTTATATATGTTTTAATGCAAATCTATAGTTAGCAAAATGAAAATACACGAGATTACTTCTTCTTGTTTTATCAATTCGGAGTTGTCGCATTGGTATGAATAATTGAAGTAGTATCAAATACTGACTTGATCGATGATTTCTTTGAACTTAATGAAGCTTTAGATAATGCCATAAGATGATAGAAGTCTTCCGATAATCTACTTTTCAAACAACCTCTACTAAACAATGGTATAGCCAATGGCGTTGATACATGACGAGCAGGAACAATAGAAACAGCAGATTGATCATTAAAGTCATCTAAATCAAGTACTTGTTTGTTTTTAAATTTCCTTCTCTTAAACTTTAATTTGGATGCTTTCAATTTTAAAACATTGGTTTGAACATTCTCCTTGATGGCCAAAACTTTTTAAAAGTTTTCATCATACTTGATTTCTTGACGATTTCAATATGTGGTTTTTCATCATACAACATTGAAATGTGAGATTCATAGGTGATTGAACCAGTAGAGGACGCAGTCATCGAGGAACCTAAAACAGCATGCCTTGAATTTACAGGGTCAATCCTCAATTCTTTCCTATCGCAGTATCTCTCCCAGTCCATTGATCTTGGCATTGCTGACAATGAAATTAAATTGATTCTTAATTCAAGTATAAGATCAATTCTTATGATGAAAGAGTAGACTTGGATTGAACTTTATGTTGCCTTCCTTTTTTTTTTATATAAAAAAAGGGATAACTTTGTTATCAATGTGTTGCCAATTAGAAGCAAAAAGGAAAAAAAGAAAAAAAGTGGTATAAAATGACTTGAATCATTTTGGTTGCCAAAATGAATTAAACACACTAGGCAATTTTTACATGATGTTTAGTATTGACACAGTAAATCTGGAAAATTATAGGATACTGGTGGTCAGGACGATTTCAATATCAATAATAGAATCTACCTCTTGGGTCTGTTTATTATGATTTTGTTTTGGAGCCAAATTGCATGGATCTCAGCCTTTTCTGTTTTTGGAACGGAAATTTGATCGCTAAATTTCCCCAATCTTTTTTTTTCTCTTGTTGATATCACAAAGATGGGGACGAGGACATGGAAAATAAAAAAGATAAAAGAAAAGTTCCAGATTAATAAGCAGTTTCATATTTCCATGTTTATACTCCCGCATATAAAATTTTCAAAACCGCCATCAATAAAATCTTTTCCCTTCTTTTCTTCTTATTCACGTATACTACTACTAAAAATGGCCCCAATTACGCGTTCTAGATCTACTAAACCCGTGTTAGAGGTAACATCCGTTCATACAGTGACCAAAAGACCAACAGTCAAGAAGCCCCGATTAACCAAACCAAAACCTAAGTTAGCTAAAACGTCACTGGATTTAGAAAGCTTGTTAACTCATATCATAGTTCCAGAAGATCTTAAACTTCCCCAAAAATACATTGATAATCATACGAAGGAGTTCATTAGAGGAATTCAACACGTCTTGAAAATCGACCCGTCTTTATATCCAGTTATAGTACATCAAGATTTTACAAGATTTGGGAGCAGTATAGTGACAAACAATAACGACGATGAAGAGGATAAAATTCACAAGTATTGGTACTCATTGATTAGATCTGTTATTGGACAACAAGTTAGTGGTGCTGCTGCTAAATCAATCCAGACGCGATTTGAAGCATTATTCGATGGTGCCATGCCAACCCCAGCTAAAACTTTGAAATTTTCTTCCGAAGAACTAAGAAGCGTTGGATTATCTAATAGGAAAGTTGAATATGTTCAAAGTATCAGCGAAGCATTCAATGATCCAAACAATCATTTGGCTCAATTGGAATTCTATGAAAATTCTCCCTTAGATGAAATATTAGTTGAGTTGTGTAAATTGAAAGGAATTGGCATTTGGTCTGCAAAGATGTTTGCAATTTTCACTTTAGAAGAAATGGATGTGTTTGCTGAAGATGATTTAGGTATCGCCAGAGGTATGGCGAGATATTTGAATAAACGCCCCGAATTATTGAAGAAAATTAAATCAGATACTATCAATGATGAAGAGACCCAGTTGTTATTAAAGAAAAGACTGAAGTTCTTTAACAAGAATGACTCAAAAAGAACTTGGATCCCGATCCATGATGGTTATGTTAAATATGCTGCTAGGCCCTTTGAACCGTATAGAACAGTTTTCATGATGATATTGTGGAGATTAAGCTCCACAAATATTGAAGTATTAGAGAAATTAGACGAGTAGAGTCAGATATACTGTATATTTTTTAAATGAGAAATGCACATACAATAAAAATTGCAAAAAATGCGTTTGTGGGTGAATTTAATGGACGAGAACTAGAATCACTACCACCATTATCATGTTCGCCACCAATATCTATCACTTTAGGTGATCCCTTTGTTTCCTTGAGTTTATTCAACTCTTGTTCTATTTCACCAAGTCCATAATCCAAGTTTTTGGAACGCAAAAACTCCAAATCTGTTGCATTAAACCCTTGTTCTTCAACCAAGTATCGGATGAATTCTTCAATATCCAACTCAATCTCATTGGTATATACGTATTTGGATGGTACATACTGCTGGTCTTTGCCTTCATCGGCAATCATTCTAACCCAACGTTTCAAATCTCTAGGATCACTTATTGTATCATCATAATTTGTGATTTTAGATTGCAACTTGAAATCGTCGGTCTTTTCCCTGTTGCTAGCTTTATTTTTGTTATTATTTTTTTTGTACTTGGATTTGACTTCCAAAGAATCAACATGTTCGTGTTCCTTAAACATCAAAAAGTCTTTGACCCAAGATCTTCGTGAATGAACTTTAGGTAAATTGGTTGGGCTAAAAGATGAAATAGTTGAGTTTTTGTCGTTATCGTTAGAATCACTATCATCATTATCATTGTCATTATCATCGTCACTGTCGTCACTATCAACGCCAGCCGTGGACTTGGAAGCACTTTGAATTGAAGAAACAGATTTCGGAGCAGCTAGGAACAAATCTTTTCTAAACTTTGATCTTAGACCAAAATGATGATAATTGATCTTTTTGGGAATGAATGATTCTCTAATAGATTGTTGTCTCTCAGTTACAGGAATCTCTAAAGTTTCTTGTAATTCCGGCAAGTAA
Source organism: Candida sojae (assembly GCA_013177575.1). NCBI lineage: Eukaryota > Fungi > Ascomycota > Pichiomycetes > Serinales > Debaryomycetaceae > Candida > Candida sojae. The sequence goes on along the minus strand of WWPN01000002.1, from coordinate 1,954,506 downwards.
TGCTTAAATTTTGATTTAATAATTAAACCAGGGTTATCAATTTCTTCATCATTAATGGATAACTCCATTGAATTTATGTATTGTAGAGAGGTGACAATCAATATAACTGGCACAAGTAGATATGACTTCATGATAATCCAACTACAGATCCCTAAACTGCCACCTTGTTATTACCTGTATTGGTTGTGCTTTGAAGCAAAACTAGTTTGTTATTTTTCTATGATTTGGTTGCAAGTAAGGAATTTTGGTTTTTTTCTGTAACTTTTTTTTTGCAACCATAACAGAAAGTTTTGTATGGAATATCGTTTTGTTGCAGATTATGTGCAATTAGACTTTGATCTATGGCTAGATGATCATTGTTTGCTATACAAATTGAGTTCATATGTATGTTATTTAAGTTAATATATCACTTAGTTACTGAATCGAGTATAACTGTACAAAAGGTATAATGGTAGCGAGTTTGTCAATCATTGTACTGTATTTAACTGAATTGTAATTTGCTTCAATGAGGTTTGTTATTATTTTGAAGTTTCACAACAAAATGTAAAAAATTTAATTTTTGTCGTTCTTGTGATCTTAATTCTTGTCGCGTCAAACCACATACATGCCCTAATTTTTGATTCGCGCCTTTTTTTACTATCATTTTTATCGAACCAATACAATCGAAATCAAATTACGGATATAAAGACGACAAAAAAACATCATATGTACCGTGTTTCAGAACGCAAAGAAATGGTACAAAAAAGACTGGTATTTTAGTTTAAAGTATAAAATACAAAAACTAGTTTTCACTAACACATCGTTATGAATGAGAAATTGCAGTCAAGAGGCAAACATGTATACAGTTTCATGGCGGATTATCAACCTCCAAATAATACCTTAAATAATAATACATTAAAAGAAGGAGAAAGATAGAGAGAGAGAAAGAAAAAAAACAACCTAAATATCATTCACTCATGAAATTTAAGGTACCATATCTATTCTTTGTGTTTCTTTCTCAAGTAAATGAATCTAGATCTGGATTAAATGGACTCAATTAATAATTTTCACTGTTTTAGATATACCCATTTGAAGGCAGACTGACACCCAAAATCACTGATATTGAAATTTGATCTTCTACAGTTAATTAGCATCCACGGCCATTACAAGTATCAAAATAGTAATTCAATACAAATTTTGTATATGAATGTCTCTGTATCTTGTTGAGTGTGCTTATTGTATAGACAATTTCAATTTAACCTGGATAGGAAACATTGACTCTAAATTGACCCCATTTCATAATTTTGTTAAGTCTATGGGAAACCAGAACCCAATATATCCGGTACCTGAATTTTTTTCTCGTCTCTTTCCCGCCCCCTTTTTTTACTCCTTTTTTTTTGTTCAATTCGAAATTATAATTATTGTTACATCCACAAAGATAAGATGAATAAAAAAAATAAAATAGATTACATATTGAAGAGTTGAAATTATAGGAACGTCTAGTAAACTATAAAAACCAGCAGGATTAGATCCAAAACAAAAACTATGTATATATGAATAACCATATAACCAATGGAATTCTGATATTTTTATTATTATTTATTGTTAATCAGGGCTAGCTTTACGTGTCTTAACTGCCAAAGATTTTCGATTTTGTTGGTTGAATATTTCTTGTTGCATATGGATGATAAAATTCTTTCTCATACTGTACCTCTGGTTTGTGTGACTAATGTAAAACAAAAAAGTTTAAGCCTTAGTACATAGAGTGTGGGTCAATTATTTAACTGGCAAGTAAATCCAAATTTTATTATCCGGATATCGATGTTTCACCAGAAAATTGAATGAATAAAATTACACTATACAGCCCACCTGACACTTTGATTTTCCTAATAAGCAAACATATTACATATGACGTCTGTAAAATATAGCCATTCGAAGAGTATCATGTGAAGGTACTGTAATAGAAGTAACGGTGATCTAATTTAATTGACCAGAAATAGAAAAGCATCAGGATTATCTTTACGTCAATTAATTGGCCAACTCCATATATTCTTACTAAAGTCCAATTGTTGTAAGTTAAAATCTAGACAAAAGTATTCAAACAATTAAAAATAATAAAACAGCATACAGAGACAGATACTTTTGTTACAATAAGACAAGGAGTTAAAAAGAAAAGAAAAGCAAAAATTAAATCGGTAACTTTTTTTTTTATATCCCCAAGATTTTCCTTCATAATTTTTTTTTTTTTGAATATTTGTTATTTTTTTCTTTTCTTTTTCATTCACTCACTCCAGGTATTACTATCTTCTGATATCCTTCTTTTATTTGAGTTCTATCCTTATTCAAGTTCCAACCAATTAGCCGTAGTTCCTGGTTACGACGCCGTATCAAAACAATATTTTACACACAAAAAGTACAGCACTGAAATAGAACCATCCCGAAGCGATACACTGACGGAAAAAAAAAATAAAATATCGCACACAAACGTATATAATTTTTGTTTTTTCTTCTTCGTTGTTTCTCGACCCTTGATAAATTTCAACCAACAACAACAACAACTAAAAAAAATTTACAGGTAACCTATTTTACATTCTTTTTCTCAACAGACTGGTCTTATAGAATTATTGTTATTTAGTTATTTTCAACTTAATCCATTCGCTATCTTCAAATAACAATCTACTAGATTTCTACACTTCTGAAATACATAACAAGAAGAAGAAACAAAATTACAAAGTATTCATTTTTTGTTTGAATTCATTATATTATTATCAGGAGAATATATTTTGATATAAATAATTATTGGACATAACTTCATTTGTATTTAGACCCAAGTGGTATCACCTTCTCAATCTTGAGAATATATTCGATTCTTCCTATATTACTTTTTATGTCCATACCATATATATAAGAACCACCCTATATTTTTATTCCTAGATTTTTTTGCTTTAGATATTATTATTATTATTATTTTTGTTTCATTTCAGTTCACTTCGACAATATTTTAATTCTTGTTCAACAATATATTCCAAGCATGTCAGAGCCCCAGTCGCGAAGAAATTCCTTGACTTCGTTATCCACATTTAACACCACAACATCGTCGCAAAATAATATTTCCGGCCATGATTTGTCAACCGATAACTTGATAGCCGTTGATAGCAAGTTTGTCAAAAAACCAAACAAGAAATTCCCAAATAGCAATGGACTATCACCAAAACTAATTAACGATTCGACTTTACGCAGTGCTGCAGGCAACAATAACAATTCTGGAAGTGCATTCTATGCCAAAGAAGGTATCTACTATTTCCCTAATGGTGAAGTTTTCCGTCCAAGAACAGCACCATTAAAGAGAAACAGGCCAAGCAAACTTCAGCAGGACAGTTCTCCCAATGATAGCGGAAACGGTAGCCCAGTTGTACAACCATTAAGCCCCAGTTTCCTGCAGGAGTCACCTACTTCAATCCATTCATCTTCCAATTCTTCTACCAATAGTGCAACTGCTGGATCAGCTGTATCTCCCAGTATTCACTCGAGTATGTCACCCAGTATTAACTCGAACAATTCGCCCAGCATTCACTCAAACAATTCACCGACCACTTCCCTACCAAGATCCGCATCACTCCAGAATATCAAGATAATAAACAAACAAAGTTTAGTTCAGAACCTAAGAAACAGTAAAAATGACATCACAACAAACATTGTTCTTGAAAATACTTCTCAGAAGATCCCATATGAAAATTACCGCAATAGCAACAGCAGTACAAGTTTGAAGAATTCCCACAAGCTCCAACCACAAAACATCACCAAGACAGAGGAATACTCCAACAATTCGTCTTTTTCTTCTCAGACTTCAAATGCATCGAATGTATCTGACTTATTAGCTGACCATGATGACGAACACTCAAACTCAAATCTTAACAGATCAGCAACAAATACTCCATCAACTTCGATCAGTGACGACCATAACAGACTATCCAATGAGATCAGAAACAGCGCTGGTTCTTCTTCAGATGAAGGCAATCCAACAGTTGAAACTGTACCCGAAGATATGGCATTGAATACTTTGAATGAAACAAGTGAAGAAACCTTTAAAAGTATGCCAGCGTCTAATTTGGGCTCATCAACTGCAGACCATTCAGCTAATTCATCATGTGACACTACTGGAAATACATCTGAATCACATCGGTTGGCCAGCAACGAGTCAGACTCTTCGTTTTCACCGAGCGAAAGCCAACATGCTTTGAGATCCAGAAATTTACAGAGCCAGCAAGTTTTGTCACCAACACCATCTTCCCTTCATCACAAGTCTGAATCACAGGACTCTTCAATTTCTCGAAATACCCCTTCTTCAGTACATGTAAACACCCCACCTACTGTTAATGAGAACACGCTTCCTTTGACAGGTGATCATATCATGTCATCAGAGCATAATTCAATTGCACCACTAGAGATTGTTAAACAAAGAACTGATAATGGTTTTGGGTCCAACTCGCCAAACTCTTTACATAATAGTTGTAACTCAGGTAGTATCCACAAATTAGGCGCTCCAATGAAACCAATATTAAGAAACATATCAAGATCATCTGAAATGTCTAGTGAAGATGAACTATATAAAACTCCTGTGTGCACCCCTGATAGGGAGTTATTTAAGGAATTTAAAGGTACATCAACAATGACACCACTGTCTACGACGTCTGTCAAGACGGATACACCAATAATAACTCCACCAAATGATATGAATACTTTCCGCCCTCCTCGTATAGGTGCTAGTGCATTATTACATTTGGAGGGGCTGAACGTTGATACAACTAGCAGCACCAATTCAAGTAGTAGTGGAGGTACGAGTAATAGAAAAAGTCAGATAAGTTTATTGCCAGAACCAACAATAGATACAGAATCCTTTGTGGAACAATACTTTAATGAATCTTCACCAGAGCTGTATCAATTAAGCGAGGTGATCTCAAATTTGAACACGACCCCAACAAGGCAGCACTATCAACAACAACAACAGCAACTTGAACGTGAAAAAATGGCCCATGAACAAGAAGAATATGCCAAGCATATTAATGAAAAACGTCAACTGTTCCAAATGACTCACCAACTGCATTTACCTACAGACGGAGTCATTCAGGTTACCGATGAACAAGGTATTAAATTTGTCTCTTCACCGACTAACTCCAATACTGGTACTCCTCGAAGTTCCAGATACTATGATATTAATTCATCCACATTCAATAGATTTATCAATGATACTCAGCCTGATATTCCACCTCGAGGTGATGTGATGATTGTTAATAACAAGAAGATTAGAAAACATAATCGTAATGCATCGTCAACATCATCTGCTAATGATTTCTTTATCAATCCAACAAATAATCCACAAACTGCTGCAAATAGTTCTGCTGCTGATCCTAGACCAACAACACCAAAGAGAATTCAGATTCAAGAAATCATGGCCTCACATAATGCTGAATCTCCACCACCTCCACCTCCAATTGAAAAATCACCAGGAATGAGAGTCAAAGGGAGACCAAAGAAGAGGAGACCAGAAAAAGACGGCGAAGATAAATCACACAAGAAGAATTCAAATCCAGATGACTCAAACCATGTTAAATTACCGGAGAGCAAGAAAAAAGATCAGAAAGATGTTGCTGTGCACAGAAAGGGTTCGGAACATAGTCATAAGAAAGAAGCTGAAGAATTTACCATCCCAATTACTATCCAAGCACAACCAATTAAGGGGAAGAATAACGAAAAACCACTGTCACCCGTTACCCCAGTTTTTGATGTTGCACCTAAAACGATTTTTAAGAATGAAGAAGCTGAAAGAGATCCAAGTCCATCAAAGCTGGTTTTATATGACACGCCACCAACTTTGCAAGACGAGCAGACACAAGAAATATGCGATCTTGAAGAAAAGAACGAGGAAGTGAATGAAAAGGAACCAAGTATTTTAGTAAGCAAGTCAGCAAAACCAATTCGTTCTTTGTTGTTAGTTGATGAAAGTACTCCGGATAAGGAGTTAGCCAAGGGCTCACAATTTCAGCCTCCAATTAATGCGACTGTTGTTAAAAAGACTTCTTTATTACCATTAAATGTTCCGGAAAAACCACAGAGTGTTTCTGATTCAGTTTACAATATTCAGACAAACAACATCAAAGTACGATCAATCACCGTCGCTTTGAACCTTCAAGAAGACCACCTGGAATTCATGAGAATGACAGGAAGACTGTCAACACTTCCCTTCAACCAACCGGAAAGACACCTCCTCCACTAGCAGAAAGACCTCGCATCGATTCAAAAATTGCAATCCCTCATCCACCACCACCCCCAGCAGCACCACTTTCACAACAAACAGTGGATTCAAAGCCATCCTCTACTTTATCTTCTCAATCGCCAGTTGTTATTGTTCATTCAACGAAACCAGACATGAAGCGTCACATTTACCACAGTCCAAAACTTGGAGACGGGAATCAAAACAATTCTAAAAAGGGTTCAAGTGGAAATAGTGCAAACTTGAAATCATTTTTCAAAATGTTCAAAGCACACCCGCATGAGAAAACAATGGATAAGTCGATTTCCACAACTTCATTATCGTCCTCTGGCTCAAACGCGTCTAAGATTTTCAAGTTTAGAAAGGCAAAGAAGGGCGGTCATGATTTGACTGATTTACCTATAATCGTTGAACAATCCAAATTGGAACCACCTGTTGTCGCTACCAGTGACAGCAACAGAATCTCAGTCTTAAGTGATCTTGCGCCTTCAATCAAATTGGGATCATTGCCTGATTTCGAGCCCGAAGAGTTGGGATTATTGGAAGAAATGATGACCACAATTGATGAAAAATTTGAAAGCGAATTGACTCCAACTTATCCTCCAGCATTTATCCACACGATATCCACTAATAGAAGCAGTATGAATGAGCCATTTTTAAGAGATGATGAGTTGTCTATTGAACAAATCAAGGACCAACAGTTAAAGGATGATGATGTTGTAATCAACAACAGCAACAATGACAATGGTGGTACAGACACAATTGGTGGATATTCCATTAACATTAATGATGAAAACTATGCTGAAAATATGGCATTCCTCAAAAGTGAAGCTTATTGGGCTACTATGGATGAAGGCGCAATCAAGTCTCATATAGACAAACATCTGTACACGATTGATGAAGAAACCAATCCGGAGATTAAAAATTTAGAGAACAGTTGATGGCTGCTGCAAGTATTGCTGCTCCTGATATTTCAATGACATCGACTGATACTGGTGTTTTAACACCTGTTGATGATTCATTAGATCAATTACCTGTTGGGACACCTGAATTACTTCGGGCACCAACTGTTACACTTACCGATGAAGATATTGATCCAGTTTTAGTCGATGATGATTCAAGTCAAGAAGGAGAATCCATAGTTATTGAAAGCCAAGAGTTGCACTACATTTTTAATAATTTGACGGATGATGAAAAGAGAAATTTGCCACCTCATTTGAAATATATTCGTCAATTCCAAGATTACAAATCTATTGAAGTCAATATGAAGAAGTTTGAAGATTTATCAAAGAGTGAATTTTCTGTTGATGAGAATGATAAAGGTACCCCAATTTTGAAGAGACGAAGAAGAGGTGATAGTGATAAGAAAGACAACGTTGGTGGTGGAAATGGTGCTCGAAAAGTGGGATTTTCAAACAAGATTTCTATTAATGAAACCTTTGCCAGTGATATGTACAAGAGATATAATAAAGCGGTTACCCAATATTCATTAAATGATCCTAAAGAAATCAATAAGATTAAGAATGAATTGAATTATTATAAATGTAATGAAATGTTGGTTCATGAGAGTTCCCAAAATAATACTCATTTTTTCTACTAGACTTCCTACTAAAGACAATTGTAACAATATTAATTAGAGTTTTATAAATTATTACAGTTAGTACACATTTATTTTATGTTTCTAAATGCTATCGATATATATTTATATTCTCCTCTCTTTAGCTTCCACGATAAGTTGTATAACTGTAATTGCTCAATAACAATGGAATATGATAATGATTATCCGGAGGATTATCAATAGTAAATATAATTTCAACAAATGGGAAGAATGTTCTTTGTGAACCCAGTTCAGATAATCCAAGAAAATATTTCCCTGTTAAAAATTTAGCTTTATAAATCCCTGGTTTCAAATTATCCCATACTTGATCATTTATACCTAAATATTCCCAATCTTTAGCCGGATCAAATATCCAATTTTTTATTCTTCCATCATCATCAGTTTTCGAACTTGCAAAATGAACTGGAGTTGAAATTGTATCAAAATCTGTTGGATCTGATGATAAATGATATAATTCCACAATCACATTGGAAGCTGGTTGACCTCTAGTTGTATCTAAGATATGACATGTAATTGGGGCAACGGACATGGTGTGCAATGGTTTATCTTTATCAGTTGACCTTGATAATTTGCGGGGGGGGGAGAAGGTTGAGAAAGAATTAAAGATTAAAGAAAGGAGGGTTCCGCGATTGCTTTTTTATAATTTTGTTCTTCTCGTCTTCCTTCTTCGATAACGAATAACGGAAATCGATCGCATATAGCCGAGACAGTCGTGTACATTTAACTAGGTGCTATATAAGTCCATGAAGCGGTCCGAGTTTCAAATTGCCAATTGCTAGTATCATCAAGATCCTCTTCGAGAATTAATTCAATAATAAAATTCATTAGTTTGTAATTAACGTCACCTAATAGAAGTTTCCGAGACTTTAACATATCCAAATAGTCCATAACTCTAAAGGGTTTAGGGATATTTATTTCTTTGAAAGTTTTAAGAATTTTCAATAAACTTAGATATAAGTTTTTCAAATTATCCAGTCGAACACGTTGTGATTTACTGACGGTGATTAATTGGAGTTTTTTCTGTAAATTATACCTTAGTCGATGAAATATAATGGATTTGAATTCTTCAAATGATAGGTTTTGAAATTTGGGTATTGTTTGTAAACTTTCCATTTGAAGCTTAGTTAGATGATATAGTAGCTCAGATATATGTTGATCTTGATAAATATCACATAATTTAACAGTCGTGAATTTCTTCTTGATTAGGAATTTAATAATCTCTCTAGTAAGCTCCAATTCAGTAAGAGCTTTCACGGGAATATCCTGTGGGGTTCCAGACAAACCACAGTATTGGATTCTGTTGAGAGTGATGTATTATGTCTTGAATTTTTCAATGCAACTTTCTTCAATGATGGATTCGAAATATCATGATTTGCTAAACCTGATTTGTGTAATGCATGTACAAGTAAACTATCCTCTTGTCTTGGAATACTATCACTTTCTTTAGACGATGTCAAATCCAATTCCTTTTGCTGTTTCTTTCTTTTTAATTCATCAATTGGGATCTCATATTCAATGGCTTGTAGTTTACGTTGTGGTGTTGGGATAAATATCCATGGACATTCCAAGTTGTTCCTTCTGAATTCCATTCTCTTCTGCCATTGGTCCATCTCAAAATGAAGGTCATCAGGTCTATGAGACAATATTTTTATTTTGGCCACATTAATTTCACGATCAGGTTTCTTGTTGTGATCATGTTGATCACACCAACTGCAAATTGTTCCCTCCATCTCAATAATCTTACCATAATTATTCTGATCCAACATAAGACCTGCAGCTGTAAATTGTTCTTGTGTTAACTTGACTTTGATTTTACAATCATACCCTATAGAATCAGATACCACTAATATAACGGATGCTTTTTCCCCTCCCTCATATAGCTTATCCTTGTATTGTTCTTGAATAATTTTACCAAATATACTAAGTTTATTTATCGGATGGTTATTTACCATAACAACATGACGTAAATGATCGGCTATATAATTGTAAATTCCATATAAATTAGGAGATGAATTTATGTCTGAGATAAATAATGGAATCAACTTATCAAATGTAGGAGATTGATGAAATAGTTCAATAACGTAGTAATTCTTGCTTGGGGTTCTTAAACAAATATGATTTTCCCCTGGGCCCCAATCTATTTTGTTCTTGGGATAAAGTAATCTATTTGCATTCATAGTAATATCATAATTTGGTGTAATGAAGATAAACGAAGCTGGTAAAATAGAGGAAGGACGTGTCGAAGAAAGTGTTGAAGAGATAAAGGTTACTATGATTTCATATTTGGGATTAAAGAAAAAAAAAATTAGGCGTTACTTGTGTACTCTGTGATTTTTTTTTACTTATTTACTGTTAAAGAGTATGGTTCAGCAATTTGAGTACTATTAGAAGCTAAAACAGCTGGTATATCTATATAATATAAAATATAAGCTCAAAAGATGATCTAGTGCAGTTTATTCGTATATCTTCGTGTTTGATAAATTTGCTATATCCATCGACCTAAAGAGCCTGACCCAGATCGAAAGAATCCTGAAAAAAATAAATAGCCAAAAAAAAAAAAAAATTATGCGAAATATAGACATCTCATCGCTTTACACATATAAACAACAGTAAAGATGGTTTTATTTGAAGCAAAAGGTTGGCCTTTAAAGAATAACAATAAGATAGAGATAGGTGGATTGCCTGAAAAAAAGAGTAAAAACAAGAAAAAGAAAGAAAGAAAGAATGCTGAAAAATTACAAGAGTCAGTAGAACACACAACTCAAGTATCAGAGACAACCAATGACAAACCAAAACAACAAGAACTTAAAAGGATAAGAAACTGAAGAATAACAAGAGAAAACAAGTGGATAGTGATGATGATACCAAATCTTCAAAGAAATCTAAAACTGAAGAAGAATCTGTTACCCCATTGTTTTCTGGTAAAAAATTAACTCCGTTGCAACAAAAAATGATGGCCAAATTATCTGGATCAAGATTTAGATGGATAAACGAACAATTATACACAATATCTTCCGAAGATGCATTGAAATTAATTAAAGACACCCCATCCTTATTTGATGAATACCACCAAGGTTTTGCACAACAAGTTGAATCATGGCCAGAAAATCCAGTTGATGTCTTTGTAAACCAAATTAAAACTAGAGCCAAGGCGAGACCAGTCAATGCACCTGGTGGGTTACCTGGGTTGAAGAATAAGCAAGTAGTTATTGCAGATATGGGATGTGGTGAAGCCAAGTTGAGTTTAGATGTCAGCAAGTTTGTGGAACAATATAATAAAAAGAACAAAAAGAAGAATTTGGATGTTTTGGTTCATAGTTTTGATTTAAAGAAACATAATGATAGAATCACAGTTGCTGATATTAAAAATGTTCCAATTCCAGATGAGTCTTGTTCAGTAGTTATATTTTGTTTGGCATTAATGGGTACAAATTTCTTGGACTTTATTAAAGAAGCATGGAGAATATTAATACCAAGAGGAGAATTGTGGATAGCAGAAATTAAATCTAGATTTGGTGAGTCAGCCTCTGCTAAGGATTCAGAGCATGTTGGGGAAGAGTTTGTCAACTCATTAAAGGCATTTGGATTCTTCCATAAACTGACGGATAATTCCAATAAAATGTTCACAAGATTTGAATTTTTCAAACCACCTGCAGATATTTTGAGAGAAAGACAATTGAAAACGGAAAGAAAGAAGAAGAAGTTTATTGAAGATGACGATGATCAAACTGATTTAGAAAAATTGGAAAATAAACGTTCTGACAAGGCTGAAGGTGAATGGTTATTGAAGCCTTGTATTTACAAGAGAAGATAATATAATTTTTGGTGCAAGTTGTAGGGAGGTGGAAAAGAGACAAGGGAGTGACATTACAGTATATGGATCGATATTTTGTGTAGAAATGTACAGTATAATACCATGTACCAAGAAATTTGTAAAATTCCTTAGCAATCATCACAGTATTATTGGGAATACCCACAATGAAATGGTAATTTATACGTTTCATCCCCTTCTCGAATTCCATATTAACGTAAACCGCTGTTGCAATATTAATTAGCTACATCTAGCTTCTCCAGATAATGTAGTCATTAATGCAACCGAATATAACACAATTATAATAAATCATATCCGATCGATTATTATTATTATTATTATTTATTTTTAATTATCCGTTCCTATTGACTAAAATTCATTCAAACACGTAGGAAAAAAAAACCACAGACACGTCCATAAAGAAATGTTTACAAACCAATGGTAATTTAAAACTCCAACTAATAATAATATAATAAATCCCATCTGAACAAACCAAAGTGTAATTAAACTAATTTTCTTAGAGTCTAAAATATAAATAACTATGTACGATACGAAATGAGTCAGGTGATAGAATTAGAAGAATAGGGCGTGAAATACTGTGCAGTACATATGTAACATTGCATTACTCGTAAGGTCCCGATCACCCAAATTTAACAACCCGGCAAATATTATTTAGTGTACCTATTTGTCATGATACTCATAGCAATATTATTATCAGGATAGCCTTATTGATTTGAAGTTTGATTTGTTCCAGATCGATGACCCAACAGATGATGACTTTGACCGTTCAATTAAAATAGAAAATAAAATTACCCAATTTGATCAGACAATAACTGGCACTTACTCAATTTGGATTAGTTCAACCAGCATTATCATGTCCAGCAAAAAAGTCAATCGGCCTGAATTTCGTTTAACCAGAGCTAAAAGGTAATTAAAAGGGGGAATACCTGTTAAATATGCAGCCACTTTGAATATTATGCACAAAATTTAATTTCGTGCTTGCAAATTGACAACCACGCTAAAAAAAAAAAATAGTTGCGTGCATGTAACACAAAAATTATCAGAAAAAAATGCGGAAAGGAGAGAAATGGGTAGTAATAAATCTCAATCTGGTATCATCAACCAGCATCATTAGGATTTTTTTTTTTTTAATCTTACCATCAATGCATACCATGGGGCTAAAAATTTTTGTTCGTTTTTTTCTTCTTTTCTTCAATAATTTATAAATATAGCCTTGTATGGTTGTGTATTTTTTTGAAAACCCAAGTTTTCGGTTTAGTTTTCCTACGGTGTTTCTTTATCAACGAATCTGCAATTCAATTACATTCTTTAATTTAATACTTGTCAATATTTGATAATTCCTGTGTGTCTTCCTTTTTACAACAAGAAAATTTAGACTCGCTGTTTCAATATAACATTCCATTAGATACCCTTTCAATAAATTGTCAAGTAATCCTTAGTTTAGTACATTGCACATAATTACTTCACATTATAAATAGAATCCTACTTCTCCTTCATTTGATTATTATTATTATTATTATTAATTTGAGTAACAACTTACCATTGATAACTATAAACCATGCCAGAGTATTACGAACCTACTTTGTTATTTAGACAAAACGCCATTAAGAGATTCAGTCCAAGTTTGTCCCCCATTTCTAGTGTGGAGAGTTTATCATTAGCTGATACAAATTCTTCATTCTATCTGAAATCCAATTCATCGTGGTTGTTGAATAGTTATAATCCAAATGACACAGCAATATTGAGTCAGTCGTGTTCTTTAAATCGTACTAATATCAAATCTAGCTATTGGAAAATCCCCGATCAAAGTATGAACTTGACTTCCATGTGTATCAATTCCAACCATGGTGCTAACCCTATAATGGCTGTATCATCAGCTAGATCTGATTCAAATTTGTACATATATGAGTTGAATTTGTTCAACAACCATTTAATCCACCACCATACCATCACATTGCCAAATATCCATGCTATGAAATGGATCAACAATACGCGATATTTAGTTACTGGTAACAATAAAGGTTATGCGCATTTGGTCTCCACTCCAAAATTGGCTACGCGTGATGTATTTAACGGTGATGATGGTCAAAGTTACGATGACGATGACGATTCTGGAAATTCTGCCGAAATCTGTAAGAGGTTTAACCACAGAAAACACTTGAAAGATAAGAGTTTCCATGATGATGTATCTGTTGCTTCTCCAATTAGACATTTGAACTTTATCAATGATTATAATAATTTGTTATCCATATATAATGATTACTTGTTTTACTGGGACATAAAGAACTGTGATTTACAAATAAGGCCCTCTCCTATTACAATCACCAATGTTGCTGGGATTAAGAATTTCGATGTTCTGCAAGATTCCAATTCTTCTTCAGTTGCCATTTGTGGTAGATTTGGTGTTTCATTATTTGACTTGAGAGACTGCAAATTTAATATCCCTGACCATTCAGAGAGAATTCAGTCCTTTAAGGAATTGTCAGCCCACGTACTTAAATGGAATCCAACGAATACAAATATCATAGCTGCTGGTCATGGAGATGGTGTTGTACGATTATGGGATGTCAGAAAGCAAGAGTCGTTTGTTGCTGAACTCGATGGTCATAGAAACCACAATGTCACCAGTATTGAGTGGTGTGGCAATGACTTGTACACCGGTGGTAAAGATGGTAACATTGTTCACTGGGATTTATCTTCAGATTTATCATTGGATGATTTATCCAACACCAAGAGTATATTGTGTGGTTTGAAAGATGGGTTTGATAGTGTTCAATTTAATGCCAAGGCCAATTGTCTAGAGGCAAAATTACACCAAAGACAATGTGGTACTGTCTTGCCTGCATCCAACTCAAGTATTGTTTCTATGTGTTCTATTAAGTGGGATGAAGAAGCAGATACCAAGATTATGTCCATCGATGGTTCATCGTTCTTAGGTGTCCATAACAAGATTTCCGAATCATTCAATGTCAATATCAACATCAACAAACTTTACTACACAGAAGAAGATATTCAATTGTTGATACAGAGTGAGATCAGTAATAGCTCGGGTATTTCAAATGATACATTAGTGGGTGAGTTGCAAAACAATTCTGCTGAAAGTCTCATTAAACCATTAGCTATTTCAAGAAAACCAACTACCATCACAAGACCAATTGAATCTAAACCAAATCATAGTCCATCTCATTCTATTGGTGGTAACAGTGTTGTTTCCGTCCATAATCATTCTAATGACACTTTGGTTAATAGTCCATCAAAACTGATATCGTCTGTCTTTGAGAGTGATGATGAGTTCATATTTAGTACGACTTCAACTAATGAGGTATACTCATCTTTTTCTAGTGTATCTTCCAATACGAGCCAGGTGAACAATTCTACCGAATCCTTATCCACGAATGCTACAGAAGTTGGAAGTGACAGTCCACGTCATCAATTTAAGAAGCTAGTAACACCTATTGATCCAGATGCGGAGAATAATATTAATACTGTTTTATTATCAGTGTAGAGTAATTTGGATAGAATAGATAAGTATATACAGAGTGTATAATTATTAGTCAGATATAACGTGAATTATGTAATTTGTTGCACTCAGAAATGAGAAAAATTGCTTAGCGCACAAAAACCTTAATGTTGTTCGGAAATGCAAGTAAATTTGCACAGATCATTAGAAAATGTATAATCTGCATAAATGGCATAAAGAAACCAATGCTGTCTTCTTCTCTTTTTTTTTAACAAACTACAGTATTTATGTACTATCAACAATACTATGCAGAAATCTAACAATTTGACCATTAATTGTTTCTCATATTACTCTTCAATTTAGTATTACTTAAGCATATCCACATACTTCATCATCGGTATTGTATCCGGTGATTGCGCGACGTGTAGATACCAAAATGACCAGAGTCCGACAATTTGTTTATAGCACCCAGCAATCTAGAGATCTTTATTCATTGAGATTAGCTTTTTGTCTTTTTTTTTTTGAAGTTGCACGTCTTAGATTTGTAGGGATACTGCTATGGAAACAGCTTGGTGCTGTTCTTGAATTATATATACGAAGAAAATTAAATAGGAGATGCGGTAGATTACATTACTGGTTGTAGAAATATACAAACCTTATTTGAGTGATTCATTTTTGTAGGAAAAAAAAAGAAGGTGGCACTGGATTCGTTAGTGGTCTTCTTTTTTCTTCTACTTTTTACAAGACAAAGAAAAAAATTGCATCACACAACAACAACAGGAAAGCAAAATCAACAATTTGAATTTTTTTTTTTTTCTAATTTTAATTTTAATTTTGTTGTTTGGTTGTCCAATTTATTTATCACTACAATACTAATTTATCCAACTATATTCGTATATTAGGTGTTTCTGACATAGTTCCAAAGTCTAATCCACCTTTTCATCTATTCAAACACATTACATTTCAAACAAAAGGACAACTTACCCTTTCCCGAAGTCGAATTCTAATACGATTTCCAATTTTTTTTTGTTTTACTTCATTATTATTTTTTCGTTCTCCCTTTTTTTTCCCTTTCTTTCAAACAATTTTGTTATCCAGCATTCGTGTGCCCTATTAGTCGGATACAAAGCAAGCAAACCAATACATATATATCTATATATATTAGTTAATATTACAGTCTACTATGGCACCTACTACATCATCAGGAACTGCCACCGTTAATGTTAAGGTGGTGGCTGCTGAGTCATTATACAAACGTGATGTATTTCGTCAACCAGACCCATTTGCTGTCATCACTGTTGATGGATCTCAAACAAAAACTACTGTTACTGCCAAAAAGACATTGAACCCTTATTGGAATGAAACTTTTAATTTTCAAGCAAAGGAAGATTCCATTTTAGTCATCCAAGTTTTTGATCAAAAGAAGTTTAAAAAGAAGGATCAAGGTTTCCTTGGTGTTATAAATGTTAGAATTGGTGATGTTATTGATTTATCATTGAATAATTCTGAAGAAACAATTACTAGAGATTTGAAAAAATCAAACGAAAACTTGGCTGTTTCTGGTAAAATTATTGTCGTTATATCACACAATAGAAACAATTCAAATGGTGCCACAAGTGGTTCTAATGCCGGAACTACATCATCGGCCATCAACACTAACGTCATGAATGGATCTACTATTGCTGCATCTGCTATTGATACATTATCAGGAAATGCAAATGGATCCACTGCGGCTCCTTCAAATGCTGCTGGTGCCGGTGCTGTTGCAGCCATACCTTCCGGTGGTTCGTCGGCTCATAGACAATATTCCTCCTTCGAAGATCAATTTGGTAGATTACCACCAGGATGGGAACGTAGAACCGATAACTTTGGTAGAACCTATTATGTTGATCACAATTCAAGAACTACTACTTGGCAACGTCCAACATTGGAACAGTCCGAAAGTGAAAGAGGTCAACAACGACAATCAGAAACTGAAGCTGAAAGAAGACAACATCGTGGCAGAACATTGCCAGGAGAAGGTCCAAATTCTCCATTACCAACCACTCCAACTGGAAATTCACTCACTAGTGGTAACGTTACTGTAAACGCCACTGGTGCTAATGCGCCGGTTAATCCAGCTGCTGCTGTTTCTATGGCTGCATCAGGAGCAACCACGAGTGGGTTGGGTGAATTACCTTCTGGTTGGGAACAAAGATTCACTACTGAAGGTAGACCATATTTTGTTGATCACAATACCAGAACTACAACTTGGGTCGATCCAAGACGACAACAATACATTAGAACATTTGGTCAAAATACTACAATCCAGCAACAACCTGTTAGTCAGTTGGGTCCTTTGCCTTCGGGTTGGGAAATGAGATTGACAAACACAGCTCGTGTTTATTTTGTTGATCATAACACTAAAACTACTACTTGGGATGATCCTAGATTGCCTTCATCATTGGACCAAAATGTTCCACAATATAAGCGTGATTTCAGAAGAAAGGTTATTTATTTCCGTTCACAACCAGCATTGAGAATCTTACCAGGTCAATGTCATATAAAGGTTAGAAGAGACCATATATTTGAAGATTCTTATCAAGAAATTATGAGACAAACACCAGAAGACTTGAAGAAGAGATTAATGATCAAATTTGATGGTGAAGAAGGTTTAGATTATGGTGGTGTTTCTCGTGAATTCTTTTTCTTGTTATCACACGATATGTTTAATCCATTCTATTGTTTATTCGAGTATTCTTCTCACGATAACTACACATTGCAAATCAATCCTAACTCTGCTATCAACCCAGAACATTTGAATTACTTCAAGTTCATTGGTCGTGTTGTTGGTTTGGGTGTTTTCCACAGACGTTTCTTGGATGCATTTTTTGTTGGTGCATTATACAAGATGATGTTGCACAAGAAAGTTGTTTTACAAGATATGGAAGGTGTTGACGCTGAATTCTACAGATCATTGAAATGGATATTAGATAATGACATCACTGATATATTAGAGTTAACATTCAGTGCTGAAGAAGAATCATTTGGTGAAATTGTAGAAGTTGATTTGAAACCCGGTGGTAGAGATATTGAGGTTACTGAGGAAAACAAACACGAATACGTTGAATTGATCACTGAATGGAGAATCAGTAAACGTGTGGAAGAGCAATTTAAGGCCTTTATTGATGGTTTCAATGAATTGATTCCACAAGAGTTGGTGAATGTCTTTGATGAACGTGAATTGGAATTGTTAATTGGTGGTTTGGCTGATATTGACTGTGATGATTGGAAGAAGCATACTGATTATCGTGGATACCAAGAAAGTGACCAAGTTATTCAATGGTTCTGGAAATGTATCAGTGAATGGGATTCAGAACAAAAAGCAAGATTATTACAATTTACAACAGGTACTTCCCGTATACCTGTCAATGGGTTCAAGGATTTACAAGGTAGTGATGGTCCAAGAAGATTTACTATTGAAAAAGCAGGTGAACCTAATCAATTGCCAAAATCTCATACATGTTTCAATAGAGTTGATTTACCACCATATACTGATTATGAAACTTTGAAGCTGAAGCTAACGTTTGCCATTGAAGAAACTCTAGGATTTGGTAATGAGTAATTTGATTCGATTTCGTTAAATATATATACGTACACATACATCCAATTTTTTTCTTTTCTTATCTGTTTTCTTGCTGTTATCGTTGTTTATAACGAGGATATCGGAGTTTTATAAAATAAAAATTTTGGATTCTTCAACAAGATAGGTAATTTTTGAAGGAGTAAAAATTTTGAAGAGAAACAAGAATACGAAAAACCATCTGACTATATCTCAGTATCTTGAAGGGAATTGAATCCCGGAATGTATTTGTGTTTTTATTTTCATTTTTTATTCGTAATGTTCATATATATATATTTATATAGTACATATAATTTCAATGCTAGAATTTTTTTTTTTCATTGTGTTTCAAGGATCTGTACATGTATACTTTTTTGCATAGCCTTAATTAATTTGTGATGTGGTAGATGTACGATAAAGGATTGTTATCCGGGGATAATGCTCTTGAAGCCCCACCTACCAAAGGAAAAAAAAAAGAGCCACAAAGATAACGCCGTTACTATAAATTTCTTCATTTTCCCCATACATCCGTAAATCCATTTTTAAAGCGTTGTACTATATGGTTACAATATCTAGTACGTGTATGTACACAGATAGCGTTTGAATCTTTATCGAATCATAATTTTGAAAATACAAAGCGCCTCATTTTTTCTTTGCCTCATCTGCCCTATCTCAAATATTAAATAAAACTCTCTGATTATCCTCATCGTTTTCTGACAGAAAGAATTTTTTTCTCAACCGTTAGTAGAAGCCTTTTTTTGTCTTTTGTTTCTGCACATCCTTATATTTGCCTCGTTTACATACATTAGTTGATAAGGTTCTTTTTTTTTTGTTTGATTTAGATACCACGTCATGACTGCCCCACCTACTTTAGTGAATACACCGGACATTACATTTGAGTCAAGATTACAATCTAATCCAAGATTCATTGAAATTCAAAATAAATATGTTGATTTTACCAATACTCATACCCAAAAACTTAGTATCAATGAAAAATTAGCTCCTAATTTTACAGGGGTTACTCTTGTTGGTGATAACAAAATTAATCTTAGAATACCAACAATGTATTTTATTGAAGATAAATTCTTGGAAGCTTATGAAGATATTCCTGAATCTTATGATGGTGATAATTATTCAATTACATTTTTCCATTTAGGTAATGGTTTAACATCTCATTATGGAGTTCTTCATGGTGGTATTACTGCAACTTTGGGTGATGAACTTACTTGTCGATTAGCATTTTTAAATTTTGAAAGTCGTAAAGGGGTGACAGCTAATTTAAATATTGATTATAAACAACCTGCATTAGCTGATCAATACATGATGGTTAAATGTACTGTTTTAGAGAAAAAGGGAAGAAAATGTTGGGTTAAAGGTGAAGTATACAGAGTTGAAGAAGGAAATCCAGCTGATGGGGATTTTGCTATTGATAAACCAGAAAATTTATTAGCTCAATGTAAAGTTTTGGTTATTGAACCTAAATGGGTTGACAAATTGGCATAATTGGTTAATACTATATATAAAGAATATATGTAGTTAATTAGCTATCTACTTATTTATTTATTTATTTATTGAAATTCCAAAAATATGGGATAGAATAATTTCATGGTGTCAATACCTTGAGGTTGTTATTTAATGTTTGTAATTCTCCAACGATACTATCTAATTTCTTTACCACAACAAGTAAACCAACAAATAGTAAGACTAATGCTGCAAGATAATCATTTAAAACAATACTTGATGATGATGAACGTCCAGAACTCATGGTTGCAAAAATATATAATGTATAGGGATATATTTTCTATTAGAATGGTAAATATGATCACTTTTCTCTTAAAAAAAATTAATACCATTGCCTATTTATATATATGCTATAAATATATAACATTCATATTCCTTCTTTACCTCTGTAGTGTTGTATTGTTATCACATGATGATTATAATTCTCTATAGATGGGGAAACAAAAAAAAAAAGGAAAGATAAAATACCCCATATAAGAAATATTCTAGATCAGGAAATTTTTTTTTTTCATGTACTACCTGGCGATTCATTATTGATACTGTATAAAAATTTGTCTATAAACTATCAGTTCCTTTAACTTTACTATCACCAATATTTAATTTAGCTGACTTGGCTCCAAATTGAATAGCTCTTTTCAATTCCAGTGATACATAATCCATAGATAAATACTCTGCCAATTGTCTCAAAATGTATTTTCTAACTGAGGTGAATATTAATTTATTCTTCTTTTTATTTGGTACATATTCATATTTGAACTTCAATTGTGGTGCAACATTTGAGATTACCCAGTTGATAAATCCTTCATCTAAATAAGGGTATCTTACTTCTTTTCCCCAACAACTAACCACTTGATCATCACGACTAAGATTACGTTCATGAATTATTGTAATGTCATAATTCAACGATTCCTGAAGATCTTGATAAAGCTTATCATCATCTTCATTGTCATTTTCTTGCCCATTAGAATTAAATATGGCTTCATGACGAGAGTAACCGGCGAATAACTCATCGGCTCCTAATCCACTAAATAAAACCTTAGCGTTGGATTCGTAGTTTTCAACTCTATTAGTATATTTCAAAGGATCAGCCTGAAAATCTTCCCAAGAAACATTCTTATTGATCAATGTTACCTTCCTGGTTAAATCAGGTAAACAACTAGATGCAAAATAGAATGCTATTGCAATTGAAAGATCCATCTCTGTATTATAAGGAAACATTAGATTTCTAACCCTTTGTTTATGAGAAAACCAAGATTTATAATCAACATTGATTTCAATTAATTGAATATTAACCCCAGGAAATTGTTTACATAAATGAAACCAAGATTTGAGTGCCAATTGTCTATCAGGAGAGTTATTACTCTTTTGATTAGTTCTTGGGTTATCGAATCCCACTGTTAACAAATCAATAGTTGCATTTTTGGTTGGTTTATTTGATAATAGTTCACATATTAATGCCGTCACTATGGTACAATCTAAACCACCACTAAATAAAACAGCTAATTTACTTTTACTTGAATTACCAACGCCATCTTCTTCTTCTTCTTCATGTAATGGATGTATGGCATCTTGACGTTTGTACACGGATTTCTTTAGTTCTTTATACAATTCGGCAACTAACTCGCATTCAGTTTTTTTATTAGGTTGATATAATGCAAGTTCATGTAATTTATGATTAATCACACTATGAATTTTTAAGTCATATTCGTAAATCTCGTTTTTACAATCAATAAATCCAACAGTAGATACAGAACTTATAATAAGATCATCTTCAGTTAATTGATAACATAATGATCTTTTCCCAATACAATCACGACCAAAATATACTTTATTGTCAATCAAATCAACAAGAATTATTGCAAATTCACCATCTAAGTACTTCAAAGTTTTTAGAACGGCGGAATTTCGAGGTTCAAATTGTAAATTTTCATGTAATTTATCAATAATAAATTGGGTATCGTTTTTATTCAAACATTCATCATTGTATAATTCACCATTAAATTGTAATATGAATTGATCTTTAATTATTGGTTGTTGGGTGAATGGTTGTCTTAATGAAAGAATAGCCAGGAATGATTGAAAATTGTATTCAGAATTTTCAAATTCGGTATAATTCAAATAATTCGGGCCACGATTTGATATCTTATAAATTAATTGGTTGATATCATCTTTTTCCATGATAACCTCATCTTCTTTTGAAATAAAATCAATTTGTTTTTGAACATCATCGGTTTGTTGTTGTTTAACCACGGGATCAGTTTTCACATTATTTTTGATTTTTGATAATTGATTATTTAATTCTCTTAGAAGAGGAAGGTTGTCGAGTTTGTATATCTGTTGTTTTGTCAATGGTGATAATCTAGATCCATTATCAAGAAATGTTCGGATTGTTTCGGAGTCTAGTGTATCCCACTGGCGATACTTCTCGTCCACTACATTTGGTAATTCGGGAATACAAGAAGGTTTATCAAGTGATAATTTTGAGATTTTTAATAATATCCCACACATGAAAGATAAATACAGGGATCGAAGAGGTTTATTGGAAATTCTGGAAAATTTCGTCGTATATATTTGTATCCATCGCTATTTTTTCTTTAACGTACAACTTGAAGTGCGCAAATTTTTTTATCCTCCTTATAAAGAGCGTCTGTGATCAAACCATATCTTTTACCATTTTCTTCTTCGTTTCCTTCTCTTCTTTTCTTGTTTCTGATGAGCTTTGGCTTCAGCCATTTTTTCACATTTTTCTGAACAATACCATTTCATCTTACCAGTTGTGTATTTTAAAGCTTCAACGCGATTAAGTAAACCCACACATTTATAATGGAACCATTCTCCATTCTCACATGATTCTTCATTATCACAAGATATCATATTTCCCAAGGATTTTTGACGACAGAAACAATATAAAGAATTATCCTCCTCATCATCAACGTCTCCATCTTCATCTTCTTTTTCATTCTCTTGTGCTGATATGATCTCAAGAGGTTTTGGTTTCTTGGGCTTTCCAATTTTTGTCTTTTGTGGCTCCTTTCTAATCTCTAATTTCTTTGGTTTCTGTTCAATCTTTTTAACCACTTTTCTATCTGTTGGTTTTACTACTTTATCCTGTATTGGTATCTCTACGATCATTTCTTCGCTGTTAGGTTTCTCATCCTTGGTTTCTTCTTTTGATTCGTTTTCTTTCTTTTGTTCCTCTAATGCTTCCACTTGTAATGCTAACGGATTTTCCAGGTAATGTTTCTTTAATTGCTCCCTTAACTCTATTCTTTGTGACTCATCAATTTGCTCATTATTATGCTTGAATACATCAATTTTATTTAATTGTTCCATCTCTTGCAACAAGTTTAACTTATGAGTGATTAATTGATTTTTCATTGCCTTGGCTTCTTGGATCGACTCATTTGTTAAATGTCGTATTAGTTTCTTCAATTCGTATAGTCTAACCAACGATTCAGATTTTTTATTTCCTTTACTATATTCTAATAATATTTCATTAATCTCTGATTTCCAATTGTCAATTTTAATATTACATGACTGAATTAACCATAGGGATCGTACAATGTCACAGGGTAGATGATCTAATGTGGATATAAATGAATTTTGAAGGGAGTGTGAAGGAAAAGTTGTTTCTTCATCATCCATTGTATTAAGTTTGGTAGTTAAAAAAAAAAAAAGAAAATTTGGTTTTCTCCATACAAATTACTGAGCTTGATTTAATTACCATATATATTTTTTTTTCCTTTTTAATGTTTTGCTTTTGATATAAATTTGCATAATGTACACGACTGAACAAAAGTGTTCCCCAGAAATTAGTACCAACCACCTCACTATAGTAAACAATACTGTATCTGTCACGTGGATTATAACCGCTAGTGTTGATCTATGGTTTAATTGTTACCAAGTTTTTACACGATTTCAGCTGTGCTACCTTGTTATTTTTTTGTTTTTTTTTTTTGCAAAAATAATGGTTATGGAAATTTAGTGTACAGTATATAAATCCTAAACGAAATCCATCATCATGGAAATATAAATTATTTAATAAGCACAACTATGGTTAGTAATATACTTATTAGAGAGGATTCGTATTTTAGTTTCAACCATGATATCAATGGTGACATGGGAGTCAGAATTTCAGCGATCTTTGTTATATTTGCTCTATCTGCACTTGGATCATTTTTCTCATTAATTTCTAATCATTGCAAAAGATATCAGTTACCAAGTTGGGTATTCTTCATTACCAAATTCTTTGGTAGTGGAGTAATTCTTGCTACAGGGTTTATTTATTTATTAGCTGACGCTCCGGAATCCTTGTCGGACTCTTGTCTTGGAGGTACTTTTGAAGATTATCCTTGGGCAGAAGGTATAGCATTGATGGGTTTATTCCTGGTATTTACTTTTGGTGCAGTGGCCCATAGACGACTTCAATATCAGCTTCAGAAAGACAAAGACAATGCTTCACAATTTGAGCAGTTTTCAGATCTCAATGATGACCATCCAAGTTTAATATCCATAAATAAAACGGCACACCATGTTGAAGTAAAATGAAGACCAAAGATCTACCATAAAAAGTAATGGTACAATAACCAAAGAAAAAATGTTACACTGTATAATCTTGGAATGTGGTATAGTTAACCATTCAATTTTTATTGGGTTATCCTTAGCTGTTTCAAACAATGAATTCGTTACGTTATACATTGCACTTTGTTTCCATCAATTTTTTGAAGGATTAGGATTGGGTACAAGATTTGCTGCTATCCAATGGCCAAAAAATTATTGGTATTTTCCATGGCTTATGGCATTAATTTTCGGTTTATCTACCCCATTGGCTACCGCTATTGGGTTAGGCATTAGAAATTCATTCTCTATAGGATCTAGAAAGGGATTGATTACAGCAGGTATATTTGATGCAGCTTGTGGGGGAATTTTAATTTATAATAGTATTGCGGAGTTAATGGGCTATGATTTTATTTACGCT
The DNA here is from genome assembly GCA_013177575.1 of Candida sojae. Lineage (NCBI taxonomy): Eukaryota > Fungi > Ascomycota > Pichiomycetes > Serinales > Debaryomycetaceae > Candida > Candida sojae. Next base: position 1,929,246 of record WWPN01000002.1, on the reverse strand, counting down.
TTGGAATTTGAATCAATGAGATCTATGATACTGGACATTTTTGTTTTAGGATTAGGTGTCTTAGCAATAGCCGTTATCGGAAAATGGACATAATTATTATTATGATTATTAGTGTGCATATCATTTTGCGAGATATTATTTTATATTGAAGTGAAAAACTATCTATATAATGTTAATTCAGCAAGGTCATTTTATTGATATAGTAGTAGCAGATTTCTTGGTATTTTCAAAGGAAATTGCTCACTATATATTTTTTTATTTTTTGCAATCCTTCTATCCTTCTCTATCTCTAAATCAGTCTCCAGGTATAAATTTTTCAATAAATCACAGAAGTAATAATCAATGTAGGTTGAATACATAATAGAAGAAGAATTATATATTAAAAAACCCACTGGCAATTAAGATTTTGCTTTGTTTAAAATTCATCTGTCAACTTCGTGGCTTTTTTTCTGAACAGATTTCACTTATCTGATCAATCAGGAAAATCAAATTTGATCATTATGACGCAAATTCCGCTACACTTATTTCAAAATTACTGTTTGGGCTAATTCCGATATTTTTTTGTTTTATTTTCATTGTATTGATCTATCTGATTATATTAATATGGTGTGATAATTTATCAAATAATATAATACATGTACTTGTCTTTTGTTCATCTTGGCTGCAATAATTTTTTCATTGTTAATTACATTCGAAAACCACTAATTTATTATCAGGCTACTTGTCATCTTTTTCACAAATGGTATCTTATATATCACTTACTTTACTATATAAGTCAATATTTATCGTTGGATTTTCTATTCTATGACTTAGTCTAATTTTTTTTGTTTTTATTCACTTAATGATAGAATTCATATAATCATACTACAATTATATATATCAATGAACGTTTAAATTAAATCAAGAGAAGAGGATGCTTGCTTATTGGAATATGGTAATGTCAATGTTGATAGTCATATGGTGGTAAGAATTACAGCTGTATTTGTTTTGCTTGTGCTTTCTGCTGGTGGTGCACTTTTGCCAGTGGTTGCCGTAAAATGGAAAATAATTAAATTACCTACAATGTCTATCTTCCTTGCAAGATATTTCGGTAGTGGTGCCATTGTTGCAACTGAATTTGTTCATTTATTAGTAGATACAAGTGTAACTTTGGCTAAACCATGTTTAGGAGGAACATTTGTGGAGTATCCTTGGGCTCAAGCTATTGTTCTCATGTCCCTATTTACAATTTTTGTGTTTGATGTTATAGCCCACAAAAAATTTCAAAGTGAACTTAGAAGTGGTGCTTCTAGCAAAACTGAATCCAATAATGATACTGAAATAGTTCATGATGTTACTGCAGACAAACTCAACGAAGATTTGGAACTTGATTTAAAAAATGAAAATGGTTCAACCCATGTGGTAGATCAATTTTATACCCGTGAGCTTTTAATGAAGAGAATGTTGAATTGTGTTATTCTTGAAGCTGGTGTTGTTTTCCATTCAGTATTTGTTGGGTTGTCATTAGCCATGTCTGGAAATAAATTTATTACCTTATATATAGCTATTTGTTTTCATCAGTTTTTTGAAGGTATGGGATTGGGTACCAGATTTGCAAGTCTTGAATGGCCAAAGAAGTATAATTATGTTCCATGGTTGCTGGGGTTGATCTCTAGTTTAGCTACCCCAGTTGCAATGGCAGGAGGTTTAGGTGTTAGAAAAACTTATTCAGTTGAGTCAAGAACTGGATTGATAATAACTGGTGTATTCAATGCAACATGTGCTGGAGTATTAATTTACAGCGGTGTTTCTGAATTAATGGCAGCAGATTTCATTTATTCAGAGGAATTCAGAGACAAAGATATGAAGTTATTGGTATTGGCACTTTTCCTGTTTAGTTTAGGGGCTGGAATTATGGCCTTCCTTGGAAAATGGGCTTAACTTAGTATTACTAAGAACATTGTTATTGTTTCTATGTATAAATTGTTTTCGTCATTATTTTTTCGTGTTTCGTTATTTTTGTCATGTATGCTGTCGTTAACTATGTACAGAATTTTAAAAATTATATCTATTTACATCTCTATAAAGGTCTCTTTATTTGTATTCAAAAATTATTTCATTTTCCAAAAAGTCAACTTGTTTCATGCGTAATCTATGCGAGTTCATTATTCCACCAACTTGGAGCTTACCATTTTCAACATCATCTAATAATTCTGGTGAAACTTCAACATGTGCCCTGACGGATTTGAATTCTGGCATTTGCACACTAACCATTGTACCTTTCTTTGGATTGGTAACGAGTTTTAACTTGAAATCAATTGGTTCTGCAACTTTGCCTTCGTTTAATTTGTCTCGATAAGTTCTCAAGAATAAACCTTGCCAAAATGATGCCGCCCTCTCTTGATTATTTCTAATCACCTCGTTTTGACCATTCAAATAACTCACTATTCCTGGAATGCTCTTGTCTGAAACCGTTACTCTATCCAAGAAATAGTCTTGAATTTTCCACTGATTAACCAAGTCTATATATCTTCTCAATGGTGATGTAATATTCGAGTACATCGATAACCCCATAAGAAAATGTCTCTTCGGCTCATCAGTAACGGCACCTCTGGTGAAAAATGAATACATTTGAATCAATTGGTCAGTATCTTCGGAATCTTGCTGCTTCATAAAACTATTATATTCTTTAGTGAGCTCTTCGTTAAACTTTGGATCGAGGTATCTGTAAAGTATCGTAATATTATTGTCAACAGCAAACTTGGCAGTCAAATAATTAGCAATAATCATATTTTCGGAAACCAATATAGTGGAATTTCCCGTTGAGGAAGAAGCTTTAATTGATATCACATCCAGTGAATTTGCAAGTCGAATTCTGAGTTCATTCTCTCCATCTCGTTCAAATGATGATTCTTTGTTTATGAAGTCTGATTTTTCAACATACACTCCAGAATTTGAACTTCTATGGATAAATGCATGCTTAGACTTTCTGATTGATAATAACAAAGAAGAAATATACTGCAACTTGATTAAATTATTAAATTCCGGATCCTTTGTTTCTCCTTTCTCTCTATATTGTTCTCTTAAGTTCTCATCTGCCAATACCTCATTGACTTTGTCGTAGGTGAAGCCCTGACGGTAATTTCTGGTGGTTGCAAAAAAGATCTTGCTTTTAGCGTTAACTTGATTTTCAATTTCTTGAAGAAATTCTGTTGATGGTTTATAAGTATTATCTTTAATCATATTACCAATAAACTCATCAAGCAACAGTTTGTTTATACGATATTGAACCACAAATGTACGAGTATCCTTGTCTGGAACTCCCAAGCCAGCCATATCCGATATTACACTTGGCAACATGGGGAATGCATCATCGGGCATATACGTAGTCGCAGATTTCTCAAATGCAATAGAGCTTATTGTTGAATTTGGTTTAATAAATGAAGTTGGCTCTGCAACATGAATCGAAACTGCATACTCATTTCCGTCTTCTTCTATGGATATTCCATCATCGATCTCGTGAGCATTTGGACTATCAATACAATAAATTGGAGTCCTTTTCATATCTACCCTAAGTTCTTGCAATGGATCACTCAGATAAAAGTTTGCATCCATGCTAGCCTTTATTAGCTCATCCTCGTTGCTGTGACAATTTGTACCAAAGTATTCATATAACTTTTCTTTCAAGTATACGTCCACTGTGGGTGTATTATTAGGGAGCCCAGTTTCTTTCGACCATAATAGTGGGTTAAAATTTGCTCCGTTATCTAATTTTGTAAGCAAATCATAGGCTCTCCCGCAAGAATATTCATTTTTGTACAATTCTTCAAGTGGCATATTCAACTCAATCAACAATTTGTCCAATTTGCGAATTACAGAAACTATAAGTGTGGACATAGAATTATCATTCTTGAATCTTCCATTGGTATACTCTTTCATCAAAGCTATCATGGCTTTAAATGATTTCAAACTGCTATCAGAAAGATCTTTCCCGCATAATGATGACTTAAAATTATCGATCATCCCATTCATACCGTCCCTTGATAATAAAGTATTCGAAATTTGATCTTCATCCGCCATCTGAGCAACAGAAGAAATTCTTACTTTCGTTGGTGTGAAGGATGATTTAGCCGGCATAATCTTCCAAAGCTTACTTTGTATCTTCAACAAGGAAAGCAAAGCTAATACATCAGTAATTGGGTATTGCATATTTTCATAATCAATTACGTTTTCAAGCGATTTCCCTAATTTCAGATCCACAATGGTATCCAGCTTATTAGCATTCAATCTGTTAAGGATTTCAAATATTGATATAGTTCGTGGAGCATTCAATTGACCATGTTCATCATATTGCAATGTTTTATGTAGCTTTTCTAATTGCAAATTCATAGACCCCAATTTATCTGAGGCCGAGTTCGAAATGTCAAGTAAAGCTTGTTTGTAAATTTCTCTAGCAGAAAGAGGAACAATGAAAGTTCTAACATTTGTATTTGTTAACAATTGTGAAGATGCCTGTTGAACAATTAAATTATTTGGTTCATATTCGGATTCTTCTGCTTCACCTTCCTCCACTATTCCTTTGGAGTTCTTATCCTGTAACTCTTCTGGGAGGGCATCATTGGATTTAGAAAAATTTGCATCTGGAACCCCTATTGGAGGAGTGTCAAGATACTTCTTCTCCAATACAACAAACTTCTGCAAAATGGAATGGAGCTTCTCTGGTACAACTCCTGAAAACCTATAGCCAATGCTGTTGAAAGTGGTGAAAACGATCTCTCCCTTATCGCTGAGAAAGGTACAAATTCGTGAATTGAATGATTTTGGAGTTCCAACAACCAAATATAGTCTCATGTTTTCGGTACCCAACGTAACTAAATCACCAATACCTATTGGTTGATCCATTGATACCCCAGAGACTTCAGCAGTTGGTACAGAGATTAAGAAAAAGTTACGTATTTCTTCAATTTCTGATTCGGAGAAATTGGAAACCCATTCTTCTGATGGAATATTATATCTTATTTTGTTTATCTTTCGTGATTTGTTCGTTATCATAGTCACCAACTCTTTATTAGGCTGTGAAAGATCAATATTCACCTGTGTCATATCACTATGTTTGCCCATCTTTGGCTTTTTCTTGATAATTCTCCTAAGTGCTTCAACATTCGATTGGTTTCCCACAACTGTTCGGATTGTTTTTGGACGATTTGAAAATAAGTCCTTGAAGAACGAATCATCATCATTGGATGCAAGGTTGGATTCTAGTGCTTCTTTTTGAGTTTGTTTTCTTTGTGCTTTTTTGTCAAGTATTCTATCTGCCTTTGATGAAACAGAATAGGAATTTCTAAGCACAATATTTCCAGACCCTCTAGATATCCATCTAATCTGTAACATTATTATTAACCCTTCTATTGACTGTCGTCTTGATGGTAGTTGGCTATGCACCTTTATCCAGAGCCATAAAATTAGAAAAAAGAAAATCTCGTAAAAAAAAATAAGAAAAAAAATCGCATTCTAGAGAGAGATGGGTGTCGGAGATAATATACCGTATCACGTGTGTAATTGGTACTACAAGAGTTTCCAACTATAATAGCAAAAACTCAATATTGATATACAATACAAAATACCGAAATAAAACTAAAAAGAAAATAGTAATTACCCTATTAAACCGAAAAATAATTGAAAAGACATTAAATACATCCATAAAAGAAAATTGGAAGTATCAAACCGAAAATAAAACAATAACTTCATATTACTTTTTCCATGACCTCTATTCAAAATAAACATCTAGTATAAGAAAAGCAACAATAAATGATATGAACTGAAAAAAAGAAAATGAAAAAGAAAACAAATTGAATAATATCAAACTAAGAGTTCAATATTAGATGAAGTGAATAATTGGGAATAAAATAATGGCCAAGATAGAAGGTGCAATTCGAGACACTGCTCCACCTGTGAATGTAGAAATCGAAATGGCTGATTCTTGTGGACCTCCTTGACTGCCAGATGATACACCTGTAGTGATAGTTGAAACAGTACCTTGAGGGGAAACAGCTTCTCCAGCAACAGTTGACTCTCCAGAAACAACGGTGACGGCTTCTGGTGGACCGACGGCAGTTACTGGAGCGGATTTTTCTGGCAATTTAGTAACAGTGATATAAACAGTGGTTTCTATAATGGAACCTTCTGAAGTAATGGAAGTTGGTACTGGAACGTAGACATCACTTCCAGAGGTGACAGTTGTAGTAGCAATTTCTTCACCAGTAAGAGGTGAAACTGGTTTATAAGTAACATAAACAGTAGTGGTTCTGTCTGTATCCTCATACACTGTAGATGGAGTAGCAACAGCAGTGGTTTGGTGACACTTGTTTTCTTTACAGACGATAACAGTGATGGTTTTAATTTCTTCAACTGTTTCAAGGGATGAAACTGGGCAGTAGGTAGTGTAGATGGTTTCAACACCATTGACAGTCGTAGTAACTGGGCCCAATGTAGCTGGAACAGAGGTAACATGACAGGCATCATTCTTACATGATGTAACAGTGATTATTTCAGTACCTTGAGTCACTGTCACAGTCAGTCTATCAGCAGCAGTTGCATCATTTGTTGGTTTAGTGCCTGCAGTATCATCAATCGGTCCTAAAGTATTTGTATAATCTTCATTGGAACAAACAGAATCAGTGAGAATACTGGTACACCTGATTGTAGAAATATCATTCTCGGTTTCTGTGGAAAATTCTATAGAGGTTTCCGTGGAGGTCTCTTCTTCTGTCACTGTGAAAGCTTCTTCTCCTGTTTCTGTAGCAGTTGACTCGCCGGTTTCTGTTGGTGTCTCTTCACTACTTTCATCTTCGGTTTCAGTGGCTGTACCGGCACCGGTTTGGGTATTCGATTCGGTATCAATATCTGTGCCAGGTTCAGAACCAGTACCAGTCTCATTGACGGATGATTCTTCATCAGCAGAAACAGCAGATAAATACACATCAATAGGAGTACCATCAGTGTCCAGAACGGATTCAATAAAGTCATCAATTTCATCTCTCTTTCTAAATCTGAAAGTTGAGTTTAATGGGGGTTCTTGTAAGTGTACTTGGTGTAATTGCAGTACTAAACCAAACAATATTCTCGCTGGGATAGACAAAATTCTGCCAGCATTACGAATATCATTGGTATATTGATTTCTAGCAACTCTAGCATAATAGTATTTAATATCAAATTCATTATTAGACACATACTCGAAAAATGTTTCGTATTCGTCAGGAATCGTGAATGTACAAACACCAGTTTCATAATTTACAACAGAAATTTTTTCCATTCAATAAACAAGCAACCAAAGATGGGGTTTCGGATGGAGCTTCCGATGTTGTGCCTTCTTGTGTAGATTCGACTTCAGAAATAGTAGGTCCGCCTGATGATTCCTCTGTTGAAATCGTCGCTTCTCCGCTTGGTTCAATATCGGAATAAGTAGATTCATTAGTTGTTTCAATACTTGGCTCTTCTGATGGTTCAGCACTTGGCTCCTCAGTAGGTTCCTCTGTTGGCTCCTCAGTCGGTTCCTCTGTTGGCTCCTCTTCAGTAGGCTCAACAGTAGGTTCTTCAGTAGGCTCAACAGTAGGTTCCTCTGTTGGCTCTTCTGATGGTTCAGCACTTGGCTCCTCAGTAGGTTCCTCTGTTGGCTCCTCAGTCGGTTCCTCTGTTGGCTCCTCTTCAGTAGGTTCTTCTGTTGGTTCTTCAGTAGGTTCAACAGTTGTTTCCTCTTCAGTAGGTTCAACAGTAGGTTCAACAGTAGGTTCAACAGTAGGTTCAACAGTAGGTTCAACAGTAGGTTCAACAGTTGTTTCAACAGTTGTTTCCTCTTCAGAAGGTTCAACAGTAGGTTCTTCAGTAGGCTCAACAGTAGGTTCTTCAGTAGGTTCAACAGTAGGTTCTTCAACAGTAGGTTCTTCTGTTGGTTCAACAGTTGTTTCCTCTTCAGTGGGTTCAACAGTAGGTTCTTCCTCTTCAGTAGGTTCCTCTGTTGGCTCTTCAGTGGTTCTTCAGTTGGCTCCTTCAGTAGGTTCCTCTGTTGGCTCCTCAGTAGGTTCTTCAGTAGGCTCAACAGTGGTTCTTCAGTAGGTTCTTCAGTAGGTTCTTCTCTTCAGTAGGTTCAACAGTAGGTTCAACAGTCTTCAGTAGGTTCCTCTTCAACAGTAGGTTCCTCTTCAGTAGGCTCAACAGTAGGTTCTTCAGTAGGCTCAACAGTAGGGTTCTTCAGTAGGTTCTCTTCAGTAGGTTCCTCTGTTGGTTCTTCAGTAGGTTCTTCAGTAGGTTCTTCAGTAGGTTCAACAGTTGGTTCTTCAGTAGGTTCAACAGTAGGTTCTTCAACAGTAGGTTCAACAGTAGGTTCTTCCTCAGTAGGCTCAACAGTAGGTTCTTCGTCAGTAGGTTCTTCTGTTGGTTCAACAGTTGTTTCCTCTTCAGTGGGTTCAACAGTAGGTTCTTCAGTAGGTTCTTCCTCAGTTGGTTCTTCAGCTGATGTATCTTCGGCAATGCTAACGTAAAGGTCAAGTGGGGTATCAGTTTCATCATCTGCATCAACATTATTAGTGAAGTACTCTTGATCATCCGCAGTCAATTCATCGCCTGTTCTTAAAGGTGCACTTGTATCGGTTCCGTCCAGAACATGATCAACATAAACTTGAATGATTTGGGCAGAAACCCCATCTAATAAATTAGCAGCTATATGGATAATTCTTCCATTCTCAAAAATGTCTGTAGTACTGTGAGTGTCACCCACGTCGATATAATAGTAGTAAGCATCAAAGTCTTCATTTGAATAGAAGTTAGTATAAGCAGGATATTCATCTGGAATTTCAAAGGAACAAATACCAGTGTCGTAATCAACAACTTCGACTGTCTCTCCATTTAACACACACGCAACATCAGCACCAAAAACAGCAGTAGCGAAAGTCACGGCAAAAGCTGCCCTCAAGAATAACAATCTCATCAGTAGAATTGGTTTTTCTTGATAATTGGCAATAAAAATGACTAAACCAAATAAAGGATTCTAGGGGGTAATTGACAGGAATTGGTATCATTTAAATACTTAGTCATTTTATTTTGTTTTTGCAAACGCTGATGTATACGATGTATACAAGCATGGTAAACTTTTCCTTCACGTTCACATAGTTGCAAATTTAGATTCCAAGGAGATAACCACAATATGGTGTAGCACTTGAGCGTTGTTGTTTTCTTGACTTTTGTTAAAAACTCTAATGCTGAATATTACTTAAACAAAACACAAAAATTGCAAAACTTTAATGAAAAAAAGGTTTGTATACATTCTGATATCAAAGAAATATGTAACCATCAAAAGATGCAATCATGTCTAATACACCACAAGTATGAGAATATTTAGAATTGCAAGCAAAAAAAAAATAAAAAAAAAGAAGTTGTTCATTATGGTTTTATTGAAGAAGAAATACACAATGCGACCACAGTGAGGACGGTTATACTTTTTATCCAAAAAAATTTCTCGTAGTTTATTGGTTTGGAGTGATTTCATGATGTTATTAGTAAATGGAGTCAAACGTTTGATCCCAATACGAAGTTAGGAAGATGGTGCACAAGGTCCATTTATTTTTGGACACAATAAATATTACTACCTTTCGAATCGTCGCGCGATTTTCTACCGGATTAAATAGATCAAGCATTAGGTCGTTGTCAGGATGGTGGTAGAAATAAAGTTCTCTTTGCAATGATAAATCCAAGCAGGACTGAAACTCGCTATTTTGCGTAATAATCGTCAAAAAATATTAGTCCAATACTGACAAACTCCTGGCATCATACATGGAGAAGAGATGTTCCACGTGGATGGCAATGAGAGCTTCAACATTTTATGAGGAGGAAGAGTAGAAGAAGAGATGGGTTATGGTGAATTGAATGAATAAAATAAAGTTAAATCTATTGTAAACAATGAATCAATTTAAGTTTAAATATTTCTTGTGGTTTTTATTTAAACTTGAAGAATATTGGTTTACTATAATATTAAGGATCTGGGTTAATGCACTGACTTGTAAAACCTTAAAATAAGATTATTCATTTCAGCGTGTTTCCAGATAATTTGGCAACGGTCAAAAATTGAAGTATGAATATTCTGAGCTTTCACACATACTGTACTTCTGTTTTCAAAAAAGAAACAAGAAAAAGGATGAATAATTTCCACTCGATTGTAACCACAACCCAAACCAACAAAAAAGTAGATAATGCATGTATCATCTACCCAATAATTATTCTGACAATAATGACTTCATCATGGACTAAAAAATTCAAAATATATAAGCACTTCCAAATAGTTTTCGCACTTGCCAAGAACAAGACAGAAAATGAAAGGATAATTACAATATTCTACGTTCTCATAAACAACAATGTGGGGGGTAGAGAGAAAGAGCTTAAAGATAACCACTTTTGAATATTTCTCATCCCAATTCGTCCAATTGTCAAAATATAACTTTAAAACTACCAAGATTGCTATCTTGTACCTTATGAGCCAATATAATTACCGCCTTTAACTTTAATTAAAGTTAATTCAATGTGGTGTGTATGATGACAAATACACGATATTCTCTTGTATTGGCCAATTCTCCTTTCCATTCTATCAAAGAGCTGGACAATCCATAAAAATTAAAGAATGAAAGTTTAAATTTCAGGGAATTTTGATTAGATAATAACAATTGCTGATCGTAACATTGCTTAGATATTGCTTACATAATTGTATTATGAATTGTCTTCTATTCAATTTTGCAATGATTTTAGAACAAAACATCAAAACTTGTCACTCATTAACTTTGATATCTAAGTTATTATTAATCAAAATCTGCGGCACCACAGAGGTAACTTGAGGCATAGTTATCGAGCCGTGCCTATTACAATTGAGTATCAGGGACAAAACTCAAAACCTTTTATTTTAGCCAGCACAGTCTACGAGATTACAAAGCCATTACCTAATAAACTATAACTCCGCTCAACCCATTGAGTGTTTGCATTGGTTGTTCGATTAATCTATCACTTTCCTTTTGTCCTATTTTAAAGACTTCTGTAGGGAGAAGTCATTTACTAGTATCACGTGATTGTCGGGGTTATACATTCTAAACGCGTTAAATCTTTCACCGCTACAGTCGATCCGTAAAAAAGAAAAAAAAAAAAAGAAAATGAGAAATCAAAATCAAAATCAAAACAAAAACAAATCTAAGAACTGGAACTTGAACTTGAATTTGAACTGGAACATAAAAATCAACCGTACTACAACATCAACTATAACCACCTATTTAACATTTGGCCTAGATGAAAGTTGAAGAGTTAATAATTGATGGGTTTAAGTCTTACGCTGCCCGTACAGTGATTTCTGGTTGGGACTCTCAGTTTAATGCCATTACGGGTTTAAATGGGTCGGGGAAATCAAATATTCTCGACGCCATTTGTTTTGTTTTGGGTATTGCTTCCATGTCAACCGTTCGAGCTTCTAACTTACAGGATTTAATTTATAAAAGAGGTCAAGCAGGTGTTACGAAAGCAAGTGTTACGATTGTTTTTAACAATAGTGAAATTTTCAAGTCTCCTATTGGGTTTGAAAATTGTCCAACTATTAGTGTTACTAGACAAATTATTCTTGGAGGTACTTCAAAATATTTGATTAATGGTCATAAGGCTCAACAGCAAACTGTATTAAATTTGTTTCAATCGGTTCAATTAAATATTAATAATCCTAATTTTCTTATCATGCAAGGGAAGATTACTAAAGTCTTAAACATGAAACCCACAGAAATTTTATCCTTGATTGAAGAAGCAGCTGGTACTAGAACATTTGAAGAAAGAAAAGATAAAGCTCAGAAAACTATGGCCAAAAAAGAAGCAAAATTAACTGAGATCAGAAACTTGTTGAAAGAAGAAATAGAACCAAAGTTGGAGAAACTTAGAAATGAAAAGAGAAATTTCCTTGAGTATCAACAAACTCAAATAGACTTAGAAAAAATGTCCAGAATAATAGCTGCTTATGACTACACAGCTTTATCTAAGCACTTTACAGACCAATCCAACTACTTGAGTCAACATGAGGACCGGGTTAGTACATTGCATTTGGAGATTGATAAATTAAATCATGAGATCCAAAACTTGAACGAAGATTTGAATCAGACAAAGTCTAAAAAGGAGGAAAATTTCAAAACAGACGGTAACTTGAAGGAATTAGAAACTAAGGAGAATCAATTATCAAATGAGTTGACCAGACTAAATACTGCGAAAGATATAACTTTAGAGAATTTAAAAGACGAAAAAAAGAAACACGAAACTTTACAAAAGCAATTACAACAATTAAAAGATCAACTCAGACAGAATGAAGAAAGTTATATTAATCATGAACAAGAATATAAAAATCATCAAGATGAGTTGAACAAGTTGAAGGAAGAGTTTTCGAAAAAGCAGGAGTTGTTATCTACTTTATCTACTGGTATTTCATCAAAGGGTAATACATCTGGTGCATATGCTTCTGAATTAAACGAAGCCAAGGAAAATTTGAATTCTTCTGAAAATTTTATCAAGACTTCCAAACTAAAGATTGAACATTTGAATCAACAAATCAATAGTGATCTGGTCAAGTTGGTAAAGGCAAAAACAGAAAATGAGTCCCTTTTGTCATCGATTACAAAACATCGTGAATTTATTTTGGAAAAACAAAAAGAGATTGATTCCAAATTAGGATTTGAACCATCAAAATTTCGTGAACTTCGAGATGTGGAGTCGAATTTAATTAGTAGACAAAACAAATTGAATCAAGACTTAAACTATATGAAAAGAGATATTAGTAATTTGGATTTCCAATATAGTCGACCATCTCCTGATTTTAAAGATGAGTTGGTGAGAGGGGTTGTTGCTCAGTTATTCAATTTACCAGATAGTGCACATAACAAGGCTCTTGCATTACAAGTTTGTGCTGGTGGTAGATTGTACAATGTTGTTGTTGATAACAGTGCTGTTGCTTCTCAACTATTGGAAAAGGGGAGATTACGAAGACGTGTTACCATAATTCCATTAGATAAGATATCATCACGTACCATTGATCCAAATGTTATTAATTATGCTAAACAAGTGGCACCCAATAAGGTTGAACTAGCTCTTAACTTGATCGAATTTGAAGAAGAGTTATATAAGGCAATGGCATATATCTTTGGATCAACTTTCATTTGTGATGATCCTAATTCTGCTAAAGCAGTTACTTTTGATCCCAAAATCAAAAAGAGATCTATTACTTTGGAAGGTGATATTTACGACCCAGAAGGGAATCTATCTGGAGGATCTAGAAAGAATAATTCTACTATACTATTGAAAGTTCGTCAATATAACAAAATATCCGGTGAATTGAAGCAATTGGAAGCCGAGTTGTATGATGTAAGGCAAGAATTACACCGTATGGATTCATTGATTAATTCAACTACTACATTACAAAATGAAATAAATCTTAGAAAGCATGAGTTATCATTACTAGAGAAAAGGTTAGAAATCAACCCTGCATCTTTAATTTTGAAACAGAATGAGTTAAATCAACAAGAAATTGTTAAATTAACTGCGGGTATCGAGGAATATGAACAAAAGTGTCAAGATTTTCAACATGAAATTGCCAGAATTGAAAAGGATATTGCTGAATTCAATAATGACAAAGGATCAAAGATTAATGATTTGAAGAAGCAAGTAAGTCAATTAAAACAACAGGTTAATAAGAAAGAGAAAGATTTAGAAGGTCAAACCGATAATTTCCAAGCAGCACAAGTGGAAAGTGAACAACAAAAGGCTGAAATTGTTAATGTTCAGGAAGCAATTATCAATACAGAAAAACAAATCGAAGAGTTGGTTAGAAAATCCCAGAGTCAAGCCCAAGATAATGATAGATTACAAGATGAATTAATCAATATTCGAGCAGAATTAGACGATGCCAGAACCAAATTATTGGGGTTGGATGAAGAAATCAATGAATTAACCACGATACTCAAACAAAAAACAGAATTGGTGAATTCTTCTAAATTGGAGATTCAGAAGATCACCCATGAATTAGAAAAATCTAAAGGTATCACCAAGAATTTAAAAGCCAGATTAGATGAAATAATTAGTGAACATGAATGGGTAATAGATGGTCTAATCGTGGACAATATTATCCAACAATATCCTAATATCAATATTGACGAAAGTAGAGATCATTTGAGTGTATTACAAGAAAAATTTCAGAGCATGAGACGTAAAGTGAATGTAAATATCATGAGTATGATTGATAATGTTGAGAAAAAGAAGCTTCATTGAAGACCATGGTGAAGACTATTGAAAAGGATAAGAGCAAAATTGTTAATACTATTAATAAATTGAATGATTACAAGAGAGATACTTTAAACACAACGTATCAGAAAGTTTCTGTTGATTTTGGTCAGATTTTCTCAGATTTATTACCAGGCTCTTTTGCCAAGTTAGTTCCAGTGAATATGATGGATGTCACCAAAGGTCTTGAAGTCAAGGTGAAATTGGGTGAAGTTTGGAAAGAAAGTTTAGTTGAATTATCTGGGGGTCAGCGATCTTTAATTGCATTATCTTTGATCATGGCATTATTACAATTTAAACCTGCACCAATGTATATTTTGGATGAGGTTGATGCAGCCTTAGATCTTTCGCATACTCAAAATATTGGTCACTTAATCAAGACAAGATTTAAAGGATCTCAGTTTATCGTGGTTTCATTAAAAGAAGGTATGTTTACCAATGCCAATAGAGTGTTTAGAACAAGGTTCCAAGATGGTACATCTGTAGTCTCAGTAATGTAATATTGTATAAAAAAAGGGACAAATAAATGAATTAAAAAAACAAAAAAAAAAGTTGTACTAAGACGCGTGTCCATTCATAATGGTACAAAATCAATCCAACTGTCGCAGCTAGAACAAAAAAAAGGTACACTAACCCAACAAAATATAATAGAATCAATTTTGTAACTGGTCGTGTAAGTTAGGCGAAGTTTCATATTTTTTTTTGTAAACACACACGCACTCTCACACATTGCAATTTCATTCACGACTTTTTTGAAGAAGACGAAGAAGAAAAAAAAAAGAACAACAAAGTTCAACTACACTTATAATCTGATTGAGTTTTTATTTTTTAAATCATTGCATAGAAGGCCAAAAAAAGAGTGGATAATTAATCTCTGATTAAATCATAAGGCCAAGGTGATTTCATATATCTATATATTTCCATTACACATATATTCATTCACTACTACTATATTTACTTCTATAAAGTAAAATCAGAGGAGATAGGAAGAAGAAGAAGAAAAAAAAAAGAAAAACTAGATTAAAAGCAATCGTCCATCCTAACAATTAATAAACACACACACAATTATTACCCACCTCCTCCCCTTTAGTTCTTGATTTATAACTTCTATTTTAGATTATATTCATTGATTATTAATAGTACATTACATTTCTTTTTTTTGGAGGTTGTTGCATACACACAAATACTTACAGACATACACATATACTATTACTTTGCATTGATAGATGAGTTCAATACATCCTATACAACTGGTGACACCGTATGATTATCACGATGATGATGACAAGAAACTCAGATCAAATAATTATTTCAGGTTTTTTTACTCCCTAAGAACTTTACTTGTTGTGATTGTCCTTGGGATAATATCCCTATTTACAATTATTAGTCAAATGATTAATTCTAAAAATGGCTATGCACCAAATTTATCACAATTTGATTCTAATCAAGTACAATTCTTTGATTTAGCCAATTATCAAGGATCAGCCGATGGTTGGCAATATGAAGAAAGAGTATTATTTTGCGTACCATTAAGAGATGCGGCAGCTCATTTACCAATGTTTTTTGGTCATATGAAAAATTTAACATATCCTCATCATTTAATTGATTTAGCATTTTTAGTTTCTGATTCTTCTGATGATACAATGGGAGAATTGAAAAAGCATTTAAATGAAGTTCAAAAAGATCCAAACTTGGCATTTGGAGAAATTGAAATTTTCGAAAAAGATTTCGGTCAATCTATTGGTCAAGGGTTTTCTGATCGTCATGGGTTTGCTGCACAGGGTCCAAGAAGAAAATTGATGGCCAGAGCAAGAAATTGGTTATGGACAGTAGCTTTAAAGCCACAGCATTCATTTGTCTATTGGAGAGATGCAGATGTTGAAACTGTTCCTCCAACAATCTTGGAAGATTTGATGCATCACGATAAAGATGTCATTGTTCCAAATGTTTGGCGTCCTTTACCAGATTGGCTAGGTAATCAACAACCTTATGATTTGAATTCATGGCAAGAAAGTGACGGTGGTTTACAATTAGCAGAAACTTTGGATGAAGATGCGTGTATTGTTGAAGGTTATGTTGAATATCAAACTTGGAGACCTCATTTGGCTTATTTACGTGATCCATATGGTGATCCAGAAGTGGAAATGGAATTAGATGGTATTGGTGGTGTTTCAATTTTGACCAAGGCCAAAGTATTTAGAACTGGTTCACATTTCCCAGCATTTTCATTTGAGAAACATGCTGAAACTGAAGCATTTGGTAAGTTAAGTAAAAAAATGGGATACTCAGTTGTTGGTTTGCCTCATTATGTTATATGGCATATTTATGAACCTTCATCTGATGATTTGAAACATATGGAATGGATGGCATTAGAGGAAGTTCGTCAACAACAAGAAGCCAAGATAAAGAAGGTTTATGATAAAGTTTGGAATAAAGCTTTTGAAGATGTTCAAGAAGATTGGAATAAAGAAAGAAACAAATTTTTGAAGAATACAGATATGAATAATGTGCGAAAGATTAGGGTTGATTGGTCAGGTGTTGATGATGTGGATATTGATCGAAGTTTAAAGAATGGTAAACAACTAGCTGACTTTAATCCATAATTCACCAAAAGAAAAGAATAAACGTGTACAATAATACCTTCTGTCCCATTAATCATTTTTCCATACAATCATTAATTAAAACCTAGGTTCTTGATATTTTTGTTATTATTATTATTTTTGATTATTATTATTCTTTTATTTTTTTTCCATAGTTTAAAAAGGGTTTGTTTTTTATATACGTAAATGTTTTAAGTAATAGAAGTATCATTGATAATAATATCGTCCCTTTAGTGAGTTTTGTTCTAGAACATCCTGTTGGACCAAAAATTGTTCTTGATGAATACTGTAATAGGGAGACATGCACTGTACTTGTAGAGTTTGTACTGTATACTGTAAAGTGCTTATTAGCTAATATCATTTTCAATTGGTTTAGCAATCTATTGTGGATGTTTTCTTGACGACCGTCTTAAATATTATTTTGACATGACGAATAAATACAGTATTGTACAAAAATCAAGACGCCAAAAACAAAAAAAAAAAGTAAGAAACCATTGCTGAATCGCATAGTTTACATTTTGCTCTATATTCGTCTATGAATGTCTACAGTATTTATTTACAGTACAAATCAAGAAGTAGTTCTGCTGTACTATTGCAGAAAAATAAATTTATGAATGATCGACAAAGATTCACACGAATACGAAGTGGTTAATATAGAATGAATTTATACTGTACAAATTAATGCACCATATTCTTCCTCTTTTCTTTTCAAAGACGAAGAATACAAAATTACCAGGAACGAAGAAGGCTTAAATCCATTAGTTATACTGTAGTTACTGTACAAGAGCATTGACCAGAAACTTTTTGTTATTAGAATTTCAACTGTGCAGCAAATATAAAGAGAACATCCAGCCAATGCCGGTTTGTTGTTGGGTATAACTTAGGAGTAATGGATCTAATGGTTTGAATAGCAATTGAATTTTATTAAGATATACAAAAAAAAAATTAATAAAAGAGACACACAAACACACACGCAAAGGAGAAAATTTATGGGAAATTTTCCACCAATGCTTTACCATAACCCACGGAATTGGTCTGTTGTGTTGACGAATGTTTTTCATTCATTTGAATTTAGAAACTTCTGAAAATTTGAAACAAAAAAGTATGCAGTACAGTAGCTGTTGATAATACAAACTGTATCCCAATATACTGTGCTGTAAAAAAAAAAACAGAAAGCATGGAATTTTAGGCAACACAAGGCTGTAGCCTGACGAGAGAGACACTGTACTGCGTTTAATGAGGCTGATGGTGGCAGATGAATCCGAAGAAATTGGTTTGATTTAATCAGTATGCATAGCACATCGAAACACACGAAAGACCCACAAAACACACGAAGAACTTTTGTTTAAGCTGATTTGTTGACGAAATTGTGATAGAGTTACAAACCCTTACGGAATCAACTGGTTTAAAATATTCCTCCCTCCATGCAAGAGAACTACAAGTGTCAATGTTTAATCCCTATTTGAGTAAATGCATCCAAATAAAATAATGCACAAACGGAATGAAAGCTCGAATTGGTTGTTATCGTGTTTTTATTTTTTTCGTCCTTTGTTTTTTATTTTGACTCATTACTTTTAACTTTCATGGTTATTACTATTGCTATTTTCATTTGCTCGGGTCCTACATAATACGAGATCAGTGATCTTCTATCATAAACTTGAGTTCTACATGTTGGGTTCATTTTGGTTGAAATGAAGGTGAGTACCATTACGAGTCTTAAATTAATTATACCAAGACCAAAAAAGATCAAGAAAACACAAAAATTAAAACCACCAACTAGGTTCAAGCGACAATGGTAGACTTTTAAAAATCGATGTTAATTCCGTGATAGAATTATCCATGCATAAGTTCACGCTTTCCAATTATAACTATATCTCATTCCTCGTACAGTATTTTCACTTTTGTAATGAACTTGTGATTTCCTTTTTGGGCGTTGAACATTTTATTCTACATACAGTATGGTAGAATGCATTATGCATTTTGTTGTTTATGGATAGTGTACAGTAAAAGCAGAAAAATTGCTAGCAATTTTTTGTTTAAAATACATGGGAATTTGAATGTGTATTAAGCAATAATTGCCCCCACTCCTTTTTCAAATAGTCTTCTGGAATACTATTTAAATCTCGAGGTTTTCCATATCCAGAATTCATAATTGTGAATCTTTTTTTTTTTATTTATTTATTTATTTGTGTATAAACCATATACTTCCAATTTCATTCGTTTGGTTAGAAAATTACTTCTGAGTCATGAAGCTTCCATTAATTTTATCATTTTTTGCAACTACTTTGATATCTGTTGTAACAGGTAAAAGCGTTAATTGTTTGTTTAATAACGAAGTAGTTTCAACTGTTGATTATGACACTGGTTATTGTGAATACATAATTCCTGATTATTTGCCATTGCATTTCACTTGGGTTTCGAAAGAGGAATATAATATTGAATTTTACTATTGCCCTGCTAACAATATTAAATACTTTAATGATATCAAAAATCAAGGAAGAACTATTTCAGTTCCTGCCCGTTATTTGTATTACAAGATTTCTTCATTATACCACATTCACTGGCAAAAATCCAGTGCATCCAATTCTACTGAAGCTTTGAGAAAAAGATTTGCCAAAGATGTTCCATTGATTAAAAGAGATGATGTCGATGATGTCCTTGCTGAAGCTACCGCTTCTGAAGGTGAGTTAGTTGCTGATGTCGCACTTGAAGCAGTTGATGCATCTTCATCCAGTTCTGAAGAATCTTGTTCTGCAGTTACTTCCGCTGCTACAGAAACTGTCACTGAAAATCTCACTGTTGTTGTAACTGTTACATCATGTAGCAGTGATATCTGTCACGCTACTACTGTTCCTGCTACTGCTGAAGTAGTTACTACTTGTGTTGGTACAGTCGCTACTAGTTACACCACCTATTGCCCAGTCTCTTCATATGAATCTGTTCAATCAACCAAAGTAGTAACGCTTTACGCTTGTGCTACCACTTGTGTTGTTGCAGCTGTTGAAGCAACACCAGTCGTTACTTATACTGTTGTTGGAGGAATCATTAGTGAATACGTTACATATGTTCCAGTTACAACCAAGTTAGAAGGTGGTGAAACTATTGTTGCTGGAGCTATTACTTCTGCTGGTGCTGTTTATGCTCCACAAGAAACTGTTGTTACTTCTGCTGATCAAACCCAAACTTCTACTGTTTATGTTAGTGTTGCAGCTGTACCTTCTGCTGCCACTCCAGAGACAACTTTGGTCGCTCAAGCTGCCACTGAAGCTGTTTCAACTGAGGCTGCTGTTTCAACTTATGAAGCTGGTGCATCTTCAAGAACTATTTCCATCTTGGCATTGGTATTGATTCCATTGGGTTACTTTATCTAAAGTGAATATTGATTAGAGAGTATTAATCTTATCTTTTTATTATTATTATCTTTTCATACGTTTTCAATGGTTCGGTAATGAAATATTTGTCATTAAAGAAACTTTGATTTTTGATTTTTTCTATTTTTTTTTCGTTACAAATAAGGGGTATTAGTTCCTTGTTTAAAGATCTTCAATCTATTTGTTTGCTTTTTCTTTGATTTATTCTTTCGTCTGAACTTGTATATTAATTTAAAACAAGGTCAGTTTTTTTTGTTTTTTTCGTTTCGTTCTTGGTATAACTATTTTCTCAAAATAGTATATATTTTGTGTATATCATGAATACAAGATTTAATTCATTTTAATGGTTTGTATACTCAGTTAAGCATTAAACTATTTAGAATCACTAACTTAATTCTCCTACAAAATGTATTTGCCGATACGTTGTGTTTGAACCCTTTGGATCCTAAAATTTTGTCATGATAACTTTAAAATCGTTCATTGGCTCATTCTCTCTAAGAAGAATAAATAAACAAAAAACCCTTGTTACATTACACAAAGTTCAATTACACTTTTGTAATGGCAAAGAAGGGATTTTTTTTTTTGTTGGATTCATCGGTTGATGGTTATCCAAAACCCTTTTAGAATGTATTTATCACATTGTGAATTGGTTGTAAGTGATTTTCTGGTTAGTTTGAATGGTTTATAAATTTCATTTGTTTCTGATTTGATTAATTGCGAAATTTTTTTTTATTTTTCATTAAATTTTCGATTAAATTTGCAATGAAAAAATACAAAAAAAATTTTTAGTGGGAGGCACGTGCAACCACTATAGTTAAATTTAACCATTATGGTTAAAGACAATCCAGTGAATGTATGCAATTTTGATGCTTGAATTATACGACAGTATTACCCTTAATAGTATGTACTAGCTCATATAAGTTAGAGAACTTATTTGTTGGAGAAGCGTAGAACAGCAGAACATGCCTTATGGTTCTTCCACTCTCAAATAAGACTGAGCATAAAACTTGAATGCTTTTTTGCATTTCCTACAAAAAAAAAAAATAAAATTGATCCAGACACACGCGCATGCATGAAGATAATGGTCGTGTTCACGGACCATAAGGAATCTTTTTAGTGGTATTCATTTAAAGATAGTATTGAACAAATGCCAACGTGGGAATCAGGAAGTATCAGCAAATAAACAGCCACTAGATCAATTTGAAAACAGGAATAAAACTTAGTTGATTAGATGGTTAATGATTGGTTCATAACCTTTGAAATTTCACGTGTGTTAGATGATGTATGTAAATTAAATTAAATTAAATTAAATTAAATTAAATTAAATTAAATGAATCATCAATAGTAGCCGGATCATTTATTTACAGAATGAAATAGGGGAAATTCATACACTTGTGTACAATCACCACTTTTTAGGAGTGACAAAGGTGTACAAAAAATCAGATATTATATTTTGGAAATTTCAGTTCGGGATTGTAAGTCCCATGTTGTAATTTGTTTTTGTTTAAGTACCAATTCCGACTGAGATGGGAATATTATTTACAAAAAATAGCAATTGCAGAAATATTTGTACTGGTCAAGATGGTGCGATTCAGAGATAGCTGTACACCTATTAATGTAGATTGGACAAATACGAATTAATTAATTGGCTTAGTAGTATAATTGTACAAAACCAATTACAAAATAAAAATAATTTCACCATTTCTGTAAGTTACACAAAATTACAAAAATACTCAAACAATAAAGCAACATAAATATAATAGCAAAAAAAATCCGAACAATAATAATTTTTGGAAAATAAAAAAACATAAAAATGGAAAAATCCTTTCATCAGTATAATCAGAATAATAACGTGTTGTAACTGTATACAGTAACAATGATTATTAACAAAAATAGTAAGGAGGCACTTTGTACATATACACGTCTAAATGAGATGAGACTCTCATAACTTGCTTTATGTTGTGCATACACGTTTCAATAACTACCAGTTATATATCTTGCATAATCTCAGTAAAACGTTTGGGAGGTGATTTTTTTTTAATCATCTTGAGTACCAGTCCATGATTGTGTTAACTAAAAAAATAAATAATTTTCTTTGATCAACCAATCAAGTAAGTGTTTTACTGCTTTTGATTAGTTTCATCTCGTTCAAACCAGAGAATAGTCAATAGCCGCGACTGAGCCAACTAAAAACACAGAAATAAATATGTACAGACTAATTTTATATTGGATTTCATGCATATGTTACTTGCTGAAATTTTTGTAGTTATCTTCTATAATATTCTTTTCTCTTCTTTTTTGTTATACATCCCCAATTCTTCGTATGAAGATCACTATGAACCAGTGGAGAGAAACTGGTAAAAAAAATTAGATGACTTTTAATGTATTATACAATAAAATAAAATACAGGAATAGTTTGTACAGTAGAAGTTGTATACTCTTGGAAAGACTGTAATGCACTTCAAGATCTTAATATATACCACAAATTTCCACGCATTCCAAGAAATCTCGTATTGTTGTATTTAAAAATAAACAAGGAGAGGCAGAGAGGGGAGTAGGAGGAGGAGGAATTAATTGCCTAAATTGATTTATCAGCAAGCATAAAAAAATAAAATATTTATAGTGGAGATTATAGTCCACTATACAATGGCATATTGTTTTTGACTTAAGTCCAATTGATAACATTCTCTTTTGTTGTTGATAATTCACTAACATTTACATCACCACATTGTAGTGTATGTACTATAGTTGTATACTTACAGAATAATCAAAAATATTGCTATTGCTCAACTGCATGCCCTAAAAAATAACAAAACAAAAATAACTAGCTCATTACTAAAACAATTAGAGTAATTGAATAATTGCGAATCTTTGCATGCATATTGACTTTCATTTATCAAATTGGTTAGATAGTTAAGCTGGAGTTCAAGGATAATTTCAAATTGGTACATGTGAAAATATCTGTTGTAGAAGTTAGAGGTTGTGTCTTACATAAAGCTTCAAACGTAATCAATCTATATGTATCAAGATGAGATAGGAATTTAGTAACGAAATTCAGATTGAATCACGATCTGGAATTCTGAACATAATGAAATGGAAATTTAACAATAAATTTGATACGTTCGTTATAATTGTGATATTGTTGCTGATGCAATTGTTTAATTGTTTTAGAGCAATTACAGCTAAGATTGTACCAACCATACGGTCTTCAATCTCTTTATTCGTTTTCACGTTGTTGCTATACGAATAACTCCACTCAACCAGAGTAGTTCTGTTGTTATTAATAAATCATCAAAGCGAAGGTTTAGCTTAATTGTCATCGTTATTATTACTTTACAAGATATAAATTAGACATATTATTCTTGTTATCATCCCACAATTTGGTTATATGTTTTCATGAAGTATATAAGTAAAAAAGCAGCCCCATAAGTTTATTAATTGGAGGAGGAGGAGGAGGAGGTGAAAAGAGTCAACTTATGTATTTTTTGGATTAATTTACCTATCTTTAAAATAATGACTCAAAAAGATATATTTTTAGATAATTCATTGAAGATGTGATCAACAAAGTTTATGAAATTTTCACTCTGATTGTGTAATTGATTTCAGCCTACCCAATAAAATAATACAATAGCTTAGTTAATTTGGCTGTACTGTATAATTATTTTAAATCCTCTAATGCAAATGTATTTTTATTTCCCGGAAGGAATGGGGGGCGGGAAATTGGAAAGTAAACCAATAATCATCACTAACTATATGAATCTTTCCTTTTAAATTAAAGTAATTTAGGTTAAGGGATTGATCTAAACCTTCACAACATTCCCAGAGCAAAGCACCTGAATAATTTACCAGAAAACCTTACTATATATAGTTTTGGCACTTGGGGTTTCAATGTCATACAATAAGAGAACGATTTAATCTCTACGAAGATTTCAAATTCAGTATTCTTGAACGGAGATTAAATTTTCTTAAACAGAAATTTGTTTTTCAATCAGTTTAGATTGTACAGAATTTAAACAAAAATATTATCAGCAAACCTCAAAGAAACGCGCCCAAAAAGGCCATATTTAAATCTCATTATTCTTTAACTTTGTGCAAAAACTTACGAAAGGGGGAGGAGGAGGGCAATTGAAAAAATATATTTAGTCAGGAGTTATCCATTCTAATTCCAATTTCGTTCATACTTATCATATCATTGCTCTTAACTTACTAATAGTTATGAATTAATCAAAATCAGCAAATGTCTTGAAAATGGTTTTCACCGCTGATCCTGCAAAATGAAATGCACTCCAGATTGAATTAACGATCTATGAATCGTTGAATGTAATGTAGACTTTACACTCGTGGCTCTCCTTTTTCAGATTACTTTTATTTTCTTTTTTGGGGGTTTACTATGTGGGCTAATCTCCTTTAAGATTGTTGCATGGATCTTTCACAAACCACAAATAAGCAAACTTTGGGCTGGATTTGGAATTTTCAAAAAATCTCTATCCTTTTTTTTTTGCAATTTGAATTTCTGTTTGGCTCTACTTTGTCTTAAAAAAATTTAGAGCATCTGTGTAAAGGGCTAAATGATATTATTTAGGAGAAATACTGCGAAAAAGACAAAATCTGAAAAGAAATTTTTGTTTGATGAATTGCCAAAACGATCCTAACCTCAACAATACAATCTTTTGTAACCATTTGAATATTTGTAATACTTTGTGTATGTTGATTAAAGGAAAAATTTATTCCTGATCAATTGATGGCTGGCAAAAAGTATATAAACTTGTGATAACGCCCCTTTCAGTTGTAAAAGAATTGAATGTTCATTTTTTTTTTAAATCATTGTGAACAAATCCTCAATTTTATACATTCGCTTACAAAAATAAGATTGACAATGAGATTCTCAACTATCGCTGCTGCCACCGCCTTATTTGCTACTTCTGCTTTATCCAAAGAAGTCGGTTGTTTTGTTGAAGGCCAACAAGTCGCTGTTGTCGACTTAGATACTGGTGTTTGTCCATTCACTATCCCAGATGATTTAAGAGTTGCTTTCAACTTTGTTTCTCTTCAAGAATACGATGTTGAATTTTACTACACTATTTACAACAATACTAGATACAGAACTGATATCAGAAACGCTGGTAGAATTATCGAAATTCCAGCTCGTTACTTGTTCGGTAGCGATGGTACCCCATTATACCAAGTTCATTTGGAAAAAGAATTACCTTCTAACTCTACTGCTGCTATTAGAAGAAGATTGATGAAGGAAGTTCCAATTGCTAAGAGAGATGAAATTGATGATTTCATTGCTTCTATTGAAAACACCCCAGGTACTGCTGTTAACGAAGGTAGTGTTGCTTTTGAAGTCGCTGATCCTGTTATTGTTTCTTCTAGTGCTTCTGAAGCTTCTTCTGCTACTTCTTCTGCTGCTGCCTCTTCTGTTGCCTCTTCTGCTGCTGTTTCTTCCGCTGTTTCTTCTGCTGTTTCTTCTGCTGGTGCTTCTTCTGCTGGTGCTTCTTCTGCTGGTGCTTCTTCTGCTACTTCAGTCACTAGTGCTCCACAAACTACTGTCACTGATGAATCTTCTGTTACCGTTACTATTACTTCTTGTTCCAACGATATTTGTGTCGGTACTACTGTTCCAGGTACTTTGAGCACTGTTACCGCTACTGTTTCTGGTACCACCACTATTTACACCACTTACTGCCCACTTTCTTCTGTTGAAACTGTTGAATCTACTAAGGTTGTCACTATTACTTCTTGTCACGAAAATGCTTGTAAAGAAACCACTGTTGCTGCTACCCCAGTTACTACCCAAACTGTCATTGGAGGTACCGTTACTGAATACGTTACTTACTGCCCACTTTCTTCTACTGCTGCTGCAGAATCTACCAAAGTTATCACTGTTACTTCTTGTCACAACGATATCTGTAAAGCTACCACCGTTCCAGCTGTTGAAACTACTGTTACTACCGCTGTTGCAGGTACCACCACTGTTTACACTACTTACTGCCCAGCTTCTTCTGTTGAAACTGTTCAATCTTCCAAGGTTATCACTGTTGTTGTCTGTAAATCCGAAGTTTGTTACGAAACCACTGCTGTAGCTACTCCATCTACCACTTCTGGTACTATTGCTGGTGAAACCACTGAATACGTTACCTACTGTCCAGTTTCTTCTACTGCTGGTGAAACCATTGTTACTGAAGTTATTACTTCTCAAGGTTCCGTCTACGTTCCAAAACTGTCTCTGTCACTTCTGAAGGTTCTACTTACCAATCTACTGTTTACAAGACTGTTTCTACTTACGCCCCAGCCACTACTGAAGCTGTTGCTACTGGTTCTACCACTCTTGCTGAAGTTTCTGGTTCTGCCTATGTTTCTGGTTCCGCCGCTATCTCCACTTACGCTGGTTCCGCTGCCATCTCTGGTGCTTCTTTCTTAGCTTTGGCTATGATTCCATTGGCTTACTTCTTCTAAGCCTTTTAATGGTCTAATAATTGTAAATCTTATTTAAATTTTATCTTCTTGTGGTTAATTATTGCATTTTCGAATATTGCTTAATGATGCTTTGTTATAATTTTTTCGGTAATTCTAATAGAATGCTTACTATTATGTTAGTTTGATTTTTAATTTTTCTTTGGTTAGTAAGTTGATTTGTTTTTTCGGATACCAATATCTTTGTTTTTGGTATAATTTCGGTTGTACAATTCTTACATAGTTTCGAATATTTTTTTTATTCTATAATATATTTATTTATATTTTTGGTTATTAATCTTATTAATCTTATTGTAAATACATTTTTGGTTTTCCAAGTAATAGTAAAAAATAATTACAGATGCAATTAGACATCTATGTGGTAATTGATAATTAAGCAAGGAAAAAAAATAATTCAAATTTTTGCAACAAAAATACAAAAAAGGAACTGCCATCACCAGGAATCGAACCTGGGTCTAGTCGGAACTGTTGCGATTCCACAACGACTCGTACTGACCACTATACTATGATGGCATATTAGATGTTGAACTAAAATAGCCTCATTAACACACAGCGAAATAGAATATATAGCCCCCCAATGAGAATTAATTTGTTTTAAGTTATGAACTGCCCTGAACATTCTAATAGACAATCAAGATATTACCAAGCATGAAATGACCTACATAATAGTATAATCTATACATGAAGAAAACCTATTAGATATTATAAGCCCAAATGATGATTGCGTTGATTCTCTTGCTTTTTATTGTTTACAGAAAAGACTAAATGCTTTGAAACGAATAAGAACAAATATAAACAAAAAAAAAGAATTTAGTTAAGGGCGAGGTTTGTCTTCGTTAAAAACAAACTGATAAAAAAAAAACTTGGCTTATCAGTATTCTTTTCTTTTTTTTTATTATTAAGATAACCACATAAAACCAACACTTTTGACAATGTCATCATCATCATCAACGTCTAGGAAAAAGTTATTATTAATGGGACGATCTGGTTCCGGTAAATCTTCGATGAGGTCAATTATATTCTCGAATTATTCAGCATTAGATACCAGAAGGTTAGGTGCAACAATAGATGTTGAATTACTGCATTTGCGATTCTTAGGGAATATGACATTAAATTTATGGGATTGTGGAGGTCAAACAGTGTTTATGGACAATTATTTCACCTCCCAGAAAGATCATATATTTAAAATGGTCCAAGTATTAATTCATGTGTTTGATGTTGAAAGTAAGCTGATAAATAAAGATATTGAGATATTTATCAAATCATTGACCAATTTACAACAATACCTGCCAGGTGCAAAAGTTTTTGTTTTGCTTCATAAGATGGATTTGGTCCAGATTGATAAACGTCAAGAATTATTTGAGATTATGATGGATAAATTACAAAAGATTTCAAATCCTTATCATTTCAAATTGATTGGATTTCCAACTTCTATATGGGATGAAAGTTTGTATAAAGCTTGGTCACAGATAGTCTGTTCATTGATTCCAAATATTAATTTATTCAACAACAACTTATTAAAATTCAATTCCATTCTTGATGCCGAAGAAATTATATTGTTTGAAAAAACAACGTTTTTAGTCATTTCATCCACAGCTTCAATACAGAATCAACGGAAACAAATTGAAAATGGACTGGAAAATTATCAAACAGATCAGGATGTTGAAGAATTGGATCCTAAAAGATTCGAAAAGATTTCTAATATAATTAAAACCTATAAACAATCGATTACGAAATTAAGAACCAATTTTAAGAATTTAGTCATTAGAGGTAGTAACGGTATAAATTTCTTCATTGATATAATCACTGATAATATGTTCATTATGATTGTATTGAAAGATAAGAAAGATGGTAGTAACTTAATTCAACAACATGAAGAATTGTTAATCTTGGACAATATAAAAGCAGCTAGAAGATGGTTTGAGAAGATTGAAAATAATGAATAATTCAATAGACGAGCCTTTATTATTTTAGCAACGATGTATTTCATTTAAAATATATGGTCATGTTCAAAACAGATAAAAAGGGGGATGGATGTACATAAGAGTATGTAACAAATACAGTACAATATGTGCAGATAATTATCCTTGTCGTATAAACCTGCGAATTCACGTGCCTCGTTTAACTGTCGACGTTTTTTTTGAAAAATTTATGTCCAAAAGAGAAAAGTAAGAGTAGTAAAAATTTAACACACATACACCAAATGATAAACACGTAAGAATTTTTTTCCTCTTTCCCTTCTTCACCTATTCTGTTCTGTTCAGCTCAGCTCCTGATGTGTACGTGTCGAAGACGTGCTACCTAATTTAATCCTCACCTGAAATTTTTAGTACCATCAGCTCGTATTGAAAAATTTTCGTTTCATTGATTTCACGGTTGTCTAAAAACTAAAATAAATAAACTAAAAAAAAAACATATTTTAAAAAAAATATTCAAATCCTTACTCTCTTTTACTTCTCATAGCACATATCATCAATAAGGAGCAATTACTAACATGGGTAAATTATTCCAATTATTAACTCATCCTACTGAATTGGTTGCAGCAATCAAGATTTTAGGATTTAGACAAACTTTACATCCACAAAAATTTGATCCAAATGATAGTGATTTAATAAGATGTTATGAATTGTTAAAATTGACATCTAGATCATTTGCTGCTGTTATCAAAGAATTACATCCTGATTTACGTGATGCTATTATGATCTTCTACCTTGTTTTAAGAGCATTGGATACCATTGAAGATGATATGACCATTAAATCTGCCGTCAAAGTACCATTATTGAGATCATTCGATGATAAATTAGATACCGAAGATGGACTTTTGATGGAAATGGACCTAATGAAAAAGACAAACCTGTTTTAGTTGAGTTTGACAAGATCTTGCGTGTGTACCATAGATTCAAACCAGAATATCAAGCAATCATTAAAGACATCACCAAGAAAATGGGTAATGGTATGGCTGATTATATCTTGGACGAAGATTTTAACATCAATGGTGTTGTTAGTGTCAAGGATTACGATTTATACTGTCATTATGTTGCTGGTTTAGTTGGTGAAGGCTTAACTAAATTTTTAGTGTTGGTTAAGTTCGGCGATGAATCATTAAGTGCAAACAACTTTGAAAAAGCAGAATCTATGGGTTTGTTTTTGCAAAAGACTAATATCATAAGAGATTATCATGAAGATTTGGAAGATGGAAGAAGTTTCTGGCCAAAGGAAGTTTGGGCTAAATACACTGATAAGTTACCAGCTTTCCATAATGATCCAACAAAGCAATTCGATGGTGTTAGTTGTATCAATGAATTAGTTTTAAATGCATTGGAACATGTTACTGATTGTCTTGAATATTTGTCTTTGGTTAAAGATCCATCTAGTTTTTCATTCTGTGCTATCCCTCAAGTCATGGCTATTGCCACATTAGCTGAAGTCTACAATAATCCAAAAGTTTTACATAATGTTGTAAAGATCAGAAAAGGTACTACTTGTAAGTTGATTTTACAAAGTAGAACTTTCCCAGGTGTTGTTCAAATATTCAAACATTATATTCAAATTATTAACCATAAATCATCTGTCAAAGATCCAAACTATTTGAAGATTGGTATAAAATGTGGTCAAATTGAACAATGTTGTGAAATGTTCTATCCAAACAAAGATGCATTACCTCCAAATATGACTACTGTTCCAGAAAACAAATACACCAAAACTATTGCTGCCAGAGAAAAAGTCGACAGATCAATACAAAGAATTGTTGAACAAGAAGACTTTAACTTTAATGTTGTATTCTTCAGTGTGAGTGTCTTACTTTTTGGTTTGATATATTTCATCCGTAACTGAAAATAATATGAAGAACAAACAGATGAAGGAGATTATATACGTGTGTTTATGTGAAGGTTGATTTTTTTCTCTGTATAAGTGAGTTTAATATATGCTTTATCTGTTAAAATTAATTTACTTTTTACATATAAATTAATCAGTTTTAAAGATCCTTAAGTTAAAATTTTCAGCCTCTCTTCTTTTCTTTTTTTTAGCTTGTTTTATGTGTTGATTTTGTAAAAGCTTATTATTTTATTATTAAGATCCATTGGTAGCTTCTTTGGGCTATGTGTGTATATCTTGGATATTGAGAAAGATTACCAAGATAAAATTTCTTTTTTCTCATTCTCCATAGCTTGTATAAGTCATTATCCCAACTGGTTATAAACTTCGCCCATAAGTCGGACCGCTAATTAATTTTTTTTCCCTAAACAAAAACATTGCCCCGTCTTTGATTATTTAAGTTTATCCATATTTCCAGGTTTGTATTATTTTAGTTTATTATTAATTTTTTTTTTTAAATAACCATTCAATCTTTGATATTAAATATTTATGACAGATACTGCTCAATATCCTGAACCAAGTGGATCTTCATCTGTTGCAAATCCTCCACAAGAGGTAGTGCAATTTCCACTTAAATTAATTAATTGGAAATTAAACTCCCATAATGATTCGTTATCAACCCCTATTTTATTGCAAGAAGAGAATGGACCTTGTCCTTTGATTGCATTATGTAATACATTGTTGTTGAATCATGATATTCAGACTAAAAGTAATATTGTTCAGAATGATCAAGAGATTCTGTATAACAATCAAAAAGAACAAGACCAATCTAAGGAAATTGCCGTGGATAATTTCAAATCGAAATTGATAAGCAAATATCATAGTTCTGGAAAAATTACTTTAGAAGATGTATTACACTATATTGCTGATTTATTGTTAGTTTATATCGAAGGGATTGAGTCTAGATATAAATTTACTATTGATGAATTGTTATCTAATTTACCTCAATTACACACGGGATTAAATGTTAATCCTATCTTATATTCCGGGGAGTTTCAACCAGATTTGGGAACAGAATTATTTGATATATTTGGTTTGAAGTTTAAACATGGATGGGTTGTTGATCCTGTTAACCAGGAACCAGAAGTTTGGAATGATGATGATTATAGAACGTTAGTTGAGTTGATTGATTCTTTAGAAAATTTTGATAGAATTCAAGATTATTTATTACATGATGAGAATGATAGAGAAATTCATCATAATAAAGAATTACTTTCTAAATGGTTAAGTTTAAATCAAACTCAATTGACAAATCAAGGCATCCATAAATTGAATGATCAAGTGGAAACAGATGAATTTATTGTATTTTTCAGAAATAACCATTTCAATACTTTATTTAAGAAATCCGACAAGGAATTCTACTTATTATTGACTGATTCATCCTTTATTGGAACTGGTCATAGTAGTAGTAAATTTTCACAAATCATTTGGCAATCGTTGAATAGTGTGTCTGGAAACAATGATTTATTCTTCACTGGCGAATTTACTCCGGTATTAGATATAAATCAAGATTTGCCAAATTCCGCTCCAGATACCAATAATACCAGTGATTACTTATTGTTGAAGCAGTTACAAGAAGAAGAAGACCAAAAATTAGCAGCAGGGTTACAGAAGAGATATGATAAGAGAAAGCCTAATAACAATGCTAATAACAATACTAATGCGAATTCCACCACGAACAATAACCAGACTTCTACCCCACAATCAAATTTGTCCATCACCAATCCGGGTACTTCAAAACTTAAAGAAGTAACTGATACCAAAAAAAGCAAAGATAAAAAGAAAAAACATTGTATTATTACATAGATAAGATTTATTATTATTATTTTCTTTATTTGATATTATACATTTTATTATTACTTTAATATAATACCTATTCTACAGTAGGAGTTGCTTCATGTTCACTACTACTTTCTCTACCTTCTTTAACATTTTGGGTATGTATTTGAGATAAGTCTTCATTACCTTCATCATCTTCTTCATCTTCATCTTCATCTTCACCTTCATAGTCCATAGGATCATATTCTGATCTTATTGTATCCATCTTCTTCAATTCACTAGTTGTTGGTTCTCTTAATTTAAAGTTTATTCCATCAAATGTTCTTTCTCTTATAAACTTGTTGATTTCAGTATTTGTAGAAGCTCTATGTTTCTTCAAATCAATCTTACCTTTAATTGGATAATAGTAAGCAATCTTTCTCTTCTTAATAGATCTTCCACTCAATTGTGCTTCATTATTGACATTATCCACAGGAACAAATTTGATGGCCAATTCTTCATTGATATGTTGGAATTCATGAAATCCCATATCATAATTCTTATTATATTTAAATTTAAACTCATCCATGATTTCTTCTTCTTCTTCATCATCTAATAAATTTATAGGTTGTTCTCTTTTAGTGGAATGTAATTTATCATATAAATTCTTAATTTGTTCTTCATCTTCAACTCTAAACATAGAGGCCCATTCACCTTCTTCAGATTTAATTGGTTTGAAAATTGCACTTTCTAAAGCTTTGTTAATTAGTTCTTTATTAGCTTTACCTCTATTTTGTTGTTTCAACTCTCTTTCAATAGAAGCACTTCCTGTGAATTTCAAATTATAAAAATATTATCCAACATCGATGTATCAGGTAATAATGGCCAAGCACCCACTGCCTTCAAATGTTTCTTTCTTGGATGTTTCAATCTAGAGAAATCATTTAATGTGTCATTGGCAAGAGTAAAACCTTCTTCAATTTTATTTAATTGAGAATCAGCATCAAAATGCTCATCTTTAGATAATCTTTCTTTATTCTTGGCTTCTTCATTAGTAGTACTTAATCCTGCTGATCCTTTAGATAATGGACGTTCGGAAATATATTCAGTTCTTCTTAAAAATGAAACACCAGGTTCATTCTTTGAAATTCTTCCAATACCAGCGTCTCTTAATAGTACACGATCTTTTGGATGTAATTGATCATATTTTAATTTCCCAATAGCCTCTATTTTCTCATCAGATAAAAAACCATGATTGTTTATTAAATTCAAATTCAATCCTAGTTGATCATCTATTCTTTCCATTAAATTTTGGAAATTTTCTTTACGAAATAAAGATGCCATTAAGTATTCACCTTCTTGTTTTGATGATACTGCATCAGTGGTGTTGTATGCGATAAATTTTGGATTTAATGGTGGTGGTGGTAAGTTATTTGTATAACGAACTTTAGCAATATAATCTTGCTTCATTGACTTCTGAGATTTGTTTGACGATGACATTTTGTTGAGCAACTCAAGTATTTGATGAATTTTACTCTGGTAAGACTTCTACTTTTGAAATTTTAATGTTTTGTTGAAAATCTTCCCTCACCAATTTTTTTTTCGTTCTCAAACAATTATTGTTTCTGATCAAAGTAATGGTTTATACACGACAACCAGAACATCTTCAGGAAATGTACATTATATATGTTGATTTCACTATAAATAATCTATACATCTACGTATTGTTGTAATCAAAACTACCAGGTTTTAGTGATCAGTTTATAGAAATCATGACCTTGTTGTTCAGCAATTGATTTTTCCAAATCGGTGACTTTTCTAGAACCATCAGCACCAGCAAAAGTACCAGCACCCCATGGAGAACCACCATGAATTTCATCAAAAGTAGTAAGACCTGGATGACCGTAACCAAATGGAACATAAATAATACCATGATGAGCTAAGGTACTCAATGTATTAATAGCAGTGGTTTCTTGACCACCACCAAGAGTACCAGTTGAAACAAAAACACCTGCATATTTACCCCTCAAAGCTTGTTTTGCCCATAATCCACCAGTGCCATCAATAAAGCTTTTCCATTGAGCTGGGAAATTACCATATCTAGTTGGAACACCAAATAAGAAAGCATCATATTCAGTTAAAATTTTAGTTTCAGCAATTGGAATATCTGGTTTTGGTGGAGCTTTAACAAGTTTCAAAACTTCTGAGCTTAAAGTTTCTGGAACTTGAAAGATATCAGCATGACCACCTGCTTTTAAAATACCAGCTTTTTGAGCAACACCTAATTCGTAGATGTGATGATAAAGGGAGTAAAGAATAATTGCAGTTCTTGGTGGAGCCATGGTTGTTTGAATTAAATAGATAGGTAAAAAAAAGAGTTAATGAATTAGGACTAAAAAAAAAGGAACATAGAAAGAAAGCCAATAAGAGAAAAACACATCATTTTATAAGCTCAAACCCGGAAATCGTTGAATCGGCTCCTCGATGGGTATTTGCTTTTCCCAATGAAAAAAGAACAAAGAATCTGTGGAAATTTGGAAATAGCAATTACTCCCACTTGCATTTGTTGCTTCTCCCTATTTTTTTTTAACGCACCCATTAATAAGGTATACACCCATTTTGTGGTTCTCTCTTATGTAATAATTAGTCAAGTAAAACCAAAACTGGTATCGTTAAGCTAAACTGACAAGAAGATCCACAGCGCAAGAAAATAAGAGCATGTAGACAATACAATCTCAAGTATTCCTATTGACGTTAATTGTTGCCAATAGTATTCATCTGGGGTAAGGTCTTTCCTTTAAGAATTGTTAGTGCTTTGAAGGGTTTTGATTTTCGACGACCGGAAATATACTCAGTAGATTCGGAATTACTAGTTTCAGTCTTCTAGAAGCTATCAAAAAAACAAAAACAACAACGAATTTCATACACATCAAAAGACGAAATAAGCTAATACTTTATTCTCACCTTGCTTTAGTTATGTCTTAGTGAAAACTTTTTCCAGACTGGTATTAGATACGGCTACAATATTGAGATTGACTGCTCTGTCATTATGACTTCCACTAAAATGATTTTCACACCCATACCCAAAACTGATTCTGACAAAGTTGAGTAGTTGTATTATTGTTATTAAATTACTGGAGATCACCATGGATAATGTAACAAAAAAATACAATGAGACTCTATCTGAGTGTAAACACCAGCCAATTTGGGAAACCAAGAAAAGTTGATATTCACTGATAACCACCACTGATTAAAGAGACTCTATGAAAAAAGAATACTGCTGTATCAATGCAAACAATAAAAATTGTATTACAAGGACTGCGTACCAAATTATCACCATCGGCATCAGAGAAACTAGACAAATTTCTTGCCCTCAGCATTGACTGTGGTAGCTGCTATGTAATTTTGGTAATTCAACTACTTTTGTTTGCTTCAGTGCTTAAGATTGGCCATTCATTCTTGGTGTTGTCTTGAACCATTTCCAATATCAAATATGGTTCATCAGTTTGTAATCCACAAGTACAATATGTAATTTTGCTCTCTTGTTCATTTGTCATAAGAAGCACACTATAATACAAATCAATTGGTTGCTATCATTACTTGATGCTTTCCTTTAAGTAGTGCGTGTACCAACCTGTTCCTCAAACTCTTCACCCAATTACAGCGTGAGAAATTTTGCTTAACCTATTTTTTTTTCTGTTCTCTTTAAAATTATATAGAAGAAAGAAAGAAAAAAAAAGATACTACTACTGGAATCACAACACATATACGGTCATCAATCATTATCTATTCAATATCATATTTCACATTTTATCATGTTAAGAATAACTAGACTTTCAGCCAGACCACTTTCATTTTTACGTTTCAATTCATCATTGGCTAGACCAGATGCTTTAAAATTAAATGTCAAA
This sequence comes from Candida sojae, assembly GCA_013177575.1. Lineage (NCBI taxonomy): Eukaryota > Fungi > Ascomycota > Pichiomycetes > Serinales > Debaryomycetaceae > Candida > Candida sojae. Next base: position 1,892,940 of record WWPN01000002.1, on the reverse strand, counting down.
GATTTGAAAAATAATGAATATGTTCAACAAGCACCAAATAGAGACGTAACATGGTCTCCATCTCAAGAAGAAAGAATAGAAGTTATTAATAAATTTCCACATAGATTTGTTCAAAGAGATTTGGAACAACAACCAAGACCTTATGCTGCCATAGATTTAATCGCCAAAGAACCAATAAGATACTTGACTCATAAAGAAGGTAACATTGCTGTTTGTGATGGTAATAGAGGAAGCACTTTACAAGGTCATCCAAAGGTTTTCATCAACTTGGATCAACCAAAGGCTGCCACTTGTGGTTACTGTGGTTTAAGATACGCCAAAGAAGAATTCAAAGAACTCATTGAAGCTGGTGAAGCTTAAATGTAATCATATAGTTATGTATATTAGTAAATGAAAAGGAATCATTAAAAACAAAAAAGAGAATGAATATAATTTATTTAACAGTGGTAATAAAGATTTTCCGAAATTCGGGACTTTATAAATGAGTGGTTGGAAACACCGATTATTTTTACTCTTTTCAGAAGCTCATTCCCTTGCACCTAGGTCGAGTCAAAAATAGCGAAAAAATATTCAGTCGGTGCCGTTCTCCCGTGGTAGCCCTGTCAGATAAGAACCGACTTCGCGGTAATAATCTCCGTATGACTGTTTCCCCCACATAAACATTTTTCAAAAAAAAAAATTAAAAAAACTTCTTACTATTCAAATTTGTATTTTTTTTTCAACAAAGTTTCATTTTTTAATTATATCAATTGCTAATATTTCCATTGAATTTAAAATAATCTAGCAGCAATGGAGAATGAAAACTTATGGCATCTGGTGTGGAAAGGAATATGGTACTCACGACATCATTTGATTCACAGCTACCTAATCATTCCCATTGGAATAATTATCTTGTTAATGATCTTGTACGGTCTCAATATTTTATTAGTTGATGTTGCTAAGATCAAATTCCCGAGTTCTGTGTTGGGATTATTGATTAATTTAGTGTTCTTATGTGTATTGAGTTTACTAAGTGAATTAAAGGGAGATTCAACGTTTATTAAACGATTAAGAAATGCTTCATCATGGACTTTAACAAATTATTTGCGATTGATCAAGCCATCAATGAACTTTACATTAAAATGGATCAATGTTTTTTTTATCCCTTCGTTTGTTATGTTACCATTATCTGAACCGATATCTTTTATCGAGTGTTTGAAGATTGCTGGGGTGTTTGTTGTTGGGTTAGCTGGTTTGATATTAGCAAATGTGGGTATGATCAAACTATTTAAAATTATACTCGGAAAGTTTGGATACAAGGAAGAAAAGGCACTTTCAGATGATGAAGATGAAATTGAAATGGAAGTTATTCGAACGACAACCAGAACATTCACCAGTATGAGAGATGATATTACTACAATTGACCTTGATAGTTTACAACCTGCTAGAAGTAATCGAGAAGTTACTCCACCTCGTATCGTAAATGAAAATCCGTTTGATGAAACCACTAGTTCAACGTTACCAGAACCAGAGCCGATATATCATAAACCACATCATGTGGATATTTACCCAAGAACAGAGCCACTACCAACAAAAAAACAACTACAGCGACAACTGGTGATTTCAGAGCTGGAAAATATATCTGTTGAACAACAACAAGAAGAGGAATTACAAGAACTTTCACATATTACTGTCTTCATCACTAATTACATTGACTGGATTTTATACTTTGTTTTGTTCATTGTATCAGTACCATTATACTACGTTCCATCGATACACACATACCTTCCTTATCATTTAAGCATAACTGTTTTGTCATATTATATTGCATTATTAATTCCACAAAAATACCCCGTCACTAAAAAATTTGCCCATCCTATTATCATATCAACTGGGCTTATTTTATTCATTTGTTTTATTGGTTCATTGATTTATCACCATCATCCAGAAGGATTTTTACAGGATTTGAAGTTTTACAAGACAGGGAAAAACTATCTGAACTTATTTAGTGGGTTGACTTTAAACAATGATGGTAAATCAGATAAGGTTCCAAATAATGATCCAACTTCAACACCACAATGGCCCGGATGTGGTGATTTTTTGTCGTCACTAATGCAAGTTAGTATTGTCAGTTTATCACTTCCGATGTTTTCCTATAGACGGGATTTTGTTAACAATTTCCATATTTTAACACCAACAATTTTGGCCAGTATCGCATTGACATTTTTCATCTACCCAGTTGTATGTCATGCAATTGGAATAGAAGCGGGTAGATCAATTGGATTTATTGGACGTTCTGTAACATTGGCTTTAGGTACACCATTGATCCAAGCTTTAGGAGGTTCTGTTCCATTAATGGCAGTGTGTACTATTTTATCAGGAATCTTGGGAGTGTTGATCAATGAACCAATATTTAGATTGTTAAGAGTAGATAAACAAGATTACGTCACTAGAGGCGTGACTCTTGGAATTAATTGTGGTGCTATTGCAACAGCTCATTTATTGAATGTTGATCCACGTGCTGCTTCTATGTCAAGCTTAAGTTTCTCAGTCTTTGGTACAGTTATGGTTATTATGGCCAGTATTAATGCAGTTAGAGAGTTGGTACGTTCATGGGTCGGGTTATAGTTATATATTTATATATAATTGAAAGATCTTTAGTAATTTATATTGCATTTATTTATTATTTTATAAATGGTCCTTTGGTGTAAGTTCATCTGATTGCTCTTGTGTATATTTGTTTAATCAAATAAAAGCAGTTAGGTTTAACATGTCGAGACACCTGATACGGCTGTTACAAAAATTATCTAAAGAAGTATTGAATGAAGCTCTTCGTTTGACTCAATAGATGAACGTGACATATTTATCTTGCAGTATTGTGCTAATAAAAATTATTCATTAAGATCCTTTTTCTATCCATCCCTTCCTCTATATTCAAAACAGTGAGGTAAGGAATATACTTTAGTAAACATATCGTATTAGAACATCCATCATAGTTGTCCTGTCTGTATCGATTTCAACGGTTGACAATAATTTCAAGTCTTGTAAAATTTCCGTGTATTTCTTACATGTATTATGTATTGAATTCTTTTTCTTTTTTTATTTAATGCTTTCAAATTTTTACATGCGTTCCATAAATCCCACTAGACAACAACGACATCATTATCGTGATCATCGTTATTGTCATCATCAGCAACAACAGCATTAACAATAACAAAACGTTAGTAACAAATTAAATCAATAGAACGTGTTAGAAGTAATAGTTATATGGGTTTTATTAAAAATCAAAAGGAAGCCAAATATGAGCAAGGTTGGTTTGGCTGATTTGCCTTACGAGTTACTTGAACTCATATTCGGCTTTGTACCGAAATCAAAATTATTCAGATGGAAAGATATACCTGAAATACATGATATCGTGATGCAATCATTGTATACTACTATTGTTATTCCTGAGCCGAGATTTTATGGAGAATTATCTTTTCCTGAGGAAGGTGTCGCTGTGTATAAAACAGGATACGGTTCTGCTAAAGAAGATTCAGTCGAATTCTGTAATATCAAACGAGTATCTAAATTTATTAGAAGTATTCCAAAAGTAAAGATCAAGACTATTAAATTGAATAAAGATGATTCGCTTAAAGAACTACTTGAATTGATTACTGATAATTTACATGGTGTTGGTGCTAAATTTCTGGTGAAATATGGAGGTGGAGATCCATATTGGTTAGATAACATTTCGGACGAGTTATTAAAAAAGTATTCTAAGCTTTTATTTTCATTTCGGAGTATTTCCACAATAACTCCTCGGATTTTGCAATTGGTTGAACATTGCCGATCCCTTTTTTTGGAGGTGCAATCTGCTGACGCTTTTACGCTTTTTAAACACAACCTTCCTTATTTAAGAGTGCTTGATGTGAGGTCATATAATATGATTCTTGAGCTAGAGGAGTTGCAATTTATCCCTAGACAATTGGTGGACTTAGCTTGTAATTTGAACATTCCAGCCACACAAGAATCCGATGTTATACCAAATTTTCCACCAAATTTAGAAAGGCTAGACGTTAGTATATCTTCAGCACCTCGTAATGTGGAACCGAATATTATTCGATTTGATAAATTACGTCGTTTGAAGTATATCTGTGCAAAAATCCCACCAATTCAACGTGTATATTGCCAAAAGGTATATTAGAAATTGATGCTGATACAACTATAAAGTTAGATGATGCAAAAGCTAGTTATTCAGGTCTACAAAAACTTTCATTTTATTTCGAAACAATAAATTTCGAAATGAACAACAAATTAGTCTCACTGGAAACACTTGAGGATTTATCGATAATTGGTTTGTTCTTTGGGAGCATTGACCAAGTATCCTTGCCTTCACGTAAAAGGCAGAGGACTTGTGCTCAAAATATCCTGCTTAGCAGATAAATACACCGATTGGAGATATGTTCAGATTCGCAATCGAATTATGGAAATGATCTTATTTTCGATTTCAATTTGATTACACTACCAAAGTTGGAATCCCTTGAAGTTAATTCATTTTATGGTTTTTCAATAATTGGAGAAATTCCTCGGTCGGTGCAAAGCCTTACGTTTAGCATTTTTGAGTTTGAAAAGAGGTATATCAGAAACTTAGAAAGCTTGAAAGAAATCACCCTTAATCATTGCCATATGTTGGCGGAAGACGGTATACTTGAGTTGCCGTACAATGTAAATGTATTGACAATAATGTCAAGTCAACTATCTCGAGTACATATTACTGGTAAAAGTCTTAAAAAATTGGATTTGTCTGTAAATGACATGGCCTGTATTGATGAGAATACTTTAGTTATTCCAGAGTCGGTAGAAGGGTAGAGTCTTTGTTGCAATTGTATTAAGGAGATTGATTCTAGTACCAGATGGCCTAGAAATTTAAGATCATTGTATTTGAGTAGTAATAATATAACCCAGGCTCGTAATTTCCCATCGACTTTGAAGAAATTATCGTTGGCAGATAATAATCTCAGTCGCTTGTATGAATGGTCAATATTTCCTGAAGGTCTACAATTTTTAGATTTGACTTGTACCTGTTTGAGAATAACTAAATTGAAAGCAATCAATTTTGAAGATTTTCATGAATTGAAAGAATTAAAGTTATGTGGAAATCGACTTCTTTCAATTAATGCTGGAAAATTTCCTACGAATCTTGAATTCTTAGATTTAAGTGAAGATAACATTCAGAGAGTTCATGGTAGTTTTAAGAATTTTGAAAAACTTGAAGAGATTGATTTGAGACTGAATAATTTGAATCCTGAATTTAAAATCAAGACCAATTGGGATAAAATCAAACTTCCGATTACAGATGCATATATTTAAAAATAGTAATAGAAGATTTATTTATTAATGCTATATTTGTTTCTTTATTTCTTTATTTATTTATCATCGTTATTATACACCTAAAAGTTCCAACATACCACAAATTTCTTGAGCTTGTTTAGCTTCCTTAATTTGTTGATTTAATTCATTTGGTTTAATATCATCAATTTGCAAAGACTTTTTATAATTAGCCATTAATTCACCTACATTCCCAGTAAATCCCTTCTTTGCTGAAGGAATACTCAGTTGTTGTTTAATTATATGATCTTCTTCTTCACCACTATAATCTCTACCTTTCATCATTCTTGCGTAACCTCCAGATTTGACCATTGCTTTACTAGGATCAATTTTTTCAGTTTTTTTAGATCTAATAGTTAATAAACCTGAAGTTAAACCAGTGACAAAATGTTTTTGATTAACTGGAGAAACTCCACAAGATAATACACCATCACCAAATTTCCAACCAAATTGAACTTTCCAATTTGCAGAACTTGAATCAAATATTTTAACTGTACCATCTAAAGAACCAACCATTAATCCATTATTAATTGTTTTTTTCAAACATGTAGTTGATTTTGTAAAATTATTTAATTGATGAATTGAAGTCATTCTATTAAGATCAAATACTTTAACATATGAACCACCTGAAGAAGTTAATAAATTTGAAGTTATTGAAAGTACATCTTCAACAGGATTTTCTTGATCAAAAGTGGTAATAAGATTTGAACCATTAGGATCAATTCTAGTATCAAACAATCGAATTTTTCCATCATAACAACCAGTGGCTAATAAATTTGGATTAATAAAATCAAAACTTGATATATAATCATCATGTTTTTCATCAATTTTATATATTGGACCAGTTGAAGTTTGAGAAATATCAAAAATTCGAACAATTTTATCATTTGATCCAGTAATTAATTGATTTCCAATAGTGGGATGAAATTTAGCTACTTTTGTACCAAAAGATGAAGGAGTTAAAGAAACAAGTAAATTATTTGGCTTATAACAATCATATATTGAGACTAATCCTGATGCATCGCTAGCAACAAGTAATTTTCCATCATATCGATAATTTCCACAATTTACAGTATCTTTAAATCGAGAAAATGTTTTAATTACTTGTCTTGTCTTACTTGAAAAAATTTGAATTTTAGTTGATGAAGCAACAGCAAAATCATTAGTAACCGGATTAAATTCAATACTAGTTATAGGATGATTTTCTTTAATTAATTGAGGATTAATATAACTTCTCCAATATCTTTGTTCAGGGGTGGTTTTGGATGGTAATGTAGGTGCTCTAACTTGTGGAAGTCCCTGTTTTGCTGATGACATGATCTATTAAATGAAGCTGGTGCAGGTATACGTATGGAATGGGTGATGAGTGACGACTTCTACAAAGGCTTTAATACTCAAATAAAATAAAAGAAATTAAAAAATACTGTACATCAAACCTCCCACTCATCGCGAACGATTGGAAAAAAAAAAAAAATATTGGTGAACACACTCCTCCTCCACTAGAATATACTATACAATATGATCTACAGTTAATGATTGATTATTTTGAAACTAACCAAGTTGAAGTTATATTTATCTCAACTAAACACCAAAAAAATTGCTATTTAACTAATATATACATAAACATACAACTACCTATGATTGAGGCAGAAAATTAACTTAGTTTTCCAAATCCTTTTTCAAGGTACCCAAGAAAGCGTGTTTTTCAGCTGGGGTTTGGAATCTACCTTTACCGAATCTAGAAGCGGTATCGATCCATTTCAAGTTAACCTTTTCCAAAGCTCTTCTAGAAGTGTCAACATACAAGGATTTTCTCAAAGTGACAACTCTCTTCTTGATACCTGGAATAGAACCCTTCAACAAAACGAAATCGTTTTGAACGTTACCGTATCTAACGAAACCACCCATTGGGTTAATGGTTTTCTTGGTTCTGTCAAATTCAGTAGCACCGTTAGCTTCATCGGAACCTTTACCAACTCTGTAAACCTTGTGGTTAATAGAAGTTCTGTGGTGGTAACCGTTTTGACCAGCTCTGGCAACGGTCCAGTTAACGTTAGCTGGATGCCAAGCACCAATACAAGCAACCTTTCTCAAACCTCTGTGGGTCTTTCTTGGTAATTTCTTGGTACCCCATCTGTGGGTAACACCCTCGAAACCGTGACCTTTAGTGACAGCAATGACATCAATCATTTCATCTTGTTCGAAAACAGAGTCAACGGAAACTTCCTTTTCAAAGTGTTCTCTAGCCCAGTCAACTTTGTCGGAGACAGAACCACCATTGATTTGGATTTCAGCCAAGTGAGCTTTCTTTTGAGACAATGGAGTCTTTTTGATTTGGGTATGAGCCAAAACTCTGACAACAGAAGCGTACTTCTTAATTCTGGCCAATTCGGTTTCAATTTGTTTAGCATCAGTGGCGTATTTACCAGAGTACTTAGTGAAAGCCTTCTTCTTGGATTTGTACCAGTTTTTGTAGAATCTTCTTCTAACTTCTTCAGACAAATGTTCAGCCCAAACGGTAGTTAATGATCTTAAACCTCTTGGGGTTTCGACATAACCAACAACACCAACAACAACTAATGGTGGGGTGTCAACAACAGTAGCAGCTTCAACAACTTCTCTCTTGTGCATTTTAGAACCTGGTCTGTCCAAATCTCTGACAATGGTGGTCATACCAGCCTTGTAACCTAAGAAGGCAGTTAAAGCAACTGGTTTAGATTTGACATCCTTTGGGAAGGCCTTAACTCTTCCTCTTTGCTTAGCAGCTCTCTTTCTTGGCAAGAAACCTAAGGAACCGTGACGTGGTGCTTCGTACTTTCTGTGAGACATTGTCGGTATATATCAAATTATAAGATGAAGAAGAAGAAGAAGAAAAAAGAAGATGATGATAATAGAAAAATTTTTTTTTTCATAATTTCATTTGTATGGTGTGAGAACATCAAACCAAAAAAAAAATGAGAAAATTTTCAGTTTAATTTTCACACGACCTTTTTTTCTGTTAGACTGTCTACTGTATATATGCAGTACTATTAAATTACCCGGATTCTGCATTTGAGTTATTCAAATAAATGCAATAAACGGATAATCAATTGCAAATAATATTGTACATTTAATCTAAAATAAAAGATAATAATAATAATAACTAATAAACATTTATGAACTAAATAAAAAAATAAATCAACGAGTAAAGGAAGAAGGAAGGAAAAAGTCTATATAAATTATTGTCTTTTAACGTGAATAATCTTCTTTAAAGCTAATCTAGCATCACCGGATTCATCCAACGATGAAGACGATGAAGTCAGCAGATAATTCTGTTGGATTATTTCAGTAGCAGTCGTATCTTTTGTGGTTAACAATTCAGAAGATAAATCACTTTGATGATCTTCAAATGAGGTTGTTCAACAAGTTCTTCTAGCTGTTGTGATTGAGATGATAATGACGATGATGTGTTGGGCTGTTGCTGTTGTTGTTGGCTATTTGATTCATTGACACCACAACCAGTGAAAATTTCTTGGTTAACCAAAAATGGATTGTTGGCTCGTTTGAAAGGTGATGGAGAACCATTCAAATTCATAACAGAATACATCAAGGCATTAAACTGGGAGTTAAATTAAACAATGGAGTTAACCCAGTGGAAGCATAAGTATATGTATCCTTTGGAGTTTGTGGATTGTTTGACTGTATTGCTGCTTCATTAATTGACGATAAAGTAGGAAGTGAATCTCTTGCGGAAGAAGTGAAATTTGTAATATCAGAATTATGTCTCCTCAACGGAGCTTTAATTTTGGTTTCTGTATGAAGAGTTTCTATTCCAATTACAGAATTTGATTGAACCAAAGTTGAAGGAGTATCTATAACCTGCTTAGGACTTGGGGAGTTCTGTATAGGAGAAGATTTCTTTGGAGATTTTGGATGACATGGAACCAGTTCCATAGATAGTTTTGTAGGAGCAAACATGTCACCGGACAATACTGCTTTACCCAGATCATCAATTGTTAGCTTAAACAGGAATTCTTCCGCAGAAGACGATGATGATTGCTTTCTAGATTTGATACTTTCTACTGTGGTATTGGTGGTACTGATATTATTGGATTTAGGAACAATGTCTACTGGCGAAATAGGTTTTTCTCTATTTATTTTAATTGGTGAACCTTTTAATTTATCTAAAGAATGGGCGTTATTATTGCTGTTACTCGTGAGTGATACAGGAGGTAATAAGTTTTTACTTCGAGAAGTAGACTCTTGTTTACATTCATTAATTTTAGAAAGTTGAGATGACTCCAACGAATAGGTTGTACTATTATTGTTTAATTGTTCCCTAGGAGTTGGAAGTCCAGATGAATGGCGTTGTTGATGTGGAGTTGAAAACGAAGCATTTGTTGAAGTTGGAGGAGGAGTATTGTAATAGCCTTGAGACTGAGTAACCATAGACAATTTATCCAAGGTTTTATAATCAATTTGATAAGAATGTTCAGAAGATGGGAAATTTCCATTAGAAGAAGAAGATAATGGAGTTACTAAATGAGGACTATCATTTGTAGTGGTCTTGTTTGATTTCTTAGTAGATTTTGAACGTTTTGCCGCTGGAGAACCAGAAGTAGTGGTACCAACAGAAGATTTTCTTCTTCTTTTAGGAGGATGTGTTGGGCTTACTCTCATCAAGGGAGTAAAAGCATCTGGGGCACCACGTTTAACCATCAGATTAGAATTTAATTCCGCTGGATTTGAGTTTGGAGGAGACGCATTTATATTGATATTTAAAGTAGTGGTAATCTTTTGAGCTAAAGAATCTGGTTTTGGTGGTCTTCCTCTTTTCTTTTTAGGAGTTTGTAAAGGGGTAGTTGATTTTTTAGTGGTGGTAGTGATGAATGTATTGACATTTTGCGGTAAATCTTTAATATTTGTTACAATCGCTTGGGGTGGAGGTAATGCGAAATTTGGACCTTGTTGATTTTGATTTTGAAATTGAGATTGAGGAGTTATACCATGAGGAACAGTAAAAGTATGTGGAACAGGAGGAGGTGCTGGGAGAGGAGGTGATTGTCCTGAATAGTGTTGATTAAATTGTTGCGATTGATGATTCGGCAAAAACGATTGTTGATGATGAATTGGGTAAGAATTTTGCTGATTAATATTGTGAATAGCTTGAATTGAATTACCTTCATTATGAGGATGAGGATGAGGATGAGGAGGTTCGTTCATTTGTTGTTGTTGTAGAGATGGTGGTTGCAGTTGATGATGATGATGATGATAATTATTTGACATGGCTGTTTCAGACAATCAGAATAGTGATTGGAGGTGACTATACAGGAAATGAATTTAAAACAATGCGGATAATAAGTCTATCGTCATCAACAATAACTTTAGAATAGCAAAAGTAACCAATCAAAAAGAAAAAAAAAAGTGGAAAGATAATTGATAAATTTTTCTGTTGAACAAAAATCAAAAATTAAAGAAAAAAAGGGGAGAAACACAAATCAAAGAAACTGTGAGAAAAAAATAAAAAAAATTTTTTCTTTGATTGTTTCAGGATTTGTTGCTACCAAGTTGCTACTCCTTCCTTCCTTCCTCCTTGAAAGCAACCAAACGCCAATTTGATTCTATGAATGATCTTCATGTTAATCAAGTATAAGTAACTAAATGGAAGGATAATATTTACCACTTGATTATAGTAATTTGGTGATAAACTTAAATTGTATGGTGCAAGTTTGTTGCTAGCGGATGTTCAAAAAAAAAAAAGAAAATAAAAACGAAGACGTGTCTCAATTAAAATTTTCTTGCAATCAATTACATTTCCTAAAACGGAATAATTAATATTATTGACATTAACACTGACGGTTGGGCTGAACAAAATATGATGTTAAATTCATTTTTTCATAATTTAATATATTACAATTCTGATATAAAACAAGTATTTAATCTTATATGTGTTTTTACCTTTGTATATTGGTTAGTGAAGTTTAATATATATATTGTTACTATTGTTATCGCTCTTTTGTATGTTTTTTTTTTAATTAATATTTCGTTCAAATTTTAACTGAAATCTACAAATAAAATAATAATATCCCAAAGTGATAATAAATAAAGATATAAAATTATTTTTTCAATCAATTATGTCTCAATCTCAACCTTTCAACATGGTGATACATGTAATAAGAAACAACAGTAATAATAAATAATTCATAAATAATAGGTTGGGACACGACTTATATCACATGACATGATTGATTTGATTTGAATTAAATTCTTTTTTTTGATCTACTTGTGCATTATCAACCTTTTGATTCAAATTATTTGTAATTGATGATACGTTAATGTATGTCTATATGATCTCATCGAACTTTACTGTACATGCGTATAGTAATCAATGCCTGTAGCACGTGATTTCATTTTGCATCGAATTAGACGAAATTTCTCGTTTCTTGCATCTCGTTCCTCAATGATTTTTTCTTATTTTATTTTATACGAGGTAATTGAATGTTTATACCATACACTATAAAAGAATTTTTCAATTGATCAAGTTTGTAAAAAAAGACAATTTTTCATTCATTTTTTTTTTTTTACTGCAATTCCATATCATCAACAATGTCTATGTTAAATCCTTATACAATTCATAAAGAATTTAATGGTATTTCAGGAGCAATTGGAATTTCATTTGGATTACCATTGTTAATCATTTTATTTTATTTAATCTGTAATCCGTTATACTCAATTCAAGGCGTTAATCTTGACTTAAAACAAGTTATTAATCAATTGCCTACTACAACTCAAGATTTGATTGATTTAGTTCTTGATAAAACATGTTGGAAGGCTTATCTTGTTTGGTTTTTCACTTTGGTTGGATTAGATTTCATTTTACCTGGTAAATCATTAAAGGAGTTACATTAAGAGATGGTACTAATTTAAACTATAACATTAATGGATTAAGTATGAGTTTTATTTTGATTTCTTTATTAATGGCAAGATTATTTCAACTGTCAAATTATTATTTACCAGAATTAGAATTCATTTATACTCATCAATTACAATTAATCATTGTTTGCTTCTTATTTTCTTTCATCTTGGCTGGTTTATGTTATATTATGTCATTTATTCCATTGTTGAAACCAAATGGAGTTGACACAAGAGAAAGAATCTTGAGTATTAATGGTAATACTATGAATCCATTCTATGATTGGTTTATTGGTAGAGAATTAAACCCAAGAATTGGTTCATGGGACATAAAATTATTTTGTGAATTACGCCCAGGTATGTTATTATGGTTGTTAATTAATCTTAGTTGTGCTCATCAACAATATCACCAATTGGGTTATGTTACTGATTCAATCATTGTGGTTAATCTTTTACAAGCATTTTATATTTTTGATGGTGTGCTAAATGAGGAAGGGTGTTTAACCATGATTGATATAACTACTGATGGGTTTGGATTTATGTTAAGTTTTGGTGATTTAGCTTGGGTTCCATGGACTTATTCTTTACAATGTAGATATTTAGCTATTGCCGGAAATGAAATTCATTTGGGTTTAACGTTAAGTTTAGCCATTATTGGTTTACAAGCTTTGGGATTTTATATCTTTAGATCAGCAAATAAGCAAAAATCAGATTTTAGACAAGGTAAATTGCCTCATCTCAAAAGTATTAAAACTAAAACTGGTTCAAAATTATTAATTGAAGGTTGGTGGGGATTATCACAACATATTAATTATTTAGGTGATTGGTTAATTGGATTGTCATGGTGTTTACCAACTGGATTTCAAACTCCATTAACTTATTTCTATGTTATTTATTTTGCTTCATTATTAATTCATCGTCAAACAAGAGATGAAATGAAATGTAGAGCTAAATATGGTCAAGATTGGGAAGAATATGAAAAATTGGTTCCTTATAAAATAATTCCTTATATTTACTAAACAATATATATAATATATATACGGATAGATTATTCATTCTTTTTATCATAATCAACTTGCTTTTCAAATGATGAATAAGTGATTTCTAAACTTGTAAGCCAACTCAATGCTCCGTATAAAATAGTCAATAAAAACAATGAAACAATGATTCCCGACCAAATACCAGGGTGAAAAATTGATACTTGGTAAATAAATTATCATGTTTAATAATAGTTCCATTATTTGGTTTGTCTTTATCAGTATCCAAAATATTAACTGGATTTGTTTCTTCAGATGCCAATGATTCAGCCTCTTTAAAGTCTTGTTCAATTTCTTCTTCAATACGTGCTTCATCATCTTCTTTTGGTTTCTCTTTTCAATAATGATATCTTCATCATTGTATAAATCATAGACTTTTTCTTTAATATTATCTAAAGATCCCTTGGTTTTAAAACTTGGTAAAGTTTGAACAATAACATTGTCACTATCTTGATGAAATTTCAAAATTTCAATCATGGAAATACTTTTGTAGTGTTTAAAGTATCTAACTTCACATTCTTCAGCAATCTTAGCAGAAGTAAAATTAACATTGTCTTGATCAGGGTAGAAAACATTATCATATTGCATTCCATTATATCCTTTATCAGTGATCAATTCATCAACTTGATAAACGTAAATAGTTCCACTTCCAAGACACATATTTTTAGTTTCTTCAAGTACAACATTTTCAAGTTTATCAGTCTTAACAATTTTATGGGTTTCAATAAGAGAAGTACTGCCCAATGGGTTCAATATCAATTTTCCAGTATTAGAAAATGCCAATGATAATGGAGCAAAAACCCCCAAACATGCAGTTAATTGTACAATTGATACCATTCTTCGTTGACTGGTTTGTTGGTTGATTGGTTGGTTGATTGATTAATTGGTTGTCCAATTTTAATCTAATTTAATTTTCTTCTTTTTTTTTTCTCGCTTGATTGTTTTTTTGATTGATCGTTCTCGTTCGTGGTATCTATCGCTCAATTTATTTCCACTCGTGGTGCTAATCGTCGTGGTGAGTGAATTACAGAAAATTTTACGACTAATGTACACGACTAAGCTAAATAATATCATTAATTATACTGTATAAACTCTATTTAAATATCAATCTTCATTACCAGCAGCAGCAATTAAATCCAAGAATTTCTCTTTTGAAACATCATTCATCAATTCTTCTTTTTTACTTTGGCCTCTAATTGACTCTTTACTTATTTCTTGATTAGTTTTAATTTGAGTAGACAATACAGCATTGAATAATCTAACTACACCACGTTGGGCAACTTTCTTTAAATCTTTTTCATGTTGCATCAATTCTCTAATCTTACCTGGTTCTTCTTCATCTGTTGGTAATAATGTTTTAATTCGGAATTTATCATGAAAGTTTTTCTTTTCTTGTAATAATGCCTTCTTAGCCTTTAATTCTAATTTATCACTTTCCAATTTCTTTAAAGTTTTTTTATTTCGAACCAAAATTGGATCTTTTCTATCATATGCTTTTAATTTGGAATTAACTATCGATGTTAATGCATTGGCAAAGGATTCTGACCCATCATCAGTAGTACCCTTTTTCTTTTTTAATTTTGGAAAATTCGATTCTTCTTCATCCTCTTCATCTTCTGAGGATGATGATACATCAGCTAAATCAACTTCATCATCTGATCCTATTTCTCCTTCTAAATCACTATCTTCTTGTTCTTCTAATTCAGATGATTCTTCTTTTTCTGATTCACTTGAATTTGATTCTTCTTCTTCTTCTTCTTCTTGTTCAATTGTCACTTTTGGTTTCTTTTCCTGTGGTGTTTTATTTATAGATTTTCCTTTATTATTTATCTTTTGTTTCTTTAATGTTGGTCCCATTTTCTTGTTAAAATAATCTTGTTCTATGAAGTTAATAAAGAAGGAAATATTTAATTTATTCATCTCATCGGGGAAATTTCTCTCTTTACTTGGTTTTTTTTTTTCTTACATAAAGTCCTATATCACATGAGTATTAGCACGTGATAATAGATATTGCGTTTTTTATTTTTTTTTTTTTATTTTGTTTTGATTTTGTTTGAAGTTTGATTTAGAAAATTGATTTTATTGGCAACAGCAATAACAACAACAAGAACAAGAAGACGAACAATAAAAGATGGAGGAAGAAAATTTGAATATACTAAAAGCCAGGCTGACAAATAACAAACGACAATTAGAGGATACTACAAATGCCATTAGAATGAGGAAATTACCATCAAGTAGACTTCCAACCACAACAAGTGATGAATCAAATAGATTTAGACAACTTATAAACGATAAGAATTTAGAGTTAGAAAATTTAAAAATTAATTCAATAAGTCTTCGAAATGAAATTGAAGCTCAGAATTTAGAAAATTATCGAATTCAATGTAATTTTCAAGATTTAGAGACAACATTACATGATGTTAATTTAAAAATTGAAGAATTGACCGGTTATAAAGAACAATCTTTAATATCATTGAGTAAGAAATATGAACTAGAAACAAAGAAATTGAATGTTAATCATCAAGAACGATTAAATAATATTAAAGAAGACATTACTAAACAAGTTGATGAATTATTAACTGAAAAGCAAGTTATATATGAAAAGGAAATCAGTGAATTAAACGAAGAGATTACTACGATGACAAAGGATAAAAGTGATATGGAAACTGAAATGAATAAGAAATTGATTTTGTTAAAGCAAGATCAACACAACGAAGAAGTGAAAATTATGGATGAATTAAAAGATGAATATAATAAAACAAGATTGGAAATTGATGAAATTGATAAAGAAATATCACGCAAGAACAATGAAATTGAAGAGATTCAATCCATCAAGTTACCACAACTTACACAAGAACATACTCGATTTATAACTCTTTTAGATCAACTAAAGTCAAAGAACCATGATAAACAACAAGAAATTAACAATTTGGAAAATCAAATAACTACAAAGAAATCCAAGATCGAATCATTAGCAAAGGGATCACAGGAAAGGGTTGAAGAATTACAAAGATTAAATTTTGAAATTACCAGAATGAAATCAGAATTAATTGATCAAGAAACCAAGAGAAGAAAACTTCATGCTCAATTACAAGATCTAAAGGGAAATATTCGAGTATTTTGTCGTATTCGAGATACACCTACACAGAAAGATTTAATTCAGTATCAAATACCTCAAGATATAAATGATGAATCAAAACAAGATTTATTAATTACCAGAACTAATTATTCCAATAACTCTTCTACTTATAAATTTCTGTTTGATAAAATTTTCCAACCTCAACAATCCAATGAAGTTATATTTGAAGAATTATCCCAATTAATTCAATGTTCTTTAGATGGTACTAATGTTTGTGTATTTGCATATGGACAAACTGGATCAGGTAAAACATTCACAATGTCTCATCCACAAAATGGGATGATTGCTATGTCAATTATGAAGATATTTAATGATGTTGAAGAATTAAAAGAAAAAGGTTGGGATTATTCAATATCTGGAAAATTTATTGAAATTTATAATGAATCAATTATTGACCTTCTAAATCCTGCATGTTTAGAGAAACATGAAATTAAACATGATGATTCAATAGGCAAGACAACTGTGACTAATATTACTACTTTAGAAATAACTACTCCAAAACAAGCTAATGAAATACTTGATATTGCCAATAAGAAAAGAAGTACAGCTGCCACTAAATCCAATGATCATTCATCAAGATCTCATTCTATTTTTATTATTGATATTCAGGGGATTAATAAACTTACTGGAGAATCTTGTAATGGAACATTAAATTTAATTGATTTAGCAGGATCGGAAAGATTAAATAATTCTCGAGCAGAAGGAGAAAGGTTAAAAGAAACTCAAGCAATTAATAAATCATTATCATGTCTTGGAGATGTTATCTATTCATTAAATTTAAAAGAATCATCTCATATTCCTTATAGAAATAGTAAATTAACATATCTATTAAAAAATAGTCTTGGTGGTACTTCAAAAACATTGATGTTTGTTAACATATCTCCTTTAATTAAAGATTTAAATGAAACTATTAATTCTTTAAGATTTGCAACAAAGGTAAATAATACCAAAATTAAATAAATGATTAAATAATATATATATATATACATATGTACACGGGAAATAGAGAAATTGGTTTATTTAAATAAAGGTTCTTTTAAAGGTTTTGGATCATTTGTTGATCCATCAATTAAGAAATTTTCATTTGGTTTATAACCAGAAGCTTGAATTAATTTACCTGATTCAATAGCTTGATTCCAAAGTTCAGGATGGTTTTTATTTGCCCAATCTTCTAATTGTTTTTGACCTTCAATTTGATAACAATAATTGTACATATTAATTAATAAATCATCAGTTAATTCTAAATCATAATCATCGATATTTTCCACAATTCCAATTGATTTATCAATCAATCCATGATATGAATAAGCAATCAAATATTGTTTGAACATATCATAATCCGGTACTAAACCAAACGTAGTTAAATTATTCCAAAATTCTTCAACATAAATTAAATCATGATAAGTGTAAGCTTTAATCATAATCATAGCACTTGTTTCATCAACTCCTCCTTCATCTTTAGGATTTAAACTCATGGTTAAATACAAATCTCTAACTTTACTAACTTCTTGTAAATTACAATATGCATTCATTATAGAATGAATTAATTCTTTATCTTGATAAGGTAATGAAATATCCATTTTTAAAGATTCATGAATTTCAATTACCCCTTCTTCATACAATTTATCACCAAATTCATTAATTAAATATAAATACATTTCTTTGGTCGGTGGTTTATGGTTATGTTCACCATGTAATTTAGACATTTCAAGCATTGATCGAAATATTCTTAATGCTGCATTCCATCGTTGATTTTCACAAAAGAATTTCATAGTGGATAATAATCTTTCATGAGGAATAAAAAATAATTATAACAATGAACATATAAATACCAATTATTAACCATTCTTGAATCGGAAGTATTGGTTATACAATAAGTATGAATCATATCGTATAATTGATAATATTTATATCCAAATGGTTTTTCAATTGGAAATTTCACAGCTTGTTCTTGTTCCATTTTAGGTAATTCTCGTGTCATCAATTCAATAACATCTCCTGTTAAATTCTCTTCCAAAATTTTAGGAACAATAGCATTAATGGTATCAATATTAATTTGTTGTTGTAATTGTGCTTTAATACGTTGGAATATTGGAAATGCTTGTTTCATTGGATTATTATTAACGACACATTGAATTAAATCATTTATAGTCTTGGAAACCGCTGGATCATTGTTATATTGTGCCCATTGGGTAAAATCAGCAACACTATCGTCAAATATCTTCATGGACATTTCATAATCATTTTGTTCAGTTGCTTTATCAAGAAGATATTTATACGAATAAATGGACTTTTCGGTGCTTAAATGAGATTGTAAATCATGAATAATTTCATTTGTAGGAGAAATATCCGATGTCATTAATGCTTGAATTGATTTTTCATAAACTTCAGATGAATTCAAACTGTCTGGAACCTTAGAAAGAATTTGATCAACTATATTACCTTGTGAATTGTGAACAATCTTGTAAACTTCCAGTTGAAATCTTAACATAGACAGAAACTTAACTTCATCCCTTGCAATAAATTCAGTAATTTCATTAGCAAGAATTTTATTGCTAAATTTCCAACTTGAAAATAACAAAATTTCAGCTAAAGATTCATCATCTAAATTTTGTTTAAATATCACATCTTTAACTTGACTGATTTTATCTTGAAGATAATTCATTATTTTATCACTATTTTCAAGACTCATTTGGCATTTATTAACTTGTAATATCTCCCAATTCAATTTAAATACCATCAATAAACCATCCATTGATATTTTGTTAAATTCCAAATTTTTTATTACTTGATTTATCGCATATTGAATTCTATCCAAATTAATCTCTAGATTTAAATAACAATGAACTTCAGGAGTAGTTTCTTTGAATAAATCTTCAATATACTTATTCAAATATAAAATTATTTCATCATTTATTGTTCCCATTTCAATTAATTCTTCAAATATTCCTAAATTGAATTTCTTATTTTCATATAAATATTCTAAATAATCTTTCATAAATGCATTATAATCTATTCTATCTTGTAAACTTTTTAAAATATAACATAATTTGGTGGTTTTTGAATCGTGAGTAAAATTAATTAATTGTATCAATGTTGAATTAGGTAATTTTTCAATATTTAAAAGTAATGATTCAATAATTAATTTACTAAACCCTGGCTGTTTACTAATAATCTCATTATATAATTTCTCAAATATCAAAATTGACAATTCAATAGGTATTCCAGTTTTCTTATTAAATCCATTCTTTATAACAAAATCTAAAACTTCCAATACTTCCTCATTGTCATCAAATTTAGATTCAGTCAAAAATTCTTTTAGTTTGGTACTAATTATATTAATTTTTAATCGATCAGATAAATTTGAGGCTCCACCATCTGTTAAATAATTTGATATTTCAATATAAAATTTCTGAATAGTTGCATCTTTATATAATTGAGGTTCTTCAATTATCATATTCCCTCTTCTGGGTTTGTTCTTTGATTTAGAACCATGTTTCACAAATTTCTTTAAAAATGATTTCGTTAGCACTGGCGTTGTTGATGAAAATGATCTTATATTATGAGATGATGTATATAGAAGTATCGATCTCAGTATCGCAACTCTTGTGAACATCTTGAAATCCTAGAAGGGAATGTTACTATCAGGATTGTTTACTTGATACTTCGCTCTCTTTTTTTTTTCACATCAGTAATAATAAAGTAAGGGAAATTTCTCGTTTTTTTTATTTGGGTTCTTCGTATTTTTTTCTTTTAAAAAATGGAGAATCACGTGACATCATTTTGCATTTTGTACAAGTATATACTCATATTTTACAGTCTATGTACAGTAAGTTGTCCCATTTGTCTCTTTGAATTAATAAATATATATTACAATTAGATTCAGTTCTTCTTATCATTAGATTCATCATTATCATCATCAGGTCTATATTCTGGAAGGTGTGATTGTAATCTTTTTATAGCCCAATTTTTACCAACAAATTTAACATTTGGTTCACTTAATCCTTCAGTATTGGTAAAAACTTTCCAAAAATGAGGATCTTTAAATCGTTTATCTTCAGGATTGAACATTCCTGTTTGATTTCTTATTTCCACCACTCTTTCTCTAAGATAAGCTGTTAAATCAGATCTTAATTTTTGGGCTTTTTTACCAGTTTTTAATTCTTCTGAAAGATCAGTTGGATTAGATTTATCAATATATTTCTTGACTAATTTTCTCCACCGTTCACGATAATCTTCTAAAGCTTCATCATTAATTGGGTCTCCCACACAGACATGAATTTCTGCACCAAAGTTAGCTGGCAACCATCTTTCAAGACCAACTTGAGGTTTATCTTCAGGCACAACTTTTTCAAATCCAAATGAAAATAATGGTACAACAACTGGAGTACGAGTACTCTCAAGAATGAGTCTTGAAATTCCCCATTTAAAATATCTCATAGAGTTGTGATGTGGTTCTTGCAATTGTAAAACAAATCCTTCGGGGAATACATGGAACCATGAAGTTTTAGTTCTAATAAATGGACTCTTTCTCATTAAAACATTTGTCGATTCAGGACTTGGTTTGATAAAATTGACTAATTCAGTATTTGTTTTGCTACCGATATTATTAACAGTTTGTAGAATTAAAGGTTTTTCTTCTTCTTTAACACCAGGAGTGAACTCAAGATCCAAAGTATCATCGGGACTTAAAATTCTAATGGCTGCATCTAATGAACCTTGGAATGGTCCTTCACCAAATCTTTTAGTACCCAATATTTTACCTAAATTGAAAAACCAACTTTGAAAAGTAGTACTAAAACAAACATTATGTGCTCCAAATCCCCATCGTATAGTATCAACATCTAAATGATATCGCCATGGCAATGAAGCATAAAATGCAGGATCATCAACCACTGACATATGGTTCATCACGGTCAATAGACTTCTATTTTCTTCTCTAGCTTTAGTTAAAGCATAATCTAACTTCTCTATATTATGTAAACATGGTTTATAAAAGGTATTTAGAATAATCTTGGATCCTGTAATCATAAATAAACATGTAGCATGAGATGCCAAATTCCATAAAGGATGAGTTCTTGGATACTCACTAAGAAACTCGTCTCCTCTGGTCAACGTGTCTTGAAATGACATCCTTTACAGTTGAATAAAGCTTTGGTAAGTTGAAAGTTGATTTGTCTTTAAATTTTGTTGGGGAAATCTCTGAAAAAATTTTTTTTATTTTTTTTTGGCTCTCTTTATACTCCCTCGGGTTAATTTTTGTGAGTGATCTTCATTTGGTAGCTCAGATCCCACGTTTGCTTTTTGGATTTGTCATAATTAAAAAAAAAGAAAATGTTTCATTAATGGATAATGAAATCTTCATAACTTAAACGAACATCTGGTGTTTCATCATGTTCAAGGTTAGAAGCAAAAGTATTATTAATGAAGTATTCAAAATTTTGGATAGAAATACAATTTTGCATTGAATTACCAAATTCGTGAAAATCATTAAATTTAATCTGAATGGAACTGTTGGTATTAAGGCCACATATACTATAGATATTACCAAATAATTCATTTGAATCCTTAATATATTTGTATTGATTGTATGTCATTTCACAATCCTGTAGTAAATGTTTAAGTTCAATTTTGAACTTCATGATCAACCATAAATCATCAATATGTAAATCTGAATAAGAAGCAGTTGACAACAAAGAAAAACTTTGTAAATAAAAGTGTCCATAGAGATTCAGTAAATCGATCAAGGTAGAATATCTTTGGAATCTAATGATGAATCCTTTAGTGTAGATATATACATGATTAAAGTAGATATAATTGTGACCAAAACTAACAACAAAAAAAAAAGAAAGAATCATTACAGAAAATATCAAATAGTTTTCTGGATATTTGTCATTAACTTTAAAACAATGCCAATTGGAGAATTATTAATACAGGATGAAGGCTATAACAATACATCACTAACATACCTAATTATTAATTCTAATATTCAATTCTCTCAATCACAGATTTTCAAGATTCTTAATTTATCAATCGATAATCCAATACACAACAGAGTATACGACCAACTCATTAGCATCATTAACACCACAACAAAAAATTTATACCATAACGTACACGAAGAAAATTTACAAGAATATCCATTAACCAATTTACAGTATTTGAGTTTCATGATTGCTGATAAATTCCCAGAGATTTTTTACTGTCCAATTTGGCTTTTGGAAGAATTTGAATCAGAACAAGCTGACTCGGTATTGGTACGTAAAAGCCTCCATGATACCATTAGTTGGGTACTGAAACGTTGTAGATACAATGAAATGTGGATTATTACGTATTTAATTAAACAAGAATTCACCAAATTTATTCAGCAATTGCAATAGTCACCCCCCTCCATTTGGTAATAATAATTATTGGTATGTTTGTTGATCTCAGTTGTATATTTTGCAGTAATAAACAAACAAAAAAAAACAAAATCATTGTCGTGTGCAAACTGTCAAAAAAAATAATTTGCTGAAAGGAAATGAGCGATGAGATTGAGAATAATTTTTCAGTTAGGATTTTTTTATTTTTTTTTTTTTAGTTTTTGGGATAATCAATAGTTTAACTCATCACTACCAATCCATTTTAATCATCAACAATGGCTAGAATAAAGAAGAGAGGAACATCTGGTAATGCCAAAAATTTCATTACCAGAACTCAAGCTATAAAAAAATTACAAGTTTCCTTAGCTGACTTCCGTCGTCTTTGTATCTTTAAAGGTATTTATCCAAGAGAACCAAGAAATAAGAAGAAGGCCAACAAGGGATCTACTGCTCCAGTTACATTCTATTATCATAAAGATATTCAATATTTATTACATGAACCAGTATTGGCTAAATTCAGACAACACAAAACTTTTGCTAAGAAATTACAAAGAGCTTTAGGAAGAGGTGAAGTTGGTGATGCTTATAGATTAGACAAGAATAGACCAAAATACACTTTGAATCATATTATTAAAGAAAGATACCCAACTTTTAATGATGCATTACGTGATTTGGATGATCCATTAAATATGTTGTTTTTGTTTGCCAATATGCCATCTACTGATAAAGTTACCACTAAAGTTGTTACCGA
This sequence comes from Candida sojae, assembly GCA_013177575.1. Classification (NCBI taxonomy): domain Eukaryota; kingdom Fungi; phylum Ascomycota; class Pichiomycetes; order Serinales; family Debaryomycetaceae; genus Candida; species Candida sojae. The sequence goes on along the minus strand of WWPN01000002.1, from coordinate 1,869,411 downwards.
TGCTGAAAATTTATGTAATCAATGGTTTGCTTATGTTGCCAAAGAAAAATGTTTAAGAAAAGTCTTTGTATCCATTAAAGGTGTTTATTACCAAGCTAATGTTAGAGGACAAGAAATCAGATGGTTAGTTCCATATAAATTCCCGACTAATATTCCAACTGATGTTGATTTCAGAATTATGTTGACTTTCTTGGAATTTTATTCTACCTTATTACATTTTGCTTTATATAAATTGTACAATGAAGCTGGATTGGTATATCCTCCAACTATTGAAAAATCCATTGGATTAAGTGGATATGTTTTACAAGATAAGAATGCTCCTTTGAAAAAGAAGGAAGAAAAAAATGAAGAAGAAGGTAAAAACTTGTCTGATTCAGAAATATCTAAAGCTATTGAAGCTGATAAAGAAGCTGATGTAACTGAAGATCAAGATGGTATTGTTGCCAGTAATGAAGAAGTTGAATTGGATGAATTCACCAGTACAAAAGAAGATTCTTTGTTGCAACCTTCTAAAAATCAATCCCCAACTTCAGAATTATTTTCCAATTTTATCTTTTATATTGGTAGAGAAGTTCCATTGGATATTTTGGAATTCTGTATATTATCATGTGGTGGTAAAGTTATTTCTGAAATTCAAATTGATGAATTAAAAGCCAACGATCCAGAAGCTTTCAAACAATTAAACTTGTCTAACATAACTCATCAAATTGTTGATAGACCAAAGATTTTACAAAAAGTCCCTGGTAGAACATATATACAACCACAATGGATATTTGATTGTATTAACAAACAAGAATTAGTTAATGTTAATGATTATGCCATTGGGGAAACTTTGCCACCTCACTTGTCACCATGGGGTGATGCTGGTGGTTATGATCCAAGTAAGGGTGCTCAAAAGACCGAAGGTGAAGGTGAAGAAGAAGAAGAAAGTGAAGAAGAAGAGGAAGAAGAAGTTGAAGTTCAAGAAGGTGATGAAGATCAAGAGGAAGAAGAAGAAGATGAAATTGATGAAGATCTTAAAGCTCAAAAAGAATTAGAATTAGAAGCTGCTGGTGTTAAATTCTCCGAAGTTAACGAAGAAGATAAGAAGAAGCAAAAGAAAGCAAAGGCTAAACAAGCTTCTAATAAACCAGTTGATGAAGAAAAAGAATTAAAGAAGATTATGATGACTAATAAACAAAAGAAATTGTACAACAAGATGCAATACGGTATTGAAAAGAAAGAAACTAGAGAAAGAGAATTGACTAAGAAGAAGAAACAATTGGAAAAGAAGAAGGATCAATTGAAAAAATTAACTAAATAGACATAACTAGTGGATTAATCTTTTAATGTAAAATAGTAAAATATCAAGAAACCAAAAGAAAAAGTTGTTGTAGGGAGAAGGTTAATGGTGGTGGTACCAATAATCGCGTGAGAATTAAAGAATATTCCGTCAATTTGGGACGAACTGGACAAAAAAAAAATTGAAAAAATTAATCAGAAAATTTCTAAACTAAACTAAACCAAACCGATACCAGACAGTATACCTCCAAGCATCATGTTGAGACATCTGATTAGAAGAATCACAACTACAAGTCGAATTTATAATGAATTAAAATCATCAAAAGAAATAGAGAATTATCTCAATAATTCAACATGGTCAATCAAAGAATTATTACAACCACCATCATCATCATCTTCTTCAACATCAACAAACTCCAGTGAAGTTTCTCCTGAAGTGGTAACCAAGATGTTAAAGTTATCAGGGTTAAGTGATTCACAAGACATACAAAATATTAGAAATTCATTGAATCTTCAAATGATGTTTATCAATCATTTATATGATCAACTGGAGAATTTGACGACCAAAAAAGAAAATGAAAATAATTGTATGTTTAGATTACTTGCTAGTGATCATATTCCTGAAATTCCTTTAACATTAGATATGATAATAGATGAAATTGAAAAGCTAGATCCAAGTGAAGCAAAAGGAGAGATTAGATTTGGAATAAAAGATCTACAACGTGATTCATTTATAATCAAAAAGAATTAAATAAACTGATATTTTATTTTATTTTATTTCATTTCATTATATTTATTGTCTTACTCGACTATCCATGTACATTCTATCAGGTATTTCTAAAACAAATAAATTTTTAAGGGCATCTTGTAATTTAATCAATTCTTTAACTCCCAGATTAATTAGATCTATTTCTGTTGATTTATTGATATTAATATATGCTTTAATTTGGAATTGATTAGATTCATCTAATAATTTTAATTTGATACCATCAGTTGTAATATTAGAATCATTATCATCTCTCACAAATATTTTGTAAATTTCAATGATTATGTTTCCGTAAAAAAATCTGATCCCCTTTAACCAATATTGATTTATCACTTCGTATCCTAAATCAGAAAGAAATACCAAAAATGAATCCCTTCTTACCACTGATGTTGAACTATTTGTGGTTACTGATTTTGGTTTTTCTTCCGTTAATTCCACATTGGAAGCTTCTTCCTTGACTGGTTGTTCATTTGTTTGTTGTTCTTTATTTGTGTCTTCTTTTGGTGGATCAATCTCCATTATATCAGAATCATTGCCAATAAGATTGATATCAATTTCTTTCTCCTTATCCTCTTCCGCTTTATTCTCTTCAATTTTTAACAATGGTATATCATCGTTATCATCTTCGTCTTTCACATTTGGAGCTGAGTTCGCATTGATATTAGTTTCCTTTGGTTCTTGATTAATTTGATTAATATTTTCCTCAGGTTTTTGTTCTTCTTGTTTAACTTCGACAATGTCAATATCCATTTGATCATTTACTTCCGGTATTTTTTCGACCTCAACATTAGTATGAGTATGAACTAAAGTACTTTCATATATCTGTTGATGAGAACTGCCTTGATTTTTCCCAGCTATTGGAATATCACTAATTTGTAAAGTCCAAACTCGTTCAACTTGATTGTTATCTCCAGAAAACAATTTTCGAACCACAATATTTGATTCTCCAGTTATAAAAGGTTCCAGTACATCTATATCATTTCCATCATCTGCTAAATTCTGTCCTGTCCATGTAGACAGACATCTCATGTAATATTGTTCTATTTGATTAACTTTCCCGGGTTCGAATTTAGGTTTAAAAGCATAGGATGGTTTTGTTAGTAATGTATAAGTTGAAATCGATTGTGGATGACTCAATCCCGTAAGAGCTTGTAGTGTGGAAATTGTCTGTAAATATTTATTATGAGGAATTGATGATGCCAAAAATAATTGATGTACCATAGTGGGATTTATTTAGTTTCTTAATATATTCAGTATTGATTTGTTTACCAGTCATAACAACAGAAAGGAACAACAAAAAAAATCTCCTACTTCTTTTTTTTACATTTTCAAAATTTTATTTAGAAATTTTTCATATTAGACAAACTACACGACCCAATTTATATATCTTTCTTAGTTTCTTCTTTTTCATCCAATTTGGATGTATCTTCAGTAAAGGCAACAATAATATAACCAATCAATACAATATTTGCGACCAAAGCAGCAACACCACCACTGATAATTGAGTTAGTGGTGAAATATTGTAGTATAAAAAATGCCAATAATGGGAAAATAACCATTAAAGCAGTGAAAAACATCAATTTTTGAATAACCGATCTTTTCTAAATGTTAGTATAATCGTGCTTGTAATATTATAATATCTCATATATCTTACTTACTTTGGAACATCTGGAGCTGGCATGATAATGATAATTGTGTGTTGGTGTTGTTGTTGTTTTTGTTGATTAGCTGACCTGGTTGGGCTGTCTTCTCTTTATTTATCACTTAATATTTTTGTTGTTCTCTTTTTTTTGATGGTTGTTTGAATTTTAGTTTGCATACACGACATTTATTTTTGCGACATATCAATCCCACTTCAATGTCGCTCCGTGATCTGGTATCGGAAAGATTACATATTTTGAAGTTCATACAAGGAAATAAGAACTCATGATACTACGAGGTTATTAGTCACACATAAAGGGTGGGAAATCTTATTTCTAGGGATTGTTGACAACTCTAGATTTTTTGAGGCGGTAAGATTGATCAATTGAATTAATAATCAATCCAAAAAGATTATAATTCCGCTAATCGCCTTAATAATAATTTAGCCGTTGGCTTTGTTCCTTGAAATCCTCGCCCCACATATTTTTTTCTTGTCGTGGTGGGGAGCGGGCGGCTCACCTCTTTATTTTTTTTTTTTTTTTTCTTCTATCGGACTAAATTTTGCATCTTACTCATCGGTGAATTTATATAATTACTCCGATAATTATACCGATTGGTTTTCGTCTCCATTGGATTTGAAATTCTCGAGTCATAAATTCAACACTTTTTATTTTTTTTAACTCCAATGTTTTTTCTTCTTCTTTTTCCTTTTTTCTTTTTTCATATTGATGGTTCAGTAATACTAACAACGGTAACCTACGATGAGAAGATTCAGTGTTACAAGTAGAGAAACTCAGGTTCAGGATAATCAACCTCCTAATTCCTCCTTTGTTGATTCTAAAGGTTTACCCCCATTGGAACCAATTAGTGATGAATCTGTGAGTGACTCAGATCAAGAAGTAAGTTCTACTGCTAATTTAATGACTGCTTCAAATCCACCAAGAAACAAATGGAGAATAGCTTCATCAATTTTATTCAATTTTGCCGCTGGGTTTAGTGATGCTGCTCCTGGTGCATTGTTACCCCATATTGAAGATTACTATAATATTAATTATGCAATTAGTTCATGTATTTGGGTTAGTAATGCTGCTGGGTTTATTTTAATTGCTTTAATATCCCACAAGATCCAACCGTGGTTTGGTAAAAGAAATAGCTTACCCGTAGGAAATTTATTAAGTTGTATCATGTATGCAGTGGTTTCTAGTGGTACCAAGTTCCCGGTTATTGTTGTGGGATTCTTTTTTGGTGGTTGTGGATTAGCATTAGTCGCTTCTCAATGTACTATTCTTTTAAGTCGATTGGATAAACAAAGTACATATCTTGCTTATTATCATGGAGGATACGGAATTGGTGCCACAATTAGTCCATTGATAGCCACTAGTATGGTTAATAGAGAAATCCCTTGGAATTATTTTTATTTGGTTTTATTAGGAATAATGGTCATTACAGGTATATGTTTGTACACATCATTCAAGAATGCTGATGAAGATTTGAAACCATGGGATCATGATGATGTTGTTCATAATAGTGATATTGAATTAGAAACCTTAAATTCATCAGTCCACCCAGTCACTTCTACCACTGTCATTCCAGAAAATAATCAACATTCAGATATATTAATAGCTTTGAAGAATCCACTCACTTGGTTGGTTGCATTCTTTTGTTTATTTTACCAAGGTGCCGAGGTTTCATTAGGTGGTTGGATAGTTACGTTTTTATTAGATTATCGTCATTCAAACCCAAACAGTACTGGTTATGTTGCTTCTGGTCTTTGGGCTGGTTTGACAATAGGTCGATTATTTTTAACACGTCCAATTCATAAATTCATTGGATTGAGACGAGGTGTGTTTATTGTTTCAATGTTGGCAATTTTATCAGTTATAATTACTTGGGTTATTCCCGTGATTATCGCGGAAGCAGTATTTGTATCCATTGCTGGTGTTTTCATTGGTCCAACTTATCCATTGGTGATTACTTTTGTTGCATTACCAGGATTGGTTCCAAGAAAAATCCAAGTTGTTTTTATTACTATAATGACAGCATTTGGATCTACAGGAGGTGCATTATTTCCATTTATTGTTGGTGTATTGCTGCAAAAAGTAGGTACATTTGTTGTTTTGCCTATATTTATAGCATTATTTTCAACTGTGATTTTCCTTTGGTTGTTGTTACCAAATAAGGAAAGACAAATGAAAACAAATAAATCACAACTTGGATTCTGGGAGAGAATGTGGTAAAGTCCCTTTTAATGTATTATAATAATAGATTATATAGATAATACAGGGATATTATTATTATTCTTACTGGAATAAATTTATTCACGTCGCGTTAAAAGTTCCTTCCCTGGCGGCAATAACTTTTTGTGTGTGTCGCAGGACCTGAAAATTGTGAATGTGAAATTCGTTTTTAAATATGTAAAGCCATTTCAAGAAATTTCATGTTTACGAAAAACTTCAAAAAAAAAAAAAATCTGAAAAGACACCAATGCTCATTCCTATCCTAATCGGCTTAGTTGATTTTGTTTAAGATGACAGATATAATTGATAGAGGAGCTAGATTATTTGATGATGACACTATTGACCGTGACTACAATCATGCAACTGATTCTGAATATAAAAGATTTCGAAGAGAAGCTGATCAATTATATACAAAAAGACAACAATTAAGTCAACAATCACAACAAGCTTATAAACAAGGAGATAAACAACGTGCACATGAATTAAGTGAAGAACTGAAGAAAATTCTTGATAAAGCAGAAGAATTTAATCGTAAAGCTGCAGAATATGTTTTTCGTGAAAATAATGAAGATAGTGGACCTGATGAAATTGATTTACATGGATTATATGTTAAAGAGGCAGAATGGATTTTACAAAGAAGAATTTATTATGCTGTTCAAACTAACCAATCTCATTTGAATGTTATTGTTGGAAAAGGGTTACATTCTTCTAATGGTGTAGCTAAGATTAAACCAGCTGTTGATGATTTGTGTGATAAAGTTGGATTAAACCATTATATTGATCAAAAAAACACAGGGGTCTTGGTGATTGATTTAGAAAATGTTAATATCAATCGACTTCCAAATACTTGGTCTCAAGGTACTTCTAATATTACTCAACCACAACAAGCATACCAAGGAACTGGACAACCACAATACAACCAACATCAACAACAACAACAACAACAACAATATCATGGTAATACCCAATATCAACAGCAACAACAACACCACGGCGGACAACAACAAGATATTAAAACAGGAAACACCTTACTTGATATGGCTCTTAAGCTTTTCTGTGCTTGTATTAATAGTAAGTAATGTATTTGTAGAATCAATTAATAGAAAATGTGTTTATTATACGAACTAGAAAGTAATGGACGAACGCTGGCTACAATATACTTGTTTAACATAAATAAATCTTATAAATATAAGTGTAAGACGTTGTAAAAGTACAGAAAAAAAATTAGCCTATTCCCACCTGTTGGGACAGTGAATTTCCAATCATCTGTCCCTTAGGGTTGTTCTAACAGCCACATGTACTTGATTCAGAATCCAAATGGATATTTATTGGATCATTATAATCATCATTAGCATCATTAGCATTACTGGCATTTAATTCTTCTTGCTGTAAAGCCATCTTGGCAATCACTTCAAATGCAGCTTCAACATTAACCCCATCTTTAGCACTTGTTTCAAATACTGGATAATTAAACCCACCTAATTGATTATTTGTAATATTATTTAATTTTTTAGATAATGAAGGTATTTTCTTTGAATCATCAACATCAATTTTATTACCTATTATAATGAATGGGAAATCTTGTGGATTTGATACATTAGATTGAACCAAAAATTCATCTTTCCAACTAGTTAAATTATTTAAAGATTTTTCATTTGTTACATCAAAACATAATACGCAACAATCAGCACCTCGATAAAATGCTACGCCTAAACTTTGAAATCTTTCTTGACCAGCAGTATCCCAGATTTGTAATGCGACTTGTTTATTGTTATCAATGGTGATTTCTTTTGTTAAGAAATCCGCCCCAATAGTTGCCTTGTATTGATGAGAAAATTTGTTATTAACAAATTGTTGCATAAGAGAAGTCTTACCAACTCCCGAATCTCCTAATATAATGACCTTTAATAAAGTTTTCTTTCTTGATGACATGCTGTTGAATGAATGAATGAATAAAATCTGTGTGAACGGCAGTTATCAGTTGTTGTATATTTTTCTCTCTCTTTTTTTTTATTTTTTTTTTGAGTAGCCAATTTATTTTTCCCTCTGTGTTGGTGGTTTTGGTGTGAACAATCTTGCTTAATGATAAATCAATTAAAAAAACAAAAAGAATTTAGTAGTGGTTACATGCAGGAAATGTAGATTACTTTTTTGGGCAAGTACAACAATAACCTGGTTATATATATTATCAAGAGTCAGAAGTAATAAAGATGACAATTACATCAAATTTTACAACCACTATGATAATAGTGTAGACGATAGATGCAGGAAACGTTCCAAATGAAAGGAAAAGGGCGTTTATCTAGGAATTAAACACAAAATTCACATTAGTAATTGTCATGCAACTTACGTCATTATGGAATTTGAAAGTAAAGAAGCAACCAAGCAAGCAAAAAACGTGACTCAAGGTCAGGTCTCTATTATTAATCAAAGAGTTTATCAGCAAGAATAGGAACAAGAACGAAACCAATACAACCATCTGAATATTATAATGAGTCATGATTCTTTATAGTGGAGAAGCTCAACGTTTTTGTTGTTGATTTCGAGAACAAAGTGCGGAGGGGGGGGAGGGATTAGTATCCACAGTATTGCCCAATTAGGACAGTTGCCTTACGTAATAAATTGTATTCGATCCGGAACTTTTGGGCTCGCAACGTTTCTATTTTTTTTTTTTCAGTGCCACACAACGAAGCTAATTTATATGGAATGAATGGTATAAAAGGAGTGGCAATCTCCCCCTCCCCATTTCTTTTCGTCTTTGAATTTTTTTATATGATTCTTATATTTCTATAATTTATTTCTACGCAATTTTCCAATTATAATGTCCAATTTAACTAGTTCAATTCAATTGACCACACAATCAACTTACAAGTTAAATAATGGTCTTCATATTCCTGTTGCTGCTTTTGGTACTTATTTAATTGACAAATCAAAGGCTAGTGATTTGGTCTACAAGGCGTTAGAAGATGGATATCGTCATATCGATACCGCAATTGCTTATCGTAACCAAGGGGAAGTTGCTCAAGGAATTGCTAATTTCTTAAAGGATCATCCAGATGTGAAAAGAGAAGATATTTGGTTTACAACAAAGATTGATAATCGATCTCAAGGTTATGAACAAACTAAAAAAGCAGTTGAATTAATTGCAAAGGAAGTCAAACCTTATATTGATTATGTTGATTTGATTTTAATCCATTCCCCAAAAACCTCGAAGGAACTTCGTTTAGGTACATATAAATATTTACAAGAATTGGTTTTGAACCCAAGTAATGAAGTGTTGAATTTGAAATCTGTTGGTGTTTCCAATTATGGTGTTGCTCATTTAGAAGAATTGTTCAATTGGGAAGGATATTTAATCAAACCTGTGGTTAATCAATTGGAAGTTCATCCATGGTTACCAAGATTAAAATTGAGAGAATATTTATATAAACATGATATTTTGGTTGAAGCTTATTCTCCACTTACTCAAGGTTATAAATTAAATGATCCAGAATTATTAGATCTTGCTAAAGAATTCAATATTAGTAAAATAGAGATTTTGCTCAAATGGTCTTATCTTCAAGGTTTTATCGTATTGGTAAAGACAGATAAACCAGAAAGAATTATACAAAATTTGAATGTATTACCACCTGGAAAGAAAGATGATGATGAATTACAAGAAAAAGTCAATTTAGGTGTGGTTGATTTAGATCCAGCTATTCTTGAAAGATTGAATAAACCAGAATCACAGGAAGTATTGACTTGGGGAGGTGTTGACCCTACTTTGTTTGAAGATCAATAGAGATAAATCAAGTTATAGAGTAATATTATACAGTATAATTGTTTGTGTATTGAATTGAGATATTTTTTTTTTTGTAGTGTAGATTCACATGTAATGTATGCTCGGTAAAAATGGCTCACCCGTAAAGTTACGTCATCAACGCGTTAATGGCTGTGTGTAGATGTGGATGCGGTAGTGTGTAAATTGCTAAAAAAAATCCCAGGGACGATCAAAAAAAAATGCAAAGAGCAAAAATTAATCATTACTTTGTTAGTGTAGTAATGTGTCGCGCGAGTTTCAGTTCCTCCTCCTATTCTTTCTCTCCTCTTTCTCTATCTCCCACCCAATTCCCCCTAGGCGATAACAAAAAAAAAAAGAAAAAACTATATAAACTAAGCAAACCCACACTCTTAAAGATTCTCCCACTTTTTATTTTACCTTCTTTTTTTTTTCTTTAATTTGTTTACAACGATTATCAAACATATAATGAAAATAAACACGGCTTTATCAGTTGTTACTGTTGCTTCGATAGTATCAGCTTTAGTTATCCCAGAGATATCATCATTTTTTAACAATATTAATCAAATTTTAATCCCTCAAGAACAACAAGTGCCTTTAGTTAATCAAGATTCCATAAAACCTGCTCATAAACAACAGCTGAATGAAGATGAATATATTCCTGGTCTTCTTTCTAATCCTTTGAATACTATTATCCCTCATCATTACGTTATTATCTTGAAGGATGGATTGCCCAAATCCCAAGTTTTACAACACAATAACTGGATTCAAACTGAGCACGCTTCAATGATGGCGGTAACCTCTAATAAAAAAGGAATGACCAAACCATTGCAATTTTTCCAAATAGACAATTTTGTTAGAGGTTATACAGGGTTTTTCACTGAAAATTTAATTGCTAAAATTTTAGAAAATCCAGATGTTAAATTTGTCGAAAAGGATTCTATTTTCCATACTGTTGAATTTGATATTCAAAAAGATGCTACTTGGGGTATTTCTCGTGTGAGTCATCGTGAGAATATTAATGACGGTAAATATTTATTTGACGACGATGGTGGTGAAGGTGTCACTGCTTATGTCATTGATACTGGTATTAAAGTTGATCATCCAGATTTTGAACAACGTGCAGAATGGGGTACATCTATTGCTTTCCCAAATATTAAACAAGATTACAATGGTCATGGAACTCATTGTGCTGGTACTATTGGATCCAAGACTTATGGTATTGCCAAAAAAGTTAACCTTGTTGCAGTTGGAGTTATGAATATGTTGGGTGCTGGTTCTACTTCTGATATTATTAAAGGTATTGAATTTGTTGTTAATCAACATCAAAGTGATGTTCAATCCAAAAAGAAGGGATTTAAAGGTTCAACTGTTAATATGTCTATTGGTGGTGGTATCTCGGAAGCTTTGGATTTGGCTGTTAATGCTGGTACTAAAGCTGGGTTACACATTTCTGTTGCTGCTGGTAATGATAATGCTGATGCTTGTGAATATTCTCCAGCAAGAGCTTCGGGACCTATTACTATCGGTGCTTCAAATATTCGTGATGAAAAGGCTAGTTTCTCCAATTGGGGTACTTGTGTTGATTTATTTGCTCCAGGTGAAGATATTCAATCAACTTTTATTTGGTCAGATACCACTGTGATGTCTGGTACATCAATGGCATCTCCACATATTGCTGGTTTATTGTCATATTATTTATCTTTACAACCAGATGTTTCATCTGAATTTTATACGCAAGCTATTGAACCACAAACTTTGAAGAATAAATTGATCAAGTACGGTACTAAGGGAGTATTGACTGGATTAGACTCTACTTCTTCAAATATTTTAGCCTTTAATGGTGCAGGTGGAAATTTGACTGAATTCTGGAACTTGTAAGTATGATAGAGTGTTAAATAGGGAATTAAATTTTACGATTAGGAAAAAGAAATATAAATCTACATATATTCATTTGAGGGAGAAAAAGTTTTTGCCAATTGTAAATCATTTGATCTTTATATTAAAAAAGTAAAGCAAGCTATTTATGTTACTTTCGATCTAATTAAGAGGTAATGAATCACCAAGGATTTGTTGTACTGAATCATGAATTGTTTTATCAAGGTCAATAAATTCAAAGCCCAATATTTTTTTAGTTTTTTCATTTTGGAATCTTTCAGAAGTTTTTGGTAATTTACCCTTTGATGGATCACCTTGTGGTAAAATCAAATCCAAAGTTTTAAAATCCTTTCTGATAATATTAATTATAGCTTGAGCATTATAAGGACCAGATAATAACATTAATCGTTTATTTTGAGCATCATCTTTTTCAAATGCAACAATATGAGCATGGGCAACATCACGAACATCAATAAATGAACCACCATCATCAGGTACTTTATCCTCTGGTTTTAATTGCAATAATTTATAAATTACTTCTGATGAAGTATTTAATTCTGAAGGATTAACAATTGGGAAAGCTTGTGGACCAAAAACCATAGCTGGATTAATTATACTCAAGGTAAAATTTGGATTATTATCATTTATAAATTTCCAAGCTGCTTTTTCAGCAAATGTTTTTGAACCTACATAAGCTAATAATGGAGATTCAGTAGCTTCATCAAATAAAATTTTATTCCAACTTTGTTCATTATAAATTTCTTTAGGATTAGCTAATTTACCAAATGTTTGAATAGCAGCAATTGAAGAAGTAAGTACTACTCGTTTAACTTCAGGAGCATATTTGATAATTGCATTCAAGGCATTATTTGTACCTTCAATTGCAGGTTCTAATAATTCCAGTTTAACATCTTGAACATTTAATTTAAATGGTGATGCAGTATGAATAAATACTGAAATATTTTGATTTGATTTTAATGCGTTATCAAATGCTCCAGGTTTTGAAATATCTGAAACTATTTCATAATTAAATAATTCAAAATTTGGAATTTTATATAATTTAAGATTTGATATAAAATTATCACCTTTTGATTTACTACGAACAGTACCAATTACTTTATATCCGTTTTTAAGTAAATCAATAACAATATGTTGAGCTATGAATCCAGTGGCTCCTGATACAAATACCGTGGTTAATGAAGACATTATTGATTGTGAAATACTATAGTAATGTCGAATTTCCTTCTTCTTCTCAGGTTATTGTTCTCTAAAGATTTTTGATGATTCTACAAGGGGGTTAATAAAGTTGATTCAGCTTTAGGTTTGGGGTTTTTTTTTTTTTTTTGTTCTTAGGAAAGTCTTTTGGTTGCCCACCCTGTAGAAGCTTAAAGAAGCATTTTAGACGAATTAAGGGGGGGGCATCGGATTGACCGTTGAAGAAAAACAAAATAAATGGCAGTCAATTGCATTTGAATCATACAACATTCTTTTAAATCTTATTAAATTTGAGTTTATTTGGTTTAATCTCTCCAACTATCCATTTGCTGTTCATGATGATGATGATGATGAAGGTTCTGGTTAGAACATTGATTTAATGGATAAGCTGTTTATTCGAACCCTCGTATATAACAATTTCGAGGGATGGAAGGGACGGAAAAACAAAAACCGACTTACTACATAATTATGCATATTCTCCAGCTTAGAATTCCCTACAAAAGAAATAATTTGATTGCTATAAAACTGTTGTCGTTTATTGGAAAATCATTATATAATTATTAGTAAAATCATCAATTGTGTATAATTCTGTGCATAATGGATCAAGTTTAGTGTGGATTGTTCACTATTCCATTACCGATTTAGGGGATTTACCACAACCACAGTTTACTATTGTCACCCCATCTTCCCTCCTAATTCTTTCAACCCACATTGAGTTGGTTTGCTACAGGTGTGGGAAAAATTCAGTATAAATAGATCAGTATATCTCCAGTTTTATTGTTGTTATTAAATTTGTCTTGAAAATCATTATCAACAACAACAACATTATTATTAATCATGGGAAAAGTCGCTATTATTCTTTACACATTATACGATCACGTTCATGATTTAGCTTTAGCTGAAAAAAAAGGTATTGAATCTGCTGGTGGACAAGCTGATCTTTATTTAGTTGGAGAAACTTTTACAGATGAAGTATTGGCTAAATTACATGCTGCTCCAAAACCAGATTTACCAATTGCTTCCAAAGATACTTTGACTCAATATGATGCTTTCTTGTTTGGTATTCCAACTAGATTTGGTAATTATCCAGAACAATGGAAGAAATTAATTGATCGTACCGGTGGATTATGGGCAGAACAAGCTTTAAGAGGTAAATATTTTGGTGTTTTTGTTTCAACTGGTACTCCAGGTGGTGGTCAAGAAACTACCATTATTAATTCTTTAAGTACTTGGGTTCATCATGGTCTTGTTTATGTTCCATTTGGTTATGGTCATCCAGGTATTACTAATTTGGATGAAGTTCATGGTGGTTCTCCATGGGGTGCTGGTACTTTTGCTGGTGCTGATGGTTCTAGAAAAGTCACTGCTTTGGAAAAAGAAATTGCTGAAAAACAAGGTCATGATTTCTACAAGACTGTTTATAAATGAACTCTAAATGATATAAAACTATAGATTTCATTAAGCAAACATTTATTATTTTAGATTGGGTATAGTTTGATATTATACGAAATGATTTTAGAGATTGCAAAAAAAGCAATGAGTAGTTCTAACCGCGGTTTCAAATTATTTTAACCCGCGCCGGTTACATTTGCTTTTAACTGGAGTGTGATAGCAAAACGCGAAACCTTCCTTTGATTTCATTCCCCCGCATATATATAATCCCATGAAATTTTCCCCAAAAAAAACTTAATCTTTCGTCAACTTCTTCTCTTCTTGGTCAGTTATGTCAACTACGGTGTTTGTATCAGGAGCTTCAGGCTTTATAGCTCAAGAATTAATTAAGCAATTAATTCAAAGAAATTATAAAGTTGTTGGATCAGTCAGGTCTAATGAAAAGGGTAATATTATTAAACAAAATTTAAAATCAATTGGATTACCATCAGAAAATTTTACATTTGAAATTGTTAAAGATATTTCCATTATAGGAGCTTTTGATAAAGCATTAAATAATCATCCTGAAGTAACTATATTTTTACATACCGCATCACCTTTTCATTTTAAAGCTAAAGATATTAAAAATGAATTATTAATCCCTGCAATTGATGGTACCACCAATGCTTTAAAAGCAATAAATAAATATGGTCCACAAATTAAAAAAGTTGTGATTACTTCTTCTGTGGTTGCAGTTGGGAAATATGGGAAATATGCTAATGATGAAGATAAATTTACTGAATCAGATTGGAATCCAATTGATTATGAAACAAGTGAAAAAAATGCAGTTTATGGATATTTTGGATCCAAGAAATTTGCAGAAAAAGCAGCTTGGGAATTTGTTGAATTAAATAAACCAAATTTTACTTTAAGTGTAGTTAATCCAGGTATGGTATTGGGTCCACAAGCATTTCCAATAGTTTCATCTAAACAATTAAATACTTCATCAGAAGAAGTTAATAGATTATTAAGAATAAAACCAGGAGGTAAAATCAATTCACTTGAAGGAACATATATTGATGTTCGAGATGTTGCACATGCTCATATTGTTGCATTTGAAAAAGATGAAGCTCAAGGGAAAAGATTAGTATTGGTTTCTGAAATGTATAATGGTTATGATTTACTTGATATTATTAATAGAAATTTCCCAGAATTAAAATTACCCCAAGTTGATTCATCCAAGGGTATGACTGGAAAATTAAATAAATGGAATACTGAAGTTACAAAAAAAATCTTGGGATTTGAGTATATTAAACTTGAACAAAGTGTTGTTGATTCTGTTAAACAAATTCTTGAAACTAAGAATAATAATTCAAAATTATAGATTAGATAGATTTAGTTTTTTTGTATATGTTGAAAAATTTTCTTATAAAAGAAAACATCCAAGAATTATTTAAATTGAACTGTGGCATTATACAAGTATATTCCCATACTATCTGATAATAGATAGTATTTCTTGGAAAATCATATTGTCCTAGGCACACGCACACACACATATATATATATATTTAATTAAACCACGAATATATCAAATGTCTTAGGATAATCGAACTACATTTTTTCTTAAGCACACAAGAAAAAAAAATTTCTAATTGATCAAGGAATTAATCAAATGATGTAATTGTTGCAATTATTCCAAAGGGAACATTATCATCACAAAACCCTTAGAAATTCATATTGCCATCTTACTAAGCTTCCGAAAGAGAAGCGAGTACAACAGATTGAAAATATCGGCCGATAAAAATGGCAATTCGGTGTGTATAACCATATTAATGCTTAAACCCATATCCTCATCTTACTAAGCTTCCAAAAGAAAAGCGAGTGCAACAGATTAAAGTTATCTGCCGATGAAAATGACAATTCGGTGTGTATAACCGTTTTAATGCTTAAAGTCCGAAATGGTTGCAATTAAGGATTAGTAATTGAATCTGGTTCATGCACGTAATATACGCCCAATCAATGAGCATCGTACATGTTCTTTTTTCTCTCTTTCCTCCCGCTTTTTTCTTTTTGCCCTCCCCGCGTTGGGAAAAAATATTAATAATCGTTATTTTTCATTCAATTGTATAAATAAAACTGAATTATTCTACTTGACTTGGATATTCAAAATTTATTTTTCTTTTTTTCAACTAATAAATTATCGAATTCTTCAATTTATTATTAAACAACTTATCAATTATTATGTCAACTACAGTTTTTGTTACAGGAGCAAATGGGTTTATTGCTCAACATATAGTTAAACAAGTATTAGCCAAGGGATATAATGTCATTGGTAGTGTTAGATCTGATCAAAAGGGTAAAGATTTACAAGCATTGATTAATTCATCTAATTTTAGGTATGTTGTTGTTCCTGAACTTGGAACTCCTGGTGCATTTGATGAATCATTGAAAGAGAATCCTGAAATTAGTGTTGTTATTCACACTGCAAATCCTGTATTTTTTAATTCTGATGATGTTAAAAAAGATATATTAGATCCTTCTGTTGCTGGTACAAATAATGTATTAGCAGCTATTAAGAAATATGGTAAAAATGTTAAACGTGTTGTTTATACTTCAAGTGCTGTTACCGTTTTTCCATATGGTACTGATGAAGATCCAACTGAATCTAGAGTATTTACTGAATCTGATTTTAATCCAATTACTGAAGAACAAGGTATTTCCAATGGATTTGCTGCTTATAGCGCTGGTAAAACATTTGCTGAAAAAGCAGTTTGGAAATTCATTGAGGATGAAAAACCTGAATTTAAAGTATCTGTTGTACTTCCTTCATTTGTATATGGACCACAAGCTTATGAAGTTAATGATACAACTAAAATAAATTTTACATCAGGTATTGTTAAATCTTTATTAAGTTTAAAACCAAATGATGAAATCCCTCCAAATACAGGATATTTTGTTGATGTTAGAGATGTTGCCCTTGCTCATGTTGTTGCATTTGAAAAAGATGAAGCTATTAATCAAAGATTAGTCTTAACTACTGAAAAATTTACCAATGAGTTGATTGCTCATATAATTAGTTCTAATTTCCCTGAAACTAATATTCCAAAGGGAGATGTTGTTAAAAGTGAAGAACAACTTCAAAAAGATGGTTGGATAAGTGATACTACCAAGACTGAGGCTATTCTTGGATTTAATTATACTAGTTTAGAAGATTCAATTATTGATTCAGTTGAACTGTTACTTGGTGGATCTGAATAAAATATTGAATTGTATACATAAGATAAATCGAATAAATACATATATAATCTGAATACAAATATTACCTCGATGATTTTTTTGGCCACATTTTGCTAGCGTACCAATGTATAGATTATGTAACATTCGATAATTGATAAGGTATAATAATAAATTTGTGGCGGCATTTGTTTCAGTTTTGAGACAGTTTCCAAACCCAGCCCCGAGTGAAAAAATAAAAAAATACGGGAAGGGCGGGGAGAGAATGCTACCAAGGTACACAAATCACGGATATACCCAATAAGTATTAATACTTGGGTATACGCTTCCATTGAGGATAAATGGATGAGTTATGTTCCGGTTATCGATCGATCCTCGGACCTGGATACCATGGGCCCTGATATGATTCGGAGAGATAAAAACTTTGATTTGCCTAATTGGGTGAAATTAATTACAAAAAAATTAAAAACTCGACTTTGTGTGCAATGATACACGACTGAAATAAAAAATGCAAAAAGAATTTAATCTGTATGAATAACTTTTTGTGTATACAGTAAAACTTTCCAAGTTTTTTGTATTACTAAAAAACTACAAATTGAATCTCTAAAAGGTACAGAAAGAAAGAGAAAAAGAGGCGTAATGTAGATAAATTTGAAACTCATTTCAAGTTGATTAAATGTACAGTATAATTTGTAGATCATTTTTTTAATTAAAAGTCACTAGCAACTATATTGTAATATCAATGAAATTTTTACTTGTGTTGTGGCGTGCACAAGACAAAAAAAAAATCCAACTTTCAAAAAGAGAGAAGGGCGGCTTTTACAAAAAAGAAAATGAAATTTTAATTTATTCCTCGAAATTTCGGAAGCCTTACCCACAACACACAAATGGGGGAAAAATTAAATTTTACATTACGTCTCTTTTCTTATCTTTTCCAAATTTTTTTTTACAACCAATTTAAATTACCATTGGTTAAAGAATTTTATTTTTGTTTTTTTTTACAACCAATTCATAACCTTGACAAAATTCACATAGGATTACTTGATTTGGTCTAATTCAATACATAAGGCTGTGACAACAAAAAATTTTCCACTCGGGCGGCACACGCGGTTATGGTTGTCGTATTCGTATTCATTGTCGTTCTGAATATTCTAGTGGTATCATTTTTGTCCATTCAATCGCCTTAAATTTAAATGTTGCGTCGAGAAAATGAAGAAAAAACAATAGGACAATAACATTTCTTTGATTTTTAGTTTTCTCGCTGATTCGAAAATGTAGGAGAAAAAAAATTTTGTAGTTTGCTCATTGTCGTCATTTTTTTTTGTTGCCTTACTTCCCAAGGACAGCCAAATTTAAATTGAATTTTTCCACCAACCTCCTTTCGTTTTCCTCCTCCTCCTTTTTTTTTTGGATAATTTTTTTTTCTTCTTTCTTCTTTTTCTTTTTGCCCAAATTAATTATCTAAAACATTGAATAATCATAATGCATAGAACATATTCTTTAAGATCTACTAGAGCTCCAACTGCTTCTCAATTACAAGCTCCACCTCCACCACCATCTTCAACCAAATCCAAATTCTTTGGTAAAGGTTCTATCAGTCATTCTTTCCGTAAGGCTGCTGCTGGTGCCACTGGTCCAGAATTATCTCGTCAATTGGCCATTTTAATTAAAATGGAAAAAAACTTGATGAGATCTATTGAAATCACTTCTAGAGAAAGAAAAGATGTTGCCAAACAATTGTCTCTTTGGGGTGAAACCAATGAAGAAGATATCTCTGATATCACTGATAAATTGGGTGTTTTAATTTTCGAAGTTGGTGAATTGGAAGATCAATTCATTGATAGATATGATCAATATAGAATTACCTTAAAATCTATTAGAGATATTGAAGGTTCTGTTCAACCAAGTAGAGAAAGAAAACAAAAAATTACTGATCAAATTGCTTACTTGAAATATAAGGATCCTCAATCTCCAAAAATTAATGTTTTGGAACAAGAATTGGTTAGAGCTGAAGCTGAATCTTTGGTTGCTGAAGCTCAATTGAGTAACATTACTAGAGAAAAATTAAAGACTGCTTTCAATTATCAATTTGATTCCATGAGAGAACATTCTGAAAAGATTGCTTTAATTGCTGGTTACGGTAAAGCTTTGTTGGAATTATTGGATGAAAGTCCAGTTACTCCAGGTGAAACCAGACCAGCTTATGATGGTTATGAAGCTTCTAAACAAATCATTATTGATGCCGAAAATGCATTGGCTTCTTGGACTTTTGATTCTGCAGTTGTTCGTCCAACTTTATCCTTGGCTGCTCATGAAGATGAAGAAGAAGCTTATATTGATGAACAAATAGCTAATGAAGCTGAAGATTTGAGAATTGCTGAAAATGCTTTTGAAGAACTTGAAGCTGAAGTTGCTAACTAAGAAGGATTGAAATTGAATTTAATTTAAATCTAAAGAAAAAAGTATTGAATAAATGAGAGATATTTCCTCCTCCTTCCACCATTTGTTTGGTTTTAATATTTTGTTTTCTTTTGAAATATATTGTTACTATTATCGAACCAAAGAAGTAATATTAAAAAAAAAAGTAATTTTTGATTGAATTTTTTTTTTTGAACTTTATTTTATTCAAAATTAATTATCATTATATGTTGTTCATTTCATATTCCATCTAATTCTTGATCGTTTATTAATTAACTTTATTAATTGATTATTATTGTTGTTATTATTTCCATCTCTTGTTTTTTTTATATCGACATTTAACTTTTTTTTTTTTTAATTTGTTTCAAATATATTACTATTATATTCATACAATCTTGAAATAATCATTCATAAGTTTGAATTTGAATTTGAATTCAATTGAATTGTGGAGTTGTGTACTGTATATACTTGAATGCCTTATCATCATCATCATCATTATTGGAAAAATAATCCATGTATGATTTACTATAATTGGTTGAAATTTTGATTGTTGAACCGGAAGTCATTTTTATTATTGTTCGTGTTTTTTGTGTGATTGCTCTTCGGATTTCCTTCCCCAGAAGTCAATATCCCCGATAACAATAAGGTCGTGCATAAATTTACAATTGAGTCACGTGCAAAACATAACATGCATCCAAAATGAAGACTGTAAGCCAATTGACCTTGCTAATAAAGAAAGAGCTTTATTTTAATCTCGTGCTATTCCATAGTGATCACTTCCAATCGAAATTACATGAGTAAAATTCAATTCTCTTACGACTTTGTTTCATGATGTGAATGCTCTCGTATGAATAAAAATTACTTTATATAAGTACCAAACTGTAACATTCAAATTATAAGTTTCAAACGCGGTTCATCAACAGAAAACTCCAAAGGAAAACAAAAATTTTCTCATAACCAAATCTAAACCAACTTCTCAAAAGAGACTTACTGCATATGGTTGGTTAGATTTTAACTGTAATAAATACTAAAATCAATTATATTGTCACGCGTGTGTTTGTCTTGCTAGTCTAAGTAATATGCAATACAATATATACATGATAATGTACAGTATACTGAACTTCCTCTAGTGTTTTATTGCATTTCTTCTACTGTATATATATATATATATATAAATGTGGTTACCTCCTTATGTAAAAGTCGTGATAATATTTAGATATTTAACTTGAAGGATATGTGTTACTCTGTGTGTATGTAACAATTTACACAAAAATTTTAAATCAAAAAAGGTGAAATTCGTGTTGGTGTTTTCTGTTACAATGCACACTACCTTTTCACCACCTTCATAGAAATATTTATTTTTTTGTTTACATTTGAGGCACGCATTTTTTTTTCTTGCTTTTCCATTGCTCTTGTTGTTGTTGTTTCTTTCTTTCTCTCTTTTCTCACATTAGAAAATTAAAATAAATTATTATCCATTTTATATCATTTTACTTGAACTGTGCTATATATTATTCAAGATTTTAATCCAAGTTCATATTAGAGATATATCTTAAATTGTGAATCATTTGGAAATAGTTTGTGTTTTCTATTGTTGTTTCTGATTCATCCACCTCTCACATTCTCCCCCGTTGTTCCCATTGCCCAATAAAATCAAAACAAATCAATTCTGATAGATAATAATGTCAAGTGAATTCCTAAAATCTTCTTCTTCACCTAGTCGTGATGAGGATGATGATCATCATCATAAGAAAGAACAACTGTCTAATTTGATGATGATGGCTACTCAAACACCTTTACATAATAAAGTGTCATCATCGTTCCCATTAATTAAATCTCAACAAAATCAAAATCAAAATCAAAATCAAAATCAAAATCAAAATCAAAATCAACAACAGCAACAGTTTTTTAATGTTACAGCGTCAGCTTCTAAATATCTTAATCAACCTTTGAATCTACTGGGATGGACACCGTTGGTATCGAAAACTTATACCAATGAACAAATTTTGTCATTTAATTCAACTCCAAATAAACTATTACTCCAACCTTCAACCTCAATCAATAATACTAATAATATTAATAATAACAATAGCAATAATAATAATTTGTCAACTGTAGGAGTTAATGATTTAGACTTTCAAGGGCTTGGGTTGACTCCTTTTTTAAATCATAACATTAATCTTTTAGGAAGTGCATCATCATTAAATCAATTCAGTGGTTTAACTCCATATCATGAAAAAGTTTACCATAATTCAAGTGATTTCTATATTGATTCACCTAGTAGATTTGGTAATACTTTGAATAATGAAATTCAAGCAATAACACCATCAAAATTCAATCTTAATACTGTGGCCAATAAGAAAATCTTACAAGATCCTTTAAAAAGTTCCACTAAAAGATCAATTGCTTTACTTGATACTCCACCTCGACAACCTCATAAATTGAGTATTTCCATCAAGGCAGACAAAGTTGATAAAGACAATGAAACTGATGATGAAAATGAGAGAAAACCAAGATCATCATCAATGGCTAATAATAATGACAATGATAACAATAACAATGTCGATGATGAAGATGAAGATGAAGATGAAGATGAAGATGAAGATTTCGATAAAGGGACACTTTTACAAACTCCATCAAAAGTACTTAAAGACATCACCAATAAATCTAAAATTGAATTCCAAACTCCAGCCAAACAAAAATTAATTGCTCCTAGTTCTCCATCGACAATTATACTATCGAGTCCAACTAAAGGCAGTAGTGTAAAGCCAAAGAGATTAACACTTATTGGTAAAGAAAATGATTCAAATATTCGTAGTATGATGATGTCAGCAGGTCCTTCAAGTCCTACCCCAGCAAAGAATATACCAATAACACCAGTCATGGGTGTTTTCTCGGAAAAGAAAATAACAGCTTCCCATAAGAATGACCCTGTGTCTAAACCATCAAAACCATCACAATCACAATCACAACCGAATCAGACATCACATCATAGTCAATCACAATCTAGTTCCAGTAATAAACCCAAATTAAAGAGTAAACTGAAGCAGAAAAATAAATCAGCAACTTCTTCAAATGAAGATGTATTTGTTGATGATTCTAAACGAAGGGCGGCTAATAAGGCAAAGATGCAAGCTGGTATGAATAAATTTCAAATTGTATTAACTGATGTTCATACTTTGGTTAATAGTAAAAAGAAGAAATCTAAAGATGAATCAAAAAATACAATAGAAAAGAAGCCGGTTAGTAAACAACTGTCAAATAGTCATCATCACCAACATGAACTTCTAAAAGTTCCACCACCACAATCATCATCATCATCATCATCATCATCATCGTCATCGTCATCACAACAACAACTGGAGCCACATAAACAACCTCCAGCACAATTGAATCCACAACTGTCAACATTAAATGGAGACCATAACGTTACTATGAATACCACTAAAGAGCATAGTAGTATAATATCTGGAGGTAGTAATACCATGAACACAAGCCATTTAAATATGACAACTGATCATTCATCATTTGAATTAGGAGGACATTATGCTTCTACACCAAATTCCAAATTTTTACTAGATAAGATATTTGAAAAAACTTCACCTCAAAGTAATTATTTTATTAATCAACAGCAACATATGATACAGGTTTCCCAGCAACAACAACAACATATGATTCAAGCTTTACAACAAGCTCAAAATCAATCACTGCAAGAGGGATCAATGCCACCTCCATTACCAACAACCATGGGATCGGCGTCTAGTAATAAACAAACAATGCAATATTTAACACCACAACAGCAGCAACAACAACAACAACAAATAGCAATGATGACTATGACTATGTCAACACCACAACATCATGGAATCATGAATTATAATCCTCAAATATATGTTAGTGGTGGATCTGGAGATGGAAATACTTCACCTAGTGCATTATATACATATGGAACAACCACAAGTATAACACCTCAAGGAATTTCAATTTATCAAAATAATTCAAATCAATATAATAATCTACAAAGACAACAACAGCAGCAACAACAACAAACCCCATATGACGATTCAATAGAGTGAAGAATCATTACAAACATTTTTTTTGATATATAATTATTTTCTTTGTTAATATAAATAAATTAAATTAAATTAAATTAAATTAAAAAATTACTGCACATATATATACAAGTAAGGAAAATATTATTACATATTTGGAGGTAATAACAAAGCACCAATAACATTTGGCCTTTCAGTAGCTAATAAATCAAATATTTGAGCAGCATTATTCAGATCACTAACTTCTAATTGAATACCTAAATTAGTTAATTTTTGTCTATTTTCAATACTTAACATTCTACTTTTTTTACCTAATCCAATTACTAAAATTTCAGGTTTTGGATGAATTAATTCAAATATATTTAATAATTCATTATTATTAAATTTAACATACCAATCTTTTTCAATAGTAATTAAATTTTTATTTAATTCAATTTCAAAAGTTTCAGAATTTAATAATAATAATCCAATTTCATTATTTGATTTAATATCAGGTGATGTAATTAAATAATTATTAAATAAATAAAATCCATTTGATTTAACACTTTCTATATAATTAATTGGTTTATTTGAATACATTAATATATCATTTTTTTTAAGAATATCTGCTGGATTTGCTGGTGCTTGAGATTTATTTTGTGGTGGTCTTAAAATTTGTTCTGGTGATGGTCGATTATTACTACTGTTTGATCCAAAAAGACTTTGTATTGGTGATGTTGATTTATGAAAATATCTTTTTGATTTAATTAGTTGACGAAACATTGGATTTAGATAATTGGTTTGATTAGTTAGTTAGATGATGATGACGATGTTTGATATTTGCGATTTTTAATATTTTTTTTTTTGCCTGTTTGTCTCTCTAGAGATGCAAAGGAACACTACGCGGATTACGTAATGAGAAATATCTCAATTTATTTAATGGAGGAATATATAAAATTAAGTAATAAAATTCAATCAATATTTAAGTTTCAATTTTTCATGATTTAATTTTTCAATTATTGCAAGTTTACATTTTTCATAAACATCAATTCTTAAATTTTCTTTATCTAATTCACAATCCAAATTAATCAGTTCATCATCATTACCAACATTATTACTTGATGTTGTTGTTGTTTCACTTTCTGATTTGATGATTCCTAAGGATTTCCTTGGTGGTGAAGTAACTGGATTATATAATTCATCTAATTTAAATCTAGGTATTGATGGTTTTGAATTTAATTTATTCATTGATTTCTTATGAGCTAATTTAGTAGGTGATGATGATGATAATGATAATGGAGTTGATTTATTAAGGGTTAAATTTGACATTGATTTTCTTAATGTAATTGATTTTTTAATTGGTGATACTGATGATGATGATGGTGGTGGTGGAGTTGCTCCAATTACTAAAGGATGTAATTTAGTATATTCTTGATAAATTCTTGATAATTGAACATAAATTGCCAATTTAATTAAATAATTTCTAATAATTTGATTTTTTTCATCAATTGAAAGTTTTAAATTAATTGATTTTTTATCAGTAATAATAACTTGATTAATTGATTCAATAGCAAATAAATAACGTTTTGAATAAGATACATTATGTTCAATATAAATATCAGATTCAATTAATATCATTACAAGTTTATCAATATTTATATCATTTAATGGAAATAATATAAATTTAAAATTTTTCCCATTCATATTTCTTTCTTTATAATCTTCAAAATCAGGAAATGTAAATGTAATTGATGATGATTGTCCCTTGATTGGAGATGAAGGGCGTGATAATAAATTATTAGGATATTGATGAATCATACACATTGCTCTAAATTTATTTTTAATAAAATCAACAAGAATTCTATATTCATCATTAATTAAAATTTTCATAAATTTATTCAAACAATAAATTTTATCTAATTTTTCATATGTTGGGTTATCAGATAATAATTCAATATTTGTATCAATATATCGAAGTGATCCATCTTTATTGGGTAGTGTTGATAATTTACTAATTCTTAATCTTTTGAATAAATATAATAATGATTTAATTTGAAGATTTATTGAATCTTTATTTTGATCATAAGTTGGAGTTATGATAGTACCAGAATTAGATGTTGCTGATAATGATAATGATGATGAAAATGAAAGTAAATCAAATAATCCCATCTTCTTGAAGAGATGATTGAACACTACAATCAATATCAAATCAGCTGCTACTGATCTTCGATTATCCAAAAAATCTACAAAAAGACAAAAAAAAAAAAATTAAAAGAATTTTTTCTTTCTTTATTTTGTTATTAATGTTTTTGATTTTAACCAATTTGGCAACTTGAGACATTTCGGATCAAAACTTCCAGAAAATAACCCGAACAAATTACCAAACATCGGCTATAATTGGTTTAGCCACGACATAGTGTTCCCACGACTTCCACTTTCTCATAACTGAACGACAAACGGACAAATAAAGGAAAAAAAAAATTAAAAATGGCCACCCCAATTAAAATCTTATCTACTCTTATCTTCTTTAGTTAAACTTTCAATACAATGTCAACACAATCAGGTATTACAGTATCGCCGGAATTAAATGATGCTTTTAAATCATTGAATTCATCATCAGCATTAATCATTAAAATTTCATCTGATTCAACTCAATTGATTCCTGAAAAAACTATAATTTCAACATCATTTAAATCATTATTTACTGAATTATATGATTATATATCATCACAATTTCCAGAACCTTGTTATATTATTGTTTCTAATGAAGAAGAAGAAAATGATAAAACATTTATTAGTTTTATTCCTGATGTTGCTCAATTAAGATCTAAGATGCTTTATGCAAGTACTAGAAACACAATAATTACTAATTTAAGTAATGGAATAAATAGTTTGAAATTGGCATTTACTGAATTAGATGAATTAAAATATGATGAATTTATTAAAACTATTAATAATAACAATAATAATAATAATGATAATTTAGGATTATTAACTGAAGATGAAAAAATTTTACAAGGAATTAATAATAATAGTAGTTTATCAAATTTTGAATTTAAAAAAAAATTAGTATCAATGGGAAGTAATAATAATGAAGAGGTACCGATATATTATATAAATTTGAAGACGAATTAAAAAATGAAATTAATCAATTATCAATAGAAGATTTTGAAAAATTGATTGTTTTTAATATTGATTTATCAAAAGAATTGGTTATTTTAAAATCAATTAAATCTAAAATTTCAATAAATCAATTAATTTCAACTTTAGAATCATTAAATAATACTCCAAAAACTCCACAATATTCAATTTATAATTATTCAAAATCTGGAAAATTGGCATTTATTTATTCTTGTCCTTCTGGTTCACCAGTAAAAGATCGAATGATTTATGCATCTTTTAAAAATAGTTTAATTAATTATTTAAAAGAAATTTTTAATAAATCGGGTTTAATAATTGATAAAAATTTAGAAGTTGGTGATTTAGATGAATTAGAATTAAGTGAATTAACCTCAACTGAACAAGGAAATGGTGGTGGTGATAATGATAGTGAATCAATTAATTCTGCTTCTTCATCTTCAAATAATCGATTAAAATTTAATAAACCAAAAGGTCCAAGACGTAGATAAAAAAAAAGTTCAATATTTTAATCTATATACTTGTCAATTATTTCTCGTAATTTTAAATCATTATCTTTGAAAATTTCATCAATTGATTCTGATTGATTTAAAATATGATTATATATCTTTCGAGAAATTGTCTTGTTTATATTAATGTAATTTTCTTCACTAGTTATAACTTCTGGATTATTGTCCCATTGAGTTTCTCCTGGTTTATACCTTGGTCGTAGTTTATTTCTTATATGTTTTTGAATTTCAATTTTTTGATCCAACGTTAATTCTTTAACTGGTTGTCGTGATCCTGAGTTAAATTGTTTCTGTTGTAATTGTTGTTGATGTTGCTGTTTCTGGATTTGTCGCGTATAATCATTATCATCACTTGAATATGATACCAGTTCCATTGGACTAGTCGCAGCCGGTGAAATGGACATTGGCGAATCACTAGGTAGTATTATTGTATTTGAAGGTAATGGAAATAAATTTGTACTTGGGGGTATTATTGTTTGATGATTCGCAGATTGAACTGATTTTCGAGATGGAGTTTTTAATTGATCAATTAATTGTGATATTCTACTTGTAGAATGATTAATTGGTTGATTAACAATATTTGTACTTGTTGTTGTTGATGATGATGATGATGATGATGATGATGAACTTGCTTCTATTGGTGTAACCTTCTTTCTTTTTCGTCTTCTCTTATGGTTGGTATTTTCTTCATCTTTTGATTCATCACGTTTCTCTGGATGTGTACTTGCTTCTTCAACTTCTACTAGGGTATCTTCTTTTTTAGCTTCTTCAAACATTTCCCATGATTGTGCTTCTTCTTGTGTTAATTGAGCTTTTTGTTTTTGTTCTCTTCTTGAAATAACTCCACCATTTATAACAGGATTATGATACAGTAAAAAATGTTGTTGTTGTTGCATGTGTGGCAATTCATCCAATGAAATATCCTCATCTTCATATAAGAAATCCACATCTAATTCATCATTATCATTATGAATAACCAATCGATTTCTAGGTTCTGCTCTACTTCTTCTTCTTCTTCTTGTTGTTGTTGTTGTTGTTGTATTTCCATGGTTATCAATATTCAAAAATCTTATACTATTTTGCATCCCTCTTTTTGCTCTTTGTGGGACAACAGATTCTTGATTATAATCACATATTGGACAATACCAACAAATGGATTCCTCTGAGGTTTGAACTCCAAGACAATTTAAATGAAAATGACATCCACATTGCTGACAACTTATTCCATTTCTTAAAGTGTTATTACTACACATATGACATGTTGCTCCATTGATATAGTCTTCTTCTTCTTCTTCTAAAACAGGATTTGTTGGTGGTTGTTGGCGAATAATAAATTGCAGTGGGATATCATTTATCGCGGGATTTGGTAATAATCGATCTTGAATAGAAATAATCTCTATGGTGTTTTGATGATTATCAGTTAATTCAATCTTATGAAATCTATTTCTACATGTTGGACAACTATTACTTGTTCTTGACCATTGTAAAATACATTGATCATGATATAATTTACTTGGACAACATGGAATTTTACCAACTTTTTGAATTTTCAATATTGATTCAAGACAAATCATACATTCATCTATTGAATCAGCATCATTCATCTTGATAACTAGAATTTTTGGAAATATCTAATACTTTACAGTTGGTGGCTAAATTTAAAATATAAAAAAAAAAAATTTTGCAAGGGCAAAAATCAATATTCCACAAATTAGAAAAGAATGTAATGAACCAAAAAGGGAGAGAGAGAAAGTGAGAAGAAGCAAAGAAAAAAAAATTTTTTGGTAGGTTATTTTGGCACCAACTTCATTCTAATCCCCCCGCCATTAACTTCATTCTAATCTTCCCTCTCCCCTCCCGCCGCCATCAACGTAATATAACCATTATAAATAAATAAAAAAATGTCAAAACATCAATATGATTTGATTCAATGTATGAAACAACCAGGTAAATCATTAGGTCTACTATGTACTAATTGTGATGGAAGATGTCCAATATGTGATTCATTTGTTAAACCATCTAATCAAGTTCGAATATGTCAAGATTGTTCACAAGGTCATTTACGTAATAAATGTATATTATGTGCTAATTATTTGGGTAATAATAATGAAGATGGTGTACCGGCATATTATTGTCTTGAATGTGTTCGTTTAGAAAAACATCGTGAAGGTTGTCCAAGAATTATTAACGTTGGAGGAAATAAATCTGATATGATTTATATGAAATCAAAAGAGAAACATAATCTACATTAATGCAAATAAAATACAATATACACCTGCCCCGTAATTGACATGGTGTAATAATAAATATATAAAAATTTAACTTTTATTCTTTTTATTAATTTAGTTTTAGTTTTTATAAATTCTTTGCTGTTTCAATAGTTGATTCTATTGTTGTATTGATGCTTTCTTTCCATCGTTCTTCAAGTTGTTGTTGAGCTGGTTGATATTCATTCAATTGTCTCTTCTTTCTTGAATCTGACAATTCATCAATCATACTTCTTTTTTTATTAATATTTTTCGTTAATTCATTGTTTAATTCATCTAATCGTGCTAATTCCTGTTGTTGTAAATGTTGTAAATCATTTCTATTACGCAATAATAATTCCAAATTTCTTTGTTGTAAAGTAGAATGACCCAAAGTGGTGTATAAATTAGTATAATTGATATTACTACTTCCACTTGAATTTGAAATTGTTGAAGGATCTTCTAATGGCGATGTAATATCAAAATGGGTATATTTAGATAAATCAATTCCTTCATCATCTTCATCATCTGATTCTTCTTCATAATCTTGTAAAGATAAATTCATAAGTGAACTCCGTTGTTGTAGATTTGAATTTAATGGTAATAATTGATCAACTAAAGGGTGTAATGTCGTGGGTATTATTGAATTATCAGGATGTTGTAGTTGTTGTTGTTGATCATCATCATCTAGTAGAAAGGTTTCATTATGAGTTATATTATTAACATGATTATTAAATTGATTAGCTAATTCTAGTCTTATAAGATTTTCAACATTTGATCTTTCTTCTGGACTTATATTTTCATCAATATATGGTAAATGTTCTAAAGGTTCTGAATTTATGGTCACCATTACTGCTGTTGTTATTATTATTTGCCTGATAAAGATAATTAGATATGTATGACGATATATACTAGTTGTTGATTAGGTGGGTAATATATGAAAATAATGAATTTGAAATCAAATAAAGAAAAAACAAAAAAAAAGTATCAATTAGGAAAGAATAAAGTATTTAATGTATAAATATATATATGATGTATCGATATTGAAATTGAAATTGAAGTTGGGGAAAAACGAAGGAAAAAAAAATTCAAAGTTTTGGTTTAACTAAAATGAAATTGGTGAGAATTTTTCTTTTTTTTTTCCTTTTCTTAGTTTTTGTTTTCTGTTGGATTTTACTTGTAATGAAATTTTCATCTTGTTGGTTTTATTTATTTGGCATCTTGTTTTATGTCGGTCATTTGCAGTAAGCCTGTAAAACAATTTTTATTATTATCAGTTTACATTTAAGATAATCTTCTATGCAGATTGCTAAAATATGATAAAGAATTGTGGTGCTGATCTGTTGTGAACCAATAAGAATTTGTCTGATTGAGTTAACTTCGTCACATCAATAAGTACAAAAAGAGAAATCTACTTGGTTCTTTTAGTAAATCTGTTAGTTGATTAAACACACTCCGCCTTAATCCTTAGTAAAAAAAATAAAATAAAATAAAAGCTTAACCGAAAGAGGATACATTTCCGTCAACAATGTGGAGACGTTTACATTTTTTACTATTAGAACGTTTACTAGTAAGGTGCATAATTCGTGATATGTTTCATCTAGTGCCTGTTGTAGAATGGGATGAACAATTTAAGGTAGTCATTTGCCGTGATGCCATGCCATGCCATGCCATGCCGTACCATCTCATTCTACAGTATATCCAATGAAACGTACAATATTCCTTTTTCTTTTTTTTTCAATTTGCCTTATTTCTACAAAAACTTAATGGCAAATAATAGACCTTGGTGGTAAATGTAAAAGGCAAAAAGATGGGATAGGACATTACAGTAGTATTGTACATATTAATCAATCGGCATTTAATATTGCAAAATAGAATCCTTCTTATCGTGTGGCTCCAAAAAATTTTTAATTTTATGTGTAATATGCGGCCTCCCCTTTTAAAAAACATTTTTTTTTTCATTTGCTTTTAGTGGGGGGGCACAAGAGGGAAAGGAAGCCGATTGTTCAATATGTATCGCCGGTACCGCTGTTCGTGTATTTCATTTTTAAATCCAATCGGCTCTTTATTTCTTTTTAGTTCTACATTGATACTGTAATCTAATGAGATCTACACAGGTGTAAAGTTTTTGAAATGCCGCAAGATTTTCCTTGCTTTTGAAAATAAATTCATACATCAACAGACTCATTTATTCAGATGGCACAATCATTGCATATACAGAAACAAATTTGTATAAACTGTTACAAGACAATACCACCTCAAATAAAGCAATAACCGTACTCCGTGACTACCTAATCCTTATTGCCGTAATCTCCTTTTTTTTTGACTTGATTACATTTCATTCGGTCTACTAAAAATTTTGAAATAAATTTATACTTTACATTTCCACAATTAAAAAAAAAAAAAAACACATGATATATTACCACGTGTGTAAAGGCACGTGAGTTGATTTTTTTTTTACCTCTTCTTTTAAATTGTTACACACTTTCTTAATTACTATGATGATTTCTTATTTCAAAACTAATTTAATTGAAATTGGTTAATGAATTTTTATTATTTTAATATACACAAACTTAATACATTAAATTTATTTATCCAAAACTTCAGCATCGTATCTAGTCTTGAACCATTGGATGGTATCTTCTTTGTTGGTTTTGTGGGCGTTACCAATAGTGGATCTAGCTCTCTTTCTTCTGGTGATTCTGGCACCAGCTCTACCCATAACAACGTAGAAATCCATACCGTAAATACCGATACCTGGGTCATATTTGATACCCAAATCAATATGTTCATCAATACCGAAACCAAAGTTACCAGTAGCAGAAAAGTTTCTGGTTTTCAATTGATATTCCTTAACTTTCAAACCTCTTTCCAAGATTTCTTCAGCTTTTGGACCTCTAACGGTAACGTGGACAGCAATTTTTTCATTTCTTCTGATACCGAAAGTTCTGACAGTGTATCTAGCTTTAGATTGAACTGGGGTTTGACCAGACAATTGTTCTAAAACTTTGGAGGCTCTGGTTAATCTATCACCGGATTCACCAACACAAATGTTTAAAACTAATTTTTCAATACGCAATTCACGCATAACATTTTGGGTTTTGTCAGACTAATGATTTTATAAAGTTAGTATTTCGCTTTGTTTTTATTCATAGATTTCCTGGATAAATTTAGAATCAAGATATTAATCAAAGAATTTTGTTTTACACATTGTTCATTGATCTCATCTAAGTTTTTTAAAAAAAATTTCATGTCTATATTTATTGATTTCCATCTCATTTCATTTCATTGACTTTTGTTCAAATATTTCAATAAAGTTTATGACATGTAATATCACCATCTAGTTCTATTCTCTAAATTATCCTTGTTTTCATTCTACTTCAAACATACCATCTTTGGCAGTTACTGTATATGGGGTCTTAAGATAAAATTATTGAAACTTTCCAAAAAGAATTTTTCTCTATACTATCAAATTGTCACTCTGTGAGTGTGTGTGCGTGCGAGTGAGTATAGTGCGCACTATTCAATACAATGTTGGTACCAAAGAAAAAAAGAAAAAAATTTGTGCGCATTACCATACAAATTCTGGTTGTACACGACTTTAAAATGCAGGAGTTATGGTTGATCACGTGTGTGTCGTTAGGGCTCATTGCAGCCCTAAGTGCTCACCACAAAACTGAATTACAAAAGAAAATTCCGAAAATCAAAATATTTCTTATCTTTATCATTCTTTTATATTTTAAGACTATACCAGTAGAAAAATCTGTATATATATTTATACGTGATCAACCATCAACGTTGACAAATGATTGTTCTTTTTCTTTAATTTCCCAGAAAAGATCACCAACATTGAAATTACCATGATAAGTCCAACCTTGTTCAGTAACATGATACAAATTAATAGAACCACCAGAATAAGCATCTCTATGAGTGGCTGCCAATATACTTCTTTTACCCAAATACAAAGCATCTTCAACAGTTAAATCCCATTTATATTCAGTATCCAATACCCCATAAGCGAATGTTTGACCAGAACCAACACAAAATACATCACCTTTTAATCTAGTACCATCACTATCAACATAATAAATAGTAGGACCTTCTTTAGCAGTATGACCACAAACCATAGTACCCATACTTAAACCCATTCCTTTATATTGATAAACTAAATTACTTAAAATCTTTGAAGCAGCAGCAACAGAAATTCTTTCCTTTTCTCTTAATTCATGTAATCTACATTGTGTACCTAACCAAGTTTCCCAATATTGACAATCAGCAGCACCACCAGCCATGGTACCTAATAAAAATGGATTAATTCGAATAACTTTATTAACTGTTTGTGATGCAATCCAATTTCCTGCAGTAGCTCGTGAATCAACCGCAACAATAATACCTCCTTGAAATCTAAATGCTAATGTTGTAGTACCATGAGCGATTTTAATCTTACAATCTGGATTAGCAGAATCATCAGTATGAGCACGTAAAAATTCAGTTGGTTGAGAAATTGGTGGTACTGCAATTGATGGTGCTAATTCTAATCCTGATGATGATGATGATGTGATTGGCGTACGTGATTGATTAACTGAATTCAATTCTTTAAGAATATCATTGTTATTGGCATGTGTATATCTTTGAGCAATGCTATTCATATTTGCATATATATAAATCTATAGTTGTGTGATTGATAGTTAATTGACCTTTGATATTGTTGATACTTTGATGTTTGATTCTTACTTTCTTTTGCGGTGGGTGAAATATTTCGTTAAAGTTTCGTTGTTGCCACTCATTTTTTTGTTGCGTACAAAAGTCGTGCGAATCCCTACAAGAAAATCCTCCTACCATATACTCCAATAAACTACAGCAAAAACATTGATGCAAAAATAAAATGATAAGAGTTCTAACTTATACAATTCCTAATAATAATAATACATATTCTATTGACCATTGTTATATGATTTTTTTAAAAATTTTATTCTTATTCTGTCTTCTGAATCTTAGTAGCTTTCTCAGAGCCATCTGACTCCAATTCTCTTTTGGTACTTTGGAAACTTGGTTTATTTGACAAAAATGTAGGTGTTGCTCGGGATAACGCTCCTGCTGCACTTGGTGGCTTTCCGAATGCTTGTGGACGTCCTAATGATGCACCAGGTTTCAAACCTGGTGGTTTACCAAACAGTGGAGGTTTTAATAAGTTCTTTGGAGGTGTTGGTTTTGGAGAAGACCCTGCTGGAGATGGGGTTGCTGTTGTTGTTGTTGTTGTAATTGGAGATTTAACTGTTTCCTTTGTTAATGATTGAGTGGCAGTAACAGGAGGTGTTACTTTTGGAGTTGTAGCAACAGCAGGTGTAGATGGTGCTTTTGCAACAACAGGGGAGGTTGTTGCTGCTTGTTCTGGTGGTGGTGGTGATGATTGTGACTTGACTCAGTTTTAACTGCAACAGGGGTTGAAGTAGGCACCACTGCTGGTGATGATACTGGCGCAGTTGGTCTGACAGCAGGTGTAATAACTGGTGGTTCTGATTTTGTTGTTTTTACTGTTGTGGATGTAGGTACTGACGCTTGTGTTGGTTTTGGTGTTGGCGTTGGTGTTGTTGCCATTATTGGTGCAGCTGTTGGTGTTGGTCCTGATGTTGATTTTGATTTGGATATTGGTGCAGGTACAGGTGTTGCTACTTGACTAGTTGAACTACCTGATTTCACCGCTGGGGTTGCAGGACGACTTGGAGATCCCGATGCATGACCTTCGTGTTCCTTAATAGCATTGTTCAAAGCAATTCCTAAAATTTTACTCACCTGTTGTGGAGCTTGTTCAACCAAATAACCCAATGCATTTTCTCCAGCTCCTCTTTTTGCTCCAATACTATTAACTTGTGCAATTGTAGTTGCTACTGCTTTGGTAATAAGCGATGTAGCAGTAGGTAAATCGTACGTCAACTTCCTGGCTTTATATAAAGTGAACAATTCTTTTCGCAAATAAACCAATGATTTCTGAGTTCTTGGATCATCCATTGATGGTAATCCTGGTTGTGATTGTTTCGAAGAGGATCCAGGTGATGTAGCATTGTTGCCTCGTACAGCAGCCAATTGAGCTTTGATTGTCTTTTGATTTTCTCCCGAATTTGCAACAACAGTATTTGTTCCATATATCTGATTGGCACTACCACCTACAGTAGTACCGGCAACATATTGACCATACTGATTGGATGGAACCCTTGTATTTGGATATGGCAGAGCAAAGTTTCTTCCAACAATATTATGGGGCAA
This sequence comes from Candida sojae, assembly GCA_013177575.1. Taxonomy (NCBI): domain Eukaryota; kingdom Fungi; phylum Ascomycota; class Pichiomycetes; order Serinales; family Debaryomycetaceae; genus Candida; species Candida sojae. Next base: position 1,833,404 of record WWPN01000002.1, on the reverse strand, counting down.
CGATTTCTGGGCCTCTAACCTTTGTCGTTGTCTAATTTCCTCTTGTCTCAAGGCTTCTGCTTTAGCTCTTGCTTGTGCCAATTCTCTTTGTTTGATTCTGATATTTTCACGTTCATTGATATACAACTCATCCATAGCATATAACCATTCATTTCCTCTCTTCAGTAATCTTTTATAAATCTTGGTGTATTTAATACAATGGTTAACAGAAAATTGCCATCCATCAGGACAATACTTATAATATGGATAAACCTCTCTGATTGCTTCAGTTATTTCACTGATAGTTAACCCATTTCTTGCAGCTTCGGTTTTTAAAACATTGGTAATCATGGTTTGAAAATTGATACTTGGCTTTGAACGATATTGTGGAGGAATTTCGTCTGCAGAATAGACTTTCTTAGATGATCTCTTATGAGGTTCCTTTTTAAGTTTGGGTTTGGGATACTTGGAAGGTTCTTCAATTGTCTTTGGATAAGAGAATGTGGCAAGATATGACGCGTCACTAACGGTGATTGCTCGAAGTGGTGGACGTGAACGAATAGCTGATGGTTCAGAAGTAATTAATAATACAGGAGCAACCAATTTTGGAGGTGGTTGTCTTGGTGGAATAACCTTGCCAATCTTGTCCAAACCATTGATGCGACTATAAATGGATGACGATGCTGGTGGTTGAATTGATGCTGGTTTCCCCATGAGTGGAGCAGACCGTAAAGGTAATTTTGCTAAGGAATTTTTCCTTTGTAATTGTTGCAATTGTTTCTTTCTTTTCTGTTCTTCCAATTGTTTTTTCTTTTCTTCCTTTTCTCTCATTAATCCTTGGTTATGGTCATCAATTAAAGGTTCCAATTGAGCAATTTCTTGGTTCAATAATGACAAACTTGCATCAATATCTTTAATTTCATCATCAAGTGCATCATGTTCAATTCCTTTAACAAGACGATCAAACTCATGGGTATCATTAGCCGTGGTATTGTTATGGGAATTGGCTGTTGTATTGTTATGATCCTCGTCATCTTGATCGTCATCGCCATCATCAATAGCAGATTCGTTAAACTCTGCTAGTTTCATTAAACTATCTTCCAATCCACCCAAATTGTCGCTGTCTTCATCTAATAAACTTTGAATTTGAGCATCTAATAAATCAGAATTCTCTTCATTAATGGCATCAATAGATGTTACACCCAAATCTTTCAATAATTCATTGATTTCATCATTAGCAGCTAATGATTTTCTTCTTGCATTGGATAATCGTCTGATTTTTAGTAGAGAATTTCTTCTTTGGATTGAGTTCTTCCGTGCAGCAGCAATTGCAGGAGTGGTTGACAATGGAGTTGTAGTTGGTGTTGTTCCAGTTGTGGTGATTGGGGAGTCGGTAGTTGTCTTGGCATTTATCTTTGCTTTAGATGATTTTGGAGATGTATCTTTTGATCCGCTTGGAGACGATATGGAAGGTTTTGATGAGGATGATTTGGTCGTCGCTAGTGACGGTTCAGACTTGATTTTTGATTTGGATTTGGATTCATCTACTGATTTTTTCTTCTTTGGTGATGATTTAGGAGTTGGGGTTGCAGAATAGAGATTTGATTTCAAATTAATTGCATCGGCAGGATTGAATTGTTTTGATGAGGATTGAGATTCACTTTCCTTATTAGATTCACTGGATGATGGGAGTACAAATTGAAATGGTATATCACCAATTTGAATTTTCGTTCCATCCTTCAACGGTACAGTCAATCCTTTGCCAACAAAAACATTATCAACAAATGCACCGTTTCTTCCTAAAATGGTTATTTCAAATCTTTGAGATCCAAAATTATAAAAAATTTTTGCATGTCTTCTAGAAATTGCCTTTTTGGAAGACAAATGAACGTCCACATTTTGTTGTAAAGATTCATCATTGGATTTTCTTCCTAAAACAACTTGTAAAGTCTGTACGAAAAATGTAAAATTATCAAAATCCAATCTGGCATAAGCAGAAATTTTTGAATTATCTTCTTCCGAAGGATCCAAAAGTTTAGTGTCTGATGTTACTGGCACAAAAGTTGATTTACGCCTTAGTTCCTTTTGATTTCCAGGCGTTTGAATTCCATCGGATGGAAAAAGATTTGGTGATATTGATGTGCTTGCAGTTTTCGAATCATCAATTTCAGAAATCAATGGTATTGCTTTAGGATCATCTTCATCAAGTTGTTCTGTAGGGTTGATTCGTGTTTTATTTCTGGTTGTGACTTTTCAGTCAAAGATTGGGTTGCACTATCGAATAATTGATTAATTTCATCTTCATTATTTATTGTGGGAACGACATTTGGTACCTCGATTTTGATTTCTGAAGTCAAAGATAAATCCATGTCTCGGGGTGATTGTAGCAAATGTGTTGTTTCATGAGTTTCCCTAAATGATTTATCAATAGGATCATCCGTGCTACTCATATTTGTGAAAATGTAATGTCACTAATATTGTCTATATGAGCTTTCGGAAATTTGCTTTGCTTTTGTTGTTTACTTTTTTTTTTTTGTTTTTTTCTTGAATCCTATTTGGTGGGCTGGGGAAATAGAAAACTCAATAAATCATTCAAAAACAAAGAAAAATTTCTAAAAATTAGATATTTCTAAAAAACTGAAAATTATGAACACAAGCTTGAAATGACTGAAATGTATATCAGTTGATTATAGTGGTTAGATATTAACTGGGAAGTACGATAGGTTTAAGGAGATGAGCAGATAGTGGTTTTTTGTTGTGATTTTCCAATAACGAGCAAAAAAAAAAAAAAAGTTGAAAGAATGTCTGAAAATCTAAAAAATTATCTTCCTAGATTTTTTGCTTTAGTAATGTCACGTGGGTCGCATACAAAAGAGAGAAAGGGGGAAAAATAAAACTTTGTTGCAAAAAAATAGAAAAAGAGAACAAACAGGTTGACTAACCAATGAATAGATTTGAGGTGCATTGATATTGTTAATCAATTAAATAAGAGTTGTTATTTGGGTATATATTATACTTTTTAGCCAAAATTATCATTATTTTCTAGAAGTAACATCCTAATTCCCACTATAACCGATCAAATCAATCATGAATCTTATATACTTTGTGATCTTATTCCTACCTCAAATAATTGAAGGTCGAGTTAATGATAAAGATGAGTTTTTAACAAACATGCGTATCTTACAAGGTTATAATAATCATCTGTATCAATCAATGACATCAGCGTATAATGATAATTTACAAAAAATATATGGAGTGAGTTTAGGTGGTTGGTTGGTTACTGAACCCTGGATAACACCAACATTATATGAAAATGTACAAAATGTTTATGTTAGACCCATGCCAATAGATGAATATACTTTAACTGCATCTTTGGGTAAAGAACTTGCACAGGAATATTTACAATCACATTGGGATGATTTCTATACTGAGGATGATTTTGAAGAAATTGCTAATCTTGGGTTGAATCTTGTTAGAATTCCAATTGGGTATTGGGCATTTGGTTTATTAGACGATGATCCTTATGTTCAAGGACAAGAACAATATTTAGATAAGGCAATAGACTGGGCAGATAGCCATAATTTAAAAGTTCAGGTTGGTATACATGGTATGCCGGGATCTCAAAATGGATTTGATAATTCTGGTCTTTCTACTGCAACACCAACATGGTTGGAAATTCCAGAAAACATGGATTTGACATATAAAGTAGTGAATTATGTGCTTGACAAATATGGCAATCAACCAACCGTACATTCTATTCAGTTGGTGAATGAACCATTTGGATTAAGGTTGGATAAGCAAAAGTTGATAGACTTCTATATTTATTGTCTAGATCTTGCAATAGAAAAGAACATACTGGCAAAGTTAGTGTTTCATGATGCATTTTTAAATATAGAAGCATGGAAAAATTTTCCTGGAGAATTTGTTCTTGATCATCATTTATATGAAATATTTTCAGAATGGCAATTACGGCTAACTGTTGATGAACATTTGGAATCTATTCGGAAACAAGGGGAAAGTATTGAAAAATCTGGGCACAGAAGCATTGTTGGTGAATTTTCTGGAGCATTAACTGATTGTACCAAATACATAAATGGAGTTGGAAGAGGTTCTCGATGGGAAGGAACATTTGAAAGTAGTTATAATGGATCTTGCATTGGACATAATGATCCTGATCATAATTTGTTTAAAGAAGATGTAATGCGATTTTTAGAGAAGCAATTCTATACATATGAGGAAAAAGGAAGTGGATGGATATTCTGGTGTTGGAAAACAGAAAGTACTTTAGATTGGGATATGAGACGATTAAATATGTTTGAAATGTTACCTTATCCTTTGTTTAGGTTCTCGTACATGAATGACCAACAAAATTTTATTAGCCTGTATATTGGTCTGGGAAACAACAATAGTACCACCATACAGGATGGAAATCTAACAGCCCAAACCAATGTTACGGGAAGTAAAACAAATCCATCCAAAACCAAGAATGAAACCACTATTATTGATATTGAATTGAATGTTTTTGAATATATTTTGATTACATTGTTACTTTTTATTAGATTTTGGTAAGAATATTTGAAGAAAATCAAAAATCAAAATCAAATGAATAATTTCTAATTTATATTTAATTTATAATCTAATAGTTTATACTAACTAACTAAATAATTAATTATGTTTAACAATTCCCAATAGCATAATAGATAGATAGAAAATAAAATATACTGTATATAGGTTCAAACTCTTGTTGGTTGCAAAAGATTTATGATGAAGAACACACTTTGTGTATTATTAAGACAATCTTCCACTAATCATCGGAAATCAACCAAAAAAAAAAGTAGAAAAAAAAAAAAAATTCAAATCATCGCAAGATATCAAATCAAGTTTGACCATAGGATTTAGCATTAGCATAAACAAAAACTGATAATACAATAATGGTATGTTGTTACTAAAAGAAGATAGATAGATAATATTAGATCATGTTATTAACATTTTTTATTAATAGGCAGGAATTAAGAAGAAGAGTTCGTTAAGAGATAAAGCATCCAAAAAATCCCAATTAACTAAAATCAATGAATTTAAACAAGAAATATCTGAAAATGAAGGTGCTCCAAAGATAGAATCAGATCCAAATTATCATGAAAATCCATTTTTAAAATTAGCTAAAAATACCAAAAAAGAAAAACAACAAATTAAAAGTGATAAATTTGTTAATAAATTAATTCTGGGAGAAATAAAAATAAGTAAATCATCATTACGTAGAAGAAAAAGAAAAGCTAAAGAACAATTAAAACCAAAATTAGATGATTTATTACTGAATTTACCCGATGATGAAGATCAAATATTAGATAATTCAAAAAATAAAAATGATACTAAATTATTTATAAATAAAGTAAAACGTGAAAATAAACCAAATCCAACTAAAGCAAGTGGAATTAAACAAATTTTGAAACAAGAAAGTGTGATGTTTAAAACAGCTTTACAGAACAGAAACTCAAATTTTACATCATTGAAAAGTATGATTCAACAAAATTTACAAAATAATGCCAAATAAATAAAGGAAAAGGGAAGATAGAATAACAATAATAATATATAATTCAGAATTTTTTTTTTACCAGTGTAAAGCTTTTGAAGCATTGACTTGTCCATAGTTTGCTCTTGTTTGTGTCTTGAAGTAAACGAAACTACAGAAGTGGTTAGAGAGTTCAGTATTACCATTACTGGGTATTGCAATATAGACGTATATATGATGATGATGTACCAGAGAAAACTATTATGAGCCCGTATTATACGTAATGACCAACAATACGAAGAAATAATGATACACATAATTCACTAATACATCAAGGGAAATGTTCCTGTGGCCTTATGGGGGGGGAATTCATGGCTAGTGAGATTATTTATAGTTGTAGTTACCATGACTTATCCACCCCCGCCCCCAATGGCGCGTGGTGTAATGTAATGTAATGTTAATGCATTGATGAAATTCTTGTTTTAATTGGGTAACATTTTGGAATACTTGTAAATTGAATACAGCCAATGGTCTAAAATGGTTGTTTAATTATACTCTTTAACTTTACTGTAGTTTTAGTCGTTTAATTAACAACAAAAAAAAAAATTATAACGGGAATGTTAACATACAGATCAAACTTTTTATTGGGCATAATTTTATTTTCTTCTGTTAATTGTCTCTACTACGCGTCTAAGAGTTTAATAATCATGGACCCAATAACAGTAACAGTCAAAGAGTTAAATATTTTACTATACCCGTGATGGTTGCGGGAGAAAACAGGTTATAGTTAAATCTTCGCTTTAATCTTTCAACTATATATAAAGCCACCTTTCTCCATCATTTATGTTTATATCATAAGTTGAAAAAAATGTTGTACCATTTTGGAATAATAGTAACACAAAACCATTTTGGCAAAGACACACAAAAATTTACAAAATTTCGCGTTTTGTTTACATTTCATAAATTTGTGTGTGTGATCTTCACGTATCCTCGGGTGTAAAACATGGCAACCAGTTTAACTGAAGCTGAGTTTTTTGATTATTGGCGCTAATGAATAATTCAATCACAGAAAAGCAAGGGGGTTAAATATGAAAAGGGAAAGGACATTAAGTTTAAAGTATACAAAAAGAATGTACATCGTAAGTTTAATAATTTTTGTCTGTCAGTTTCATGTCCTGTAATTTGTTTTAAAACCCATCAAGTGTAATCAAAATATTTGTTGCCATGATCGTCTAAATCGAAATCTAATTTTTTTTTATGTTTTCAGACTAAGCGTTGTTAAATACTTTTGTCCCCGTTGCTAGGTGTAAACAAATAATACGAAAGATTTGTTTTGTTTTATTTGTCTGCTTTGTGTGGGTGTTTGGGTGTGTGTGTCAGAAAAAAAAGATAGAAAATTTTTTCTTTAATACATACGCATGTATTTGTTGTGGGTTTTGTTTTGTCTTCAGATTTTTGGTTTTTAATTTCAAAATTTTTTTTTTATATCAATCATCTTATAGTTGAAGTTCATTTTTATTTGTTGTTTCTACTGCTGTCGTTGTTTTGAATATTCATTGGGTATTACTTTCGTAACTTCACTTCATTATTTTACATTCGTTACTTTTTTTTAATAATTTCAGTTCTTTACAACTCATTGTTGTTAATCACAAACCACCCAACACCTAACACCCAAAACACGATTACCACCACAATCACGACCATCACTTTCACCAATAATGTCCAACGAAAATCTTCAGGATGCCAATCTCACTGGTGAAGTTGGCAACAATTCATCCCATTCAGACGAAACCATGTTGGACAATAATAATAGTAATAGTAATAACAATCTTGTACAACAACAAGACAACCAAGAAGAAGAAGAAGAAGAGGAGGAGGATGAAGAACAACTACATCAAACCACCGAAGACAATTCATTTGTGAATTTGTCAACCGATATACTTTCCCGATCAACATCAAACCATAATTTCCAACAGCAACAAGAAATGACTATTAACGCATCCAATGTACATCCAGATTTTCTTTACAATAGACATAATGAATCTATATTTGATGATGAAGATTTATTCCCTTGTCTACCAACCAAAAGTAGAGATGATTTGGTCAAATATGATGCCACCAACCCAGAATTAATTAATCAAGCAACAATCAAGGCATTGATAGTTCATATGACATCCCCTGAAATAATTGATTATGATTTAATTTGTGATTTCTTTTTAACTTACCGAATGTTCTCCGATAGTCATGAAGTTATGGATTTGTTGATGACAAGGTTAATATGGGCTCTCCAATATCTTAATTCACCAATGGAGGACAATATCAAAATAGGGAAATTGGTATTATTAAGAACTTTTGTGGTCTTGCGACATTGGATTCTTAATTATTTCTTTGATGACTTCAACAACGATTACCAATTATGTGACTTATTTGCCTCAACAATAAATAGTATAACATTAGACTCAAATTTGGTAGTAAAACATGGCATTGAACAAACTGAAACAAATATCAATAATTCAATTTTCACATCAAAAATTCTTGGAGATTTAAAAATACATTGGTTAAAAATTATCAATGAATTTTGGTTATTAGATTTGGATTTTGATACCATTATGAGTAACGACATGGCCTATAATTATGTCATACCATTGGCAACGTCATTATATAACAATAAGAAGTTATCCAAATCTAATACGGAAATCTCAATTCACACAAACCCATCATTCCGTAGATCGGCAATGCTTTCATTATATGATTCTAAAACACACCACAAAACGTTGATGTTTGATGATGACCAAGCTGAACGTACACAATTATCCATTAATAATTTGTTCTTACAACACGATTCTTCAAGGATTTCTATCAACAATAAGATTAATCAAATGCAACAACGTAAGAAAGTAGTCAAGTCTCCAAGATTCTCAAGTTCATTTAGTCTATCAAAAACCTCACCACTTTCTATGGGCACAAATATTTCCCCAAAAATACCCCCGGTTCCAATAGTGGAGAGAAGAAGAAATATATCGAAGCAAACTTTAAGGCATAATCACATGAATATCAAAGATTCATCATTGGATTTAAAGAAAACCAAAACAATTCAAGTAGAGGACAAGGAAAATCAGGAGAACATTTCACCACTACAGACCACAACACCTACAAAGAATCATTATTTTAATGACGCGGGATTCGCAACAAATGGGCATGTTAAATTACCTTCTTCTAAAGTCACCAGTATTGTGCCGTCATCACCAGTTAAGATCCGAGATTATATTGCAGCAGACACTAATTCATTGATGTCGCCTAAAGGTTTTGCACCACCCCAACTTCCATCAAATTCTTCAGTATTTTCTGAAGGTGATGAAATAAATAGACGTGGTTCGATAAGAAAATTGATGGATACTTGGAAAAAGACTCTTGTCATTCATAAAGATTCTGATTCTCGTATGTCGACCGCTACTACTTCTACAATAGACAATGTGATAACCGCAAAGCCTTCAGCAGAAGATCTCAACCGGTTGATCACAAATGCCATTAATGTCATGGATGAAAAAAAAGATATTGGTAAGAGAGTTGATGTGTTGAGTGCAAGGATTATAGATGAATTGGAATTTTTGATAAGAAATTGTATTAGTAGTGAAACCAGCAGTGCAATCATTGAACTGCCATCACACTTTTCTGATCAAGATGATGGTGATGATGATGAGAGGGAAAGTAGCTCTAACAGTGTTCAAATCAATACGGATGAGGCTGACCTTGAAAATGATCAAGGTTCTGTTGTCAATGACGTTGAAAATGAAGTAGATTTACAACCAATTAATGTTTCACCAGAGAAAAACGAAGCTGATGAAATGGATATAAATGACTTATCGGATTTGAATATTGTCAAAATTGACAACTTAATCAACGATAGTGATAATGTTTACAATGTCAAGGTTCCAAGAAATATATCCGCTAGTAATATTCTTGAAGAAGATGAGACATCCAATGAATCATCATCATTTCAAAGTCCTGCCAGTATAAACTGGAATGATGAAGATAATATCAATATTGGGGATAAAACTCCAAGAGAAGATGAATTTGATGACTTTAATTTTCTGACTGAAGGACCACAAAAAAAGAGAGCTTCCCAATACTCAGAACCAGGATTCAGTTTTCAACATACGAATAACTCAGTGGGAAATTCATCTATTTCAACACCAAGTAATATCACTCAATATGATGCTGAAGTTGCTGATCTTGGTATTGCCATGAGTCCGGTACAGGAAAACCCCAAAAGAATTAGTTTTCGTGAGAATACCAATGCCAGTATTACCTATAATAAGAGATTCTCTGTATGGTCTAAAAATTCCAATGGTTCTGTTTTCCGAAGAGATTCAATAAAATCTTATTTGAGTTATGATTCTGCTTTTTCAATATTCAATGAAGCGAACTCGGTTAAATGTGAAAATTCTGAATATAATTCTTTAAAGAAGAAAACTGGTTTTAATGATCTTCGAATTGCTGCTGGTGCAGTTGATACACAAATAACTTCAATTTCACGTAGCAGTTCAAAAAGCATCAGATTTAGTGTATTGTGTGCTTTAACTGAATTGCCATTTCATGAATTGGCTCGTCTTTCCAAACAATCTTCTGCCGATGTTGCTGACAGTTCAATTTTCTCATCTGCATTCAAAAGTTCCATGAGAACTGCAAATAAGGAATCATTACACTCTACTGCATATACTGGTTCAAGCAATAATTCTGTTGCTATACCTGGGATTAGTAGTTTTGCATTGAAAGAATTGGCTGCTATTCCTGATGAAACTATTCAATCGACCGAAGATCCAATTCAATTTGCATTGCACAAGCTTGAAGGTAAATCTTCATCCAAGTTGACGTTACAGAAGAAAATTGACGATGATGCTGAGAAAATGGATGATACTGATGATATATTGAATGAGATCAATAACGCAAAAACAGAAGATGTCATTAGTTTTGAAGATGACGAGGATGAAGGTGAAATTGAAATTGAAACCAGTGGTCGTCCTTTGATACCAATTCAAAAAAACAGTCATGATCATACAAACATAACCACAAATATTGATAATTCTCAATCTCACTCTCGTCAGCTTGGTTGTCCAAGTGTTTTGTTGGATAATTTTTCATCATCATTGTCAGTGGATGATATAATGCTGAATAACTCACATATTTCATTTCTCATGTCTTTTGATTCTGAAGAAATTGCTAAACATATGACTCTTATTGAGGCTGATCTTTCATTATCATTAGATTGGAAGGAATTGATAGAATTGAAATGGAATCATTTAGTTACTGGGGTTACAAGTTGGTTACAAGTAATACTTCGTGATTTCTCAGGGGTAAATTTAGTTATTGATAGATTCAATCTTATGGTTAATTGGATTATTTCAGAAGTTTTATTATCTCAAGATGAACGTGATGAAGTAATTAAAAGATTTGTACATATTGCTCATCATTGTGTTCAATTACAAAATTTTGCTACAACCATGCAAATTGTTGTTGCTTTGAGTTCCCTGAAAATTGAAAAATTTGTTGATGATGAAGTTGATGAACTGTTAAAAAAATTATGTTCACCAGTGCATAATTTTTATCAACTTAGAAAAGCCACTAATAATATCCAACCTTCAAAGGGATGTATTCCATTTGTTGGGTTATATATTAATGATTTGGTTTATAATAATGAAAAAGCTGGTAAGATTAATGATGGATTAATTAATTTTGGGAAATTTAGAACATCAGTTACAATTGTTAAATCATTATCCCAATGTATTGAATGGGTTAAAAATTATAAATTCGAAGTTCAACTGGAATTATTATCAAAATGTCTTTATATTTCTTCATTAACTGAAGATGAAATGAATTTCTGTGTACAATTTTTACAAACTTCTAAATAGATTAGGAAGGAAAAGGGGAAGAAGCTAAGACGATTATTTTACTTCCTATACCCATACCTTTCTTTCTTTTTTATTTTATTTAACTTTATTTTATTTTTAATATAATATACGTTGCTCCTTCTTTCCCCTTTATTTTGATCGATTTAAAATATAACTTAAAAAAGTATTCCATCCAATACTAATAAAATTAATCATTAATAATCTTAAATGAGGAGGTAATAAATAAAAATTTCCAAATTGAATAAATGGCCAAATCATCCAATTTGTTTTAACTGTAATCCACCATTTTTCTTCAAATTTAATTTTCATATTTTTCAAAATTGGTTTTTTACCTTCAAGTAAAGTCATTGAACTATAATATAAAGGATAACAAATAAAAGGAACAAATATAATTTGATCAATAATTAGTCTAAACAAAGTTGATTTTAATTTAGAATTACCCTTCTTCTCCCATTTCCAATGAATTTTTGTACCTAAAAATTTATACCATGTATGAGCAACAGGACCAAATATACAAGATCCAAAAATAATAGCTCTTAAAGTTCGTTTATAATTAAAAGTAATGATTGATGATGATTGTTGATTAGTTGGAAATAAATATTGAGCAAGAATATCACCCAGACCCATTAATATACCTGTTGAAATACAATTGGTGGTTAATGGGTATTTTTTCAATAATGAATTATAAGCAGTAAATAAGTTTCTCATAATCAATAATATTTAGGTGTGATGTAAACAAGAAGAGAGAATAAGAATCGATTAGTGGGCGGCGGAGCTAATAATGGCTGTGAAATTTTATTTTTTTTTTTTCGAATAAAATTCGTTTTTCGCGGTTTTTTTTTTGTTGATAATAGTGTGATGATTCTGAGTCGCTCTGTTATGATTCTTTTTTTGGTAGCAATTCACTCATAGTAAGAAAAATAAAAACTCTTGAGTCATGAATAAACCATATAGTATATTAAATGGTAAAATACTTACTTAATAGAAGTAGAATGATAACAATATGTTGTGATATTGCAATTTATTTAATCATAAAACATATAAAATTCTTGATCTTCATCTTCAATATCAACAATTTCTTCAAATACATGTCCACTTCCATGACCATGACCTTTAGTATTATGAACAAAACTTAAAAAAAAGTATTCCAACCACTGGAATAAAAATATTCAGAGTAATAATTCTTAAATGAATAGGAATAAAATATAAATTAAAGAAATTGGAAAACTTGACCAAACTGTCCAATTGACACTTAAAACTTTCCACCAATTATTATATATAATTTATCTTTAATAATTTGAATTGGATCTTCTCTCTACCTGATAAAACAACCATAACAGTATTATATAAATGAACCCATACAAAACCAGGGAATACTAATTGATCAATACCCATTCGAAGAACACTATCATATAAATTAACTTTTTTGTTTCATAGCAGGAATTTTTTTTTCCATTTTTGTTCGATTAAATAGTATTAATAAACGGGAATTTAATTTTTTGGTAATGTTTTAAGTACCATGCCATAAAAAACACTAATAGGTGCAAAGAAACAGGATCCATAAATACCTTTCTCATAATTCTATGATAATCTAAAGGTGTTGATTGGATTCTTTTAGAAACAATGATTTTGAGCTGACCAAATCTCCTAAAGTGAAAAATATATCCCACATCCAAGGGAGTTCATTATCCAAGGACGTCTTTTTAAATAATTTATTATATCTATGGAATAAAGTTGGCATAATGGTGAAACCTAATAAAAGATTAGTGGTTTTAATTCATATGATGCCATATTATATAAAGAAATACAATAAATATATATAAAAAAGAAAACAAAATGAATAAAAAAGAAAAAAATTAAAGGATAAAATTGAATTAAAAGTTGAGAGAGATTTTATTTAGCTTTATATATGTATTATACCTAAACGAATTCGGTGCCGGGATATGGTAACGTTAATCTAGATTATTACCCTATATTCTAAGCAACGATTTGAGAAACAGTATCATCAATTGATTTTTTCAAATCAATGAATTTAAAACCTAATAATTCTTTAGATTTTTCATTTTTAATTTCACTTTCTTGAGATTTCCAAACATTAGCTTGTGAAGAATCACCAATTGGTAAAACATCAGCTAATTTAGGAAAATCTTGACGAATTATATCTAATACTGATTGTGAAGTAAAACCATCTTCTGATAAAATTAATCTCTTACCAACAAGTTCTTTATTTTCAAATGCTGAAATATGAGCTTTTGCAACATCTCTAACATCAATGAAATAACCAGTTAAATTTGGATTAATTTCTGAATCTTTTGATAATTTTAAAATTGAGTTTATAATTTCTGCTGATGTATTTAATTGAGATTTATCTTTAATTTCAAAAGCTTGTGGTCCAAATACATAAACTGGATTAATTGTAGATAATGTAAAATTTGGTTTTTCATTAGTTAAAAATTCCCATGCTGCTTTTTCAGCAAATGTTTTGGATCCAACATATCCATTAAGTGGATTAGATTTAGCTTGTTCATAAGTAATTGGATTCCAATCTGATTCATTTTTAGATTTTGTAGAATCAGCCAATTCTCCAAATGCTCCAATTGCAGCATATGATGAAGTAACAACAACATGTTTAATTTGTGGTCCATAAGTTTTAATTGCTTCCAAGGCATTATTGGTACCTTCAATAGCAGGAAGTAATAATTCTTTTTCAACATCAGTAACATTAAAATGGAAAGGAGAAGCAGTATGTAAGAATACAGTAACTTCTGGATGAGCTTTCAATGCGTCATCAAAAGCACCTTTAACACCAATATCTTTAACAATTTCATAAGTGAAATTTTCAGATTTTAAACCAGAAGATTTCAAATTTTCTTTTAATGAATCACCTTTCTCATTAGATCTAACAGTACCAACAACTTTATAATTTTTTTGAATTAATTGTTTAACTAATTCTTGAGCAATATAACCAGAAGCACCAGAAACGAAAACAGTAGTAGATGACATTTTAATTATTTTATTTTATTTTATTATTGTAAGTTGTAAGTTGTAAGTTGTAATTACTTTTAAAAAAACAAGAAAAAAAAATCAAATCAAGGAGAATTGGAATTTTGTCTCCCCATTTATATTAATTTTGGTTACGTCCCCTGTCCCCTTCCCATGAATTATAATTTTATATTATTCATGCATAATCTCAACGTAAATTTTTTCTTTTTTTTCTTCCATATTTCCATCGTATCGTTTTGTGTATATCCGTGGTGTGTCGGCTCGGGGAAAATATCGGCCGAGAACAATTCTTAATTAAGTAAGAATCCGGATCTAACAACATTGCCCTACCCATTTCCTATGAATCAAATTAATCAAGAATCTAAAAATCATGTAGTGAGCTCCTTATTAATTAATTCATATATATCAATTCGTTCTACTATTTAAAATTTCAATGACTTCTTCTTAATATGAATTTAAAAATTAATCGACTGTTCATCAATTGATACATTTGTCATCAAATCAGAAGAGGAACAAAATTATGCTTGGGAAAAAAAATTATTCTTTATTTTGTGTAATATATGATTCTAGTAAAATTCAGTTTCGGGTGAAATCCAAGACAAGCAAACTTATCACTTCGGAAATCCAATTGAAAATTCCGGGCTTAATGTATTTGCAATAAAAAAGTTGTACATATTTCAAAAACTTGCTAACATTGCTGTGTAATTAATTCAACTACATGGGGAGGGGAGAAGTAAAATGATGTAATATGATAACTATGTATGATGAATTGATTCTACCTGAACCTTTTAAATTTGTATAGCACAGGTCATGTATGTATGTGGAACATGATACAAAGAAAACGCCACCATTTTAATAAAAGGTCCAGCCACACAATTCAACAAATTTTTACATACAATTGAAAAAAAAATCTCAATTATTATACCCATAATGAATCAAATAATATTCCATTCAAAATAAACTAATCAATGCAAAAAAAAATAAACAAAAGAACTAAAGTATATAAAACAAAAACAATACAAAATGCTAATAAGCATCAAATTTCAAACATAAAAACACAAATAAACTTCTAAAATAAAATAAAATTTAACAAGTTAACAATTTAACCATGGATGATTAATCAAACTACTAGCATCGGCACGATTCTCTGGCAGAATTTCCAACATAGGTAATAAAAAACTTGTAATTAATTCAGCTTCTTCACCTTCAATATGATATTTTTCAATTAAAACCAGTCTTAAATCCCATGGTTTTAATACTCTTATTCTTAATAATTCACTATGACTATTAAAATAATTCTTACCATAACCAGCTATTAATTTTCTTGGGAATGGTCCTAATAATTCTTGAATTTGGGCAAGATGATCATCATCTTTATTAAATGATCCACCATCTCTTGGA
Organism: Candida sojae; assembly: GCA_013177575.1. Lineage (NCBI taxonomy): Eukaryota > Fungi > Ascomycota > Pichiomycetes > Serinales > Debaryomycetaceae > Candida > Candida sojae. The sequence continues at coordinate 1,817,603 of WWPN01000002.1, read as the reverse complement.
TCAAATAAATAATCACCAGTTAATAATTCAAAAATTAAACAACCAATTGACCAAATATCAGCCAGAGAATTCCAAGGCAGCGAAAGAATAACCTCAGGACTTCTATATTGTCTGGTTTGAATATTGTCAGTAAAATGATGGTCAACCCATGCAGAATTACCGAAATCAGCAATTTTAATGGAAATTTCATTATTGTTATTGAAACCACCACAATGATTGGATTGATCTTGATCTTGATCTTGAGAATGAATAGTACCACCAACACCAAATGAAAAATTTCTTGGACTAATAGCTTTAAAAGAAGATTTTCTGGGTTTAGATTCAAAATCAAATTCTTTAAAAATAGAATCTGATGATAATGAAGTGATTGGTTTAGAAGATCTAATAGGACCAGATGATGAACTGGAATTTCTCAGCATCTTATAACATTGGGAATTATTTGATAAAGTACGAATATGTTGACATGATGGATTACGTGATTGTGGAACTCGTAAGTTGCTCAGATTTCTTCTAAATAATGATGATCGTCTACTACCAGAATTAGCTCTAAATCTAGAAATTCTTTCATCTTCAATTTTACTAATCAATTTATTAATGTCTTTTATTTCAATCAAAACATTTTCTGGTTTTAAATCGGTATGAATAACTCCACAATGATGAATATAATCAATTGCCATCAACATTTGTTTGGAAATTTGCTTAACGAGTGTTAAAGGAATACCACCATAAGTTTTTGAAGTTTCCATTAATTTGGCTAAAGATTCAGAATTCAATAATTTAATTTTTCTATCTAAATCATCTTCCCAAGTTTCAACAGTAGTGGCATTAGATTCAATATCTGTCAGTTCTAAATTTAATTCAATTACCCCTCCGGATGATCCGGATGAAGTAGAAGAATTAGTAGAACCTATAATTGGCAAGTTATTACAATTATTATTTTGTAATTGTTCATTAACATTACTTGATTCTTTTCTATTATGAAGTCCTAAACTTAACATAGATTTAGTACTTTTTTTCCAATTTTTTGAATCCCATTTATTAAATTTCACTTGTTGAACAGTACATTCTTCACTTTCTTTACGTTTAATCTCTGAACTTAAACTTCTTTGTAATTTTTTATACTTGTAAATTAAATTAAGTAAATTTTCTCCAAGTACTTCAAATACCATACAAATATGTACACCATGAGGTCCAGAAATTTCAAAATCATCTAAAAGTTGCATTACATGATTGTAACCAGAATGAGATTTATTATCATCACCAAAATAATTTTTATCTTCATTCAGAATATGATTATTCTTATTAATTGGATCACTTAAAGCACTCATAATTTTAATTTCATCTTTAGCTGCTTCCATATAATTTTTATTGGATTTAACAAATTTTAAAGCAACATAATGTTCTTCCGTATCTGGATTTAATGATGTTTCTGGTTCTTCTAATGAACTATTATATCTTGATTTTGCCAACCAAACAGTTGAGAAATGACCCCAACCTAATTTACGTAAAATTATATATTCTCGATTAGGAATTTTATCGGAATAATAAATTTCACCATTACAAACAGGATGATAACCACCATGTCTATAATCATCTGTAGATTCTTCAGCTTTTGGATCATAATTAAGATCAGATTCCAGGTCTGATAAATCAGCCAATTCATCACTATCTTCTTGTTCTTGGTCTTCATTATTATTTCCTGGTTTTTGATTTGTTAAACCATCTATATCTTCTTCACCAATAGCGGAATATCTACTTTCCGGTAGAAGACTAATCGTAGAAGATCTACGAGCATTTCCAGAAAAGGAACCAATTCGTAGTAAACTACGTAAATTTGGACGAGATGTTGAAGTTGGTGAAGTTGGAGGTTGTAGTGAAAATTGTTGTTCTTTAGTAGTACTTTTATTTGAATGCATTCTAAAGATTGAAGATGCAGTAGATGATTTTTTTCGTAATAAAGGTGGTGAATCTGATTGTAGTTGTTGTTGTGATGGTGATTGTGATTGTTGTTTCTTCTGATGTTTATTAATACTTTTGGTTTTACTTAGGGTATAGCTGCTACTGTTGTTGTTGTTGTTGCTGTTGCTGCTGTTATTGGTTGGAAATTGTTGCAGATGATGATGATGGTCATTAATATTAATATTATTTGTGGTTGTTTCTATTGTCATTTCACTATTTTGTAATGATATAACATCAGTTGAAAAATCATCAGTTTGTAAATAATTTGAGGATTGATGATGGGTTGAAGGGGATGAATCAATTACTAACATGGTTGATGAATCATAAGTATTATAAAATTAAATAAAAAAAATTGGTTGTCAAAAAAATTTTAATAAATTTAATAAAAGATATAAAAAATTGGCAACATTAAAAGCTGAGAGAATAAATTATAGAATTATATTTAAATTAAATAAAATAAAATTTTTAACCAATACACAATATATAAAACAAAAATTGTGTGTAAGAAGCAACCACGGAGAAAGAAAGAAATAACTCAAAAAAAAAAAGAAATTGGGCCTTTTGTTGTTTTTTGAGCAAGTTTACACGCACACACATTCACACAGTTTTCACTGTATCTCCTTTTTTTTTACAGTTTTTTTTTTTAAGAAACAAAATTTCTTTTACACAGTTTTAACGTTTTTCCCGTCTAATTTGTCAGGACACTACTTACTATTGATAAAAAGATTACATGTATGGCTCAATTATATTTTTTATTCTAATTTAATTTATTAATTTAATTTATAAATATTAATATTTAATACCATATGATTAATGATTAATATATAGATAGATTATTGTGGGGTTGGAGGATTTAGTTAAAAAAATCTGAGTTCTCCGATATCGAAATTAGTTTGGAATCAGCATATTCACAAATTCCTCTCTCTCTCTTCTCCCCCCTGATCACCAGTAAGATCAACATTGTGCATTTGGGGAGGAGGGGGGAAATCAAAGTTGTGTAACAAATCAATATGGCACAATAATCATCATTTAATATTGTGTATGTATGGTAACAACAACGCGTGAGTGTGTGTGTGCCTTGGTAATTTAATATACTGTACAGGAAATCAACTATAACCAATAAAAACCCAGGACACTTTTGTAGAATAGAATAGAAAAGAAAAGAGACAAGTAATATTGTTAAAATATATAAAATGGCATAATTCATATTGTTTTCTCAATAAGAATAACGTGAGAATTAGTCTGGTTTTATTAATGTTAAATGCATACAGTATACAAAGAGAGAACGTCAGTAGATGTCCATCAGAATTCATGTAAAGAATTTATTTATTATTAAGATCATCTTCATTCCAGATCAAACATGTAAAGTAAAGAGCATTGCTAATAATATTCCGGATATTCGATAAGGCCATTTATGCAGAATAAATAAATAAATAATAATAAAGATTAGTAAAATACATTATACTATATGATAATGATAAGGATAAGGAAAAGGATATTTTTTCTTATTCTGTACATCATTACAGGATACTGTATGTATAGTACAAGTATGAGTATTACCGTAGATTGTAAAAAAATTAATTCAAATACATTTCTATATGTACATTTTCTAAGTATCTGTATGCATCTCTCCGTGGTAATATACTGTATACTTGGACAAGTAAGGGGGGAAAAAAGTGAAACTGTGATTGAACCAACAAAAAAAATAAAATTAATGTTTTAAAAAGCCCTTGTGAAATCTTGTTGGCCAACAAAATATATAACTTCTTTTTCTTCTCCTCATCTAATAGTTGATTTAATACCATTAGTTGTATTCCAATTGCTTTAGTTGATATACATTGGAAATAATATTTTAAAAATTGGGGTAAAATTTTGTATTTATTTCGCTAAACCAAACCCGTTTTGCCTTATTCCCCCTTCGGGTTCAAATGAAAGAAAACCGCGAAATAATAAATTAAGAGAAAAAAAAAGATTCAAACTTTTTTTTTTACAACCCAAGAAACAAGTAAAACTACCCCTCCCCCGCGTCAGAATTCTTTGTACTTGTTTATGTAAAAGTAACTACCATGCGGAGTCAAATATATTTGTCTACTTGTACAGCAAACAAAAGAAAAATTAAAAAAAATTGTATTTTTTGTGTAATTGGGACAATTGCCGTGTGGTGTACAAGATTAAATAAAAAAATAATAATAAATATAACGTCGTGTCACGTGGGTCATCTTCTTCTCCCCATGTGTTTCAATTACGTCATACTACGATTTAAAACAATTCGGTTTTTTATTTTTTTGCTTTATTGCCAATAGTAATGGTGGTTTGGTTATTTTTGGCTTTAGTTTCTTTCATTAAACCCAAAAACTAAAAAACCTGAAAGAGGGGATTACAATTAATCATGACATGTCGTGATATTTGAACACAAATGTACTAAAATGTTTCACAGCAAGGTATGTAATAACGGATAATTAATTATCCATTTCACGATTTTTTTAAAAAAAAACAATAACACCATTCCAAAGTATAGATAGATTTTCAATTATGTAATTTGATTAGATAAAAAAAAAATCATTAGGCAGATGGAAACATGGACGCACATGCAAAGATGTAATTTAAATTTTATGTCATTGATATCTTACAGTACAAATTAGCAAGATAATCAAAAAATAAAAATCGCCGTATGATTTGTCGGTTAAATTTTTTTAAAGCCCAAAAAAATATATAAAAAAAAATAAAAATGGTGCATCATTTCTACAATACAAATTAACTTGATGCTACCAAGTGTGGTTGCATTATGTATAATGTAGACATGTGTTGTATTGTAGTACATAGACAACTCCGATGATTCCATTACCCAATTATTGTAAAACCTTTTTTTAAAAATTAAAGATATATAGCCGATAGAATAAATGAACACAGAACAATTTACCTATGACGTTATTAATGTTGATTAGTAATCTTGGTTAAATTGATATGTATGTTTTGATGAGACTGAAACCCTTGTTATGAATTGAGATTGAAATTAAAGGTGGGAAATATATATTTTAGATTACACGTTGTTTCCTTTAATGTATTTTATCCCTTAAATACATCAAGAAAAAAATTAGAAATTTATCGATCCAGAGAAATTTTTTTTTGGTCTTGGTTGTTTCTTTTCTGCCTTTCATTTATTAATTTGTATTTTTTTTAAATACCATGGAGATTCATAACTGTAATGAATTTTGATTTATTTCCAAGAAAATTGTATAAGAAGTTTAAAATTCTTAACTATTTAATGAATCCGTTTATCAAGAAGTTTTTTACCTGAATCAAAACTAAGAAAAACGACAATATTGTATAGTTTTAATTTACGTTATATATCTCCTCTACCTTCCCATAAAATGAAATAATAATCGTAATTAATATTATTGAATTCAAAACCAATTGCAAAAAAAAAAAAAAACGATTATTTAGTACAAATAGACTTAATGTAATCTTTTATTTTGAGGTTTGTATATTTGTAAACATCTGTAAATAATTGCAAAACACAACACCTCATGCTAATGAGTGGTTTTTTTACTTTAATTCCGATTTGGAATACAATAGATTATCCGTGGTTATACAAATTACATAATTGGGTTATTTGTTTTATTGGATCGTCCCTGTATATAAAAAATACTTCTTCTGTGCTGTGGTGGGTATATAGTAATCCAATTAAAATTCCTGATATTTTACAGGTTAGAATTCGCAATTAAATTACAACATGAGACTAAAATTAATTATATATGTATACACAGACACACACACTTTTTTTTTTCTGAAATCAAATACTCATGCGTAACAAAAACAAAATATCTGATAAATGTTTTATTTGGTCTAGGTTTGGTTTGGTTTGATTAGGTTTGATCTTCATCTTTATCTTCATTATAAGTATTGTTTTAACCACAGGGTTTTTTTTCTATATTTGTATTGTTTTTTTTATGAATCTATACAGATTTCTAATTACTTCAAAACCAATTTCAGAGCCCTACTTCATTTCTAGAACAAATGAATTTATACAGTACAAGATCATCGGACAATATGATGTAATTACCGTCTACTCAACATCTTTTTTAAATACATATCTAACCAAATGATGATTATTCATTGGTTGTACAGTGTATAATGCATTTTTTCATAAACTGATGATGTAATTACCGAAACTCCATATTTCAGTTTTGTATGTGCTGTACATGTCGCACACTTCTCCATCAATGAGAGAAATACTGGGTAAATCTAAGTAAGAGTACGCCATCGGTGTGACCTGCACGTATCCATCCAATATGGGACATGTGTCACGGATGAACACCACCAATTCGCCTCACTGAATTTAGTAACCCGTAAGTGAGAATGGCACAGTCACACGACCATCTAACGAATTCGGCTCACTTGCGCGCTTACATTTAAGGATTATTGTGTGACATACTTTTTATATTGAATTATATATTCTTTAGGCTGAATATAGGGAATACAATTGACACCAAGAAGAGACTATTAAGAAGGTTCCTTGCACTTAGGTACATGTCCGAAAGGAAACCTTAAGTGATAGTAATCATTAGAACTGAGTATCAGGCATTATTGGATATTGAAATATGTATGCCTTGGAGAAACCGTACCCTTTATTATTATTAATTAATTGAACTGCTATGCTAATGTCTTATATTAGTTAGCTGCATGACAGTAACATCATCATGCATATTATACCGTAGGATTTTTTTCGAAATTTTTGGGGGTATTACCATACTGTAAACGATAATACTCTAAAGATTTCTACACATGTACATGAACATATACATATATACTGTATGTTACTTTCTTTATCATGCAATTAATTAGAAACTTTTTTAACTGTACGGTATTTGCCAGGAGAAGGCACACGTGTGTATATTGTATATTTGAATCTTTAATTCTTTGTGCAATTAATTAAACCACTAACATTGATTCTTGTTGTTACAGTATAGTGTATATATATCCGTTTAGAGAAAAAAAAATGGAAAATGCAATCCTGTGAGTCGATTTTTAGTTTTTACTCTTTGCGCCTATCCGCCCACTGGGGGAGGGAGTTAATTTTGAATATTATACCATGAAGAAAGAAATACTAATGTTGAAATTTATATTTTATCAAAGTTACTTGAAATATCATTAAATTCAACTACAGTTATGAGTATAATTATTAATTGAGTTTATTAATGGTAAAAAATAGCTTCAATTAACAAGTACAAGTCCTCTATAGAATCAACTTGATAAATGATTGGAAATAGATCAATTTTATGTCCGTACATACGTACTCGTGGGGAGAGAAGGATTTGAAAAATATTTTTTTTTCCTTAATAGGAATGAATAACCGTAATAATATAATAATTCAAATTTAATATTTAATACTCAAAAACATAAATTTCAATTTTGCTTTAATTTACCTCTTATAGCCGTTCATTTAATATACAGGGGGTAAACAAAAGTGAGTAGCGAAAACTTGTCCGCATGAGACAAAAGTATATTTTTTATAATGCAATAAATATAAATGTAAATAAAGATAGTGTACAACTCATAATTTTGTTAACAAATTATCTCGGTACAAATGTGTGTATACCAGATATTTTTTGAGCCGAAAAATAAACAATCTCTATATGACTGCTTCGAAACGTAAACTAGCTGCATACGAAGGTGTTTTTTGCTCAGTTTTTAAACTTAGAGTTTGTTAAAAATATTAGCAAAACATTATTATAGTGCAGCCTTGAGGATTTGTAGCGTATATTAAGAAGAATGAATTGGTTTGACAAATAATCGGAACGTAAAAGTATAGGAAGACAGGAGAACTTGTTTTCCGAAGAGAAAAAAGTTTGCTTACATTTGGAAGCTCAATACATTTGTACGCCTTATGTGATAGAAAATTTTGTCTCATGCAGACAAGTTTTCGCTACTCACTTTTGTCGACCCCCTGTAGAACAAATTGAAAAATAGAGTTTAAAAAAAAAAAAGAAAAAATTTAGTTTCTTCTCTCCCCACGCAATTTTTTGATGCCAAATTTTCATACCAAGAAAATTTCATTTGACACCTGTCATGTCGTACTAATCAAGATATACAGTATATATAAATATATAACAGTTGATAGGACTCTTGAATCATCATCAACAAGTAATTTATATAACTGGTATATTGTAATATATTTAAATTATGAATCTATGTATAAACTTCAATAGCAAACCTCGAGCCACGTGTACTCCTCTTTTTATTTTATTTTTTTTACAAAGTCGTTTATACTGTATGACACAAAATTCAAAATATTCAGGATAAAGATATATACCGAATGGCTTAAAAATTTTTTAAGTATATTTTAATTGTATATACAGCATCTTTATGGTATGATCCTAGCACCCGTAGTTCAAGGTTTACTTGTATTTATAATAAATTTATCTCATGCAAAGTTTTACAATTAAACAACGTGGGTGCCATTGGTTTTTTGCAACTTTTTTTAAACCTCAAAGGAAGGTCAATCTTATGATGTTTAATCAAGTAAACAAACCATTACTGACCAGAAAAAAAAATCTAAGTCGTAGAGAGAGTGTGTGGGTATCATATTAATGTCAAATCTATTCATGCATAAATTAAATGATTCAGTATGGGAAATTAATTTCTTTGTTTTAGGGGGGAAGAGAGTTTGGGTTTAGTCCAATGCATAGCTGTTATTTCTTTGGCGGAAGTAGTACAGTATAGTAAGTCCTTTATACTTATTTTTCTTTTATTATACATGGTAATTTTTTTTTTAGTATTGCTAAATACAATACGTTTAATTCCCTGTTATATGATGATTTAATTTTTGTTAAAAACTTTCAAAAAAAAAAAAATTATTTAAATACTTCAAAATATCTACAAATGATATATACAAATTTGTTAAAATTCAAATATTCTTGTTCCTCATTATCACATAACTAGATTTGTTTAATCAATGACTGATTTAAATTCTAAAAATCCTGAAGTTATTGAAACTACAGAAGTATCAAATACAAAACATTTTAAATATGATGCTGATCAACGTAAACAACGTTTAGCAGGTGGTGCAAAATTAAAAGATATAATGATGATTTTATGTGCTGGATTTGCTTTAATTTCAGATGGTTATCAAAATAATGTTATGTCAATGTTAAATAAAGTATTTGCAATTAAATATCCAAAAGTATATGATTCTGGTTTGTCAACTCAAGTTTCAAATGCTTCTTTAGTTGGTACTATTTTAGGTCAAGTTTGTTTTGGATTAACTGTTGATTATATTGGTAGAAAATGGTCAATTGTTACCGCTACTGTATTATTAGTTTTTGGTTCAATGATGTGTGCTGCATCCCATGGGGTTACTGTACATGGCATGTTTTGGATGTTGACCATATTTAGAGGTGTTACTGGATTTGGTATTGGTGCTGAATATCCTTCATCTTCAGTAACTGCAAGTGAAGCAGCCAATGAGTCAGTTAAAAAAAGAGGTCGTGCTTTTGTTTTAGCTACTAATTTACCATTATCATTTGGTGGTCCATTTGCTTTATGCATTTTTTTAGTTGTTAATAAAATTTGTGGGAAACATTTAGATGCAACTTGGAGAACAATGTTTGCAATTGGTTGTTTTTGGCCATTATCAGTGTTTTATTTCAGATTAAAAATGGTTACTTCAGAATTATATACTAAATCAGCTATAAAACAAAGAGCTCCTTATTGGTTAGCATTAAAATATTATTGGCCACGTTTAATTGGTACTTGTGTTGCTTGGTTTTTATATGATTTTGTTACTTTCCCAAATGGTATCTTTTCTGCTGGAATTATTTCAAATGTTATTGCTCCACTGGAAAAGAATAATTTAGAAAGAATTGCTGAATGGAATTTATTATTAGGTGCAATTGCTCTTCCTGGTGTTTTTTTAGGAGCAATGGTTATTGATAAAATTGGTAGAAAATATACCATGATGATTGGATTTTCTGGTTATATTGTCTTTGGTTTAATTGTTGGTTGTGCTTATAAACAAATTAAACCAATTACAGGATTATTTATTGTATTTTATGGATTAATGATGAGTTGTGGTAATTTTGGTCCTGGTAATGTAATGGGTACAATTTCTTCTGAATCTTATGCAACTCCAATTAGAGGTACCGGTTATGGACTTTCTGCTGCAATTGGTAAAGTTGGTGCAGTTGTTGGTACAAAAACTTTTGCACCAATTCAAAAAAATTTAGGTGATAGATGGACATTTATTATTGCTGCTATTTGTGGATTAGCTGGTGTTTTAGTTACTTTTTTCTTTGTTCCTCATTTAAAAGAAGAAGATTTAATGGAAGAAGATGTTAGATTTAAAAATTATTTACTTGATCATGGTTGGAAAGGTAAATTTGGTCTTGAAGATTATGATGAAGAAAACGATTTAGAAGGTACTCAAGAATTATCTTCTTCTTCTGATGCTGAATTTATTAATGATAATGAATATCATACCAAATAGAACTATAACTTTTAGCCATTCTCTCTTCTAAATAGATAATTATTCTTTTTTTTACTTTTTGTTTAAATGTTTTAATTTATAATTTATACTTTTATTAAGTTTAGTCACGTGAGATCCAGCTGCGAAAAAAAATTTTATGTTGATAAGAAAAAGAAAAAAAATACTTCTCCCTCTCGATTACGTGGCCAAACTAATGAGGATTATACATGTAACATTAATTTGCAGTACATAATCCTAAAGGCAACCTACCAATTGTCAAAAACCTAACATATTGGTCAATTATCTTCATTTTCAAAGATATCTCTGCTGGTCTATGCTTGTTTACATAAGGTTATCTCGTACCAATCTCTCATGCACGCGGTGCAAGGTCATAACGGGAGTCGCGATCAAATCTTTCTCTCTTATTTAGTAAGAAGAAACCAAACCAAAAAAAAAAAAAATTTCGTTGGAAAAAAAAAATTTCAGATTTTGCCGTTTGGAAATTTTTTTTGATCAATCTACAGTTTGTCTTATTTTTTTCTACAAAAAACCAAGCAGAATATCTAACTATTAATCATGTCTGATATAGTTGCTAGTCTGGCAATTCAAAATGCTGAATTGTTAGTTCCTAAACCATATTTCCTAAGACCTTATGTTTGGCCATTTTCAATTATTTATCCAATTTGTTTCCAAATTTATTTTCAACATTATGATAAATATATTGGTGGTAGAGAATGGACTTTTGTTTATACTATAGCTATTGTTTCATTAAATTTATTGTTTTGGTTAATGCCTCATTGGAATCTTGATATTAATGCTAAATTTAATTATAGTAAAGTTGATAAAATTTCTGATGCTTCATATATTAAAATTACTCCTGCTCCAAATTCAGGAATTGGTGAAATATCTGAAATTAATCGTGAAACTTTTCATGATGGTGAAAAACAAATTAGTTTCTTGTATCAAAAAAGAAGATATTTATTTCATTCTAAATTACAAAAATTTTCCCCACCTGAATTTATCTTTGATGAATCTCCAAAATTATCAACTTATCAAACAACTAAAGGTTTAAATGGAGATTTGGAAAAAATGATTAGAAATTATGGTATTAATAAATTCGATATCCCAATTCCTACATTTTTGGAATTATTTAAAGAACATGCCGTGGCTCCATTTTTTGTATTTCAAATTTTTTGTGTTGCCCTTTGGTGTATGGATGAACAATGGTATTATTCTTTATTTTCCTTATTTATGTTGGTTTCTTTTGAAATGACAACTGTTTTTCAAAGAAGAACAACCATGTCTGAATTTCAAAGTATGGGTATTAAACCATATGACGTTTATGTTCATAGAGATGGTAAATGGATTAAAATTCCAACCACTGATTTATTACCAGGTGATTTGATTTCAATTACTAGAACTAATGAAGGTAGTGCTTTACCATGTGATTTATTATTAGTTGATGGTTCAGCAATTGTTAATGAAGCAATGTTGTCGGGTGAATCTACTCCATTATTAAAAGAATCTATTAAATTAAGACCATCAGATGAAATTTTACAACCTGAAGGATTTGATAAAAATTCCATTTTACATGGTGGTACTATGGCTTTACAAGTTACTAAACCTGAATCTTCAATTGTTGATATTGCTCCTGATGAAGGTGCTTTGGCAGTGGTTACTAAAACTGGGTTTGAAACTTCTCAAGGTTCTTTGGTTCGTACAATGATTTTCTCAAGTGAACGTGTTTCTGTTGGTAATAAAGAAGCATTCTTATTTATTTTATTCTTGTTGATTTTTGCCATTGCTGCTTCATGGTATGTTTGGGTTGAAGGTACTAGAATGGGTAGAGTTCAATCTAAATTAATTTTGGATTGTATTATTGTTATTACTTCTGTTGTTCCTCCAGAATTACCAATGGAATTAACCATGGCTGTTAATTCATCATTGGCAAAATTACTGAAATATTACGTTTATTGTACTGAACCATTTAGAATTCCATTGGCTGGTAGAATTGATGTTTGTTGTTTTGATAAAACTGGTACTTTAACGGCTGAAGATTTAGTCTTTGAAGGTTTGGCAGGTTTTAAATCAGATGATATTAATCATTTGCATATTTGTGATGATGCTCCAGAAACTACTTCTTATGTTTTGGGTGCTGCTCATGCTTTGGTTAAATTGAATGATGGAGAAGTTGTTGGTGATCCAATGGAACAAGCAACTTTAAAAGCTGCTCATTGGGATGTTGGTTTTAATGATATTGTTGAAAGAGAAGGTAAAAAGGGTAAAACTGAAAAAATTAAGATTTTGCGCCGTTTTCAATTTTCTTCTGCTCTTAAAAGATCTTCGTCTATTGCTCAAATTAATACTGTTTCCGGTAAAAATTTTGTTGCTGCTAAAGGTGCTCCAGAAACTATTCGTACTATGGTTATTGATGCTCCAGAAAATTATGAAGAAATTTATAAATCTTTCACAAGAGCTGGATCTCGTGTTTTGGCACTTGCTTATAAATATTTGGATACCAATGTTAATTTTAATAAAGTTAAACGTGAAGAAATTGAATCTAATTTACATTTTGCTGGATTTATTGTTTTCCATTGTCCTTTGAAAGATGATGCTATTGAAACTATTAAAATGTTGAATGAATCATCCCATCGTTCTGTTATGATTACTGGTGATAATCCATTAACTGCTTGTCATGTTGCTAAAGAAGTTCGTATTACTACTAAAGATGTTTTGATTTTAGATGCTCCTGAAGAACATCATCAAATTGGTGAAGATGATAATTTAGTTTGGAGAACTGTTTCTGAATCAGTTATTATTCCATTTAAATCATCAGATCAAATTAATCTTGAATTATTTACCAAATATGATATTTGTATTACTGGTTATGCTTTGAATTATTTAAATGATCATGAACAAATTTTGGAATTATTAAAACATACTTGGGTTTATGCTAGAGTTTCACCGACACAAAAAGAATTTATTTTAACTTCATTAAAAGAAGCTGGATATAATACTTTAATGTGTGGTGATGGTACTAATGATGTTGGTGCTTTAAAACAAGCCAATATTGGTGTTGCTTTATTAAATGGTACTGAAGAAGGTATGAAGAAAATTGCTGAAAATAGAAAAATTGAAGCAACTTTGAAAGTTTATGAAAAACAAGTACAACTTTTTTCAAATTGGGGTAAAGTTGCACCACCTGTTCCACCAATTATTGCTCATTTATATCCACCAGGACCTCAGAATCCAAAATATTTAGAAGCTATGGAGAAAAAAGGTATTACTATTACTGATGATATGAAAAAAGCTGTTGCTGCTGCTATGAAAGAACCAGTTAAAGTTCCTGAAAAGGGATCTGCTGGTATTAATAATAGTACTGGTGCAGGTAATAATTTTGCTGATACTATTCTTGGTGCTATGAATGATGCTGAAGCTGAAGATGAAGCACCTGTTTTGAAATTAGGTGATGCTTCAGTTGCTGCTCCATTTACTTCTAAATTGGCTAATGTTAGTACCGTTACACATATTATTCGTCAAGGTCGTTGTGCATTGGTTTCAACTATTCAAATGTATAAAATTTTGGCCTTGAATTGTTTGATTTCATCTTATTCCCTTTCTGTTTTATATTTAGCAGGTATGAAATTTGGTGATGGTCAAGCTACTATTTCTGGTATTTTATTATCTGTTTGTTTCTTGTCAATTTCTCGGGGTAGACCATTAGAAAAATTATCTAAAGAAAGACCACAAGAAGGTATTTTCAATATTTATATTATGGGTTCAATATTAGGACAATTTGCTATTCACATTATTACTTTGGTTTATATTACTAGAGAAATTTATATTCTTGAACCAAGAGAACCAAGAGTTGATTTAGAAAAAGAATTTTCTCCATCTTTATTAAATACTGGTATGTTTTTATTACAATTAGCTCAACAAGTTTCAACATTTGCTGTTAATTATATTGGATTACCATTTAGAGAAAGTATTTCAAGTAATAAAGGAATGTATTATGGTTTATTAGGTGTTGCTGCATTAACTTTTGCTGGTTCTACTGAATTTATTCCAGAATTAAATGAAGTTATGCAATTTGTTCCAATGACTGTTGATTTTAAAACTAAATTAACTGGATGTATCATTTTGGATTTGGTTGCTACTTTTGCCATTGAAAATGTCTTGAAACATTTTTTTATGAATTCTCATGCTGCTGATATTGCATTGAGAGATGGTGATAATGATGAACCAGAAGAAGAAGTTAAAGAACATAAAGTTATTGAAGAAAATTAATAATTTTTTTAAAGGAAAGTTGATATTATAGATAGTTACAAAGTTAAACTTGTTTCCTGAATATATATGTTAAAGAAAACATTCATATGTTTATATACGTACTAATTGATATATTTTATTATTATTTTGGTTTAGTTTACTTTTAATATTTTTAAATCTTGATCTCTATCTAAACTTGAAACTTTAACAACTTTAATACCATTTTTTTCAATCAATTGAATTTTAGATAATTTAGATTCAATTAATTTCATAGCATCATGAATTTCATTAGCAATAACAGGATAATTTGAACTATCTTGAATAATTTGAATTAATTTATTTGTTGAAAATGATTTACTTAATTCATTTTGAGAATTATATAATTGATAAATTGTATCATAAATCATTGAAATTTTCCCAATTAAATATTTCTCATATTTAATTTCTAATGAATCTTCTTTATTAATTTGTTCTTTAGCTAATTTTTCTTTTAATCTAATTCTTTCAAGTAATGATAATCCATTAAAATTTGAACTTTGAATTGATTCTGATTTTTCATTAAATTTAAATTTTGATGGATCATTTTTTAAATCATTGAATTTTTTAGAATTATTTTTTATAGCTGATGTTGTTGACGTTGATGATGATGATGAATTATTTGATCTTGGTTTAATTATCTTATTTGGAGATTTTGGTAATATTGTTGATTTTTTTGGTATTTCTATCATTTCTTGATGGGATTCAATCCATGAATTAACCCTTTTAAGAAATTCTTCTTTTCTCAGTAGTAATTGCATATTATTATTAGGAAATTTAATCGATAATTCATCATCTAATCGAAAAATCACATATAAATCAGGATTTACTGTTAACATTTGTTCTAGATCATTTATAATAATAGTGACTTTTGCAAGTGATGATGCTTGATTAAGAATTTTTATTATTTGTGGATGAGAAATATGTGTGGAATAATGTAATGATAGTACATTATCTATAGCAATAAATTTATTTATTATAGTGACAAATACATGTTTAGGAATCAAAGGATGTTTGGTGATATTCATTGATGATGATTTAATGATGTGAATCAAATTAAAAAAAAAAGTAAAGAGACGCGTTAACTTTTTATTTCATATTAATTTGATTTTTTTTTCGCAGAATTCCTCCGACAAAAGAAAAACTTCCTTCGGGTCAATCTGTTACATCCCGGTTCAATTTGGAAATTTTTCGACCGAAATGGGTTTCTGGTTTCAAAATAGAGATTACAAGCGAGTATAGACACACAATGACTATATGAGCTTACTAACACTCAAGTTGTTAATAAGGTCAGAAAAAAAAAACACTTTGTAAATGAAACGTAATTCACCGGGTTTAATTCTTCTGTTAACTAGTTGCAGTTGTACCACTTCGCCTGCTTCCCCTCTTTTTTAGTCCATCCAATACTCGAGATGTGGAAATGCTCCTGTGGAAAAAAAAAATCAAAACCGAAATATGAAAAAAAAAAATTATCTACAGAAAGCAATCAAGAATATATTTTCACAGTTATAATCAACTCGTAGAATCGGCTTATATGAATGACAAATAAACGTACTGATCATTTAAAGAGAGGTTCTGATGTCACTCCTCTTGAGGCATTAACTGCAGGATCTATTGCAGGGGCTGTTTCTCGAGCAGTAACCGCACCTTTAGATACGATCAAGATAAGGTTACAATTAGAATCAAGTGGATTTAAACAACGAAAAACAGTACCTACTATAATCAAAAACTTATTACGTCATGAAGGGATAGTTGCATTTTGGAAGGGAAATGTACCTGCAGAAATATTATATATTTTATATGGAGGTTCACAATTTGCTTCATATTCAATTTTAAACACTCAACTACTGAAAATGGAACAATTATATAATTTAAAACTATCGGAATCGACACATTCATTAATTGCTGGTACTGGATCAGGTGTACTCAGTACTTTAGTAACTTATCCCTTTGATTTATTAAGAACAAGATTGGTTGCAAATAGAAATAGAAATCTACTATCTATGTCAAATACAGTTAAAAATATAATAGAAACAGAAGGTATAAAGGGAATATTTGCTGGGATACGACCAGCTATGCTTTCAGTTTCAACCACATCAGGATTAATGTTTTGGTCGTATGAAATAGCTCGCGAATTATCGAATGATTTTAAACATGTTCCATTTATTGAAGGGATATGTGGATTTATTGCTGGTGCTTTTGCAAAAGGTATAACATTCCCATTGGATACATTAAGAAAAAGATGTCAAATGTGCTCTGTGGTTCATGGACATCCATTTAGTGCTCTGC
Source organism: Candida sojae (assembly GCA_013177575.1). Classification (NCBI taxonomy): domain Eukaryota; kingdom Fungi; phylum Ascomycota; class Pichiomycetes; order Serinales; family Debaryomycetaceae; genus Candida; species Candida sojae. Next base: position 1,800,589 of record WWPN01000002.1, on the reverse strand, counting down.
ATTTATTTATTTCTATCCTAAGAAGAGAAGGGGTGCTTGGGTTATATAGAGGATTTGGTGTTAGTATTATTAAAACAGCACCAACTAGTGCAATTTCATTATTCATGTACGAATATTCATTGTCATTTATTAGGAAAATAGAATCATAAATATACTATATCTTGAACAAGTAATCATCATCGTCATCCTCTTCACCCACATTGACAAAGTCATGATCATCTTCATCATCATGTTGTTCATCATTATCTGTATCCACGACATCCTCCTCATCATCATCTTCTTCTTCCTCATCATGATCAATATGCATTCCAAAGTACCTTGTCAACAGGTCAGGCAGAATATACTCTTTATTATCTTCCTCATCCGAATGATCTGAGAAATATTTAATTCGTTGATCTGTATCAAAAGTGTTTGCTGGACTCGATTTGGGACTAGTAGAGAGATCTTTAGCATGTGCATATAAAGATTGTGAATTAGCTAACAAGTTCTGTAATCTTGACGGTTTTTTGTAACTTCCTCGTAACGATGATTCATTAGACAGATTGGTAGATATATGATGTCTTGAAGGTTTTGGTGTTAGTTTCTGTCTTGGTCTATTCTTGGTCAATTGATCTCTAATGTATGTCGGTAAATGTTCGTCAACCATTGATGTTCGTCTATGTTTGAAACGAGACATATTTGGTTCTAAAACAACTGGTGTCACGGGTTTCAGTCGTTTAAATGAGAATCTTCTTTTTGTCTTTGTCTTTGTTACTGGTGGCATTGTTTTCTTAAGCAGAGCCTTGGTCTCTGATTCTGCCATGACATTAATGTTCGTGGTTGCAGATGTGGGAGCTTTTGCCAATTGGAATTCTCTATGATGTCCAAATGTAGGCTTTGCTTGCATTAGTTCAAGTGAAGTTCTTCTTTCTGTTTTGGTTAGTTGTGGCACTGGTGTTGATCTGACTTTTTGAACAGGGTCCGGGATAGTGTAATATTCCACATTTTGCTGTGGTGGTTGTTCTGGTACAATCTCAGACTGAGGTGGTGGATCCAATTGGAATTCTTCCAATGCAAGCGATTCGACCATTTGAATAACTTCTTGAAAAATGGGGTTCTTTTTTGACTCCAGTGCAAGATCAATTGTTCAATGTTAAAATCATCACCAAGAAACTCGTTCACGTGGTTATCATAAATTTCATCAATTTTCAATCTCAAAAATTCTTGATCATCTATTCCCACTAAACTGTATATTCGACTCCAATCCAAATTCTTATAAAATAATCGGGTATCTTGTAATTTCCGATAGTAATCAATAATATAACTCTTTAGTAGTTGTTCTTTCTCTAACGTCCAATCCATCTATATCAGGTTAGTATCAACATTCACTATAAAAACAACTATGAAATGACACACACGTGCAGATTACATACTTCATCATCGTTAGTAGTTCCAAATTCATGGTTAGTTGTAAAAGGTGATATAACTGACATTTGGTGAAGGACATAAAAAGATGTCCCCTTAGACTGGCTACTGTGGAAGTACTTAGATTTCAGTTCTTTTTTATATTTTTTATCGGGAGTGAGAATAAGGTAACGATAAGATCAAATCGAAGAATAAAAATTATAGAAAAACAGAATGATGCAGAATCATTGCCATACAAATCAGCAACACGATGCAGAATTATTAATAGCTTAGATTGATCAGGCTTTCTTTTTTAAAAGGCTATGCAAAAAAAATTAAATGGTCCCTAGCAGGATCGAACTGCTGATCTTGGCGTTATTAGCACCACGCCTTAACCAACTGGGCCAAGGGACCATTGCAACTATGCTATTATAACTGCTTGTTGAAGTTGGTGGGCGCATTATGTAATCTCAATAAATTATGTATTTGAAGGTAATGTCAGGTATTTGCAGTTACTAAACTCAAATAGAGTATTAGTATATGTAAGTATAATGAATAAAAATTTTAATTAGCGATAGGGGTAATTTCATTCTTCAATTATGCAGAATGTGCTTCTTTCAGCCAAGCCTTCAACTTTAATACGTCTACGAGAAGTTGAGGTTCTAACTTATAAACAATATTAAACAACCCTTAATAAAATAATATAATCCAAAGTTTGCATAATTAATAATTATTTTACCGAGAAATTGGTATTTAGTTTACATATTAATCAAGTTTTTCAAGTTGGAATTATTTATTCAATAGACTTGGGAATTCAAATTTTATTCCCATTTTTAAGCAAAAATAATGCAAAATAACAACAAAAACAAATATTTTTATAGACATCCCTTTAACAAGAAAGCATTAATATTAAAATGATAATTCTTTAGGATTACGCTTGCTTATAATATAGGATATCTAGCTGACTTGTTTCAGAAAACATTCAAATATCAGATAAATCACGTGACCTGGAAAATTTGATTTTTCAATACTCATCTCCATCCTGATTATTTTTTTTTTTTAAATTTCGATTCAGTTTAGACATCATTTCTATTCACATCACCACCAAACTGAAAATATGAAATTCATTGTTTCTTCTGATGACACAGGTGCAGCAAAGGAAGTTGTTTGTAACAGGGGAACTGATACATCCAAACAAGATGCCACTCAACCAATATCTATTAAGAATTATTTCACTGAACCAAGTGCTTCTTTGAAAACTAGAATAAACCATCTCCTCAGTTTCAATTATCAATACATTATAGGTACTAGACTCGGAGGTCAAGTTTCAGTATATGATTTAAATGAAGAAATCAAAGAAGAAGAAGGAGAAGAAGAAGAGGAAGAGAAGTTTAAATTATTACACAATTTTGAATTACCAGTTGACAAAGATGATAAACCAATTGCATTATTGAAGGTTGAAATTTTAGAAAGTGTAATCGTAGCATTTGAATCTAGCAAATTATTTTTGATTCATATCAATGATAAGTTTGATTTTAAACCATTGGAAATTAAGCTCCCTGAAGCAAAACCAATTAGTGCATTTACTATTAACCCCGAGTTTGAAAATATAATAGCACTTGGTGGTAAAGAAGTTGATTTACAAGTTATTAAACTTTTCAATGACAAGATCAATAGTACTATATTTAAAAAGAAAAATTACGAGAAAAAATTTGTTCCTGAAATTATATTTAAAGCCAAGAATGTCAAGAATGATCATTTGGATCTTAGAGTACCAATATGGATAACCAATATTTTATTCTCCAAAGCTGAAAAAGGTTATAAACTCATCACATCGACAGGATATGGACAAATTCGTTTATATGATACCACTGAAGGTAAAAAACCAAGAAAGGACTATCAGGTAACAGACAAGGCTATTGTTACTTTATCATATGGTAACGATGAACAATCAGAAATAATAATCACAGATACACATAGTCTCATGGCCAAGTATTCTTTAACTAAAATTGATGAAAGGGCATTCAAAACAAATTCTGCTTCTGCAGGTGATATAATTAAACCAGTACCGAAACTGTTAGGTAAATTCACTGGTGGTAATACTGGTGCTACCTTTGGGGTCCAGGTATATGAAGATATTGTTGCCTTTGCTGGGTTAGATAGATATTTAAGAGTCTTTGATTTGGAATCTCGTGAGATTTTGGCAAAAGTTTATGTTGGTGTTGAAGTTTCGTCCCTCTTAGTATTAGATGACGAAGATGAAGAAGATGAAGAAACTAGAAAACGTAAGAGAGAGGAGGAAGAAGAAGATGAAGAATTATGGAACGAATTAGATAATACTAAAAAACAAGCTAAATAGATTTTTCAGTTTCAATACCACGATTATCTGACCTGTTACTAGTATTGATAACACTCATACACTTCCACTCATTTATATAGTTACATTTCCATAAACGTAGTTTTCCATCATCACCCGCTGAGGAAAGTATGGTTCCTGTCATATTCCAACTAACTCTCCATACCTCCAGTTTATGATCGTTAAGCCTAGCCAATGTTTCAATACGTAGATCACCATTAGGTTGTTCTGATGCCTTGAATATTCTTACAAATCCATCCTTACATCCAGTTGCAATTAAATGGTAATTTCTTCCCATAGAAGGAGCCCAACTAACTGATCTTATTAGCCCATTATGTTCGGGAAGATTGCATATTTTCATGTATTTTTCTCCAGAAGCTTCATCCTCAGAGGTTTCTTTCGGAACACTGCTATAAACAAACCCTTGATCTAACGCAACCACGATAAACTTTTCGGTTTTGGTAAATTTTGAAGGGCACCACTCAATACCAAAACTACTTTGCAAACTTTTGGCTGGCAACAGCAGGGTTAATATAGGAATTTCGGTGGTCAATACCCAATTTGTCAAATCATTAGGCTCCACTGATTCATAAATTCGAAAAATTCCATCTGACCCAACACAGCCTAATTTAAATCCCAAGTGGTTGGGAGCAAAACGTACATCATAAATTGGAGCGTATGATTCTTGTGCTAATGTTGCCAATCTTTTCCATCTTCTTCCCGAACCCGGCATTTCATCTGGTTGTTCCTGCCATATCTTAACTGTTCTATCATATGAACAAGAAGCAAGTATTTTAGAGCTTGAAAATTCTGGATAAGCCCAAGACACTTTCCCAATCAGCGAATCATGTGCCTTCCACAGGTCATTTAATATCCAGGACGATGTTGCCGAGTCTAAATCAAAAACCTTAATATGCTGATCAGAAGAAACTGTCGCTATATGCTTCCCGTAAAAGTCATACTTGATATCATGAATCAATTCCTCATGTCCAGTAATAAACGGCTTTAAACTCATTGGTTATGTTCTTGTAAAGTCTCTTAGTAGTTGTAGGCTTATCGCTGGTCGACTTTTTTTGAAGGTTTATTTTCCTTTCCATTGACTGCCCACCCTCGTTGACGAGACGAGATTCTTTTTTTTCTTTTATTTTTATTTTTCTTCTTGTTTCGTGTTTACATTAAATTTTTCAGATTTTAGGTTCACTTCGTACATTGACAACTATCCAAAACAAGGACATGTTTGCAAGGTTATTAAAAATAGCTGTGATCTTAGGATCTATAACAGTAATAACTCCTAATAATCCATTACGTACACTGCTTGCATTTGCGTGTATTGGATATGTCATTACAATCCTGTTGATTCCCAAAGTTGGTCCAAGTTTCATAAAGATTGGGCTTAAAGGAAAAGACTTGTCGAAACCTCCTCCAGTATCAGAAATACCCGAAACTATGGGATTAGTTACATCTATCGCGTATATGTTTCTTATGATTGGGCTCATTCCTTTTATTTTTTTCAAATATCTTGTATCATTTAGTTCCTTATCCAATGATGAAGTGATGACAAAGAATTACATAGACCAATATCAGTCATTAACCAACAATAGATTATTCCCTCACAATAAATTGGCGGAGTATTTAAGTGCATTATTATGCTTACAATGTACCATACTTTTGGGTTTACTTGATGATTTATTTGATATTAGATGGAGACACAAATTCTTTTTGCCTGCTGTGGCATCAATACCTTTGTTGATTGTTTACTATGTCGATTTCAGTGTTACTTCAGTTGTTATTCCCAAGTTTGTTACCAATTTTCCTGGTGGATACTATCTTGTTAATGGAATTAATTTTTTAATAAAATATGGAAATCATATCGTAACAAATATTACAGGTTTGTCCTTCAGAACATTGCAAACTGATTACGTTGTTCCTGATGAAGCTCCAAAATTAATTGATTTAGGTATATTCTATTATGGATACATGTCTGCTGTTTCCATCTTTTCTCCAAACTCAATTAATATTCTTGCTGGTATAAACGGTTTGGAAGTTGGTCAATCTTTAGTATTGGCATCCATTTTTTTGATCAACGACTTTTGTTATCTTTTATCATCAAATATATCTCAAGCAGCATATGATTCACATATGTTTTCGGTTGTTTTTATTATACCTTTTGTGGGTGTATCATTGGCGTTATTGCAATATAATTGGTTCCCTGCTAGAGTTTTTGTTGGTGACACGTATTGTTATTTCGCAGGAATGGTGTTTGCAATTGTTGGTATCTTGGGACATTTCTCGAAGACTCTTTTAATTTTCTTATTGCCTCAAATAATTAACTTTGTTTATTCAGTGCCACAATTATTTCACATTGTTCCCTGTCCAAGACACAGATTACCTAAATTTACTGCAATAGATAGTCTTATGCATCCAAGTTTTGCAACATTAGAGAAGAAGTCGGTAATTGCAGAGACTCTTCTCAAATTTCTTGAAATATTACAGCTTATCAAGATTGAAAGAGATCCAGAGCTGCAAGAAATTGTTAGATTTTCAAACATGACAATAATCAACCTCACTTTGGTTTGGTTTGGACCGTTGCGTGAGGACCATTTATGTATGGTCATTTTAGCTTTACAATTTTTAATTGGTATTTCTATGATTGTTACAAGACATACAGTTGGTCCATGGTTATTTGGATATGACAATTTATCATGGGGAGTTAAATAAATTAAAAATACTTTTTTTATAGATTGGATTACATAGAAATTGCAACATATGAGACTAATTGTCACTTTTGGTCGTGTGTGCGCTGATTCGTAATTTTTTTTTTGTCCATTTCAGTACAGATTCTCAACATGAGCAACGGGTACATTTTTTCTCTTTGGTTTTTTAAACCTCCACTTCTTTTAATTTTCTGAAATTTGCCAAAAACACAACTCAAAGGCAGCAAACATCCTTGATTTGTTAAGAATTGAATCTCTAAACAAATTACCATATATAATAAAATGGCAGGTCCTCCTCCTCCTCCACCACCTCCCCCACCACCAAGTTTAGGAAATTTGCCTCCTGGTCCTCCACCTTCAATGCCTCCTGGAAGGGACGCATTATTGGGTGATATTAGAAAGGGGGCTAGACTAAAGAAAGCAACAACTGTGGACAAATCAAAACCAATGATTGAAGCAAAAGTTTCGATTTCTACGGGTCCACCTCAATCATCTGGTGGTTCATCATCAGGGGCCGTTCCATCAGCACCCTCAATTCCTTCTGGTCCTCAATTAGGTGATATTTTTGCGGGTGGTATGCCAAAGTTGAAACATGTCGACAATAGATCAGGAATAGTCCCTTCTTCAGCTCCGAAAATTCCAGGTATGAGTACTCCACTGATACCATCAAGACCAAGTAAAGCAACATCATCAATCGTTTCTAGTGGAGTTCCACCACCACCACCACCTCCACCAGTTCCAGGTCATGCACCGCCTCCACCATCAATTTCTGTGACCCCATCAGCAACTCCTAAGGTCCCACCAACAAGACCTAAGAAATCATTACACGTGAGAAATGCTTCAATTAATTCAACTAAATCAAATGAACTGGGATCTAGAACACCGCCACCACCATCAGGACCGCCTCCTATTCCTTCAAGTGCACCACCACTTCCAGGAAATATTCCTCCTGCACCACCTGCACCACCTGCACCACCTGCACCACCTGCACCACCTGCACCACCTGCAATTCCATCACACCCAGCAAAGAAGGACAATACACCATCCGCACCACCATTGCCTGCTGGAGGATTGCCATTCTTGGCTCAAATCAATGCCAAGAGAGATGATAAGAATGTGATAAGTTCAACCACAGCAGCACAATCTGCACCTGTTCTACCTCTGGCACCTCCACTGTTGCCATTTTCTGGTCCACCTCCGATTCCTGGGTCATTACCACCTTCAATTCCAAAATCACAACATTCGTCTTCAAATAACACGAAGCACCAAGTTAAATCTATGATACCACCTCCAGCACCACCGTTGCCAAGTTCATCTTCGATTCCACCAGCACCACCGTTGCCAAGTTCATCTTCGATTCCACCAGCACCACCGTTGCCAAGTTCATCTTCGATTCCATTGGCACCACCCTTACCAAGCACCTCTGCGCCAAAACTACCAACAGGTGGTGCTCCCCCACCACCACCACCACCACCTCCTCCTCCTGGGCCAGCACCGCCAATATTTGGTGCTCCAAAGCCAGAAAGCAAATCAACAAGTGGGTCTTCTGCACCACCTGCTGCAGTTGCTCCTGGTGGTGCTTTACCTTTCTTAGCACAAATAAATGCCAAACGTAATGACGCATTTGTTGTTGATGGGGGTAATAGTGGATATTCAACAAAGACAGGTGATTCGGGATTTGCGTCATCATCTGTACCACTGGCACCACTGGCACCACCAGCTCCACCATTGTCATCTTCGAACACCAAACTGCTGGTGCCTAGTGCTCCATCAATTCCTTCTGTTCCGGTGGTAGAAAAACATAAGAAATCATTCCATCTATTTTCTCATCACCATAAGAAGAGTGAGGAATCCAGTATATCACCTTCATTACCTCAGAATGCTCCACCAATTCCTCAGAATGCTCCACCAATTCCTCAAAATGCTCCACCAGCACCATCTATACCATCAATTCCTGTTGCACCAGTTCCAATGATTCCTCAACAACATAGTATTCCGCAACATCTGGTACCTCTAAGAACTCCTCTGCCTGAGTCTATCCAAGAAAGTTTCGAAACTCCATCTCCAAGTTTACCATCTACAGCACCACCACCTTTGCCATCAAATGCAGCACCATCTTTACCTCGAACAAAGAAAGCAGCACCACCACCTCCTCCACCCACGCATGGTGGCAGTGGATCATCATCTCGTATTTCATCTTCAACTTATAGTGATTTGGATTCGAGGCAAAATGCTGGTTCTAATTTACGAAAAATATCTGCTCTGGCATATACTATCAATCCTAGAAATGGAACTGGTAACAGGCATGGATCAGATTCTCAATCTGAGAAATTGGTTATTGAAGATAAGAGGTTTAAATTTGTGAATGCGAATGCTTTACCTAATCCAAGAAGGTTTGGAGAAAAGGGACAAACACAAAAATTGTATCCAAGTGGTAGAGGTTCATCTGTTCCTCTTGATTTAAGTCTATTTTCATAGTTGTCATTATTATACAATAACTATCTAGGTTTTATGTACACATTCATCAGGAGACCAAATTTGAACAACGTTATCGTAGAATGAACAAGTGGCCACAAATTTCCCATCACTTGACCAATCCCCACCATAACACATACTTTGATGGTCTTGTTTAAAATACCTTTGAACATTAAACTTTTCTTCTTTATTATCTTCAACATTAACGATTCTAGCACCATCATACATACAACAAACCAATAATCTATCATCATTTTCCAATGTATTAGGAATTAATCTCCATATCCCACCACCTAAATTTTCTTCATATTTTTTCTTTGGAATATAACCAGACATCAATGATGGATTTTCTTTATCAATTATTCTTAAATCCCAAATTCTTAAATTATCATCATAAGAACCTGTCCATAAATTATGAGGATTTTTTTTATTCCAATTTTCATTAGGTGATAAAATTGAAACTATTCCAGCTTCATGGCCTCTACGTAATGACCAAATTTCACCATTTGTTCTTAAATCATGAGCAATTAATGTTGAGTCATCACCTCCTGTATAAACGACATTTTGTAATTCTCCAAATTCTCCAAATGAACCAGTCCAACATTCTAATGAATGACAAGAATCAAAATAAGATTCAATTTTAAGAGTATCAAGATTAAATATACCCAGAAATCCATTTGTAAATGTTAATAAAATTTGATTATGTTTAGATGATAAAGGATTGAAAAAACATGAAGTTATTAAAGTATCTTCATCTATATTTATATCATGAATTAAATTTAATGAATCATTAATGAATTTCCAAATTAATAAATGGCCATTTGAATGAACAGTAATTAATAATTGAAAATCAATAGGATGAAATTTAACATCAAGAATTGCACCATTTTCAGTAGGTATACTTGAAATTGAAGTTAATGATTGATTAATATAAGTGTAATAATCTAATGTACCATGACGAGTTCCATTATCTTCTAATTTATAAGTTCCAATGAAAATTTTTGTTGGATCTTGTGGATGAATTCTTAGACAACATGGAGGAAGGTTCGTTTTGGTTATGCTATATCTTTTACTATTCGGTATTTCTTCCATGATTTATCGATGATATTGTTACACACACACACACACACACACATCTTAAACCAATAAACAAAAAAAAATAAAAAATATTATCACGATTGATCTTTAACCAGGAACGAGAACAAAAAAATAATACAGTTATGATCTTGAAACTTACATCTTCGTTCTTTTTGTATTTGTTCCAAAAAAAACAAATATCAAGAGATTACTAGTATTAGTATTATTTATAAATAATGTCACTATATTCTAAATGGATGTCACTTCCTGTGAAGCTTCGTGTTTATATTGGACTTTCAACTATGGGTATTGCATGGTTAGGTGATTATGTTACAACTAGAATTGCTGATGAAGCAGAAGCAAGAAAAGAACTCGATGAACTTGAAAAAACAAGAATATCAACCAATGAGAAATGAAACAGGATATTTAAGGGACTATTGATTAGTTCATTTATATTCTATTATACATTGTAAATAGTTCGAAATCAATAAAAAATAAAAGTACAATCATTTATTTATTTATTAACTTTAAACACATTATTTGACTTTTTTTTTATACTTTATAAAAACTACTGTACAATATATGAAAAACAAACATACACATTATTAATCAAAGCGTTTAATATTTAAGTAAGCCCTTTTTAACAAAATCTTTTCTAATAGAACTTATGAATTCTAAGAATTTAGCAGGGTTGGAATCAATACCTCTTGAGTAAACAAATTTGGAGGCCAAATGGGTTGCAAAAATAGCTTTCAAATAAGCTTCTGGAACTCTAGCCAAAACATTTTCAATACCAACTTTTTCCAACAATAATGGTGGTAAAGAATCTAACAAGACAGCATTTCTAAATTCAATGTCATCTTCCCATAATTCTTTAGAGTTGGCCAATTCATCACCTAATTTGTTAATGGCAACACTTAATTTATCAGACAAAATAGTAAATGGAGTACCAGTTTCAGCCTTCAATTTCCACAAAGATTCAAATTCAGCTTCAGCATTACGAACAATAATCTTTTGAACATCCTTAACATATTCTTGATAAAATTGTGGTTTAGCACCAGTCTTTGGATCAACACACATATTGTCCAAGAATCCTTTGTCATCAAATGCTAATGCAGACAACACTTCCAAAGATGAGGAAGTAACACCACCTTTATTAGTTGAAGCATCTTTAAAGATAATAATTCCGGCTTTTTCCAAAATTAATTTAGCAGATTGAGTAATAAATAAATTGGCACCTTCAACGAAATATGGTACAACTGATTTACCAGTCTTTTCATCAATTAATTCATGAACATTGTTGGTATCAATTGCAGCTGGTCTACCACCACATGGAACAAACAAATCAACACCGTTAGTACCAAATTGTTCTTTCAATTTCAAGTGGAATGTGTTTCTGAATGCAACACCACTGGTAACAATTTCACCACTTGGCAATTTAACATCCATATCATCAACCAAAACAATATAACCTTGAGGGGATAACTTGGATTTATCATAATGTTCAATCATCTTTCTTTCTTTGGCCAATCTAAGCAATTCTTCTTTATCTAAACCTTGAGGATCGGCAATAACACCAGAACCATCAACAATACCAACATATTTTTCCTTTCTGGACAACAAGATTTCGTTGGATCCCAAATCACCATCTGGACCACCAGTTTGGAATTTACGAATGGTTGCATCATCAATGTTTAATTTTTCGTAAATCTTGTTAACATAGGCACGAACAGATAAAGTAGTCATACCATATTCATCATGAGGAATACCACCAATTTCTGGGGATTTACCAGTCAAGAAAGATTTCCACCATGGAGCACCTCTTTCTCTGGCATGTAAAGTAGCCCAATCAACATAACCAGCAGTACCTTCATCTGGACCCAAGAACAAAATTTCTGGTTTTTGGTACAAATCAACATAACTATCTTTAACACCAGGAATATGTTGTTTCAATAACAAATCAATCAAGGCATCAATGTATTTTTCAAAACAAGCTTGAGGACGTTCTTGAGCAGAACCATGATCCAATAAAATAACCCCCTTGGAACCACCTTCTGGAATATCTTTGTTTTTACGTTGTTGAGTATTGGCCAAATTATAGTTTTCATCAAACAAGTTTCTAGCATTAACATTGTAGGCATCCAGAGATCTTGATCTAACGATTCTGATACCACCACGGGCAATATCTCTGAATCTAATATGGAAACCTCTGAAATCACTACCAACAACGAAAAACATACCATATGGACGTTCAGGGTATTCAGATTCAGGCAAGAAAGATGGATTCAATCTGAAGGATAAAGCAACTTTAGTAGAAGTGTAAAAGTTAGTCTTCAAAATGGATTTGTTAAAAGTGTATAAAGCTCTTAAAACAACGGCATGATGTTCATTTTGAGAACATTCTCTGCTTAACAATTTTTCAAATTCTTCTTCAGAACCAACTGGGGTAATTTGGGATAATCTTTGGTAAGATAAAGTTTTTTCCATGGATGATCTAATGTAGTGAACATCAGCAAATTGACGATATAATTTACGAACAATGTCGCTTCTAACATTAAAGACTTCTTTAATGTAATCTTGAGTATAAGTTTCAGCTCTCAACCTCTTCTTCAAACTACTTAAAACTTCAGCATGTTCAATAGATTTAGATGGGTCCAATAAAGAAGACAATTTAGAATATTCAGGACCTAAACGATTCAAGAAATGGGTGACAAAGATAACACCTGATTGAGCATAAATAGATTCTTGTAATGACAAATCACCTTGAATAAATCTGTCATGGAAAAAATTGTGAGGAATACAGTACAACAAGGAGGCTTCCTTGATAACTTGATAGATGGATAAATCAACAGGGGATTTTCTCAGTTTAGAAGTGACATACATGGAGATGATGGTGACACCATTAGCAAATTGTTCAACGTATTTTCTGGTAACGTGCAACTTGTAGTAGTTTGCCAAATCACCCAAGGCAGAATTATATCTAGCAGTTGAGTTTTGTCTATAACCGATAACCACTCTATATTCTTCAGAATCTTCAATTGGGAAGTGTCTAATAACAGGACCAGTAGTATTAATCACATCTTTAACAATTGAAGTGTATAAACTCTTGGTGTTTTCTGAAGCAATTTGCAAGAAAGTATTATCACCAATTTTGTTTAAATCTGTTTCATTCTTATCCACTTGATCTTGAACGTATTGGTTTTTGTACACAAAAAACAATCTAACAAATTGATTGTGTAAATTAGAATTTTGTTGATAAACACCCAGTAAAATTGGATCAACTTGGTAATTTAAAGGAGCACTATAGTATTCAGTTCTATAGCTATTGGTGGTAGAATTAGAAGGATCAATATATTTGTCATCAATTCTTTCCTCAAATTGGTTTCTTTTGTAATTTGCAGCATCAACAGTATCGAAAAATACGGCATGATCCTCGGATTCTCTCTTGTAAGAAATCAAAGGTTGTTCACCAAAACTGGAGTAAGCTTGAACTTTACATGAATACAAGGCATGAATATGAGAAGCAATATCTGCTGGGGAAGATCTGGCAAAAAATACGTCATCAATTCCCAAATTTTCGTAAAACCATTTAGTCTCCGACTCAATCAATGATTCAGGGATGAAACCAGTGGAGTCCAAAACATCCAAGACTTGTTCAAATTGATCCTTTTTACCACTAAAAGGAGAATCAATGTAGTCATGTTTCAAACTGATTTGACTTGAAGCATTGGAAGTGGTTTTGTAAATATTCAAATTAGATACCCCGTTTTCAATTGAAGTAGTCATGGTTTATAATAATTTATGAATAAAGTGAATGGGGAGCTTGATAGTAGCAGTAGTAGCAGTAGTAGCAGTCGTAGCAGTAGTAACAGCGTAGTAGTAACTGGTTTAATTAATTGAATTAAAATCAAAGAAGTAAAAAAAAAATAAAGTGACGAAATCAAAATATTGGATGGAAAATGATGTTGTATTTATAGTTGATTTTTTTGTTGTTGTTGTTGGCTGCTTATATAATCGTTGTTAAATATAAGTGAAGAGTAATAGTTTGGGGTATGAGATAATTTTAGGCGTGCGTGTTACATAATATTCAATTTGAGACAGGTGTGTTAGCCCAATCCCCTAAAAAAAACCTAATGGCATTTTCAATTTAAAAAAAAATACCGCAATGAATTTTTGTCTTTTTTTTTTGTTACACTTTTTATTTTTAGAGTATTGCAGGTTAATGCTCGGAGTTTCACTTCCATTCTAATTGGATACTAAAGATGAGGTGGAGGTGGAGGAGGAGGGGAGAAGAAATAAAGACAGAGGCAGAGAGATGTAAAGCTAAATGGTAAACTAAGGCAAAGTACAAAACTCTACTACCACTGTGGTTACAATTGAAATGAAAAATAAAAAATTCTTTTGCTCCGAGAAGCAATCGAAGGAAAAATACAATTTCGCTTATTACAGCAAATCCAATGGTTCACCGAACCCATCTCGTCGCTTCGCCTAATAAATTAAATTTTTCAGTTTTGTTTTTTATTTCGTATTCTACTTTTCATTTCAAATCTATTGATAAAGAGATAAGAGATTTCAAGGACTAATGAGATGTACAAATACCTGTATGCCGCCCTACGGGAAAAGAATTCCTATGTAAATTCAAAATTACAAAAAACTTGACAAGTATTCTTGTTCGTCTCCTCTTCTATAAATTTACTTAAATGACCATAAACCTCAAATTAGTCAAAAAAATATACCAGTAAAGGAAATGAGAGCATTTGCACAAGTAAATAAAACAAAATTTTGTTGGATTTGGTTCCACAACGCCGGTTGAGACTAACATCAAACTTTTATTGCGCCTGAATAATTAAGTACTATAACTTTAAGGCATTTAGGAATTTGTTTTCACTTGTTGCTTGAGTTTAATAGTCATGGATCAACATCGTTAAGGTTCAACTTCTTTTTTTTTACACACATTTCGGTACCTGTCTTATCGGGATATTGAAATTGTTCCGACCATGTGTCATTAAATTTTTATTAGCCAAAACAGAATCAATGGTAAATGACCAAAAAACGGTTTGATTCTCGTCTTTTGTTTGTTATAAGAAAATTACTAAAGACTACATAAGCGTAAAGAAGAGGGTGTTATCCAACTGGACAAGTGACACATTGGCCCAAAAAATAAAAAGAATTCCCCCGGTTTGGTCGATTTTGGTCATTGAAAAAAAAAATTTTTGAAGCGCCTGAAAATTTGAAATGTGGAGCAGAGAACAAAAAAAAAATTTGGCGCGAATCTGCCCAAAATAGAACTCGCCCCCCTCCTATGAATCAGTACAGAAAAATAACTAAAATTTGCTGCAATTCAAACAGAGTACTTAATTTCAAAAGATTTAAATTGCCGCTTAGTTAACTGGATGTCATGAATATTATGAGGCGTACAGTACTTTATAGGTTCTTCGTTCGCCACACCTCCCAAAATTCAAGAATTAAGAAAATATTAATAGAACTTTTCTTAATAGATCTAGATTTAAGTTCTTGAATATTAATGCACGCCCCCTACATTATTTTGCCTTGTTGCAACCTCCACAGTTATTTTCTTGATCCACCCTAACCCCCTTCCTCCCCTCCTTCTTATTGTGTGCCACTTGATGTGGATCTACGGATGAAAATGTGTGTTCGTACCATTTAGTATGAACCCAACGTTTTTATTTCTTTACCAGTTATTTGACGTTGGGAATATACTTTAAGAGGGGAGGGAAAGATGAGAAACCATGCACTTCAACCAATTCGCTGTTGTTTCTTTTTATTTTTTGAATAATTTTCTCGAGGGGCATTTTTGGTTGTTACGGCATCACGCTCTCGGGGAATACTTTTTGAAGGTTTGCCCTATTGTGTTTTGAATGACACACGTCTTACGTATACACAAAGAATGCTTTTCTTTTTTTTTTTTTTTTCACCTTTTCTATTTACCCCAGGATTTCTTTGAAATGAAACAAAGAAAATTGCCCCATACTTTTCAAAGTGAAAAATTTTTCATTCTGGCATCTTCAAAGTATTGTCCGGGGTAATTTGCTTTTTTTAGTTGCAAAATTACTATTTTATTAGTCAACCATTTATTAGAACTCTATACACAAGGTATGTGACACACACGAAACA
This sequence comes from Candida sojae, assembly GCA_013177575.1. NCBI lineage: Eukaryota > Fungi > Ascomycota > Pichiomycetes > Serinales > Debaryomycetaceae > Candida > Candida sojae. The sequence goes on along the minus strand of WWPN01000002.1, from coordinate 1,784,449 downwards.
TCTTTTTTCTACTTTACCAGCCATGATCAAACAACATACTAACACTTTCACCATTATTAATTCTTCTAATTGCTTCAGCAAAAACTCTACTTACATCTAACACTTCTATTCTGTCTCCTAAAACCGCAACATGATCACTTTGTGGAGTAGAATTAGTAACCACTACTTTATCAATGGCACTTTGTTCAATTCTATTTATGGCATCACCACTGAAAATACCATGTGTTACCAATGCATAAACATATTTGGCACCTTGATCTTTTAACAATTTAGCTGCCCTAGTAATAGTATATGAAGTATCAACCAAATCATCAATTAAAACACATACTTTATCTTGAACATCTCCAACCAACATAGTTGCGGCAACCATAGTTGGGTTTTTAGTATGAGTTGATAAACTATTAGTCATAGAAGTCAGTGGTGGATTTTTTGGCATCTTGGCTCTTCTTTCTTTATGAATTAAAGCAAATGAACAACCTAAACCATCAGCAATAGCAGTGGCTCTTTTAGCACCACCAGAATCAGGACTAACAATAACACATTCCTTATAATTTGGAATAAAATTCATAATATAATGTTTTAAAATTGGTTTAGAATATAAATTATCCACTGGAACATTAAAAAAACCTTGGAATTGAGGATCATGTAAATCCATAGTAATAACACGATCAGCACCAGCAGTGGTCAATAAATTGGCAATTAAAGTACCATTTGGTGATATCCATTGTTTATATCCACTTTCAGTTTTACCCAGAGCATCAACTTGAGGTAAGAAATTAGTAGCTGCTGAATTAGTAACAATTGATTTTGGAGTATATTTTTTTGGAATTGGCATTTTAAGTTTCCCATCTAATAATGAAGATGGATTAGTTGGAGTACTTGGATTACCAAGTTGTTTGTCATTATCATTTTGAGATGATAATGGATTTGGAGTTCCTGGAAGACTTTCAAAAGTATATTCATCTTTTTTAACAGATATACTTGGGGCACCAGTTGCACTTGGTAAATATGGTATATCTGGTTGTCTTGAATATGGAAATAATGGTAAAACAGCAGTAACTCTTTTAGCACTAGCTGTTTTACAAGCAGCAATAGTAATTAATAATTCTAAGAAATTTTCATTAACATGACCACATCCACTTTGAATAATAAATACATCCTTTTCACGAACACTTGTTTTAATTTCAATTGAAATTTCACCATTGGCAAATTTACGTGAATCAACTTTACTTTGCTCAATAGTTAAATTACGACATATGGATTTTGTCAAATTTGGGTGTGAGGACCCTCCTAATACAATCAAATCCCTCATTTAAAAATAAATAAATAAGGCGTCTATAGAAGTTAGAATGGTGGAGATGATGATGATGAGACAAAGTGATGGAATTTTTTTATTTTTTTTTCTTTTGTAATTTTAATTTTTTTATTTTTTTACTTACATTTCTTCGCACGTTGATTGAGTGAAAGAGAGAGAGAAAAACAAGCAAATGATGTTGCCAAAGTTATACTGTATAAAACACCCAACGAAAGCTATTTTATATTTCACGTACTTATAAATGAATAATTCAGTATCTGATCTCATAAAATCCAGCTTGTGTACTATATTTAACCCATTTGACAGTTCTATAGTTCGACAGTTCTTCAACTCGAAGAAATTTAACAGTTAACCCCGAACTTGAAAACATATCCAATAAGAAATCTAAAGTAATTGGTGGTCTATTCCAATATAATAATTCATCCGAATTCAGATCAATTTCAACTTCAGCAGTTAATACATGTTCTTGATCACCAAAAAATTTATTACATTTCCAAATAATACAATTATCTTCTTGATAGAATTTGGATTTACCAATAGAACTAGAAAGTTTACTTGAAACAGCTCCCTTTGGTGTAGGTATTTTTAAACTAACATTTGTAGCAGGTAGTTTTTCTGGGAAAAATGACTGTAATCTTATTTTATACATCAATTTGCTTCGTCCAACTTGTTGAATTTGAGGATAAACTTTAAAAGGTATATTGATATTCAGACTACAATTATATCCCATTAATCTAAATTCGCCATCTGGTGGTATAAATTGAATAGTTCTTTCAGTTTCAAAAATATTCAATTGAACACATTGATGAAATTTGGAATCTTCTAATGTTACAGCACCATCTCGTGGTTGATCATTAGATAATAAAATTGTATTATCATTAAACCCAAATCGACACACCGGCATACCTGATAAATGAGTCTTCATTTGAATTGATCCATCAACATTACTTCTCAATACATCACTCTGTGAGTTCATCAAAACATTTATACGTTCTGATACATTAAGAAAAATCTCATTTCGACGATACTTGATACCAGGAGATCTCCAAGTTACACTCTCATTTGTATCAACTTTATCTATAAGATTGTTGTTGTTGTTGTTGTTGTTGTTGTTGTAATTATTATTATTGCTGCTATTGTGGCTACCAAAGCCAAATGTGTTTTTTGTGGGTGATTTTATGGATGTCCTTCTCTTTAATTGGGACATTTTGAAAATACTATCATCATGATTGATATCATCAACATATTTACGTAAATAATTCAAATCTAAATTTATAGGATATCCAAATTCAATAACTTCTCCTAAAATGTCATAAACTAAAGCAAAATTATTAACAATATATTCATCAGTTAAATCATTCAATTGTTTCTTTTTATCTCTTCCAACAATAACTCGTAATAAACTTTCAAATTTATATAAAAATTCCAAAATTAATGAACAATCTTGATTTGATCTAGTAACTGCACATATCCAAACTTTCCCCAGTTTAATATAAATAAACGATGTTGATCCTAAAGTTAACACAGGTGATCGATATTCTTTTGATCTAGATGATGAGACTTGGCTAATAACTTGAATACGAAAAACGTCAGAAATATTACGTTTTATTCCATCTTTATATAACTTAGAAATTAAAATATCCCCTTGGAATCATATATAAACAAGGCAGTAATCATTGGTTAATTTAATTGGTTGATGTCTATTTTTTTGATTGTTTTTCGAAATCAATCGGGAGATTTGTTTGTCGCTTTTTTTTTTTGTTTTTTCTTGTTTTCTGTTTGGTGGTGAATTTGTTCTTCGAAAAGGTTTTTGTCGTCGCCCTAAACTTCCGCTCGACTCCGGATACCCTCCTTCCCCGTCATTTTTTTTGTTGTTGTTTCTTTCTGGTTTACGTAAAGTTAACATGGGTATCTTTTTGATCAAGGTCGGTTCAAAAGAAAAACTTCCGCTAACACCGGATATATTTGTATATCTCTAAATCCTATGTAACAGTACTTTATTATTTTCTTCTTATAAATCATCACCAGCAGTTTTCTCTTGATCATCATAAGTATCATCTGGTTCATCTTCATCACTTTGATACATTACTCTAAGTGCATCAGTCAATGTCTTTTTCTTTAATGCCGCACTAGGTTGATTTAATACGAATTTTTGATTCTTTTTACTTTGCAATATACGAGGATCATTGTAATTATTGTTTGCTTTAACGGGTTTCGTCGTTTTCTTTTTAGGTTGTTCTTCAATATGATCAATTAACCCTGGGTTCTCCAATAACATATTTGTTACATGTTCTACATCTCCATTATTTTGTTTAAGCACAATCTTAGCTTTCTTTTCTGTCATTCCTGGGAATAAATCCACCAATAATGAAATACCTTCAATATTCTCTTCATATCCAAAGTCAGAATCATATTCGTCGTCTTCATCATCATCATCATCAAGTGATCTAAGAAATGGTAATCTTTCTTCCAAATTCGGTATTAATTCCCTATAAGGTTCAGAAATTATGATCGAACTGAATAATGGACAACTTTTAAGAGTATCAACAGAACTTATTCCTAAACTCATTGTCAAAGAAGCCAATTTTGCTGTAGATAAAGATATAATTGAAATAATCATGACATTTTTAATTGTCCCTGCATTGACACTTTTCCCATCAACATAATTTTGTTCTAAATTTTCAATCCAAGTAGTATTGATAAAATTTTCTGCAAATGGAGATGATCTATTCAGTTTCTTGTTAATACTTTTATTTGAACCCATTGAGAATGTACTTGATTTCGTGGTATTTTGACCCAATAATAACGATAAACTAGTTAAATCTTGATGAGTAAAATTACCATTTTTAATTAAAGTATCAAGATATTTTTGAACACTTGAAATAGATGATATATTTCCTGATTTTTTATTATCATTGAATTTGGATTTAAAACTACCATCAATTAATCCCCTAACAATATGGATATTCTTTTCAGTATATATCCTAACAAATTTCCAAATCATCTCCCCTGTTAAATTCAATTTAACAAAACTATAGTTCTTGATTAATTGAAAAACATAAATTTTCAAAACCAGAGTATTCTTTTTGATTTCAGGATTAATTGAGCCTAATGAAAATATCTTACTTTCTTCTTCACTTGTTTCAACTAAGAAAGTTTTAAGAAATAATTGTAATTGTTGTTGGGATTTAATAGTTAATTTGGGAGAATTGACATCTAGTAAAAATTGCATTAATTTAATATAACCTTCTAATAAATGAACCCAAATCACTGGATCCTTATCTATCAATGATGATCTTAACTTAAATGGAGGATAATGTGGAATAGGTATATAAACCGCTTCATCTTGTTGTGTCGACATAGTTAACAAATAAGACAGCTGTAAATCAAAAAAAAAAAAAAAAAAAATGTAGTAAAAAAATATATAAAAACATCTCTTTGACTCATTTTATTATGTTTGTAATTTTTTTGTTGTTGTTTTTGATGATGTTGCTGTGATTACACATTCACCGCATTAAAATGTCGCACATCACTAATCCATGATAAAAATATATCTCCAAGTTATTGACATATACCATAGCAAAGCCACTGTGATGGGAATTACAAGAATTTTTAAATTTCTTTGAGATATAATTATCAAAATATCTTTCTGTGAAGTTGTACCCCTAGTAGTGGCCATGTTTTTGAATTCAATGGCCATTCGACATTTCAAACTAACCAAGTAATGAATGAGAAACTGCACTAATTAATGAACATAATATTGGTACTTGTTATTAGTTGAGTCAATAAAAAGTTGGTATTACCAGAAATGTGATGCGCTTATTATCTTCCGCAAGATCAAATCGAAAACAATCTCTGAACATATTATAATACAATTAGCTAATGGCTGATTTAAAATCCGGTAGTAATTATTCGTCCTTATGGTACATCATTTACAGTTTCCAAGAAGTAAATGAAATTTTATTAGCTCTAGTAAATCGTATATTCTTTAAAGTTATTTTTTCTTGGTAGCGCTAGGCAATCATATAACCTAACAATATTCAAAAATTTATTTGTTTAAATCAGAAATCCATTTGGCTTGATAAACCACCCATTGTTCATGACCTTCCATTGATCTGCCGAAATTAAATTTCTTTCTAGGAAATGAAACTTTTCTATTATCTTCAAGTATAACAAAAGCAACATTAGGTCCTACTTTTTGAGAAGTTTGAAGCAATAAATTTCTCCATAATTCATAATAAGCACACTTTATATAAACACCACGTGGAATACTTGTCTTGGTGGTAAAATTCCCTTCAGCAAAATTAATAAATTTGTCAAAATGAAATTTTGGAAATGAATAAATGCTAATATTTCTTGATGACAGTTCAGATACACAAATCACATAATGTTGATAAGTCTTATATTGACTTATTACAATATGAACCAAATTATTTTTAACAAGTGGCGCCTTTTCAATCAATTTATTATAAATATTCTTAGTATGTTTAGGTCCACCATAAAGAAATGTTTTATGTTGATTAATCACAGGGACAACAACTTCATCAGGACCAGAATAACTAGAAATATTAAACCATTTCCAAGTATCAAATCCATCTTGTAATTTAAACAATGTTTCAGTTAAATGATATGAAAATGGAATCCAATGAAAACTATAAATCAACTTTTTAGGAAAACTTTCTTTAAATACTTCTTGTTTTGAATATTCTTGATTTTCGAAAAATCCAATGGTTTCAGAATCTGATTCATCATTATCAGAATTGTCAATTTTAAGTTTATCTAATTGATCTTTGGAACTCATTATTTGGTTTGATTTTCAAAAAAAAAAAATGCTGGATTCCATTGATTCTCAAAAATTTACATCAAGATGATTTGATATTAGTCTATATAAATAGGTTTAAATTGGTTACTTAGCCATTTTCTTGTTAGGAATTTACAATACCTAACAAATTGAGTATATGATGTTCAAGGAAAGTACAACGAATGTCATAACTGAAAAAAGGCAATTTATTTACAGAATAGCTCCTTAGAACTCAAATAATACAACTACCTAAAGCTGAAGCTACATATTCTATAGACTGATTATATCATGTGCTTGATGGTCTGATAAGTGTTGCAATATTTTATAAGTAGTGCAATATCATTCGTATAACTAACAAAAAAAAGCATAAATTGCTAATGAAATTTGAATTTGTCTGCAAGTTAAAATTCTGTCGGACTACTTATTCATGCTTATTTGTACTAAATTTGGGTATAAGTGATTATTAGGAATTCTTCCTTGCATAATCAGGAGTATAAGGCTAAATAATCTATAATAGAATCACTTTGTTACACTATTTTAATGGTTTCAATTCATATCAAATTGACTTCAATAGCTCAGTTGGATTTACAAAGCTCCGTAGTGTAGTGGTATCGCGCGAGGCCCATAACCTCGAGATCCCAGGATCGAAACCTGGCGGAGCTAATTTTTTTTCTGAATGCAAATGATTCAGGAGTTCATTTTTTTAACTTCTTATTCATGAGAAGACCTTGTGGTAAACTTTGAAATAAAACAATTCTTTAGCTAATTAAATGTCATTTTCTGATAATTTGAAGAAATATTATTTTGATTAGAAATTTTGTCAATTTGTAGAATGCAAAAGAAAAAAACCAATTGTCAACTCAGCTAAAGAATCCTTTGAACTGTTATTGCCAGCGATATCTTCGTGTACTCTAAAATGGATACTATCTTTGCAGATAATTTATTATATGTAAATATAGAATATCTGGTATTTATTGATATCTATAGATTCATTTTTGATTGGGAATAGTCTCCCAAAGCATTAACTATTCTCAGTTGATCATGTACCAAACATTACAATGAATAAATAAGCAATTTGTCAAAACAATAGAAGTCCTCAACTATTATGTATTAAAAGAATCTGTTCTTAGTAATATCTATCTTGTTAGAAGACTTTGAGCTGTAGCAAAAATTGGATAAAGCTAGGAACAAAGAAAAAAATGAACTCCCGAATCATTTGCATTCAGAAAAAAAATTAGCTCCGCCAGGTTTCGATCCTGGGATCTCGAGGTTATGGGCCTCGCGCGATACCACTACACTACGGAGCTTTGTAAATCCAACTGAGCTATTGAAGTCAATTTGATATGAGTTGAAACCTCCTGGTTTTCTATTTAGTCTAATAAATCTAGTTTAAAATTTTTACTCCAGTATCAATAAAGCATGAATTTACCTTTATCTTTTGTCTATCATTACTAAAACATGATTAAATACTCATTGTTTTCAGTAACGTTTCATTTTGAAGCTGTAGCTACAAGTTCTTTGCATATTAATTAATTCACTAGTTTTCGTTATTTTCTTACATGAACAAGAATTTTTCTTCTTTTTTTTAATAAATTTTAATTGCAAATTGTCATCAAAAATTCAAAAACAATTCACTAAGAAAAAAAATTAACAAGTTTGACTGTGATAAGGAGTCTATACCCTATTTTAGATCTTTTCTCATGGTTCCTGGCAACAGGAGTATTCAACATCTACATGGTAAGATGATGGTCATCTCTTACAAGTTACACAAAAGATTTGTAGCGCCGCGTGGCATGCTCAATATAGAAATTGGCCACGTGCGTCCAATTTACATGAATTTTTTTTCTTTTCTCACCAGTTCTTAATCCCTATGACACTCACTCCGATTCTTCCCCCACAACATTTTAAGAATTTGGAAAATTTTCTTTCAAATAAAATCTCCTAAGAAATTAATTTCTTTATAAGTTTTTCATTATTTTTTTTTTAAATTTTCATTTTTTGTATTCAATCTTTGAATCATTTCCATATATCTCACATAATGGTTGCTCAAAAAGAACTTGATTTAAATAAACCTTTGGATGCTAGTGTTGCTCCAAACTTGGGTAAAACATCATTGACTCCAGAATTATCAAAAGCTGCCATTATTTTACATGGTGATCGTTATAAGCAATTACAAGCCAAATTAACCAAATATGTGTTATGGCATCCATATGCTATGTTGACTATGACTACTGTGGTACCAATTATTTTTTTCTATTCATTATGGGATTATGTTAGTATCAGTGAAAATTTTATTGAATTCTTTCATTTGATCATGAAGGATAAAAAAGAATTTATTTTTGCTATTTTAAGTTCATTTCCACTTTTTGCTAGTGTTTTTGCTATATTTGGATTTTTGGCTTATATTGTTGGTGAAGATATGGGAATTGCTAGTAAAACTTTTGCTCAAAAATATTGTGATTACGTATTTGGATATAATATCAAATCATTTGCTCAAAATGAAGATAATAAGGATAAAAAATTGGCTAAAAAGGGGAAAAATACAGAAGTGATTATTTATCGTGAATCTCCAATTGCTATTGCTACTGTAATTGTTGATGAAGAACAATCAACTGTTGAAAATTTTGTTGTTAAAATCACTGGTATTCATGTTAGAAAAGTTTTCCAAAAAGTTGATTTTGATCAAGTTTTAATTGAATGGACTGTTCTTAGAGCAAGAGAATTGTATCAAGAATTATTGGTTGCTGAAGGATTAAAAACACCACCTGATAATGGTTCGATTTTAGTCACAATCGATACTTTTACATTTGATTCTCCATTTCAAAAAATTCTTCAACAAAATGGATTTAGACCTCTAGATGTTTCATATCAATTAACTCCGTTTGATGGTACAGTTTCAAAATTCAAGGAAAGTATTTATAAATTTTTAAAGGTTGCCAGAGTCACTTATGGGTTGATGTTGGCGGTTTCCAAAGATGATGTTGATTTAATTAAAGGCAGTATAGTATCCAACAAAGACTCTAAAGTTAGAAATAGAAAATAAAATTAAATTATGCACATATATGCAATCATTGTATGTCGTATTGTTCTAAATTTATACTACTTCTACTACTAATAATAATAATAATAATAATAATAATAATAATAATAACTAATCTAACAAACCTGTAGTCTTTTGTTTGCGTTTTTGTTTTTGGATTCTAATTACAATCAAAGCAAACCAAACAAGTATAATCAGAATCAAAAGATAAATCATGTATTTCAATGCAATCAAGAATTTTCCAAACCAATACCCAAAGAAACCAACTTCTTCGCTACCATACTTTTCCAAACGCATTTGTCTTTCTCTTTCCTTGATACGCTTTTCTGCCTTTTCCAATCTTTTAAGTGATTTTCTTCTTTTTCCACTTAATTTCTTTTTAAATCGACGATGTCTACCACCATTTTTTTGGTTTTTGCCTCTTCTTCTTCCTTAATTGCTTCAGCAACAGAGGAAACTTCACTTTCATACTCATTTTGTTCTTGAATTAATTCTTGTAACTCGTTTATACTTTCAACAAAAGTACCGTCTGGCTTGTATAACGCATAAATTCTGTTTTCAATGATGTCAACATTCTCAACCAATTGACCTGTCTCAGCAGATAATCCCAAGTACTTTACCTCTGGTAATTGAACATCAGTTAAAGAAACACAGTTCTGCCATTCCTCATGATGACCATAGTAATTGAAATCAATTGATAAATAACCATTCTTTATGTAAACCAATCTCATTTTTGTTTCCTTTGCTTCTGGATTCAAGAGTTGTTTGGCAATACAACCTGCTAACCTTGTTTCATAACCATCAGTTGCCTTGTTGTAAAAAGTTTTGCCATCACCTAACATTAAATTCACATATGGAAATTGACCACGTTTACCATTCTTGAAAGTATCTAACATAATACCCAATCCTTTGAATTTGTTCTGGATACCAAAAACATCTCCAATATCACTAGGTTTATCCAAAAACCAAATAGCCAAACCATCACCTACTAAACCATGCTTAATCTGCTCATTATGAATATGAAAAGTCAACTCCATTTCAAATGACTCAGCGTGAATCGGCCATTTACTAAACATATTTGAAGATTGATGTGGAGAAGTTGTAGTTAATCTGATAAAGTCATTATTTCTAACCAATGTATTTCCACGCAAATCCCAATTCTTGACATGGAATTTGGATTCATCTAAATATGGTTTGGTGATGGATTGTTCGAATAATTCTTTCTTCTTCAAGGCGACAATATGTGATTCTTTATTTTGAAGTAATGTGTTGATCTCTTCCGGGGTATAAGTAGCTGAACTCGAAAAAATCCATTCGGTGAAGAAAACCCCATAAATGGAAAATAAAACAACAATTCCAACGAGTAATTGCAAAGGTCGTGATCTCTTAACTGTATGAGTAGTGTAGGACATTTGGACCTTTTTCTGATAAGAGGCTTTAGCCAGGTTGTCTAATAGTTATATTACGAAACAAGGAAGTAAAAAAATAAACAAAACAAGAAAAAACCAAAAACCAAGAAGAATACTCCAAAGAAAATATGTGACGTAGAGTTCGCTAAAATTTTTATTTTTTTGTTTCTCTTACTTCGTCATCTTAACGAGAGAGAGAGACAGCCACTTAAAAAACTCCAAATGCCGATTTTGCGGACCAAATAAAATCTATACAAAACCAAAACTGAATTGGGTAGATGAAGATAAACGCCTGATATATTTATTCCCATGGAATTATTTGTCCCAAGCAATGATGATTCAAAAATACATAAAAGTTTAATGGCATGTGTCAGTAGGGTCCTACAAGTTCATGTGTTAGACATGTATGTGTAAAGCAAAACAAAAAAAATATAAAAAAGTTGATATTTATTATTTACAAGAGTTCAAAATTCTGAACATTATATCCATCCTAATGTATGATCAGCATATGTAACATCTTACTTTCCAAAAACCACAGTTCTTATAGCACTCATCAAGTTTTCTTTTCTTTCTCCATTTAACTCATCCATTATACGTTGATAATATTGTGGATTACTTTTAGGTTTTAATAATTTATCATCTAATTCATAGTAGTTTTTATATTTATCATTGCACAAGTTTTTCAAAGCAATATATTGTAATTTTAAATCTTGTTCAGAAATCTGACTAACAAGGTTTGGATTGGAAAACCTTTGTATCTGAGAATCTTTAAATGATGCATAATGCTTTAATTTCTCTTTTGGTAATGTATTTAACAATGATATTATCTTTTTTGATATTTCGAGCTTTGATGACATGTTTATATATCGTATTTGTGTGTTGTTATTCCTTTGATTGATTTCCAGACAAAGTACGATTTGTGGTTTTTGATATTGGATGAATTTTTTTTCTCCTTCTCTTCCATCGTCCTTTGCTTTGAGTAGTTCACGAGGAATCGTGTACAAGTGTCAAATATTTATTACTTTCTTCAGTAAGCATGTACTACAAAGATTAGATACCACGTGAATATTCTTCGTTTTACGTCATAGGTTAGAATAAAAAACATATGCTGTAAAGGTAATTTACAGATATATAAATTCGGAAGTAGAATTGGTTGGCGAGAAAACACAAATGCCTGATTTCCGAGCGTGAAAATCCAGTGGCCGTGGACATTGGACCCAGTGGATCCCGATTATTACGAGCATTTATTACCATGTGGCAGAATTTAAATGCAGAAGTATATAGAACGAAATCAAAATAAATAGCAAAGCCAACCAGGATTGACCTTGCTCTTTCTTTTCTTGTAAACTTGCTACTGCCAAAGTACTAAAAGCGTTTCTTTCTTTCTTTCAGTATGTCGATTAAGAAAACCCTTGTTGTATGTAGATTAAATAAGTAATTACTTACTAAATTCCGACTTGTTAGTTGCTTGAAAAGGGGGAAGTGAGGAGGAGGGGGGAGGTTCTGCTGTAATCTTTTACTAAAAAACCTTACAATAGAAAAATTAAAAAAAATCATTCTGCAAGGCAGGTGAACTTCGTATCGTTGGTTCTAATTTTTTTTGTTTTTTCTGTGACATACATATTTTTCCGATCTGACTGTAAATTATATAAATACCCGTCTCACCACCAACTCGACCAAGATGTAACTTTAAAATTTTTTTTTTTTTTTTTAGAAATTTTCAAGAACTTATTCTACATATACAACAACAATGACTAAGAAACATTGCCCAAGATTGATCTTTGTTCGTCACGGTCAAACCGAATGGTCTAAAAGTGGTCAACATACTTCTGTTACTGATCTTGATTTAACTCCATTTGGTGTTAGACAAATGAGAAATACCGGTAGAGGCTTAATTGGTCCAGGTGATTTACAAATGGTTAAACCAGAACATATCACTCATGTTTTTGTTTCACCAAGAACAAGAGCTAGACATACTGCTGAATTAATATTTGAAGGTGTTGATGAAAAAATAAAGGATAATCTTGAATTCACCATTGATGAAGATGTCAGAGAATGGGATTATGGTGATTATGAAGGTTTAAAAACAGCCGAAATTGTTCAATTGAGAAAAGATAAAGGATTAGACCCAGACACAAAATGGTCTATTTGGAGAGATGGTTGTGAAGGTGGTGAACAACATTTTCAAGTTGCTGAAAGATTAGATAGATTTATTTCCAAGATTAACAAGCTCCATCAAGCAGCCATTGACAAGAATGAACCTTCAGATATCCTTGTTGTTGCTCATGGTCATATTTTAAGATGTCTTGTTGCGAGATGGGTGCAACGTGAATTGAACTGTAACCCACAATTGATGTTGGATGCTGGTGGTGTTGGTATTTTGAGTTATGAACATCATAATATTGCTGAGCCAGCTATTTACTTGGCTGGTGCTTTCACTATCCCAGTTGAAGAAACCAGTGAGGATATTTAGAATAAAAGAAGCGGCAGAATAACATCAATTTGATTAAAAAAGAAAAAAAAATAGACAATTCCATTAATATTTTAGATTTGGTTTTATTACGTAGACTATTTATACATCTATATTTATAAATTAGCAGCAACATATAAATCTGCATTTTGAAGAGCTAATAATATACTCTCCCAAAACTTTTTGTTGTTTAACTTTTCTCCAATGTAAACTCCTTCACTTGAATCACCATCATCAAGCATCACTGTTTCACCTGCTCGATCCCCATCAATGACAACATTGATTTTCTTTCTTGTAAACAAGTATCCATAATCATTAGTCTTGCTAACAAACGGTAACAATGAATAAACAGCCAATGGATCATGAACTGGAGGACCTTCAAGGAAACCTTTTGCACGGTAGACTTTTGAGTAGAAATTTATGATCGTATAGAACACACTCCTCATATTTGAATTTCGTTTCTCATTTTTTGAATCATAAATTTGGTTCCTGACTTGTTTGGTAGCTATGACTTTATGAGTAAAATTTAATGGTGCCAATATAATTTTACTACTTAGATTGTCAAGAACAATCTTGGATGCATGAGGATCTGCATGAAAATTGAATTCCGCATAAGACGTGATATTACCAAATCCGAAACTCCCTCCCATAATAGAAACATACTTCATGCTATCTTTGATTTGAGGATATTTTGTAATTAATTTAGCAATATTTGTCAATGCACCCGTACATACTAAACATATATTTCCAGAATGCCTTTCGATAGCATCTTTCATTGCCTCTAGGTAATCAATGTCTCGTACCACCTGATTCACAGTATTTTCCAGGAATTCAACTCCACCGATTCCATTACTACCATGAACATTCAATGCATATAAGGGTTTATTCTTTAATGGAACATCTGAACCCTGGTATACTTTGACTTTGTTATAAACATGTAGTAAATCCAATAGACTCAAAGCATTATGTGTAGTCATATCTATAGGTGCGTTTCCATGCACTGTGGAAATTCCTAATAGTTGAAATCTAACATCAAACAAGGATAGTAATATTGCAAACGCATCATCATTGCCTGGATCACAATCTAACCAAATCGGAATCGGTTGTTTTGTCATGTAGTAAAGAAGAAGAAGAAAAAAAAAAAAACTGTGTGTGTGGAGGAAGAAGAAGGAAAAGAGAGAAAAGGGTAGGTGTCAAAAATTCTTAAAAATAGAATACAGTGACTGTTCTCTATACCGGTACTTAAATAAAATTCAATATGGCGTCAGGAATAGAAAAAAAAATATGAGTTGTGTGTTGTCAAAAAAAAAAAAAACAATTGTTGGGCAAATCGATTGATTTTTATTTTCTAATGGTTGTAAGAATTTCCTGTAATTCTTGGGGTTAAAGAATAGTTTAACAGAAGTGTAGAGACCCTGTAGTGATTAATAATGTTATAACTTTATTAATAAGCTTCAAGGTCAATCTTTGTGGTCTAGTGAATGACGGTGCCTCACCCCTCAGTGGAATCAGAATAAATAAAGAAAAAAATAAAACGTCATAACCGTTGATTACCATTCGAGGCGATTATTCCGATACTCCACATTTTTTTTACCGCCTAATGGAGTAAAGAAAACAAATTAAACAAAATTTCAATAATAATACATTAATACTAAATCATAAATATTACTGACCTGATATAATCTTTCTTGCCTTCAAGACATACATATCATCATCATCATCACGAGATTCAACCTGCTGCAACACTTTGAGGAATAGGAACATTTTCTGATACTAATGGTTCAACTGGAATAACTGGCTTATCTTTTAATTTAAACTCAGGTTCCCCAAGATCCTCTTCAGCTAATGTATTATCCTTTTCATTGAGGGCATCATTATCTGATGAACCTGCTGCTATATGTACTTGTTCAAGTGTGTTATACTCTGTAGAATTTGCAGTATCAACCGGATTCAGCAGTTGTTGTTTTTCAGATTCTTGTACATTTCTTTCCTCCATTTTTCTCAATTTGTCCATGATCACGTACCCCGCAGATCCAATGATATCTTCTGCCCAGACAACATCAAGGTGGTTATATGTTGCCAATTCAACTACTTCAAAGTTTTGACCTTCAACATAACCCGGTTCATATTTTTGCATATGGGCCACCAATTTCTTTCCATCAACCAAGTAATCTTCTTCACCAATAAATACAATCATAGGAACTTTCACACCAGTAAACCAAGTTTTCTCAAACTGGAAAAAACTCTTGGTGTCATCAATAACATTCACATTGAAATGGTCGTCGTTCTTATACGCATCCTTTGGTTGCAACATCTTAGTGAATCCACATTTTGAACTATTAGATAAATAATATTTCATCAACTCCACAGAGGCATAACTCATGTTGAAAATAAATAGAAAGTGCCAAATCTTTTTGTCTTTACCCCAATTTGAACCATTCCAACCAAATAAATACTTAAACATATAATAAGATAACTTACCATATAATGAGTACTCAGCAATATAATGTCTCACCAAGCACAAATTTCTCATAAAAGCACAGCATCCAAATAACATTAACCAAGTGAATTGACTTCTTCGATTGACAAATTTGATAAAATCACGTGTGAGAAATAATGATCCAGGATATATAGCTGGTGCAATTGGCACAAATAGTTCAATTTGTTCATGTAAAGGAGTATAATATGGGTTCTTCAACATCAAGAAACTTTGCAACCCACCTTGCAGATGTCCCACTAAAATCAATTTCTTGAAGTTTTTCTTATTTGCAAGCACGGTACCTATCATTGCTGGTAAATCATAACATGCCAACTCTTGTACACTCCAATTCCAGTATTCTTCATTATTATGCAAATCTCCAGATATTGTTGCGTGTTGTGCCTTGAAATAACTTCTATTGTTGCCTAACCAAACATCGTATCCTTGTTCATGAAAATAATAACCTAATGAATTCTTACCATTTACGATCCATGTACCACTGCATGACAACAATCCATGTTGCATGAATACAGGTTTTCTAAGATCTCTTTGTTCATCAGTTTCATTGGGATCGATGATTCTGTGCATCGTCAATATAAACCCATCACTAGTCGTCACTTGATACTCTTGCAAATCCAAACCCAAAGCTTGTAAATAATACTGTAAATCTCGACTTGGTTTCATTTGGGATATATTATCATATGGTTGACGAGGAATATAACCATGACTTCGTTGTTCAACATCAGGTTCATGAGATTTCTCTCGTCCTAATAGTTTATCTTTCCAATGGTTAAATACTGCTCCAGTACACAAAAAAGTAGTATAAAATATCGATCCACATGCACTTATGAACATAATTAAATACTTAATAAACGTGGAATGGTAATGGTCCTCCCTTTCTGGAAAATATTGGCTATTTTTCACTTCATTTTCTATTTCTGGTTCATTTTGATGTTGTTGCGGAGATGGAGATGTATCTGAACCACTCATGACAAATTTCAAAAAATACTAGCAAAACAAAACAAAAAAAAGTCCACTTTGATTGACTCCAATGGTTTGTTTTCTTGTAATTATGGACTTGAAAAAATAGTTTATATTTATCTCCAAATACTGAAAGTTCGTAAGTTCTTTCTATTTCTTTTTTTTTTTTTTTTTTTTTTGTATTAGGGATATGAGATCCGGCTGTTCCCTCTTTCGGATTTCCCTACAATTTTTTCTCTTTACGTCCTGTTTCTTTACTAAAATAGAAGTAATAACATTACATAATGATTCTTTTTTTTTAGAAGTTTCATTAATGTTGCTTTTGTGATTTCATCGATTTAAGGAATCAAAAGATTTCAAATGAGCAAAAAAATTATATGAGAAGCGAAAGAATAAGAAGGAAGAAAATTGTTGATAATAAAAAAACTCAATGTATTGACAACGTGTATGCATTCAGCCCCTTCTATGTACAAGTATGTGCAATGTACAATGCCACAATTTTTTTTTCTTATCATGTATGGAAATATTTTATTTTATTTTATTTTTTTTTTGCTTGTAATTTCTGCAATATCAATAATCTATTAAATCCTACCTAAGCAATCTTCTTGGAAACATTTGTGAAACCAACACCCTTGATGGAAACGGTCAAAAAGTTTTGATCACCGTCAATTTCAATATCATCGTCATCTTCTTTTAAAAATGCTTCAGTTCCAAACACTTCCTTGATATCTCTTAATGTGTTAATGAAATTTTCATCAACTTCACTCTTATGAATCTTCAAACGGCCAACATCTTCCTTACCAATAGTCATATACACAAGGCCAATGCCAACTGATATCTTCCAACAACACCACTATTTGTAATTTCTTCTAAAACTTGATAAGCAGTTAATTCTCCCAAATCTTCTGGTAAACTACCAGCAGCACCAACATTCTCAGCAAGAACCCTCCAACCACGTTTCAGTTCAGCTACTAAGGTTATACCAAATCCAGGAGATTTACCCGAATTAACACCTCTCCAAACATCAGAAGTGATATTGACTTCACATTTAGTTGGTTTCAAAACAGCTCTAGCAGAATCAATCATTCTGTTTACTGTAGATGGGGAAACTCTCGTACAATAGGCAACACCTCTAATGGCTGAAAATTTAGGTATATCTAAAGCATGAATTGTTAATGGTTGAGCAATCAATGAATTACACAACAAATGAACTTCACCACCTCCTAATGGGGCAGAACCCCTTTTTAATATGTGCAAGGATACTTCTCTAACTCCGAATTTTTCCATTATTGGCAATAACCCCCATTTTATAGCATCAACACCAGTATCATTACCTTCAGCATTGGTCAAACCTTTAAAGACTATACTGAATTTTTTTGGAAAATGGTGCCAACATTAACATTGGTTCAATGAAGTATCCCACAACTTTGGATTCTGGGCAGTTATGAGTTAAATCACCCCCTATTATAATACCTGGTCTATATATCACAGTAGTACCAGTATATGAAATCTCTATATGGGACCCATTGGTAATGGCTTCCATTAATCTAAGAAATGAAACCTCATAATCTTTCAAACCAGGATTCATATCATTTGATCTAATTCTGGTGATTTTAATCGGTTTCCCAGAAAGTGTGGCTAACACCAATCTTAATCTGAAATTTCTATGTCCTTCAAATATTATAGGTTTATCTGTTTTAATACTCGACATTGGTTATTGGTTGTTTGTACTTGTTGAGTTGTCGTATATATGAGATGCATTTACCTAGTTCATGAAATTTTTTTTTTTCGAGTTGTGATATTTGAGAAGCTCATCACAAAATGTTATAGGGCGCTACCATATGCCGATAAATTCTGGTAGATGTATACTCGTAGTATGTCACATTATACTTCAAGCAGTCTATTTGGACACAATGTCATCTATATAAAAATAAGCACTATTGTTTTAATTTAAAGTAGAAATTAAAGTTCAGTTTTGAATGATTCTAAGAAGCCGTATATTGACGTTAAGTGCTTGACAAAACTAAAAGTCAATATCCCAATTGTGACAAATACTATAATAATCAATTGTGATAAATAATGTAATTATCAGTTATATATACTGTACATGTAACTTAGTTTATTCTTGTATTTGACTGTATGTTTCCATGGTTGATTAATTCATGATTGTACCTAAATTAAGGTCGTGCACCACAACCATAACCGATTTTCTTTGTCGCACTCTCAACAAGAATGAGGCAAGGAAAAGGCGAAAAAAAAATAAACGAAAACAGAAAAGAATCTGGAAATATAGGTTCAACCTTAAGCAAAGACACATATTATCATCAATGACAGCCAGCCCACAAGAGCAACCCAATTCAAAGAGACCTTTAGATAATGATATAGGTTCACCCAACAAGAAAATAAAACTAGAAAACAATAATGATGAGCAAGAGCTTGAATCAATAGATTCAGATTTTGACAGTTTACCAGTATCACTATTGCAGAACGCAAACACCGAGACAGCCACAACCAATAGCAATACCAAAAGCAGCAATGCCAACGATGCTACCAGCAATACTACTAGGAACAATAATAATAATACCACAAACACTTCCAACACGAAAGATTATGACCAAGATACATCGAAATTAAACGACGCAATTGCTGCTGCAGGTGTTGATATTCAACAGGAAGAAGAGATATTATTACAGCAACAATTGAATAGAAAATCCAACGATGGTATGACATCGAATTTGAAGAACGTTATTAAGTCCAGCAAACCTCCATCATTCTTGAATAACTACCACTTGGCTGCTTTCATGTATAAAGTTGCTAAAGAGAATGGTATTCAACAGAATTTTTAATGGATGGAGAAATGTTAGAGTTGGTATCTGCTGCATGTGAAACATGGCTAAGTAGACTTGCCACTAAAACTGTTATGCTTTCGCGCCATAGAAGAAGAGGAATACCTAAAATTAACAAAAGACTGGGAAGCAGTTCTGTCCCAAGATCGGAAATTTCAAAAGAATTGAGAAATTTAGCTATCAAACAAAAGGAGTTGGAAGAGAAAAGAGTCAATAAAAGAGTAATGTTGGGAATAGAAAAAAGTCCCAATGATCCTACAAATACAGGTGAAGATGGTGATTCAAAAGCGGGGGCTGAAGAAACCTTGCATCGTGCAGCTAATGCTACTGCAGCCATGATGACAATGAATCTTGGTAAAAAGAAATATAGTTGGATGACAAGTTCCAACGCTCCTGGTGCTAGTGGTGCTTCAGACCTGGGAAAATCTAGTAATGGAGCTTCTAAAGATGGTAAGAAAGAAAGTCCTATTATTTCAATTCGTGGAGATAATGGTCTTAGATTTAGGGAAATAAGGTCCGGAAATTCAATAGTTATGAAAGATCTATTAGAGGCAATTGAGGACGAGAAGAGAGGAACCAGGAATGTTATAGTTAAAGGGTATGCAAAATTAAAGGACTAAGCGTAAAAAACCTACGAATTTCATAAAGTATATTAATAGTTTGTATACAGTATTTTGGATACAAACACCCAAACTCAATAAACAAAAAATCATAAAGAAAAAAAAAAGGGAAACTGTCACGAAGTTTTAGATGAAGATCATTTTTGCCTACAAATTGCGACAAAAATATTTTAGAATTTCATGTGAAATTCTCTATAAGGTTTTGAGAAATGAATCATAATTTGGTATAAATACGTCTCGATTTAGACCAATATTTGTAGTTTTTATATTTTATTTAAGTAAGTGTTTTATAATAAATTGAGTGAGATATATTGTTATTGATAACAAGTGTTTATTACGTGTTAGACGCTGATATTTATTCATGTTAAATGAAACACTCCGAACTGTCAATTGTATTGAGTGTACAATTGGTCTCTGATGCTTCACATTCTTATTTAAGATAAGTGTTTGAAAGGCATTGTAATGGCTTACATTTATTGCTCTATAGGAACAAACTACAAATAATGGTTCCAAGAACTGTTTGTATTAAACATTATTTGAGAGGAATCTCGGTAGTGTAATTTGGTCATATTTACAAGGAAAATTTTATATCATGACAGAAACGCGAGGATCCAAAATCAAAACAAATCTTTTTTTTTTTTTTTTTTTTTGTTGTTGATTTCATATTAGCCATCACGAACAACAAACAGATTACCAGTCATGGATTTTACCCTTGCGTCGTATTTCAATTCATTTGACGTTGATAAGGATTATGAAGTTGAATTTTCGAATGTTGACTCAAAGTTGGAATCCATCACCGACTCGTTAGCTAATAACCCAGAATCATTAAATTTCAACAATGAATTATTTGAGGATCTCATTGAATTAGTTCATGGATTCAGAGTTCTACAGGATAAACAGTGTTATCAGGTGGCGTATCTTGTGACATCATCCTTCAATAATGTGGGTCAAACATTTGATGTGGCCATACGAAGTGGTGATTTTCTTGATAATGTTGACACAATTAAATCAACATTAGAAAAATATGGGTACCTAATGTTTGTACTTTTAAAGTACCTTGGAAAACAGGATTTCTCACAGGTTGGAAATGCAAGATCTCAGAAATCAATACCTCGTGAAATAGCTGTGAAATGGAAATCCAACTGTACCGAGGTTGAGAATGGCTTAACAGCTGTAGGAACAATTTTGAATATTGATCTTAATAAAGTGTTTGTTACCACTCCTGAAAGAGATGCCTATATTGAATTATTTTCAAGACCTATTGTCAATCTAATGGAAAGTCCCGAAAGAATGAAATTGGTACCTATTAGAATGTTGATTTTTAAAGTTTTGTGTGTTGCAGTTACTAAACATGGTCACGGAACAATGCTCCAACATTCAATTATTCAATGTCTTACATATTATGCCCATTTACCCCAATACATGGCTGCCTTGTTGCATACATTGACTGACAAGTACGATTATATGGCCTTAACTGAAGATGTTTTACGTGAAATTTCCCAAACACATTTCAATTCCAATGATACAACTGGTCCTAAAGCTGTATCTGAATTTCTTATTCGGTTGTCTGAGTTGAGTCCCAAATTAATTTTAAGACAAATGACAAGTATTTCCCAGTTGTTGGATAACAGTAATCAAACATTGAGATGTTCAGTTGTTGAAGCGTGCGGTAACATTGTGGTTGATATGATTAAAAGCAGCAACAGGGAACAAGATGAAAATGAGGAAACTCACAATTATAGTCAACAAGTGACCAAACTTTTAGATCTACTAGAAGAAAGATTTTTAGACCAGAATCCATATGTTCGTACCAAGGCTTTCCAAGCATTAACTAAAGTGGCCGATTTAAAGGTTAAATTGACAGAAAGGAGACAATCAATGATGTTAGCAGCAGTGAGATCTTTAGATGATAGAAGTGCTTTAGTTAGAAGAAATGTTATTAAATTAATGTCCAAATTAATTTTAAAACATCAATTTCAAGGTTCTCATGGAACACAATTAAAGTTATCATTTTGGAAACAAAAGTTGCATGAAGCAGAAGCCGAATTATTGAAGTATATTCCTCCATCAAATTCTCCAATTAAAGTACAATCGAACGGTGAAACTGATACAGACGATATTGAATTAGATGCAATTGATGAGTCAAATGAAGAAGTCAACCAAAATCACGAAGATGAAGATGATGATGACGAACATGATAAAGAATTGGGAAATGAGAGTAATGAAGATTCAGACAACAAAAGAGCGTTTGATGAGGAACAAGATGACGAAGATGTTGAAGCTGGTCAATTGTCCATGTTAGATGAGAACTTACCAGATGTCACAGTATTGGCAAGGGCTAAGTTGACAGCCAATTATTATAAAGATGCTGTTGATTTCATAAAAGCCGTGCACCGGGGAACAGAAGTTATTTCAAGATTATTGTTTTCAAAAAATAGAAATGAAGCTATTGATGCAATGGATTTTTAGTTTTAGCGGATGCATACGGCATCGAGAATGCACAAATCGGGATTCGGAAGATGTTGCATTTAGTGTGGATGAAAGGATCATCGGATGAAGGAAAATCTGTTTCGTCACATTTAATAGATTGTTACAAGCATTTATTTTTGATTGCTCCCGATTCTGCAAGCCGAATGGAGAAGGCTGCTTATATTGCCAAAAATTTAATTGGATTGACCTACAATGCTTCAGTTGCCGATTTAGCGTCATTGGAAAAATTATTAGGATTGATGTATGCGGCCATGATGATTAACTTTGAAGTCATCAATGTTTTATGGCAGATATATAGCATTAATGAAGAGAACGATGAAATGAGGAGCAAACGAAGAGGTGCCATAATTGTATTGGGTATGCTCTCACTTGAAGACAACCAAATTGCAATTAAAGGTTTTGATTCTTTGTTGAATATTGGTCTTGGAGAAGTTGGCAAAGGTGATTTGATGTTGAGTAGATATACTTGCATTGCCTTACAAAGGGTTGTTCCAACAAGTGCCAAAAGGAACTCCACAGCAATTAGAATCCCAAATGAAGAAGAAGCAATAGAAAAATTGAAACAAATATTAATAACGTATAACGATAATCCAGAATGGTACTCCTTGACAGAACAAGCGATTTCTGCTATTTATCAGATTGCATCCAAACCAGATCAAGTTTGTTCTGATATTATAAAAGAGAAATCAATTGCAGTTTTTGGTAAAGATTGTTCACGATCAGAAAACCAAGCAATTGCTTTGTCTCAACTATTATTCATAGTTGGTCATGTTGCATTAAAATCGATAGTTTATCTTGAAAAGCTTGAGGGCGAATTCAAGAAGAAGAAACATGATGTAGAAACAAGCAATGGACCAGGGTCCAAGGGATCTGCCGGTAATGACCAAGATGCAGAAGGAGAAAATGAATTAGAAATGATTGGAGGTACCTCTGAAGATGATTTTGCTGATGCTGTAGTTCATGTGAAAGAAAGGGAAATACTTTATGGAGAATCGTCATTATTAGCCAGGTTTGGACCATTGGTGAAGAATATATGTTCCCATACCAAGCAATACAAAAACAAGACGTTACAGAGATCTGCTGTTTTATGTTTTGTGAAATTAATGTGTGTGTCATCGATTTATTGTGAAGAAAATTTGCCTTTATTGCTTCAAATTATGGAAAATTCAGACGACCCGATAATAAGATGTAACTGTGTTTTAGGATTGGGTGATATGGCTGTTTGCTTTAATAACATTGTTGATGAAAATACGGACTTTATTTATCGTCGTTTAACAGACAAAAGTCTTATGGTGCAAAGAACTTGTTTGATGACAGTTACATTTTTAATCTTGGCAGGTCAAGTGAAAGTCAAAGGTCAATTATCTTCAATGGCTAAATGTTTGGAAAACCCGGATCAAGGTATCAGTGATATGTGTAGACTATTCTTTACAGAGTTGTCGACCAAAGATAATGCTATTTATAACGGTTTTATTGATATTTTTAGTGGGTTATCACATGATACTAGCTTATCCAAAGATGAGTTTAAGAGAATTATCAAATTCTTGGTTGGGTTCATTGATAAGGAAAGACATCAAAAACAATTGGCGGAGAAGTTGTTAGCTAGATTACCTAAATGTGAGCTGGAAAGTCAATGGCAGGATGCTGCTTTTGTATTGAATACCATTACCTATAAGAATGATGCTATAACTTCTGCAGTGGATGAAGGGTTCAAATTAGTTCTGGCTAAACAATGATTGGATATAATGTAATAAATATTTTACTGTATATGATATGTATTTGTTCATTTGTGGAGAAATTCCTACGAAATGAGACATTTTTATTTTTTTCACTTTATTCTTTTTTTCTCTATCACTTATGCATATTATACGACATGAAATCATTTAAAAAAAAAAAAATGTTGTTTACCATTTGAGCAACAAAATTCGTGGCCCAAAATTCTTGAATAATTCATTTGGCAATAATCTGTTCATATTCTGAAGTAATTTTTTCCCCCATCCTTTTCTTCTTCTGATATTCAAAATTAATCTGTGATCAAGTTAATATCATTTTTTTTATTTTGACCCATTAAATTTATTGTTATAATGGGTTCAATCATTCAAAACGGGATCAACAGTCTACTGGGTGTTACCGGTTTAGACGGGGCCAGTTTAAAGATTTTGATTTGTACATTATTATCATTTCCAATGAGTATTATTTTTAAAAGATTACCAGATAACAATTATACTTTGAAGAATTTATACAACATTGGTGTTTCATGTTTTTATATTTTTGGTATTTGCAATTTACGTTCAGGTATATCGACTTTATTGATTTCAGCTGCTGGTTCTTATTTTATAACAAGATATGTTAGAACCAGGTCAATGCCATGGATAAATTTCATATTTTTGATGGCTCACATGGCATATAGTCACTTTCATTTGCAATTTTTTGCAGAATATGACCGTACTGTGATTGATATCACTGGTGCCCAAATGATTTTGGTTATGAAGTTGTCAGCATTCGGATGGAATATTTATGATGGGAAACAACCTAAACTGTCATTAAATGAATACAATAAATCAAGAGCAATTTACAAACACCCTAACCTTTTACCTTATATTGGTTATGTGTTTTTCTATGCCTCTTTATTGACAGGTCCAGCCTTTGATTTCGTTGATTATGAGAGATTCATCCATTCTACTATGTTTGATGATGTGCCATCAGAAAAACGTCCGAAACAGAGAAGAATTCCAAGATCCGGTGCTCAAGCAACAAAGAAGTTATTCTTGGGATTTTTTGGGCATTCTTATTACTCAAATGTGATGACTACGTTACGACGGATTATATGTTTGGTAGTGAATTTGTTACCTATCGTAGTTTTATCTACAGAATATTCTACATGTGGATTTTAGGGTTTACGTTCAGATTGAAATATTATGCAATTTGGACTATGGCAGAAGGAGCTTGCATCTTGTGTGGAATTGGGTACAATGGTATTGATCCAGAAACCGGAGAGTTCAAATGGAATAGAGTACAGAATATTGACCCTTGGGCCTTTGAACTGGGTCAGAATATTCATACTTGTTTGGAGGCTTGGAATCAAAATACCAACAAATGGTTGAAAAACTACGTCTATTTACGAGTTGCCAGGCCAGGGAAGAGACCAGGATTTAAAAGTACATTGTTTACATTTGCTACCAGTGCATTTTGGCACGGTACTCGCCCAGGTTATTATTTGACATTTGTTGTGGGTGCTTTCCTCCAGAGTTTAGGTAAGATTTACCGAAGAAATTTCAGACCAATCTTTTTGAGACCAGATGGTAAAACCCCTAGAAGTGGTAAAATAGTATATGATATTGTTTGTTGGGTTAATACTCAGTTGGCATTTGGATTTGCGGTACAGCCATTTGTTTTGTTAGAACTTCCAAAGTCAATTAAATGTTGGTACACTGTATATTTCTGGTTAATAGGGGTCATTGCCATCACATTTTTTGCATTTAGTGGTCCATTTGCAAAACAGGTTGTCCATTTCTTCAGATCATTACAGCCATCTTATATCGCTCAACTTGAAGCTGAAAAGAAAGAAGAAAAGACAAAGTTGAACTCACAAGAATCAAAAATTGTGGAGGAAGTTGTTGGATCGAAGTTGGAGCAGAACTATGAGTCTCCAACTTTGGGATTACCACCATTTGATGTATTCCAAGAATTCGATAAGAAAGAAGTTGATCATGATTTAAGAGAATTCAATGTCGCCTGGAGGTCGTTCAGATCACGTAGAGGTTCAGTCAAGGACGATGATTTTGAGGGTTTAAAGGATGCTTATAACAATTTTACGAATGAAATTAATGATATTTACCAAAATAAAAAGGAAGAATTCTTAAAGGCTAAATCCGAATATAACAGCACATCAGAAGAAAAGCCAACATCCAAGCTGGATTAGAGGTGTGAGTCCATTTGTGTAATTTTTTGATTTCATAGAATAATGTTTTGCTACGAACCATTAATGCGTTTGGGATTGTACGGGTGTGTAGCTAGCTAATAGGGTGTAGTTTGTACAGTACATGCATTTTATCAATTATACAGTATAGTAGTCTTCATAGAAAAACTTGAGTAGTGAAGTGGCCAGCAAAGAATATAACCTTACAAATCACATCACCTGTATAAAGTGTGTTTACTCGTTCCACTACTTCAATTCCTGTCGTATGCGGCCTTAGGAGCAACCAGATCTGGAAAGTTTTTCACCTGAAAAGACAATAGCAAAAAAACTATGGACGGAAAAAAAAAGAGAAGCCCTTTATCTCCGCATATCTTCAAGTACGTTGGTTATTTCAGTTTCCTATTTTTTTTTTTCAAGAAAAATAATCCAACCATTCAAATAATTGATTGACGTGTTCCTTATAGGTATTTATAAATAGAGGAAGCGATTTACAAAGTTGTCATATATCAATTTTTTTTTTTTTTCTTTTCAATTTATTCGTTGGCATTTACCAAGTAGAAGAAACTTATTATGATTTTTGGACCCAGGTTAAGATCTTCATCTAAGATTTATAGAACACTTTACAGATTTAATTCAACCAAAAATGTAAAGTCTCCCACCGGGATATTATTTATGAATATGGGTGGTCCTTCAAAAGTTGAAGAGACATATGATTTTTTGTTCAGATTATTTTCTGATGGCGACTTGATTCCATTTGGTAGATTCCAAAACATTTTGGCTAGATTCATTGCTACAAGACGTACACCAAAGATAGAAGGACATTATAAAGAAATTGGTGGAGGATCACCAATTAGAAAATGGTCTGAATATCAATGTAAAAAAGTTTGTGAAATATTGGACCAGACTAGTCCAGAAACTGCTCCACATAAGCCTTATGTTGCATTTAGATATGCTAATCCATTAACTGAAGATACCTTGAATGAAATGAAAAAAGATGGTGTTACCAAAGCTGTTGCATTTTCTCAATATCCACAGTTCTCATATTCTACTAGTGGTTCATCGATGAATGAGTTGTACCGTCAAACATTAATTCATGACCCAGAAAGAACCATCGAATGGTCATTTATTGATAGATGGCCACAAATGCCTGGCTTAGTTAAAGCCTTTGCCAACAATATCAAAGAAAAATTAGCAGAATTTCCACCAGAAAATAGAAATGAAATAATATTGTTGTTTTCAGCACATTCATTACCCATGGATATTGTGAATTTAGGGGACTCATACCCTGCAGAAGTTGCTGCCACTGTTTATAAAATCATGGAAGAATTGGAATTCTCTAATCCTTATAGATTGGTCTGGCAATCTCAAGTTGGTCCAAAACCATGGTTAGGTGGAAAGACTGCCCAAATTATTGATAGACTTGAAAAAAGAGATGACGTGAAGGGTATAGTATTAGTTCCTGTTGCTTTTACTTCTGATCATATTGAAACTTTACATGAATTGGATATTGAAATAATGGAAGATGCAGAAAATCCAGATAAAATCAAGCGAGCAGAATCTTTGAACGATAACGAAGTTTTCATTGAAGGTTTGGCAGGATTGGTTAAGGACCACTTGAAGAGCGGAAAGAAATATTCTAAACAATTGGAATTAGACTGTATTTTGGGTGGTGAAAAGGCTACTGGAACATTCAAACATCCAAGTGAGCTCTTTGGAAAACAAAAATGAAGAATTCATTTGTAACAACTGTACATAGTATTTAGATATATATTTGTATATTAAAATAGTAATGATCATATCACTAATAAAGAAAGGAAGAATAGTACACTATACTTAATCAGAATATTCATCATCAGGATCAAACAAGTCCAAATTAAGATCCACTGGTGCAGCTTGTAGTTGTTCTTGTTTCCTACCGTTGTCATATGAACTAAATGAACTTCTATGACGTGGTTGATTTTCGCTTGTTTGAGGAGGAACCTCCGAGGTAGTTGTGACAACATCTTCCATTTCATCATCCGAATCTTCTTTTGTTTGTTTGGCTGCTTCCTCTTCAGCAACACCTAGTTCGTTTCGTATTATTTCATCTGGTTGCAATGAGGCTTGGGCTAACATTCCACGTCTCAAGGAATCTTCTGCTGGCCATATATAATTATTTGGATGTATATGAAATGGCATATTTGCAACAGCAGCTGGGGCTTTGGTGAATTTTGCTAACTTAAATGCATATTTTAAAATATCATCTACCTCAACAGTTTGATTCAATTGTTTTTCCGGTTTGGGTAATTTTGGTAATTTTTTCAATTCATTTCTATAACCCATCAACTCTTTTAATATAGTTTTAGAACTAGTTTCCAATTGGCGATTTTCTTCAGTCAATTTATCAACCTGATGGCCATATTTTCTATGTCTGTTTAACTCTTCAATTTGTTGCTTCAAGGTTTCATTGCATGATATAATCTGTTCAATTTTTAGTTGAAGTTGATCATCTTTAAATTGTGATATATCATTAGACAATTGGTTAAGTAATGTTTCATACTCTTTAACTTTTTGTACCATGGGTAATTGTTCAAAGATATCTAGATCTTTCTGCGTTTGTAGTTTCAGTTTGATATTCGTTGCATTTGTTGGTAAGTTTTTTTGAGGATTCAATGAAGATGTGACATATGAAGCAGGGTTTGGAGTAGATGGACTTGAAGTATTATTTCCTAATTGGTTTAACCTTGATGATGAGTTCACTCGAGATATGGGGTCAGATTTGATTGGTGTCTCAGTCTTTCTGAATGAAATCATGGCAAGATATATTGGTTTTTGATAGCCTCCATTCACCAACTGAAAATAACAATTTTTTTTATTTTTTTTGTCTACAGTACTTTTTTGCTTTGTTACAGACATTCGCACATTATCAATTCTTGAACATCAATATATTCTAACTACAACGTGCAATATATTTCTTTCAATTCTATTCTATTCAATTCAAAATAAAATTATTAATAAAGTTCAAATTTACTATTTAACCTAACAACTAAAATCAAAGAAAGTTTCTCATTCGATATAAGTATTTGGCACAAATCCTATTCTGTAATTGTTTTCATCAACTCTAGATAATCCAACAACCCAGTTAACTCCATCCGAGCTGTATAATGTATCAATATTCTGAAAATCCAAAAGTACTTCTATCTTATCACCTTGTTTAAATGATAAATCACCAGGTTCTATACCAGAAAAGTCGTGAATGGCAACTTTGACTGTCTTTTCACCACCATCAATATTCAACTTGTCGAAAAAGTTTTGCATCAAATCTAATTTGTAACTCAAACTCATAGGTTGATTAGTCGATCTTGCTACAGCAGAACTAAACCCCAGAATATTACTTGTAACAGGGGCTATCTTGATATCATTTTTACACCCATTGTACAATTTTCTCAATCTCGAGTCCGATGTTTCATGGTTAGAATATGACGTGAGACCTGACACGGTACTTTCTGTCATTGATGTACTGTCAGATAAATCAGAAAATGAATCCTCATCCTCGTAATCTTCAAGTGAAAGAGAGTCCATAGAACTAGTATCAATTGAATACATTGCAGTAGCCACTGGAGGAGCAAGTTTAGCCACTTGAATTTGAGTCACAGTTGTTCTTGGAGGCAATGGTGGTGGCGTTCCTACACGAACAACTGGTTCAGGGACTTCTCTAGAAACCATTTTATGCGGATGGTAAGTTTCTGAAACATTTGATGAAGGGTCGTTGTATTCCTTGAATGCAATTAAAGGATCGATTTCTAAAGTATCATTAAAAATACCATTTTCAACATCCTTTGGTTTAATCACATGCTTTTTCTCAATAACTTTGTTGTTCATTTTACGCCAGAATTTATAATACGTCAGCAGTTCGTCTTCATCTTTGATTTCTTGATCAAGTAAAGTAGGATTTTTATTGTGGATTATTGTAATAAATGATTCAATCTGTAATCGAGTTGTGGTACTATTTGCTTCCCATTGATCTATTATATCTTGATACGAAATATCGTCAGATTTAATCATACCATAAAACACAGAAAAGTAATCGAAGGATTTTTGTAAAGTTTGATACAATTGAACTTGTTGATGTAAAAACAAAGTAGTCACCAGCTCCACAAATTCATCCAAAAGGGCCATCACATTTGGTAACAAGTCGAGACATTTTTTGTTCAACCTCTCAAATTTGTCACTCACTTGATCTAACTCCTCCTGCAACTTCTCAAGTTTTTTTTGCTCTTTTTCATCCAATGGCGTATTCTTTTGATTTATTTTTTCAATTTTTCGATTCAAATGATCTTGATCGGTTCTATATCTATCTCTCTTCAGAACTAACTTCAATGACTTTTTCAAGTACTTGATCATCTCGCCAATTCTCAATTTTGTAGATTCATTATGTACATCCCATTCTGATTCTAACTCTATTTTCAAATTCTCGACTGTAATCAAATAATTGTACAATTCTTCATTGATGGTATCATTCAAAAACTGCATCTCTTTTGGATGAATATGTGGAATTTCCTGTGTTGCCTGCCATTCATCAAAAGCTTCAAAAAACTCGTCAATATTCTTGAAATACAAGGAATTGGGACCAATTAAAGAAATAAAGTTCTTTATAATCTTTATATTCATGGCTAATATATGAGGCAAGAAGCTCTTTGCTAAGTGACGGGTTTGTGATACAATATATTTCAACCCTGAAACCGCTTCTTTGATATCATGTTTATAAATTTGAAGTAGTTCATCGTCTTTATCGTAATCTCTTTTATGGAATGTTACAGTATCCTTGATATTATATGATAAATGGGTTAGCTCAGCCCCTGTGTATTTATATCCATCTTTTATATGAGTCCCAAGACTTGAGCCGAATTGTGTGATATTATTCCTTAAATTCTCGGCAACCATAATAAGCTTCAGGTAAGATAACTAATGAAACAAGTTAACCAATGAATTGAGATGTTTTCAAATAGGTTCACTCGATTATAATCACCAGCTCCAAGTACTGTACTTGGAATTTGGAAATTGTAATCTTTTTTTTTGTCTGGAAATCCAAACAAGGAGGTCACAAACAAAAGAAAAAGAAAAAAGAAACCGTCAGGCTTCGTCGGGTGTAAAATCGCAGAAACGTGACTGGATTGCATAAGCATGGAACATCATACACACACAAATGAATATATAAACTTTTCAAGATATGTCATACAACTTGAGAGATTTGGGAAAGAAAAGAGTTAAAACAAATATTACTTGAAGAAACTATGTAATGACTTTTAAATTCAGCTTATTCCAATTGCTATGAATCTTTTTTTTTTTTTCATTCCACATTTTCCTTCTTTCCGTGAAAACATTACAGATCCGGTACGTCATTGATTGCACATAGACAACTTTCTATCCACAACACAAAAAGATACTGGATGGTTGAATATCATTAATGAGTTGAAGATCTATAATATTGCTATAGTATCAATTTGCAAGTGAAAATGTAAGAAAATAAATGACTTTCAAGTTGATTTGGATTTGTTCCAGTTGCCTGATTTTATTCCCATTATCGAACCATTAATCGGCTAAATTAATACGAATCCCCTTGGAAAATGTTTTTAGATTTTGTACAGATTTTTGATCTTGCTTTCACTATGATTCCATATGGGTATATTTCACTTAAATGAAGAGCAAATGATTACTAGATGTAAACCTACTCATTAGTGAATGATGTAATTACACTTGTTACTCTGAAGTTTGTATTGTTTTTCTATATAATTTGATTGAATTTTTGCCAAGTTCTACTTTGGATTGCAACATTGTTCAATTCGAATTTACACTTACGTAAGCCAACAGATGCGGATCCGCATGCGACGCTATCTCCAGTATTGCGATATTTTGGGGCTCTTTTTGCATCTTTGCACGAATACTGTGGATTCTTCTCCTCCCTTGATTGCTCCAATTCAAATTATATAAAGTCATCAATTTCTTGCTTTTTAATCTTTTTTTCCTTCAATTTCTATTCCAATTGTTATATTAGTTTCATATTCAATTGACAAAAGAAAAACTACTACTACTACCACAACAACAACAATGCCTCAAGGAACACCTCATAAGTTATTTTATAAAGGAAAAGAAAATGATTTCGTTTTGTTCATCGATGACGTAGAATTGCTTGCAAAATACAAGAAGGAGACTGATACCAATGGATCATCCACTGTTCCTATAATTGATGTGGTTTCCATTTTCAAGGTGTTTGTGAATAGACAACGAGGAGTAGATGGTATTTTAGATGAAGCTTCTAAACTGGATTTACTGAATGATTTTGGAACTTCCAATATTGATCAGGTCATCAAAATAATTCTCGACAAGGGTGACGATAAGTCTGGTACTCATGCAATTGGTGACAAAACAGCATCCAAGAATGATGCCAACGGTGCCGGTGATTCTGGCAACTAGTTTAATTATCTTGATTACTTGAAGCTAATTTTTCTGTCAGTGCTAGTCATTTATAGACTTTAGTTTTTTTTATTTGCAAATATCAGTAAAAAGTCCAATTTATAATCACTGGTGTGAGTTTTCAATCTTGTATTAAATAATTCTCTAAAGTATCTTTCGTTAATGAATAGATCTCTCAGCTTGAGCGTTATAGTGTATGAATTGCTGTAATTGCGAACATTCCTGAGGTTTTGTGACAGAAAAATGGGGCTATCTGAAAATTTCAAAGTTGTCTTATCCATATTGACTTTGATCATAAAACAATCATTAAAATAACAGTTTTGTTTCTGAGTCAAAAAATCAGGAGAACTTGTTAGTACATCAAATGGAGAAATCTTTGGTGGTAGTTTATACAAATATTCTACCATATCCACAGATGCGCTATTTGAATCATTCTCTCCATTCACAAAATCAATCATGACCGTCATTTCATCCATCCAAGCATCATAATCAGATTTTACCACCCAACACAACAAGACTTCATATTTACTTGAGTGAATTTGAAACTGAAGCTTGAGGCAATAAGGGTACAGGGTATGGAGACCATGAGTTGAAGTTTGGGATTCTGAATCTAAGTGGCACTTAGTAATTGGAATCACAAATTTTATACTATACTTCTGTTGATTGGAATGTCGATATTCAAGTAGTAATATATGACTTTTAAATAATATAATAGGTACATTTTGGCTTTTTGGTATTTTGTTCTCCACGTAAATAATCCAGCACGTTCCGATGAAATAGGGTATTCCAAAAAATTGGCAACCCAATTGATAATTCTGAAATTTCAACTCATCAAAGTTTACTAAAACTGTCAAGCTTTGTTGGCTGAAGCCATTATCCAAGTTTTCATCAATCCTGTTGAGCTGATGCCTTACTATCTCAATGCTTTTTTCAATTTCACTGGTATCGTATCCCAATCTAACAAAATTCTTTAGAATACTTTCCATAAACAAGCGGTATTTTGTAATACGATCAATTGGTCGTTGTAAGAGTGACATCAAAGAAAAATCTTTCTTATTACGTGGTGACTGCTGACATTCAAAAAAGTTTTGCCATCCTTTAAACCACGAATCAACCGTCGGTATAAGAATCTTTTTCCCTGGAGCATGAAGGGTCGGAAGTTTTGTAAATTGTGAAAAATCATGGGAAATAATTTGAGAGCAAAACCACTTGTAAAGAAAAACATTGATACCATACTCGGAAATAATTTGGCAATACAGAATGCACATCTTAAATATGTTTGAATGGGTGATTTTTGCAAACGATCTTGTCATTCGGTCATGATACTCAATTAGTTTTGTTAAGATATTATGAACAATTCGAATGGGAACTGGCACCTCAATTTTAACGTCTTCAATTAATTTCTGAAAATAGTCATTATTTAAAGTTTTTAAATCAGATAGATATTGCGATTCTGTGGTTCTGATTTCTTCAATAGAGCACAACAATGTTTTCTGAACAGTTATCCTTTCACTATCTTGCGGTGAAAAGGATATGCCTGGTTGAGGTGAAACAACATCAGTAACGGAGGTTGTTGATGTTGTCGGTATCAGTGATTCAAAAATATTGGGAGACAGAGTATTTGTAAGCTTTGGCGATCCATTCCTTAGACTTTCTGATGTACGAAAATGGGAATATGATATTGTGTTGTGGAGGTTCCCAACTGGCGTTGATATCGACGAGTGACAAAAATTGACAGTGTTCAGTTTTCGACATAAGAACAGTAATTTGGGGGAATCAAACAGCATTTTAAATAAAGCAATAAATAAAAAATATTCTTTGATGCCTCTGGTTATTTTCTTTTTATATAGTTTGATATGAATCTTTTGATCGATTTGGTTGAGTTCAAGTTTGGAATCTTTTTTTTTGCAACACCTATTCATTAGGCTAGATAATTCCTTGTGCGACAATGTCGTCAAATAGATGTGTTAGATTAGGACATTTGCTAATCTTTTTGAATTTCTTGAAATTTTTTTCTTTTATTGAAAGAAAAAACTATGAATCATATAGATTGCAATTAACTATCGACTAAACACCCTAGGTTCCAATATGAGTGCTAGAGCATTGAAAAGATTAGAGCGTCAAAGATTGGAAAAAGAATTATCAGAAACTCCAGAACCTCAAAGTCAGGAGGATAGTGATGTTGAGTATGAACAACAATCCAAGCCTAAAGTTAATGCATTTGCTTTATTAAACGATCAAGATGAAAATGAAAATGAAGATGAAAGTGAAAATGAAAATGAAAATGAACTGTCTTTAAACAGATCAGAGTCTCCAAAAGAGGAAAGTCAACCTCTATCATTTGTGACAAAGACTTCCAAAAAACTGAAAAAGAAGAATAAAAAGAAAAAGCAATTACAGAAACAAGTTGATGATTATAGTGATGATGAGTTTGACAGAATTTTACAGGAAGTGAAACAGAAGGACGAAAAATCAAAAGAAACTCTTTTAGAAAATGATGAATCGAAACTATTGGATTTATATGATTTTGAGGAAGAATTAGACTTGATTACCGAGCCACAACATGTATACGATTCGAACTTTAAGTACTTCACAACAAAAAGATTGAAGGAGTCGTTACCATTATTATCGATTGGCTCTGTAGCCAACTTGGATCAAGACAATGAGTATAAAAATTTATTTGGAAGTTTGTCTATGGATGCGATAGACGATGCTAACGCATCCACGGCATTGGCAATATCCCCTGAAGTGTTGCAACAATTTAAAAGATTGGCAAGATTGACTCGAGGTTGGGGTGGTAAGGATAGAAGAGGAGTACCTGGGACCACACGAAAGTTATTATTATCAAAAATCAGAGATGATTGGTTACCAACCACTTTGAAACCAATGAACATGGAAGAAATACGAACGGATGAATATGTGAAATTCTTGGACTACAAAGAAGAAGAAGTGAGCTTAGAAGAGTTGCAAATGAAGGTTAAAAATGAGGCAGATCTCGGTGTCAAATACTTCCAGTTTTTGAAGATTAATGATATCAAGGAAAGGGTGGCCAATACAAGATTCTATGCAAGCGTGGTGATGACACCCGACCCAGAATCATTAATGCAACTTTTGCAACAGTACCCATACCATGTCGAAACATTATTACAAGTTGCAATGGTTTTATTACGCCAAGGGGATAACAAAGCCACCAGTAATGCATTGATAGAACGTGCTCTATTCACATTTGACCGTTCCTTCCACAAAAATTTTCATGAACTATTTAGTCAAGTATCAAATGGATTGGTTAGGCTACCATACGAAAGATTCATGAACCGTCAATTTCACTTGTGTTTGTTTAGATACATTGTTGCCCTTGGTGAGAGATCTACATTCTCTACAGCATTAACGTACTGTAAGTTTTTATTAAGTTTAAATCCAGCGGAGGATCCACTTGGGGTTAGATACTTTATAGATTTTTACGCTATAATGAGTGAAGAATTCAAGTATTTGATTCAATTTGCAGAATCTCCATTGGCAAAAACTTATACAAAATGGTTTACACCAGGACTAGCATTTTCAACGGTATTGGCTCATTTGAAATTGAATCAAACCGATAAAGCACGCGAGGATTTACAACAAGCTTTTGAACAACATCCATATACTGCATTCAAGCTATACCAACTGATTGGATTAGGTAATGGATTGTCAATTTCCGAATCGTCATTCACCACTTCAACAGAACATTTGATTGCTACAGAGACCTATCTTGTTAGATGTGGAGTCATGTGGAATGAACAAAGTCATAGACAGTTTTTGCATGATACTTTGCAAGAGTTATTTAATGGTTGGAAACCCTCTAAGCCAAAATCAATATCTTCATCGTTATTTGGATTATTAGGATTTTCTAGTGGATCCTCTGAAAGTGATGAAGTTCCGCTTAACTTATTAAGATTTGCAATCTTGTCAGGAGAAAACAAAATTATCGCTAAATTGCCGCCAAAATTGTTGTCTAGAAATGATCTTTTTGAATATGATTTACTACCTCCTAATATAACAAACAATCAGCCCATGGTTCTTGGTATGCTTCAACAAAATACAAAAGTTATTGATCATTTGATTGACTATGTTGATCAGAATTTGTTGGGTAGTATAATTCAAAATAGAACAGCTGAAGAGCAAGATTTTGATGAAATTATTAGAGGCATTGAGTTACAAAATGTTGATGAACCGGAAGAGCATTAGTACATAGGAATAAAGAAGATAGCATCATATTAAATTAAAAGCATAGCAACAACAGCAAGAAGAAGAACAATAGGTTTTCTTT
Source organism: Candida sojae (assembly GCA_013177575.1). Taxonomy (NCBI): domain Eukaryota; kingdom Fungi; phylum Ascomycota; class Pichiomycetes; order Serinales; family Debaryomycetaceae; genus Candida; species Candida sojae. Next base: position 1,747,320 of record WWPN01000002.1, on the reverse strand, counting down.
TTCTTTGAAAAATACATAATATAGAGGTGGTTGCCTGATTACCACTCCGTGTCAATGTCATTTTGCGTAGTCGTGGCAAATGCGAATATAGGATAGTCAACTTTTTTTTTTTACCTATTTTTAATCATTGCTACGTTTTAAGAACGATCACTTCTCGTTTGAAGGTTACCGTTCACGGTAACAAGGAAAAAAAAAAACGAGAGAAGAAACTCAGTAAATTTTCATCATACTTTCCTAGTCTTTCTTTAAGCACATGCACTAGTACGACTTCATAGACCGAAACAATTGGCTAAGATGATTGCAATTGATCTTGAATTTAGACAATGGCAATGGCAATACCAAATATCTACAACATTTTTTATTGGTGTTATTCTTCCTGCATTGTACTATATCTATTGCAAATATATTACTACTCAACCAAATAGCTATAACAAGATTGAAGCACCAATCAAAATAACATTTCCAATACCCGAGGAAGCAAGACCACATTGGAAGGGTAAAAGGTTATATCCACCTCTGATATCTGTTCCAAATGAACCAAATAAAATTCAAAGCTATTGTCCAGCCACAGGTCAATATTTAGGAACATTCACATGTACAACCCATGAAGACATGGATCAAATGATTTCAAATGCATCCAAAGCACAGAAACAATGGGCAAAATCTTCATTTAGTTTAAGACGAAAATTGTTGAAGACCATGGCTAAATTTATTTTGGACAACCAGGAGAACATTGCTCGAGTGGCTTGTCGTGATTCTGGTAAAACTAAACTTGATGCATCAATGGGAGAAATAATGGTAACTTTAGAAAAATTGAACTGGATTATTCTGAATGGTGAAAGGGCATTAAGACCATCTCAACGTCCTGGCCCTTCTAATTTCTTGATTGGATTAATGAAAAATGCAGAAATAAGATACGAACCTTTAGGTGTTCTAACTGCCATTGTTTCGTGGAATTATCCATTTCATAATTTGATGGGTCCTATAATTGCTTCGCTTTTTACTGGAAATGCAATTATAGTCAAATGTTCAGAGCAGGTTGTATGGTCCTCTCAATGGTTTATAAACTTTGTTAGAACGTGTTTACAAGAATTAGACATAGATGAACATTTGGTTCAGTTATGTTGTTGCTATCCGGAAGATGCAGAATACTTTGCATCACATCCTGGATTATCGCATATCACCTTCATTGGATCCAAACTGGTGGCCCATCATGTCGTTACCAATGCTGCCAAACAATTAACACCCTGTGTTGTTGAACTAGGTGGAAAAGATTCGGTTATTGTTGTTGATGACGTTAAGGACATCAATGCATTATCATCAGTAATTTTGAGAGGAACATTCCAAAGTGCAGGTCAAAATTGTATTGGTATCGAAAGAGTCATTTGTTTACCTAAATCATATGAGCAATTAGTTGAAATTTTCACTGAAAGAATTAAAACTTTTAGATTGGGATCTGATATTGACCAATTAGATGAAATAGATATGGGAGCAATGATTTCAAATAATAGATTTAAACAATTGGAGGAATTAGTTGAAGATGCGGTGAGCAAGGGAGCTAGACTAATCCATGGAGGTAAACAATTCAACCACCCAAACTATCCTCAAGGACATTACTTTGAGCCTACATTATTAGTTGATGTAGATCCATCCATGAGAATATTTAGAGAAGAAGTCTTTGGTCCTATATTAACCATGATCAAAGCCAATGACGTTGATGATGCCATTAATTTGGCTAATGGAACGGAGTATGGTTTAGGTAATTCCGTATTTGGTAATAATTTTGCCCAAATTAATTCCATTGCTGACAGATTAGAAAGTGGAAATGTTGCCATAAATGATTTTGCCACCTTCTATGTTGCACAATTGCCATTTGGTGGTATCAAAAAATCAGGCTACGGTAAATTTGGTGGCGAGGAAGGATTGACTGGGTTGTGTAATGCAAAATCTGTTATCATGGACAAGCCATTGTTACGCTTATTAGGTGTGGCTACAGCCATTCCTCCAGCAATTGATTATCCAATTCAAGATGATAAAAAATCATGGAACTTTGTCAAGAGTTTGAATGTTGCCGGGTATGATAATAGCTTATGGGATAAAATTAAAGCATTTAAAACATTAGCCAAAGGTGGTGCTTAAGACTCTATGAAGCTCATTAGTTGTTTATATACTTGTACAATTATTTTAATAAATAAGATCATGTCTTAAAAGGAAACGTCACTTTAATAAACTACTTAATATCATTGTTCATACATATATACTGTACATATATGTATATGTAAATTTCTAAAATTATTAACTAAGTGCTAGCATTTATGTGTAAGGTTGGAGTTGGTTTAACAGTTGCTTCGACTAATAATTTGACAACAGAATCTTTCTTCTTATCAAAAGTAGACTTAATACTAGTCAATTCTTTTTCAACTTCAGCATCAGCTTCTTTGTCAATTTTTTCGTTTAATCCTTCATGTTCTTTTTCATAGTTTTTCAATTCTTCTTCCTTTTGTTTCTTATAACTATCAATTTCAGCTTGTGCATCTTGTTTAGCTGACTTCAAACGAGTGGTTCTGTATTTTCTGGCTTCATTGACAATTTCTGCTGCTTCTTTTTCAGTTTTTAATAATGATTGAATTCCGGATGACATGGTAATTGGGTGGTATGACGAATAAATTACTGGTTGAGAGATTGACCATACGCTCACTAACTCTCGATTTTTTTATTTTTTTTATCAGTCGTTGTCGCTGTCGCTGTTGTTGTAATTTTTCGCTTGGACTCTAGAGATTATGAAAAATTAAATTAAGTCGTGTATATGGGTCATGTATTTTACGTAGGTTCCTTTCTGCGCGACACTATTTATAGCAATTACACATTATCGATGGAATTGATGAATATTATATTGTACACTTCAAACTGTATTTGAAATATCTATATTATTATTAACTTTTCTAAATGCATACATAAATTTCTTTGCAACGCTCCAGGAAAGTCCAATCAAATTAGCAACACAAATTAAAAACAAAGTAACGCCAAAAATAGCACTCATAACTTTGAAGAATTCTAATTCATATCCACCAATTGCCCCTTTAGAAATCTCAAAATTAGCCAATGACATAGTACCAATCGGGAAAGTCATTATCCAAAACCCCTTATTCCATTTAATAAGCCCTAGTCGTTTTGTTGTAAAGACTGGATCAGGTTTTTTGGCAAATGGTTTCATTTTCGAGAACACAGACGCAATTGCTAAAATTAAATACATATAACTCCCTGCTAGTAATAACGCAGCAAGCATTGCTGAAGGTACTAGAAATGTCTGTCCTAATGTCTTATCAGGAATCAATTCAAACATATTGGTTCCAAATAACATAATATTGTAACTACATTGACCGGTAAATCCAATGGGGATAAATTGACTGAATATAACTTCAGTTTTGGGAATCTTCTTAAGCATCAACCTAGTTAAATATAATGCTCCAAGCCCATGAAAGTAAGAAAGTGATACAAATAACAACATTAAACAAGTAACTTCCGTAATTGTCTTGAGGTTATCATTGGGTAAGTTGGGTGCAATCAAATTTCCACTGGATGACACGACTACTGGACAAACAACGGGCATTATTGAAACAGCAGTAATACCATCAAGACTGTGTTTGTTGAGTTTTGACAAGAATGATAAAAAGAATAGTATAAATGCATTGTAAATTGCAATTGCAACACCAATCCACCATAAAGTCCACATAAAAATGGGATATTTATTCCATGTAATTAAATGAATTCCATTGATGATTGTGTTAAATGACATGGAATGAACAGCAAAAAACACAGAAAGTGTTGGGTCAGTGTGATAGCGATACATTCTTTGTGGATGATAGTAGCATGACACTACAAGCATTATGTTTGTGACTATAAATAATGTAACTGTTAAACAAAAAAACATAATCCCAATTACTTCTAGCCATTTGGCAGGATATGGAAATCCATAGAAAATATTACCACTAATTCCAGTACCTAAGCTTGCAACAAAATATCCTGGATGAAAGTCGTCAATTAATTCCTTTTCAAAAATGAATATACAATTGTCCTAGTACTTGGTATACTTGAACTGATTTTAACCAGTATGTTGGATTTTATCTCTTGATCCTGACCTACAATCTTTAGCATTTTCGGTAAACAGATTAACAGTTTATTTTAATTTTTTTTTAGCTATATCATTAACAGTGGCAATAGTAGTTGCCTTAATATGAATAGTGTTCTCTTTTTTGTTTATTGTTCTTCGGAATAGACTTAATGCAAATGAATGGGTATCCCCAACGGAAATAACATAATATTTTACTTTTGCGGGGGGGGGGCTTATGTTGTGAGATGTTGTGTTGTTGTACCAGTGATATTTCGGTACCAATTTTCCGCAGATTTTCTACTCCGTAACGCGAAACGTCAGCAGCCATTTAGCCTAATGTCCGATAAAAATGCCTTATTTGGAAAATTCCATCATATGGAAAATACTATTATATATGGAAAATACTTTACAAAGAAAACACTATATAAAGAAAATATTATTAGAGAAAAACGTATACACAAAGAGTAGAATAAAAACTCTAGAGAACTGAACAGAAGACAAACCCCAAGAAATCATTTTAGAAATCTTCATCAAAAGAAACCATACCAGTGCCTTTATTTTCAGCTTTTTCCATGACACCAGCTCTTTGATAATCAGATACTCTTTTTTCAAAAAAGTTGGTTTTACCAGCCAAAGAAATATTTTCCATGAAATCGAATGGATTAGTCACATTGTAATACTTGTCATTACCAAATGCAACTAATAATCTATCAGCAACATATTCGACATACTGACACATCAAATCACAATTCATACCCAATAATGAGACGGGAAGTGCATCACTAAAGTACTTCTTTTCAATGCCTACAGCTTCGGTGATAATTCTTTCTATAATGGAAGGATCTGGTTTGTTCTTCAAGTATGAAAACAACAAACATGCATAATCAGTATGAATACCCTCATCTCTACAGATTAATTCATTTGAAAATGTTAACCCTGGCATCAACCCTCTTTTCTTCAACCAGAAAATTGACGCAAAAGAACCACTAAAGAAAATACCTTCAATTGCAGCAAATGCCACTAATCTTTCCGCAAACAATGCTTCCTCATCTTGAATCCATCTGATAGCCCAATCTGCTTTTTCACCAATGTATTCAATGTTGTCAATAGCATTGAACAAAAAATCTGCTTCTCTAGGATCTCTGAAGTATGTTTCAATCAAAAGTGAATAAGTTTCAGAATGAATATTTTCCATCATTATCTGGAATTTGTAAACCAGTCTAGCTTCAGGGAGCTTAACTTCAGCACAGAAGTTTTCAACCAAATTTTCATTGACTATACCATCTGATGCAGCAAAGAAGGCCAACACCCTAGAAATGAAAAATCGCTCATCTTCATTCATCTTGTTTTGCCAATCGTCAAAGTCATGACCTAAATCAATTTCTTCTGCTGTCCAAAACGATGCAACAGATTTCTTATAGAACGTCCAAATTTCAGGGTACTTTATAGGGAATACTGTACGACGGGATGGATCTTCACTTAATAATGGTTCATCTTTTTCGGACTCTTTCAACTTATGTCTATGAACAACATGTTTTGCTAAGAACTCCCTATGTTTTCTATATGCTTCGGTGTGTTGTTCTGGATCGACATTTTCTGGCATTGGCTTGGTAGTTGATTTGATTTCTTCAGAGGTTTGCGCATCATCTTTTGACTTGGCATCATGTGCCATTTTATCTGTACTTGATGACATTATATATTGTCGTGGTGTGTTGTAGAATAAAATAGTTGATGATAACAGAAATAGAACCAATAGGAAAATTCTTTTAACAAAAAAAATAAAGAAAGAAAAAAAAACAATCTATAACTCATTAAATCTTTATATATTCAAGACGAATTGATGATCACCTAATCTTTAAGTTCTGTAGCATCTCCGAAAATTGTTTGCAATGTGCCTAAGATTGACTTTGTCAAAGAACGGTTTTTGTTTTTTTTAAAAGGTGCAATAAGAATGGCATGATGCGATTACTAAAAATGGCGCGCTTCTCCACCTAAAACCAGAGCAATTCACCGATTAGTTACCAGACCATTGATTTCAAAACGTCCTAAAAAGGCATATTGAATTACTAATCATATTCAAAGAGCTATAATTATGGACGTGTATTTCCAAGAGTAAATACCGCGTGTTAATCGATGCGTTCAGAATAAAATAAGTCTACATAAACGTAAAGACGCGTCTTGTCGTTTCGAAGAAATTACATAACACCATCAGCTGAGGTGTAAGACAAAAAATCATAAACAAAAAGAAAAAGAAACTGAGTAAGCTTTCTTCAATTGTGCATCTGCCTCTTATTTTCTTACAGATCATTTCTATATATATTCAGAAGGAGTTTCACTTTACGATGAACCCATTTTTATCAAACCATTTATGGATTATTCTTCTGTCGCCAATAGAAAACTGTACTACAATACTCTTAACCATATTTCTTCTAATCCTATTTAGGTTCAAATCATCCCATTCTATCAGCTAACTAATTAAAGAGAGACAATTTATTTTTGAATATGCCAACTGGTGACTACCAAATTTTGCAATGTGCCATTCTGTTTCTATTTCTATTTCTATTTCCGTTTTTGCTTGTGTATTATTATTTTCTACATCCTTTAATCATCTTATTATATCACAAACTCTTTTCGGGATCTTATCGACTGTAGAGTTTTGTTATTTTTTATTGTGTACATCTTACATATATACAGATAAATAATACATAATCTCCTAATAATATCCATCAGAGATAAAGCGTAACATATATTCATCAATATGCCCAATACCTTCATCGAAATCCACATCAATGAATCTATTTTCGCCGTCGAGACCAATCATACCATTTGCATTCATGTCAGATGGTGCTGGCGTATCACCTGCAGTTGCTGATTTGGTTTCATCCTTGAAATCGTCATCATCAATTGCAACTTCTTTTAATGCTGCTCCCGCCGCAACTCTGTCTTCTTCATCTTCAGCTTGAGCAAGAACATTACCCATTTTAGCATCTCCTGAAAAATCAATGGTACGATCACTAATCTCATTTGCTATCGTTGCAGTGTCACTAACAAGATCACGAACTGAAAACTTACCAAAATAATCTGTCGTAAACTCACCTTCTTGGATGACGACATTATCTAATTGTCTCTTTTGGTTTGCCTTCTTAATAATATTCGATTCAATAGTGTATTCGGAGACAAAACGGTAAATGTGGACATCTCTAACTTGACCAATTCTATGACATCTATCTTGACATTGCTTATCCATTGCAGGGTTCCAGTCTGAATCATAAAAGATAACCGTGTCAGCACCTGTCAAATTGATACCCAAACCACCAGATCTCGTAGAGAGAATAAAAACAGGGATCTTCGCGTCACGATTGAACTTCTCCGTCAACAATTGACGATCCTCGATTTTGGTAGCACCATCCAATCTCATATAACGGTATCCATGAATATTTAAAAACTGCTCCAAGATATCTAGAACTTTGGTCATTTGTGTGAAAATTAAAGCCCTGTGACCATGAACTGTCAAATCTTGTAACAATGTTGCCAATCTTTGTAGCTTACCACAATCATATTGTAATAACGATTTATCAGGAAATGCAATCGACAATTTAACTTGTGATTTATGGAATGGGTTTTCAACCTTCTTTTCTACTACGTCGCTTATCACCCTTCGTCTAGTCGAAAGAGGAATTAACTGATCTTTCATATCCAAAGCAACCACAGCGGGAGTGATGATGGAGTATTTCTCGATTATATCATCCATGTATGCCGCTCTTTCTGTTATAGACATGCAAAATTTGTTGAAAGGGTCGTCGCTATAATCACGTTGTTTTATAGTGAGAAACTTTAACAAAGCATTACCATATATTGGCTTTCTCTCACACCTCAAAGTATTTAAATATAATGCTTGAGTCAATTTCTCTTTTACCTCCATCTGGTCCTCAAGTTTGAGATGCTGGTAGTAGTGCACATAATTGGTCGGATCGGCTTTCTCTAGTCCACTTTCTAACTCCGTTAACTGGTTGATCTGGTCTTGCAAAGGCTTAGAAGACATCAATTTTTGAGAAGACTGACTGATAAAAAAGTTCATATTTTCACAACTAGTAACATCTAGATTCAAAACATTAAAGTTTATTTCTTCCTTTGTTTGAAATTGTTTCTTTATCAACTGATCTGTAATTTGATAGAATGATGGAACAGATCTAGGCATTGCAAACGATGTAACAATTGGTCGTACCTCAAATAAGTCAGGATGATTACAAACTTTTCTCAACTGCATCAAACAATTGATAATCGAAAGGAAATTCCCTGAAGCTAAAGTTTCTTTAGTCTTGGCCCTCGACATGAAATCATCGTACAAGTATCTTTGTCTCTTTGAAAGACGACAATAAATAATATGTTCATATTTACCAGGCATTTGCTTTTCCACATCTTTTTTCAAACGACGCAACAAATATGGACGTAAAACTTGATGCAATCGAGCCACTGTATTTCTTGTTTCTTCGTCCATCTTCTGCGTAGTCCGCTCATTATCATCAATAAAATCTGAATTACCAGCAGTTGTTTGTTCTAAAATTCTGTCAACTGGCTTTCCAAACCATTGCTGAAAGTCATCCAAATTTGCAAAGCCTTCTGGCATAGCTTGATTGACTTTAGAAGATGGCATTAAAAAGTAAAGTAACGACCATAATTCCATTAAATTGTTTTGCAATGGTGTACCAGTGAGAAGCAATCTGTTTTCTGTGTTGAAATTCAATAATGCTCTCCATCGTGTAGAACGGAAATTTTTAATATTATGTGCTTCGTCCAAGATCATATATCTCCATCTTCTTCGCTTAAAGGATTGTTGGTCCTGAACAACCAATTGATAAGAAGTAATACAAACGTGAAATGCATCTGGTTTGTTCCAACCTTTTCTCTTCTGTGCCCTTTGCTGAGGTGATCCATAATAAGTCAACACTTTGAATCCGGGAGCAAATTTCTTGAATTCCATCTCCCAATTCAACATCACAGATGTCGGTACAATAATCAAATGTGGACCCCAAATATGGTGTTCACACGCTAAATATGACAACAAAGAAATGGTCTGAATTGTCTTCCCTAATCCCATCTCATCGGCAAGAATACCATTGGTGTTATTATTGTACAAACTGGCCAACCAGTTCAACCCTTGTTTTTGATAAGGTCTCAAAGTACCACGTAAAAGTGAGGGAATTGGCACATCCTTCACTTTTGAACCATTAATAACTTCAACTTGACTATTATCGTCCTCAGAAGGTGGAGTCTCTTGTTTAATCAACAGACCATTATTTTGACTTTCCTTATCATTGTCTTCATCTTCGCCATCAGATAAAGTCATATTTTCATCACTATCTACATCTGACAGTGCGGTTGAAAGCTCTACATCAACATCATGATCTTCATCATCGTCTTCAGAATCCGATGCTTTGTCAGCAAATAAACTAGCAAGGCCCGTTCCATTTTGTGGAATACTATCT